>OY978030.1:8734861-10019938 GCA_963854515.1 Pandemis heparana | reverse complement strand
ACACCACATCTCAAAGGCCTCCAACCTCTCTCTATCACGCTGTGTCATGGTCCACGTCTCACTTCCATATAAAGCAATGCTCCAGATGTACACTTTTATTAGGCGTTTCTTAGCTTTTGTGGAAATTTTAGCCTTAAGTAGATGCTTCTTATTATTATTCTTATTTTTACTCCCTATCCCGTGGGAATTTCGAAATTGATTTTCAGAAGTTATGATTCCCTATTTGTGTGCCAAATTTCATGACTCTAGTAATTATAGTTATGGAGATCCCTTTTCAGTGGACTCATAAACCCCATTTATATCCTATCCCGTGGGAATTTTAAAATATCCCTCCGTAGTGCACCTCTATGATACATACATACAGTCACGTCTCTTTCCCATAGGGGTAGGCAGAGACTACTTTGTTCCACTTGCTACGATTTTGACAAACCTCTTTCGCTTCATCCACATTCATCAGTCTCTTCATACATGCTCTTCGGTTCCGGGTACTCCTGACCTGACCTCTATGATACTACAGAAATATTTATTTACGTTGTGACTCTAGGCTGCTGCTATTTTTGACATAGGTATTCATCGCTATCCCGATATGCAATTTTCCGGGATAAAAAGTAGCGTATACATAACCTGGCCGGTGATTTTCTCAACAGATTAGTAAAGCTTGCATTAAAATCCGTTCAGCCGTTTTCACGTGATGCGCTCGTAAATATACACGTGTTCTGTAATCAATTCTAAGTATCCCCAGAAAATATCTTCCATGTACAGACTTTTGACCCTCTTTAGCCTCATTATATGTATGTATAGACATAATTCTTCCTCTTAAATCATTTTATCTACTAAAAAAAACCGCATCAAAATCCGTTGCGTTAGTTTTAAAGATCAAGCATACATAGGGACAGACAGACAGCGAAAAGCGAATTTGTTTTATATTATGTAGTGATTAAAAAAAAAAAAATTGTCAGTCCTGTTAGAAATGTACACGCGCCTCCATACTATCTCGGTCGGCTCGCTTTTCAGCTACGAGTACCTACTCGGTCCTGTTTAAAAATATTACGTCAATGGATTGAAATTTCAAACATGACTGTGTCAAAATAAAATGTATTTTTAATACAAAGCACTAAGGAGTATTGATATCAACTTCGAAGCAAATCGCCCCCAAAATAACTTTCTACCCCTTTTAATCCCCGTTAGTGGATGAATATCAAGAAAATACGAAACACGTGTTCCGTCAATTCTGTTAAAGAATGTGTATGCAAAATTTGAAGTAGATCGGACCAAGGAATCACGTCGCCCCATACAAACTTTGCCCCCCTTTTTCACCCCCTTAGAGGTAGAATTTCGAAAAATCCGTTCTTATCTCGTGTATACATTATTAAAGGAACCTCTATCCAAAATTTCAGCTTTCTAGGTTCAAGGGTTTGGGCTGGGCGTTGATGAGTCAATGAGTGAGTCAGGACTTTGCCTTTTATATTATAGAACATAATGGTACACATTGTCTATGTGTCTGTGGGGTAATATTTCTTCTCTCCTAGTAATTCGCCGTCAAATTTTCCTTCCCATTTCGTGGCAAGGGTCGAAAAAGCAGACACTGTGGGTGTCTACGGCCCACGTGATTTATAACCATCACGCAATTTGCTTAGCTTAGCTCGTACAGTATGCTTAGTGTAAGTTTTCGGTCACAAAATACGTCTCGAACGCGTTTGCGTAAAAATGTCAAATAGTATGTCAATTTGTTGCCTTTTCGATCCGCAAGCGGCGCTGCCAAATTTTCCATAGTAGGGGAGAGTGGGTAGGATTCGTACACCGGGAGCATTCGTACAGTGGTGATATCTCCGCTATTGAATACAGTGGCGTGTTCACGTTTGTGTGGGTAACTCCCACTCATGCGCATACGCTACCCGCGGGGCGGCGCAACAGTGCGGCCGCCGGCTTCGACACGACAAGTTCATTCATGTTTTCGCTCCAGGAAAACTGATTTTGTATTCACCTTGAAACACGTTTAAATCTTATAAGTTTTGCTCGAATTAGATAAACTGATCAATATAGTTTATGATTTGATATCGAGGTTTTATATGTAAACAGCCATTTTGGGATATCTAGAACGGTTAATTTTATTTCAAATTTATTTTTAAATTTGTTGGGTTGGGTTACCTTCGTACAGTTGTCAGTGGGGCAGATTCGTACAGTACGAAAGCTCCCCACTTTGAACTGCGTAACTAAAAAGATCTTATTCCATGAATATTATTATTATTATTTCAGAACCATTATGCCGCGAGTAGGTATAAGTTAAAAAAGGGACAAGATCGGAAGAGGTAAACGAAGATGCAAGTCAGCGATAAAAGATATCTTCTATAGCTGACTTGCATCTTCGTTTACCTCTTATAGCTAACTAACTAACTATAACTCTCTTATTGACCCTGCGTGTTCCGCTGAATATGGCCCTAAGTATATTATAATGTCGGATATACAGGATGTATCAGATAGCCCCTAACAATAATCAACTGGGGTATATAACCATAGCTATAGAAGCTAAAAAAAATATTTAAAAAAAATTAGTAATTTTTTTATGTTTTCTATAGGAATGATTACAGTTAATATTACCATTCAAATAGAAAATATAAAAAAAAAATACTCCAATTTTTTAAAAATATTTCTTTTAGCTTCTGTCGCTATGGTTATATACCCCAGTTGATTATTGTTAGGGGGTATCTGATACACCCTGTATATAATGTCGCACTGGGCCCGCGTAGGGAACTATATAGCCCAAACCCTCCAATAAACGGAGGAGGCCTATGCCATGAGGCACGCCGAATTAAGCGATAAGTAATTTATAAAAAAATAATAACAAAAAAGACTATTGTACTGAAATTTTAGCGAATTTGAAATAAAAAGGGCTATAATTATTATTATTAATGTCGGTTGCATCTATTATTACCTAAAACTAAGACTTGTTACTGTAACGGTACAATTTATAATGTTGATTAATTATTTATCTATTAATAAGAGAAAAATTGATCACGAGTTTTTTGTTACTACCAATAAGTAGTTATTATTAGTACTCAAGTACTTAAAAAATAATAATCGTTAATTGTTACCACATAATGGCTGATTTAGTGTTAAATTTGACCTCAAGAAATGATAATATTACATTGAATAAATGGTTTTTCCTTTGATTGTACGAAGGTTCCCTACTATGTACGAATGTACCCTACAGCATGTACGAAACTACCCCACGTGTGGGGCAGTTTCGTACGTTTCCCATTTTTGAGAAAAATCACCGTATCATCGCCATGCTGCTTAATATCCAAAAGACACTTAATTATTATTAAAGCAAGATAAGTGAGGTATATAGCAGCATTGAATTTATTATGAAATTGTAAACAGTTATTTTTTTATGTGGCTTACAAAAAAATGTGTACGAATCCTACCCACTCTCCCCTAATTGAGACGTTTACGTGAACGTTAACGTTTACGTTTCACAGATTTTTCCTTTTTAATTTTTTGAAGTGAAAATGAAAACTTCTTTAACGGCGTTGAGCAGTTTTTTGGATGGGTAAAAAATGTTAAACTCACGCCAGATTCGTAAGACGGAGAGACAGTTTAAGTACCAGGATATCAGATTCTCTAAGAGCTTATTTTAAAATAGGTACGAATGGCATTCGATTTTTGAACTGTTTTTTTGTTGAGTCGTGGAGCAAAAGTACTGGGCATCAGCACATTGTTAGAGGTCTGTCAATACAAATAATACGTACCTACGTTTATTGTGTAAGCAACCAGTACGTTACGCGTCGTAAGGGTCATTGAGGTTACAACATTAAAATCTAATCTCAGCTATTGTTTTCACTTCTGCCGGCACTCCCAGAGTGCTACCCGTCACTTTTTCGCCTTCTGACTGCTTTTGTCAGATTATTTTCTCAAAAGAATCTATTGAGGTAGTGGTACATCACTATGAAAGATGAACATCCCTAGAGCGGACCGGCCATCTTGTTTCGACACTCTCTCGCTGTGGTAGATTACGATTACATTACTAATAATAAAATAAATTAAAATAAAGTTATAATTGATTCATTTACACACAGATTCCAACCACCCACAGAAATCAGGTTTCAATAACAAACGTAGAAAAATTTGGGAGCCGGGCAGGATTTGGTCCCACGCCCTATGCTATTCGCATCAAACGTGTTTTTTTCGTTTATAATAAGACTTGAGTTCGGTAAGCAGGCGTTATATTCGCCCCCGCCGGGTAAAAAATTACATCCACGGGAAATAATTAGGCGGAATTATATTAGCAATATTTGATTCAAATCAATTAACAAACAAACATTGCAAGTTTGTCTGACTGACTCGTCACCGCCCGGCCAAACACTTGGGACCGGAAAACTGAAAATTTCCAAACTCTATAATATAGATAGACAAAGAATAATAGGATAGGATATTGCAAAATTCCTAAGGGGCGAAGCAGCGTGCGCTATTGCAAAGCTATTGCTAGCTATTGGCAAAATAAACAGTGTGTAGAATAATGCACGTTAAACTATTTTACGTCACCCTTGGCCGTAATTGGGATTTTACGCCCGCTTCGCGGACAGAAAATCTCACTTCCTGGCCGAGGCAAGACGTAAAACTTTATACAAACCACGGGCGGTAATTCGTAAAGCCCCAGATCGCATATTTATGCCCCTCACCTTCGGTTCGGGCCACAAACACCTGCGATCTGGGACAATTACGAATTCACCGCCCTAGGTCTGTAATGTACTATTGTTTAGCGCTGGGGCCTTACCATGCTGTCCTAAAGCGATTCAATTCCGAACCAAAATTGGATCGGTCACTGTCTGATCCACACTAGAAGTGTCAAAAATGACAATAAAATGGATAGTTAATATTTAGTCGTTGTGTAGCATAGTGAGTCAAACTCGATTAATAATGTAGAACCATAAATCAAATATAATATATGATCTAATTTCTAATTACAGTTTGTTTCAATAAGGAAGGGTTGTGTGGCAGATCCATAGAATGTAACTGTTAGCGTTCACGAAAGTTTTGACAGCAAAATAAATACTAAATTGAATTACTTAGAAATAAATCAATACTTGGTACTGAGCATTAATAACGTTCTAAAAAGAATCACGGCGATGTTTTTGCGTTTACATAATTTTCACGTACAAATTTTCTATATATGTCACTATTGACGAGACGTAGCTAGATTACATTCTATGGTAATTAAAACTAGAGAGGTGACTATGTATAATTGAGTAATCGGTTAAAATCGCGTGTAATCGAAAATCCAAAGACAACCTACAAAAATATGAAGTGAGTATTTTACATTCTTTCACACTCACTACACATACCAATCGATTTTACTGGTAATAAATAGATTCCTTAGAACTTCAATTACATTATGAAGTTAAATAATATTTTATACAACCTATTTTGTTGAAAAACACAATTTGGCAAAAAGTGTAAAATATGAATTATAATTATTACATCTTAGGAGATTAATATGCAGTCGTTATTTTTATGGAATCGATTGTTATTAGTATTAAGATATAATCGATAATCGTTTTATGTCAAAGGTGTCACAAAGAAGCCTCACCTCTAGATTCGTCAATGTTAATGTCACGTACAACCCTTCCTTATTGAAACCGAGTGTAGTTGTGCGTAAATGACCGTGTCGAAAAAAGTAAAAAAAAGAAATAAAAGTGTCAGTATGGTAGGTATGTGTCGAAAAATTCATGTGTTGCCAGCATTTTATAGCCCTTGATACCGCTCTAATGAGGAGGCAAACTAGAAGCTTGAGGCAGATGTCGCCCCAAGCGACTGTACCTTGTTTACGTTTCGTGTCAAATGTCTGGTTGCGATTTTATGAGTTATTTCTGCAATTTAACTGGCAAAATGTACTCTTTTATGACTGTGCGTGAACTTCAAGCTGAGCTTTGGAGGAGACATGCATCGATGGCTGGTAAAAAGGCTGATTTGATAAAAAAGTAACCACTTCGAATATTTAAGGTTATGTTCCGTATTTCAATTTTAATTTGAATTCTGGAGGCTTATGTGCAGTTCTTTCTTTTAGGTTAGAAGCGTATGATCGGAACCAAAACTTTGGTGCTGAATTAGATGTCCAAAAAGACCTTTTATATAATTGTCCACACTCGGGATTCTTTGAAAGACGTGAACGCCGATTCACCTATTCCAAACATCAGCAAACAAGAAATACAACAATCGTCTTTGAAATGCAGTGAACACAAACGTGCTGTATCACTTGCTTAAGACTTGCTTGAAAGTTTTTAATACGTAAAGCATTTTCCCATTGTTTTCTGCGCTTTGGGTCATTAGGAAATAGATGAACTCCCCTGTTTTTACAGTTTAGGGCGCTACATTGAGGCATCTTTGAATAAAATGCAAAAGTTTAAAACTATTCATAAAAAATGTACTGGATTCGACATTTCTTATGTCATAACAAGGTACAGTCGCTTATGCGCCATCTGATGGGATAAAATGTCAGTTTTCCTCCCAATTGGTTATTACCACAACCTGTAGGCTTATTGTCTAACTCGCTCGCAATCGCCATCGTGTTCATTTTGACAGTTCATGTATGGGCTGACAATTGACGTCGGAATCAGCTAGCTGTCACATTCATACAAGAATTGTCAAAAGAAACACGATGGCGATTGCGAGTGAGTTAGACAATAAGCCTACTGTAGTTTGCTTCGTCAGTAAGTTAGCACCTTAGACGAAAAAAAAACTTCCTGACGCCACCATTACGTGTTGAGTGTGTAAGTATTTAGCACTCTATCGACGCCGTAAAACCTAACGACCGCTATCTCGGCTCACAGCCGGTGACGTCATCATGACCTCATACCAACATACTGAGCTTAACTGAAGACCTTACCGATTAAAAAGCGCGAGACCGACGCGTGCATAAAGTAGTTAGCCACCCTAGAATGATGAGTCATTTGCCACTTTTAAGTTAACCGTATATAATGCAAATTGGTCATACTTCAGACGCACGATTGATAAAGCAGTCTTATTACGTAACTCGCTCGCGATCACCATCGTGTTAATTGTGACAGTTCATGTATGGGCTGACAATTGGCATCGGAATCAGCTAGCTGTCACATTCATACAAGAACTTTACTGTCAAAATGAACACGATGGCGATTGCGAGCGGGTTAGACAATAAGCCTACCCGGCTAGCACGACAGCGCACAAGAGTCGCGTTGCGCGCGAGATAGATTATCTGTCCCTTTCTAGAACGAACAATAAGAAAAAGACAGGCAATCTATCTCGCGCGCGACGCGACTCTTGTGCGCTGTCGTGCTAGACATGCTACTGCTTATGTACGGGGTCTCTTTAAATTGTTCCGGAATATTTGAGCAGCGGAATATTAAAAAACCGGCCAAGTGCGAGTTAGACTCGCGCACTGAGGGTTCCGTACAAATTTGCCAAGTTATTATAAATTCCAGTCTTAGCTGAGCCCTGCTCTTAAGCAAAGTGTAGGCAGTGTGAGGTCATTTTATATTGGTTACTAGCTTTTTCCCGCGACTTCGTCCGCGTAGACTCATTTATTGACAAATAGCTTTTGCCCGCGGCTTCGTTCGCGTGTACCAGGAGTATTTCAATCCCGTGTTTTTCCCGTTCCCATAAGAATTTCGGGAAATGCTCTCTTAATGCTCCCTACACTCCCCAAGGAACCCACTTGGTAAATTTCAGCTTGCTACTACCAGTAAAACGAAAAATCCCGTTTTTCCCGTTCCCGTGGGAATTTTGGAAATTCCTCTCTTAATGCTCCTCTACACTCTCCAAACAACCTAAATGCTGAATTTCAGCGTTCTACAACCAGTAAAACGAAAAGTCCCGTTTTACAATTTTGCAAAATTATCTCTTATAGCTTCTCTACACTCTTCAAGCAACTTACATGCCAAGTTTAAGCATTCTACGACCAGTAAAACGAAAAATCCCGGTTTTTCCCGTTCCCGTGGGAATTTTAGGAAATTGTCTCTTATCGTTTCCTGATACTCATCAAGCAACCTACATGCCAAATTTCAGCTTTCTACGACCAGTAAAACAAAAAATCCCGTCATTTCCCGTTTCCGTGGGAATTTTGGAAAGTCCTCTCTAAATGCTGCTCTACACTCCCCAAGCAATCTAAGTACATGTCGAATTTCAGCTTTCTACAACCAGTAAAATGAAAAGTCCCGTTTTTCTCGTTCCCGTGGAAATTTCGAAAAATTGTCTCTTAATGCTTCCTTACACTCCCCAAGCAACCTACATGCCAACTTTCTACGACCTGCAGTGTAACAAAAAAACCCGTTTTTTCCCGTTCATGCTCCCCTATACTCCTCAAGGAACCTGAAGGCCAAATTGCAGTTTTCTGCGATCATTAAAACGAAAAATCGATCCCGTAGAACTGAATATAAATCCCGTTTTTTCCTTATCCCGTTGGAATTTTCGAAAATCCTTAAAACAGTTTTTTACTATTATAATCATCTACTTCTATGCCAAATTTGAAGAGTCTAGTAATTTATAGTTCATAGGATTTCGTTGAACTGAATATTATTATATATTCCGTTTTTTCTTTATCCCGTGAGAGTTTCCAAAAATCCTGAAATTATTTTCTTAGTTTTGTAATCATCTACTTGTGTACAAAACTTGAAGTCTATATTTATTAAAGTATTGTTACTGAGATAGGGTCACTCGGTATCGAATATGAAAATCACGTTTTTTCCCGTTCCCGTGGAAATTTGTGTGTGTGTGTGTGTGTGTGTGTGTGTGTGTGTGTGTATGTGTTCCTGTGTGTCAGGTAGGTATGTGTGTTGTTGTTTTCGTAATCAGCGACCCGATAAACCGTAAAAACAATACTACCCACTATAATATAATAATAATAATACCCACGTTGATTTTCAGACTTTGTCACCCCCTATCCCCCTTTTAGGGCTTAAATTTTCAAAAAACCTGAAACAGGTGTTTACTCATTTATCGTTAGGAATACTCCTGTGAAGTTTCGAGTAAAATAGTCTAACTAATCTTGTTTCCCCATACAAACTTTGGACCCCCATTTAACCCCTTTAGGGGTCGAATTTTGAAAAATCCTTTCTTAGTGCACCCTTAGACCTTATAAGGAACCTACGTGCCAAATTTTGAATCTCTAGAACCAGCGGTTTGGGCTGTGCGCTGATATGTCAGTCAGTCAGTCAGTCAGTCAGTCAGTCAGTCAGTCAGTCAGTCAGTCAGTTTCTTCTTTTATATATTTAGATTATATTTATAGACAAACAGATATTAAATAAAAAAAAACTACTTGCTAGTTCTCGTTCAAACTAATTTTGGGTGGAAGTTGGCATGGTTTGGTTTTTGTATACTATAACTAAAAACACAAAACAACGCAAACTTTAACAAAAATGGCGCGTCTGTGTACCGTAATGCGCATGCTTAAGTTTTGTTTTTAATTAGTTTAACTAAAATTATCAGGCAAAGGTTCGACGCGTTCAGCCACTGCGATTTTTTCGAATAAATAAAAAGGTGGAAATCATTAAAATCTGAGGTAATTAATTTACAGTTTATACTAATTACAATAAATTTTGCAAATTCATTACCTAGTTTTGTATATTTATACATTTTTCTGCGTATAAGACGATATTTTTTATTTTTGTCATATAATAATAATTAATCATGCTTAAAGTTGCCTTTTTAGGTCTTGCTACCTTACGTGATTTATGTATTGTATTGTATTGTATTGTATTGTATTATGTAGGTAATAATAATAATTAAAGGGAAAAAACCGTTAATTGATTACGCTTACTTTTAATTCTACAACGCAGCTAAATAAAAAGTTTTTTGATGTATAACTAATTCGTCTTTCTGTTGTTTCAGGGGACCAACATAGCAAGACAGCGACAAATTATACAATAACCTAACCTCGTTATACACCTAATCCATTTATATCCAAAACTTTCCAAACTCTTGTTCCAACCCAATCCGTATAATGATTGCGAGGCGGTCTCCGTACGGCATGAAATTAAGCACCTGAAAGTTAAACACATGTAAGTATGCCTTTTTATTCAGTACAAGCTATCATCAGCCAAATATGTGGTGTGTAGCGACATTTTCATACTAAGTTGCATTAAAAGTTACCACTTATTTGGCTGACTGTACATACAAGCGCCACCCGGGAATGTTGAGCCACTTGCCACCTCTTAATTTATCCGTTTAATGCTAACTTACTGACGAAGCAAACTGCAGTAGGCTTATTGTTTAACTCGCTCGCAATCGCCATCGTATTCATTTTGACAGTTCTTGTATGAATGTGACAGCTAGCTGATTCCGATGCCAATTGTCAGCCCATACATGAACTGTCAAAATGAACACGATGGCGATTGCGAGCGAGTTAGACAATAAGCCTCCAGGTGTACTTCGGGGCACTATTTGAATATCGAAATTTAAAATATCTAAGGTTAAAAAGCCGACGGTCAAAATATCGAAAATTAAAATATCGAACGATCTAAATATCTACTATTATTACATCGACGTCTGAAATATCTAAAATTCAAATACCGAAGGGCTAAAATATCGAAAGTTCAAAATATCTACAGTCGAATGCTCGATATATGTTAAAATCGAAACACAAAATATCAACCATTAAAAACCTAACGTTTAAAATATCGAAAATTGAAATAGCCGAGCTCCTATTCCGCCTAGTTCAGGCGCTTCGCGCCTTGACGCAATACTAACCTAACCTAACCAATGTTGCCCACGCTTTCTGTGAGGGCGTTGGAGTGCATGTTTAGACATTTTTGAGCACCCTTATGTGATCAGATATATTCGATGACGACTGTAGGTACCATTCGATAATATAATTTCGATATTTTGAATTTCGACTTTATGATCGTTCGACATTCTGATTTTCGATAATGTAGCTGTCGATATTCAGATTTTCGAAATTTAAGCATTCGATAATTATATACTTTCGACATTTTGAATTTCGACCTTATGATCGTTCGACATTCTGACTTTCGATATTTTGACCGTCGACTTTTTAATTTTAGATATTTTAACTTTCGATATTTAAATACGTGCCCGTACTTCGGATACAAAGCTTAAAAATATTGCATTATATGGCCAAAAGGTGGCAAGTGACTCAACATTCCCGGGTGGCGACTGCAAATGAACAAGTAAAAGTGAATAAACTTGAAACTCGTATTCTTTTACTAAATAAGACGCCAGACGTAATTAATAAACAGTCCAATAAAAAAGCGAACCGGAGCGTCTTTATTGCTGCATACGGGGCGAGCTGTCGAAATGTTTCCGCCTTAAACTACAATGTTAGTTTTAATCAATCTTATATCATTCGTAGACGGTTGTATTTTTCTTCTAAAAACATAGAGAAGATATCCAACAGAGTGAGTTTGTCATACAGTTTTTTTTATTGAAGTTTCGCCTTTACTCTTTAAAATTGTAACCCGTAGAGATTTGCCCCCTTATTCATAAACGCTCTGTAGCCTTCTGCTAACTTAGCAATCGTTTGTCCTTCCGTAATTTTGACATTAACCTTTCACAAATAAGGACAAACGATTGCTAAGTTAGCAGAAGCCTATAGAGCGTTTATGCATAAGGGGGAGAGAGTTATAAATTTCTGAGGCTTAGCATTAATTGTCATTCCGTAAAATACCAAGCAGAATTATTTAATTTTAATATTTTACTCAATTATTTCATTAAGTTTAGGTTTAATGGTTAAGTAAAATTTATATCATTATGTAAGTACATATAATATGTTTATTTGCTGTCCTGTTTACTCGGCTCTTAACAGTAAAAATGCTTTACAGATCGTAATGAAATTTAGCAAGATACTTCGAATATCACTACATAGTATAAAACATAACTTTCTGCTGTCTGTATGTCCCTAAGTATGCTTAGATCTTCAAGGAAAAAAATCCAATTCGGTCCACGACTGACGGAGTTCTGAGGTAACAAACATAAAAAAAATACAACCGAATTGAGAACCTCCTCTTATTGAAGTCTGTAAAATAGACTTAATATCTTGTCGAGGCTTATACTAAAGGTTTATCCCAGAAACGGCATAGTTCCCGCGGGATAGCGATAATTAAATTCTTTACAGACTAATCAGCATGTATTCCTTTAGAGAGTGTAACATAGGGATCATTTTGTCGGTCTGAATTAAATTAGTGTTCAGTGCACTGACCCGGGTCCAGATCAAAGCCCGTCTCGGATCATCAGATCTTTGAAAACTCTGCCGTTTGAACTTTAGTTAAAAGGCTTGCTAACATTTAGTTGGATCTTTTAGTAATCGGCTATAATAAGAGGTATGTTATGTTGTGACGGGCTATTTTCCGTAACTCGACGTCTATAAACTGCGCCTAATTTGCGTGGTGGGTTGCAGCACTATTCGTGCCAGCCCAGCTCCTGTAGAAAGCCTGGCAGACCTTTTACGTTGACGACTTCCTGGAGCGTCCCTTGACCCGAGGTGTTGCGCCCTGTAGCTCGCCACTCCGGAACATTCCAGTAGAATGTGTGTGACTGTTTCTTCTGCCTCCATGCACGCTCTGCATAGGGGGCTGTCTGTAACACCTAAGTTGTGTAGTGTTTGTTAAGCAAGGCATGTCCGATCAGGGCTCCGATTAGTAGTCGGTAATAAGAGGTATCATGTAATCAGTATTGGAAGTGGCCATGCGAAATACAAGGTGGCTAGGGGTAGACAGAATACAGGAAAACAAGAGCTAAAGGCCACGTTTAACAAAATTGTGGACGTATAGGTGGAAAGTGGAATCAAAATAGTGGTGAGTTATTAGCATCGCCTATAACATGATTGCTATGAAATTTCTAAACGACACTGAAAATTAGAACACATAGAAAAATCCGAAAAGTAAAGCTAAGGCCGGGAATCGAACCCGGGTCCTCGTCATTCCGTGACGCGTGCTATACCCCTACACCACCCATAGCAGGTGAGTAAGCCTCCGAATTTTTCTATCTGTTACCAACTGTCACGTGACCTTGTTACTATGCGAATATTTGTCGCTAAGCGTCATCTTTTTTGAATGATGTGTCTGTACGACACAATTACAAAATCCCGTGAAACATGTACTGCTCACCAGGGAAGATCATTCGCGTCACGTGTCACGGGTCCCGTAACAGTTGGTAACAGATAGAAAAATTCGGAGGCTTACTCACCTGCTATGGGTGGTGTAGGGGTATAGCACGCGTCACGGAATGACGAGGACCCGGGTTCGATTCCCGGCCATAGCTTTACTTTTCGGATTTTTCTATGTGTTCTAATTTTCAGTGTTGTTTAGAAATTAAATTTCTAACGGTAAAACGTAAAAAGTAAACATTAAAAATCAAGAAGTAAATTTCTTGATTAATTTGATATTTCCTATGATTGCTATGAGTTGAAAATATATTATAACTAGCTGTTACCAGCGACTTTGTCTGCAAAGAATTCATTTATCGCTATCCCGCGGGAACTACGCAATTTTCCGGGATAAAAAGTAGCCTATATATATGGGCTATTTCAGACTTTTCTCTATCTATGTGCCAAATTTCATCCAGATCCGTTGAGCCGTTCTAACGTGATTGAGTAACAAACAAACATCCATCCATCCATACTTTCGCATTTATAATATTAGTTAGATAGCTTCTGCCCGCGACTTCGTCTGAGTAGAATTAGCGATTGACATGTCTATTCCCCCGGGGACTATGCTCTTTTCCGGGATAAAAAGTAGCCTATGTTTTAATTTGGGGTACCAGCTATCTTCGTTCCACATTTTATCCAAATCCATCCAATCGTTTTAGCGTGAAGAAGGAACAAACATACACATTCACTCACTCATATCATCACTCAATATCGGAATAATCTAATCTAACTAATATTATAAATGCGAAAGTATGGATGGATGGATGTTTGTTTGTTACTCAATCACGCCAGAACGGCCCAACGGATCTGGATGAAATTACATAGATAGAGAAAAGTCTGGAATAGCACATAGGCTACTTTTTATCCCGGAAAATTGCGTAGCTCCCACGGGATAGCGGTAAACGAATTATTTGCAGACGAAGTCGCTGGAAACAGCTAGTATATAATAAAAAACCTCAACAGGAAAGTTCAGTCAAATTAATCTAATCACCTGCTGAAATATTCTAGAATAATTACTTTGCACCTTCTACCTCTATACATATACATATATGTTCAGGTGATTTGTATACACATATTCTGTGATGTGTTAAAAATTTGCTAAATAGACTTATAAATCACTCAAATAACAAAGTGTGATGCTATGACACATGACATTTGATACAAATTAATCACAGAACAATCGCCCATTGACCTAGGCCTGGGAGGGTCGTGACCCCTCCATTACCCTCCCCCCCCTACACTCCCTACCCTCGGATCCACCCACCCTCCAACGTCATTCTAAATAACCATCCGATATCGCTGGTTTACACTGACATAGACTCTTTAACGTAACCGCTTTCAAGGTTGTGCTGTAAATTTCTTCAGGTTTTTTAGGTTCATATAAATTTCATAAACTCTTTTACTTAGGATCGCGTGAAAATATCAAGCTGGGGCCTCACCATGACGTCCTAATTGCGACTCATTTCAAGTTTTAGCTGTCACTTTTAGTATGAATCTGACAGCGAGCGAACCTAAACTGAATCGCGGTTCTCTATTGATTTGCCGAAAATTTTACTGCCGAATTTCACTTCCCAACCAACGTTTGGCCGAATTTCATTTTGCCGAATCATCATATGGCAACTTGTTCAAATGATTAGTTTCATTTCCCAACCTCACGATTGACAACTCAACGTTTTTTTTTTACATGGACACTTATTAAAATGTCATTTTTTTATATAGCCAAATGGTATTACATAACCATTAGTAAAAAATAAGACATTCCAAGGTAAAATAAAGACTGTTTGTAAAGTAAAACAAACATGTTCGCGGTTAAGGGGTGGCCCAAGGGCCACCCCGCCGCACCTAAACCTAAATTAATTCAAATTAATCATAATACTTTTTCGGCCTAGTGTAACATTTGCCATGTGAAAGATATTCCAAACGTTTAAAATCAAAATGATATTCGTCTTTATGAAAATTCGGCCAAATGAGAGGTTGGCATACAAAAATTGGCCAATTGTCAGTTGTCAAAGTGAACATTCGGTGAAACGTTGGTTGCCAAATGAAATTCGATCAAAAAAAAATCGGCGAAAAGGCAGAACACCCTGAATCGCATTAAGACGGTATGGTAAGGCCCCTAAAATTATTATCCCTTGAAGCTGTAAAAACATCAATCGAATGTATAAGTCGACGCGATCAAAAGATACAGTCAAGAAAAGACAGATCAGCGATTGAAAGAAAACGTGTTTCTATAAAAACTTTCCGTGTTTTGCATTTTATTCACTTGCCGAACTAATTACCTACTTACAAGGTACGGAACCCTGGGTGCGCAACTGACACTAATTTTTAGTAACAATTAGAGTCTGACCCCCCCTTTTAATAACCGCTCTATAGGCTTCTGCTAAACTAATCGTTTGTCCTTATCTGTGAAAGGTAAATGTCAAAGTGACGGATAAGGACAAACGATTGCTAAGTTAGCAGAAGCCTGAGCGTTTATGAATAAGAGGGTTAAACTTTACAGGGTTGCTGAGACAGAATCGGACAAGCTAAACATATATCGTTAACACTATTTTTTGATAACTGAGTAAGTACTTATGGTTCCCTGTGTTACCCTTTATATTGTGCTGAAATAACCTAAGAGGTTATTATTAAACGTAACTTCGTGTGTGGACTAAAAACCTTCCCTAATGGTTTATATTAAGTATCTATTAATAACCCTACCCCCGTTGGCTAAATATGTCCGTTGGCTCAGAACCGAAATTAACTCACGCATATAGTGATATCATCATACTATGCAATCGTTTTCGAATTGTTCGGGAATATTACAGCAGGCGGTCGGGTTAGTATGATTGTGCAGGCATAAATATCGATACAGCCTTGTCAAATATATGTGTCACCAACCTCAATGTTCAGAAAGATGTGTATTTATTTTTGACATCTTGGTAACGTATTTATGCCCTTGACTGTACACTCCTGTCAAAGTTTTACGTCGTAATTTTTACTCAAAATTAAGTTACCCTTTTGACGTTGAAAGTTTTGAACATCAATCAACCAATGCCTATGCATTGGTTGTTGGATTCGTAATCCTCGAGGTGTCGAAGGTGGTGGCAAGAAATAAATATTGCTTTTTCGTTCAGCTTGGTTTTAATTTTGTCTTACACAAGACGCCATATTCTTTCTCTCTCACCAAAAATGACGCCATCTATCGGCCGTTGGCCAAACTACTTACATATCTATTTATCGACCCTCCAGTGAGGTGTCAGTAGTTGCGAGAGCACGCCACAGATGTCGCTACTTGTAAGTGCGACATTGGTTGATTGGTGTTGAATGTTTTTGATTTTATAAATTGTGATTGCCAAATGTCTATACATTTGGCAATCACAATTTATAAAATCAAAAACATTTTTACACGATTTACCCAGCTACCAAAAAAAATAGAAAAAAAAAATAAAAAAATTGTACGTGTGTTATTTATGGCGTTTGTTTTTATTTTATTTTTTGGGTTATGCCGAATTTTTCGTCAATTGACAACATTTCATTTTTATAACACCTGAAAATGTATATATGGTTCGAAAGCATTTTGCCTCCTGATCACTGCAATATGTTTATATAATTTTAATATCGCTTATTATAAAAAATAAAAATTAATTAAAAATATGTCCTAATTTTACCAAAACTACCACAGGATGGGTGAAATGCCTTTGCCTTTTTCACTAGAAAAAGTAAGCGACCATAATTTTGTATTTGACAACTTCAAAGTACAAGGGGGGCAACTCTGTAATTCTATTTTTGAAGTTCGTTGCATACCTTCTCTCTCACTCTCAAGTTAATGACTATATTGGTATGAGCGGAACAGCACGAAGCGAATATCGAATATCGGAGAATAAGGCCTGACATTGTCAATTTGAAATTGACGTCGGTTTTTTTTCTATACAGAAAAGACAAAAGGATAAGTGTCTATTCTGTGATAGTTTCGGAGTTACGCCCTTTTAGAATAAGCAAAAATTAATAAATCAATTATAAATTAAATACAAACCCTAGCAAAAAAATTAAACTTCCAGCATGTTCATCTTTTCAAACAAAATAAAGAGAACCATTAAAACTATAGGCTCAGAAATATGAAATGTTGTCAATTGTATTTCTTCTTCTTCAATATTCTTCTTGAAGTCTAAACTGGGCTTTTTATCAACACTGCTTTACGTAGAGCGTTACCTCTATCAAGAAACGCCGGAAATGTCTATTTTATTGACTCGTGAAAAGGTCAATCGTCCGAATAATCACCATTAACACCGACGAATAAGTTCGCGTGGTTTTTTCTACTAAACATCTAAACGCCGTGTTTATTGCAAACGCCACAATACGGAACGCGATACGTTACGATAATGGACGATGACGGATGGACAGTTTCTAGTGCGTTTCTAGTGTAAGCTTTCGCACAAAAAATGGTATAAACTCTCCCTCCTCTTGCGTCTGACGCGAGTTTAATATTTTTTACACATCCCAAAAGTGCTCGACCCACTAAAAAAGTTTTCACTTCAAAACACACGAATTGAATAGCACTAAGACGTCATGGTAATGCCTTTGTTCACGTATGTGACATTTAAACGCGAACGCGTTCGAGTGGATTTTGAGACTGACAGCCTTATTCATAAAAAATCCTTAATTGAGGTTTGATCAGTTCATTAGTTAACAGACTAATTAAGCTTATTTGACAGTTGTTAAAAAGTATGATTCATAAACGCTTGCTAGCAGTCTGTTAACTAATGAGCTGTTGATGAATGGATTAGACGCGTTATGTTGTCACCTTGACAAATCATAGACCATAAATGGGTTTTTAGTGAATTAAAAAAAAAATTACAGCAGTGGCAGCGAATTAGCGGGAAACCAGCGAATTAACACGACAGACGAGGCAGTGTGGATCTAGTTTCCTTTACCTTTCTCGAAGGGGATACAAACTTAAAACAAAAAAAACTGTCTTGCGTATGGTTTTGCTCTTGCCAAAATCAGCTGTTCACATGTGTGGCAGCCATTTTGTGAGTTAGCAGAGAGATAAAGTAGGGTCTACGGTCCGCTAACTTTCGGAAGACTTAACAGACCCTTGAAGGACTGATTAGCGCTAATTGACCTTTATGAATCATGTTTTTTTGCATCGGTCCTATAGCGAGCTTATAGCGAGCCTCTAACTTTTTATGAATAAGGCTGTGAGCCTCTAGTGTAAGTTTTCGCATATAAAAACGTCTCGAACGCGTTTACGTAAACGTCTCAATTACTATGGAAAAATAGGCAGCGCCACTTGCGGATCGAAACGGCAACAAACTGTTCTCATAGTATTTGACATTTTAACGCAAACGCGTTCGAGACGTATTTTGTGACCGAAAACCTACACTAAGCATACTGAAAACTTACTCTAAGTATTCTATTCTCGTCCAAATTTCCGAAATGGCAGCCAGTTTCTTGAAGCCAAAGATTAAAATTTACAAGTCAAATTTTTGCAACATTGGCTCGATAAACCAATTAGTTGGGATTTGACCAATACTAAGTTAAGTTACACAATGACGTGGTTGTTTTAGTTGGTAGTGCGAAGCAAGCGGCCCGGGTTCGAATCCTGGTAAGGGAATATATTTGTGTGATGAGCACGAATATTTAATTTTGTCATTGTCATGGATGTTTCTATCTATTTAAGTATGAATTTCTCTATATGTATAGGTATGTACATCGTTGTCTAGTACCCATAGCCTTATTAGCGCTCACTTTGGGACTGGGTCAATTTGTGTGAATTCCTAATATTTATTATTATACTAGCTGTTGCCAGCGACTCCGTCTGCAGAATTCGCTTATCGCTATCCCGCGGGAACTATGCTATCCTATATCCTTTCCCGGGACTGTAACTATCACTATACTAAATTTCAATAAAATCGGTTTACCCGTTTTGCCATGAAAGAGAAACAATCATCCAAACATCTAAACTTTCGCCTTTATAATATTAGTAACATTTTATTTAATTACACTCGTAAATTGTAGAGCTTCGAGAAATGCCACTGAAGTCATATCACAGCAACGTGGAATCTTCATTACGCCTACGAGTATTTCCATCGAAAAATATATTTCGAGATTCCCCGAACATTATTATGAAATTACAGCAAAGTAACCAGTACTCCGATTCGTAATATCGGGGCAATCAGTCAATGCAATACCATCCGTAACCCCCGCAGATAGAGTTGTTGTTTGCATAAACATTCCCGGCAGATTTCGAAGTTCAATGGCTCATCTATATTAATAATTTCGTGACCGGTTACGGTAGACTCGATCGAAACGTTGCCTGAATGATAGAACGTGAAAAAATAAAAATTTCGAGTCGACAACATGTATCCGCAAAATTCGGATTGTCGAGTATTTTGTAAAATTCTAACGGTGCTGATGACAAATCGCAGTCGCCATATTGGACACCACAGACTAGCGCGAAACTGACACCGGAGGACGACAAACGTTCCGTTTCATGGTAGCGCACATACGCCGTGCGATTTTTCTTAAACCTGAGATTGGCCAACATAACCATAGAAAAAATAGAATAATTGGAAATGGATGATTATTTTAAAAGTGCTTGGTGATTTTTCTTTTGATAGGAATAACCATCCTCAGCTACGGAAAAAAGTTTCCGATTTTTCCGTCGAGCGATATATTTTATAAAAATAAAAACATTTTATTCAGTCACTCGGCGGTAGTGATGTAATGAATGTCATATTTTCGACATTAGCGTATGCAAATGCGAATGCGAATATTCAGTTTTTGTTAAAATTTGGCACCATTTGTCTATGGCTTGGTGACTTTGGTGGCAGTCCCGTACAAACGAAGTACGTTCCGTTTGTTTTTTGTTCCTAGAATAGCCGAGTTGAGACGAACGAACGCATCTGATTGAAATGTCATTCCACTCTATGTTGCCAGATGGGCTATTTAATTTAGCGCCAAGCCAATGGGGCTATCTCCCTTACCGGGCGGCGAAAATTATATAATTAAACAACTACTAGATACCCTCAATTTTTTTTTATATTCGCATAACATTCGCAGTAATTTTGCGAATGGGAATGCGAATGCGAATATTCCAGAAATATGCGAATATTCGCGAATGCGAATGCGAATGCGAATATACGTTACATCACTACTCGGCCCTTATACGGCAGTTAAGCAGTACGCCAATGCATATCAAATTAAAAAAAAAACTGCTTGAATCTGTAGTAAAAATGTCATCACATTTCTAGCTAAAAGAAGCAACGGCTAAGTGGCGCCGTCTGTAGATTGTTCGTGTTACTAAACCACTATGGTAATTTTTATTGAAATTGGCATTGTTCATTTTTTTTTAGCTGTGCTTTTAACACCTTTATATGTTAGAATGGATTTTTTTAAGAAACTAACTTGAATATTATGCTTCTACGTATCTTTGTTTATTAATAATAAATATAAACATTTTTCGCTGTTTGATAATTTGTTACTTTTGGCAGGATCCCAATCGCCTTCGTACAGAAATATAAAAAAAGCTTTTGTCGATATGTCAACGTCATAGATCTGTAGATGTGTGTGAATTTAACGGCAAACTCAAGTTTAATGTCAACAATGTTCGCGTGTTCGAAATTATTTCCGTTCGTTGGCGTTGTTATTGTTTTCCGTGCTGTTTTTGCTTTTTCGTTTCACCCCTGCACATCTTTCCTGACTTCTACTTACATTAAAATGGTCTTCGCAACAATGCATCGTGTAAACTTTGAAATATTCCACATTAGCTTGCGTACACTATTTCTTCTGCAAACCTTCTCTGATTTTCACAAGGATTTTGTTGGGGCTATAGTTTGAGTCATTGTTGCATCCCGGCAGAAAACATTTTTTTTAAATATCCATTGTTTGTTACAGTTTTATACTTTGAATTTGCTTTTAATTCTAATGTTTGTAGGTTAAGTCAGAATGTAATGTTATGATGTAGACGTGACAGTGATAGCGTGACAGATACCGTAGCTAAACTTTTTTTTTTCATTTTTGTGGCAAACATTTAATGGCCGATTCTTAAACTTACTACGTACTTTTACAAAAATATCTGCAATCGTAAAGTATTTTTGAAATCGGACAAGATAAATCGGTTATTTGATGGTTTTCCTCCAAATGGTTTTCGAATTGGAGCATACTAAAAAAAATTAACAATGTCAATTCCCCATGTATGGTAGTAACACAAACAATCTACAGGCGGCGCCACTTAGCCGTTGCTTTTTTTAGCTACAAATGTCATCGTTTACCACAGATTCAAGCAGCAATTTATTTTTTTTAATTGATATGTCATTGGCGTAGTGCTTATCAGGCGTATAGAGGCCGCCGAGTGACTGGGTAAAATGTTTTTATTTTTATAAAATACTAGCTGCTGCCAGCGACTTCGTCTGCAAAGAATTCGTTTATCGCTATCCCGCGGGAACTATGCAATTTTCCGGGATAAAAAGTAGCCTATGTGCTATTCCAGACTTTTCTCTATCTATGTGCCGAATTTCATCCAGATCTGTTGGGCCGTTCTGGCGTGATTGAGTATCAAACAAACATCCATCCATCCATCCATACTTTCGCATTTATAATATTAGTTAGATATGGCTCGACGGAAAAATAAATAATAATAAACAAATATATATCATGGGACAAATTACACCAACTGACCCAGTCCCCAACTAAGCAAAGCTTTGTGCTATGGGTGCCAAGCAACGGATAAACATACTTATATAATTTAGATAAATACATACTTAAATACATACAACATCCATGACTCGGGCACAAACATTCGTATTCATCATACAAATGTCTGCCCCTACCGGGATTCGAACCCGGGACCTCTAGCTTCATAGTCAGGGTCACTAACCACTAGACTATCCGGTCGTCAAATCTGAAACTTTTTTCCGTAGCTAAGGATGGTTATTCGGTTATTCGTATCAAAAGAAAAATCACCAAACACACTTTTAAAATAATCATGCATTCCCAATTCAAAATAAAAACGGATTTCGGAAAAAATTTCAAACTTTAAAATGGCCGCCCTGTAAAATTGCCATTTTGGATTTGGACTTATCAAGTTGTTCACGCCATGCACGGATATATTCTTGCAGATAATTTCAGTTATTGTGAATGCTATCACTTACCTACCTATTTTTGTATTAAAATAATAATCAGTGATTCGAAATAATGGCTACACATTCTACCTACATTTTGTACCTACAAGTGTATTATGATTCAAATTTTACCCGAGCGAAGCCGGGTTTTCATCTAGTATTTTATATTTAGTGCAGATTCGGCCGCAGTAGCCAGTGAAACAGTAGCCGAACTCAGGTTGACCTTGATATATTCACAAATAGCTTCTCTGGTCTATTACTCTTAATTTTTGTGTAACTAGCTTCTGCCCGCGACTTCGTTTGCGTAGAATTATACATTAAACCTTCCTCTTGAATCACTATCAATTAAAAAAACCGCATCAAAATCGCTTGCGCGGTTTTAAAGATCTAAGCTGATGACAGACAGCGGGAAGCGACTTTCTTTTATACTATGTAGTGATAGTTTCCAAAATATGCGCAACAGACGTATGCTAGCTCCTTGGCCTTGCGTCCATAAGCTGAGGTATCCGCTTACTATCAGGCAGCCCTTTTGTTGTAATTAAAATAGGCAAACATTTATAATTAAGTATGCATCTTTTAGAACATTACTTAATTACTCTATACAATCATGCTAAACGTGGCCAGATGTTGTTGCCTTAGGCTCTGTCTACCTCGTAAAGGATATAGACGTGATTTGTGTGACTTGTATTATTGTTGTTATAGAACGCATTGCTGAGTACTTGCAATCAATACTTGCTCGAAATTTACTAGCCTCTTTTAACATTAACTTAAGCCAAATATTTGTGAATAATCTTATATTAAGTAAATAGATTGATCCCTAAAAACAGATTCTCGAGAGGATGATTCAAAGAACTCTTAGATACTTTATTTCATTCTTATTTCTTTCTTAGGTACTGTTGCTTATTTCGCTCTAATATTACCTTACTATACTCATACTCATACTTACACACACATACATAAAAGTATGTATACCTATTACCTACCGGTTGTTATTATTGTATTGTTATTGTATACCTCACCGGGGTCCATGTGAGACTTGTTGAATATTAGTTACCAACATTGTAATTGTAATACCATGGTTGTGATAACTTACTGTTGTTTTCTATCGACTGTGCACAACAATTTCTATTAGACACGCGCGCTATTTGTTTCTTTAATATATTTATCTGCACTTTAAATTCACGCTCTGGTATTTAGACAATTTATAACTATAACATCAAGAAAATCATACAATCATTTAGGCCTTTAGGTCTCGTTACCTTAGCCCTTAATACATACATACATGCAGTCACGCCTCTTTCCTACAGGGGTAGGCAGAGACTACTTTGTTCCACTTGCTACGATCCTGACATACCTGTTTCGCTTCATCAATATTCATCAATCTCTTCATACATGCTCGTCGGTTTCGGGTACTCTTGACCTGACCTTTTTCCAAAACGTCCCCAATTTGACAATATAATACAATATAATATTTGGTTATATTTGATATGTATGTATATAATGTAACTACATTAAAATGATACAGTATAATACAATATCAGGCCGCCTGATCTTGTAATTGAGCCATAAAATCGTCATAAAATCGTCATCCGGCATGTGCCAAAGGTGGCAAGTGGCTAACATTTGTGTTTAGATTAGTTTATAGTATTTTTCTGTATCTACTAACAATAAGCATGAAAGAAGAATAAATGCAGTAGAAATGAGAGCTTTAAGAAGTATGGAAGGTGTATCACTGAAAGATAGAATAAGGAATAGTGTGATAAGGGAACGTGCTGGTGTGAAAGAAGATATAGTGACTAGGATAGAAAAGAGTATGCTGAGTTGGTTTGGTCACGTAGAGAGGATGGATGAAAGAAGATTAACTAAACAGATTTATATGGGGAGTGTGCACCCAGCGTTGGGAGGGGAAGGCCTAGACGTGATCAAATTGGGGACGTTTTGGAAAAAGGTCAGGTCAAGAGTACCCGAAACCAACGAGCATGTATGAAGAGATTGATGAATGTGGATGAAACGACAGAGGTATGTCAGGATCGTAGCAAGTGGAACAAAGTAGTCTCTGCCTATCCCTGTGGGAAAGAGGCGTGACGGTATGTATGTACTAACAATACCTTTAAAACTTTTAAAACTAACACAATTCTGTGAGCACGAGTGGCTCGAAATAAATAAATTATTATTATTATTTGTACATACGTGTCTGTACAAAATCTAATTAAAAGCAGCCCAACATCGGGCAACATTAAAAACTAAATTCGTTCGCGGCAGGAAGCGGGCGGTAAACTTCCCGCCTGTCACTGTTTACTTTATTAATTAGTGATATTGGAAATTCAGGGAACCGTTCCCGTGGAACAGACAGGACTCCATTTGACATGCGCCGGCTGTGAAACTGTAACATGGTAAACCTCCGCGACGCACCAAAAGCGCACTGGCCGCTTACAAATAAAAACTAAATTCTAAATTCTAAATTTACGATCGGCTTTTGTTTTTTCCTGGCACTCGCTCGATTATTTGGCAAGGAATAAGCCGCATTTCGGTACTTTATTCGAATTATATTTTATAAGACTGAAGATTGCTTGTGTAAACTACTTGTATATAATTGTAAAAGGGCTGCCACTAACGCAGGTACTGTAAATATTAGCTTTACTGTTTCTAGAGTTTAATTATTTTGTGAAACCTAATCCAAGTCTCGTTTAGTTTTTCTCACTGGCCTAGGCTACACTGAAACGAGGCTTGGATAGGCTTTACGAGCTTTAAGCAGGGTGTTTGATTACAGCCCTTCCTTTCCCGTCTACTACCTACACCACACTTCCGCTCCTCCAACTCTCCGCTCTGACGCCTCGGAGCAGTCCGAGGCCATCCTGACACGACACCCTGCCCTGCCTGCTTTCCTGCCTATCCGAAGTCTCAGGCCAGTGCTTATTATCCGTTCAAGAGCAGTACTGACTGAAACGACTTTGTACATATTTATTTTGTATTATATTTTTTTACACCCACGCCTTGTTTTCCTTTGCTGTTCTCCGCTAGCCGGTGACAGTGGCGCCCAAGGGTTGTTTCAGTCAGTACGTGGGTCTTACTTTTGACTTGGATTAGGTTATGTACATAGAGCACTTGTTAACTAAGTACATTTAAGTTTTTGTACATAGCCTAATTTGTTTATAACGGTATTGTTTTGTGTGTATATTTCTTTTGTGTGTTTAGAGTTACAAATTTACGCTTGCTTGCGCAATGTTTGATTTTATTTTCTTGTGTAAATAAGTACTATATAAATATCTTTTGTACATAAAAAAATCAAGCTTTTAAAATGGATTTTAAAGCTGTGAATGTAAATTTGTTAAATAAGAATGAGCTCACATACGAGGTGAGCATTCGACAGGCAGAGCCGCTCACCACGGTCGCAGAGCTGCGGCGGCAGCTCGTTGACTTGCGGGGCAAATTTAGTGCTGAGGATTTGACTTCAACTTTTTCAGTTGCTGAAGACTGTAGTGGCAGTGAAAAATCGCTTTCCTTTGTTGAGGACAAAATTTTGCTGTACGAAAGTACATGCGATGAGAAGCTCGTATCGAATATTCTGTCTTTCCTGATACACATTTATTTACGCCTTCAGCGTATCGATGTGTCTGATAATGAGGAATACCGTACTACGTATAAGGACCTAGTTTCTAAATTTAGTGCTTTAAAGATCCGTTTTGACGGGAGAAACAAAATTCCGAGTCAGTCTTCGACGTCTTACGTCACGGCGAGCTCTTCTGGTCTGAGCGCGGACACTAAGATAATAGTACACTGCGACCGCGGAGTAACCAGTGAGTTCCGCAAGTTCACGTACGCAGGAGCCGGCTGTCCGCGTGCTTTTATACAAAAACTGGAAGAGTTCGCAGTGTCTCGGAATTTGTCTAAAGACATTTTACTGGCTCATTCCTTCGAAATTTTCACTGACAAGGCTCTACATTGGTTTCGTGCATATAAAGATAGCTTTCATAACTGGGAGAGCTTAAAAACCAAATTGTTTGATGACTTTGACATACTTGACTACGATTACAAACTGCTTCGCGAAATTGAAGACCGTACTCAAGGTAGAGGCGAGTCGGTTGTAGTTTATTTTGCTGTTATGTGCGGTTTATTTGCTAAACTTTCCTATACCATGCCTGAAGCCGATAAACTTAAAATTTTGCTGAGGAATATTCGTCCTGAGTACGACATTATGGTTGCTCAGTCTGACGTTCAATCTATCGAGGGTTTAAAGGCGGTTTGTAAAAAGTACGAGGCATGTCTAGACCGCTCTAGAAATTTTAAGGAGCCTCCTATCAGTAGTCCTTCTACTTTGACGGAGGATTTTGTATATAAACCTGTAAATTATAATTCGGTAAATATTGTTAGCACTAATAAGCAGTTTTGTGTGCGCTGTAGAGCCAACGGTCATTCTCTGCGCATGTGCAAAGAGCCGCGCAAGATCGTTTGCTTTAAATGTGGATTGGACGGCTTTCGTAGCACTGAGTGTCCTACTTGTAATAAATCTGTAAATAGTAAAACTAAGTCTGTTCCAAAAAACGAGTAAATGAGGGTCAAAGAAATATTGTAAATAAAGATGTAAAGAAAGATTGTAAATATTCGCGTAAAGAGTGGGAGGACTGGCTCTCGGTTGTTAAACTCTTTATGCTCTCCTATAAAACTTCTTTGATCCTCTTCGATGACCAAATTGATGGTGAACGACCTTATGTAAATATTAATGTAAATAATTTGACTCTCTGTGGCTTACTTGACAGCGGCAGTTCTATTACCATTCTAGGTAATAACTCGCATGTAGACTTACTTAATCGGGGATTTGTACTTAACTCGTCATGTAAAATCTCCGTGCGAGCTGCTAATGGACAGCCTGCTCATTCTATTGGCTTTATAGAATTACCTGTGCAGTTTAATGGTAAATCTTTTATCATAAATGCACATGTTATTCCTGATATCTCGTCTCATTTCATACTCGGTATCGATTTTTGGAAGAGATTTAATTTGCTGCCAAGTTGTCTGAAAAATGTAGAGCTTAAACGACCGTCGAACTGTACATCTTTGACTATTAACGACACTCCTAAACAGGTTCTTCCTTTTGAGGAATTATCTGACACTCAACGGACTCAATCGAATAAAATAATATCGCAGTTTCGAGAAGCTTCTACTGAGTCTCTCCCGCTTGGTAGAACGCATCTAATCTCTCACCACATAGATACCGGTGATCACGAACCTATTAGGCAAAGGTGTTATCGTCTTTCGCCAGAGAAACAGAAAGTGCTGGTAGAAGAGGTAGATAAGATGCTATCTTTAGATATTATAGAACCGTGCGAGAGCCCCTGGTTGAGTCCTGTTCTTGTTACGCCTAAAAAAGATGGTAGTTGGCGCTTTTGTTTGGATAGTCGGAAACTGAACTCTGTTACTAAAAAAGACGCGTATAAACTACCATTTATTAACGAAATCCTTGATAACTTGCGAGACGCTAAATATCTATCTAGCATAGATATCGCGAAAGCCTTCTGGGAGTTACCTCTTTGTGAGGAAGATAGAGACAAAACTGCGTTCTACGTCCCGGGCCGCGGTATGTATAGATTTAAGGTCACACCTTTTGGCTTGACTAATGCTCCCGCTACGCAACAGCGTTTAATGGACTTACTATTTACACCTGAGTTTGAAAACCGTGTTTTCTGGTATTTAGACGATGTAATTGTAATTTCTAATACGTTCGAGGATCACCTTTCTTTATTATCTCGCGTATTAGATAAACTTAAATACGCCAAATTAACGATTAATTTTGAAAAGTCTTGTTTCTTTAGGCGCGAACTTAAATACCTCGGCTACATTGTTGATCACAAGGGTTTACGTACGGATCCCGAGAAAGTTCGAGCCATACTTGATATCCCCACACCTGCTTCTAAGCGTGACTTAAAGAAATTCTTAGGTACCGCCAGTTGGTACAGGCGTTTTGTACCCAATTTCAGTACATTGGCTGCGCCTCTTAATTTACTTACGTCTACGGGTAAGAAGGCGCCTCCTTTTAAATGGAACGAAGAGGCTGACGTTTCATTTAGGAACATTAAGCAAGCTCTAGTATCCAGTCCGGTTTTAGCTTGTCCTGATTTTACTAAAACTTTCTCGGTACATGCTGATGCCTCTAATTATGGGATTGGTGCCATGCTGACTCAGGAAGAAAATGGCATTGAAAAACCGATTGCGTACTTCAGCCGATCTTTATCGAAACAGCAACAGAATTATTCTATCACTGAACGCGAATTGCTTAGTGTTATAGTTTCTTTGGAACACTGGCGGTGTTATTTAGACAATGGCCAAAAATTTATTATATACACAGATCATTCGGCATTAAAATGGTTCTTAAACTTAGACAACCCTACTGGTAGACTAGCTCGTTGGAGTGTTCGTTTGTCTGCGTTTAACTTTGAGATCAGGCACAAGAAGGGTAAAGAACACGTTGTACCTGATGTTTTGTCACGTTCAGTGCCAGTCGACATAGTCTATGTACAGTCAAACGACGAGTGGTTCAATAAAGTGTATAAAGGTTGTCAGGACGATCCTTCCTCATTTCCTGATTTTAAAATTGTAAATAATAACTTGTACAAATTTAAGCGAAGTAGCTGTATTCTAACTTCTGAATATGATTGGAAGCTCGTTATTCCAAAGGAGATGAGGGACGATATTATTCACGAAAATCATGCCCAGCCTACTGCCGGACACTTCGGCATTTTTAAAACTTACAAAAGGCTATCTCTGCGCTATACTTGGCCTGGCATGTATAGGGACGTTTGTAAATACATTTCTAATTGCGAAACTTGTTTAGCTTACAAGTATCAAAACCATCAAACTTTAGGTGTGATGGGGAAACCAAAGGAGTGTTGTAGACCTTTTCAATGTCTATCTATCGATTTGGTTGGTCCATTACCTATGACTCGAACTCAAAATCGTTTCATTTTGGTTGTGAATTGCTGTTTTTCTAAGTACTGTTTAATATTTCCAATTAAAAAAGCTACAACCAAAATTATTTCAAAAATTTTAGAAGAATACGTATTCCTCGTATATGGTATTCCTCAAACTCTTATCATGGACAACGGTAGCCAGTTCATAAGTCACGAAATGCAAGAATTATTTGCTAGTTATAAAATTCCTCACGTCCATTTTACGCCTAAATTTAGTCCGCATATAAATTCTGTTGAACGTTATAATCGTACTTTAATATCCGCTATTAGTTCTTTTGTAGAAAACGATCACAGAAATTGGGATTTAAATATATCTAAAATTCAGTTTGCCATGAACTCGAGTGTCAACGAGGTGACGGGCTTCAGCCCTGCGCTGCTGGTGTTCGGGCGCGAGCTCGTGCCGTGCGGGTCGCTGTACGGCGTCGCCGACTCTACCGACGTCGACTACGACGACTTAATTTTCGCGCCCCGCGATATTTATGCGGAAAACTTAGGCCACTTGTCGCCTATATTTGACAAGGTGCAAGCTGCACTTTGGGATGCACATGTAAAAAACTGTAAATATTATAACTTGAGGCGTAAGCAAGCTGAGTTCAATGAGGGTGATGTTGTTTGGCGTCGTAACTACCAGCTTAGCGACGCTGGTAAATATTTTAGCGCCAAATTGGCACCTAAGTTTGTAAAGTGTACAGTGTTAAAGAAGTTGTCACCTCTTGTATATGAATTGGCTGATCATAATGGTCGCGCTATTGGAAGGTGGCATATTAAAGACTTTAAGTTGTAAATATTGTATATTTCTCTTCTTTACTTTTACCGAATTTTCCTCCACCGTTTGTGTTTGGAAAATTCTCCTGGGCGCGCGGGGTACTGTAACATGGTAAACCTCCGCGACGCACCAAAAGCGCACTGGCCGCTTACAAATAAAAACTAAATTCTAAATTCTAAATTTACGATCGGCTTTTGTTTTTTCCTGGCACTCGCTCGATTATTTGGCAAGGAATAAGCCGCATTTCGGTACTTTATTCGAATTATATTTTATAAGACTGAAGATTGCTTGTGTAAACTACTTGTATATAATTGTAAAAGGGCTGCCACTAACGCAGGTACTGTAAATATTAGCTTTACTGTTTCTAGAGTTTAATTATTTTGTGAAACCTAATCCAAGTCTCGTTTAGTTTTTCTCACTGGCCTAGGCTACACTGAAACGAGGCTTGGATAGGCTTTACGAGCTTTAAGCAGGGTGTTTGATTACAGCCCTTCCTTTCCCGTCTACTACCTACACCACACTTCCGCTCCTCCAACTCTCCGCTCTGACGCCTCGGAGCAGTCCGAGGCCATCCTGACACGACACCCTGCCCTGCCTGCTTTCCTGCCTATCCGAAGTCTCAGGCCAGTGCTTATTATCCGTTCAAGAGCAGTACTGACTGAAACGACTTTGTACATATTTATTTTGTATTATATTTTTTTACACCCACGCCTTGTTTTCCTTTGCTGTTCTCCGCTAGCCGGTGACAAAACTAGGACGATGAATTCAAACTAGATGTTTAACTTAAAAAGTTAGACATTTAGGATTATTTTAGGTTTCGATTACTTCTTTTATTTTACTTTTTCTGTGTGTCTACTCTTGCTTAATACCTATGTCTTGTCAGTCTTTCTAAGGTCAACTGGAAGAAATCCCTTTTAGGGATAAGTTCGCCTTTGTGTATTTGTGTTGTCCTGTATTCATCTTTTTCATATGTTTTATGAACAGTAAAGAGTTACCTATACATACATACATTATCTCATCATCTCGTCTCCAGCCTGTAGGCATATATGTTTTAACATAATACACATACATACATAAGTGCAAACCCCCCCCCCCCTCGCCTTTTAAAAACGTACCTACACTTTGAACTTGGAACATGTACTTACCACCTACTCATCATTCGACCAAAAGTTGAGTAGTCATCTACGAGCTGTAACAGTAACCAAAAATTCCTAGTGCAAACGCGGCGTTCCGTTCGCAGTAGGCTTGCAAGCTAAAAAATATTACATATAGCTATCTCTATTTCAGCTGAAAAATGAGCGCGCCCGAGCCAGAGGCCCCGCCGGCGGCGCCTGCGGGCACCCCTGTGGACCCGCCGGAGGCCCCCGACGGGCCACTGATCCCGGTCCCCGCGCCCCGCAAGGCCCCCCGCCGCGGCCCCAAGGTGCTACAGGAGAGGCCCAAGCGGGCCCTCTTCTGTTTGACCTTGAAGAATCCGCTGCGGAAGGTCTGCATTGACATCGTAGAGTGGAAGTATCCTTTTGAAAGCGTAGTTGTGAAATGTAAGGTGCATTGCATAGTGCGTAAGTACCCCCCTTATTCTACTTTGTAACTTTGTGACGTTGTAGGGGTAATCTCTGGATTTACTGAACTGATTATGAAAATTCTCTTACCAAAACACTGGCATCGCGTAAAGCGCTGCGGGTGTCTATGGACAGTGGTGATCATTTAAGGCGCTGTCAACAGCAAATGACCTGGAGCAGCGCCACTCTTCACACATACGGTTCACGTGCCTGTTAGTGAAAGAGAAGAAACTATTCCGGCAGCTTGGCGCGCGTCTAAAATCTTGCAAATAAGACACAAATCATAAGAAATAAACAAAAGTATGGATTATTTGTGAAATATGACTCGTTAGCCGTTTAGGTATGAATATGTTGACTTTATGTTTTTAATTGCAGACCAATCTTCGCAATTATTTTCTATCGAGCCGATTTTTTTCAATTATGTATCGAGCCCGTCTAGCGTGTTTGAAATATGATGAAAATTAACATTATATTTTTTTGTATTTTTTTTGTGTGCAGTTTTTCTTTAAAAAGTGTTTAAATAACATCAATTTCAACAAAATTAGGTGTTGTCAGCCTCTTAACATCAGATGACCCACTAGTTAGTTTGTCTGGCTTCTCTAACATAACATCCCACAAAGAAAGCCACATTGTTTGTGTCTTGGGACGTATTTAATACTGCTCGGACGGACTGCACTTCGAAACAGACTTTCTACTCTCTATTCGGTACATATGCACTAAGTAAACAATCATATTGCTAGCCGCAAATGTGGCACTCGCTAGGCACGCTGCCAGAACACGGTGAACCGATGCATTAAAAATAATACCGATGTATTCTATTTAATAATCGGGTTAGTTCAATTAGCTTTTTAAATACGTCATTCGTGTAGTTTTGTAGTATTTATACAGTGAGATTTAGAAATAATGGGTTATGACTGCGAAGATTTTAGTAGAGACAGCGAGTGCATTCTCTACTCTACTTTAAACTCATCCGTCTACATATTATTTGATAACCAATTCATCCAGCTCTTTATTTTCTGCTAACAATAATTATATTTTATAAAGGCCCTATCGTCCCGGTTGGTCGACGCCTCAGGGGACCCAAGAGCTGGCGTGTATTTATCCCAGCGGATCGCACTTGCGGTCCAAAGGGGTAATGCCGCTAGCGTCCTGGGAACCCTGCCACAGTCAGCAGGGCTGGACGGGGTGTTCTTTTTATAACTTATAGCTTTTTATACTTAGTTTAAGTTTAGTTTTTAATTTAATCTTAGTTTAATTTGTTTTTTGTAAATATTTATTGGTTGAAATAAGATTGGAAATATATTTAATGTATTACCAGTATTATTTAAATGGAAAATAATTTTTTGGGGAAAATATAAATCAAAGCTAACCTAACGTGTGCCACGCAATTTTTTTTAGATGTATGTATGTAAGTATGTAAACTCTTTATTGTGCAAAATAAACAAGACAAATACAATTGACAAACACTGAGATACATGCACATGAACATGATGGGTGTTTATGAAGGTTTACGGTTTAGTATCCTATTAATATTATAGATGCGAAAGTTTGTGAGTGAGTGTGTATGTTTGTTCCTTCTTCACGCTGAAACGACTAAACGGATTTAGATCAAATTAGGAACGGAAAAAGCTGGTACCCTAGATTAAAACAGGCTACTTTTTATCCCGGAAAATTGCAGTTCCTGCGGCATAGCGATAAACCAATTCTTTGTAGATGACGTCGCAATAGCTAAATAGTATACAATAAAGGGTTGTCAATGGATATATACTTTGTCTGCCTTAGGATTGTACATACAAGAAAGCATACTTACTACAGCTACAGCTTTGCGGGTGGTAGGACCTTGTGCAAGGTCCGTCCGGATCGCTACCACCATCTTAGTCGCTAATCCTGCCGCTAAGCAGCAGTGCTTGCACTGCTGTGTTCCGGTGTGGAGTGTAAGACAGCCGGGGAAATTACGAGCACAAGAGGCATTTCATCTTAGCCCTCTAGGTTGGCAACGCATCTGTGATCCCTCCGGGGTTGCGGGTGTCTATGGGCAGTGGTGATCACTTACCATTAGGTGACCCACTTGCTCGTTTGGATTCCTATTCAAATAAAAAAAAAGTTGCGAACTTCGATGAATAATCGCAAATCCATCAGTTAGTATGCACTGATTTATAGACAGAACAGAACGTGTTAATACCACTAACGTTTTATCGTCGCTATAAATTTTAAAACTGTAAAAAGCGTTTTAGCGTGATCGAATCAAAATAAACACGTTCCGGCTAACGGAATGTTTCGTAATAAAATAAATAGATGTTTTGTATAAACGTTTTGCTTCGGCTTTCATCGAAAGCTTTCTTACAAACGTAAAGCATTATTCAAATTGTGTTATTATCCCGCCCTCGTTTAAGTTTTTTTGTCTTTTTTCAAATTTACATACATACATAAATCGCGTCTTTATCCCTTACGGGGTAGACAGGGCCTAAGATAACAAGACTTAAAGAACACGTTTAACACGATTGTGGATATGGATGGCAAGGGGAATCAAAACAGTGATGGGTTGCTAGCCACATCGCCTATAACATGAACCCTAAGATCAGTAGGCATGTCAGTAGGTATGAATGTGACAGCTAGCTGATTCCGATGCCAATTGTCAGCCCATACATGAACTGTCAAAATGAACACGATGGCGATTGCGAGCGAGTTAGACAATAAGCCTACTATGCGGGAAGAGAAGCAACTGGTATACATTCTATGTTTTTTCTTTATCCTTTATCCTTTATTATTAGTAATCAAAATTACTAAGAACGAATGCAGTAAAAAAAAAATTGGGACACTCATTTGTCAATTTATGCGCGTACAGTCACTATAGTCTGGCAGATAAATCACTGCAGCCAGGTGACACTTTCAGTGTTGTCAGTTTTTGGCGGTTAATAAATAGTGATGTGACTTAGTGAGTGAATGAAAGAATGAACGATATAATGAAATTCATTTTCGTCATTTATGTTGAAATTCGCTTTGAAAATTTTCAAAGCGAATTTTAATAAAATAATTTGTTCAATAAGGTTTTTTTGTATGTTTTCTAGTTAGTAGTAGTGTAAGAGCGCGATTTGGAAGCATGTCAAATCAGTTACCAGTTTTCAACTCTTTCCCCTTTTTTCCATAAATGAAACAACTATGATCTCATTAATATTTTTTCTATCTCTGTACTTTACTTAAAAACTTAAATTATTCCGAATCAGCGGACCAAGCCTTTAAAGTTTTGAGTTTGGTTGCAGTTCGGAGTGGAAATGCAAAAGTCGTTTTTGTTCATTAATATGAACCTTGAACCCATCAAAAGTATCGCGTTTAATTTAAAATATACTAAACTAAGAATGTGACATTCATAAAATATTTCGTTCGTTCAATAATCAAATCATTAATTACGTGACCTTAGTCGAGCACTAGTGAAATAAATGTGGTATCATTATTTCGTAAAATGACATTTGGAAGTGTCATCTGGCTGCAGTGGTTTAGCTGCCAGACTATAGCATAAATAAGTGATCATTTTTTTACCTTGTCGCTTTCAGTCGTTACATGTTTTCGTATGGTTTTTCAAACATGACTTTAAAGTGACAAGGTACAAAAGTGATCACTTATTTATGCTGGCGACTGTACCACATTACGGCGATTCATTTTTATTTATACACTACTAGCGACCCGCCCCGGCTTCACACGGTATATTATGCATGTATTATACATATAAACCTTCCTCTTGATTCACTCTATCTATTAAAAAAAACCGCATCAAAATCCGTTATGTAGTTTTAAAGATTTAAGCATACATAGGGACATAGGGACAGAGAAAGCGACTTTGCTTTATACTATGTAGTGATAGTGATGACTCAAAATTATTCCGGAGAATTTCAACAGGTGGTTGGGTTAGAATGAATATCTTGTCAATGTTTGGCAGGATTTTTTTATTGTGGTTGATTGTATCCATACATTGGTCGACGATCAAAGCGTAGGTCTGTACGGCGTCAAAGTGACATAATTTAGAAACAAAAGTTACTTAATTAATTTTTCAAAACGAAAAAAAAACATTACAAAAAACAATCTAAATTTAAAAATAATTTAAATCTAGCTAAAATTAATATTAGTTATATCAAGGATAAAAAAAAATCTCCTAAATCGCCGCCAATAAGGATGGTACCCAGAAGGCTAGCAGCATTCAATTCTATTCTATTCTATTCTATTCTATTCATTGCCTCGTTGTTTATGGCAATGCTATTCGCTGAGCGAAATATTGGCCCGCCCTCTGGTCACTGGAGGCCTCTATAAGGCGCGCCGAGATATCTTTGTACACACGGCGCGCTTGGCCCCCATGGCCCCAGTTTCGACTCCAAACGCCTCAAATACATACTCGTAACTGGCTCCAAGCGAGCTATACTTTCGGCGTTTGAAGTCTTGCGAATTTCTGTTTTTTTTTTCTTTTTCAATAAAATTCGTTCAAGTCGTTAATTTTTTATAGGAGTGTCTATCAAACTAAGCCAGATATCTGCTGGAATATTCCAGAATAGTTCTAAGACACTTGATTGCTAGTTTGAAGTGAATCTCAAAAATCTTAAAAAATGGTTTACGCAATTCTCTTAGAATATTCAAACGTTCCATTGAGAAACTTCCAGAGTTCCCATCAAACTCCACGCAACGGTCAACTTTTCAGCGAACGCAAACATCCAGTTTCATTTCATCCGGCTTCACAATGTTTTCGAAACAAACAATTAAGTAGTATTGTCGCTGGGTTGTTTTTTTGGTTTCTTTATATAAAACATCGGAAGCATTTGTGACGAGAGCAGCCCTTTTTTTTTTTTTTTTTTTTTTTTTTTTTTTTTTTTGGCCTGGGGAAAATCCTTTATGGATACCGCCGGCTTGGGGATGCCGGTGGTTATGTGGGAGTCCCGCCCCGGGAGGGGGCGGTTTACCCACTAAAAACCCCAGGGTGTTCCGCTTCTCCGCCGTATTGCTTCTGAGGCTGTGGGAACTCTACGCGTCCATGGCCCCGGTAGCACGGCAGTCTGCCCTTGTTTGGGCCCGCCATCAGGAGGTCAGCGCATCTCCTGTCTCCACCACTGTAGGCGCACCGGGAACACTTGGTGCGCCTAACAGCTCGAGGACTCATCGGCGAGGGACGGGCATCCCCATGCCCGTTGCCCGCAGTCCTCCTCAGGGCGGTATTCGGCGCTCATAAATGAGCCGCCGTCGCCCGATTCGCCTGCGGCGCAGGGGTTGGGAGGACGGGTCGTCCTCTCTCTCCCGCTCCGCACCCTCCTTGGCCGTCATGACCTCCTCACAAAAGGAGGCCATCGCATTCCACGACCTTTCGCTGTCTGTCATGGCCTTGGTCACGGCAGGCAGCGAAAGGTCGCTCCCAACAATCGCCGTTAGGCGGGCCCGTTGTTCGGCGAACGCGGGACACGTTTGCAGCGTGTGCTGCGCCGTGTCTTCTGCGCTCCCGCAGTGGTGGCACCCTGGCGCTGTCTCCCTTCTTGCAATCTTGCACAGATACTTGCCGAAGCATCCATGCCCCGACAGTACCTGCGCAAGGTGGAAGGAGACAGCGCCCCACCTCCTATCGACCCACTCTTGCAGGACGGGTCGAATTCCCGTAACGGTCCAGTGGCCGGCGCTCGGCCGCTCCAGAGCCTCCAGCCATTTCTGGAAGAGAGTTTGGCGAGAGATTTCTCTCCATCGCCTTGTCTCTTCCAGGCATGGCTGTTCCCCTCTGTTGCGGGCTGCTGCAACCCGGTGGTACACCTGGGCCAGCACCTCGGCATCTAGTTCCCACGGTGGGGTGCCTGCCATAACGCAGGCCGCCTCGAACGAGGTGGTGCGATACGCTCTTGTTGCCCTTACTGCCATGACCCTTTGCGGCTGCCGCAGGTGGGTCTTGTTTCGGGCAGACAGGGCATCTACCCAGATGGGTGCTCCGTAGAGAGCCATCGACCGCACCACTCCCGTGTACAGTCGGCGGCAGCCTGCGTCCGGCCCGCCCACGTTAGGAAGAAGCCGGCCCAGAGCCGACGCGGTGCCGATCAACTTCGGAGCCAGGCGTCGAAAATGCTCCTCGAAGTTCCATCGGCTGTCGAGGACGAGTCCTAGGTACTTCATCGTCTTCCCGACGCCGATGGAAACTCCGCCTACCACTATTGCAGCATCTGCTGGAGGTGCTCTCCGAGGCCCGTGGAAACAGACGGCCTCGGATTTGTGCAGAGCAACCTCAAGCCCCAGCTTCCTTATGCGGTCCACTACATGGGCTACACCAGCAGTGGCCAGCAAGGACGCCTCCCTAAAAGTGGCTCCTCTTGCTGTGACGAGGGTGTCATCGGCGTAACAAGTTACGTGGATTCCCCTTAGGTTAGCACCACGCAGCACCCAGTCATATCCGATGTTCCACAGGAGTGGTCCTAAGACCGACCCCTGTGGAACACCGCACGACATTTCATGCTCGACCCACTCTCCCTGCGTCGGGTATCGGATCGACCTCTCAGAGAGGTACGAGCGCACCACCCTGTGCAGGTACTTAGGCACCTCGTGGTACCTGAGCGCCTCCTTTATGGTCTCCCAGGGAATGGTGTTAAATGCGTTGGCTATGTCTAGAGACACAGCCAACACCACTTCCCCCCGGGAAACCGCGTCATCCGTCAGGGCCCTCACCCACGCGATTGCATCAATGGTTGATCTGCCTTGACGGAATCCGTACTGGTTCGTGCTTAGGTCTGGCCCCTGGATCTCCAGGTGCTTATTAAGACGGGCAGCAACTACCCGCTCAAAGAGCTTGGCATCCTCATTTAGGAGCACGATCGGTCTGTATCCCGACGGAGAGTCAACCGGTCTGCCCTCCTTCCGCAGCAGCACGAGTTTGCCGCATTTCCATATCTGTGGAATATGGCCCTGCACCAAGCACGCAGTGAAGAGTGCTCTTAATCTTGGCTCAAGGGGGCCGAGTGCCAGAGCCCAGGCGCAACCGGGGATGCCATCGGGTCCCGGAGCAGTGTTTTTGGCTTTGAGCCTCAGCACTGCCCCCTCCAGTTCTCCCTCCGTCACCTCCGGTACGGTATCCTCTTCGGTCAAGGAGAGTGGTGCCATTCTTGGGGGAAGATGTTGGCCCCGCTGAGGGAAGAGAGTACCCACAATTCGGCCAAGTAAGGCTGGCTGGAGACTTTGCGTAAGTGGGGGGGCCCAAGGGCGAAGCTTGCCCCTCACCGCCTTGTACGGCCGCCCCCACGGGTCGCTGTTCAGAGTCACCAGCATTTCCTCATGAGCCAGGTCTTTGGCTTGACCAATGGCCGCAGATAAGGCTCGGTTGGTCACTCTGTAGGCGTCGTAGAGTCTGGCCTCCTCCGCCTGGTCTCGTCTCCTCCGCCTCCGGCTCCTAGTGTACTGGCGTCTCGCAGCCACGCAATTCCTGCGCAGCTGGGTGAGCTCTGCGGACCACCAGTACACCTTCCGCCTCGGTCCCGTGGGTTTGGCCCGGGACATTGAGGCGTCGCACACCTGGGTCATAGCCTCGCTGAGCCAGGCCGCCTCCTCATCCACCACAACTGTGTCGGGCATTTTCGGCCAAGATTGGACCAAGGCTGCTGCGCACAGGGCGTGGCGGTCAAGGCTTTTTAGTGCCCATCTAGGGCATTCATTTCTCTGAGGGCGAGAAGAGCCACCTGGTACGCTGTGGTGAGTGGAGACTTCGTACCGTATATATCGGTGGTCCGAAAGAGTTTCCACTTCCTCCAATACCTTCCAGCCTTGGACTCGACGCGCCAGGGTAGCATTGGCGAATGTAACATCCACGATAGAGCTACCCTGTTGCCGCACGCACGTGTCCACTGCCCCTTGGTTAAGGACCACCAACCCAGTAGCCGTGACCCATTCCACCAGTGCCTGTCCGCGCACGTCCGTTGCACGGGAGCCCCAGGCCACAGATTTAGCGTTGAGGTCCCCCGCGACTAGCAGCTGTTCGGGGTTAATTCTCCCTATCAGAGCCTCCATTTCGTTGAGGAATATCTCAAAGTCGGCGAGGGACTTGTTCGGGGAGAAATACGCCGCAACGACCATTACCCTGCCAATATGAGCAGCCACGTAGCCATGCCCACGCACCACCCTTTCCAGTGGGGCAGAACCAGCCGGTATTTGTGTGACTATGGCTACAAGGCCGTCAAGGTCCCCTGCCCAGTTGCTTCTGGGAGGAACTGTGTATGGCTCAGCTACCACAGCAATATGGATCAGCCACTCCGCCATGCTCTGGAACAAGAGGTCCTGAGCTCTGGCGCAGTGGTTGATGTTCGCCTGTAGGAAGCGAGTGGGAGCCATACTATCCTACGGCCATTTTTTCTGCCTCCTCGTCCCGGGGTTCGGCAGTACTGCCTTCCTGGGTATACGGCTGCGAGGAGACCCGAGGGCCATCGGCAGCCGCAGTTTGCTTGGGTTTGGGTGGGTTGCATACTTTGCTTCCCATCCTATGATTGGCCGGTAGCCCGGCTTCGGCACATAGTGGGCAGTGTGCGGGTGCTGAGCACCCGTTCGCAACATGGCCTGGTCGTCCACAGCGGTAGCAGACCTGGCTACGATCTACTTCAGCCTTGCATTTAGCCCGTACGTGGCCCACCTCCAAGCAGCGGAAGCAGCGCAGGGGGCGGGCATCCAGCAGCTTCACCTGCGCCGATACCCAGCCAACCCGCAATCTTCCTGACTCCATTATTTTTTTCGCCGCTTGGATAGGGCATCGCAGCCAGACCGTGCCTAGACCAGAGGGTCCGGTGACAACCTCACCTGACTTGATGTCAGCTTCCAGACAATCACCTGCCCGTGCGGCTGCCGCTACCACTTCGGGGAACACAACGGATTCATCTAGGCCCGAGATGCGCAGTTCTGCGCATTTGGTGGGCCTAGAAATTCGTACCGCCTTTGGGTCCGTGACCTCCGCTAGTTTTTTGGCGAGGGCATCGGCCTTGTCGCCGCTTGCTGTGCCGGGCACCTCCATGATATAGGCCCCTGTTTGAGCTTTTCTGAACCGGAGACCAGGGATGCCCAGTTCCTCCAGCTGCACCTTCTTTTTCGCGTCTGCAAGGACAGTGCCGAAATCACCTCCCTTTCCTGTCGTCTGCTGTTCCAGTAGTGTGAGCATGACGGCAGACGAGCGGGGTGGGCGAAGTCGTTTTGCTTTCTTCTTTTTTGTAGGCGCTGACTGTCGCTCGGTCCGCGTCCTTGGTTCCGTCTGTATCGCTACCGGCTTCTTCTTCTTCTTTCTTTTTTTAGTCACTTTGATCCATTCCGTCTGCTTGGACGCCGCTGTGGGCGGCGGAGGCAGCGGAATTGATTCGGGGTATACGTCCATGTTCGTGATGGCCTTCGCCCGTTTCCCTTTTTTGGCCCCTTTACCCGGCGGAGCAATGGAGCCACTACCCGAAGCTGCATCTGCTATAGCCTTTTTGGTTTTCCTGGCGTCTGATGCCAGAGGGGGCCGCAAAGGCTCTTCTGGTAGAAGTCGAGCCTGGATACTGGCCATATGGGCTTCTAAATACGGTCCCACGCGGGCCATTACTGCACGGCAGAGCTCGTCCATCTGCGTCGGTATCGGCGCAACGACGCCACGTTCCTCCATCCTGCCCTTTGGGAGAGGCCGTGCGGAGAGCGACTTTTCCCGGCCTTGATCGACGGGAGGAGCCTGCGAGCCGCCCTGCTTCCGCATCTCCTCCAGGTTCTTTTTAAGGTCAGCCAGCTCCTTTCGGAGGCTGGCCATTTCTGTCTGCAGTCTGCTGTTATCGGCCTGCAGTCGAGCCGTTTCTTCTGTGGCAGTACGTTTTCCCAGCTCCGCAAACGCATCGGCAATTGCCGCTGCCGCCTCCTTCAGGTTCTTTACAAAAACGCCTGATAAGTTCTTTGATTTGCTGGCGACCCTGTAAATAACTGCCACGCTATCCTCCACCTGTTGGCCGAGGTCTTTGTGCAGAGTTTCTTTCATATAACCCTCGCGGGTCCTGATGGTCGTCTCCTGCGCCGCCATTTCGGCCTTCAGGCGGATTTCCTCTCTCAGGGCGCGGTTATAGGCTTCTTTAGCCTTAGCGAGCCCCACATACTTGCCAACCGTGGGAGGGCGGCCCCTTCCTTTCGACTTAGGTTGGGCGTCTCCGCTCAGGATGCATGTGGTGCTTTCATCGCTGGAGCTGAACATGGACGAAGCAGGGCGAAATCTCTTTCGCTTCTGCTTCACTCGCTCAGCCCCCTCTGGGATGTCGTCAAGCTTGCTTTTACCAGAGGATTCGCGTCCTCCGGTACCCTGCGAAGCGAAGCTGACATCAGAGCTTGTCATTGCCCTCAGATCGGGCCCAGGAGCCACGGTATCTGTCGGTTGGTACCGCATCAGCTGCACCTGACACTCGTGCAAACGCATTGTGGTCGCGATTTTAGGTGGAATCTGGATCGCCGCCGATCTCAGATCTAAGCGAGGGCTGTTTAGGCCCGCGCCAGTTCCACTTTCCGCCTCTTCATAGTCCGTTGTTCTCGCCTGGTCATCATTTTCTGTTGCCGTATCGTTTCCTTTCATCGTGCCTTTGGTCGTCGGTGCGGAGACAGAGCTCCCAGAAGCAGGGACGTGTCCCTGAAAGTCCAATTTGCCCCCCCCAGAATACGAAGGGCTGCCCGCGCCCGTGGGCGCGGGGAGGGATTCTCCCGTTAGGGTACCCTCCTGGGGTAATTTGTTTTTAATCAGACTTTTTCTCATTTTCGCTTTCGTCCTTTTTTAGGGAGGTGAGGTCCCCCGCTTAATTCAATGAGTAGAGCTCCTCTTAGCTTTTGTAGGGGTGAGTTCCCCCGCAGTACAACGCGCTGCTGCCCGCCCATAACTGTACAACACGTCCGCATCCCGGTCTACTCTGCTGGTCAGAGAGGTACCGAGAGCGGACCCACCGCCTCTGCTTGCCAACGATCCCCTGCTTAGGGAACCATATGGAGCAGGAATGTGGCGCAGCCATACCGGCCGCGTCCCTCCAGTCACGTCCGCATCCCAGTCAACTCTGCTACTCAGAGGAGTACCGAGAGCGGACCCACCGCCTCTGCATCCCCGAAGTCCCCTGCTGCAGGAGAGACAGGGAGCAGGAATGTGGCGCGTTCTTTCACTAGGACGCGCCCGCCCCGCCTAGCCCAACGTGGGCTCCGCCGGAGCTGTGCCGCTCTTGGTCACCCTTTCACTTCGGGCTTTAGGGCCCGAAGATCACTAAGGGGCTCAAGCCCCCCCACCACGACAAGGTAGCGACACTCGGGAGGGGACGAGAGCAGCCCTAAGCTGACATTGGTTGAGTAAAGTTAACTTCCAAGCTGGACTGGACCCTGATATGGCCCTGGAAACAAAGAAAAAACATATAATGTACCAGGTTGCTTCTCTTCCCGCGCTGATGGTAAAAGCCCATCAAGTGAATGGGCAAAAATCTTAGGAATGATGGTATAGACGATGCGGCCAATCCATCACTATTTTGATACCCTTTTCCACCTATACGCCCTCAATCATGCTAAACATGGCCTAAAGGTCTTGTTACCCCGTAATGGATAAAAACGTGATTTATGTATGTATGTAAAGTTAGGTTGCAAAGATCTTAAGGAGTAAAGATTCTTCATCATTATTATTTAGCCTAGACATGAGCAATATTTGCTTGTTGCCAGAATATTAGACCTACAGCTGACTACCGGTTGGCCTAGTGGTTAGTGACTCTAACTATGAAGCTAGAGGTTCTAGGTCCTGGGTCTCTGGTATCTGGTAGTAGAATTCTGGAGGCCCGGCCTGGACTGTCTCTCCAAAAGAGAACTCCTCAACGGTTTGTCCAATTGGCTTGAAATTTGACACACCTATGTAGGACGTATGACTATGAAAGTGCAGTCAGAAAAAACTACGTTTTCATCAAAACGGAGTTACGGCCAAAAACTTGTCGTTTTTTCATTTGGAATCATTTTATGATTCATGCCGTAGGATTGTTAAATCCAGAACGATGCGTTGCACGTTTTTGTTTGAAGTTATTGTTTACCGTTTCCGCTTATTCATTGACACTTGGCAGGGATCCAGTTCCGTATGTTTGTATGTTATAAAACATTGTTGAACGAGTAATTTACGAGTTCAAGGTACGGACGTTAAACTATGTTTCGCTGGATTTTATTAAAGAGAATAGAGATCGTCGCGTTCACCAACATCTTTATCTTTATAGACTGCTCGTAGCGTAGATACGCCAAAGAACCTAACTTAAAGCTTCAACTTTGCTATTTTGGGACCAGGGACTCAATTTTGATAGCATCACTCGAAACCCTCCAAAAGTGAAGATTAGAAGAACTTATGGAAATTTAGTTAAAGCTGAAGTTTTGAAGTTTGGTTTTTATACGCAGATTTTACCACGGTACTCGCATAATTATACCATCAACAACAGAACAAATTCAAAAATGTTTGTTTAGTCAAAAATGACGGTAATGATACGGTAATGGTATCATTAGTGATATTAATTAAAAAAATATTGTTGCTTGCTAAATTAGCTTGGGGATCTTCAAAAAATGAGCCTATTCTTTACTAAAAGTATGAGAGTCTATGAGCAGCGGTTACTTATCATCAGTTTTCCCCTCGTTTTCCCCTATCATATACAAAATCTAATATCTTATACATATTAGGCAAACGTGTCTGCCTGATCGATTATCGCACAGCTCAAGCCACAGAACAGATTGCACTTTAATTTGACACACAGATAGTTATGATTAGACATCCGCTAAGAAAGAATGTGGCGACGTAAACCGAACTCCTGCTATATTAGGGACTAACAATTGTTTCATTATTAATTTACTGAACTAACATTTACCTCGCTTCTCTGTTACGCAAGTGTAAGATAGCCGCTAAATGAACATCCGCAAAGTAAGTCCTGATACAATAAAATGTTGGTTTACTTCCATTTCCTGAGCTTCACCCCCAGACCGTTCGAATGGATGATCCTGACCACGATCTTCGCCAACTGCATCGCGCTCGCCGTGTTCACACCATACCCCAACAGCGACTCCAACTACACCAACTCTGTTCTGGTGAGCTCCAAATCACACACTCAAGTTTCAGGAGTTAGGTGGAAATCAGGAGTCATGCCCGGTTTGATCTGAGGCCCTAGTGGCGCATACAAAAACAAGCAAGCTTTTGGACCTACCATGAAAGCAGAGGGGACCTGAGACGTGCTGAATTCGAGCAATAACTGTTATTGAAACCACATTGCCCTGCTCCCCGAGGATAAAATGTGTTTTTTTTAATTTCCTTTAATGAAAGGCAAAAGGAACTGGTTCTTGCAGCCATGTTACTTTTATTTTATTACTGGCAAGCCTGAATAATACTTCTTATAATGTATTATCTTGGTTTCAATGGAATACCAGCACCGGCTGTAAGGCCAGCATTACGCTGAGTTATTTTTTCGTTATTCTGCATTACCAAACTGCGGAATTGGTTTAAATTTAGATTAAAATATTTCGCTGACCGCACACACACCAGCCATTTTCTACAGCTATTGTGTATATCTGAAATGTGTCCACTATCAATAAGAAACAAGAAGCCTCTTTAAGCCGCAGCTCTAAAGTCTTCCACTTCCATTTACAGGAGAAGATTGAGTACGTGTTCCTGGTGATCTTCACGGGGGAGTGCGTGATGAAGATCTTCGCGTACGGCTTCATGATGCACGCCGGCTCCTACCTCCGGAACGGCTGGAACTTGCTCGACTTCACCATCGTCGTCATTGGGTTTGTCAATTTGGTCATTTGTGTCAAAGTCATTATATTTGTCAAAGATCATTGCAATTTCATATTCGTCAGTCTAAGTTCCTTAAAAACGAGGTAATGCAAACATGAGATCATGAGAACATTAGCAATAGGTTCAGACTAAAAAAACTAAATTCTTTGGAATTTAGAAACGTTGACGCGATGATATTATTATGTTCCGACATGATCCATTTTCGATTACTGAATTTCGATCATTAAAGCCCTTTGCCTATCTATAGCTTTGTTTAATACACTACTATCATTGTTAAGATTCCACATTATCATATCTTATTGTATTTGTAAGGTCTTCGTGGATAGATTAGCTCACACTATATCACTAGACACCAATAAGTTAAGTCTTTTAACATTAATAACTGAAACAGCATCAATTTTGTTTAAGATGTCGTTGAATTGTTCTCTAAGTAGTTCTTTATTAATTTCAGCATGGTGAGCACAGTGTTATCGAGTATATTCAAGGACGCATTCGACGTGAAAGCTCTGAGGGCGTTCAGGGTGCTCCGGCCTTTGAGACTCGTCTCCGGAGTTCCTAGTAAGTCGTCAAAGTAAACATGACATCGTATTATATATGTACTCTAGAGAAATGCATTACATTGTATACAACTCCATAAGGAATAATCCTCACGGATGTTAGTTATGAAAAAATATAATCATGATCTAGCACTTAATTACGTCAAATCATCTTTAGGATTCCATCTAACACTTTCCTTTCTTGTGTGCGGTCGCCAACTCTTATTCTTTCAATCATCGTGTCCCAGGTCTCCAGATTGTTTTGAACTCCATCCTCAAGGCCATGATACCGCTGCTCCACATCGCACTGCTCGTCATCTTTGTCATCATCATCTATGCCATCATTGGCTTGGAACTGTTCTCTGGGAAGATGCATAAGACCTGCTACAATAAATTCAACAGTAAGTAAATCTTCTGTATTCGTTACTCTGGTTTTTTTAGTTTGATTTGGAATATTATGATTGTAATGTGTTTTAGTTCCATCATTAGCTTTCTCTTTAACCATACCATTTTTTATCTTAGACTTTGAATAAGTCGTACTTTGAATAATCGTACGTTTAAACATCGTGCTATAGGCATGGTTTTGTGGCTTGCATAGTACGAGTATGTGTGTGTTGCTGCCAGTTGTCATTCTCCTCTGCAAATATTTTTTCCTTTTCATCTATCAATACCCATAAGATACGTATATACAGTGCGATAGTGTTTTAAAAGATTTTTAGGTCTGCCTTGCTGTCTCACTCACTCTTCTGGGTTTGATACTTGATTCGGCCGATCGCACCCGAAACCTTGAATCTCTGCGGCAAATCTATAAATTACTTATTAACTGCTTAGATGAGATGATGGAAGCTCCTCATCCGTGTGACGCTGAGAACGGCTTCAACTGTTCCTCCCTCGGCGACGAGATGGAGTGCCGCGATGGCTGGATCGGCCCCAACTTCGGTATCACCAACTTCGACAACTTCGGCCTCTCTATGCTGACCGTGTTCCAGTGCATCACGCTCGAAGGCTGGACTGATGTCATGTACAACGTGAGTTTTATCAAGACCAACACTATCATCATTTGCTTAAGCCAGAACATTATCTGTTTCATGTGTTTCTTCACAAATGATGGTGATATCAGTTTTGATTATGTATTTTCTATTAAGCTTCCTACTTCATTAAAACAGCGAGTGCTCTTAAGTTTACTTTTGAACTTTACAAGTAATTCTTGATGATGATCCCTCCGTCCGATTTCGGCCCTGGCGACTACTTCGACTCCTAGTCAGTTCAGCGCTCGAGTGCTCGAAGATAATAATACTTAATTAATATAGGTAAATAAACTCTTTTTGTATGTTAATTATGTTACAGATTCAAGATGCAATGGGCAACAGCTGGGAGTGGATATACTTCGTGTCGATGGTCATTCTCGGAGCATTCTTCGTCATGAACCTCATTCTCGGTGTGTTGTCTGGGTATGTATGACAATTCAGACATGTCTAGTCTTTTTTTTTATTCATTTAAGGAAAGTAAACGAGGTAGTTATCTGATAGTGAGCGAGCTCCACTTATGAGGATTGAGGATTGCAGATGCCTTGCCAACTTACACGGCTAAGGTAGAATACCTGTGTCAGTAAGTTCACCAGCTATCTTACTATCCACGCCGGAATACAACAGTGCAAGCACTGCTTGGTGGCAGGATTACTGAATAAGGTGATGGTAGCGATCCGAACGGACATTGCGCGAGATCCTACTACCTGGTCTCACAGTATTTTTTCTAAGTAACTGGAAAACTCAGCTAGAACCATAACGCTGTCTTCTTTGGACTGTACAATATTTCAGAACTACAGAGTAGCTCTGCAATTGTACCTAGGAGTTCGATGCTCATGTTTAATTTTTTGATTCCTTCAGAGAGTTCTCCAAAGAAAGAGAAAAGGCGAAAAACCGAGGTGACTTCCAAAAGCTTCGGGAGAAACAGCAGCTGGAAGAAGACCTGAAGGGCTACCTCGACTGGATCACGCAGGCCGAGTACCTGGAGCCGCTGGCCGACCAGAACGACACAGCTGATCAGATGAGAGAGTATAACATAGGTAAGCTGTGTTGAGAAACGGATAGAGAATCGCCCTGACTCGGCCACCTGTTCAATAAGTCACTATCTTTCTTTTAAGATGGTCATTTCGACAAAATCGTAATTGACAATATTTCAAATTTCTTTATATTCATAAATCATAAACCATTTCCAGAGAAAAACTTGTAGAACACAAAAAAAATATTTTTGGATTTTTTCGTACAGTATTTTTCGGAAAAATGAGCAAAATATGTAAAACAGGAAATGACGTCCAGCGGCCGGTCCAATACTGCCATTATAAAAAAAATTGTCTTCCGGGTTTCCCTTTGACATTTACAACTTTCACAACACAAACACTACTGACAGTAGAGCTGACGGTTAATTCATTTGCACACCGCTCGGCTTTGTTGCCATCGGGAACACTAGATAACTGTTTGCCGGGCAATAATGATAATATTTTTGCAAATTTTCATTTAAAATCATATTTTTTGTGAAGTATTCTGTTTGAGTTTGTCAGCTCGTTTTGACGTTCATCGACAGTGACAACTGCATTCACTGTCAAACTATTTAAGCACAGGTTTTGGCGGTCAATTAATGTAATTATTTCAACGTTTTTTTAAGTGTACGAAACAAAGCAGTGACGTCATTTCGCTAATACTTGACGTTTGTTACTTACGTCCTTTCTGCTTGAGCAACGATTTAAATGGATTTTTCCAGGAAAATACAAGATTTTCACGAATATAAAAAATATGGGTGTCTTAAATTTGTGCGCTCTTTCCAGCCAGACAATAAAAAGTAGCTCTTAAAAAATTTAAATATTGTCAATTTCATAGCAAAGATAAACACTCACCTCCTTATTCATAAACGCTCTGTAGGCTTTTGCTAACTTAGCAATCGTTTGTCCTTATCTGTCAAAGGTAAACGATTGCAATGAGCAGTGTAATGTATTTTATCGTCTATCACGATTACTAAACTGGATATTACTAAATAGTGTCTTATCATTAAAAATAAATATTAATTTGGAATGTTTCAGGTCAAACAACAGAAAACCACGATTCATCAGACCACTTAGGAGTAGAGCTCAGTGAACCGCAAAAAAGCTGCCTCTGCAAACTGTGGAAGCAGGACTTTGATAAAGTAAGCTACATCTTACGATGCATTTGTTGTGTAATATATTATTTTAATATGTATTAGTTTATCGTATTTATCTAATATGTGTAGTTTATTAAATTAAATTTTACATTATTTAAAATTTAGGCATTTAGGATTATTTTAGGATTCGATCAGTTCTTTTACTTTTTCTGTGTGTCTACTCTTGCTTAATACCTGTGTCCTGTCAATCGTTCTAAGGTCAACTGGAAGAAATCCCTTGTAGGGATAAGTTCGCCTTTGTACATTTGTATTGTCCTGTATTTACCTTTTTCATGTGTTTTATGTACAATAAAGAGTTATACATACATACATACATACATTTCTAAAACTTAGCAAACCCAAATTCAATATTATTTTTGGGTTCTTCTCTTTGTAGTTTCACTATTGTTAGAAGAACTTCGTCCGTACCTACGCTTTCCATTTGTGTTGGTGTTCTTGCTTAGGTAATCCTGTTCATCCTCTGGTCTAATCTACAAAAAGATCACGAGTACATTTTGAAGTAAAAACTTCTTTTTGGGATGGGTAAAAAATGTTAAACTCGCGTCAGACGTAAGAGTTTAAGTATCAGGATATCAGGACTTATTTTGAAATACGCATGAAGCTAGAGTCGCGTTCGATTTTTGAAGTGTACTTTGATTTTTTCGCTTTAACGTACCTATGTGCGTTTGGCCTAGTGGTATAAGGTGTGGAATAACGGTGTGTTCTCTCAGGTGACTGCAGTTCAAATCTCGTGTATTATTTCTTTTTCTTTTTTTTTTCTTTTTGCGCGAGTGTGCTTGTGTAGTTTCTGCCGGCACTCCCGGAGTGCTAATTAGCGTGAAGTGATAATTAGTAATTTCTCAGTGAAGCTGTTCGTTTAACTCGCAGATGATCGTTTATAAGTGCCAGCGTCCAATTTCAAAGTCCGTTAAGTTATTAATGATAGGTATTTTGCGTATTTCAGATCAATCGTCGCATGAAGCGAAACTGCCGCAAAGCAGTGAAGTCGCAGACGTTTTACTGGTTGATCATTCTGCTGGTGTTCATGAACACGGTGGTCCTCGCAAGCGAGCATTACCAGTGAGTATTGTATTGATTCTGAGAGAAATGGTCGCCAGCAGGTATTTGCTACATTTGCTATCGGCTCAATGCCCTTTATTTCGAACGATATTTTTAGGTCATTGATGCTAACTTAAACTGACTTAGTGTCCAACTTCCTAAAAATTACAAAAAATTTTTACTTGTCAGCGGAGACTAATAATTAATCCGAGTCTACATCATGCAAGTAATTTTGTGACTCTATGTAAGTAGCACTACTCGTATGTACACTTTGCGGCCGATGAACTAACGCTTTATAGATCAATCAAATGTCGCAGTCGTGACGTTATGCTAAGTACACGAAGTTACTTGTATGATTAAAAGTCAAAGTAGACCAAAGAGAGAGAGTAGTTCAAAGTAGTCTCTGCCTACCCCTGTGGGAAAGAGGCGTGACGGTATGTATGTATGTACTTGTATGATTTAAAACTGAGCTTGAGGGTAGATATTTATTTCAGGTGAGACTTGCAAATAAATTTGACCATTGCATCAATTAAAACTACATCACATCTCAAGTCTCTCTTGCTGTGAAAATGTGATTTGTCGATCCTGTTAATAAACAAACAAACCCTGGTAATTCTTCCATGCTGGTCTGGGATCAAAGAAAAAATAGAATGTACCATCTACTTCTCTTCCCGCACAGATGGTAAAAGCCCATCGAGGGAATGGGCGAATATGTTAGGAATCAAGTTATAGGCGATGCGGCTAGCAACCCATCACTATTTTGATTCCTCTTTCCACCTATACGCCCACAACCATGCTAAGCGTGACCTCTATATAGTTCTTGTTAGCTTTGCCTCTCAACCCTGTAAGAAATAAAAACGTCATTTATGTATGTATGTAACTTGCATAATTTGGCATGTATTTTTTTTTTCAGGCAACCGGAATGGCTGGACCTTTTCCAAGAGTACGGAAACGCGTTTTTCGTGGCTCTCTTTACAATAGAAATGTTAGTCAAAATGTACAGCTTAGGTTTACAAGTAAGTACTCACACAATCGCTATTGCACAAGTAAGAAGCTCGAGACATTTATCATTTAAGCAAGTGTCCTTCTTCCGTGTAATGCCTGCGGGTTAACAGGTCAGGTTATATTTGTCACTATACGATATGTATGATTGATACCTATGGGCTATAATGTCATTTTAAACAATTATTCCTGAATATACCTGACCACTGCGAGGAAGAGGAAGGCCGCAAACTATACAAAAAACCGACTGTAAAAACGTTTAGCTGTAAAGAAAGCCCTGAAACTCCGGCTACAGAAGAACAGGTGATGACTAACTTATCATAGGAACAGCATGCATAGATTGGTGGCCCTGGTAGGTGTACTATATAGATACCTATAACTACGTTTTCCACCTAGTTGGTCAGTTAAGAATAAGAAGAATTTGAACAATTATTTCTGCTTTCCAGGGTTACTTCGTATCGTTGTTCAACCGCTTCGATTGCTTCGTGGTAATCGGTTCCATCAGCGAGATGGTGCTCACCAAGACGGAGGTGATGCCGCCTCTTGGCATCTCTGTGCTGCGCTGCGTCAGACTCCTGAGGGTCTTCAAGGTTACCAAGTAAGATACTGACAACTTTTACGAGAGGTTCACTCAGAGTCCTGTTCTCTTGAATACAGGATAGGATAGTAAGTTCGTGTCTTACCGTCTCTCATGATTTATGATACTGGGGCCTTACCATGACGTCCTCATTCCGACTCAGTTCAAGTTTTAGCTGTCACTTTTAGTATGAATCTGACAGCAAGTGAACGTAAACTAAATCGCATTAAAGGCTTGGTCAAACACACGGCGCGACGCAGCGCCGCGGTCGCGTTAGTCAGACCAGTTTATTAATCAAACGATGGTCTTATGAGAGAAGACCCCAGGTCTTCCGAAAAAGTTGGTGAAACTGGTCGGACCGTTCTCGACGTATACCTAATGAGATGTGTCGTTTTTAGGTTTCCGTACCCAAAGGGCAAAAACGGGACCCTAGTACTAAAATTTCACTGTCCATCTGTCTGTCTGTCTGTCACCAGGCTGAATCTCATGAAGCGTTATAGCTAGACACTTGTTCACAGATGATGTTTTTGTTGACGCTCTAACAACAAATACTAAAAACAGAATATTTTAGTGTCTGTCTACTGTCTATGTTTAGGAGGCAGTTTGCTAAAACCGGATATATCACTTGCCAAATTTGTACGGAACTCTCGTTGCACGAGTCCAACTCGCACTTAGCCGGTTTTATTTATCAACCTTACTTTCTGTTCAGGTACTGGCGTTCCCTCTCCAACCTGGTGGCCTCCCTCCTCAACTCCATCCAGTCCATCGCGTCGCTGTTGCTACTGTTGTTCCTCTTCATCATGATCTTCGCGCTCCTCGGGATGCAGGTCTTCGGAGGGAAGTTCAACTACGACCCCGTGGAGGAGAAGGATCGTCACAACTTCGACTGCTTCTGGCAGGCGCTGCTGACAGTCTTTCAGGTTAGATAATTACAGTTCAACCAGGCCCCTATTTTACCATCTCGACAACTGTCTGCGACAGGTGACAAGAATCTACGCTGATTGACTTCATATTGATGGCATCGCAATTCGAATTGTCACCTGTCACAATTTGTCGAGTTGGTGCAATAAGGGCCAAGCCTTATGCTCCTAAATTCGATGGTCTCAAAATGATCAAAGTAGCTTCAAAATTATCAAAGTCACCCCAGTTTACGGTATAAATAATTTTGTTTTTAATGTTTCATAGATACTAACTGGTGAAGATTGGAACGCGGTGATGTACGAAGGCATCAAGGCGTACGGCGGCGTCGGCTCCGTCGGCATCGTCGCCTGCATCTACTTCATCATCCTCTTCATCTGCGGCAACTGTATCCATTTTAACATGTGCCTTATTTCTATAATCATTTTTTACTATTTATTCCACCTTATTATCAAATGAATTGAGTTTCACACCATTGTCGCCTGTCAGCAACCATTCAAAACTATCTGGACTCCTCTTATTGTTATTAAATCTGTTAACGTAAGGTCATCGGGCATTATGATGCAAAAGACCTTGCCGCCGTTTGTTCCTAAAATATTTTGAAAATATGGCTCTGGCTGTGATAATAATGGTAATGAACGAAAAACATTTACCTCGCTCTGCTACCACACGTGTAAAACAGCCAAAAGTGTGAAATGTTTTTGTTCATTACAATGGGCCACCTCAAGGTAATGCCCGATTCAATAAATTATGGTGATGATTAAACCTATGAAATTACACGAATACAACCACCATGTAGCAGAGTAACAGCTAATAATGTCGCTGGTAATGATATTTAACTCAGTGACACAGATATCCTCCTGAACGTGTTCTTGGCTATCGCCGTTGACAACCTTGCTGATGCGGAGTCATTAACCAACATTGAGAAAGAGGAAGGGGTACGCATATATATATTTATAAAAAAAACGATTGTAGGATATTATACTCAGTGGCAAAAAATGTGGCCCTCATATGTATGCAATTATATGTAATTTTGTATGGAGACTGGATCAAATTTTGTGCTTCTGACTATATTATTGACTGTGGAAGTACCAAATTGGGTACTTCGTAAAATTAGCGTTACCAAGTTGAGTTAAGACGTTAATTATGCCGATGATAATGGTAATGAAGTTTTTAGGAATACTCAAAGTGGTAATTTTACTGGTAATGATACTGATTTTTGTGTTTTCCAGGCTGTTGAAGAAAAAGAAACAGGCAGTGTAGTGATAGACGGAGCGCACGCGGAGACCGATGACGAATACATACATGATGACGACGCGTATACGACTGACAAGTACGTGTAATAAATTAAGTTTATATTTAGTGCTAAGGAATATTAATATTAATAGCAATAGAGATTACCCCCATGACTTTAACAATTACGGCCTCTAAATTTACAAAATGCGTTTAAAAATCTTTCTACTAGTTCTGAACGAGAGTACGAAGAAACGGGGTCTGAGGGCGAGCAACCTGAAGAAGCTGAGGTAGAGATGGAGGCGGGAGAGGAGACGCAAAGGATAGAGGAAGAACAGGAGAGAGAAGAAGAGATGATGGAGACGCTCCAGAGGAATCACATAGGTATAATGATACCATTGATACTTTTTCAATTGATTATTTTGTTCGGGATCAAAAATAGATTCGCAAAAACTATGATAATATTCAAACGATATCGTTTTGGTAACCCAATATTGTAGTTTTAAATTCAAACGCATTGATGAACAAGTATTTCTTGTAGTTGATTTTTCCATAATAACATGTGTAAGTGTAATTGATATTGGAACTACATTTTGATCGAGACTAACGTAAGTGTTTAAATTAGGGTTTAGGCAAATAGGAGACACAATAGATATTCTACTGCTGGTATTATCAATGTTCATAGTGAACATAATAAGGTTGTTGAAACTACTGTCCAAAGAGGAGAATCTAACCGTACAAATACAGTGAATACAGAGAGCGAGGAGCCTCGGCTGATGCGAAAGCCAACGACTTCGTCAGCGCGGCCGCGGAGGCTATCCGAAGTCGATATACACGACTGTAAGAAACCCATCCCTGATGCAACTTCACTCTTCATATTTGCCAAAGACAACAGGTTAGGGCGTCCGGCGACACCCAATGCGGCTTCGATTGACTAGATGTTATTTTTGACAGCATTTTTTTGATTTAACGTTTCAAGGTTCATCTTTGATAAGGCCGACATAAGTATCTGTTTTAGTTTTATGTTTAATGTCTCTGATGCTGTGAAGGTCTTTGGCATCAAAGACGAACCTATTTTCTTTTCGCCTCTATTTTTCTACTTTCATATTTTCAGCTGTTTTATTATTATATATTTTAATATTTCTATTATTTATTATTACACCTTTATAAGCTAATCTCACAATTATTTTAGCAAGTATTGAAATAAAGTTATGAAAAGTCTTAGCTCATAACAAGATGTGTGAAACTAGAAAATCTACAATCTTTTACAGGTATTCGGCATGACAATAGTTTTTTTTAGTTCAGGGTTTGCTCTAGGTATTAAATGCATTTTAGTAAACAAAAAGTCTACTGCCATCTCTTTCTATCTCACAAAGATGCCGGCCAATCTGAAGAGGAGGGAACACTTGTAACTGCCAGGCCTCGGCGGGTTTCAGAACTGAATATGCCCAATCAGACGCCACCTATACCGAACGCTAGTAGTTTCTTCGTATTCTCACCAACAAACAGGTGATTGGTGAAGAACGTACCCAATCTCATTGTACCAATTGGCGTTGTGTTGTCACAATACACGAATACAAGCAGAAGCATACCACTGTTTTAATTGAGCTCACGCACACAGACGAATGCCGTATCCAATGATGCTGTATCCTCAGTATCAGCATCTGCGATGTTCTAATGTGTGCGTGCCGCGATTTTAACATTTGAACGATTGCTACTGTTAGTATTTGTATATTGTAGTGTTGTCCTACAGAGCTCGTTGGCGTTATCACATCATTCATTTTCAAACAGTGCTCTTCAAATTCTTCAACTCATCGCACGAGTGTTGTCCCTAAATGTGGATCTGAAAAGTTAAAAAAATTAACAATGAGATTTTAGGGTATTGACGATATAGTTTCCCGTTAGTCGTTCGGTTTGATTGTTCAAATAGACCGTTAGCGGTGCCCTTTTATAGTTGTCAAAGCATGAAGTGAACCCTCCTACGTCCTAGATATGTACAGCATCACTTTACTCATATATAAATATTTAGAACTATTTTGGCAATGCATGCATGAATTTGAGGTCCTTTATTAATCGTTGTCTCGTGTGCATTTATGTTGCATGCAGGTATTGCATGTGCTTCAAGTATAGATTAAGCAAATATCGTGTACTATTTTATATTTACGCTTTTTACCTTAAAATTTGTAACAAAATTTAATTTTATTTCTTATTTTGTGTGTTCTCTTTTGTCAAATTTCAAATTTTAAGAAGACGTGACCATTTGATATAAAATCTTGCGTGATTAAAATTATTGCTCTCCAACTAAATTATCAATAACTTTTCATAGTGTTACTATTGTTTATTCTTCTTCCGTCTCCTTTAATGTCTTATTAACTTCATTAATAACGACATGGTCAGGTTCCGCGTGTTCTGCTACAACATGTCAGCATCCTCGACCTTCGGAAACATCATCCTCGTCTGCATCATGTTCTCGTCCGCCATGTTGGCTGCTGAGGACCCTTTGGATGCCCAGCAGAAAGGCTTCCGGAATTGGGTACGTCTCTGCTGCTACATTTCATTACAGACTGGTGTTATTTGCAAATAAAAAAGAGGTCAGTTACAAGCTTAACTTTTTTATGGTTGCTTTCTCATCTTAAATATCATATTTGGTAAGTGCTGTAATAAGCGGAGCAATACTATTTTTAACAGATTTATTTTTTACATACATACATACATACATATCGTCACGCCTCTTTCCCACAGGGGTAGGCAGAGACTACTTTGTTCCACTTGCTACGATGCTTGATTTATTTTTTAGACTTGATATATTCAATTTAATGAGTAACTAAGAGATTTCGATATATTATTATACAATGAGATTATTAGGGGTGACTATCAAAATAGTTTAAATCGACGTCACTTTTATCTTATTAACACCGTCTTTAATCAGAGGCCTTTTCCTTATGGGTTCTACTACATTTAAAGTGGCCACTTTGGCTGACTCTGGAGATTTAATGATAATTATTTACCTTTCTAGTTACTCAGCCAATTTGACGTGTTCTTCACTGGCATCTTCACGCTGGAGCTGTTCCTGAAGCTGATCACGTACGGCCTGGTGCTGCACGAGGGCGCCTTCCTCCGCTCCGCTTTCAACGTACTCGACATGCTTGTCGTCTGCGTCTCGCTCATCTCCATGTCGTTCAAGTATGTATTCTTCATCGTCTATTTCATTATTATTTTTATGCTCGTCATTAGCGTTGTCGTTGATTATGTGAAACAGTTGTTCTTCTTCCTCACTTTATTTTCTATTAATATTTAAATTAATATCATACAACAAAAGACACAATTTTTGTTGTTGATACAAACTTAGTTGTTGGTATTTACACCAACTTAAACGATTTTACGTCAGTAAGTTTTAGCGTGTTTGATATATTTACTGTAACTTTATTTTCTTTTATTTTAGGTCCGGGAGTATATCAGTGGTGAAGATATTAAGAGTGTTCAGGGTGCTGAGGCCCCTGAGGGCCATTAATAGGGCCAAGGGCCTTAAGGTCAGTATCCTCTGCTTCTTTAATTTCATTTTTATCGTTCCTAAACTTATTATTATCATTTGAGGAATACATTTCCGTGCTTTTAGCTGTTTTTAAATTTAAATTGTCTCAGACAGTCATTGCTCCCTGCTCAATGTTATTAATTTTAAGAGACGGTATTTAAAATTAAGATTTGAATTAATTAACTGAAGACTCGTAACTACAAGTAAGTCATTGGTGACTTTTGTGTGAATGAGTGCCTGTGCATAAGCAATTACAAGTCGATCTACAAGCAGTATTGTTAGTTACAATACGACATGTCCATCATCAGAATCAGTATCACAACTTGCTGCGACATCCTTTCATGGTTCAAAGTGGTCAACAATATGATTGCCACCAACAACATTATCATCTTCTGTGTTCTAAATAAAACGTTTCTTTATTCGTCAGAACAGCTTCTTAATAGTTATGAGAAATTATTGTTTTCTTCGCAGAATAGGTATAAAGTTTGGCGTAATATTTGTTCCACCGGCAGCTTAATTATCTTTGTGGTACTTTTGTATTATTAAGAAACAATCAAAGTTTCGGCTTTGCATGAGACTCAAATGACTCAATAATGTATAAGAAAATTCGGTAATTTTGATTTTAAGTTGTTTGCTCTCGGTAGAATGAAAATTAGGCCAAACTTTCAATTAAATACAAAAAGGAAAGGTCGCCACCAAATTGTAAACGTTCTTGATACATCTGACATATTTTTTCCATGATTATAGCACGTTGTTCAATGCGTGATCGTTGCTATCAAAACGATCGGCAACATATTGTTGGTAACATCGTTGCTACAGTTCATGTTCGCTGTCATGGGAGTACAAATGTTCAAGGTAGGGGGCTTCTGAAACTCCAATCCTCATCACCTTCCTCAGAAACACGTGTGTGACACGTTTTGTCCATTTCATAGTGATTCCTGGTCTAAGAATCTTTGATTACACCTTTGGGTAATTTTATAACCTTTACTGTCTCTATACCTACTTTCTACTTTCTTTTCCAACGTAGCTGCTTTGTTATGTTATGGAGTAATATTCTTCCCGTTCACATTATACTTTCGGAACGAGACGTATTTACTCCTTTGACGTAACACATCATCTATGTAATCTTGCACTCATTTCTCATGATTCATATTTTCCAAGTCTGCAGCCTTATGCAGTTTTCGTTAAGCTTCTAACTCTTGTGCTATTTTGTTTTTGTTTATCGCTAATGCTTCCATGTAAACGAAATATATTGGGAACCCTGTTTACCTGTGATAAATGTCGTTTCCTGCTTTATAATACTGTTATCTTTACTTTCTGTTATCTTGACTATCGCTCAAAGGAATCCCTCACGTTTGACACTCTTTGCTACAGTTATATTTTAATTTACACAAATATTTTGTACCAGTTCAAATCGAATCATATCTTCATTAGCATGTTAAGTCGTTAGCAGTAGAACCATAAATCGTTAGAAATTTTCGATGTTGTCAAATTTAGCGTATCGAGCATGGAAATAACCAGGCCGAACCCAAAGGTGTAGCGACGGTAGTTGACTAATAAAGCCCATGTATGTTAGAGAACATAACCACTCCCCCTACCTTGGCGTTTAAATGGATATTCCCCCAATAATAACAGCAAATGCCCCTGATTTTAACATGGTTGTTGCCCCTGTAAAGTACCCTGTTGTGATTAAAAATGGTTTGCTTGTCCCCCTATGTCCCGCTGCGCCGGACGACGCCCCTGTCGGTAACGTATTGCCCCGCAACTAACCGAGTAGTATGTGGTCAAATGTGTGATAGTAGCTATTAAGACAATAGGAAATATAATGCTAGTTACTTATTTATTACAATTTATGTTTGCTGTCGTCGGTGTACAGTTGTTTAAGGTGAGGGGTCGGTGTTGTTTTGTCGCTGAAAATTTCTAGATCAATAAACATTGATAAACGTGAAACAAGATGTGAAACTTCAAAGCAATAGAATAATACTGAAATGACCAAGACCAAGACATTACTAACGCAATTTAGTAAACTGTAAATCATCTAATGCGTTGAGTATGAAAGCAATAATGGTAACACCTGAGAATCTATTAGAACGTATAGCTTCTGTAAGATATATTGCATTTGTACTAATAAAATTTAAAAACAATAAGTTAAAACGCAAAAATCTAACTGCTGATGCAGTCAATCTTCTTTTGATTATCACTGTAATAACTGATGAACACGATGATGTAGATGAGCGAAGATAAACATGATCTAGAAACTTTCAGTTAATTGATCTAATGTTTAATAAGATTTCTATGTTGCATGTTATGTTCAATGTTAAGATAGGCATGCAATTGGTTTCAATGAGATATGAAACTGCTTCAATTATCAAGTGTAAAAACTATACTAAACTCGCAGTCTTAATATTCGTTACGTTGATGCTTTTCGTATAGTGTTACATCATGAGAAATGAGTTTCAGTTGATGTCATTACAGGAATCATCGATATTGATGTCATTTTATAATTTCTAGATTGAACTCATGGTTTTGTAGTGCAAAGCATGGTACTAATCACCTGTTAAAGTTTAGTTGCAAATTTAATGACTGAGCAATTGTTTCAGGGCAAATTTTTTAGGTGTAACGATATTTCGAAGATGACACAGGCTGAGTGTCAGTAAGTATTAAAAATATGCATATTAATAACATCACTAATTGTATAGTTTTAATTTAATTTCTTGCGGCGCGGTGCCTTGCCTTCTTGACAATGGTCTTTCCGAAAACGCTGGTAATTTCAAAAATACTTGTAAAAGAGAACTTGGCTGCCTATTTTCAAAATGAACCTTTGACCTTGATTGATCATATGAAACCACACTAATAATGTCACTCTTCCGGTCATTCTCAGGAAAACGTGTTCTCAGCCTAAACTCCGTCTTGATTTTGAGTTTTACATTTATGAATATAATTGAAGTAAAATGTGAAAATCTATGCTACAAGAAGCTTTTCTGTGCTTTTGGCCATTAAATAAACCAATTAGTTTATGATTTATAACATATTGATTTTTCATGAACAAGGAGTTGAGACATCGATATATATTAAATATGAATAAAATATTACTTATTTGAATAAATTAAATAAAAATCAAATATTATGATTGAAAAATAAGATATACACAATGTAACGCGAACCCCGTGTCATAATTCACTGGAACATAAAGATCATGTCAATAGAAACCATAAATAAATATTTTCAAAAATGTGCACTTCTTAAACAGGAAAACATCGGTACTCAAAAGTGAGTGCTATAATAAACGATTTTTATGTACAAAAACAATCAAATTTTGTTAAATTTTCTAAACTTATCAAAAATACGACGGAGTTTAGTCTACGGAGCTTAGGGAGAAAGCTATTTTCGATTTTTTATTTAGTGATGGATGCATTTAAGGGAATTGCAGCAAACACGTCGTTAACATAGGATAACGAGCTATAATGATAGCAAGACAAATAGATACAGAAGAATACCAGTAAAAAATAAAACACCTAAACGGAGTTTAGTGGGGACGGGAAACACAATACGGAGTTTAGATATATATGTTCGTAATTTTGGCCCTAAACGCTATGCCTGCACCCGACCTAGATGACGACAGGGACCAGGCAGAACACTAGCGCACAGCCCTATTGGGTTGCGCGAAAGCTTAGAAATAGTAGTGTAATTTGTGATTTTATATCCATTGACGGAGTTTAGATGGAAGTTCGCTCGCGCGGTAAAAAAATCAAAATTATATGAGTAAGACCTTACCGCTATTGTTAATTATAATTAATATGTTCGGTTTTTGAAGGAAGTGGGGCGCCGTCTGCGTGGGAGAGGTTTTGACCCTCGCTCCGGGTCTTTTCTGGTGCAAAGGTTGTCCATCGCTGTACAGCGTGGTAATGCTGCGAGTGTGATGGGCACCTTTGCGCCGGGAATGACGCGGGGCGGGTTGTTTGATTGATTGTGTTTTTTTTTTTTTTTTTTTATTTATTGTTTGTTATTTATTTGATTGTATTTTTTTTTGACGTATTTGTTATTATGAATAAATTCAATTTCGTATAAAAAAAAAAAAAAAATTAATATGTAGTCTAACTAGTTGACTTCAATAATAAAACACCTAACATTGGCTACCGGCAGTTTTTACAAAGTTACACAAGGTTTTGTTCTCAATTTTGGATTCCGCTCACTAAACGGAGCTTAGGAGAATGGGGTTTTAGTATTTTTTTTAAATAGTTATAAACATATTATCGTGCAAAAACTTATTGTGCGAGCTAGAATGGGAATATGAAAAATAATAAAATGTCTAAAAAACCTAAGAAAGCCTGCGATATTAGCTCGGACGTCCAAAAATTGCCTGCTCTGAGAATGGCCGTCAACTAACTGACAAAGTGCTTTTAAAACTGTGATTTTCTACTACTCATCACGTATTAAAAAATCAACAGAACCTTTTTTGAGTAGCGTTTTCGCTGATGTGGATTCAAAAATCGGTGACCTGTTTAGAAAATAATGAATCACTACAATTTTATTTGTGGATATTGTTATCCATTTAATATTATTTATCGTTACAGAGGGACATATCTTGTGTTCGAAAACAGAAATTACGTAGTGAGAGATAGAGAATGGAAACGGAACGACTTCCATTTCGACAACGTTATGAAAGGAATGCTTACTTTATTTACTGTTTCCACTTTTGAGGGATGGCCAGGGTAAGTGTATATAGTTAGATCATCTCATCTCTCAGATGGCTTTGCTTGGCATGCAATCATAACCAGAGGCGTTCTCTTGCAGAGATTATACTGAGTCAGTTGGCTTTGTTGCTGGTCGTGCGTTGTCTAGTTGACTACAAGAGAATGGGTCAAATTATGATTGTACCAAGCACAGCGATGATTGCATGTGCTGGTTTCTTCTAGAAAATGACATCCCAGATTGTGCCATTTATATGAAGACAGTGTCCTTTCTTTATCGCCGGGTACTCTAATACCTTTGACTTTGATGCAGTTGTGTCTTAACTTAGTAGATTACTGTAAATTAAAATTGTTTCATTGGATTACCGTAAACACTGTCGTTCAATATTCATTTTTTTTTTTCAGGTTGTTGTATGTGTCTATAGACTCAAACTCCGAGAACCGAGGTCCCATTACTAACTTCCGTCCAATTGTTGCAGCCTATTACATTATTTATATTATTATAATTGCCTTCTTTATGGTAAGCGCATTTAATATCTACCTTTTCAAAAATACCTACCGTCCAATCACACTTTGTACTTCTTATCTATATTAACTTATTACCATTTACTGGCATTTTATTTATTTTCATTTTTCATTGACTATACCTATATTTATTATTTTCTTATTTGTTCTTGTTTTTGCGTGATTGTGAATAGAGATTTATTGAGTTGGTTTCGTATTTAAACACACTTTAATTTTTTTGGTTTTCTTGAATTAAAATTAAATAGCTTATCTGGATACAGTTTATCTGTTTGTATTTAAAATAGTCACGTTCGCAAAACTATGTTTTCAGGTAAATATATTCGTCGGTTTCGTCATAGTCACATTCCAGAACGAAGGTGAACAGGAGTATAAGAATTGTGAGTTAGATAAGAACCAAAGGAACTGCATAGAATTCGCTCTGAAAGCAAAACCTATACGAAGGTAAATCATCTAGACAAGCAATTCTAATTTCAACTTCACCTGCATATACTTCATCAGAGGAAGTCATTTCATATGTTGTTATATCTTAATTTTTAAAACAGATTCTAGAACTGCTTAATGTTCTTAATCTATTTCTTCAGGTACATCCCAAAACACCGTATACAATACAAAGTCTGGTGGTTCGTGACGTCACAACCATTTGAGTACGCCATCTTTATTCTGATCATGATCAACACCATTACTCTTGCCATGAAATACCACAACCAACCTGCGGAATACAGCAAAGCCCTGGACATGTTGAACATGATCTTCACCGCTGTATTCGCATTGGAATTCATCTTTAAACTCGCTGCGTTTAGGTTTAAGGTTCGTAGCTTTATCGATTTTGTGACCATTGACTGTTATTGCTGTAATATTATTGTTACTACCGTCTTCATTACTAGTAATATCAAAATCATCTTCGCCTTCAATATTGTCAGTACCACTAACAACTTCTTCATCATTCATCTTCATGAACAATTGTGTAAAAATGTGTGTTCTCAATGAAATCTTTTTTAAATTTAGAATTACTTCGGTGACGCGTGGAACACGTTTGACTTCATAATCGTGCTTGGAAGCATCATCGACATAGTGGTATCACAAGTAAACGAGCTCAAAAACCAGGTAATACCACAGCACTGCACAGCACAGTAGATTCCACAATAATTGTACTCATTTGTATTGAAGTGTTTGATAATCATTCAATTGTGTTTATGATGTAGCTACTCATGTAGCTGCAAAGTTAGCCCTTTCGCTAGCTTAACTCAAAATACAAGGTGTGTATGAATTGTTCTGAAAGTTTCAGCAGGTAGTTGGGTTAGTTTGATTGAGCACCCCTGGGGCCTTACCATGACGTCTTAATGCGATTAAATTCTGATTCAATTTTACGTTTTAGCTGTAATTTTTGACACTTCTAGTATGGATCTGACAGCGAGCGATCCAACTTTTTATTCGAGGCCCCTGTAAAACTTTTTATTCGAACTAAGGTTTTTATTCAACATAAGTCTCTTCTTTGGCGCTAAACGTATGGTAACATCATCAAATACTACTTACTTACTGGCTGGGCGCAGTGACCCGAAGTGGATCTTGGCCTCCGACACCAGACTTCTCCATGCCTTGCGATCCTGGGCCAGCTCTCGCCAGCCATCGGCCCCGAGATCTGAAAGACCGATCTTGATGTACGGGTGCGAGGCATGGACGCTGACCCTGAAGGAGGAAAACAAGCTGTTGGTAACATCATCAAATACAATTATTTAAAAAATCCTAAAATATATTTACAGGGGTTCTCGATCAATGTGGTCCATCCATCCTGCTGAAGCATTTCGGATTAAATTTAATACACCTTGTATAATGTTGATAAATTACATCATAAAAGTAAATTAATGTTTGTCTGGAAAGGTAATGAATATTAATTAAGTAAATACAAGAATCCATGTAGACGTTTTCAATACAAGTAGTACAGTTACTGTCCCGAGCATGGACGATAAACGTCACAGAAGTACATACCGTAGTTGAGTCCAAGATCATCATTATGAACGGTATTGAAGAAACTTACCTTAGTTAAAACATTTACAGTTGTCATCGTGTAGTTAACGTTAATAATTATTTAAAAACATTTGATTATAATTAGGATTGAAGTACAAATCTAATATCAGAAAGTAGAAAATAATTTGTTTCTAGAATATAAAGTATCATTTAAAGTATTGTTCTTAGAGCTCCGGAATAGCATCATTGCATCTGTTTGTTTAGTAAGTGATTAATTGATAGTGGATGTTTCTAATCTTGCATGTGATATATTTATTATTTTTCTTTATTTATTACAAATGTAGCCAACATAATTGATTTCAGGGAAGCGGTTTGTCAAAAGCACAAATCAAGGTAAGTTGCACGCCTGAACACAATTATAGCTGTAAAAACACATGACACTAAAATCAATGCCAACTCTAAAATCAGACCATTCTAATAATCATTCTGTAAATAAAAAAGTTAATATAGCTTTAGATGTTAATATAGTACACATAGCTTTAGATTATGGGACAGTAACTAATATAACTGCAATAAGCAATGTAAATTACTGCAATTTATATTCATCAAGTGGCACATAGCACTTTGCCGATATCGTTCTATGAATGTCGCAAGAACACTTACCTATAGTATAGTATAGTTTTATTTTATCTGTCACTTATTGAAATCGAATGACCATATTTTAAGTAAAATCTATAACGAAGTCATCTACATACATACACCTTTTTAGGAATGTGATCAACTGATCATATTAACATCCTTAAGGTAATGAACACACTAACATAAAACTGAGACAAATCAATCCCAAACTTTACTATAGGTTGCTGTCTTAACATAAATATTTTCAATAAAATCTTGCAATTTCTCAACCTATGATTAATAACTTGTCTCCACCACAAACAATTTTATTACGAAAATGACAATTAAACTAAAACATTGTGCAAATGATGATTATAATCAAGATCTACACGTTACAGGAGACCTCAATACCCTCAATAAACTTCTTTCGCCTCTTCCGAGTGATGAGACTCGTGAAGCTGCTGTCAAGAGGAGAAGGCATCAGGACTCTGCTGTGGACCTTCATCAAGTCTTTCCAGGCTCTCCCTTACGTCGCGCTGCTGATCCTCATGCTGTTCTTCATTTATGCTGTGGTGGGGATGCAGGTATGATCACAAGCACAAATCAAGATTTTGATGATGAGTTAAGTCATTTATTTCTTTTTAGTTCATATCCGGTTCGAAGGATCCCTTTTGTAATCTTAGAAGTAAAAGTGACAGCAAAATTTCCGAATCACATTTTTCTTCAGTGGAAACCAAATTGCTAAGCAGTATGAAAATAATAGGAATTATGATAGTATTTAATCAAATTGTTAATTTCCAGGTGTTTGGGAAAGTGGCAATAGATGATGAGACCCCTATCACAAGGAACAACCATTTCCAGACGTTCCCTCAAGCCATTCTTGTGTTATTTCGTTCAGCTACGGGTATATTTCGTTACAAATCTCATCTTTACTAGTTTTAGTGTACTAAATCTTTAGCTATTTTGTTATTGGTGATGATCTTGTTGTATCTAATACCTCACTGTAACCTAGTGAAAAAATTACTCAAGTACTTCAAATAGGTATGTAGTTATGAATGCTATGATTTCTTTGTCTTTTTTATTAAATTTATCTGGTCTCAAGCTGTAAGTATGTCCTTTCAAATATAAGAAAGGAATTACAAACCGGTTTCTTAATGACGAAGTACAACACAACACACTCTCTCTCTCTCTCTCTCTCTCTCTCTCTCTCTCTCTCTCTTTTAAATCTGTTATAAAATAAAAATCTAATCTGTGAAACAGGGGAAGCCTGGCAAGACATAATGATGGGGGTGTCTCCGGAACCGGAGGTGCACTGTGATGACCACTACGAAGAGGAGCCCGGTGAAGACAGCGCGGGCTCCTGCGGCTCTGTGCTCGCCTTCCCCTACTTTATCTCCTTCTACGTGCTCTGCTCCTTCTTGGTATGGATCATTTTCTTCGTTATCCTTAGTAGAAATAGTCCCTTGAACATCAGGGGGAGCTTGGTGAAAATCATCATGTCATCATGGTTAATGTTTCGTATTTTTCAGATTATTAATTTATTCGTAGCCGTTATTATGGACAACTTCGACTATTTAACTAGAGACTGGTCAATCCTGGGACCACACCACTTAGATGAATTTATAAGGTAAGAAAACAGCTTAAATAATGATAATTGTGATTGTTGTGATTGTGATATGTGTTTTATGTACAATAAAGAGTTATACATACATACATACACACAAAGACAAAAATTTACTTATTGTTAAATATTTACTTATATATTCAAAACTCAGAGCTATGTCGTGTCTTCCCTAATGAGAACCAGAAAGGAGTATAAACAATTTTCAGCGAAATAAAAACAGTAAATTTGATTCACCGTTTCCAGATTATGGAGTGAGTACGACCCTGACGCGAAGGGTCGAATAAAACATTTAGATGTAGTGACTTTACTAAGGAAAATAAGTCCTCCTCTAGGTAAGTTCACATCAGTCTTTTTAAATCTCATATATATCTTATTGTTTTCATCTAAAACAAGTATTTTCACTATCATCCACTTTTAAATTGTTGTCATTGTAACCTTCTGTTTTCCTGGCAATGCCTTTACTCTCCGTCTACATTGCACTATGTATTAGGCTCTACATAGAAGTCCCTTGAATCTCCCTAAGCGATTATATCATAGTAATTATCATTGTTACTTACATCGCTATCTTGTTTTCAGGGTTCGGTAAACTCTGTCCGCACCGCGTCGCCTGCAAAAGGCTGGTGTCCATGAACATGCCTCTCAATTCCGACGGGACTGTCCTCTTCAATGCCACGCTCTTCGCTGTTGTCCGGACTTCGCTGAAGATCAAAACCGAGGGTAAGAAATATGGCATACGATCATTGCTTCTACAAAAAAGATCAAGGTTTTCCGTATTCACTCATAAACCGTAGTTCTCAGTCAAAGGTACAACTGCATTGTGACCTCATTAAAGTAATGAGGAAGGAACTTCAAACTTCGTTTAACACAATCTGATCTGATATGAATGCCTAAAAAATATTATGTTACCTACCTTTGTGGGTTGGGTAGATAATAAACCGTTTGATTGACTAATACCAGTGTTGGTGATGATGATGATTCATCCTTTAACTCCTCGTGGAGCATAGGGCCTCGACAGTCTTCTTCCAGACTTCTCCATTCTGAGCCCTCTCTTTGACGTCGGCCCAGGTCATCCCGGCAGCCTTGAGTTCCGCCGTGATGGATCTCTTCCAGGACTTAGTGGAAACAAAATACCAGTGTTGCCATGCAGGAACTATTAATCGCAAACACAAGATTAACTCGAAAATATGTATTCAACTTCTACAGGTAATATAGACGACTGCAACACACAACTTCGAGCAGTGATCAAAAAAATTTGGAAGCGAACGTCACCAAAACTCTTAGATCAGGTGGTACCACCACCAGGCGATCCCAATGAGATAACCGTTGGAAAATTCTACGCCACGTTCCTCATACAGGACTACTTTAGAAGGTTAGTGGATTTCGTTGCAGTCCCACTTCTGATGCGTGTATTGTAACAATTGTGTTACGAAAACGATCTCCACTTCTGATTTTTTAGAGGACAACGGATACGAGTTTTTAAGAGATCTTGGTCCCGTTTCTGATTTTAAAGGTTAATATGATTCGGCTATTGGTGACGCACAGGAATGGTACAAAATTTAAGTTTTCTTGAAACACAAAATGAAAAGTGACTTTACACTAGTAGCTTTTTAAGTCTAAGGTACTTAAATGTTGTTGGAATAGAAACGAGTTCTGAAATTTCACTCTTGCCAGCTTCGCTATCGTGTTTTATTTTGTTTTGAGTTTTAATTTGTTTCGGACACTGACACGATTATTTTTGTTTCATAGGAATCACGCGTAAGTAACGCATCGGCCGTATGTTGAATAGGAAACGAATGTACCCACTAGTGTTTTTTCTACGCAATTCCTAAGATAGAAAATAAAACTAGTTGTAAACGATAAAAGTAACCACCCGCTCATATTTTGGGTTTCACCCTGCATGCTCCTAAGAAGAAGACCTAAATAAAATGTCTAAAATACATAATTATTAATTACCCAAACAACTTCAACAGGCATGACGTTTTTGGGTTGACCCCGTATCCAGAATAAAATATATTACATTCCGTATTTTGTTACCTATTTGTAATTTATGATTAAGTGTTGTGTTTTGTGATATTCCATTGTTTAAAGAAAACCCACGTTTAAAAGCAATTATAAACACCAACATTCTTTTCGTAGGTACACTAGCACTATAGGAAACCGTTAACTATTTGAAAAGATAAAATCGAAATTAAACAAAATTATTTCTTATTCGGCATTGCACTTCTTATTTTTGCTCTATTATATTATATCATCCGTTGTTAATTAGGCACCTCAAAAGCGACATGACAATTATGATGTTCATAAACATGACAATGATACTAATAATGAGGAACACGATCAAGAAAAGGAAGATTAAGATGATAATAACGATGATGATGATGATAATGATGAACATGATAAAATATGATGATTTTCTGCCGGCCTTATGGTACATTTTATATATATAGACTAGATGTTGTACGAAATAGCTATACTAGATGGTTAGATAGATCCATTATTTAATAAACCCAAGAAGGAAAAAATACAATTCCTTAACCCTTATTATGGAAACTGCGGAGGGATTATATTCAGTCATCAAAATTATTGAAGACACCTTCAACTAACATTGTTCCCCGTCTTACCCTATTCTGTTTACAGTCTCTATAGATACCACGTGTAAGCGTCATGGTCATGTTGCTTTGTTGGCGGTCTAACTTACAACGGACATTTTACAAATAGCAATTTTTACTGTATTCTCATTTCTCTACAAAATTTTCATCTAGGATCACTCCTAGATCACAAATAGACTTAGCATTTTAGTCTTTTACTTTACCATCTATTAGAGTAGTTGCAACAACTGAAGGTCGGTAAGTATTGAGACATTCAAAAGGTTCTGCTCACAAATTTTCGGCACTACCTCGTTTGAGCTACCCGCTACTTCATTTATTCAAAACATCTAAACTTTAATCCTAATGCCAAATCCGAAAGTGTGCAGAAAACTTTTGAACCTTACCTTCAATCAGTCAAGAAAACTAAGAGCATCTTCTCCCATAAGGTTTAAGAAACGGAAAGAGCAGGAGATGAGGCAGAACGACGAAACTGGTCACCAGATGACGCTGCAGGCGGGCCTCAGGACCTTACACGAGGCGGGACCTGAACTCAAGAGGGCTATCTCTGGAAACCTGGATGAAATCGCTGCTGAGTCTGATGTGCCAATGCACAGGGTAAGGACCATAGTTCCTTTATCCCTTATTAAACTCATCTTCTTACCCCCTTATTCATAAACGCTCTATAGGCCTCTGCTGACTTAGTAATCGTTTGTCCTTATCTGTCACTTTGACATTTACCTTTCACAGATAAGAACAAACGATTACTAAGTTAGCAGAAGCCTATAGAGCGTTTATGAATAAGGGGGTTAGTCGTTACACTCTTTGCAGAGTGTTCGTGATCAACTGCTAGCACTACACGTTACTCAGATATCAGTCTTGTTGTCAGACGTTGCCAGCCTTACGATCGCAGCCTGGTTAACCGACATTTTAGTGCACTCTGGCAAGGGTCCCCAGCTGATTTGATCTGTAGGCTTATTGTCTCACTCGCTCGCGATCGCCATCGTCTTCATATTGACAGTTCATGTATGGGCTGACAATTGGCATCGGAATCAACTAGCTGTCACATTCATACAAGAACTGTTAAAATGAACACTGGCGATTGCGAGCGAGTTAGACAATAAGCATAGTGATCGGTCCATCGCATGGGTGACCTATCCGTGGTCTGGTCCGTTTTACTCTTCCCTGGATGAGAGGTCGCTCGATGAAGTTTTTGTTGCACTGCTTAATAAAGGCTACTTTTATGCCGGGAAAATGCAGATTTCTCTCGTTATACGGAAGAAATTGCGTGGAAAATCTAGTACTTTACATATATCAGCTGTATCTAGAGTGAACAGAAGAATCCAAAGTAAACGTTTATTATTTAATATAACAGAGAAATCACTCGTTGTTCGGAGGCGTGTGGTCGAGCATCCGCCGGCACGGGCCCAACCGGCAATTGAACCGGCACCGGAAACCTGGAGAACTTCCACCAGGTATATCAGCTTTATACAGGGTCATAGTATTGGCAAACGGTGTAGAGTATCCTGTAGTTAGGTGGGGTGATGTATGGCAGCAAAAGAGAGTTAAGTCGGCTCTGGAAGATGCCTATGTCCAAAAGTAGAATGACACGAGCTGATGATGATAGGGTGATCTAAGTATCGATGAAGACATAGTAAGTGGATGAAGTTCATTTAGATAAATTTTAAGTAAAGAGAGAAGAGTTAGTTATACATTGCTTTTTGAAAAACGTATAAAACTCTTTAACTTTATCTTTGTGTGTATAAAACAAGGATTGGTTAAAAATTACAGAGGGCGTTGGAAATCACTTAAGTTCTATGATGCAACGGGAATACGGAGTGGGCACTTTACCCCTGGCACCCACAGTGTAAGTATAGATTGCGTAGTAACCTTGTTAATCGTTACCTGCTGTTAACTATGAGATATTCAATGAGCTCAGAGCAAAAAAAAATGTAATATTTAGTAATGGTTTTATGGTATGTTCTAGGCCAAACGGACAACCAAAAGAACAAATACCACTAAGGCCTCTCATATTCAACGGCGAATCAGAGAAGATATACCAAGTGCTGGAGTGAGTACCGCACCTTTATAAAACGCATAGTATCAACGCTTTAGTCTCATCAAATTCTAAGTCATTAAATGTCAACCCCTTACATTACAGAAGAACCACAAATGATCTAAAGAACGCTATTTACAAAGGTAGTCAAACGTGTGGTTTTGAGTTTGTTTTATCCCATGTAGATGAGCCGTTTGCGGCGCACAGCACCTAACCTTAGACTAGACTAACCTTTCCTAACACTATCTTCTATTTCACTGCATTCTTGCGTGGACCCCGGTAACGTATGACAGCAATCAGAAGTCGAACTACCCAGAGATGCTGGGGCAGATAGGGCTCGCTTTCGGTTGCGTTAATTACTTGACAACACCAAGCGAGAGCGCTGCAATTCGCACGTCACCCGCCGTCTCCCGGCAAAAGATCCATCCGGAAGACTCGACGTCGTCACGGGAGAAGCTGCCGATGCCGAGAAAAGCGTCCCCGGAGGACAAGACGCCGTCGCCCAACGCGTTCGACGTCACGATCCAACCGAAGATATCGCCGCATCTCGCGAGCGATTTCACCCCGACGACGGAGTCGAAGACGATGACGTTGTATGGGTACAACGCGGCGGCGAAGATACCGTTTGCGTTTTCACACGCTCGGGAGCGCGCGGCGCGTGGCGGGGAGCGGCGCAGCCTGCGCGCGCTGCGGCCGGCGGCTCACGCGCACGCGCACGCAGGTCGGATGGTGCGCAGCGCCTCGTCGGGCGCGGCATCGCATGCGCCGCCCGCCCCGCTTATAGCTCGCCCGCACTCGCCAGGTCCGCACCCGACTTGGAAGCATCCTTCTTTTTTTTTTCAAATCGCGGCGTATTTTTCATTAAATTGGGGAAATGGTAACAGACTAAAGTTATTTTGAGTTTAGGATAATCTTACTTAATCGCTGGTGGTATTTGGAGCAGAATACTTACGCTGTAGTCACGTTTGGCTAATGCCGCATTACGTTAGATGTAACATCAACTGCTCGAAAGTGTAATGGGTACTGGAAAAACAATTCTCAAAGTTGCTCTGAGAGCTGTTTTCTCAAAATATTTAAAAATTGTAGAATCGTAGGCACTGTGGTATCTAGATATGGACTCTGGATCTAAACTATACTTTTCGTAGACAGTTTTCTTTGTTTAGTTTACTAATGTTATAAAAATTTGAGTTACGAAATGCCGCTTCTGTTTCTGGCTCGTTCATTAAAATTTCAACTATACGTAATTGTCTAATTATCTCTTCAATGTCTTTAGTCCTTCAGACTAAGTGGTTAAGTAACTAGTTATATTCTTAACAATTATTCCTATTATTCAGCATTTCAGCATAGATAGTTCTAAATATTAAAAAAAAAACTGTAATATCTTGAATTCCATTGTTTTTATTGAGAGAAGGAAGCTTCCACAGCTTGTAGAAAAAAATAATTGCATCAACACTAATGTAATTACTTACTAGGCTTACAGAATCACGGGAAAAGGAAGAGACGGTACATTACATATACACGATCACGATAAGCTTTTGCAAATCACAATTTCACAAAAATAAACACAACACTTCTAATATATGCACATTAATTTAAATACACATTTAAGCTAAATTTGCTCTCACGTTCGGATCATTTTCATGAATTAATAGGTAATTAAGAATTAATTAATTGATTAATTAAATTAACCATTAATTAAACTAATGGCATGTAAATTCATAAAGCTAACTATAGTGCATCTTAGTAATAGGTAGGTTTAGAAGCTTAATAGATAATAATTAATATGAAACGTTTATTTTTTTACTATTAATTTAAGCACGACTGCTTTTAACGAACAAATCGTAAAATTCCACGAGGACATCCTGATTTAGTTGCTGACATTTAAATAAATAGATACAAAGCTTTAGATTTGGAATAAATAGAAAACAGCTTCAAATCTAGATAATTATTTGTAAGTCAGTAGATGATTTTGTAAATTTAAACACCTCTTAAATTAAACATTCATATTTGTCCAAAAAGCAATACAGAAATCTGTTATCAAGCTTTTAGATCCATAAATGGGCTTTTGGAGGTTAGTCGACACGAGACTAAGCAGAAAAACAGTGGAAATTCCGGTATGATAGCCAGGTGTAATTTGAATAAAAAAAAACTGGCTTTCACTGAGCGCTACGCCAATGTTGCTAAAATTTACAGATTACGTCTGGCTATTACACGGTATGTATAAAACTATAAAATCATCAACATATACATCGAATTTCACCGTAACATGCGTTGCAGGCGGCGATAGCTCGGGCCGGGGCGTGGTCTCGCTGCCTGGGAGCCCTCGAGGGATCAACTCCTCTGTTCCTGTGGTGGGATCCGCTGAGAGCCTGGTTACCAGGGTATGTGTCCTTTTAAGGATAAAAATCTTTATTTAGCTCCGACTGCACACCAAGTAATATGGAGCATCAGTACTTAGCTCTAGATGCAACCTTTCCACGGTATTGATTTATGGATGATGTTTTCAATTTTCAATTGAGTAAGTACCGAATTTAAATATTTTGGTTCTCTCGGTATTATCAATTGTATTACATTCAACTACTAATATAAAATAAAATGACTACAAAATAACATAGGCAGGTACATGCTTATAAGTGTAATATGAAGTTAGGACAATCTTAAAGCAACCTCTGCTTACTGTACTAACACGCATAATGCGTATATATATCATGCGAGGATGCGCGGGCGTGACTGGCTTGTATAGCATTTCATAAATGGGATCAAAAAAAATCGCAGTAACAAAAGCTAAAAAAATATTCAGGTTGCCAGAAATATTACTAACTACCTAGTAGTAAAGTAATAAATAATGCCTGAATTGGATCTTACAAATAATTTGTTGATGGTGGTGCACTCTTAAAAGAGTGAAATCTAGCAAATGGGTCACCTGATGGTAAATTTTTTTTTTTTTTTTTTTTAATTTATTTAAACCAATAGTGCGAAATATACATCAGTGATGCTCATAGCCGGTACTGAAACCACCTACTGTGTGGTTATGTAATAGCCGGCGAGATCGCGCGGTCGAGCCGCTTTTATAAATTAATTATATATATTACTTAAGTATGTATTATGTATTAAGCTTATCTACAACTTAAATATAGATTTACATTGTAAGTAGTGTCTTTTGAGTATCGTTTTGAACTTTTTTGGGCTATCACTCGCTTCTAATAATTCGTTCAATACATGTTTAGGCAGGGTGTTCAGAATACATGGTAATAAGTAGGTATTGTTCCTTCTGCCGTAATTATTATTTGTACGTGGCACAGAGTATGTCGGTAAATAATCTAAATTACGCAATTGATTGGGGCGTGATTTTTTATCTAATGCGGGTATGATCTCACATTCTTCCGCTAGCAACGACAAACAAAACCTGTTGAATACATTAATAATTTTACAATAATTAAATAGACCTGGGTTATCATCCTTATATCTCATTTTGACATTGTTGGGTACAATTGTTTTCAGTAGTGCGAGCTGTAATTTATGGATCTGTTCAATGGTGGTTTTATAAGTCCGCCCATAACTCGTAATACCATAACTAACCAACGAGTCTGCAAGTGATAGGTATAGCATTCGCAAAGTTTTATATGGTAGTTTATATTTTAGTATGGTCATTTTAGCCAATACGGATCTAAGTTTGGAACATACGTGTTCGACGTGTGATCTCCAGCTGAATCTATTATCTATAATTAACCCCAGATACATATGTTTCGCTACAGACTCCAATTTATCACAATTACAATTAAGACTAGATTTATGTAGGCAATGGTGTTCGTGTGCTATAATTGTGGGTACACTGTTAGTTTTTGTGTGCGATGAATGTATATGGACCATTTTAGTCTTTTTCGCATTAATTACAAGTCCTACGTCGTGAGCCCACCTGCACAGTTGGTCAAAGTTGTGTTGCATTAAGTTCTGCGCCTCGCTTACGTCCGAATGGGCTGTAACTAGACACGTGTCGTCGGCGAATTGGTAAACTGAGGCCCCGCTAAAGATGTTGCACATGTCATTGACGTAAATTAAGTATTCGGTCGGTCCGACTATAGATCCTTGTGCTGTGCCTTCCTCGGTGCGTATCGGGTCGCTGAGCTCGCCGCCTATCTTGACCATTGTACTGCGGTTGTTATGATAGTCCTGAAACAGCCTGAGCGTGGGCCCCTGCACACCATTCTCCCATAATTTGTCAAACAACTTAGAATAATTTAGGGTGTCAAAAGCCTTAGTGAAGTCTATAAATACAGTTATTACATGTTTCTTTTCATTTAGATAGCTATTTACCTCGTTTGTGAATTTAGTTAGTAATTGAGACGTACTTCGGTTTTGCTGAAAACCATACTGTTTGTCATTTATTATTTTATGTGCACTTAGGAATCGGTGTAGCTCGGTCCCAATGTACCTCTCAATTACTTTATCTATACAAGGTAATATGGTAATAGGTCTGTAGTTATTGTGGTCCGTATACGAGCCTTTTTTATGAATTGGACGCACAAGGCCGACCTTTAGTTCATCAGGGTAAATAGACGTTTTAATACAACAATTAATTAGGTGTGTTATTACGGGTGTGATTTCATTTATTATACATTTAAGATCTGAAGCTCGAATTTTATCCGAACCAGGGCTTTTGTTTTCACTAAGCTTTTTTATAATATTGTATGTAGTCGCGTTATTTATTTTTTTAAGTCGCATTGATACCTTAGGTATGTTACAGTACAGATTTGTATTCAACAATGGAGTATCACACGCACAACATACGTTTTTCACATTATTCCGAAACTCACAGGCAAAATCGTTAGCTATCTTTCGGACACTGCCCTTAAAGTGTTTTGTGATAATACTGTCTATACATTTACTTATTCTACCGCTAATTCTGTTAACAATTTCCCATATCTTACGAGGGTTTTTAAAATTTAAACATATTTCGTTTTTAATGTAATTGTTCTTCGTGTTCTCTATAAGTTTGTTCGTTTTATTTCTGTATTTATTATATGACAACCTTTTAAGTTTATTATTTTCGTCTCTGCGCCAAGCACGATAAATTTCGTTGCGCTTTTTACACATGTTAATTATCTTATGATTGATCCATTTACACGAGACTCTTTTACTTAATTTCAACTTTGCTACATAAGTACACTTATTATATACACTGTTAAAGTTATTTGAGATAAAAGTCATGATATCGTTGGGGTTGTCATATGTTAAGCCTACACTCCAGTCTATTTTACGCAGTTCACTGCACACTTTCTTATCGTCTAATTTGTTAACGAGTTGATGCCGATTGTGTCCACTGGTCGCGGCGTCGCTCGATGAGATAACGCAACCGGTTATGAGATGATCAGCCGGTGCGTTGTTTACTACCGCTGTGTAAACATCACTACACATGACACCACGCACGAATATGTGATCGATGCAAGACTTAGTTATTGCTTCGCCGCGGCTTTCTATACGAGTATATTGGTGTATACCGCATTCTAGGCCCAATCCACACATACTGTTCAGATATTCAGTCCTGGCTGGAGAGTCAGATGTCAGGTCCACGTTCATATCGCCTAATACCACGCACGTACTTTGTAGTTGGTACTGCGATAACAAACGCGACAGTTCTCGTGTAAATGATGTTTTACTTGTATCTGGCGGTCTGTATATAGCTATAAGGTTTAATTTTGTGCCTTTGTTGTATTCTAGTTCACCTGTTATGCATTCGAAGCTCGCAGTTTGTATAGTGTTTCTTGAGAATTTGACACTGTGGTGGACATATAAAATTACCCCTCCCCCTCTTCGTTTATGTCGCAACTCCGTGTACATGTCATAATTGTTTATTTCGAACAGCTGTTTATTATTCTCCGATATATTAGCTTCAGTGATTGCCATTAAGTGAATTACACGTTTACTGCTGGATACAATATATTCTAGTTGAGTGAAGTTTTTTATTAGGGATCTTATATTAACGTGTAAAAAGATAATGCTGTTATTCCAATCAGTATTACTGATACTCATGAAATCGTTCCATTGTTCGTAATTACCTTCAGTTATATGGGTTATTACGTCGGAATTAGCCATTGATGATGAGATGGCATTTCTTGTAGTAGGTAATTATGACAGTCTGTACCTATCCTATCAGTTAGACATCTTGGTTGGGGGATTGGCCGTTGCTTGCTCTTAGTAGTTGTATTTTCAACTTCCCAATGTCCTCTACTGACCGAATATTGTACGTTTTTTCTTTTTCAGCCTTCCTAGCCAGTATTTGTCCGTCTTTGGGCCAGACATATTTACATAATTTGGTGTTTTTCAGCTCCGTTTTGGCACACCACAATAAGTAGCTATTGTAGGGTGTCAGTGGCTCACGAAGGTATATCTTGGGGTGGTTGTTACTTTCCCCATTTTCTTCAGTGTCCTGGCCCGGGTTCTCCTGGCTTTTAGTTATATTTTTAGCAGCCTCAAGCCAGCGTGCACGACATCCCTTTCTCAGTTCCACCATAATAGTCGGGTGGTGGTATATGGCTGTTGCTTGACCCTGTGTTTGGCGTGAGCGGGGGGCCTTGCGATAAACCTCCGTTATATCTCTAGGGCTGCACTTTATTTTAGTGGCTAAGTCGCTAGCAATTTTGATTACGTCTTCGTTTGCTGTTTCCTCGACTCCACATATTTCTACAATGTTAGCTAGTTGTGCTTGTTCTATGGTATTATTTTTTTGTTCTAAGGCTTGATATTTTAGTTCCAAGTTTTTATACTTGTTCTGTATGTCTTTGCATGTGTTTTCGAGGTATTTTGTAGTTGATTCAAATAAATTTATTTTTCTCTCGTAATCGTCGATCTTGTCGGAATAGAATTGGAGGGTAGTTTGTAATTCCTCTCGTATAATCTCGCGTACCTCGCGACGCAGGTCTCGGGATATATTTTGGACAATAGTACTGGTCGGTATGGTTTCCGTGTCAGCGTCCGTGTTCTCATCTTCCTCTATGTCCGGCACAATACACGAGAGCCGTTTGGGTCTAGCACTACCCGTACACTTTTTGCATTTCCAGTCCACGGATTCGGTTGATGATAGTGCACTAAGTTGATCATTTGTTATTGCGGCACAAGCACCGTGTAGCCACTTAATGCATTTACTACATTGGATACCGGGGCTTTTTTTCGTCACATTTTTTGAACACTTAGCACATTTCCCCATTATTAATAATATAAATTCGTCACTAGTAACAATTATGCGTGCGGGTAGCTTCGCACCGAGCGCGCGTCTGATCAACACCACCAACCACGGTCACCCAAGTAAAGAGCGTTTATATTATTATGTTAATTTTTATTTGACAGGTACTAGCTGAACAGGGTTTGGGCGCTTACTGTGACGCAGAATTCGTGAGGAACACCTCTCGGGAGATGCAGGAGGCGCTTGAGATGACGCAGGAGCAGATGGACAGGTAGTGACGCGAGGCGTCACGTTTTTAGCCCGTTCGTCGCTATGAGCCACAAATTAACGGCATTAATGTGTCAAAAACCTATAACGTCAAGTGACGCTTGATGGTCGAATAGTTGTTAACCTTTCAATGTTGCGTAAAGTATAAAGGTTAAATCCCATACCAAAACCTTTAATGCATCTGCACTAATCGGCATATTCAGTTTATATGACCCTCTTGGTGGTATTTGTGTTAAAAATTAAGACATAAATTATGCTTAATATTTAGATAGGGACCTGCTGTTTTCATTCTCTACTATTTGATTTTATATCAAGCCATTTTCCATTCGAAACACTGACTTGACTGCATACTGAAATTATTAACCGGCAAAACATAGAAATTCAAGATCAGTCAGTAAGATTTATGTACCAATATTAAAACTTATTTTGAATAATACTTTAAAACTAAATTCTTTTTGTGTAGGGCGGCGCATCAGCTCATGATACATGAGAGAAACTTAAAACAAGTTCAGAACCAGCCTCAAGTCGTAAGTATATATGTAGATTAGCTATCCCGGGGTCGATAACACCATTAACAAGTCCAAGCCCTCAAGCCCAATTACTAATTTGAACCTTTTAACCTAACACGTATTTTACCTTTTGTGCTAATACCCTTAGTATTTTCGCATTAAATTTAGGTTAAGAAAAGTCTTATCGAGATATGGTAAGTCCATAAGTGAAATTTCAAGCTCATTAGTTAAAACATGATTAGATTACCTACCTATTGCGAGTCCCTTCTTAGATACATCTTAGTGTATTGGTAACTTAGTAAACCTGTCGCTATTTTAAGTAGTACCTTCTTCTCTAATATTTGTAACATCAACCACATAACCCCATGCATTGAGTATACTAAGAACCGTATATACATATAGGTAATGAAGAAAAAATCTGTTAGTAACTATATAAACAAAAAAAGACAGGTAAGATTAAAATTTAAGGTAAGGTTAAGGTATTAAATAAATACTTACGCAACATCATTTGCATGATAATATCTATAAAACATTTTTAGCCAAATTATGCTTTTAGACTAGTTTTTAAGTATGATCTTACAAAAGAGGCCTCAAGAAGTAAAAACATGGTGGAATCGGCCCCACGTAGTTGGCTCCACAACGTCAGAAGCAGATTGAATATAATGAATGTATAGGCTAATGTTTATGCCATTCTAGGGCGACATCATAGCTCGCCAGTACCACCCTTACCACCAGCCCGCAGCCATGCCGCCCCCGCCGTTCAAGCCCTTATAGCAGAGAGCGAGAGACGCGCCGCGCAAGATGACGTCCATGAACAAGATGGCGGACACACACAAAATGGCGCGAGACACCACAAACATCACAGGAGAAAAAGAAAACGGAAACCGGTACTTGTATAAGTTTAGTAGATACGTTTAAAATTAAATTGTTTGAGAGAGATGCTCAAATGTTTGTTTCGATCATCAGTTTCCATTTAAACTTCCTAAATTATATGATACTTAATTCTGTGTATGGCAGAGCAAAAAGTGAGATTAGTAGCTCTAAATGAAATTGTAAACAGGGCCAAGGGTTTTGTAAAATGTTTGTTGATAGTTATACAGAAGCTTCGTAAGGTTTTATTAAATAAAAAATATAATGTTAGCGTATTCGTTCGTCTTGGCCCTCTAGGTCTAGAAAATAATTTCTAATTCAGAGAGAGAAATAATTATCTCGGAATACAATAATAGTAATAGTTATGTTTACATTGAATACAGTTTTATAATTTCAACTTTTTCTAGATGTGTACTTTTACAGCTATTTGGAAATTGAATATGTAATTATCATAATTGTACCTACTAACTATAACTATTGTATTTGTATTATTCCCGAGTGGAATTAATACTGTGGGGTTAAATATTTGAAATCCTGTCAACAAAATTATTTTTTGGTATAAACATTATTTCTTTATTTTGTTGGCGTTTCTATGGACTTTAACATTTATAAAAGTCTTTAGAATCATCCTCAAGCTAATTCCTAACCGCATTTCCAGTCTCACCAAGTGACAATACCTAACACAATGAACTGAATAACATGTCTAAACCGTAGAATGAACACAATTTTCCGTAGCAAATCTAGAAATAGGAGTTTGTTTATAGTGACGACTGAAATTTAGTGTTTGCTAACAATTTTATTAAAGGCTCAAATAAGGGTTGGGTTGGAGATGAAAGGGGGAGTAAAGGAACGTTTGCATTGTTCGAAAAAATCTCATGGGTTGTGGAATTAGATATTGGCTTCTAATTCCTTCTATCTGTAGCAATATAATATGGGACAGGGTTCCAAGAACGCGAGCTGACATCATCTTAACAAGAGCTCTGGGCGCCGACCCTCGCAGCTAAAGATATACGAAATCAATGTATCTAGGTACCTAAGTAGAAAATTTAACTTTGTTGCACAGAACATCACAATCGAGAGTCGAAGGCCTAGGTGTAGGGTAGGTATGCCTCAGAGTTATTCACAAAACGGCTGAATTGATTTTTTGAGATTGAATAGAAACGCAATTCTTGTCAGGCTGAGTTACTAGGTAGGTAGTTAAAAAATAGGTGGAAATCGTGCAAAGATCGTTGCTAAAAGACACTTGTTATTAACAGAAACTTATTAACGACCTGTCTAAGCAATTACTACTTCATCGTTTCATCTTCAGCCTATTTACCTACGTCCCACTGCTGGGCACAGGCCGAATGAGAGGGCTTGGACTATAGTTCCCATACGGGTCCAGTGCAACTACTCTCAGTTCGTGAATTTTCAAATATTACTATGTAGCCCATTTTACATACACCCCCTTGCAAAAAATCGGGCACCCATGGTTATTATATTTTATGTGCATAAAAGCTTACTTTGTAAGCTTTAATGCGTAAAAATCTGGAAAACCATAGGTGCCCGATTTTTTTGCATGGGGGTATATTTACTCTCTGTCAACGAGATTAAACATAGTTTTACATACTAAAATGTTTAATCTCTTTGCTCCCTGTAAGTAATCATCTGCAGCATGCAGTAGTTCCTTTTGATTAAGTTAAGACATTAACAAAATTGAAATGAGCTTACCAAATGGGAACAGCTTGTAAACAAACTAATTATATTATACAAACTCCCAAATAATTAACTTGGGGTTAGCATGTTTATACTTCTCCTACGTTCAAACAATTTATGGGATAACTGACTAAATGACCCGCCTAAACATATACCTACCTTCTCTAATAATCTACCTAATAGGTTTTTAAAAGACAGTAATATAAGTAGGAACGTTGGCGCTCATTGGCGGAATAAAACGCGTCACTTTACTTTGGAACTACAGCTGCATTATTATTATTATTTTTATTGAAAGTTTAAGGGAAAATTTTGTGTATTGCTATTCTTTTACAAGAAACCCGTAATATGCAGTTTCCTGTTTGATTTAAAAACATATTCGATTTTTACAACCTAGCTTTGTAAGAACCCCTAGGAAGTGCCCTTCTAAATCGAATAAACAACGTAGTTTAGCGATCATCCCTTCAAACCACATTCCTTTAGACGTAAGAAAAATAACATTTATTATAATTAAATTAGTCAATGATTTTGCTGTCTATACCTGAAAGGATTTGTGGGAGAGAGCGGGAGGAAAACTCTATGAACGTTTGAAGTGGTTGAGTAAAGCAACAACGCTAGATGGCTCTGATTTTCAAGATAGAAAATGTATATAGCGCCATCTAGCTTCAATTAATTGAATGAATAAACATGATTCCCGCATTGCTCGCCCATTGTTAAACCGCACAATTAATTCTATGCTTCCTTATTCTTAAAGTGCCAACTGCCTTTTTTAAGTTCTCTTGACAGCCCATTTAATCTTGTTACTGTTGCATTTGAAAATACTTCAGTGTTATTATGGTGATGCTAACTTCATACTAGACTTAGGGATACTTATTGACGGAACGAAGTTAGCCACAGAGTCCATAATTTTTAGGACTTTTAGGGAGTGTTTTCTTACCATATCTCTTGTTAAATCATTGTCCTTTAGATATTTGAGTATACTTTAGTATATTGGTGGTTACTTAAAATTATATCCTAGATGTTTGGTTAATATCTGTTGTGTATATTTGTCTGTTTATTCTATGGTAAAATTTATTAGAAGATTAAAAATATGTTTCGCTCCGAGCTGATGTAAGCTGATGATATTGTTTAAATTTACCTAATTATATGCAGTACCTATACAAAAATTAAAACAAATAATATAATTTACTATTACCAGTTACTATGGTTTGTTAGTTTATTACAAGTGCTACAATTTGTGTAAGTTTACTTTTTAGGTTTTGTTTTCACCTTTCCTGACAGGGATTTATATTTCACATTCAGTGAAAAATACAAAAAAAAAATGTAAATAATGTACAAAATTATATATTCAGAATTTAACAATTCCTTCTTTTCTAAGTACATACATTTTTTATATTCTATAACAGATTGGCTAGATCTCTGTAAATAATTATGTAAATACGAAATGTAAGTGAAAGATATATTTATTCCGTCAATCATATTAATATTGAAACATAATTATATTTATTGTTTAAAAATGGACATTGTAAAATTGTTTTCATTTAATAAAAAAAATGGATGCAACCTCTTAATTTGTTTCAATGATCTAACCAGAGTTTTCCTAATGGTAGGTTATGTTTTGCAGCAAAATTAAACTATTGCTTTGAGAGGTCACATTATTAGTCACAACTTTCTATGTATGATTTTTCCTGAGTGTGGTAGTTGCACATCAATGTAACAAATTTTTGATTCAACATAATGTATATCTACATTAACTTCAATAACTAAATAATCAATCAGTTATCATGACAATGCATAAACTTTACTTATTCCCATGAATTATGTTACATGAATAATTTAAAAGAAAACACAGACTTTCATCATGAAACTACTGTGAGACTCAATCATAATTACAAAAATGGATAACTCACATTCGTTTCGCTGCCGCCGAGGCGAGCGCTCCATGAGTAAGGACTACAAATTAGTCCGAAACATATCGAGCATTACTCGGCTTTTATACATGAGTTATCCGTTTTTGTAATTATGTTTTAAAACAGAGATCTCATAAACTGTTTATTTATCAATCAAAGTCCCCCTAACTCTCTTCTCTTGAGCTGGTAACGGAGCCTCCGCTTGCCTCTTGTTCATTCCTTTTCTCTCCAACTGCTTCTCAATAATCCTTGCATTGTTCGCATAACTGTCTGCCACTTCCCTGGCTTCTATTTCATCTTCTTCTTCGTCAATAGTTGAAACGGTCACCGAACTGAATTTGCCCATGTTCTTAGTGTGTTTAGTGACCATAATTTTCTTTGGTTGGGCTATAGCTACTTGTTTATAAATATCTGTGACAGCTCCTTCTCCTGCCGACTGTACGAGAGCGCCCCGCATTATAAATACAACATTACTTTCTTGCTCAGACTTATAATAAATGGGTATAGCGCATTTCTTACATTTCAGCCTGTATTGGCGCTCGATTCCCTTCTCTCGCTTTAGGTACACGGTTTCATCTGGGTCTGATGTGATTTTGTGTGCGTGTTTTGATCCGTCGATGACGCGCGCTCCGTCTGTCGGCCGCAACGGCAAGCGGTCGATGGTGCAGTCCAAAATCAAAGACATCTGGCCACAAATGCAGTAGTAGATGTGCAGTGGCTTGGTTTCGTTGTATTCTTCTTGATCCTTAGTGTCTGAACAGACGATGCTACGAGACACTACTTTCGGCATTGTGGACGTTGGTGTAACAACAACTTGTTAACAAAATCAATCCACAGCACAAGTGTACGAATAGTTTGAAATCACTGATTTAAATGAAAGAAATATTCGCGAGCATGGACAGTCTCCTAAAACAACACGCACGTCGCACGTCACGTATTAATTAATTAATAATAACACATTGACAGTGACAGTGACGTGACACTGACAAAGTCAACGGAAATGTCAAATTTCTTTTTTTTTCTAAGTGTTGCCAGTGAATTTAGATATTTTAGCGCGGTTTTTAACGATGTCTTGAACAATTTTTAAGCTGAGTTCACACTTCATCACAATGTTAAGATCTATTTTGTCTATGGTTTCTTTTTGCTATGTTGGTACATACCTGCTGTCAACTTCACACTGCTGCGATTGTCTTTTATTCCACAGAATTGTGTTTCATTGCACATGTTCATCGATTTCTGAGGAATTTAGGGAAAGTATAACTAATTCCTCTATAAAATGGGTGCTGTAGCAAGCAGGTATCGTGTCTACAACTCGGGGCTCGCACCTACAGACATTAAAAAATTAGAGAATGAGAACAAACGTGAAAATCCAGGGACGTTGGATGAGTTGCACAAAAAAACTAAAGGTGAGTCGTGTGGGCATGAGAAAACGTTTTAAATGTACCAAAAACGATTTAAAAAGGCGCTCGCATTTAGCGAAAATGTTGTTGTTGTCGGTTCATTCAGAAAAAACCGGTAAACAAAACCTGAGGTCAGTCAAAAAGTTTGGTTATCTTGTGATGTAATGTTTTTAATTATTTTAATCTTCTGTATTAGTTCGATCATTAATGTTCAGAGAACTAAAGCGAAAAAATAACCCAACTTCATTTTATTTCGAAACGAACTTGCAGCATTCCATGTCCCAACCTATTGAAGGGGTTTACTTACTGATAAGAATTTAATTTAGCCCTATCATATCTCGACAAGCGCACTGCACGGTTTGAAGCGTTTATGAACAGTTATTACGGAAATGCAACTATAAAAAGTTGTTAAATTTCTCCTTGGCAAGTTAACAAACCTATTCCATGGTCATCTTGGTGTACTTACTTGGATGTCTGTGGTGTACGTTACTTCATTATAGCGTTCCAAGAGCTTAGTATAATACTTGAAGATTTTTGTAACACTTGAACAACTGGGCAATTGAATAACTTTTTCACACACACACTTAGGTCAAGTGCCAACTCGAAAAATTTTATCCAATTCAGCATGTCCATCAAATTAGTATATTATTTTGAGTTTGGCTAGGTAAGTTATCAATAAAGCATAACTTATTCCTAATAAATGGAAGCCACTAGGCTTGCACCAAAAGTTAGTAAAATTAAAAAAAAAAATTTTTGTTCCAGATGTTATGCCAGTCAATTTTGAAGGAGGTAAATTAATGGTCAACAAAGGGATTTCAAATCATTTCCAGGTACTTACGTTTTCTTTTTTACTTTAATCCAATATTTTTGGCCAAACAAACATGTAAATCTATCTATCTAAAATCCCCATAATCACAGAATGCATTTCTTAATTTATGAGGATGTTGATGTGATATCAATCAATCAAATCATGCTAAACATGGCCTTTAGATCTTGTTACCTTAGGCTCTGTCTACCCCATAAGAGATAACAACCTGATTTATGTATGTATATGCCAGACGGAAAATATTTTTTAGAAATGTCGTGAAAAGTCAAGTTTCCTGAGATAATTTTAATAAACAACAGCTAGATAATAATAATGCATAAATAAATAATGTTTATTCCAGATGTCACACACATTAACAATGAGTTCTGCACAAAACGGTTACAAACTTGGTGCAACATACATAGGTACGAAGCAAATCTCACCAACGGAGGCATTCCCAGTGCTATTGGGAGACGTGGACCCCTCGGGCAATGTCAACTTCAACCTCATTCATCAGCTCACTCCGGAAATCAGGCTCAAGGGAGCTGCACAGGTGAAGACTGAGATAGCTACATTAGTTTTACTCGGTGTTTGTTTGTGGCATTTATAAGCATGCGAACTACCAAGGGTTGACTGAAAAGTAAGGTTTTTTTCTATATGATAGGGGCAAACACGCATGCAGGTCACCTGATGAAACGCAATCACCTCCGCCCTGCAGCTTTGGGCTTAAAACCACTAAATTTCATAATGCGTTATTCACTAATACCCCTAATTTTCAAATTACTAGGCTCAAGATACCTAAAAATACCTAATATGTCAAATTGCCCTTTGTAACAATGATAGAATGTCAAAAAATCGCCGCTAATCGCTGGTCAGTTTATAATAATAAAAAAAATAATAGTGTGAAGTCACAAATGATTATAGAGAGAGGTACTTGGCTGATGTGAGCCTGTTTAATGGTGCAGTTGAGTTTTCCGGCATCAGAAAATGCAGTACAAATATACAGGTTCGTGAAATACTCCTTTGCTGTCAGAGAATCTGGTAGTGGGCGGGGGAGTGGGTTTGATGAATCTGACCCAGGAGGCAGCCAATGAGGCTGGCTTAGTCACACAGGTGCACATAAGCCTCGTAAAAATTTTAGATAAAAAAAAAATTGTCTTCACGCAACTGATTCAACCTTCACCGTTCAATCCTCATAAATTAAAGTGTCTCCTGAATGAAGTTGTATCTTGCAGGTGCAAGAATGCAAACTTACGGCCACGCAAGGCACGTTGGAGTACAAGGGCTCGGACTACACACTCGCGCTGGCGGTGGGCAAGCCTGACTTCAGCGACAAGTCAGCGGTCTTTGTTGGCCATTACTTACAGGTAACTTGCTAGTAGATGGTATTGACTAGCATTGGAAATTTCGGAAAAATCAAATGATTTTTTCGGGACTTTATGAAATTTTCTTTTTTTTCCGTTTTTTTTCGGATTTTTTACGAAAAAAAACCAATTAAGTCATTTTACGTGCGTAATGACACAACTGTGACAACTGAACTGACACCGATGTCAATGGCAAAGTAGGTAAGTCTTTTATAGGTCTTGATTATACATTCACCTATCCACCAATATTATGAAAAATAACCGATTGAAAACCTGTTTAAATCGTTTTTGTTTCGTTTTTTTTCGGAAAATTTTAAGCGGAAAATTTCATGGTTTTTTTTCGTAAAAATTCGAAATAAACAAGCTGTTTGGAAAGAAACGGGATTTTTACCGAAAATTTTTTGAACTATTCAAATACATAATACATGCATTTTACGCCAAATTTTTTGCCGCTGACCGATTGAACTGAAATTTTGCATACTTGTGGAAGTCGGATGACTTTACAATAACAGGACCGTCTCGGCAGTAGGGAATTCTTCAACGTTTGCTCCGTATGACTAGAAATTTGGTACACATATATAGGAAAGCAAGCAAAAAAAGCTTATATCAAAAATTAAATAAAAAAAATATATATATATTAATATTATTATTATTTAAGAGTTATTGTATTGTATTGTATTGTACATTTTTACGTTAGGTTAGGTTATCGTTAAAGCAACTTACTGTTAGTGTCGCGGATGTCAACACTCTCCAACATTGATAGATAGATATTTATTTGTGACCTTTTTAAAGCTACAATACATTGTTGTGTGTGCGCAGTCGGTGACGAAGCGGCTGTCTCTGGGCGCGGAGCTGGTGTACCAGGTGGCGGCGCGCATGGCCGGCGGGGAGATCGCCATCGCCTCCGCCGCCGGACGGTACACTATGGACGGTCAGTTGTTGACATTTTTCACCATTTTTTTTTATGTACCTATATAACATGTATTTATAGTTATTGACCAAAGTATCCAAATTAGAACTTTATGCATTAACTAGCTGTTGCCAGCGACTTCGTCTGCAAAGAATTCGTTTATCGCTATCCCGCGGGAACTACGCAATTTTTCGGCATATAAAGTAGCCTATGTGCTATTCCAGACTTTTCTCTATCTATGTGCCGAATTTCATCCAGATCCGTTGGGCCGTTCTGGCGTGATTGAGTAACAAACAAACATCCATCCATCCCATCCATCCAACCATACTTTCACATTTATAATATTAGTTAGATAACTCGTGGGTTAAACGTTTCAGACTCGGAAGTGTCTGCGACGCTGGGTGCGGCAGGGTTCCACCTCTGCTACTTCAAGCAGGCCAGCGAGCAACTTCAGGTACATTTACATTTTAACTAAACGAGAGTAGAGAAAGCTGGCAGGTCGTATTTATACCGTGGAAAGTATCAGGGAAAATAGACAACAGTGGTAGTGGTTTAAAACCCAGCTATTATCATATCCGCTGTAGTTTAAACGCACGTTAAAGTGATCATTATGTCTAGTAAGGATACGCCATTTTATCCTATATTGCCCGTGGTCCTACTACAGTTTGTCCTACTGGTAATCAGGGTGGAGCTCCTTTTTCTGGGTATTTTGCCATAAAGGTACCTAACTAACTTATCCTACCTATTTTTATATTAAAACTAGCAACCCGCCCCGGCTTCGCACGGTATATTATGCATGTATTATACATATGAACCTTCCTCTTGATTCACTCTATCTATTAAAAAAACCGCATCAAAATCAGTTGCGTAGTTTTAAAGATTTAAGCATACATAGGGACAGAGAAAGCGACTGTTTTATACTATGTAGTGATATTATTAGATGATTCAAAACAATGGCAGTATTTTTCCGAGTAGGACAATTTTGTAGGACCACGGGCAATGCATTATTATTTTCCATCTATGAAATAAAACTGTTTTCAATAGTAATAAAAATAACAAATTTTAAAATTCGCACAGAACCCTTCGAGTCCGACCCAAACTTGGCTTTTTTCTGTTCAGTGAAAAACTAAGTACTTAAATTCAAATGAACACAAAATATTTACTTGCTACTCCGCTACTTACGTGCAAGATAACCAAGCTTGTGCGAAACATGCAAAACATATATTATATTTCGCACAAGCTTGGTTATCTTGCTTGTAAGTAGCGGAGTAGCAAGGTAAATACTTTGTGTTCATTGAAACGGACCTCCGCAAAGTAACGCCTAATTCAATAAAATAAGTAAATTCACTTAATTCAATCACCCTCCGAACTCATTGGTTGTCCTATTATCATCATCGTCACTGTATGTGTTTTTGTTTCAGGTGGTAGCTGAGATGGACACATCCTTCCGAGGCATGGAGTCTGTAGGCACCATTGGGTATCAGGTCACCATACCTAAAGCGGAGCTCGTGTTTAGAGGTCAGTATCGTTGTAGTAAAATGTGAGGAACCACAGCATGTCATGGCCCTAATAATACTTCATTGAGAATACGCCGCTACTAGAGACACTTTGTTCAACAATTTCCATAAAAGGCAAGGTCACAGGGCTCTTACTACACCCATTACTTTAGGAATCTTAACACTACGCGTCCCGTTTCAAAAAAGAAAAATAAATTGTGACCCGGGATCTCTATACACCGAACGCTTAACTGAGTCCTCGCGCGGGTGCAGGGGCACGGGGGTAGGACGACAGGGAACCGAGAGCGGTGTAACGTAAAAAGCATTACGTACCTACATAACGATTATGACGTATAGGTCTTATAAATCGACTAGCTGTTGCCAGCGAATTCGTCTGCAAAGAATTCGTTTATCATTATCCCGTGGGAACTACGCAATTTTCCGGGATAAAGGGTAGCTTATGTGCTATTCCAGACTTTTCTCTATCTATGTGCCGAATTTCAATTACCGACAGCGATTATTAAGCTGGAGAATATAAACGAGTTTAAATGTTCACTGCGTAATTTTTTAGTAATATAATAATAATAATATTCATTTATTTCGGATAACTAAAGATCCATACATAAATAAATTACACTACAGTCAAAAATTACAATAATATGGGCGATAATCACAATATAAATTGAAATTAAATTAAATTCACATATTATTAAATTAAATTACATTATTCAATTAAATTACATTATTATTTATGAACTTACCTTTGAACTTACCAGTAGCAAAATTGAGCCTATTTAAAAGGAACTCCTATTATATGCTAAGCAATATTTATAATAGAATGCCAAAATCTATAACTGGTCTAGTTGGGCATAAATTCCATACAAGTGTTAAGACATGGTTAGTTGAAAAGTGTTACTATTCATTAAATGAATTCTTTAGTGATAATATAATTAATTAGAGTGACATATTTATTGGGTATTTTGACATTTGTTTTAATTGTATTGATTGTTAACATGAAATTATATTTACTTGCTCTCAACTCTCAGACATTTCAATTGAAGCTTGTGTACATTTTGCATGCCATAAGAGATTTTAGATTTAATGTGTATATTTTGCACGCTGTAATTCGGCTAAATGTGTGAACTTTTTAAAAATTATTGCCTAAGACCTTTTGTTAACCACATTTAATGCAAATAAATGATTATTATTATTATTATTATATATTAAATTACATTATTAAATGAAATTATATTATTTTTACCAATTAATTCAATTCAAATGTCACCAGCTTAGATATAAATTTAGAATACAAACATATAGAATAGAAGCAATGTCAATTAAGTTAAAAAATAAAATAAAAATAAAAATGCAAAATTCATAAAAATCTTTTAAATGGAGGCACTGGAGAATGTAACAAATGCCAGGGCCTCATAAAAGGTGTCGAAGGCTTACTACTCAGTTCAGGAGTTTTTAAACGACAATGTTATTTAAAATATAGGTAGTCTAAGAGTTTTAGTTGGAATGTAGTTTGTGCATGCGGTACATATTAACTAATTTTAAGAAATATTTGTATATCTTAGTGATAAACATGTAGCACCTCAAAATTGTCTGTTAACCATCTTATTTTTAGACCATGTTTGAACAAATAAATGACTAATTACTGATTACCGATTCATCCAAATCCGTTGAGCCGTTCTGGCGTGATTGAGTAACAAACATCCATCCATCCATACTTTCGCATTTATAATATTAGTTAGATGAACGCTTTCTCCACTCACTAAAAAGCGTGACTCATTGTCACGTTCTGCGTGACGTCAGGGTGCAAGCGAGAGCGCGAAACAAGCGATAGAGGCACGATCTTCTCGCGTGACGTCAGAGCTAGCAGTTCGAATGTTTCTTTATGACGTTATCACGTAAAACTTATAGTCCGTAATCCGACTTTATAGATCTTTTTTTTTTATTATGTTTCAGGTATGGTTGACTCAAACTGGAATATTGGAGCGGTCCTCGAGAAGAAGCTCCAGCCTCTCCCCTTCACGTTCGCCCTCTCCGGCATGGCCAACCAAGCCAAACAGCAGTTCAAGTTCGGCTGTGGGCTGATCATTGGTTAAACCGTGCCCTTACCTCGGGGCAGGGCCACCGGACGTTCCAAAGACGATTTAGTGCCACGAGTAGCGGGCCTCTGGTCAAATGGTATTTTGTAGCTTTTTATAGTCTCGTTTTAGTTTTAATTGCGCTAGGTGAGGAGGTTGATTTATACGGCTATCCACAGATATCAGATATAACCATAGATTACCGTAAAAAATATTTTTTGAAGGCGGAACAACTTTGTGAAATCTGTAACAGGGTCTCTCTTTGACATTTTGTCATATAGATGAGCTAAAAGCAGGCTATAATTTTAAAAAACTATTCTAATATGGCCCGCACAATAATATTGGATAGAAATCTGACTATACGCAGACGTTTGAGTGATATTTTGATTACACAAATGTCTTAGTGTTATTTTGATTACACAAACGGCTTAGTGTTATTTTGATTTCACAAACGTTTAAGTGATATTTTTATTACACAAATGATATTTTGATTACACAAACGTCTGTGTGATATTTTGATTACACAAACGTCTGAGTGACATTTTGATTTCACAAAGGTTTTGTTCGCCCTAATGCCGCAGCTACTCGTGGACTCTTAAATCTAGCCTCTTGACAGGTTCATAAACTGAACAGTATATTTTCAAATCATTAATTCGAATCGCTAATATTAATCTGTTATGTGATCACTTGGATGTGTGCGTGAATTGAGAGTTTCTCACTTTGGGTTGTTATTGTATCGGCAAATAGTTTTTCGTCAAATGCATCAATTTGGCAAAAGTATTTTTTGAAATTGTTATTTTTGTAAACTGCAAAGTTTTTACAAAACTCATTAATAAAGCTAACCTATCTTAAACTAAGTTACTGATAGTTAACGGATGAGCAGAAAATAAAGTAAGAGAATACTTTTACATGCATTTGACTTAACCATAGATGTAGAATATAGTAAATATCGACAACGCAAGAGAAAGGGCGATACGATACGCGTATGTCATATATAATATATCTATGGTCTTAACTGTTTTGCTTGATACATAAATATCCTTTTAAATCCGTTGGAGAGACCCTCAGCTGATGGTTTGACCAAGGTTTAGGGCATCAAAGGAACATCACAATATAGGATATCAAATGTTAAGAATGAAGGCGCAGTTACATTATTCCGTCCGTCTTTTCGGGCGAGCCTATTGGTCTCAAACATTTGTTATTGATCTTAGGTTTGCACTGATTCTGTCAGCGGTTGGTAGCCATAACAGACTGTATGTTTAGTTGTATACACCGAACTGACATCACTAGGGTCCTGCTCTTATGCTTAAAAATTGGAAGGTTAAGTCATGCCGTCTTGCTTACTCTAAAATAGTGTTTAATATTAGATTGAGAGGGACGATGTGAAAGAAACTTTTAATATCGGATTAAGGGGTAGATCCTGTATTTTAGTAGATGTCAATCGACGTATCTTTCGTGTCACGAACAAGGTCTAACCTCTATTTTTGACACATTGAGTTCTCAATTCCACTTCGATATAGGTCTGTGGGTGTACCTATACACTGCTGTATTCGTCGTATACCATTACGGCTTGCAGAACAGTGTAATTGCCCCATTAAAAGAGGTTTTACTTTTTAGGAGGGTGCATCCCTACTGAGCTGGCAACGTCGCATTTTTGGTGATTTTTTCACAGAAATTGAATGAAAGTTTCAAATAACCGTCTGTAGTGCACTTTGTTTTGAGTGTATTAATGTGTCTAATGCAATGATTGATCGTGATGGACTTTTATATTCTTATTAAAGGGATAAAGTACTATATAGTACACTACAGAAGTGCACTACAGACGGATATTTGAAACTTTCATTCAATTTCTGTGAAATAATCGCAAAAAATCACCAAAATGCGACGTCGTTTTAATTTGTAGCTTCACCTGATTCTTTGAGAAGCAGTTGTCAGTAAAAAACTAGAGAAATTCAAAAATTCCATTTTGATTTTTGTTTTGGTTGGAATATAATTATATAAAATATGTATGTGTGAACGATCCGAGCACTGTGTATACTGTATATGTATTATCTTTTTTACAAAGAGAGTTTTTATATGTTTGTTATAAATACCGCCGCCAGAGAGCATTTAATTTGTCACTCTAGGAGTCGCATTTAATTAAAACAGAAAAACTAATGTTCCGAGTACGGTGGCGAGCAGGGCATCTAGAACCGGTTTTCTCCGTACATTTAAAACCTGTTTTTTTACATACTATGATAACCGGTTTTGGGTGCTCTAGTGGCGAGACAACAAATTGGTAGGTACTCGACCAAGAGAGTATAGTGGTTGAATGAGCCACTCTGCCTAGTAAACAAAACAAAGTCCGAGTGACTCGATCGTCATTTTGCTGGACGAGTATTCGTCACAAAGTACACACGAATGAAGCACTCGGCCGATGGTACTCTCTCGCCACTGTACTCGATACGTGTGAACAAGGCACTATAGAACATTACCAGCAACAAAAATATAGATAGACAGAGACAGTGGGAGAGTGCGTCGTCCTGCTCACACGCTAAGGCTCATGAGTGAGACAGTGCGTGCTCTCTCACACTCGCACTGTATTGACGGGAATGTTTGTATTCGTTTCGTAGTTCCCTATCGCTAGCCATAATTTCATAAGCCATAAAAGTATTTGCCATAATGATATATTTTTTTCCTGAAACTGTTGATTGTTCAGGATTGTTAGAAAGCAAACTTAACTAACTTGAGTTCTACAGGATGGCCATTTCATAGCTCCTGAAAAAATTGCTGTTTCAGAGAAAAAAAGAGTATGGCATATGAAATTCGGGCGAATAACATTCTTAAAATAATATACCGACTGACAAGCAAGCTTGAATTGAGATTGTGCACAAACGAACAAAGTGGACCACGTTTTGGGACTACAATTTAAATTCCGCCCTTTTAACCTTATAGCATACATACGTAAATCACGTCTATCCCTTACGGGGTATACAGAGCCCAATGTAACAAGACCCAAATGCCACGCCTAGGCAGAGATTTAGCGACTATATACAATTGAGTCTTTGAATTTAAAAAAAATATCGATTTTTTTTATGTTTTTTAAAACTTTATAGCATATTATATAATATCTAATTCAAAGAAATCTTAAAATATTTTTTTAAAATTAATTATAGGCAATTCAAAATTGATGAAATTTGAAATATGACCACTTGACCGGGAACGGGCCATGATTGGTCGCCATGGCTGTGACGTCACAATGTTAAAGCAATTTCACTACAGTACTGGGTTAACGGCTGATTTCACTAAAAATATCCGAAATTTAATACAAAAAATATCTGCTGAAGTTTTTTTTATGAAATAAGGTGGCAAACGAGCACGCGTATCACCTTATAGTAAGTAAATTTTTGTTTTAGTCATGTGTAGGTAGGTAATAAAAGCTTAATCCTGATAATGTTTCTGATTTATGTGAACTGGATTGATTTTACTGGACCTGAGATTTCACAATAAAGTACCTAAGTACAGTGAAAGATACTGAATCGCTTACCTACCACTGTGGAATTTTAACATACACCCTGCCAGAGATATTATTGCTAAATTGTACCTATTAGGTAGGTTACGTGATTCAGTTTCTTCGACCGTAGGTACGTACATTTTAATGGCTAGATTTTGTGGTTGATAGGTATTTCTAGTTTTTTTTTTATAATCCCGTGGGATTGTATTATATATTCAATGGGAATTTTTGCGGGTGTAAGAGCCTAACCTTGTTCTAGGTAGGTACGTTCGGATCGCTAGGTACGGTTAACGTCAAAGATATCTTTACACTTTAGTACCTTGTCGTTGTAACTATATGTTTGAAGTTTCATATGAAGTTGTCAAAGTGCTTGGAGCGACAAGGCACTAAAGTGTAAAGATATCTTTGACGTCGACTGTACCAGCATCTTAGTAATCCTGCCGCCAAGCAGCAATGCTTGCGCTGATGTGTTCCGGGTGAGGAGAGTACAACAGCCCGATTTTGGCATAATTTTTAAATCCAAGATGGCGGATGACATTTTGACACTATTGACACTTTGACACTAAAATATTGATGGGTGTTGTTTTTGAGTAATTTGGTGCTTCTGAGCCTGATTTTGACATACTTTTTTGGATTCAAGATGGCGGATGACATTTTGACACTTTGACACTAAAAATGTTTATGGGTGTCGTTTTCGAGTAATTTTGTGGCTCTGAGCCCGATTTTGGCATAATTTTTTGGATCCAAGATGGCGGATGACATTTTGACACTTATGCCACTAAAAATGTTTATGGGTGTCGTTTTCGAGTAATTTTGTGGCTCTGAGCCAGATTTTGACATACTTTTTTGGATCCAAGATGGCGGATGACATTTTGACACTAAAAATGTTTATGGGTGTCGTTTTCGAGTAATTTGGTTCTTCTCAGCCCGGTTTTAGCATACCTTTTTGGATCCACGATGGCGGATGACATTTTGACATTACTGACACAAAAAACACAAAAAAGTGTAAAATGTTACTCGAAAACGACCCTCATAAACATTTTTAGTGTCAATAGTGTCAAAATGTCATTCACCATCTTGGATCCAAAAAATTATACCAAAACCGGGCTCAGCCACCAAATTACTCGAAACGACACCCATAAACATTTTTCGTGTCATAATGTCATAATGTCATCCGCCATCTTGAATCCAAAAAAGTATGTCAAAATCAGGCTCAGAAGCACCAAATTACTCAAAAACGACACCCATCAATATTTTAGTGTCAAAGTGTCAAAATGTCATCCGCCATCTTTGTGCTCGAAATTCCGGGTTTTCTTATGAAATTCCCCTGGGATAAAATCAACGGGATTTTGAACTGAAATCCCACGACTTATTTACTTATTCATATAAATAGTTACTACCAAAGTGTACTCATCACTATTCTCATCTAATTTTATTGTTTTAAATCCCGGTACCGTGGAAAGTTGGGATAGAAGCATGATAGAAGTATAGATAGTGCCATCCACCAAGACTCGTAGATGTATTAAAATTAACCTTTAACTACAAATTAATAAGAACCACGGTGGATGCCATCCATCGTGAATGACACCTACTATAGCCGGTACGTAAATCCAGATTATAAATTATAAAGTTCGTGTATGGCAAATTTTATCGAAATCTGTTTAGCCGTTTTAGCGTGAAAGAGTCACAAACCAATACGCTCTCACAAACAATAGCATTTTACAATAATAGTAGGTTAATAACAGAATAGAGTAGATTAAAGTCAAAAAACGGTATCACCTGTATACTAATTACTAGTGGAAACTAACATTGTGACGTCACACGCGGCTCGGCCTTGTTCGGGAACTGTCGGTGCGTTTTCGGTGCGGTACTCGACGATCAATTTTCAAATCGGTATATCTCGTTAATTATAGCGAATAAAAAAAACTAAAAATACTTTTCTGACAAAACTTATATATGATCTTTCCATTTATGACAAAAAAAAATTTGATTCAAAAACTCAATTACTTAGAAACCGACTTAATTTTATAAAATAAGGCTGAAAATCAGTTGTTTTTGAAACTATAACGTACACTAGTGTATTATTCCTATGTATTACAAACATGAAAGTGTTTAACTTTCGTATTTCGGGACTGGGAGGTTCTTGAGCTTGTTTCGGGCCCTCTTAATGTATCTTTTTGACATTAAACAAATGTGTAGCGTTCGCATAAGCGTCTCAATTACTATGGGCAAATTGGCAGCGCTACTAGCGGGACGTGTCGGCAACAAACTAATATCATCATCATGATGCTCGTTTCGCTGCCGTACGCATAAACGATGTATACGTTCTGTGGGTTCCGTATATTTTGCCATAATGATCGTTTGCCATAACTTTTTTTTATCTCAAGCTTTTGATTAGTCAGGATTGTTATAAAACTAACCTAACCTACATAGAGTACAGGATGGCCATTTCTAAGCTCCTGAAAAAATTAGTGCTCCAGAGAAATTAAATTGTGATAAATGATCATTATGACAAACATATTAAGGTATATGAAAGGACTCTCGTTCCGTGACTACAGTTTAGTACTGTTGTTATAATTTGGTAGTAATTTGTATGCCGTATTGTCTCTTTCCCACGCGTTAGAATGGGATAGAACTCTACAAGAGCTTTTTATTTTATTTTACTAATTTATTAACATTCTTTCTTACATCTCCCCGATACTGGTCCTTTAGCTTAAGTAGTATAATTTTCTTTATCTTCGAATGATACGTAAAAGCTTGCTTCAAGTCGACTGCTGTCTTTTGTAATATTGTTGGTATACGAGAGAAGTGATCCCTTGTAACCGGTTACTAATAAACCGGTTTCGATTTTAAGTTATCTTGAATATTTCGACACTGATTGAAAGACCCGCAGTTTATGGAATGAACTATGAAAAATTTTGTCTACAATCATAGGGAATCAATTCAAATTCGTCAACAAAATCGTATGGTCGACCAAGAAATTGTTTTACCAAGTTAAGTTTGTTATTTTGCGTGGCACAAAAAAAAAAACAATTCTCGCTTACAACTCAACGTGACAATCAGCCAATTTCTTTTATTTCTAAACTATAAATAATGGTAAGGCTTGGTAGACTAAGGAAACCGCTAATTAACCGTTTAACGGGTTTTGAACCTTGAATTAACCGGTTATATTGGGTTCCTGAAAGTTAACCGGTTTTCAAGCCCTGTTTGACAGCTTGTGTCATATCCTAGAGTGACTATAATGTCCCGACTGCCCGTGTGCATGTGTAGATAGTAAATGGCGAACTGTACATAGAGCCTGTTGTTGAAATGTTTATTTTTAATAGAGTTATGTTAATAAATCAGTTGGCCGTTTTATTTTTCAACCCTATAAACGCCTGATCGGAGGCGCAGCGGATTTATACGTCGATACTGCAACACAAACTAGGGACTTACCTGTGGTCCGTTTGTATACCCGGAAGTAAGGCTGCTGCTATGCGGTAGTGAGGTGAAGGGGTTAGTATTCCATCAAAAGTACTGGACATGTATTTTTCTTTTATGACAATCAAAACATGATCAAAATCTTACGGAGGATTAACATTTGACGCATTTTTATGTCACAAGATTTTTGAATACTGTATTTTTTACTTTGACATTGGCGAAATCATCGCATCGATCGATGGGGCCATATTATTAAAAGAAGAAGAAGAACATTTGACGCATTTTGTCTGTCATTTTTCGTTTGAAAAAAATTGTGTAAAATATTTCAGTTTTCTTTATCCTGTAAGCTTACTAACACGCTCGCAATTGCCATCGTCTTAATTTTGACAGTTCATGTATGGGCTGACAATTGGCATCGGGATCAGCTAGCTGTCACATTCATACAGGAACTGTCAAAACGAACACGATGGCGATCGCGAGTGAGTTAGACAATAAGCCTGCAGGTCATTCTCCCTATTCTCTATTTTACTAGTTCTGGAACCAGGATCCTCGAATAAAACAGCCACATAGTTTAAAAATAACGTAAGTTTATTACATTAATGAAATAAAAATAGAATAAAAACGCATTACTCTCTGTACGACCGGCCAACTAAGGCGGCACACCATTGATTTGGTTCAACCTCTGATTATAACTGGCAATTGCGGCGTGACCATAAACAACAGTTAAGCCATTTTAAAAAAAACTTCCGAGGTACCTACTTACCTCGAAGTGGCAGCTATTTTTAGGGCGAATATTGCCTCTACTTCAGCGCGTGATGCAAACATATTTTCTGTATTGTTTTAAGCTATTATTGATTGCGCTGTGAAACAATTCCTAAATGATCTAGAGTACCTAACATTAGTTTATTATCACGCCACCATTACCCGAGATATAAAAAAATCCCTTTGGAGCGCGAAATTCATTGTAAAATTTTGAAATTCGATGGTGGTATTTATAAGTGATATCGTATTGGAATAATCACGAATACGATGTCAGGTTTAACATTTTTGAAAAAGGCATTCGCTTTTATGTAGTACTTGTATTTGATCTCATGTGAGGCTACGCTGCACGCTACGCTGCGCTGCTAAGTCAACTTCATGTTGCATTGAACACAACCGACATCGCATGTTTTACACTACGCCTGTGGATATTTACGAACCCTCAAGTAACGCCCAGCTAGTTTGTGTAGCGTACATAAACAACACCATCTTTGTCTTGTAACATTTTAAATAATACGACCAAAAATTTTCATATCGGCAAACGCCATAACTATAAATAAACATAAGTGCATCAGAAACCAGGGTCGGACGAAAGCTCAAAGAAAATACCAACCCAATATTCACAATAAAAACGAGAATTTTCCAATATCTCCTTATACCAAAATATATTATTATGGCTTGAGTTATCATTTCAAAGATACAATATGTCTATATCTATAATATAATATTAATATAATCTTCGTGTTATATCTACCTATACTAGACTTATGATAACAGACCATTGCAGCACTTTGAGTTCGCAACATGTCAAATGAGAGATCTGTTTGTAAAGCTCCTTTGTTTTGAGGTGTTCTTTGTATTCTGCCCACAGGTGGACTAAAGCGTTCGTGTCGATGTCAAACTGCGCGTGCGCGTGTCAAACAATAAGATTCAAAACCGCGCCCGTTCAGTGTCAAACTCGGATAAATAAGTCTGAACAAAAATTTATTAGAAAAACGATAAAAACTACTTGTGATGCATTGATTTAATCTATTTTAAGTACAAAAAAAAAATAACAAATGTCAACTAGAAAGGTTCACTTCTATTCAAATAAAAAGAACATCTCAAAACATTCCAAACCTTTGTTTGGAAGGATGGGCATTGCTACTGTCAAGTTATAAAAAAAAATGCTACTTATTTGGTGCAAGCGAACTGCTCACAACGCCACCTATCGTATTATTATGAAAAACGAATGTAAATAAATCCACCAGCCAACACTGTCAAAGGAGTACATATATTTGTGTTTTAAATATTTTTTCTTCCAACAGTCACCTCACATTTATTCGGTAGGTACAAAACAACGTTTATTCTAGTCTAAGACTTAAATAAAATAATCATCTGAATTTGTTAAGCCTTTCAGGCGTCACTGTATAACAAACATTGTTTACTATGACAAAGTTAACTGGCAGCTTTCTCGACTCGCTAACGAGGTATTACAATATCGCTCTTGTCTATGCCAGGAGGTGTTGCAAGCCTAAAAATAATTGCGCTAAATAAAATATCCATTGATAGAACATCGGTCACATAAGTACTGAATGTATAAAACCCTCTTCACATCAAATTGACACATTTTCAAAAAACGGAAGAAACTAATCACAGATACAGAATTCTCATTACAAAATCACAATCGCGGACTCTAATAAACCATAGACAAAATGTTGCCATTGCAGTGAAAAATGTCATTGTCATAGAGGGGTGAAAAGTGAAAACACACATAACATGACATGACACATTTGTTTAAAAAATTAACACTACAATAAAAAATATTTAAATACCTATGAGATATAAGTGATGACTGCGACGCTTGGGCCGTAATAGATTTAAGTTGTTTATTTTATGCTATGGGGACAGAATTGAAGATATTTACAAGATACTACCTCGCTCACTCGCGTTTCGATAAAATCGTGATATTTTAAAAAGTTATCTTTAAATTATGAGTATGTTAGCATACACATCGTTAAAATCTAACGTTTAAATGTTCGATACAAGACGCCTACTGTTAAAAATCTAAGCACTTTTTTGAACAAATAATTATCTTCCATCATCTTTTAAAAGTTAAGGAATAAAAGTGAAACTATTTAGGAATAACTCTCACGTTATCATAATAGGAAGACGGGTGTATACACACATATCCAGCATGCATAAGTTATAATCAGAAAGGAAAATTTCATTAATTTACTTAGATCGAAAAAAAAAAGTTTTACCAGAAAGTTTCTCTCATAGACAAGGAAGGTTATTATTCGTTTAAAAACGCCAGAAACCCCTACACAACCGCCCCTAAAGTTAGTTACACCAAGATTTATTGTGAACACTTTATTTCCTATCATATTGCTGCTAACCTTAAGCGTAGGACATAGAACAAGCCGAAAACTTTCATAAAATATGAACTCGAAACAGTACGGCATACGTTTCTACCTGTAAGTACACCTCAAATAGGTGCAAAAACACTTCCTTTTACGAATATGTTCATTTAGAAAAATATTTTTATCTCGTTATTAAGTTTTGATTATGATACGATTTGTTGATAATTTAGTTATATGAATTAGAGCCATTAAAAAAAATGCACAAAATTATACAACGAATGACAACCAACCTATCAAACTGATTATTTAAAAAAATACTAGAATCCATCGATAGACTCGTGTAGCAGGTATCATGTGTAGCACGACGCATGCCACAAGCCGCATGCCGCACTATTTCAGTCCACTTACACATTCCAACACACCGACTAAACTTTACAACACGAACTTTAAAACTTTCTCCTCGAAACAGAACATTGGTCGCGCAAAATCAAATTACGAATTAGGGCATAAATATCGATGCAGCCTTAATGTCACCGGCCTTATTGTTATGGCATACAGGTGTATAGATATTTTTGACGTCTTGGTAATGTACATATTTATGCCCTTGACTGTACATGTATTTAAGACAAGATTTTAAATGGGCATTGACGCCTTAAATGATAATCAAGTCACCGTGTCTCGAGCCTTAGTTGACGCTGCAAATCCAAAGACGATCTGAATTCGGGTAGCGTAGCTTTTTTTCATAATAATAAATGTGTTTTCTTTAATTTGTTATAAAAAATATGAGCAGTACCGTTTTCTATTCTAAAATCTTCTAAAATTGGCAATTGTGGTCCATAAGTGTTTAGCTGATCAAAAGCAACAGCCACGGTGACTTGGCATTAGAAAATTTTAGGGCAACCGTATCAGATATGTACTATAAAAAATTTAAAGAGAAAAAAAAAATTTTTTTGGCCCGTTTGCGCGGTTTTGTGTTACAGAATGCAATTATTGAACCTAAGGTTGACAGTGTTGACAGTTCCATACACTTTGACAGGGCCTTAATTCTGTAGACAAGTCATCATCATCATAATAACAAGACAGCAACGACTTTAAGCTGTCCTAAGTTACAATAAACTGTGTAGAACTTGTTTTCCACAAATCACGTCTTTATCCCTAACGGGGTAGACAGAGCCTAAGGTGACAAGACTTACAGGCCACGTTTAGCAAGATTGTTTTCATTCCTATATAATTTTTCAGTTTGATGCGAGTCAACATTATATGTGTCACTTTTAGGGCCGAAACATAATTAGTGTTTTGTCTACTTTGAAAACAACAACAGATAATTTTTTACGTTATTTTTAATTATTAATCGGCATGACTTGAAAAATTGTTGCCATAAAAAATGTTTCTAATGCTTCTTGCCATTTTTTGACGCGCAAATTCATTTAAGATATTTCGCTCTCTTATATAAAAGTGAAGTTGATTTGATACCTCGCTAGATGTCGCGTTAGTGCCAAGTATTACGTAGTTCATCTTTTAACCGCCAGGGGCGTCGTAGTCGAAAATATACGGAAATTTAGACGCTTAACTACTATAGTAAGAAATAGATGAATATAAATTAAAAGAAGATTATTTCAAATCCTAAGAAAATGTTATTAATATTAGCAGATTTAGAAAATAGTATTAGACAGTTTGTGTAATTAGATTTAATAATTAAACACCTAGGAATTCACCAAAGTAAAAATAAAACCCTTTGCAAAGCGACATCTAGCGACATATCAATGTAAACTTTCCCTTGTTTTTTTTTTTAATTTGTAGCTCACTTAATTAAATATCCAAAACCGCACAGCTAATACACAATTAGTACAGGCATCGGCATGAGAATTGAGGTCATTTATGATTTTTAAATTTTTAAATCATTTTCCGTTAAAAAATTGTTTACACTAAACTCAGGCTTGATGAGCATGAATAGAATAGAATGACTTCAAATGTCATGACGGAGCCATTCTTACTGCTGTTCGACATCTAACCATCCTACAGCCATCCTATTAAGTCACTTTGTAACAGTTACCGTCTCTTTTACTCGCCTATTAAACACTATGATTGTAAGCGAGACGGCACGATACAAATAAAATTTATAACAAGGGTTTTTGTTATTTAATTAATCTGTCATTCTGAGAAGCCCGTGCCCGGTAATACGTATGACTATAGGCTGAAGATGATAAGCTGTCAAACGCGATAACTCTGTACCTATTCTTTCTTAAAATCTGTCGATATCCCATATTATTTCGCAACACAACATATCCCAATTTTGTTTCAACTCGGTCGCCGTTAAAACCGATAAATTTTCAATATTACGACTATATTTGTGTATTTGAACTGAAAATCTGAAATCCAAGATATGTGTGAACGTTGCAGGACCATAGATATAAAATACTACGTTTAAGATCGGCGTTGAAATAACTGAGACGAGATCAAAAAAATCTGACAGCTGCGGGTGTCAAAGAAACAGATGCATAACTCCTTAGTATTACTGTCACTGGATTACTAAAGCTCACAGCAGATAAGAAAAATGGTCTCATCTATATAGACTCACTCACGTTACCAATCTGTCACATTTATATCTATGGTCAAGATTATAAAAGCATGTACCATCAGCCAAATATGTGGTCTACCACCCTAAGGTTAAAATTCCTTTGCACGTCACAATATATAACGTCGATAAGACAGGCTGTCAACTTGAAAGTTCGACTTTAGCGACAGTTTCATTTGATAGAAAGTTGGATGAAAAGTGGTAGACCACTTATTTGGGCGACTGTACCTCTCACTCTATTAAACCGTTGCCTTTTGTTCGTGTTTGTACTCGGAGAATGATTTGCTGTTATACCTTCTCTTAATTGTCATCTCTGAGCGCACATTAGTTGTAATCAAGTTTACTGATTATTTTAAGTGAGCCGCCGTGTAAATAAGTGATTTGTTTTTATATATTAAACATTTTTGTTACTTATACTGAAAGTTTAGCGGTGTTAGCGCACAGACAGACAAACAGCACACACATATGTATAATCAGAGGGAATTGATCACATAAAACGAAATTGACAACATACTGAAAATCACTTGGTTATTTTTTTTAAATCCCTATAGTACAGTCGACCAAGGAATACCTTTACCATCCTAAGTCTCCTTCAATGTCATTTTCAATCCGACTCGCTCCCGACTCAACGACGCAACTCACACTTACGAGTCAATGTGACAATCGGCCATATTGTATTTTTCAGACGTAGCAACTGTCAAACGAAAGGTAAAGGCATTTTGGTCGACCATACTTTTTTTTGAAGCGTGTACCTTTACGAACGTCATTAATTACCTAATGATAATAAAAGATTAATTGGCAGTGGTATTGTTGTCAATTGTTAACGTGAACTGCTAATGTTGACTATTCTCGATTATAAAACAAGTCCTGGGGGGTCTACGCTGAAATTAGAAATCCGCGTCATACTGTCCCTTTCGCTCTCATTACGTTACACTTTTAGAGCCAGCGAAACAGCACGATACGAAATTCTAATTTCGGAGTAATCAAATACAATACTTAAACGTGACAAATTATCTATGGTCGATACAGATAATATCTTAAGCGTTTCTATACGCCTTTCCAAATCGTAATTAATGCAGCCGTCATTTCATTGTAACTTAATATTTGACCATAGATTTAGAATACTACTCTATCAGATCAGCTCTATAACTGAAACAAAAGCAATTCTACTTCCTTTAGTGTCAATGAATCATACTTAAAGCGTTTAAGAAAAACGTATCTCGCCTTATATCGCCAACCGGTAGTATATTCTAAATCTACGGACCTAGCGCGTGGGTCGCCAGGGTAGACAGCGCATATAAATCGTGGTGCGTCACCTCACTGCCTACCGCTGCCTACCCTAGCGACAGCACGCTACTGCCATGGACTATACCGTACCGACGTAGCAGTGTCCTGACTATACAGACGAGAGTGCCGAGACGTTACAGCATCCACCGTAGAACGTTAAACTACACCTCGAAGGGCGGTGAGCGAGCTGTGCTGTACCTACAACAAATAAAACCAGTTAAACCTGTGTTCTTCCTGTCTAGAAAAAGCATAGAATAGCATTGATTACATCCTACTAATATTATAAATGCGAAAGTTTGTGACGATGTGATGATGTGTCGATTTGACAATGTGACGATGTGAGTGAGTGAGTGTGTATGTTTGTTCTTTCTTCACGCTAAAACGACTGGACGGATTTGAATAAAATTTGGAACGGAGATAGCTGGTAACCTAGATTAAAACATAGGCTACTTTTTATCCCGGAAAATAGAATAGTTCCCGGGGGATAGCCATAAACATGTCAGTTGATAATTCCACGCGGACGAAGTCGCGGGCAGAAGCTAGTGGTCAATATTATCTTGTGATCCATGCATATATCGTGATCCATATCATTAAACTAAATTGTACAAATGCATATAATGAAACAGACACAATACACATAAAAATAAAAATACTTTCAACATGGAACTACCGTGACACTCAATCATAATTACACAGTCGCTGGCGTAGTTGTTGGCGGCGCCGTTGGAGCCGCCATTGCCCGTGACCGGGTATGGTATGGGCGTGGTACCTGACGTTATAACTCCATGCCCTGCGCCTCGTCGTCGCTGAACTCGCTCATGGAGCTCTCGGTGTCGCTAGCGTTGTTGTTGGCGGCGCCGTTGGAGCCGCCGGCCGGCGCACCGCCGCCGTACCCCGTGATCGCGTCCTTCTCGAGCAACGCCTCTTCAGTCGCAAACCGCCGAACGTAATCTACAGGAAACAATGAAGAAAACGAACTTTGTACTGTGTGTTAATTTCTGAATAGTTTAAAGACGCCCTGTATGTATACCCGCTGCAGAGGCCTTTGGGCTTTACCTGAGACTTGAGCTCTACCTGAGACCTTTGGATTTTACATGAGTGATGAGACCTTAGTTAGACCTTTGGACTTTACGTGAGATCTTTGCCCCTTACGTGAGACCTTTGGGCTTTACGTGAGAACTTTGCCCTTTACGTGAGACCTTTGGGCTTTACCTCAGACTTGGGCTTCACCTGAGACTTTCAGGCCGTTCTCTCAACCATTGGGCCTTACCCTCGACCTTTGGGCCTTACCTGAGACCTTTGGGCCTTACCCTCGACCTTTGGGCCTGACCTGAGAACGTTGGGCCTTACCCTCGACCTCTGGGCCTTACCTGAGACTTTCTTCTTGTACTCCTCAGGCTTGTGCAGGTACATGGCCGCCGCGTCCCCGTTCAGGGGGTCAATGGGGTTCGGGTACGTCAGTAGCTGCGGCAGGAACGACTCGAATATGTTCGACAGGTCTGCGGAAACGAGACGAAAGGTAAAAGAAAACCAGTAAATAAAGTGGTCCGTACCGCCCGCCAGGACGCGCTGGAGGTAACCTAATATAGGGGGGGCCTGAAACTGTCTATAGTCTGGCAGCTGAATCACTGCAGCCAGATGACACTTCCAAATGTCATTTTACGAAATAATGATACCACATTTATTTCACTAGTGCTCGACTAAGGTCACGTAATGAATGATTTGATTATTGAACGAACGAAATATTTTATGAATGTCACATTCGCAGTTTAGTATATTTCAAATTAAGCGCGATACTTTTGAGGGGTTCAAGGTTCATATTAACATAGTAGATAAAACGTGCGATGACTTTGTAATACACGTAAATAGTGACAGCAGCAGTGAAACTGAGTCGGAATAATTTAAGTTTTTAAGTAAAAGTACAAAGGTAGAAAAAAATATTAATGTGATAATTGTTGTTTTATTTATGGCAAAATGGGGAATGAGTTGAAAACTGGTAACTGATTTGACATGCTTCCGCACATTTCTAAATCGTGCTCTTACACTACTACTAACTAGAAAACATACAAAAAATCTTATTGAACAAATCATTTTATTAAAATACGCTTTGAAAATTCTCTATTTCTACATAAATGACGCAAATTAATTTCATCGCATCGTTCATTTCTTTCATTCACTCACTAAGTCACATCACTATTTAATATTCGCTAAAAACTGACAACACTGAAAGTGTCATCTGGCTGCAGTGATTTATCTGCCAGACTATAGAGGAGCACTGCCCTTAGAGGTAGCATACGGCGACTTTTTGTAGCGATACGTTAACCTCCACTGTTTTAATGCTTCTGGGTGGATCAACATTTTCTTGCCACTCGTTGCTATGGTTACATCCTCCTGGGTCACTCTTTGAACCGTAAGTTTATGGGTTTAAATTTTGTAAAACACGTGTTTTTGCAGCAGTTCTAGGCCTCTTTTATAATTGATCTTCTACTAAGCATGTTAGTGTAAAGAGACACAACATATGTGAATAGGAAGGCAAACGAGCAAGTGGGTCACCTGATGGTAAGCGATCACCACTGCCCATAGACACCCGCAACCCCGGAGGGTTTGCAGATGCGTTGCCAACCTAGAGGACTTAGATGAAATGTCTCTTGTGCCCGTAATTTCCCCGGCTGTCTTACTCTCCACACCGGAACACAGCAGTGCTGCACTGCTGCTTAGCGGCAGGATTAGCGAGTAAGATAAGGCCCTACCACCCGCACTGTACTTACTTTTGTCCCCTGGCTGATGGGACAGAATAACAACGAGAAATTGTTGATCCACCCTTCTGCATCGATGTAAACGCGCAAGTGTATTTATTCAGCATTCCTACCTCGATGATGAGTGAGCGAGAGCGAATCGGTACAGTGAAAACTGAACGATACATCTCTTAAAATTATTCCGGAATAATTATCACTACATTATAAAACCAAGTCGCTTTCCGCAGTCGGTCTGTCGTTATGTATGCTTACAAATTTGGTTTTGCCAGCCATTCTCGCTCTCACCTCCGGAGCTAGCAGGATTCGCCGTTGACGGATACGTCAAGGAGGACATCATCATCATCATCATGTATGCTTAGATATTTAAAAGTACGCAACGGGTTTTGATGCGGTTTTTTGAAGTGAAAACTTCTTTAGCGGCGTCGAGCGCTTTTTGAGATGGGTGAATAATGTTAAACTCGCGTCAGGCGTAAGACGGAGAGAGAGTTTAAGTACCAGGATATCAGGATCCTCTAAGAGCTTATTTTGAAATACGAATGAAGCTGGGGTCGCGTTCGATTTTTGAAATGTACGTTGATTTCGGCGCTTTAACATATGTGCGTTTGGCCTAGTGGTATAAGGTGTGGAATAACAGTGTGTTCTTTCAGGTGACCGCAGTTCAAATCTCGTGTATTTTTTTCTTTTTTTTTTTCTTTTTGCGCGAGTGTTCGTGTGTAGTTTTCACTTCTGCCAGCACTCCCGGAGTGCTACCCGGTGTTTTTTTTAATAGATAGAGCGATTCAAGAGGAAGCTTGATATGCATTCTACGTAGACGACTTCGCGGGCAGCTAGCTCCGGAACTTAGTCCATGAGGGAGCGTTCAAGTATTACGTAACGCAATTTGGGGGGGCGGAGGGGTCTCGTAAAACGTTACGATGCGTTACAGGGGCGGGAGGGGGTCTTTCTTACAACACGTTACGTAACATTATTTCTTTTTTTACATACTCTCTTAACATGAATAAGTGAAAATTCACTTATTGCAAGTGAAAACCGAACCAAACGGTTATTAAAAATGATCACTTGAGAGTTACGTAACGTTATTGGGGGGGTACAGAAAAACGTTACGGAGCGTTACAGTGGGGAGGGGGGGTCAAAAATCTTCAAAAATTGCGTTACCTACGTAATACTTGAACGCTCCCTGAACGTGTATAGTTACCATAGAGCGCGGTCCAAGCCTGGTTGATGACGTCTAAGCAGACGGTGCCGGAGACCTCGTCGATGTTGGGGTGGTACACCTTGTTCATGAACCCGATGGACGGCGACTTGAACGGGTAGTGGTCCGGCAGGTGCACGCGCACGCGCCACACGCCGCCCTCGTAAGGCGCTGCAATGCACAATAGGGAATATACATTATAATTATGTAAGGTGTCTTCATTCTTGCCTGTCCTATTTGGTAAACAAAATTCTAACCTCAATATGCAAATTTTTGTAAAGAATAAGGTGTATTATGTTATCAAATAAACCTGAGGCAATATTTTTGTACATAATTTTGCTGATATTTACCCCCTTATTCATAAACGCACTATAGGCCTCTGCTAAGTTAGTAATCGTTTGTCCTTATCTGTGAAAGGTAAATGTCAAAGTGACAGATAAGGACAAACGATTACTAAGTTAACAGAGGCCTATAGTGCGTTTATGAATAAGGGGGTTAATCTCCAGTTCCTTTATTTACGATGAAATAGTTAAAAAATAACAAAAATGCGACGTTTTGAGGTTAGAATTTTGTTTACCAAGTAGGACAGGTGAGAATGAAAATGCCTTAAGTACATTACTTTTTTTTTTGCCGTGGTAACCTAGTGGTTTGACCTGTAGCCTCTCAAGCAGAGGGTCGTGGGTTCGAATCCCGGGCTCGCACCTCTGAGTTTTTCGGAATTTACGTGCGAAATTACATTTGAAATTTGCCATGAGCTTTTCGGTGATGGAAAACGTCGAGAGGAAGCCTCGTACACATCTGCGAAGCAATTCAATGGTGTGTGCGAAGTACCCAATCCGCACTGGGCCCGCGTGGGAACTATAGCCCAAACCGAGTTCTGAGAGGCCTGTGCCCAGCAGTGGGACGTATACATATAGGCTAGAGATGAATGAAATCAAAGAGTCATCTCGATAGCAGGCTGGGACCAGAAAACCCTCTCAATTGATTAACCCATTCGAATTGGTAACCCGTTAAGCGGTAAGTGAGCGTGATTCTGGCATAATTTTTGGATCCAAAATGACTGATGACATTTTGACACTAAAAATGTTGATGGGTGTCGTTTTCGATTAATTTGGTGGTTCTGAGCCTGATTTTGGCATAGTTTTTGGATCCAAGATGGCGGATGACATTTTGACACTATTGACACTAAAAAAATGTTGATGGGTGTCGTTTTCGAGTGATTTGGTGGTTCTGAGGTTCGATTTGAAGGTAAGTACGCAGCGCTTGCGGTCAAACAGCTGATAACTAAATGTAACTGAGCTGGCAACCGCTGGCCACTAATACCAACCTCGTTCCTGATATCAATAAAAAGAGTAGTGCGTTATTACATTATTACATATTAATAAGAAAAAAAACCTAATTGAGAACCTCCTCCTTTTTTTGAAGTCGGTTAAAAATAACTTCGGCTCCGTCTTTGTCGCACTCATTCTTATACGGGACCGTTAGGACTTTCATAGATATGGTCTATATGTATTATGAAACTTTCAGTACCTACTATCCATGCGAAAGTGTGTCTGTCTGTTACTGTTTCGCGCTTAAACCGCTGAACAGAGTTGGAATTCGGTATAAATAGAGGTAGTTTCTAGTTTCAGTTCCAGGGATGATTTTATCCCGGAATATCGCATAGTTCGCAGAAGGTATCGCTGGCAACAGCTAATCTACATATCTACTGTACGGAACACTCGAAATGCTACTCGCCACTCGCACTTGGCCGATTTCATTAGTTAAAGGTGTCAATTGTCATACAAAGAACTGTTCGGAATCCTATGACAACGTATAAAGAGCCGCTGCTCTAAAAAATCTGAACGTGTGTCAATAAATTAAATTAGTTATGATTCAAATAATACTCACTTCCTGGGGGGCCGAAGAATTTTACACAGAACTCGTTCAGACCACCCAATATAGTAACTTCGTGCTTGCTTTCAATGCTGTGCTCATGTGTTAAGGATATATAAGGAATACACATTATAACATGGCCTTATACTAAGAAAATTGAAATTCCAATTTAGTATCGCGCTGTCCCGCTCATACTATTAGTATTCAAAAAAGGATAGTGAAGGATAGTATGATACGCACTTTTTAAATTTAATTTGAAATTTAAGACATTCATGTGCTACAAAAGTTAAAAATACGGACCTATAGAAGTGGATAATGCAATGCATGTTTGTTACTCTTTCACTGGGTAACCAGGGACCGGATACCGGGATACCGATATTGCGTTCTATTTCGTTCTTTGGTTTTTATCATTTAATTTTTAAGGGGAAAATTTAATAATACGAAGTTGTTAATTAAATACTTAGATTGAGAGTATTGAGACCTACGTAAAGAACATAAAATAATTCAATATGCTAGGCAATATAGGTTTTTTTTTTAAATACCGGTTACGGTCCCTGGGCGTACGGGGATGGATAGATCTGGATCATTTTATTTTATTTATTTGGCAACACATAGATTATAGTCTGTTATAACAGATGGGCTACTTTTTATCCCGGAAATTTGTGTAGTTCCTACGAGATAGCTATAAATGAATTATTAGCGGACGAAGTCGCGGTCAACAGCCAGTGACAATAATAAAATAAAAACATCAAAATTTTGTAATGCAGTTCTCTATAATAGGTACGTGATATTTGCAATCTAATACACGTAGGTATAATAAAGCTGAAAGGGGTCGAAAGTCTGTACATGGATAATATCCTAGTGTAAGGTATTTTCTTCTTACCTAGGTATCCTATTTGGTAAACAAAATTCTAACCTCAATGTGCACATTTTTTTAAAGAATAAATTGAATTATGTTATCAAATAAACCTGAGGTAATATTTTGTACATAATTTTGCTGATATTTTATCTCCAGTTCCTTTATTTACGATGAAATAGTTAAAACTTTGAACTATTTCATCGTAAATAACTTAAAAGATAACAAAAATTAGACGTTTTGAGGTTAGAATTTTGTTTACCAAATGGGACATGTAAGAATGAAAATAAGTAAATAATAAGGTTATTACATGAATAAATAGATATTTGAAAAAAAAAATTGCCCGGTATACTTAAAATCGGTAACAGAACACGTTCCAACAGTTTTTAGAATTTTTGTCTGTTTGTCTGCATATTTGCGAGCGCATTACGTTAAAACGGCTGAACGGATTTTGATGCAAACGTTACCAATCTGTTGAGAAAATCACCGGCCAGGTTATAGGCTTCTTTTAATCTCGAAAAATTGCATAGTTCCCGCGGTATAGCGATAAACATGTCAGTTGCTAATTCTACGCGGACGAAGTCGCGGGCAGAAGCCAGTTAAAAATATGTGTAAATTGTGCACGGTAGTGTCGGTAGTCACAAATCGCCAAGTCTAAAAAAAACTCGATTTATTTTTATCCTGAAGATGGACGGAACTTGACAAATTAAGTAAAGTCACGTCACACGTGCAGTTGTAAGGATATACAGATAAGATAGTGCTTGTTTGGTGTATCGCTATATTCACTATCGCACGCACGCTATCGGATGACTAGATAGTGGTGAGAAATCTCTGAATTGGATGTCTGGTCGATATTATTAGGTTGTTTATGTATATATAGGTAAGTGTATAACTGATAAAATAAAAGATTAAGACTGTTTTATGTTTAAAGAATTATTTTCTGGTTGGTCTAAAAAAGGTCGTGAAAAGTCGTTGACAAAAAAAAACATTTTTTTGCGTTTAAATTTTTTCATTCTAAGAAATAGGAGATGTAAATAATAAATGGATGTTCTTTAAATATTTTACTCAATAAGGCGACGTAACGTAAGCTAGCCCAGAGCTAGTGACAAAATGTGTGGAACTCATTTCTAACCCATATTTAATTTTTTTTAACTCTTCAACCATATAAAAGACTTTCGCGCGAGTGTTTAAAGTGTAAGATAATAATTATGATAAGCTATTCGTTTGTTAGTTGTCATGGCTAGTTACACTATGCTTGATAGGTCTAATTTTTATCCCGAGAATAGAGAAGTTTCAGGACGCGCTACACCCAGTTCTATATGTAAAAAAAATTAAAATGATTGAATTAGTTACAATCTTACATGAGTTGTTTTCGTTTTAACAATAGCAGAACGCGTGTCACAAAGAGTATCATTGTTTTAAAATGGCGCGGCAAACGTACGGTTCTGATTCGATTTTCAAATTTCTTTCGCTAAAAACTGACCACAGGAAAAAAAATATAGGTACTGAATATTGACCGTCTAGACTAGAGCTTCGGGTGGCACTGGCTGTATAGCAGACGTACCTATGCTCATAATGGTTGCGGTTAAAAATCGATATGTCTGGGTTATTGGCTCTGATTTGCCGTAATTAAACAAAGGCATTCTGCGGCTTATGCTGATGCATATTAAAGGAAATTTTCACGCCCATTGTAATACACTTGACTGGGTGACTAATGGTTTCATGTTTCTATGATTCGTTACTACAACATGCATATAACCCACGCGCGTTTACATCGTGAGGTAAAAGGCACGCGTTAGAATCAGGCTCAAGCTATCAGATCGATTATTGATATAAAGTACCTATTGAAGATATTGTGATTATCTTGGGGTGCGTTGCGTGTAGTACGAACTCGTTTGTTTTTAAGCGTTACTGGGACTGGAGGGGAGAAGAGTAGGTAGTGTGAAGGCCGGAGCACGCTAGGCAACAACCGTTAGCAAATTTACCAGGAAATAAGTAGGAGGAAGTAGTTTTTTACATTAGGCTATTAAGCGTATGTAAACGAACAATTAGTTAAGTGTTAAATAAAGATACTTTTGATAAATAGGTCAATAAACTAAAACGGTGCAGTTAATTAGGTCTCATTTAAAAATAACCTTCCATGCTGTTCTGAGAAGAACAAAACATAGAATGTATCAGCTGCTTCTCTTCCCGCGCAGATGGTAAAAGCCCAAGGAGGAAATGGGCGAAAATAGGAATCATGTTATAGACGATGCGGCTAGCAACCCATCACTATTTTGATTCCTCTTTCCACCTATCCACAATCATGGCCATTAGGTCTTGTTACCTAAAGACCATATGTATTTAAAAATCATCAAGAAAGATTAAATTATAATGATAAAAGCTAATAAAAAGGAGAGTATTATGTTTAAAACTATTTCAGTGGTAGTTAAAAACGCTTTTTTTCTCACTCAATTGAAACTCGATTACGGAAAATAATACTCGATACTAGTAAACAATGACTAGACAAAGTAGACAAAGGAGGATTGAACCGAGCGCGTCACTAGAAAGTTGTTTTTTTTTTCATAATGCTGAATAAAGCAATGGCTTTTTGTAGATGCAGATATAGGTATTAAAAATTCAGAAAAAATGACTTTCTGCCAAGTTCCTTGCGGCGCATTCTTGGCAATGATGGTCTTTCCGAATGCGCTGGTAGTTTCAAAAACACACACGAAAAGAGCCCTTGGCGCCCTATTTGCAAAATAAACATTTGAATTTTTGAATTAGATAGTGGAAGATTATTTTAGCAGTACGTAGATGGGGTCTACTCTCAAATCCGAAATTGATACCATCACTCAATATCAAAGACTACTAGACTAGACTAGTGAAGCCAAGCGAGACAACATGATTCGAATCTTGAATTTAGGAGGTCTGGACTTAGTTAAGGCTGTTTTTTTTACTCTACCCACATTTAAAATTCAGCACAATTATTTAATACTCTCGAAAGGGCCTTTCAAAAATCGTGTTCAAAGTCATTTACGAAATTTCGCGCCTAATTATGTTTTTTTTTTTGGTATCAGGGTACCTAAATACAGTATTTAACAAAGGTAAATTGGCAGTGTTCCTAAAAGCAGCGGGTAGAAAAAAAAACGACAAAGCATAAATCTGCGCACAAAGTAGTGCATCAGCCAAGTTCGGATAAACATAATTTGAGGAATAATTTAATGTACAACACACAGAGTACTGTGGAAAATATTAGGTATACTTTTTTTATGTCTAAAACATATTTTGTGTGGGTAACTGTAGACTATAAATTATTAGTTTTAAAATGACTTGTTAAAAAAAAAATTGGTTGCCTGTAAAGTCGGTATACGGGCGAAAGTTTTACGTGACAACGACTTTGAGTGGTAAAATAATTTTAATGTGAATATTCATTCGTATAGTAGGAAGAAGGATGAAATAATAGTAACAATTTAAAACATTTATTTATACAAAGAATTATATTTAACACTAACTGTGCTCGAGTGGAAGGGACGCGTGCCTTTCACTTTTTATGTCTGTCTCTCTCGCTCTTAGGCGGGCTAACCATGCCCGAGTGGAAGGGACGCGTGCCTCTCACTCGCTCTCATTGTGAGCGCATAACGTGAGCGGAGCGTAACGCAGTTTCTTGAAGTGTCACCCGGCAAACCAATTTATAAGACGTTGTCACGTCAAAAAATCAAAATGTCTTTATGTTGACTTTGTGTTGTTTTTGTGAAATGCGAAAAAAAATGAATGGAATTTATTATTTTGTAAAGAAACTAACTAAATGCAAGTTTGTATTTTAGTATGACTGTTTAGTCATATACCTAAAGTAGGTACTTTACTGTGCAAAAAAATGTATCATAAAAAAAGTATGATGAAAAAGTAGGCTGATTTAATTTAACTAAAAAAGAACCAATATGACTTTTAGTGATTCTTTGGGCTCTTTCTCATAACTACTTGATCAAATTATAATGGGTAATTAATTGAAGTATATGCTTTTAATCAGTGTAATTATGATATTGTAACCAAATAAAAACTCATTAGGTACCTACCAACCTAAAGAAAAAAACAACAACAAATACAGTGAACAAAAAAAAGGTTGAAGTTAGAATGTTTTTACTTTCTCTTTGCTTTCTAGAACTGCTTAAAAAAAAATTAACAAATCCACTCATTTATTGTGAAAGGTTTAAGGCAATGTTTTTTCTTTCAAATCCAATTATAGTACAATAACTTTAGTGAATATTGTTTTTATTGGATGAAATTATAGCGCCATAGCATTATAAGAGCATATTTTTATTCAGAGTAGGTAGTTAGTTGTTTATGATTTAATGCTTTGCTTTTCCTTTGTTTGGCAAAATACCAAAACACAATGAACTTGTGAGTGACCCCACTTATTTGATAAAATGACACATTCCCCCATACTAATCAAATATCAGCAAGGTCATTACCCTGAGATAGACAAGTTTTAGTTTTTTTTTTAATTAGGTACCTTATTGTCACTATTCAAAAGATCTTGTTGACTAAGGCTAGTATCAAACAGCCATCAAGTGCCTACTCTGAAAATAGAGCATATAATGCAGCTATTACCTACTCACGTCCAATTACAATTTAATTATGAGTAATAGAATAGACCATCTTTAAAATCCGTTTGGGCGTACGACCGTAACGTACGGTAGAAAAAAATATGCGCAACTAAGACCGTGGCCTACATAATGAATTACGAAATACAATATCACAATCTAACACACGGAAGAGACACCGTGAACGCGAGCTCGTAGTAATGTACGTGTTTATCAATGCGTTATATATAGATACGTAGGCCCACGGACGGAGCCACACAAAGACAGCACGCTCATTTCATAATAAATAGCCAAAGGTCCCATCAAATCCAACTAGCAAGTAGCATAAGCTTTCCATATCGTTTTTAAGATGATTATAGCATGGAAAAAGAATATATACATTGCCAATATCGATTTTAAAAAGGGGCTGTGACAATCAGCTGATGGCCCTTCAGCCAGTTATTTACATGGAGGCCCTCAAATGCAGTAGGGTGGCTAGTAATGACGATAACAAAGAAAGGATACAGTTTGATGACATCTGTGTCCATCCGACGTTTCCCAGCGCTCGGTGACGACATCTTAGTGATCTATTACTAATAAATCACAATATCGAACACGAACACCAGCACAAACCCACACACAACTCCGCGATACCAAATTTTTCGTCCACCAGCAGCAGTCAGAAAAATAACATTGTAGAAAAACAATGGACACAAACCATAGACTAGAATTTCGAAGATGATGTGTAATGAAATTGATGTTGCTGCATGATAAATAGTTACATTTACAATTTTGTCTTTACTAATTATAAACCACTGGAATAATTTGATAGTAGATTTCTTTTACAGAAAAACGAAATTAAACGATTTAAATTAATTGTAAAAAGAGAGTACTTTGACATGTCTAATTCATAGAGTTCCAACCAAAGACAAGAGAAAAGTAGAAGATTATGCGTCAATCAAACAGAAATATAAAAATATCTATGGTTCATCAGCGAATCTTCGCGTGTGTGACTTCGTGGAAGATATTTTTAATTCATTTATAATTATAGATTTATTTGTTTATACGTCCAAAAGAATATAACGGAGGCGTGCGCGTTAACCACGACGCTCAGTCAGCGCGGTATGAATGCGGAAACATGTGTTCCGACGTGAACATTGTGAAGTGATGACACGATCAGAAAGTGCAACAACAAATCCTAATTGCCTGTGATTGGGGTTGTGGGACTTGTGAATTAGTGATAAAAGTACATGTGGAAGTTGTAAATCTTATCTGAATGTGGCGGCGGACAGCCCGAGGGCCCGTGCGAGTGATGGACTGAGGTTTTGTTCCGGTTTGGTTTGATTTGATGGGGTTGTGAAGTATTTGGGACCAGACTCGACCTTGGTATGGCGAATCCACCGATTGGCGCCTCATTCGATCAGAATGACATGTCCAGGTATGCATACATAGGACCTAATTATCTCGAGAGCATGGGGTTAAAGTAATCCAACAGGTTATTAAGTTAAATGGTTGATTGGGCAGGTGTGATTATTTATCTTATATGACTGAATTGGAATGCCTTAATTGAAGGAATTGTCTCGCTGCTAGCAAGAAACAGAGGGTATAATTGGTTTATACATACTTGTGGTTAGCTGGTCTTAGAAGTTAATGATTGCCACTGTTAAAGTAGTTTTTAATCTATTGTATTTTGTATTTATAATCTATATATGCTAGTCTTTTGAGAAGAGCCTCAAAAACGGGTTGCTTACTACAAACAACAAAAATCCTAATAACCATAATCATGATCATTTATTTATTGTCAAGACTGTTCAAGTTCAAGTTCAAAATTATGAATTCCCAAACTATTACATTAAATTTAAAGTGGTATCTACTACGACCAACTAAACTGGTGTTTTCATAAAAAACGTAGCTGCAATTTAAAATTTGTAAAATAATTTAACACCATGAATGAGAAGAAAATTGCGGGTGGTAATTTTGAGGTTTTATGATTTACATTCATAGGTACATATCAAAAATACCTTTATCTAAAAGTAATATAGAAAAAGTACTATTTACAAAACTTATACGAAATAAAGAATATTCTCAGGGCTGCTGCTTTGGGGGGCTGTTCCTAAGAGGCTGGCAGCATCACCTCTCTGGATAGTTTTATGATTTCTAAATACTAATATTGCAAATGTCATACACAAATATTGATCACATCTTTATTTATTATGAGGTAGGCCCAGGATAAAAGTAAAGGCCATGTTTAGAGTGATTTTGGGTGTATAGGTGGAAAGGGGAATCAAAATAGTAATGGGTTGCTAGCCATGATTCCTTAGACTTATTCCTATTTCTTCAATGTTTAATGTGTGCATGAAGAGAAACTGAGAATGGAGTCCCAACTTCCGGGTGTTTTAATTTCCTAATTATTGAAGTACCTACCTTTGTTTATTATTATTGATAAAAATCCTCTGTTTATCATTTAATACTCTGCTTATAATACTCTTATTATCAGATTAAAAATGACACAAGTTTAATCATCACATTTTACTGAGACTTTTTGAAAATTGCTTTCTTGCTGTAGTAGATGTATACATGAGGTTACAATTTTTTTATTTTGTAGGAGCAGACAAGGGACTTAAAACTACACTTTAACTATGCTTTAGGCTTAAAACCACAAAATTTCATAATACCTTATTCACTAATACCCCTAATTTTCAAATTACCATGGGCTCATAATACCTAAAAATACCTGAAAAGTCGAAATGTCTCTTGTAATAATTTGATATTTTAGGTATTTTTAGGTATTATGAGCCCTTGGTAATTTGAAAATTAGGGGTATTAGTGAATAAGGTATTATGAAATTTTGTGGTTTTAAGCCTAAAGCTTAACTATATGTAATGAATGTTACAGTCAGCATCATATAGTATAAAACATCCAACAAAGCCAAAAAGTTCAACGCCCTTGCTATTTCTATGGAACTTTTCGACTAGCTCGGATTCTTCAAACTATGTGATGCTGACTACAGAAAGCACAAGATGTTTTTACAAGTTATATTTAGAATAAAACTATTAACAGCAACAATGTTGTACCAATTTATTCTCTTCCACTAATCTTCATCATGCTATGACTAGGCACAAATCTATTTATATACACTGCGGGGAATTCTGCCGATTGACATACAATACACACTTAATCATGTTAAATATTAAGCACAAATAATACCTAAATGTTGGTGAAACAGACTTCCTCAGTATTGTCCTTGCTATCTTCTATTTATAGTGTAATACATTATGCTGTAATAGTACATTACTGCAGAGGCCGTGAAGTAAGGGATTGCAGGACGAGATTGGGGTACACGGCCGAGTCGTAGACGAGGCCGGATAAAGCGAGTCCTGCAATCCCTGTTTCCGGCCGAGGATTGTATAGTGCTTTTCTCAAGCAATGCGAGGAAATCAAGTAAAAATTGTTTAATTAGCCGCATTTTTAATTTTTGAAACATACCGTTTGAACAAACTATTGCTCGCGCCATGTTCCCCGCGCCCCGCCCCGCGCCGCCGCGCCGCGCCGAGCGCACCCGCCGACCGCGCCACATTACTTCTTGGCCTAGGCCGTAAATGTGAACTTCTTGGCTTCATTTCGACCGTACCACATTACTTCTTGGCCAAGGCCGTAAATGTGAAACTTCTTGGCTTCATTTCGCGACATTAACGCGTACATTTCCGAGCATGCTTGAGAAAAGTAAATAAAGATCCTGTGCTATTCTCAGCCATATAGAGGTATCATGAAACAGTCGAGCACAAAAACTCTAAACAGATTTGACAAACAATTACACAAGTGCACATTATATATTATGCAAGAACCTATTTCATGAAGTTACAATTTACAAGCGGAAGTCTCTATCTAACACAGAGGTTCCCAAACTCTTTTGTTCCATAGACCACTTTAAAAATCTTCCTGGATCCGGTGGACCCCCTGCAGCTACTTTACCACTAATTTCTAAATTAAATCTCGAAAAAAAAATTAAGATTAGCTCTATAATCTATGGAAACTTGCGTTGTTGCTGAGTTTCAACGATAAATTAACAGTTTTCGAAAAAATTGGTTAGAATTGATTGCTTGATAGGGTTAATTATTTGAAAATAAAGTCGACTAATCAAATTTTCAATTAAATTATATATTTGTGCTGCGAGTGAGCACAAGAACCAATCAATTCTCACAAATTTTATTCAATTTTCATGCACTCCCGCTTGCGATTATGGACCCCCATCTTTGGTCACGCCCAACGTAGACCCCCGTCGAATCTTCCGTGGACCACTTTGGGAACTACTGATCTAACACATAGGGTCAGAAAGAGACTTCCACTTGTAAATTGTAAATTGTAGCTTTTTATGAAATAGGGTCCAGTAGGCTTTATTGTCTAACTCGCTCGCAATCACCATCGTGTTAATTTTGACAGTTCATGTATGGGCTGACAATTGGCCACTTTTAAGTTAACCGCATAATGCAAATTGGTCATAACCATTCATTCATTCAGTCATTGGTGGTTGGTGGTTGGACGCACGATTGATAAAGCAGTCTTATTACGTAACTCGCTCGCGATCACCATCGTGTTAATTTTGACAGTTCATGTATGGGCTGACAATTGGCATCGGAATCAGCTAGCTGTCACATTCATGTAAGAACTGTCAACATGAACACGATGGCGATTGCGAGCGAGTTACGCAATAAGCCTGCTGGTGTAATATAAAAAGGCTGAAAACTAAGTTCTTGTGAAACATTTAAAGTCTTCATTTTATCTCTTTATAAAATGTACAAAGTTTCAAGCCAATTGGATTAAAGTGGTTAAAAGTTGAGTTGGGTACCTAATCTATGTACATATAACAGGGTCGAAAGTCTGTACTTGGAAGATATAAAATAAAAATAAGCTGGGGATACTTAGAATCGATAACAGGGGCCTTACCATGACGTCCTAACTCCGACTCAGTTCAAGTTTTAGCTGTCACTTTTAGTATGAATCTGACAGCGAGCGAACCTAAACTGAAACGCATTAAGACGTCAGGGTAAGGGCCCAGACTCTCTTAATATTGTTCCGGGATACTTTAGCAGATATCAACCCAAGCTAGTGACTAAATAGCCCTGAAATGTTTTTCTTTCTATTTGCTATTTTACGTCATAAAAAAGTTTTGTAATTCGGGAATATTTTGCAAGGAAATTTGCTTTCGAAAAAAACGCCATTGAAATCGGTTCATCCATTTGTGAGCTACGATGTCACAAAAATACACTCAGACATCGACGTCGAACGTATACATCATTCTGCGTCGGGAGATAAAAATATTGGACAGATATTTTTTCTTTCGTCAATTAAACAAAAACTGACAAAGACGCGCGTCAAATTCTCACTAATCTCAATCAACCCCGCTAGCTTATTACCTAACTCGCTCGCGATCACCATCGTCTTCATTTTGACAGTTCATGTATGGGCTGACAATCAGCATCGGAATCAGCTAGCTGTCACATTCCTTCGAGAACTGTCAAAATGAACACGATGGCGATGGCGAGCGAGTTACGTAATAAGCTTACTGAAACTACGACCTTCCCTTTTCGCCTCTGAACACGTTCCAACAATTTTTAGAATTTTTGTCTGTTTATCTGTTTGTCTGTATATTTGTGCGCGCATCACGTGAAAACGGCTGAACGGATTTTGTTGGAAACTACTAATCTGTTGAGAAAATCACCGGCCAGGTTATAGGCTACTTTTTATCCCGGAAAATTGCATAGTTCCCGCGGGATAGCGATGAACATGTCTAAAATCGCAGCTGTCTAGAATCGCGACGTATATAAATATTGCTTCAGTGAATGTCATAGAGGTGCACTAAGGAGGGATTTTCACAATTCCCACGGGATTTAATATCGCTTAGGTACCTATTATAAGAAAAAAAAAATAACAATTAAATGTCAGAATGGGGGGTGTTAAGTGTCTGTTCAAATATGCATAGCAATATGTAACTTTTGTCAATATATGAAGTCTACGCGGACGAAGTCACGGGCAAAAGCTAGTAGACAAATAAAGTTGAAAATTAAAGTATACAGCCCGGCTAACACGAGAGTGCGGGAGAGTCGCGTCGTACGCAAGTTAGATATCCCGCCTTTCCTTAATCTTAGGAATCATGTTTTAATAAGAGTTTTTAATGATTCACGGTTAAGTTCATTCGAAATATTATAAACGGGATGTGAACCGGTCACGGGTCTACCCGTGATCATGATGCATGCAACTGTATCGAAATATCGGGAGCTCAATAAAGGTAATCGCGGTTCACATCCCGTTTATAATATTTCGCATGTTTTAATAGATGCAGCCAGCAATCCATCACTATTTTTGATTCCCCTTTCCACTTCCACCTATGCGCCCACAATCATGCTGAGCGTGGCCTTTGGGGTCTTGTCACTCTGGGCTCTATCTACCCCGTAAAGGATAATGATGTGGTTTGTGTATGTATGTATTGGTCTAAAAAGAGATGGGTAGTCGCGCGCGACGTGATTCGCCGGCCTTTATGCTAGCCGGGCTGGTAAGATGAAAGCATTGAAGATGTCCAAAATGTGAACTTCATCCTAATGAAATCAACATGGCCATAAAAGAATCCATGACCTTAATAAATTTTATTGTTATGGCAGCCATTTAATTTCACAGCACCATCCAAAAATACAGTCCACTTGAGATTGTGTTTGCATCACCAGTGAAGTTAGTATTTATATTTGGACAGTATTATTGTCTTGGTTCACTTATAGAGCTTATTATGACGTTGTTCGTTTAAAGAGATACCTGTAATCATGAGCAAAAATTTCGCATCACTCTTCATACAGCTTTAGTAGGTATCAAATGTGGTGCAAGTATTTTTGCTTGTGAGTATATTTAAATGACTATTTGTGATTATGATTATGACCCTGTCTATAAAGGGGTGTGAAGCGATTATTGCGGTTGTTCGGCCCACAATCACGCTTAACGATACCGTCAGGTCTTGCTACCGTGGGCTCTGTCTACTCCGCATGGAATAAGCATGTGATAATGATAGTCCTATGTCCCTAGGTGTGTTTAATCCCCTTTCCCAATTGGTGAGATTCGGCTACACATTTTTTTTTCGCCGGGGCCTTTAGGCATGGGACCCTAAAAAACCGGCCAAGTGCGAGTCGGACTCGCGCACCGAGGGTTCCGTACAAACCTGTAGAATATTTACGGTTTTCGCAATTTTTCCATTATCTGTGCTCTGAGACGTTGCTTCGTACAGTCGCCATCAGATATATCGTAGCGGGCGAGGTCCTCAAATACTTAGGAGCAGCCTTAAATTTCAATAAATTCATTACAACTGTAAGGTTAATAACATCAGAACACGCAATTAGTCATAAATATAATAGCAGCGACTTTTCAATAAAATCGGGACGTCACAGATCGTCAAAGATATCGATGCAGGCAGGCTGACCATAAAGATCGGAACATTTTTGGAAAATATACCTTAACTTTGTGACAAACAGTTTAAATTACAGTGTGTTTATAATAAAACTAGTTTTATAAAATAGAACTACATGTTTTGACTTATAACAGCAGAAGAAGAAAAATTTTACTCTTAAAAAAAGTACGATGGCAATTTAGTGGCCAGTAACAATTGACACTTTATACAACAAAAAAGGTTTAATGTTACTAACACAGTGAATTATGCATGCAGACGCGTACACTATATAGGTGACATAATCTTTCATTTTGGCATGACGTTTGAGCCTTATTTGTATTTTGTTTGGAATTCGAATCTATTATCATAAACGTAAGGTTTATTTTCCACATATGTTCCGATATTTGTGATCAGCCTGACTGTGTCGATACCTTTGACGATATGTGCTTCCTGATATTTTTAGCTCATTGAACGTCCCGAATTTATTGAAAAGTCGCTGCTCTTATATTTATGACGGATTGCGTGTTCCGATGTTATTAACCATATTTAGTGTAACGAATTTATTGAAATTTAATGCTGCTCCGAAATATTTGAGGACCTCGCCCGCTACGATATATCTGATGGCGACTGTACCACGCGTACACCGCTTCAAAGATCCGCGAACTACCGAGCGTACCATAGAAATCTATCCCCGAACCAGTTAATCCTACAGTTAACTTTAACCGGTTTACGACCGCCCCAGATACAGTGGAGACAGGTTAATTACGCGCCAGACGTAAACAGCGTAAATCGTAAACAGGGCTTGCATCCTGGCCGCTGGCATCGCCCATGTCACTCATAGCCCTATTTCATTGATACATGCATACACAGAACATACATAAATCACGTCTTTAAGGTCTTTGCCCACTACACCGTGGCATACTATGACCGTACACGACACCCAGTACACCTTGCCTTGTCTCATTAGTACGATTAAACAAAGCAAGGGATACTAGTGACGGTTACGGTCATGCTATGGTACGGTGTAGTGGGCAAAGAGCTTTATCCCTTACGGTTACGGCAGTGGTCGGCAACCTTTTGGCAGGCAAGGGCCACAATGGCAAAACAAACTAAAGGCAGGCCGCACTTGTGAGCGAAAATTTCCACTTCCTGGCCAGGGGAAGTAAAATTGTGTACACACCTCAGGCGGTGATAAAAAAAAAGCATCAGGTCACATGTTTATCGCCCTCGCCTTTGCCTCGTGCGACAAGTCCCTGCGATCTGAGATCTGAGACACTTTTATTTCACCACCCTCGGAATATATTACTATGATATACCTACTATAACACTTTAACTAACTAGACAGAATTGAAATAAGAAGGAAATACGTGTCTATTCCACACTATCCTCAAACAAACGGCAGAGTGAAAGTTATGTGAAAATACTGACTTCTACGTCGTTATCTTCGCGTGCAATGTTGCGTAATGCGAGACTTGTAATATTAGCACTTTCTTTTTTATTGGAAGCAATAATTACGGTTATATTTATTTTACTTGTATTTTAGTGCTTGATTTCCAAATTTCAATGATACTGTCGTGTCGAATATCGTTCATTGAATGTGAAAGTGATTTTGTCTGTTGATAAAATGATTCAATTACTTTTTCGCCGCTGAGTTTGTTTACTTACGAGGTCTTTTCGATTTTTTCCGGAATATTTCAGCAGATGATCGGCTTAGTTCGACTCAATACCCCTACAAAGATTTTTCATTTAAATTTTTGATTAAATTTAGTCCCGCCCTTGATGCGGTTCACTTTGAATTTGAACATCGATAAATGTCACCTTCTAAATAGCCTATTTCGTGTCCCACTGCTGGGCAAAGGCCTCTCCTCTTCTTCGACAATCTTCCCTATGGTCCGCGTGTTCCTGCCATTTCCTTAGATAGTAATCCAAGTCGTCCCGCCATCTCCGTTTTGATCTGTCAACTTATCAACTTTAATTTAAAAATCCTGAAATATTACGGAACAATTTTAAGATATACTTACCCTGTATAGGTACGTTATTGCTGTTATATCGATGGCCCTTACTACTAAACTAAATAATAGATTGTTGATATTATCATCTCAGTTCGGCTTCTTATCTTCTTAACAAACCTTAATTGCGTCTAATAACAAAAAGCGGCGAACGCGAAAACCGCTAATTTGCTAACATTTTCGGCCTTGGACAAAAACAGGCTGTTTCATTGCTTCTTAAATACCTACTGCCGTTTCCTCGTCTGTTTTACAAGTAGGTACAGCTGACAGGAAATAAATCAGCAGGCATATTGTCTAACTCGCTCGCAATCGCCATCGTGTTCATTTTGATAGTTAATGCATGGGCTGACAGTTGGTATCGGAATCAGCTAGCTGTCACATTCATACAAGAGCTGTCAAAATGAACACGATGGCGATTGCGAGCGAGTTAGACAATAAGCCTGCTGTCACGGCAATCTCATTACTTGTCCGAATAACTTTTTATCCTGCCTGTCTGATTGCTAAATTTTGACACTGGCAAGTAAAAAAAAACCTATGATAGTTCGTCCGATGCTTCCTATTGAATTGGATCCCTTGAATCTGGTAAGCCCAGCATGACTATTGACCGACCGCTTAAATGAGTCCTCGCCCGCGCGGCACAGGGGCGCGGGGTAGGACGACCGTGGGGACCTCTTGGTGCGGGCGGGTAGTGCGCCTGCCGCCCTCGCCTCTCTCGGACCCCTTTGTCGTCCCACCCCGCGCCCCGCAGCCGCGCGAGCGAGGACTCATTTAAGCGCCGAGATTAGGGATTGCAATCCGAAATAACCGGATAAATCCGGATTTTTGTCGCCTTTTATAAATTCGGATTTTTAGCATAAAAATCCGGTTTTGTCGGATTTCAATTACAGTTGACAAAGTTGACATTTAACCAGAATTTCCTATTGAATTTCATTGATTCATGCGTTCGTTTCGGTCCCCGCCACGTAGCATATCTATTCTTCTCCCCTCCGCGCTTTGCTGGCTACCTCATACCTAGCTTTAGATCTAGCTAGTCGGCCGGTCCGGTAGTACTGTACTGCAGACACAGCAGTACTGGACTGATTAAACGCGGATTATAAAGATTTTTACAGTTTTATTTTATATATTCTTAGGGAAATTCTAAAAACAATAAAATTGAACACCATTAGGTTTCAAAAACCATGTAATTACATGAAAATTTCAAAATATTAATAAAAATCCGAAAAAACCGGATAATCCGGATTTGTACAAGTTGAAAATTTGGAAATCCGGATTTGAGAAAAAACCGGATTTTGCTATCCCTAGCCGAGATTTACAACCCGTCTTTTACTGTTCATTCTAGAAAGAGACGGGTAGTCTAACTCGCACGCGACATGGCTTGCGCGCTTTTGCTAGCAGTGTGAGCGGGCTAAAGGCGTCAAATGTGGCTAAAGAGACACTCATGTTGGTAACGTAATGTCTTTTACAGCTGGTACTTCGGCGGGCTGTCCCGGCCGGAGGCGACGAGGCTGCTGCTCAGCGAGACAGAGAGCGGCGTGTTCCTCGTGAGGGACTCCCGCACGATACACGGGGACTACGTGCTGTGCGTCAGGTTAGTGGGGCGGGGACGAGAGGATAATGAAGGAAAAACTAAGTAGACTGATTTATATTGGTCTGACGTAACGCCTTATGATATTAAGTAGGTATGATGCGCTCTGACGTCTTGACGCTTATAACTTAGTGTTCACACTCATCTGTCGTGTTATGATGGTAGCTTTTGGATTGTGCATAATGTTGTTCGATGAGACAGATTCACGATTATGAAGATTTACAGTTTGTGATGATGGCATCTCTTCTGAACAGAGGAAAAAAAGGGTAGATTGATCAAATACAAATAATTTATTAGTCAAACAGGTCAAATAGGTGGTACAATAATTGTAGACTTACTATGCTGCGCTCATTGCAGCCATTGCTGCGATCATTGTTCTCTCTTCTCTTATACCACCTTACTCGCTAATTTGCCAAGCAGCAGCAAGCACTTCGCGCTGCTGTGTTCCAGCTTGGAGAGTAAGGCAATCGGTAAATTTACTGGCACATGAGGTATCTAAATTTATTCCATGACATGGCTTAGCGGTTTGACGACGTCGCTTGTAAACCTACTGTTTAGAAGACAATAGAGAAGGCTATGCATAAGGTGTCTCTTATTACCAAAACTACCCTCTTAACCATCTTAAATTACCGCAGAGAAGACGACCGCGTATCCCACTACATAATAAACCGGGTGGTATCAGCCGACGGTTCGACGCGGTTCCGCATCGGCGACCAGCTGTTCGCTGACATGCCGGCGCTGCTCTCCTTCTACCGGCTGCATTACCTGGACACGACGCCGCTGGTACGGCCGTTGCCCCAGGCCAGCGTCAACGCGGCGCCGCAGCACCAAGTGCTGGAGGTGGTCGTGGCTAAGTTCGACTTCTTTGGCAATGTGAGTAGTTTGACGGTGGATAATCCGGGGTGGCGTGTCCTCTTTAAAATTCCAAGCGTAGGGAAGTATGCGTGCCTACAACATCCCTATAGACTGATAGCTTACGCTACTCGCCCGCGGGGTGGGACGATCGCGTGGGCCGCTCTGTGCGGGCGGCAGGCGCACTCCCCGCCCGCAACTCTCGGTCCCCTTTGTCGTCCCACCCCGCGACCCGCAGCCGCGCCCGCGAGGACTCAGTTAAGCGGTCGGTCTATACTAATATTATAAATGCGAAAGTAACTCTGTTACCTTTTCACGCTTAAATAAAATAAAATAAAAATCATTTATTTCAAGACCAAAATCCCATAGAATTGTCAACATTTCATTTTTATAACACCTGAAAATGTATATATGGTTCGAAAGCATTTTGCCTCTTGATCACTGCAATATGTTTATATAATTTTAATATTGCTTATTACAGAAAATAAAAATTAATTAAAAACATGTCTTAATTTTATCAATTCTACCACAGGATAGGTGAAATGCCTTTGCCTTTTTCACGAGAAAAAATAAGCGACCATAATTTTGTATTTGACAACTTCAAAGTACAAGGGGGGCAACTCTGAAATTCTATTTTTGAAGTTCGTTGCATACCTTCTCTCACACTCTCAAGTTAATAACTATATTAGTATGAGCGGAATAGCACGAAGCGAACCTCGAAAATCGAATATCGGAGAACAAGGCCTGACATTGACAATTTGAAATTGACGTCAGTTTTTTTTCTATAGAGAAAAGACAAAAGGATTAGTGTCTATTCTGTGATAGTATCGGAGTTACGCCCTTTTAGAATAAGCACAAATTAATAAATTAAATACAAACCCTGGAAAAAAAATTAAACTGTCAGCATGTTCATCTTTTCAAACAAAATGCAGAGAACCATTAAAATTATAGGCTCAGAAATATGAAATGTTGTCAATTGAATAGGTTAGTCTTACAAAACTACGTTAGTACAATTAGCTTAAACCAGTTCAAAACTCCCGATCGTTTCCGACTTTCGTCATCCCAAATGTGGCCGACTTAGCTATTTCCTCAACCGTAACTGTCCTATTTTCCCTCGCGGCCTACAACCTCATGTATCTCCATACCATGCGCTATTACTATGCTATAATTAGACCTGCGCGACCGGAATTTAGGTGCCGACTAACAAATCATTTTCTTATTCCAATATGCTTAAAATAACTCGCCACGTGTCCCGGTGTATTTAGACTTCCTTGTCCATTCAGCAGAGTTATCGGGGCCACTGGAGAATGTCGTGTTTTGGAAAAGCAATATGTTTAGGAATGATAGTTGTATATTTATCAGGTGGTTCAGAATAGGTACTCCTGTAAAGAGCGTGCATTCCTACTGAGCTGGCAACGTCGCATTTTTGGTAAGTTTTTGCGATTATTTCACAGAAAATGAATGAAATTTTCAAATGTCCGTCTGTAGTGCACTTCGTTTTTAGTGTATTAATGTGTCTACTGCAATAAGTAATCGTGATGGACTTTTATTTTCTTATTAAACGAAATATAGTACACTCAACATTTTAATACACTCAAAACGAAGTGCACTACAGACGGACATTTGAAACTTTCATTCATTTTCTGTGAAATAATCGCAAAAAATCACCAAAAATGCGACGTTGCCAGCTCAGTAGGAATGCACGCTCTTAAGGTTTTTCGTACGATGTACACTTCGGACATCGAATAATGTGTGGAAATAGTCGAGCACAATTTAAAATATATTTGACATTTCAAATTTTTCATTTGCCCTAAATCGAAAACCATTTCGAGAAATATGGCTTTTTTATCGTTTACGTTGGTTGCGACTCTAGGCAGCTACGACATTTGACATGTGTATTGCTATCCCGCGAGAACTATGCAATTTTCCGGGATAAAAAGTAGCCTAAGTTTCAATCTAGGGTACCAGCTGTCTCCGTTCCAAATTTTATTTAAATCCGTCCAGTCGTTTTAGGGTGAAGAAGGAACAAACATTCACACTCACACAACTTACTCATTCACATAGTCACATCGTCACAAACTTTCGCATTTAATTATAAATGCAAAAGTATGGATGGATGGATGGATGTTTGTTTGTTACTCAATCACGCCAGAACGACCCCACGAATCTGGATGAAATTCAGCACATAGATAGAGAAAAGTCTGGAATAGCACATAGGCTACTTTTTATCCCGGAAAATTCCCGTGGGATAGCGATAAACGAATTCTTTGCAGACGAAGTCGCTGGCAACAGCTAGTTTATAATATTAGTAGGATTAGTTGGATAAAAGTGTGGTGTATTAATCGGTGTTTGTATGTTTGCCAGGACCCGGACGACTTGCCGTTCCGGCGCGGCGAGCGGCTGATGGTGGTGGGCAGGGACGAGGAGAACTGGTGGACGGCGCGCAACGCGCTCGGCCGCACCGGCTCCATACCCGTGCCCTACGTGCAGCGGGTACGTACCAAGATATTACACCGGCCAAGCGCGAGTCGGACTTCGGAGTATTTGGGGGTCTATATTTTGTCCCATTACATTGAAGTTCCGAATGTACGATTTGTCATAATTTTCGTTAGTCATAGAGCGTTTTATTTCTGAAACAGTAAATATTTTTTTTCAGAATCGATAAATAAAATAAAAAATAAATAAATATCTTGGGACAATTGACACCAATTGATCCACTCCCAAACTAAGCAAAGCTTGTGATATGGGCACTAGACAACGGATAAACATACTTATATAGATAAATACATACTTAAATACATATTAAACATCCAATCGATAGTCTTCTTCTTCTTCTCCAACCTTGATCTACCCAATGCTGAGTAAAGGTCTCTTCCATTTTAGACCATTCTGTACGGTCCCGAGTTTTCCGCATCCAGTCCTTCCCAGCCGCTCGCACCAAATCATCCGTCCACCTTGCCGGCTGTCTCCCCACATTCCTGAACCCCTTTCGTGGTCTTCACTCTAATAACTTCTTTCCCCATCTTTCATCCGACCTACGGCAAATATGGCCCGCCCACATCCACTTCCTAGAGGCTATGGTTTTTGCTATGTCGGTAAGTCCCGTTTTCTTGCGGATTTCGGTGTTCCGGACGTGATCGCGCAGAGAAATCCCCAACATAGCTCTTTCCATAGCCCTTTGGGTGACTTGTAGTCGATGGATGTGCTGCCGCGTCAGCGTTCAAGTCTCGGCTCCATACAGAATCGATAGTAAACTAAACCTTATGACCTACTGCATTCTATAGGTTTTCCAAAATTTCTGAAAAATGCACGAATTCATGTGGCTTGGTTATGGCTAAAAAAATGATGACTAACGATTATTATGACCAATGAAAATTATGGGACGAAAAGGGATCCGAAGTATTGTATATCGTTGTCTATAGTCTGGTAGCTAAACCACTGCAGCCAGATGACACTTCCAAATGTCATTTTACGAAATAATGATACCACATTTATTTCACTAGTGCTCGACTAAGGTCACGTAATTAATGATTTGATTATTGAACGAACGAAATATTTTATGAATGTCACATTCGTAGTTTAGTATATTTCAAAATAAGCGCGATTCTTTTGAGGCATTCAAGGTTTATATTAACATAGTAGATAAAAAGTGCGATGACTTTGTAATACACGTAAAAAGTGACAGCGGCAGTGAAACTGATTTGGAATAATTTAAGTTTTTAAGTAAAAGTACAAAGGTAGAAAAAAATATTAATGTGATAATTGTTGTTTTATGGCAAAATGGGGAATGAGTTGAAAACTGGTAACTGATTTGACATGCTTCCGCACATTTCCAAATCGCGCTCTTACACTACTGACTAGAAAACATCCAAAAAAACCTTATTGAACAAACCATTTTATTAAAATACGCTTTGAAAATTCTCATTTATGACGCAAATTTATTTCATTACATCGTTCATTCTTTCATTCACTCACTAAGTCACATCACTATTTAATATTTGCCAAAAACTGACAACACTGAAAGAAACCACTGCAGCCAGATGGCTGCAGTGGTTTATCTGCCAGACTATAGTACCCATAATATTTACAAGCCTTACTATAGACCGACCGCTTAACTGAGTCCTCGCCCGAACGGCACAGGGGCGCGGGGAGGGGTGACCGCGGGGGCCGCTCTGTGCGGGCGGCAGGCGCACTCCCCGCCCGCACCGCTCTCGGTCCCCTTTGTCGACCCACCCCGCGGACTCAGTTAGGCGGTCGGTATATAGCGTTTACTTTGTTACTAGGTCAATTTGAGTGAATTGTTCCCTAATATTTACTTATTTATTATGTGCTTTTAACATGAAACTACCGTGAGACTCAAACATAATTACAACAAAACGGATAACTCACGTATAAAAAGCCGTAAGAATGCTCCGACAATTGCAGTTCCGTTTTGTTGTAATTATATTTACAATACAATACAATACAAATACTCTTTATTGAACACCACAAATCAGTACAAAACAATACAGAAACAAAGAACAAAGTATACAATAGGCGGTCTTATCGCTTAATAGCGATCTCTACCAGACAACCTTTAAGACAAAGAAATAAGTTGGAGACATTTTAAGTAGGTGGCGGAAACAAATAGACAGGAGAAAGGCAGGGATAATAAAACAATACTTACATAAATATAATACATAGCTAAATAAATAAAATAATACATAAACACATAACATAATTGTATAATAATACTTAAGAGGGTGCATCCGTATTTGAGCTCGCAACGTCGCATTTTTGGTGATTTTTTGCGATTATTTCACAGAAATTGAATGAAAGTATCTAATATCCGTCTGTAGTGCACTTCGTTTTTAGTGTACTAATGTGTCCAATGCAATGATTAATGGTGATGGACTTTTATTTTCGTATTAGAGGGATAAAATACTATATCTCGTTTAATAAGAAAATAAAAGTCCATCACGATGAATTATTGCATTGGACACATTAATACACTAAAAACGAAGTGCACTACAGACGGATATTTGATACTTTCATTCAATTTCTATGAAATAATCGCAAAAAACCACCAAAAATGCGACGTTGCGAGCTCAGCACGGATGCACCCTCTTAAGATAAAATAAATATGAGAATGTAATAACGAAAAGTATAAGAAGGCCATATAACAGAAAAGGAATATATTTATTATGTGTTCCAGATTTTGGAGCCCTCGGGAGCGCCGTACCCGCCGAACGAGGCTCTGACCCAGATCGGAGACCCGCCCAGCCCTCCGGCTAGCACTAGGAACCCGGCAAGGACTAATATGCAGGTAATTCACAAGCCTGAAGATTGTTTTAAGAGCGTTTATCCCTACTGAGCTGGCAACGTCGCGTTTTTGGCGTTTTTTTACGATTTTTCCACGGGAATTGAATGAAAGTTTCAAATGTGCGTCTGTAGTGCACCAGTGTTGTTATGAATATCCATATCCGTAACCGAAACTATCGGATATTTGAAATAAAAAAATATCCGTAACCGTAACCAAATCCGAAATAAAAGTTTTGTATAGTTTCGGATAGGGCGGAGTCTATCTAAATACTACAACTCGTACGAATTAACTGTGCACTCCGCTGGAATGCGACACCTCTCCCGCTACCTAATGACGTCACAGCGCGAGGTGCACAGCGCAATATCCGTAACCGTAACCGAAACTATCGGATAATCCGAAATAATTTAATATCCATAACCATAACCGAAACCGATATTATATTTTACCAATATCCATATCCGGATCCGAAATTATATATCCATAACATCCCTGTAGTGCACTTCGTTTTTAGTGTATTAATGTGTCCAATGCAATTGATTAAACGTGATGGACTTTTATTTTCTTATTAAAGAGATAAAATAATATATCTCGTTTAATAAGAAAATAAAAGTCCATCACGATTAATTATTGCAAATTTGAGGTCTTGTTACCTTAGGCTCAGTCTACCCCGTAAGGGATAAAGACTTGATAAATATTATTATTTTACATTTTCGCCTATTCCCTCGTTGGGCTTTTACCATCTGCGCGGGACGGGAAGCAACTGGTACATTCTATATTTTTTCTTTACTCCCAGTAGCATGGAAGAAAAAAATGAAAAATTACCCACTGCCTAGACAAAATAAGTATATTCATATTCATATTCATTTATTCATTGTTTATGTCATGTACATTATAGTTAAGTAAGTACTTAACTAAGTAAGTAAACTCTTTATTGTGCAAGATAAATATAAGACAAATAAGTACAATTGACAAACAGATACATGCACAAAGGCGGACTTGTCCCTTTAAGGGATCGCTTCCAGCCAACCTTTGAGCGGATGAGAGGAGTATTTATATTAGGGCCAGACAAGTGAATCTAACTAATATTATAAATGCGAAAGTATGGATGGATGGATGGATGGATGGATGGATGGATAGATGGATGGATGTTTGTTTGTTACTCAATCACGCCAGAACGGCCCAACGGATCTGGATGAAATTTGGCACATAGATAGAGAAAAGTCTGGAATAGCACATAGGCTACTTTTTATCCCGGAAAATTGCGTAGTTCCCGCGGGATAGCGATAAACGAATTCTTTGCAGACGAAGTCGCTGGCAACAGCTAGTTAATAATAAATTAATTAATTGTTGTATGTTTCAGCGCACCCTGCCGGCCCTGGCGCGCGTGCGCCAGACGCGGGTGCCCAACGCGTACGACCGGACGGCGTTGCGGCTCGAGGAGGGGGACGTCGTCAGGGTGAGTCCGCAAACCAGGACCCTATTTTATAAAGCTACAAGTTACAATTAAGCGGAAGTCTCTATCTGACCCTATGTGTTAGATAGAGACTTCCGCTTGTATATTGTAACTGTAGCTTTAGGGCCCAGGGATTTTCAGAAAACCGTTTTTTTTTTAATTTATGTGAATAGGAAGGCAAACGAGCAAGTGGGTCACCTGATGGCAAGCGATCATCACTGCCCATAGACACCCGCAACCCCGGAGGGATTGCAGATGCGTTGCCAACCTAGAGGACTTAGATGAAATGCCTCTTGTGCCCGTAATTTCCCCGGCTGTCTTACTACCTAACCAGCCATAGTACGTCACACATTTAGGAGAGGGGGGGGGGGTCTGGCTTGTGACACGAACAAATCTTCATGAAATCAGTGTGACGTACTTTTTTTTTTTTTTTACGTGTATGTTGGACTTTTATTACTATATTTTATTTTATTTGTTTGATTTAATTTGATTTAATTTTGTGTAATTTAATTTAATTGATTGATTTAATTTAATTTGATTTGACCTCGTTTAATTTTATATACTTTAGTTTGATTTAGTTTGATTTAATTTGAGCAAATTTGACATTTAATTTTAATTTTTAATTTTTCTTTCTTTCAAGTATTCTGTTGTAATATGGACGTAAGTCTGGTAATAAAACATTTCATTTCATTTTTCATTTATGGACTGCTCCTTACGTTCAGTATGTTTAACTTCATCATAATGAATTTATAATGAAACGCATTAAAGTACGAGTGTGTGTTTATGTCACAACCCGAAGGTGAGTTTCATAATAATGTCACACAAGTGTTTTAATGCCTGATTTTACTAGTTACATAAGTTACTTTATCTACGCACATTATAAGCTGTGTATGATGAGTTTAGGATACCGCGTTTTGCAACCGGCATTGCGGCTTTGATATCTGTAGGCTTACAGCCTTATTCATAAAAAATCCTTAATTGAGGTTTGATCAGTCTATTAGTTAACAGACTGATTAAGCTTATTTGACAGTTGTTAAAAAGTATGATTCATAAACGCTTGCTAGCAGTCTGTTAGCTAATGAGCTGCTGATGGATGGATTAGACGCGTTATGTTGTCACCTTGACAAATCATAGACCAAAAATGGCCTTTTATTGAATTAAAAAAAAATTACAGCAGTGGCAGCGAGTTAGCGGGAAATTGAAAACATGGCTTCAGCCTAACACGACAGACGAGGCAGTGTGGATCTAGTTTCCTTTACCTTTCCCGGAGGGGATAAACTTGAAACAAAAAAAAATTTTTGCTCTTGCCAAAATTAGCTGTTCACATTTGTGGCGGCCATTTTGTGAGTTAGCAGAGAGATAAAGTAGGGTCTACGGTCCGCTAACTTTCGGAAGATTTAACAGACCCTTGATGGACTTATTAGCGCTAATTGACGTTTATGAATCATGTTTTTTTGCATCGGTCCTATAGCGAGCTTATAGCGAGCCTCTTACTTTTTATGAATAAGGCTGTTATTGTCTAACTCGCTCGCAATCGCCATCGTGTTCATGTTGACAGTTCATGTATGGGCTGACAATTGGCATCGGAATCAGCCAGCTGTCACATTCATACAAGAACTGTCAATATGAACACGATGGCGATTGCGAGCGAGTTAGACAATAAGCCTACAGAGCCTCTAGTGCAAGTTTTCGCATATAAAAACGTCTCGAACGCGTTCACGTAAACGTCACAATTACTATGGAATAATTGGCAGCGCCACTTGCGGATCGAAATGGCAACTAAAATTTCTCATAGTATTTGACAGTTTAACGCAAACGTTATCGTGACGTATTTTGTTATCGAAAACTTACACTAAGCATACAGATCTCTGTATACGCTCATCTGTCGCTCATTTTATGCGAAAATTACTTGATAGTTTATTATAACTTGTGTATTGACTATGTTGCAGGTAACTCGAATGAACATAAACGGGCAGTGGGAGGGCGAGCTGAATGGTCGGACGGGCCACTTCCCCTTTACCTACGTCGAATTTCTCGACGAGAACACCGCTAGCTAGACACACACACACACTATGCAATTAGACAATGGGCATTCCACCTGTTAATAACTTGATTCAATGCATCCAGGTAGTTAAGTGTTGATTGGGGTGGCGACGATTAACATGAGCCGTACAAATAAACTTTAGGGTGGCAAATATCTTGGTCTACTATAGTACGTGAGCTCTTGTCGTGCTGTCTCACTCAATCGTATGGGATTGATATTTGAATCGGCCGAGTGAGAGAGACAGCAAGACTAACTATCCTACTGATATTATAAATGCGAAAGTTTGTGAGAATGGATGTTTGTTACTCTTTCACGCCAGAACGGCTTAACGGATCTGCATGAAATTTGGAACATAGATAGATTATGGTCTGGAATAACACATAGCCTACTTTTTATCCCGGAAAATTTCGTAGTTCCCGCGGGATAGCGATAAACGAATTCTTTGCGGACGAAGTCGCGGGCAACAGGTAGTACCTTATGATTCAAACAGTCCCCCTTATTCATAAACGCTCTGTAGGCTTCTGCTAACTTAGCAATCGTTTGTCCTTATCTGTCACTTTGACATTTACCTTACAGCAAGGGCAAACGATTGCTAAGTTAACAGAAGCCTATAGTGTTTATGAATAAGGGGGATAGACATTGACTTACGATAAACAACTAGACTCCTAATCACGCTCAAAAACTGTCGGAAGCAAAAGGCTGCACGACGCGTATATTGTGCAGAGTTTTGGTTGAGTCGTGTTTCGACCGCGCTTCGATAACAATGTACATGTCTCTTTCGCACCGTAATCTCAAACGCTTGAGAACAAGAGACAGACAGGTTTACAGCGCGTGGCGTCGTGTTATTACTTCTCACGATCGCATGCAATTGTCATTAAACATTACTGCCACGAAATAAGGTGTTAATTTGAACGAATATGTTAATGTTATCTGTGTAAGTTGATGTGTTACACACAATACATAGACAACGCCGCTCGGACGTTTCTTGAGGCACTTTTGTTTGCGATTGGGAGGCTAGTTGTTTATCGTAAGTCAATGGGGATAGATTATAAAACCGATCACAGCTCAGTCACGAAGTTGTGTTGACGGAGTCTGCTTAGCATGTTTTGAATAGTATTGTCAAAGTCCGTAGATTAGATGCTAACCCGGGGCTAAGTAGTGTCAAAATGTATGGGTCTGTCAAACCTAACCCCGAGTTAGCGATTTATTTTTTTAACTCTGGACTGTGTGAGCCTAATAGGGCTAAACGGACGAAATAATCCGTTTAGTACAACCCTCGGCACGAAAGTCTAGCGCTGACCTTGTATGCGCAGAAGTATAAAATAAGGTATCCGTAGGGAGAACACATGCGCAGGTCCCCTCCACGTGAAACGTCAGCGCTAGACTTACGTGCCGGCACGTGTACCAATACTTCTGGTAGGTAGGTTTAGGTTATGTTAGTATTGCATCGGTGCGGAGGGACAAAACCAAGCTGGAAAAGGAGCTCCGCGTCAGCGTTTCTGTGACGATTGGGATTGGGTACAAACGCGACTGTGGAACTAAACGGATAATTTTGTCCGTTAACGCCTATTAGTCGGACAGAACTGAATTTTTTGTCCGTTTATTCCTACTGACTGGTAGACCAGCAGGCTAATAAGCCTACGTTACGTAATAATGTAACTCGCTCGCAATCGCCATAGTGTTCATTTTGACAGTTGTTGTATAAATGTGACAGCTAGCTGATTCCGATGCCAATTGTCAGCCATGAACTGTCAAAGTGAACACGATGGCGATCGCGAGCGAGTTACGTAATAAGCCTACTGGACTGAATGGTACACCAAAACGGACTATATCGATTTAAGGTCACATGCTCAGATCGCCACACGTATTGATTTGTACAATACTTGAAAGTTATAAAGTGCACATTTGGGACCCCGCTTTCTTACAGCAACATGGCTGGCACGGGAGCGCGCGAAATAAACTACCAGCATAGCTGGGCATTAACTCGTTAATCCGTTAATCGTTAATTAACGAAGTTAACATTTTGATTAACGGATTAACTTTTAACGGAGACGTTAACTTCCGTTAATATGCAGAAATCCGTTAATCGTTAATCCTATGCCTACTATTTACCGCACGGCACCGCGGCGCGGCGCGAAAAACAGGTTTAGACAAGTATGAAACGACAGCGAGTGAAATAAAAACAAAACTAAACTAAAACTAGATATATTATGCCGATGCGTGCGAGTGAGAAAACTGCGAAGAGATTTGTTTCGTTTGATCATTTCATTACTTAGCGCAGAACCTAAACCAACAGGTTTTATAAGTTCACTAACGCAACGATATAAAAATGCAATTTTACATATATTAACTGATTAACGATTAACGTTAACTTGCGTTAATTCTTCCGAAATGTAACGCTTTAACGTTTAACGAAGCTAACTTTTTTTGTAGCGGATTAACGATTAACGAGCTATTTGATTAACGGTGCCCAGCTATGACTACCAGTCTCTTTCTAACGAACAGTAAGAAGACTGGTATATCTCGCGCGCGACACAGTTCTCGCACTGTGCTAACCGTGCTGCGATAGGTAATATTTTGTGGGGTATTGGAATCGTTGTTTATTGTTTATTTAAGTTAGCCCACCGATACCGGGCGTGCATGTTAGTTGTCTCCCTGTTTTAATGATAGTTCGCCATTGCGGTCGTGAAATATAGCCGTCACGTTCTGACATGCGCGTGGGAGCAAGACAGAATTGAGCTTTTGAATAGTTTTTTTTTTTATCATGGCAAAGTTACGGAGGCTTAGGATTTGGAAGATATTGAGACGGAATGAATGATAGTTGGGTTTATTTTATTTTAACAACAATAGAAAAAAAACACGTTGATTTGTAGAGGTGTGGACCTCCGAGTAAGAATGTTAGTTTATTTAATTTAAAACTACTCCGCGACCACACATGCAAAGTGGCTACGTCTGCGATACATGTAATATGTAAATCCTGCTCATATAATCGAACTAAGGGACGTCTTGTTATCTGTTGTATTATTTTTAAAACAACAAAATTATGCTTTTGGAAATGAAATGAGAAAACTTTTTAAAATGTTATTTGTATCGAGATTAATGGGAACTCATTTGTATCGTGACTAAAAAAATTGCATGTTGTATTTTTTAATTAAAAGTTTGCATTTTCTAACATGCATTTATGAATCTTGTTGACTAGATGATACGTTGCACTTTTGCATGTTTGATGAATCATTGTGCTTCTTACATTCTCGCGAATTATCGCATGTATGTTTGTGTGTAAGAAATTTCAGAGATATTTTTCCTTTTTACTGCATTATTTTTATTTTATTCATATTTTTATACTTATACATTGTATTTTCAATCTAAAAATATTTGCTTTTTTTTATTTATACCAAGGAATTGAAAATAACATACATCGAATAGGTGTCGTTCGATTTTTGTACCAAACATTTATAGAAAATAAATATTATACTATAATATTATAGCCTATAATATTTTTACTTGGGCTTATTCAGTAGTTTATAAAAAAGGGTTCCGTACCACTGTATTTAAAAAAAACAAGTCCCTTGTATGAATTTTAACTTCATTTTATTTGTATTTTTTTGTAGCGGCCATATTAATACACACTGAAAATTTTAAGTGTTTACCTTTAAAGGTTCAATAGATACAGTCCTGTGACTAACAGACATACTAGTAAGAGGGTTACATTGGAACTTCGGTACGGAATCTTAAAACAGATGTTTTAACAACAGTCACTTCTTGTGATAAAAAAACTTTGAGCATGGTTGAAATATTTGAAAAATTAAATCATCCAACTATTTTAAGTTTATAAAAAATTGTTGTGACATCTCAACTCAATTTAATATAAGTATGATGCAACAGCGAATACGATCATGATTGCACTGTAATACTATATATAGGATAGTTATAGCTTGGTGTCTTGAAGCACAGGTTTATAAGAATACCAGGATATGATTGGTTATGTATTTATCTTTAATACACTATTGCCATTTTATTAATTTGTAGCCTTCTATGTAAAGGGTAAAGAAAAAATAATTATTTCACTTTACGCTTTTCTATATTCTACAGCTTTTTATTCATCTAAATCTAGAAAGGCCATCTTCGTTCTGTTTGACATTGCTCAAGACTCTATTGTCATCTAGTCTACTATGCCTGGGGGTATACTCCCAAATCTGAAATTTGAAGTTCGAATCATAGCGTCCTTATCAATCTAGTATTTAATAATATTAATGTGAGCGAGACGACACGATTCTAATTTAGGAGTATAAGGCCTGTGCTTCAAGTCGCCACGCACCACGAAGTAATTCTTCCAAAATAACGATAGTCAATATTTTTATAACAATTGCTGGTGCAAGAAAGGTATTTAGTTTAGTATTACATAATTATTATGTAGTTTGTCGGCCATGTCTATAACTGGGGATATTATTTTGCGTCTTTGTACAGTCTGGCAAAAAAGGGTAGAAATTAAAAAGTGTCAATACTGTAGTGTCCTCCCTTTCTAATCTATAGGTTTAAGAAAACGGGACGACACTACTGTATTGCCACTTTTTAATTTCTTCTCTTTGCCAGACTGTAACTACAGTTTGTCTTATAAAGTCGTGTCATTAAAAAGTGGCAATACTGTAGTGTCGTTCCTTTCTAATCTATAAGTATAAGAAAACGGGACGACACAACAGTATTGCCACTTTTTAATGACACGACATTATAGACAAACTGCACGCTTCTCTTCTCTTGATCTTAAAATGTTTATGTGAAATAAATTGTGGTATAGTCCATTAACAGTTAGTATGCACTGTTCTTTATGTTGCCATGGAATCTGGCATTTGAGACTTCTATCCACGGATCTTTTGAACGATTGTCTGAAAGAGATACAACTACATTTTCTTCTCACTTTAATACAATCATGGCTGACAATGTAAAGTATTGATATATCCGCGTTCAGGTAGACGCTACTATTTATTCAAAGTAACTCGCTTAACGAAATCTCATGCTGCTCTCGTTTATTAAAAAAAATATCTGTTATTAAAAAAATGCGTCCACCTGAAATTAGTCTATGGTATCAAGAATATCACGATAAGTATTGGGAATGTAAATACCAAATGTTATCACTGTATAGAATCACTATCGATTATATTTTGAGATTACGTGTCATATAATGTATTGTATATTGTAGTATAATATAAGTCATTTAAAAATCAAAATTCGTCTAATTTTTTAATAAGTTATGTGTAACGGCTTAGTAATAAAATTAAGGAATTACAATGTTTTTTTATTTACCCCATTCATTTGTTTAAAGCAGATGGCCAAAAAGCCTCGTTTTGTAATGTTTTTGAGGCATATTGAAAATGAAAATGAAAAAGTTTATTGGGTTTTTTACATGATGTTAAACAGACGAGGTTGGAGCCTCCCATTAAGCAAAAGGAATGCTTGTGTCGGCAGACGCCGCTCCTCCATAACAATAAATGGTAGTGATAGTAATTCAAAATAAACCAGGACTAAACTAAAAAAATATCCTTTAATTTCGACAATATCCACTTTGTATCCTTTTTAGACCTACTTACAAGTGAAAGCATAGTCTACCAAGTACAGTCAAAAACATCTATACTACACCTTTATGCCACAAGCAATAAGGTCTGTGACACAGATTTGACATGATGCCTGTATCGATATTTATGCCCTCGACTGTACTTTACCATTTTTATGACAGTTCTTATACATATTACAAAAAAAACAGTCTATAATACAATGTTTTAAGCTAACTAAAGAGGCTAGCTGTTATGCTATGTATAACTGACAATTTGACCCTTAGAGTGAAAAAAGGATGTGGCTGATGACGCAATATACATTTATTATGTATTTACGCATTTTTTTTTGTCTTCCGTATTTTTGTACTTTTATGTTCTTGTCAGATTTAAAATAAAATAGAAAAGTAAAACACTTGTTTATGCATGTCACATTTTTAAATTTGCCGCTTTGATACGGTTTTTCCTACTTTATGGTTATAAGACGGCAAAAATGCAGAGAAGCTGAACTGAAGACAACATCTGTCAAAATCAAAATCATTATAAAAAGGTTTAGTAATAAGTAATAATAGTTTCCGCTTTCTTCACCGGGAGAAAATAATGACATTACTTTTTAATAAAAACAAGTATGCTGGTTTATATTGCTTACATTACTATGAAATTATTTTCGTAGTGTACATTACTTGAGACATTTTGTAGGTACTTCACATTTAGTTTTTTTTCGATTCAGCAGGTATAAAAGCAAAACAAAAAAGATAAAGTACGTACAAAAAGTTTTAAAAATCCGTCTATTGATATTGATTTTAGCAAAGCCTTTTAGTTGGGAGCCTGCGCGTGGTTCAAATCGATTGACACTTCATTTGTCAAACTACTGGACGATTGTTTGTGAGGTTGATGTGAATGGAGAAACGAACATACGACATAGCGTGTTAGTTGAAATACTTAGGGGTTACTGATATTGATTTGGTAATATATGTCGTCTGATAATCTCTTTATTTAAAGCTGTTTTCATTTTAAATACAAGTTATAAATAAGATCTCACGAACTGAAAGTGTCGTAATCTGAAAGTAAAAATTGAGTGATCGGCAAATTTATTTTATCTTTATTTAGGTAACTTATCAAAAAGTAGCCGTAAAAGTAGAATTTACCAATGGAATATACATTGCCGGATAATAATTTAAAATCTCAAGAAAACGAATCAACTGATCTTGAAGTCTGCTTGTGTGTTTGTCTGTCTATGACGTCCCTGCGTCGGTTTTAAATTCGGTGCTTTGTTTTTTTTCTAGTTGCAAAGCTACCATGTTCGAGTTGATTTGAAGCAGTGTGTGTTAAACATATCAAATTATTAAGAAGGAAAAATAAGATAAGAAAACCATCAAAAAATGGCCGAAGCAAAAGATGAATGCCCATTGTTCATTAACATTAAGAGTGAATATATAGAGTGCGATGTGGATGTTAAAGTGGAACCACCGGATGAACCTGATTATACTCCTGAATATGCTGGTTACGCTCCGGAAATAGAAAATGTCACGGTCAAGATTGAAGTTCAACCCAATTTCTACGGAGGTAAGTACTACTTTTATATTACCCTCACTAAACTTGTACCTTACATAATTAATTAAATAAATATTTCACAAAAACGGACATTCTCAATTATATTGTACGTTTTGTTATGATATCTTGCTGGCTGTAAACCTATTTCAATTATTCTTTTTTTATTCCATAAAATAAATTATTCCCTGCTTAGTTGGTTAGGTCATGTAGAAAGGATGGATGAAAGTAGACTCAGCAGATCTATTTGGGGAGTTGGGAGGGGAAGGCTTAGACTGACTTTCCGGGACTGAATAGGAGATGTTTTGGAAAAAGAGCAGAGCAGGAGTACCTGAAACCAGCGAGCATGTATCAAGAGATTGATGAATGTGGAAGAAACGCAAGAGGTATGTCAGGATCGTAGCAAGTGGAGCTAAGTAGTCTCTACCTACCCCTGTGGGAAAGTGGTTCCTATATAAATTTTACTGAAATTGGTTCACCAATTATAAACTTAGTTACATTTGAAGCAGATTACTCTCTGTTATTTCAAAAATGTTAACAGCTTCAAGTCACATCAAAAATTACCATAAGTATTCATGAATTTAAATATTCATAAACTAAGTACAAAATGGTGATATTAATTTTGTAAAACGCAATCTCTGTTTCAACAGATGAGGATCCATACATGGAAGAAACATGCGGCTTGCCTTCAAATTATAGAAAAGCAAAGTCATCGTCAACTAGAAGATATAAAAAGAGGACCCAGAGCGACTCAGATGAGGATTATATTCCCAGGAAAAAGAAGAAAAAGGCATACACTTTAAATTTATACATTGAAAAGCGTCCTACTTGCTAATCCTACCGCTATGTCTTCAAGGCTAAAGACTATTGTGACAATAAGAGACTAACATACAGACATACATACATAAATCACGTCGTTGTCCCTAATGGGGTAGCCAGACCCTAAGGTAACAAGACCTAAAGGCCATGTTTAGCATGATTGTGGCTGTATAGGTGGAAAGGGGAATCAAAATAGTGATGGATTGCTAGCCGCATCCCCTATAACATGATTCCTAAGATTTTCGCCCATTCCCTCGATGGGCTTTTGCTTTTACCATCTGCGCGGGAAGAGAAGCAACTGGTACATTCTATGTTTTTTCTTTACTCCCAGACCGGCATGGAAGAAAATACTGTAAAATTATCCTGTAAAGTTGAATTATTGCTGCAGGATAATGATATCTAACAATATGCAGTCTTAAATCTTAATTTACCTTACTTTACCTTTATGTATGTTTCAGGTGAATGAACACGTAAAGAAAACTTATACAACCAAAGCGAAAAGTAAGCCTTTTTATCATTCCATTAACCGGTAGTCCGGTACAGATTTTATATGTAACAAGAATATAAATGGAAATTGGTCCTATTAAAGCCGGGTACAGTCAAGAGCATAAATATATGTACATTACCAAGACATCAAAACTATCTGTACACCTTAAGGGTGCGACCAAACCGCCGCGTATACGCAGTGACGTGTCGTATGCGTCACGTTTTATCACCGTATCTTCATACATTTTGTTGCCATTCCGTAACGTCACCGTTGTTTAAGCGGCGGTGTGGTCGCACCTTAATGTCACAAACAATAAGGTCGTTGACATGTATATTTGGCATGATGACTGTATCAATATTTATGCCCTCGACTGAACTCATCTGGGGCCTTACTATCACGACTCAATGTGATTCAATCACTCAGTTGGTTTTGGCTGTCATTTTTAGTATGGATCTGATCTGACAGTGAGCGAACCTAAACTGAATCGGTATTGAAAGGTCCCAGTAAGCTGTATTCACAGACGAGTACCCGGCTTAACCCACTATCCTGCCTTCAACTGAATTCTATCCTTACATCTTACTATATGTATATCTATACTATATGGTAAATACTAGTACTAATCTATTCTATTCATCTTCCTAGCGTTTTTCCCGGCATTTGCCACGGCTCAGTGAGCCTGGGGTCCGCTTTGACAACCTTTGGCGTAGGCACTAGTTTTTACAGAAGCGACTGCCATCTGACCTTCCAACCCAGGAGGGTAACTAAGCCTTATTAGGATTGCTCCGGTTTCCTCACGATGTTTTCCTTCACCGAAAAGCTCGTGGTAAATTTCAAATGTAATTTCGCACATAAATTCCGAAAAACTCTGAGGTGTGAGCCCGCGGTTCGAACCCGCGACTCTCTGCTTGAAAGGCCACAGGTCAAACCACTAGGCTTCCACGGCTTACTAATCTGTTCTATTAACTTGTACAAATTCTAGAACAAGAGAACTTATACTCGGAAGATGTAACGAAGCACATAGAGGTGGTCACAATAACTGAGGAAGAGAGACAGGACGAGTTCAGGGAGGTCTGGCAGAGTCGCCAGCACATGCGGTACACCTGCCAGCACTGTGCACTTGGCTTCGTTCTCGAGGATGCTTATCTTATGCATATGAAGAGTCACACTTCGGTAAGTGGTTACCGGTTGCAGTTAAAGTTATGAAATTCTCCCTTGTTCCTTGTAGACAACCATGGCCAGATAACCGGTTGTCTTTGAAGATTTTTTTTCCTCATCTGTAAGGATTTTATTTTCCTTGTGAAACTGTGTTTTTTAACAGTGTAACAAGGAAAAACTATTCCTTGGAGATAACTAGTTATCTCTGAGGAATAGATTTTCCTCGCAGATAACTGTGTTTTCTATTCTAACAGTTATCAACAAGGAAAACTTGTTCCTCGGAGATAACTAGTTATCTCTGAGGAATAGATTTTCCTCGCAGATAACTGTGTTTTCTACTCTAACAGTTATCAACAAGGAAAACGTGTTCCTCGGAGATAACTAGTTATCTCTGAGGAATAGATTTTCCTCACTGTTAACTGTTTTTGTAACAGTTATCTGTAAGGAAATTTCAACTGCCGCACTTAGTTTCTGATTGAACTTTCTGGTTTTGGGATAGTTTTAGTTCAAGGTAAAATTGTACTGGAATATTTCACTAGGTGGTTTGGTTAATTTGGACATTCTCATTAAGGTCGTTCATTGTAATTTTTTATTCCAAATCACTTCTATGGGCGCGGTATAAAAACATTTAAAAATTTACCGCAATTTAAAAATTCTGGAAACATTTACCGAACACGGTTAAACTAGAAATGAAACGAAATCAAAATTCTCGGTAACAGGCATTACAATTTACAAGTCAATAAAGCTTCTATCAATTCTGCGAGTGGCAAATCAAAAAACTCGCCACCACTTGCTGAAATGGTGTAAGCGATTCGTCTACTTCTTAATTCGTGATTAAAATTAAAGATGCCACGAATATTCGGCAACTATTCGGTATTCGGCCTATTCGGCCACTTTTTTGCTATTCGGTATTCGGCCGAATAGTGCGTACTATTTTAATTTAAAATAAACTTTCCCTCCAAAACTTGTTATAGGAGGCCGGCGACCACGAGTGCGACATCTGCCGCTGCCGCTCCCGCACCGCCGACATCCTCTACCGGCACCGCCTGCGCCACCACCGCCGCTACCGCTGCATGCGCTGCCACAAGCTGCACAAGGACAAGGAGACGGCCGCCAGCCACGTGATGAGCTACCACACGAGGCTCGCGTTCACCTGCCCGCACTGCACAAAGGGGTTCAAGTGAGTCACTGTGCCACGTCACGGCTGCCACGAGCTGCACGAGGACAAGGCGACGGCCGCCAGCCACGTGATGTGCTTATACTTAAACATAGATATATTGTTGTCAGGCGGCCGGCGTACCTGAAGAAGCACGTGGCGCAGCAGCACGAGAAGTCGGAGACGTTTGAGTGCCCCGAGCCGGACTGCGCCCGGGTGTTCCACGACAAGTCCTCGCTGCGCTCGCACCGCAGGTAACGAAGTTTCTTATCTGTGTGTATAGCTATAGTGACCGCTTAAGGCGCTGTCAACAGCAAATGACCTTGAGCAGCGCCACTCTTCACACATACGGTTCGCGTGCCTGTTAGCGAAAGAGAAGAAACTATTCCGGCAGTTTGGCTCGCGTCTAAAATCTTGTAAATAAGACACAAATAATAAGAAATAAAAAAAAGTATAGATTATTTGTGAAATATGACTCGTTAGCGGTTTAGGTATGAATATGTTGACTTTATGTTTTTAATTGCAGACCTATACGTCGAAAAAATAAAGACAAAATACATGCCAAATCGTGTTTTTTATTATTTTTTATGAAAACGGGTACAGCTATCAGAAAACTGTCAAAGATCAATATGTTCAATGAACACAAAATATTTACCTTGCTACTCCGCTACTTAGCGAAGTAGCGGAGTAGCAAGGTAAATATTTTGTGTTCATTGAAATGGACCTCCGCAAGGTACGCCTGATTCAATAAAATATCAATATGTTCCTTATTAAATTAGCTACAATATTGTCCTTGGACGTATGTTAATAGAACTTAAATGATAGACCTTAATATAAATGATGATTTTAAGACCAATATTTGCAATCATTTTCTATCGAGCCGATTTTGTTGAATTTCGTATCGAGTCCGTCCAGCCAGCGTCTTTGAAATATGATGAAAATTATCATATATTTTTTTTGTATGTAGTTTTTCTTAAAAAGTGCTTAAATAACATCAATTTCAACAAAATTAGGTGTTGTCAGCCTCTTAAGGCAGGCCACATACATACGGAATTTTCATACGGTTTCCGTACGGAATGACGTCAGCAGTACTTATTAGGGTTGTAGTCTTGTAGTAGTCATTGTTCGTTGCTAGGTAACTAGGTAACTCACTAAAAACGCGTGACGCCAGCGTGCGAGGCGAGTGACAACCTACTGCCATTATCCTGCCCGGCAGGATCGCCTGTTGAACTTACCTAAACTGCAGAGTGTACACCCCTTGACATAACTTAGTCATGAACAAATGTGTATGATTATTATTTAAGGCCAGCCGCAGCGTTGCTTTTAAAAATGTAGTTTATTTGTGATTCTCCAGACGGCATAATGACGAGACGCACCGTCTGGTGTTGCAACCCGTTATATGCGATATATGTTCGCGCAAGTTCCCCACTAAGGCGCATCTGCGGCGACATATAGGTATGTGTTTTATTCTTAATCTTCTTTTTATTTGTGGCGAATCAGATCATTTATTACGAAGTCAATTTTGCCATATTCAAAAATCTTGTGACAAGATGTTGGCAACGTCGTACAGTAACACGGTCAAAGGACCCCTCTTCCCCTTGGGTTAGCCAAAGGATACCTAATGATATCACTCAGAATCTGCCAGGTAATTATTAACCGATGCCTAGGGTGCACCGGACCAAGCATTGCTCTTCCCCAGACGGATCCAAAAACGAACTTGATCACATGTGGAAGTAACCCAACTCGCACCTCATGTAGAGCCTCACCAGAAATGTAAAAACCCTCGTCATATTGCGGAAAATAAAGGAACTATTTTTGCAATTAGAAATTATGTAACACAGATTAAAATCGACTAGTGGTGACTCCTTGAGAGGGTCTTTATATTTCTGGCCAGGCTTTATTTTAATGACACAGCTATGCTTTGGCTACTTTTTTCACGAAGATGTGTATTTTTCTAACCTAAAGCCATTGCAGACATAAATGAAAAGATAAAGAAAGATTTGTTATGTTAAAATAAAGTCTCGCCTTTGACGCTATACACTTTGATCATCGACAAATGTAAAGCCGGGTACTCATCTGCGAGCTGTTACCGTTACAGTAACCAATCGCAGATGTGTATTCGGCTTGCGAAAAGTCAAGCACAATTTTATTTCAAAAATCCTTAAAAACATTTACATGTCATGGTTTATTTTATTCAGTGATAGTAACCCAACCGCCTCTTGAAATATTCGGGTGAATGCCCGGTGTTATAATAGTATATTATATACCAGTCGTGCACGGAGGCGGGCGCGCGATGCCGTGCCCGCATTGCGGCGCCGAGTACACCTCGCGGCGCGGGCTGCGGCTGCACATCGACAGCCAGCACGGCACTAGAGCCAGGTCGGTCTATCTATACACCCGGTGTTCTAATAGTGTATTATAATACAAGTGCGGAAAGTAGGCAATTCCCAGCGAGTGCCGGAGGCCCGGAAATCGGAGATCGGGACTCGGTACGTGCCGGCTTAAAACATGGGAATTGCCTATTTTCCGGACACATGTCACACAACGTTTTACAATGCATTTTGTGAGAAAAAAACAATTTTTTTTTGTGACAAGGATCTCAAAATATTCACTTTGTTGCATCAAATTATGGCTTGATTTTTTAGTCTCATTGTTTTATACATTTTGGTTTGGACGCAACCTTACGACATTTAGGGCCTGTCTCATCACTCCTTTAACTGTCAGTTACCTATGATGATGTCTCTGTCTGTTTCGTAGTAATAAATAGAGACGGAATCAGAGATAACTGACTGTTAAGGAGTGTGAGACAGGCCCTTAGCTAATTTAAAAAGTTGCTTTACTGAACACGTGCGGAAAAGTTATTAATAATGATGGCAATGTTGTTTTAGGGCGGCGCACGCGCAGTGCCCCGAGTGCGAGCGCACCTGCACCACGCCCGCGCTGCTGCGCCTGCACATACGCAGGATGCACTCCGATCGCACCAAGAAGTCAGTACAATGCTATAATGTACATTGATAAATAAGGCATGGATGTGACGGTCAATAAATATCATGGGACAAATTACACCAATTTAATTAATAGTGACATTAAATTTGAACCTTAATACTATGACGATACCGTTTGTTTTTCAATATGAATGTTGTAGTGGCACGTGCGTACGGTAGCTTACGGTTTTGCGATAATAGAGACAATGGCCTTTGTATGAAAGATTAGGGCTCGAAGCGAAAAATTCACCTGAATGAATCTTCTCATACTATACTTGGCGCTCGATGGTAATTCTCTACTTTCCGCAGATACTATAGAGTTTATAGGCAAATCCAACAGTCTCGCTATGAGTGTGACGTTGTGCGCAGGTACCAGTGCGACCACTGCCAGCGCTGCTACTACAGCAAGGGCGAGCTACGCGCGCACATCCAGTGGTCGCACTCGCGCAGCAACGCGCGCGCGCATGCCTGCCGCTGCGGACAGGTGTTCCGCACAAGGACCAGGCTCAGGGTACAGTACACAGATTTATCATTTTTATTTTTGCTTATTGTAAATTATTCATTTAATTGAGTTACATATAGGGCATTAGTTTATGAACTATAATATTATAATATATGTATTATCTGTGTATCGTTCCGTGAGTCACAGACGGTTCTGGCTGAACCAGCGACCGTTTCACTTTTGCGAAGACACACACACATTAATACATTGCTGATCTATTTTCATGTCTGTGTTTAATGTTTCATTTTTGTACAATTGTGTGTATGCTCTAGTTGTGTGTCTTTCAAAAGAGAATAAATGTCTTCTTTCTTTCTTTCTTTCTATACTATCCTACTAATACACCCCTTGCAAAAAAATCGGGCACAAAATCCTTTTTTTTTGGCTTCGATATTATATTAAAGTATGAACTTTGTCGTTCTAGGCTACTAAGATAGTATGATTCACAGAACTAATTATAGATGCGTGTTCTAAGATTAATTACTTTAATTAGGTACTATTTTTTTCTTATATAGAACCACGTCAATTTGCACCATTTGAAGATAGTTCCGGAGAGAAAACACTTTTGTCACTGCGGGAAGGGATTCGCGGTAAGTTACATTTTTATCCAAATTATCTTTTAAAAAAGGTTGATCATTTTTTACTGTATTATCCCAGTTGAGTGTCCCACTGCTGGGTAAAGGCCTCTTTTTCCCCCACTCGTCCCGGTCGAGGGCATGCTCCTGGCACTCTACTTGATATGCGTCCAAGTCATCTCGCCATCTTATTCTGTTCTGGGTCTGCCAAAGCTTGGATGGCCATCTCGCGCGCGGAACCCAACTCATTGCGATTAAGGCCCATCGCTCTGATAATAATATAATATGCCTTACCGAAAACTTACCCCTTTATTCATAAAGGCTCTATTCTATAGGCTTCTGCTAACTTAGTAATCGTTTGTCCTTATCTGTCACTTTGACATTTACCTTTCACAGATAAGATAAGCTATGTAAAAAAGTTGGTGGTACAACTTTTAAGAAGAATTTGCCTTAGTACTTATTTAATCGCTTTATTTATCAGAGTAAACCAGTCCTATCCCGCCACATGAAGAGCCACGAGGGCCTGACCTACCCCTGCCCGGAATGCGGGCTCCGTTTCAAGTCGGAGCCCTACGTAAAAGTGCACCACCAGCTGAAACATCTTAACATGACGCGGGCAGAAATAAAGGCGCTAAAAAAACCGAGAGAAGTCCACTTTTTGGACGGCGATAAGATAAAAACTGTGGTGCTGAGCGGTAATAAGAGAGAGAGGAAGAAGAAGATAAAGGAAGCGGAGATACCTGATGCTGTATTGGAGCCTGGGTTGAGCGTTCCGCTGTTTGATTTTGTTGATTTGAAAAGGGAAATTGATTGATCAATGCTGATAGTGCTCGAGTAACTGAGCTATAGACCGACCGCCTAACTGAGTCCGCGCTGGTACAGGGGCGCGGGGTAGGACGACAAAGGGGACCGAGAGCGGAGCGGGCGGGGAGTGCGCCTGCCGCCCGCACAGAGGCCCCCGCCGTCGGGTACGTATTAAAATACATAAAGTTCAAAATGTATAACGGGTTAAAATACATAATGGTTCAAAATATATAATGTGATTTTCTCAGAAAATTGCAAATTAACACAATTGACAACATTTCATATTTCTGAGTCTATAATTTTAATGGTTCTCTGTATTTTGTTTGAAAAGATGAACATGCTGACAGTTTAATTTTTTCGCTAGGGCTTGTATTTAATTTATAATTAATTTATTAATTTTTGCTTATTCTAAAAGGGCGTAACTCCGATACTATCACAGAATACACACTTATCCCTTTGTCTTTTCTCTATAGAAAAAAAAACTGACGTTAATTTCAAATTGTCAATGTCAAGCCCTATTCTCCAATATTCGATTTTCGAGGTTCGCTTCGTGCTGTTCCGCTCATACTAATAGTCATTATCTTGAGAGTGAGAGAGAAGGTATGCAACAAACTTCGAAAATATAATTTCAGAGTTGCCCCCCTTGTACTTTGAAGTTGTCAAAAATACAAAATTATGGTCGCTTATTTTTTCTCGTGAAAAAAACAAAGGCGTTTCACCCATCTTGTGGTAGTTTTGGTAAAATTAGGACATATTTTTAATTAATTTTTATTTTTTATAATAAGCGATATTAAAATTATATAAACATATTGCAGTGATCAGGAGGCAAAATGCTTTCAAACCATATATACATTTTCAGGTGTTATAAAAATGAAATGTTGTCAATTGATGAAAACTGAACCTAAGCTAACCTAAACCAAAAAAGTTAATTTAGCTAATAGTTACGTAGAAAATTATGCATATATTTTGAATCATTATGTATTTACCCATTATACATTTTAAACTTTATATATTCCGATCTGCACCCTCCGCGCCCCTGCACCGAAAGGGCGGGCCTCATTTGAGCGGTTGCTCTATAGTGAGTTGATTTTAAAAGTAGGGGGGTGTGCTACCCAAGGGGGGCGCAGTCCTGTAGAAAGCGTGGGCTAGTAAGGTCAAAGACCTTATTTACAGAACCCGCGTTTAAGCCCTACGCCTATGGCAGTGTTACTCAACCTTTGATCCACGGACCCCTAATCGCTACGCTTCGATTTCTTTTTTACTAGCTGTTGCCCGCGACTCTGCCTGCACAGAAGTCGCTTATCGCTATCCCGCGGGAACTGCAATTTTCCGGGATAAAAACTATCCCATGTCCTTGCCAGGGACTCATATTATCTGTATACTAAATCTCAATTAACCCTTTTCCAGTCATAGTGCATATAGTGACCACATAAATGTACACAAATATTCAACCTTGCTACATTTACAATATGGTACAAAATTAATTGAAGTCATTAATAATAATTGTTTTTAAATTAATCCCACATAGGTAAAAAACAAAACTGATTAATTTTGTAGTAGCTTACCTAAATTAGCGGGGCCTGGGAAAGGGTTAAATCGGTCCAGCGTTTAAGCATAAAAAGGTAACAAACAGACAGACAGGCTGACTTCCGAATTTATAATATTAGCATGGATTAGGGGTCCTTGAAAACTGCGCTTGATTTCCTAGAGGTTCGTGGCTGAAAAGGCTAAGAAGCGCTGGATTACGGCATTGCATACTAATAGTTTGATGTTTGAATAGTTTGTTTCTGTCTTTATATATCGGCTAATCTAAAATTAACTATCTGGGCTAGGAGGGTGCGAATTTTTTTTTTGAAAGGAAGCGCATAATGAATAAGTTTTTGATGCGAAAAATGACTAGCGCGTACACGTTAACGTCCTATTTACTATGGACAAATTGACAGCGTCATTTGGAACTGGCAACAAACAGTAAGCAAAGTATTAGAAATTTTAAGAGCGTGCATCCCTACTGAGCTGGCAACGTCGCATTTTTGGTGATTTTTTGCGATTATTTCACAGAAAATGAATGAAAGTTTCAAATGTCCGTCTGTACTGCACTTCGTTTTTAGTGTATTAATGTGTCTAATGCAATAATTAATTGATCGTGATGGACTTTTATTTTCTTATTAAACGAGATATAGTATTTTATCCCTTTAATACGAAAATAAAAGTCCATCACGATTAATCATTGCATTAGACACATTAATACACTCACTCACTACAGACGGACATTTGAAACTTTCATTCATTTTCTGTGAAATAATCGCGAAAAATCACCAAAAATGCGACGTTGCCAGCTCAGTAGGGATGCACGCTCTTAATGCCAATGCTTTCGTGAAGTTTTTTGTGGACGAAAACTTACACAAATGGCCTGCGTCACCGCTCTCTGTTAAGGTCCAGTTTTCTTAAGTATCAGTTATCTTTCGGTCTCTATTTTATTACTTAAGTTGACTGGAATTTAACGGAGAGTGGTGTATTTGTATGGGTATTTCTAATGAAGTCTTGAATTGAAACTGAATCGAATTTTTATTTACCTAGTTAATGAAAAAAATCAATTTGATTATTGTCAAGCAAACGTATTTTGGCTTTAATTCTACGTAGCAATGATTTTAGCAATACGCGATACAGTATTGCTAAGTTGAAATGTATTTAATTATTCTGTTTGTACAAATCGTATTGGTAGGCGTTAGAATTTAAATTAATTCTAGGTAATATTAGTATTGTAGACTGTAATTGTTATAATTAATGTAAAGTATTGTGAATTTGCCAAAACCTACCTCAATGGAAATAAATTAGAGGTAATTTTAGTCGAGTCTGCGAAATGCTATATAACATTTCAGTGTACCAAGTCTACCAAAGTCTAACCTGCCGTTGATATCAGCCATAGGACATCCACTGTTGGACATAGGCCTCCCCCACAGACCTCTAGTTGCCTTGGTTGGAAGCGGCTTGCATCCACCGTGAACTCGCTTTAACCAGGTCATCCTCATTGCTGGACGTCCTATGCTGCACTTGCCGATCCGCGGTCTCCACTCGAGAACCTTTCGGCCCTAACGACCATCTGGGGCCTTACCATGACGTCCTAATTCCGACTGGGATCAAGTTTTAGCTGTCACTTTTAGTATGAATCTGACAGCGAGCGAACCTAAACAGAATCGCATTAAGACGTCATGGTAAGGCCCCTGTTCTCCGTATAATAAATACCGCGCAAAGCCGCACTGGCAGGGTCGCCATGTGAGGATGGGCGTTGGGAGGCAACTAATGCAGTTCCGAGTAAATACTGCTTTATTAGTAAACGCCTACGTTAATATAGGGTACATATTGGGAGAGTGAGTGTGGCACAGCTCACACTACACTATACCACTTCAACGAGCTAATTACTCCGCTGTTCCTTACTCTCCCATAAATTACTATTAAGTGCGAGCGGAACGGCACGAAATGAATTTGGAATTTGACAATGATTGTTTGATGATGATGTGGTCCTGTTATCCTACAGTAGCAGAGCCCGGAATTTTGGCGGCAAAACAAAACGCTGTCGCAATCTAGTGTTAGAAATGTTTTTAGCCCTCTATAGGTTGTAGATACTTTCGGTCATTACTAGCCACATATGATTATTATGTGTTAATCTTTGTCTTCCTCACATATCCTAACTCTCCGTTATACTTAAATATAGTATCAGAGCGTGAAAGTGGAAAAATATGTGTATCCAATATACAAACATTGATTGGTGTTCGAATTTTTTTAATTCACGATAAAAATTGCGTTTGCCACGCGAGTTGTGTCGCGCGCGAGATGATTACCCGTCTTTTTCTTACAGTTCGTTCTAAAAAGAGACGGGTGGTCTATCTCGCGTGCTTGTCGTGCTGGTCTGTGGAAGAATGCGATGCATGGTTTTTTTTTGACCAGCTGTTTTTTTTTCGTATCTTTGTAAAGATTTATTGAAATGGTTTGATCTCGAGTGTTATATTAGCATATTTTCGTGTGATATAAAGTTAGCATTTGTGATCTCTGCTCTGTATGTAGATATGTTAGGGTTAATATTAAATAAAGAGGCATAATTACTTATTTGTTGTGTGTTTTTTAGGAGCCTTTAGTCCCACAACTAGGAGTAAGATAACAACATAAAAAATTGTTGCCATGTACAAGCAGTCTGTTCTTGTGTTAGAAATAGGGAAAGTCATGGACTTTGCAGTAAAAAAACTCAAATTATTTTAAAAACATTAATTTACTTAGAGTATAATAACGTGCAATATAAAAGTGCGGGAAATTTTGCAATTACAATAACTTCTGGCACACACGAGCGACATAACCACTTAGTGTTCTATAAATAAAAGTTTCATTAGTAGTTTCATTATTGCACTGTCACACTTTCCTAGGTGACGCTAAACATTTAACCTTTAGACCGCTCCAGTCATTAAGCCGTGACAGCCAATAACAAGGCTCAGACTCCAACGTCATCTTCCATAATCAACATTCGACTCGAAATAATTATTTTGCAATGGAATTAAATCTTATAGGCATAACTATAGCGATTTAGTTATTATATTTTAATGTAACTCTTCGCCTTCGGAAAGCACTATTTGGTGAATTGTAACTGATTATGAAGACCACAGATGGTCATCGGATTCAACAAGTAATTCAGGGATTGCGATTCAATTATTGTAATATCGTAAAATGTATACATTTTCTTTTAAACATTAAAGATGAGGGTAGTTTGTCGTTTTATCCGTGGCTTACAGTCTGTGACTTCATTTATAGTGTGGCAGCCAAAAGGTTAATTAAACGTCATTGCGATTCTTGTTTATCCTTTTAGCCGGCACGTCAAATACAAGAGACGGCACCCATACGCCAGACTTCTTTATCGCGATACCTTAAAATGAACCTAAACTAAACCCAATGGAACGAAGGTTTCGCATTGAAATAATGAACGTATAAATCGTTGGCGTTGAAACTAAGGTGCTGATGTCTCGTTGGCGTCGAAAATGTTAAACCTCTAGTGTTGTTCTTTGTTTTTACGTGACAGTTAGTAACAGATAGAAAAATTCGTAAGCTTACCTGCTGTGGGTGGTGTAGGGGTATAGCACGCGTCACGGTATGACGAGGATCCGGGTTCGATTCCCGGCCATAGGAACCATTTCATAAGAAGTTGTACACTCAACTTTTTTCTGGGATTTCATTTTTATTTACGGCTTTGTACTCAGATTCACGAGTATCGATCCTGATAGGACAAAAAAAATTGTCCCAAAAATTCCATACATTTTCTGGTCTAAATTTTCGTTCCATTCCGTTACCGCCATACGGATTTGTACGAACGAAGTAACGGAATGGAAGGTGCAATTTTGGGACGTTTTTTTTTTCTCATAAACATGAAAACATTTACATCAAATGGCCCAGATTTACTTTCCGGATTTTTCTATATGTTCTAATTTTCAGTGTTTAGATTTTTTTTATTCCTTCGGTTTCTCCCCATCCCAGTCCACAACCCGGCTGTCGTACCAGACGTAGGCGCCGCGCACGTCGGCGTCAAGCGCGAGCCACAGCGGCGCGGACGCACCCTCGTCGATGGAGAGCGGGCCCTTGTGGGAGGACATGTCCGTAGCCACGTAGCCGGGATGCACCGCGTTTATTTGAAAGTCTGAAAAAGGAATTTTCCAAATCGGTCCACAACTGACAGAATCTAAAGTAAAAATAATAATAATACAACCGAATTGAGAACCTCCTCCTTTTTTGAAGTCGGTTAAAAAGCTGTGCTGGGTTGCTAGCTGCATCGCTTATTTAACATGATTCCCTTTTCTTTGCTCCAAGACCAGCAGGCTTATTACTTATTACGTAACTCGCTCGCAATCACCATCGTCTTTATTTTGACAGTTCATGTATGGGCTGACAATATTGGCATCGGAATCAGCTAGCTGTCACATTCATACAAGAACTGTCAAAATGAACACGATGGCGATTGTGAGCGAGTAACGTAATAAACCATGGAAATTATAATAAAAGGTATAAGCAATATTTAAAGTTTTATTGCACAAAATGGTTGTTCCAATTTCATATTTCGTATGCGAGTTTGAGTCAATACCGTCGAAATCTAGCCCGATAACAACATAAGCACTCCGTACAGCAAATATGTCGGCAACTTGCATTGGCAACACTTCCGCGCAGCCGCACTACACGGCACCCGACGGTCGATATTCGCCGAAAACAAAACACGTCAAAACCCGGTCAAACCACTAACCCGATACGACTGCCCAAGGCCCAAATACTGCCCAAAAGGGATCTCATAGCAACTGTTAAGTGACTAGACAATATGGACGACAAATTCTCTGATGAATTGCTGAGGATGATGGAGGCGCAGCACGCGATGGACGAGTTCTGCGAAACGGATGCTATGCTAAATTACGAGGTAAGTGTGTAGTCTATTTGTCCAATACGTACATACATACATACAAAAATCACGTCTATATCTTTCACGGGGTAGACATAGACAGAGCTTAGGGTAACAAAACCCAGAGGCCATGGCACGGTCAGCATGATTGTCGGCGTAAAGGTAGAAAGGGGAATCAAAATAGTGATGGGCTGCTAGCCACATCACCTATAACATGATTCTTAAACTTTTCGCTAATTCCCTAAATGGGCCTTTACTATCTGCGTGGGAAGAGAAGCAACTGGTACACTTTAAAGAAACTGTTGACAGGATTTCAACCTATCAAGAAGTTCAGTTGAAAACTTCACGTCACGTACTCGCGTTCCAAACATTTCCCAAAGTATCTCATTTAGAGTGGAAAATTGTTTCAGACTTCAGAAGACGAACAAGAGGAACCCCAAGAAGTCCCGTGCCCAGAAACATCGTCCAACAGCGATATCGTGTGGACATCAGAAAGATTCGAACCCGTCGTGGTCCCTTTCCAAGAGGTGCCGTTGGAAATGCATCCGGACCTGATGAGAGAAGACGCGAGAGAACTAGACTACTTCCTTTACTACTTCGACAACGGCATAATGCTACAAATTGTAGCCAGCATCAATCAAACTTACAGGGAGTTCATTGCCGATGAGAGCAACCCGATGAATCCAGCGAATTGTCATCTCAAGAAATGGCAGGACGTCACAATTGCCGAATTCTACATTTTCCTAACAGTCTGCATGCTCATGACCCGGAATAAACGGTTAAAACTTGACGAGCATTGGGCCACGGACCATCTTCTGTACTCGCCCATTTTCGGAGCCCTCATGGGACGCTCTAGGTTCTCCTCAATTTTGTATCTCCTTAGAACACCAACCAGCACCGCCCAGCTAAGCATAATCGACTTCCTAGTCAATCATGCGCGAGAAAAATTCAAAAATGCTATACTGAATCCATCGAAGCTCCTCACTGTGGACGAGTGCGTTATACCTTTCAGAGGGATAACCTGCAAACGCGACCTAAAGAAACCTGGCGTGAAATTGTTTTTACTGCGGGATTTGTCCACAAGCTTAATTGTCGACTTCACACTTTATTTTGGCGCGGAGAAAACTGATCAATACATTCTCAACAGCCTCAGATCTTCGGAAACCGTTGTAGTTGGTTTGCTGAAGCCCTATTTCAACTCCTACAGACACTTGTACGTCGACGAGCGATACACAAGCCCCAGGCTGTTTAAATATTTGTACGACAACAACATCTACGCTTGTGGCAAAACCGTCAGGAACAAACCTGGGATGCCAGACTTCATTAAAAATTTGGATAATGGCGTAATCTCCGTGGGTTATTGCCCTCCGCTTACAGCCATCCAGTGGCACCATAAGTCCTACACATACATGTTGACGACCATCCACAACGACGGGATGACGGCGACAACCAAAAAGGATAAGATAACAGGAAATCTAATATCAAAACCGAATGCATCCATAGATTATTCAAAAACCATGAACAACAACAACTTGGACACAGCCGATTACATGATGACCTCGATCCGTAGCCTGTTGCCACTGCACTGGCACAAGAAGCTATTGTTTCACATTGTGGACATGCATTTACTGAATGCGTTCAATTGTTTTAAGATGATGAAGGACGTGGCTAGACAGTCGTTTGCTCAGTTCCAAACGAAGTTGATAAGGCAGTTGATAGAGACATACAACAGTACGCAAGTGAATTTGGACAAGCCGATAAGAGTCAACAGGTGTATCAAGGATCCTGTGAGCTTGTTGCCGCCCGCGGCCGCGCAACACATGCCAGCCCGCGCGGACAAGTACCAGCGGTGCAAAGTGTGCGCGAAACAGAAGAAACGCAAAGATACTCGCTTCATGTGTACTATATGCCAAGTATATTTGTGTGCATGCCCTTGTTTCCAAATACACCACGCGCAGCAGTAAAAGTTTACAATCAGATTGATGTTAAATGTTGTTCACTATAAGTGTGATTCAAACGTGTCACAGGGGTTTGTTGTAACTAAATGTTAAGTTTATCGTTTGGAACTATCTGGAAAATTGACTGTTGGCGAAATAGTGGAAAGGCTCTGAAGTTACCTATCGTGACACTGTTTTATCTAGTCTTTGTGTCTTTTATCTAGTCAAAGTATGAAAGTTTCATTTATTACTTATCACACATCAAATAATTAATAGTAGGTGTTAGATTATGTTATAAAACTATGTATCAGGCGTTGGCCAACCAAACTGGAACATATCATGGTCAGCGAATATGCATGATTTAGTGAAAATACATCCCATAATATCTGATTTGGATTTTTATTTCACTTTTAAGTCTAAAGTCTGTTTCTCACACTAGTTTTACCTGTCTTAACCAACAGAAAAGGCATGTGGTTGACCTTATGTTAAGTGATCCGGATCACCACTTTGGAGACACCTACAGAACCATTAGAACTGCTGGTGCGTTGCTGGCCTTGCAAAAAGCGGTACACTCACATTTTAAAGCATGTTGGAAAAAGCTCAGCCACAAATAACATCACTTAAACTACACAGTGGAGGAACACCATCCATTGAACCGGTTCTGACAGGAACAACTTTTTGATGAAGTAGTTTGATGCATGCATCCACAGAGGTGGGCCCATACAGTCACTTAGTGGGTGCCAGAGAATGGCCAACGACGACGAGGCAGACCAAGAAGACGATGGCGGGACGATTTGGACGCGTATATGGAGGAATGGCCTGGTATTGCGCCGGACCGAGAGTTGTGGAGGTCGAGAGGAGAGGCCTTTGCCCAACAGTGGGACACAGCAATAGGCTATTAAAAAAAAAAGTTTGATTATTGATCTTGTATATAGTACAGTCAGTGTGATATAGTTTGAAGCTTCCAAGTTGCCCAAATAGTTTGGTACACTATAGAAATAGTATGGTGTGTCGGAACCTTTTGGTCACCTTGGATGTTTCATACTATACGGTGCTGACTGTACAAGTAAGTAGCTCATTTTTATCATGGTCCGTGTTTTTATTTATCTTGGTGCTACAGCTAAAAAGAGCTGTTGATAAACTGGCAATGTTACAACATATTTGAAATCCTTACGAAATGTTATCTACTAATATTGATATTATTGTGGATTATCAAGTATCTTCTGTTACTCATGAGCTTATAAATAGATAGTAAAGTAGTAAGCGTCATAAATTTTAATATCTAATTATCTACATCAGGGTTTCCCAAACTATGGGTCGCGACCCACCAGTGAGCGAATATTGAGTGGGCCCTGCCTATAGTACCAACCGTCCGAGCCGAGTCCTTTATTAATATTGCTAACGCTTAAATTTCCTAGAGGTGGGTCCCGAGTTTGTAAACTTAAATCAGATGAGTCGTAGCCCAGTCAACTTTGGGAACCACTGATCTACATAGATTTGAATTATTAGCATGCATATTGAAATTTGGTTGGAGCAACCTTTTCTTTTCACTCGTCGCTATGGCTACATTCTCCTTAGTCACTCTTTAAAACTTTTAAAACTATAAACCAACTATTGGATAAATCTCTTTTATTTATTTTTTATTTTTATTTTGTTTATATGTTTAAAATTTGTCAAACACGGCAGGGCAAGTACCGTAACTTAGTGGCAATGGCAATATTACCTAAATCAACACTTGGATGACTGACTGACTCATCCACACCTGACCCACACTACATCCTAGAAAGTTAAAATTCTACTGATGATGTCGAAAAGGAACAAGGGTGGACTTTCTCTAAGTTTTCTATGCAAACTAGGAATCATCATAATAATATTATGAATGTTGATCTCTGATCCTCTTGAGTCATCCCATGAGGCTGACATAGTCACCCCTGTGTACTAAAACCTCTTTAAAATATATTTAAAAAAAAACCAGTAATATTAAGTTTACTTACTGCGGTGTTCATACATTCTCTGGTGAATCTTCGTTAGCGCTGTTACTCCCACCTTGGACACCACGTATGACGAGTTGCCCCACTCAGCTGCCTGCGTACCTTGCCGTGCCACCTCAATATACTCCTTCATCAGCTCAGACAACTGCTCCACAGTGAGACTCTCATCTTTAAGCTTGTTACGGAGTTCCACACTTGGAATCTGTGACAAATGACCGCTGGAACTCGATATGTTAACCACTTTGGCCCCGTCCCTGAGTATAGGGAATAAGGTCTCGCAGGCCGACAACAAGCTGAAGTAGTTGACGAACAAAGTTTGTTCGGCTTGCACGGCGACCGGCTCCGGCGCGGCGTTTTTAAAGGCAATAGCGGCATTATTGACCAAAATATCGATACCACCGTACTTCTCCTTGATGTAGTCGCGGAAAACTTCGATGCTTTTGATGCTAGTTATGTCCAACTGGTGGTATTTTGGAGACAAACCCTCTTTTTCGAGTTCTTGTACGGCAGTTTTGCCGCGAGCTTCGTCGCGGGATGTGAGGTATACTACGCCTTTAAAACGCTTGCAGAGGCCGCGTACAATAGCAAAGCCGATTCCCTTATTCGCACCAGTCACTACAGCAACCTTGGTAGCCATTATATTGCGTTAAAAACAATAGTTTGCCGAATTCAAGTCTGACGAAGAATGCTCGACCGTAACTTAACTTTGACAGTTGGAGCGAAATTAAACTTGCCACAGACTGCGGTTAGTTAGTTTTTATCGTTTTTATAGCCCATCCTACGTTTATCTAAAGTACCCCTCACACGATTATAAGTAAATAAATATTATGAAAGATTCTGTTATCTTGTTTGAAGCACGAATGAAGTGATTCAACTATTTCAACTTCAATCTACATCTACACAGTGAGGTCACGGCACAGAAAACTTGGGTCGTATGTTTTATAAATATTGTAATACTATGAATTGTGAAACGGACCTATAAGTAGATTATAGACTGTCTAACAAAAGGCCTAGGAGATAGCGGCAAATTCAAAAAATCTGTGTGTAACTTTCCTGGCTGAACTTTGAAAATTCGTTCCCTGGCTGAATTACGATAAAACGACTTTGATACTTGACCTAAAGTATAAATATTCTGTGAAAGATTCTGTGTATTTATTTTATCTTAAGTAGGTATTATACAGTAATGTTAGATTTTATTTTATTTATTTAGCTATATGTATGTATTATATTTCATGTTAATAGGTAACTAGTATTGTTGTTTTTGCTATCCCTGCGTTTCTTCATCTCCAGTTTGTTTCCGCGTTTCCGCCTACTGTCTCCATTCTCCAACTTATTTCTCTGTCTTATCGGTTGTCTCGTAGAGATCGCTATTAAGCGATAAGACCGCCTATTGTACACTGTTCTTTTTTTCTGTATTGTGTTGTACTGATTTGTGGTGTTCAATAAAGAGTATTTTGTATGGTATTGTAACTAGGTACATACTGTACACATCATCGTCATCATAATTCATTGAAGTTGTAGATTACATACATACATACATACACATATCACGTCTATATCCTTCACGGAGTAGACAGAGCCTATGGTAACAAGACTTAAAGGCCACGGTTAGCAGCACGGTTGGTTGATGGTCTTTTTGTAGATTAGGTCCAGCTATATGTGATACCTATGTCGGAGTTCTGAGCGAGTGGCACTGGCAATATAGTAGTGCCCCGTAGGCAGTTCATGCAGAAAGATGAGAAGTGCTTTGTTGGTCATTTTTTTTAATGCTCCCTTTTAAACAGACTTAATGAGTTTTATATAAACGCGTCACAAATTAAAATACAGATAATTGTGTATTTGTGGTTTAATTCTGTTCAATAATTATCCAAGTCTCTAGCATCGAAGTAACTGAATCGTGACTCACTGTGGGACCTTTTCACATAAAATATCTGAAGTATACAATAGCGACAACGAGTGTCAGAATGTGCTAATAATATCTGATATTTAAGTCAAGAGTGACCTAAAATTACGCAACTACAAAATTAGTGGTCTTCAGCTCATTTCTGGTATGTTTGCATCCCAATCCACGATTCTTTTGTCAGACCAAACGAACTGGCCCCGTATGGAGTCGTCAGCTTCCAGGGCAAGGTATAAAGGCGCTGCTGCACCCTCATCTATGGACAGAGTGCCGTTATGAGCCGACATGTCTGTTGCCACGTAGCCTGGGTGGACGGCGTTTATTTTGAGATCTGTGGCAAACAACTGGTGGTCAGTGGTAAAATTCAATGCTAGTTTCGAGGAGATCCTAAGTAAGTACTTATAACATTAACGAGAATGTTGGCCATTCTAGATATTAAAAAAGAACAAGCTGTGGCTGTATGGATATTGCTTCCTTTGCCATAGGTTAAAAATGGAACGGTGGACTTTTGGCGGGTACTCGGTGAGAGTTGATCTAAGTCAAGATGAAGTCAAGGGAATTTTTGTTTAGCGTTGTTTGGTGGATAATAAAGTTAGTAAGTATTTTGTGTAAAAATTGTTTGAGTGCATGTAGCTAATTTTTTTTAACGAACTTCAAAAAATATGTATGTTTTTTTTTTATTTAGGTATGTTCACCGTCAGTTGTGGACCGATTTTCAAAATTCTTTTTTTGTTCGAAAGAGTATATTTAAGTACATAAAAGTAAACTGCTCATAAATTTTACTTTAGTGAAACACTTAACTATTGTGAACACGATAGTATTATCTCTTACGTGTACCTACCTAACGCGCGAAACGTTTAATTCAAAAAAGAATACACACCTTTATCATTGAACATTTTCTGATGTATCTTCGTCAAAGCAGTGACGCCAACTTTCGATACAGCATACGAAGAATTCCCCCATTTCAACAGCTGATTTCCTTCCTTAGTAGCGTCTATATACTCCTGCATCAACTTCGACAACTCAGGAACCGTCAAATTTTCGTCTCTGAACTTATCTTTGAGCGTCGCACTCGGTATTTGCGATAAATGACCTAATGAACTAGAGATGTTGACCACTCGACCTCCGTTCCTTAATATCGGGAAAAGCACTTCGCATGTCGATACTAAAGAGAAATAATTAACGTATACCGTTCTTTCAGCTTGCACCGTTGCAGACTCCGTAGCATCTTTTCTGAACGCCACAGCGGCATTATTCACTAATAAATCAAAACCTCCATGCTCTTTCTTTAAATAATCACGAAACAATTCGACACTGTCCCTTGTCGATATATCTACCCTATAATATCTAGGTTCAAGCCCTTCCTGTCGCAGTTTCTCCATGGCTTTAGCACCGCGCTCCTCATTTCGGGATGTCAGATACACCGTACCTTGAAACCTTTTGCACAAACCGCGGACAATACCAAACCCTATGCCTTTATTGGCGCCCGTGACTACAGCCACTTTAGTCATAATGATTATTATGAAACGACTGCTTTATAGAATAGTTGGTACAAAAATAAATCATGAATAGATTGTTATCAAAAGTATGCTTGTCGTCATATGCGTCAAGATAAATTGTGAATGTGAACTGAGATCCGAATTGATTTAGTTATCTTGTTTCTGTCTGATAAAAATGTTTTTGTGTGACTGCAATACATGGCAAGGTTATAACATTACCGCATACATTGCATAATCCATACTGATATTATAAATACGAAAGTGTATGTCTGTTATCCGATTTACACTAAATTTGGTAGGAATATTATAATTATGATTCCGGGGAAGGACCATGCAATAGTTTTATCATCATCGTCTCTAATTCCCTTTCCCTTTTGGTCATACCCAAACTAAAGTATTTTATAATTAGGCGAGGATTAAAATTCTGTCTCTAATTAAAACAAAGTTACAATTAATAATTTTATTAAAAATAATTATACAATTAAGGCACTTATTTAACATTTACATTAAACATTTAGTTAAAATTACGGTTACACTAATCGTACTTAAGTACATTTTAAATTCTTAAAGCTTACTATAATGGACGAATTTTAACAATCTTAATTTTATGTAAATTCAACGCACAGTTGAGATCATGGTAAGTATACAACCTGAATGGACGCTCGAGCGGAGCGTGCAGCGGGGCGGGGCGCGCAGCGTTTTTATTAAACACAAGCAAATGTATGTGTGTGTCCTGCCCACCCCGCAACCCGCTCCGCTGGACGCACACTAAAGATGGAGGCTTTACACTAAGGATGGTCAAAGTGCAGTCACTCAGATTTAGAACACACTACCGTTAGATCTGATCAGCTCTGAAATAACATTAGGCCTCTCCGAAGTTGAAAATTCTAAAGAAAAAAGAAAGAAAGAACTGTTTATTTATTTTAAGTTCGTTTTGTGCCGTTCTACTCACACTAATAGTCATTTATAAGAGAGTAAGAGGGACGGTACGACACGAATGTCGGAGTAGCCCCCTATGAGCAAAATTAGCTTAAGAGGGTGCATTCCTACTGAGCTGGCAACGTCGCATTTTTGGTGTTTTTTTACGATTATTTCACAGAAATTGAATGATATATTAAAATACTAGAAGCACTGTAAGAAAAACTGACTTCTATCTATCTCCCGCTAACATACGCGGATTATATCGCTCCTTCTCTCTCGTTGCCATTTTACGGTAGTATATTCTAAATGTAAATGTCACCATCATTTTACAATCACGGTATTTCTTTCCCCAAAAAATTAAGCGCTACACTGCGTCTTTTTTCCGTCTCTATCCTTACCATTTGATTTGTATATTTGGCAATCATGACAATATATACGCCACTGGCCAGTCAATTATTAACTTTAAAATAACAATTAAACCTTTAATTTAAACACAACTCAAATAAAGTTATTTTCGCAGATTCTTTGTAAGTATAGGTTATATTGCACGAATCTTGCAAAGATAATAATTTAGCAAACTACATATAGTTTTAAGTCCGATCACATATTTCCAAAACCAACCTCCAACATATTAAATACACATTTGTTTCACTGGAAATTACAAAGATTGTCACAGGATTTGTATATTATAAATAGAAAAATAATTATTACTTTACTTGTATACTATCCTTAAATGTTCCAAGTCTGAAACAAAAGGAGAAATTAAACATTTTTCTTTTATACGAAAAAGAAGGAAAACAAGCAAGTGGGTCACCTGACAGTAAGTACATGCAATATAGGAAATTTTGTATAAAGTCTGTGCCAATTTTTGTGGCGCTGAGTATATCACGTGTATGCAAAAGGAGAGAAAAGTAGAGTATACTCCTCGGGGATAATACTGTTTATATCTTGGGTGCGCTTAAATACTTCGCTCCTCTCGGGACTCAATCTTAACTCATGACACCCTCGCTACGCTCGGGAGTTAAATCTAGGCTCCCACGCTGCGCTCAGGATTCAATATCGCGCCCGTGACAACCTACTATTGTGTGTGTGTTTGTAACGAATAAACTCAAAAACTACTGTGCCGATTTCAAAAAATCATTCACCATTGGAAAGCTACATTCACCCTGATTGACATAGGCTATATTTATTACTTGCTGCACCCGTGCAAAGCCAGGACGGGCCGCTAGTTATTTATAAGAACAACTCACCTAACGCTCAGCATTCAACAGATACGGCACAACTTCATCAATGCTGACGTCCCCGACGAAGCCCACAAAGAACACGTCCTCCAGGAAGGGCCCCGTGAACGTCCGCAACACCGGCAGCTGCAGCAGCAGCGTGGCCACCCGCTCGTCGTCTGGCTGGCAGAGCGAGCGGAGCGAACGCAGCAGGGACGACTGGTGCTCTTGCAGCTTCTTCGTTAGGAAGTCCGGGGCGCCGTCTGGAGGGAGTATTGGAAATTAAAGTTTGACTTAGTCACGGTTAACACCCTTATTCATAAACTCTCAGTAGGATTCGGCTAACTTAAAGTCGTCGCAATTTAAAAGGCCCGTTTTGACAGTTCACGCCCATGAAGTTCTAAATTTTTTACCAATCGAAATGTTCTGAAGGTAATTGCATTTTTCATTGATGGGTATCGCTCACTCAGCTAAGTGCTGTGCATAACGATTTTTTCATATTGTCCACAGACTATTAATAATCGGTTAAGGAAAAAATAAATCGATCAAGATATTTTTTTTTAAGGCCGACTCGCACTTGGCCCGTTTTATTTAGACCAATTAATTACTGAATATTTATTATAATATTATTTTCTAGGGAGGAAACGTGGAAATACGTTTTTATAGAGAAACGGCCATTTTAAATAAAAGATTGAAACAGGAATACCCACCAGGTGAGAAAAGGCAGAGCGCTCTAAGATGCGCGTGTTCCCTCTCGCTCACTCTCAGCTGCTCCATGTTGCCGATGTACTGCTGCAAGCGAGACAGCATGCTGCTCACTTCGGACACGCGCTCGTCAGAGTAGTCCGCGGTTGTTATCTGAAAGAGACAAATCAACTATTAACTACTTTAAAAAACAAGCATTCAGCCATTGAAGAAAAATAGAAATATTTGTTTTATGGCGTTATAACAATCTGTAGCTAAATTGATTTAAAAAAAAACAACAAACAAGGTTAATTTTGCAGTTTTAAATTTGTCTAGTTTACTTTTACTTTCTCTAGAAATAAAACTTTAATATGGAGATAGATTTTAAATTGATTTCATTGCATGTTTCAGAAAACTACACACCTCGGCGGGAAAAGTGGTTGGCAGTCTCAAATATCTATATAGGTAATTTTGTATTAAGACTGCCAATTTTTGTGGCGCTGGATATATGAGGTGTATGCAAAAGGTGAGAAAAGTAGAGTGTACTCTTCGGGGATAAAACTGTTTGGCAACCCCTCACTTCCCCGCCTCTGCAGTAATGTACTATTAATCGCTGCGTAAGAAACACAGCAGTGACCTCAGCGCCGCGCTCCCTCTCGCAGTGGTTGTTGCCGGCGCGCTCGCGCAGCACGGCCTGCAGGTGCGCCACCAGCTGCGGCAGCAGCGCCGCCAGCCCCAGCGCCGGCGCGAACTTGGCCAGCCCCAGCACGAACAGCTCCGGCCAGCACTTCTTGAGCAGCGTCACTTGGATCTCGAAGCTGAAACAACATTCACTAGTGTGAATTTGACGCGTTTCCTACCCACGTTCAATAATCTACTATTATTGATCTGTTTTCCAATTCAGAATTTTTTATAGATTTTTAAAGGAGTAGTTTTTATGATCTGTGGAAGACTATATTTACTAAAGTCGTCAATTTCTTAGCGGGTGCAATTAATTAGTTTTTTTTTTCAATTGTTCGACGCAAATAAGAAGACAATCATTGCGTATATCACGATCAGTATAGGGAATTTACAAACTCGAGGCCCTTCACTTTCGACGTCTTCTAATAGTCTTTCGTTGGCAATCCCCTTCTTACCACCCTCGGTGCACAATTAACTATTGTTGCTTTTGAGCCGAGTCAGCTACGGTCATGTCACGGAGTAGCGTAGACGTCAGAGGCGTAAATATAGGTACGGATTAAATGAATGGTCAATCAATATTATTGTGATACTGGTACGTCAAGGGTTTGTGGATTTAAAAATAACCGGATTCGCTTCGATACGCATCAACATTTCGTGATAATGGATCGCGATATACATTGATCATGATCACACGATAATTTTGACCGTCAAATCCATGCCATGCCATTAAGTTCGTAAATAAAGTAGTATTACCTAAAAACTCGTACATATTACTCTCCCAACGCCTATCCTAACAACTCGTTGGCAAACCCATTCTTACCGCCCTCGGTGCACAATGTGCTATAATAGCGTATGACTCACGGCAGCGCGGTGGCGGCGGGCACGGCGCGCAGCCAGCGCGCGGTGGCGGCCAGCAGGCGCGCCCCCGCCTCGCAGGCCGCGTGCAGCCGCAGGTGCACTATGTGCTATAATAGCGTATGACTCACGGCAGCGCGGTGGCGGCGGGCACGGCGCGCAGCCAGCGCGCGGTGGCGGCCAGCAGGCGCGCCCCCGCCTCGCAGGCCGCGTGCAGCCGCAGGTGCACTATGTGCTATAATAGCGTATGACTCACGGCAGCGCGGTGGCGGCGGGCACGGCGCGCAGCCAGCGCGCGGTGGCGGCCAGCAGGCGCGCCCCCGCCTCGCAGGCCGCGTGCAGCCGCAGGTGCACTATGTGCTATAATAGCGTATGACTCACGGCAGCGCGGTGGCGGCGGGCACGGCGCGCAGCCAGCGCGCGGTGGCGGCCAGCAGGCGCGCCCCCGCCTCGCAGGCCGCGTGCAGCCGCAGGTGCACTATGTGCTATAATAGCGTATGACTCACGGCAGCGCGGTGGCGGCGGGCACGGCGCGCAGCCAGCGCGCGGTGGCGGCCAGCAGGCGCGCCCCCGCCTCGCAGGCCGCGTGCAGCCGCAGGTGCACTATGTGCTATAATAGCGTATGACTCACGGCAGCGCGGTGGCGGCGGGCACGGCGCGCAGCCAGCGCGCGGTGGCGGCCAGCAGGCGCGCCCCCGCCTCGCAGGCCGCGTGCAGCCGCAGGTGCACTATGTGCTATAATAGCGTATGACTCACGGCAGCGCGGTGGCGGCGGGCACGGCGCGCAGCCAGCGCGCGGTGGCGGCCAGCAGGCGCGCCCCCGCCTCGCAGGCCGCGTGCAGCCGCAGGTGCACTATGTGCTATAATAGCGTATGACTCACGGCAGCGCGGTGGCGGCGGGCACGGCGCGCAGCCAGCGCGCGGTGGCGGCCAGCAGGCGCGCCCCCGCCTCGCAGGCCGCGTGCAGCCGCAGGTGCACTATGTGCTATAATAGCGTATGACTCACGGCAGCGCGGTGGCGGCGGGCACGGCGCGCAGCCAGCGCGCGGTGGCGGCCAGCAGGCGCGCCCCCGCCTCGCAGGCCGCGTGCAGCCGCAGGTGCACTATGTGCTATAATAGCGTATGACTCACGGCAGCGCGGTGGCGGCGGGCACGGCGCGCAGCCAGCGCGCGGTGGCGGCCAGCAGGCGCGCCCCCGCCTCGCAGGCCGCGTGCAGCCGCAGGTGCACTATGTGCTATAATAGCGTATGACTCACGGCAGCGCGGTGGCGGCGGGCACGGCGCGCAGCCAGCGCGCGGTGGCGGCCAGCAGGCGCGCCCCCGCCTCGCAGGCCGCGTGCAGCCGCAGGTGCACTATGTGCTATAATAGCGTATGACTCACGGCAGCGCGGTGGCGGCGGGCACGGCGCGCAGCCAGCGCGCGGTGGCGGCCAGCAGGCGCGCCCCCGCCTCGCAGGCCGCGTGCAGCCGCAGGTGCGCCGGCGCGCCGCCCGGGACGCACATCTGCAGCGTCAGCGACTCCGGCGTCGACAGTATCAACGACGGATCCGCTGAGGGAACACACCACGAACTATTACTTAACAGAGTTGCTGGAGCAGTGGCAGGGTCGTCAGGTTAGGCGGCGGCTACGTGCTACGTATTGTGTTGCGTCACTTTCCCGCTGCCTACCGCTTCTCGCCTTGGCGATGGTGACCTTACTGCACGCCATGATAATGTGACACCTTTTGTAGTTGTATCGTGCGGAAAGTCGTATTTTACGCACTAGTGCTTTTTACTTTTCCATTATTTTTTAAATTTACTGCTGTTTTATCATTGTCATAAATAGTGTGTACGATAGTAAATACAAAATAGAAAAGTAAAACAATCTAGTGCGACAAACAAAAATTTTTCGCACTCTACTCTAGACAGTTACAAAAAGTGCGTTTTAAAAAAAACTTTAAAATAAAAAAAATTTAAGTTTCTATCACAATCATTGTTAGATTTTATAATTTCGGTTATTTTGTTTATTTATTAACCAGTCTGTACTTTTCTTTGTGTAACATTATGTGTCATCGTCTCACAAAGTAATGTTACAATTAATTATCTAGTAAACATGTTTAGGGTCTCACCTTCGGGCTGCTGAGTCTCTGCGGGATGCAAGGCAGCGAGCGGTACGTCTGAGGGGGTAGCTCCGTACGCGGACTGCAAGTACTCGTTTATGGCGCCTGCAATAACGCGAAAATGTCAATAGTAGCAATTTTAATCATATAAAAATACAAACTACAGTCTACGCGTCTGTTTATTCGCAGTTGTAAGTTATAATTTATAGACTAGACTATTATGCTAAAACAAAAATAATTATTAAATATGTATTCGCTTACCAAACTGTCCCATCTTGAACAGGTTCTTGGCGAGCTGCGTTTGCAGCATCAGCTGCTGTCTGCGGGCGCCTTCCATGTCGCCAGGGTTGCCAGGGTTCAGGTATGGAGACACTAGTAACAACAGACATATTTAGATTAATAACTGAAGATTAAAAACTATACTTATTTTTTTAAATAGGCGCTGTAAATTAACACAACGAACCAAAAAGCATTATGTATGTATGTATAACTCTTTATTGTCCATAAAACACATGAAAAAGATGAATACAGCAAAACACAAATGCACAAAGGCGAACTTACCCCTAAAAGGAGTTCTTAGCATTATATGTGGACTACATTGTCAAAAGTTGACAGTCACTTTTAGCAGGTACATTAATTTGTTATCTATTTTTTTCGCGATGAAAAACATTGTCTGTATCACGGGCAGTAAGGGGATAACACTTCCAGCTTCCAATAGCCTTTCGTTAGTAATCCCATTCTTACCGCCCTCGGTGCACAATGTACAATTTATACCTGGGTTGCCCTTGTTGAAGGCGACGGCGGCGGCGAGCGCGAAGTTGATGGCGGGCGCGGCCGGCGACACCGCACCGAAACCGTCGTGGGGCTCCTCTTTTGGATTTATCTGTCACAAACGGAGCAAACCACCTTAATAGAGACAATATTCCATGTAATTCACGAGATATTAAGCCAAGACGAAATTGGCCAAAAGGCACACAGATGAATAAACTTTATTTTCATTTTGGACCGACCGGATAGCCTAGTGGTTAGTGACCCTGACTATGAAGCTAGAAGTCCCAGGTTCGAATCCTGGTAGGGGCAGACATTTGTATGATGAATACGAATGTTTGAGCCCGAGTCATGGATGTTGTATGTATTTATCTACATTATATAAGTATGTTTATCCGTTGCTACCAGGCAATAGGCCATAGTACAAGCCTTGTACCTTGTGCTTAGTTTTAGGTGTGGCTCACATTAGGTTAGGTTAAGTTTGTTTTAAGATCAAATGATGCATTTGTGAAAAATGATTTAGCACATGATGGCAAACCATAGGCTGAAGAGTTTTTCTGATTGTTTACCTGTCCTTGTGCCTGTCCGGCCAGCCCGAGCAGCTTGGAGTAGGCCTGGCGGTCGTGCGCCTGCTCCCGCTGCTCGCCTTTAACTTTGTCCACAATGGGTTTCCTCTCGTGCTGGACCGCTGTCGGTATAGTACAAGAATTACTGCCCATCAGATTATCTTTCGGAAGTGCCTATGGGAAACAACGATTAAAATTGGACAAATCACTACACAGTATAAAACAGTCGCTTTCCGCAGTCTGTCCCTATGTATGCTTAGATCTTTAAAACTACGGTTTTTTTTTTAACGAGGCTTGAGTGCACCAATGGTGACTATGTCAGCCTCATGGGAAACCACAGGTACCTATTTCAAACTGCCTTGCCCAGAGTCCGAGGCTCTGGAGCCAAAGGCGTGTCTTAAAAATTTATACAATGGATTTTTGAATTGTAAGATTCTTAATGAGAATAAATAACGTCAAGGGTGGGACTAAATTTTTAATGAAAAATTTAAAAGAAAAGTTTTTGTAGTGATGTTTAGTCTTACTAACTCAACCACCTGTTAAAATAGATATATCCCGGAACAATATTATTATGATAGAAAAACATAAAACTTTCAAAAGTATCTGCTTAACTGCTATTAAAAGGTAATCCGAATATTAAACTAAACTAAACTACAGACCGCATCATCAAGCATGTAATACTCACAGTCGCTCCTCATCCCGCAAGCGAGGCACTTCTGCAGACGGCAGTACTGGCAGCGGTTCCGGTGGTGCTTGGTCACCTCGCAGTTCATGCTGCCTCGGCACTGGTAGCCCAGCTTCTTGCGGATGCTGCGCTTGAAGAAGCCCTTGCAACCTGGAGAATTTGAAGAATGTAGTTGGTGTTACGTCCTAGTTACAGAATATCCACCTTATTCATAAACGCTCTATCTATACCTATAGGCTTCTGCTAACTTAGTAATTGATTATCTGTCGGGGCTGATGAAATTGCAGAGGCAGCGGGGAAAAACTGGGCTTGGAGAGCCCAAGAGAGAACTACATGGACTTCTCTGGAAGAGGCCTTCACCTCATAGGAGGGTTCTGGTGTGAAATAAATTATATTTGTCCTATCATAATATTATTAATTTCTTTGTCAATCACTAAAAAGTTAAAATGATTAGTTCGTAAGCGAAAATGTTACCAGAAATAAAAGGCTTTTTTATTTTTATTTTTATTTATCTGTCACATTGACATTTACCTTTCACAGATAAGGACAAACGATTGCTAAGTTAGCAGAAGCCTATAGAGCGTTTATGAATAAGGGGGTAAAGCTATGCTGTATTCTACACAATGTGTCACAAAATTCTTCCAGAATATTTTTGCAGGTTTGAGTGACTTTGATTGGACACAGTTACAAAGATTTTGCATTTATTCCCATGTTTGATGCGGACTTTGAACATCTAACAATGTGTGGAAACATTTCGTCAAACACAATTTGAAAAAGGGGGCGTCCATAAATTACGTGAGGTCACGACATCTCACCAGGGGGGGAGGGAGGGACAGAAAATTAAAAAAAACACCTCACATAATTTATGGACGCCCCCAAACCTGAAAAACATTACTAGGACTATTAAGTTTAAGTAACTCAAAAACCTGCTGAAAACTTTTGGAAGAATTTATAAACCCTTGCCTTTTAAGCTGCCAAAATTTTAAGAATTATCTAGCTTTTTGAACGGGTAGGTTTCCCAGCCATTTAAATATTAAAAAAAGGTTTCAGTGGACTCATGCTTTAAAACATAAGGAACCGGAAGTGTCAGAGCAGTGCTGCCACAATTTTCATAGGGATCGCTAGACTTCCACTAGGCGCAGGCCGGAGCCTCTATACTGACTCAACACTACAAGAACATTGAGACACTACCTGCTTACTAAATATGGGATAAAAAAAATAAGTTGACGATAGTTAAAATTAATCCATTACCTTCACAGCTGATGGCTCCATAATGCCTTCCGGAGGCTCGGTCCCCGCACACGATGCAGAGCTCCAGACCCCCAACCTCACCACCGAATTTCATCTCCATCTGTTCCTGACCATCCATGCTGTCATAAATTAAAAAAAAAAATGGTAAAGACACTGGGTTTGGGGTTTTCGGGTGGGGCCTTACAAATACACCAGTTTTACATAAAGCTATTCTCACACTGATAAGTTCAGGCCACATGTAATAAAAAAAAAAACAAATCCAGTAAAAACACAATGCTTACTTCAAGAGCAATTTCAGAATGTCGCTTTTAGCATGATTAGCATAACGAGTTGTGCCAAAATGCTACACTTTTGGACCTTGACATTAAGAAATAAAGGTCAGAATTGTTAACTAGTAAATTAACTCCAAATTTGGCGAAACTAACACGCGAAAGTAAAGACAGCCTAAACCATAATGGTAAATAAGAAGAAAACACAATCTTACGAATGTTTATCTTCCCGTAATGGCCACCTTTCACTCTAGTTTAGGTGCATGGTATTTATCGTAACCTTTGTGAGATTTACGTGGGCGGAAATACAATGAACCTGTTCAAGGTATCGTGTAAAAACTGCACGCCCTGCCCACTCGAGTGAGAAGAGTAAGAAAAGAATGGAGTCATCCATAACATTAATACAGTTATACGAAGGAAATTATAAACTTACGTTTTCTCACGATATTGTTTCGATGTTTTCTGCCACAATTTTTAACTATTTAACGGCACGGTTGTTAAAACTGGCTACTTTATTCACCGATGCATTGTGAAATTGAAGTTCTGGCGTAGTTAAACTAAGCAAGTTTATTTTAATTACAAAAAAGAAAATAAAGTAACAACTAACAAGTCGCAATGGACGAAAAAAGAAATGCATCCAACAAAACGTCACATGAAAACTGTTTGAGATAATATTCGTTTCGTATACGTGTTTTTGGTAGCTTATCCGAGAGTATTTTTAATAAGCACACAGTGAGTGAAATAATGGAGTAAAAGATCCAATTATTCTATTTTATTAAAAATATCAATATAATCAATCAATACAAATCTATTGAGTTCTTATGAGAACACCAATTTTGTTATAGTGTTTTAAACTATAGTTGAAATAGCTTTCAGCGTTTAACAGAGAAGAACAAAAGCGGAAAAAAAAGAAACCATTCAAATCTATTTCAACTAAATTAAATTCAATTGGTCTAGAATAAAATTACAAGGTCAAAGATATGTACATTTGTGATACAATATCATTCACAAAATGCGATATATTTCGATCCATTTATTTCAGAAACATTTTTCTATGTATCAAAATATTATGGATACAAATATTAGTTTCATAATTTATTTAAAATTTTGTTCTATAGATTGGTACAGTGACTATTATTCCCAGTTTTGTAGCCTTTCGATTATACAGCCTGTGGGTGCATGCCGGGCACACATGTCAAAATTGTCAATTTGACAAACAAAATGTCAAACAAGGCGCATGTGGTTTTGTTGTAAATAGTACTAATTTGGTTGTACTGAAAGTAATTGTTATTACTCGAATAATATAAAAATTTGGTGCTCCGTGAAAATGGAGGATATTCTGGATAAATTCAATGCTTTCACAGCGAAGCCTGTGAAGTTTTTAACCGTTCAGAAGGACGTTAAAGACGACATCAGAAGTTTGGTTAAAACTCTTTACGATTTCACTAAATCTGAGGAGCAGACTGGCGGAAAGAAGAAAAAAGGTGCTGCTTTGCCTAAATTGATCGTAGAAAATTTCGACGAAGAGCAAATTTGGCAGGAAATCGAACTACAGAACTCCGAATGTTGGGACCGATTGGTGTGGGAGGTCGCTAACAGTATATCAACGAAAGATCTTAGATTCCCTGTTGAAATCAAGGACGGTGAAGATGAAAACGAAGATCAAGATGAAGATGAAATTGAAGAAGAACAGGAAGATGAAGAACCTGACGAAGATGATGGTTCACACAAGGAAATTAAAGAGAAACCTAAGAAAAAACAGAAAAAACTTAATGCAAAGGGTAAAAGCTCCATAGTCGATGACCAGTTCTTTAAATTGAATGAAATGGAGCAATTCTTACTTAAAGAAGAGAAGGAGAGGAAGGTACATTCTGATTCAGATGAGGAATCTATTGATATGTTTGATGAAATAGATGATGAATCTGAGAATGAAGGTACCAAGGGCATGTACAATGACTTCTTTGATGGTGATGATGATGAAAATGCAGAAGATGATGACAATGATGAAAATATAGATGATGAATTAGAAAATGTAAGATATGATAGTAAAAAACATTTGAATGATGCATCGGAAAAGAAATCCAAGAAAAAGGATAAGAAAGTTAGGTTTGCAGCAATGGATGGTAGTGAGTCTGATGATGATGATAATGAAGAGAATGATACTGCAAACATTAAATCAGGTGCAGAAAAAGATGAGAAAAAGTCGGAGTTTGAGCATAGGCAGGATCGTCTGAAGCAAACCATAACAAGACTTGAAGAGAAGATGCTCAAAGAGGCTCCTTGGCAGTTAAAAGGAGAAGTAGATGCTGTGAAGCGTCCACAAAACTCCCTTCTTGAAGAGGTTGTGGACTTCGATTTGACTTCTCGTCCACCTCCAATAATAACTGAAGAAACCACACTCACTCTAGAAGAGATAATTAGGCAAAGAATTAAAGACAAAGCATGGGACGATGTAGAGAAAAAAGAAAAGCCGGTTGATGATCAATTGTCCTTCCGTAAAACTGAAATCTTAAATCAATCTAAGAGTGAATTAAGTCTCGCCCAAGTGTATGAAGCAGAGTACTTGAAGCAAAAGCAAGCAGCTTCTGGTGAAAAGGAGGATGAGCAGGAACCAGAAAGCCATAAAGATGTTAGAGAAGCAATGACTAAACTATTTGCAAAACTTGATGCGTTGACGCATTATCATTATACACCTAAGGCACCACAGGCTGAAGTTAAGATTGTTAGCAATACTCCAGCTATATCTATGGAGGAAGTTGCTCCTGTAGCTACAAGTGATGCTGCCCTGCTTGCCCCAGAAGAGGTGAAAAAGAAGCACAGAGGTGACTTGATGAGTAAAGAAGAAAGATCGAGAACGGATATGAAGAGAGAGAGGAGGAAGAAGAAGAAGTTGCAACAGAAGAAGGGTCATGTTGCTAAAGTAACGGAGCATAGAAATACAAAGAAGAGTGTAGAGGCAAATGATAAGTCTTTGAAGTCTTCCAAAGCTTTCTTCCAACAGTTGAATGATGACACAACAGGTTTGATTAAAAAGAAGAGTAAAAATAAGAAACAGTAATTTTAGTTTGTGTTTTTAAGTATGTTGAGTAAATAAGATTATTGATTCATGTTCTGGTTTTTCTTTTGTTTTTACTGTCATTTATGGACTTAAAATGAAAAGCTGTGGGCTGTAGTTTCAATGTGGGCCCAGTGTGTATTGGTAACTATACAAAATGTACCTACCATTATACTATTTAGCAAGTGAGGTTTTCTCATGATGTTTTCTTTGATCAAAAAACTGCAAATCAAATTTCAAATAAAATTCTGAATAACTTAGAGCCCACGATGCTCTACTTGAGGGGTTACAGATGAAACCACTAATCTGTCACGGTTTTTTCCTGTTTTACAATACAATACAATAACTCTTTATTGAACACCACAATCAAAACAGAGAAAAGTCCTACTATCTTTCCTTTATTGATTTCGATTTTAATCTTGTTCCTGTTAGACATAAAAGAGCCTAAAAACCAATAGGTACTTTCATACGTGACTACGTACGCACGAGACGTGACAAATACCTTTGTGTTAAAAAAGTCTTCCACTTTAGGTACAAGTGGCGGCACGGGGTTGCGGGTGTCTATGGGCAGTGGTGATCACTTACCATCAGGTGACCCACTTGCTCGTTTGCCTTCCTATTCATATAAAAAAAAAAAAAAAAAAAACGTAAGTAAAACGTGGAGGTCATATGCGCATTATGAAAATGATGTTGTTTTTCATACTGCGCATATCCCCTCCACGTTTTACTTACGTGCCGCCACCTGTACCAATAGCACCTCACCTGTACGAATGGAGTAATATTTCCGGACTTGATTTTTAAATTTGGGGCGCAGAGCACGCAGAGGGTAGTTGCTCCCCTCGATCTAAGCCACGCGTTTTGCACTATATTCCTATATTACATAAATATGTAGCACATTCTCTTCTGCTATCATATGGAAAATTAGTATTAAGACAAACTTAATTATCGCTATACAATATCACTGACCTCACTAGTAATTGGTTAATTATTTAGCTAGCTGGCAGAATGGGGGCTTTTGCTAAGAAGTTTTAATACGATGTCAACCATAATCCTACCATGTCTTTAAAGCGTTCCTCCACTAAAACTACGGAAACCCATCCCATTTCAAACATGGCATCCAAAGCAATAAAAGTGGCAATACAATTAAAGTAGTAAATCTTACATATCGAGTGGTTATTTTCAAGCTCGCATCGCAGCGTTCCGTTTGCTCCAATTTTCATCCCTATTTGAATGGTTCTAGGTTGTTTTTGTAACTGAAGGAGATAGTAAGAAAGGAGGTTTTGAAAGGTAACAGTTGTTATAAAGGATCGTCCACACCGGAGCTTGTCAAGATAAAAATACGCTGACGCAACGTTTTAATCAGTGACGCGTTTTCAACTCATACCTTCGTCATGCAAAACCGAGCTCAAAAATACGCTGTCGTAGTTACATGCTCAAAAATAATACACATCTTCAAGCAGTATTAAAAAATAAATTACTAAGTATACCTAACTCTCCCCAAAACTGGTTTTTATAAAGAACTGTGATTCACTCCACAAATCTTGAGGCGGTAAAAACGTTAAAACGTCCAAAGGAACGTTTGGTTTTTTACGGGTGGTAGGACCTCGAGCAAGGTCCGTCCGGATCTCTTCGCTACCACCGCACTATCCTGCCGCCAAACAACAATACTATACCGATTGGTGGCGCTACAGTAGGTAGTTTGTTTTGTACTTATGTTTTCTAGCACAGAGAGTAAGCCGGTGCAATTATTAAATAGTTTATATACGCAGTACCTTCATGTAGCAGGTTTCAACGGGTGCTGGTGTTCTATTACCATCAATTAGTGATCCACTTGCTCCTTTTCCTTGCCTGTCGCATAAAAAAATGGCATTTGACGCTCCGGCGTGACCGAGCCCTTACGCGGCCTCTAACTCCGGTCGTTTCGTCGTACGGCCGCCGTGCCGCCGCCGGGCGGTAATTAGTGCGGTAAAAACGCGCGATATGGCGCGAGACGAATCAGTTGGAGCGCGAGCTACGAAACGTGGACGGCGTTGAGAAAAAAGAGCGGGTGGTAGGGCCTTGTGCAAGGTCCGTCCGGATAGCTACCACCATCTTACTCGCTAATCCTGCCGCTAAGCAGCAGTGCTTGCACTGCTGTGTTCCGGTGTGGAGAGTAAGACAGCCGGGAAAATTACGGGCACAAGAGGCATTTCATCTTAGCCCTCTAGGTTGGCAATGCATCTGCAATCCCTCCGGGGTTGCGGGTGTCTATGGGCAGTGGTGATCGCTTACCATCAGGTCACCCACTTGCTCGTTTGCCTTCCTATTCGCATAAAAAAAAAAGAACTCGCTCTCAAATAAATGACTCGACTATTATGGGTTCCTTACCCGAGGTCCATTTACAGTTGGTCCACCTGGGGCCTTATCATGACGTCTTAATGCGATTCAGTTTAGGTTCGCTCGCTGTCAGATCCATACTAAAAATGACAGCTAAAAACCTTAACTGTGTCGGAATTAAGACGCTATAGTCTTATGACGTCATTGCCCTGGTTATTGGCGGAGCTCCTTTTTCTTGGTATTTCGCCCTTCAGGCAAATGAAGATACCTACTAACCTAACCTAACTACCTATTTTTTTTTGTATTAATATGTTATTGCGTGATTCAAATTAATGGCAACATTTTTTCCGGGTAGACAAAAATGGTGGACCACGGTCAAGCAGGCGGCACGAAACGCATTTTAAAAATCGAATTTCGCGTGGCCTTTAGGCACACGGCGGCCACGACGTACAAAATCCGCGTTCTGAAATGAATACAGGCACGACGTCGTCTGTACACGCGTCAATGTGTGCGTAAGATACACAGGGCTGTCTATCGCAAAAACCTAGTACTATAAGTACTACCAATGACATAAATATACTAAAGATATGGCTTAGATGTGTGCAAATAAATGTACTTAATCGTTATCTATTTATTTAAACTTACTTAAAATGTGTCTGTCTGTGTATTTAAGCATTATTATTTTCAATTACAATAGATGTACGACAACAAAGTTAAGCGAATGATTCTGTAGTTATTTCATGTATTAATCGCGATAATTTCAGAAAGCATTTAATTTTCTAATGTTTTGTAAAATGAAGTAGGTAGGATAGGTTCCCGAACTTGTGACGTGCGGCCGACATACATCGCGTCGCGAGCCCTACTAGTCGCCAGCAGCTTTCCGGCAGACTGCGCTTGAGGGGTGGGGTAACTCGAATAGGTGCGGGGCGGAGCGTGGCCATTCTGTACGTTAGTACTATTATATATTCTGTGCTTTAGGTCTTGCTACTTCAGGCTCTGTCTATTCCGTAAGGGATAAAGACGCGATTTGTATGTTGTAACATACACTAGAGGCTGTGGTACATGCACTCTCCAGTGCTGTTCTTAGTTCCATCGCAGTTAGGTAGAGCAAGTCACATAACAGCGCCGTTACAATTTAGCCGCGTTCAAATGTTAAATACCTAAACTAACTGCACTTTTTACTGGCCGAATGCAGCTGTATTGTTATTGCTATTCGTTTTGAGTTTCTAAACGATACCCATTTAGGTTCGCATTTGAAACTACGAAGATTAAGATAGTGTACTTAAAACCTAATTCAGTTTAAAGGCACTTACAGCAAAAATCCACGAATGCGTCGAAGTGTATCCGCAGGACCCCTAGATTAAAATAAGATACGATAAATACAATAAGATATGTAAAGGCGCAGAAAAATTAACGAGACATAGAGAATCATTGTTGAATTTTAAATCCTTACCCCCTTATTCATAAACGCTTTATAGGCTTCTGCTAACTTAGCAGTCGTTTGTCCTATGGGTCGTGGTAGGTATCGGGCAGATGAAACGATGGTCTTTCTTCCAAAGAGAGTATAATCAATCACTTCACATGAAAGTACAGTACAGTGTTATACAGTTTATAATTATCTACGTCGGAGTCACCATTATGGGTCGTGGTAGGTATCGGGCAGATGAAACGATGGTCTTTCTTCCAAAGAGAGTATAATCAATCACTTCACATGAAAGTACAGTACAGTGTTATACAGTTTATAATTATCTACGTCGGAGTCACCATTATGGGTCGTGGTAGGTATCGGGCAGATGAAACGATGGTCTTTCTTCCAAAGAGAGTATAATCAATCACTTCACATGAAAGTACAGTACAGTGTTATACAGTTTATAATTATCTACGTCGGAGTCACCATTATGGGTCGTGGTAGGTATCGGGCAGATGAAACGATGGTCTTTCTTCCAAAGAGAGTATAATCAATCACTTCACATGAAAGTACAGTACAGTGTTATACATTTTATAATTATCTTAGAGTAGAGAAATCAAATTGAATCGTGCCGAACTGACAAGCACACGGCGGCCACGACGTACAAAATCCGCGTTCTGAAATGAACACAGGCACGACGTCGTCTGTACACGCGTCAATGTGTGCGTAAGATACACAGGGCTGTCTATCGCAAAAACCTAGTACTATAAGTACTACCAATGACATAAATATACTAAAGATATGGCTTAGATGTGTGCAAATAAATGTACTTAATCATTATCTATTTATTTAAACTTACTTAAAATGTGTCTGTCTGTGTATTTAAGCATTATTATTTTCAATTACAATAGATGTACGACAACAAACTTAAGCGAATGATTCTGTAGTTATTTCATGTATTAATCGCGATAATTTCAGAGAGCATTAATTTTCTAATGTTTTATAAAATGAAGTAGGTAGGATAGGTTCCCGAACTTGTGACGTGCGGCCGACATACATCGCGTCGCGAGCCCTACTAGTTGCCAGCAGCTTTCCGGCAGACTGCGCTTGAGGGGTGGGGTAACTCGAATAGGTGCGGGGCGGAGCGTGGCCATTCTGTACGTTAGTACTATTATATATTCTGTGCTGACAAGTCTCGTCTAGTGCTGAGAGAGCGAGCATAGATAATAATTTTCTCTCAGTGTTGCCATGCATTGCATGACTTGGATTCGTGGCGTTTTCGCCACACCCCTTATCTGTCACATTGACATTTACCTTTCACAGATAAGGACAAACGATTACTATGTTAGCAGAAACCTATAAAGCGTTTATGAATAAGTGGGTTAGTCTGCGAAGAATTCGGATATCGCTATCCCGTGGGAACTATGCAATTATTCCGGATAAAAAGCAGCCTATGTGTTAAGTATTTCAGGCTATGATCTATCTAAGTTTCAAAATTCGTCCGGATCTGTTCAGCCGTTCTGTATTTGTATTTTGCATTACTTTTCTACCGCGTGGTTTCTATTGCGTGTATACTGGACCAAAGACAACTGCATTTTTGTTTTAATTTTGTACATTTTTAAAGGCAGCTGAAATTACAAGCATCTGCCCGCAACGCTGGTGGAATTAAAATATTTTGACCAAATGTAGGAAGTTGCATCCGAGAGGTTTTCTAAAAAGCTAGGTTTTGGCCACATTGTGTTGTTGTATTGTATAAAAGTAATATTCGACTAGGACTTGTATAGATACCACCTAAAATACTTAGGTATATTATAATACTTATGTTAGACTCAAGACACATACAAGGTTCGAGTAACAACTTACTTTAATTTCTGCTTAAAATAATAAATACATTATTTACTTAAGAATGTTTTTAATACATCAATCGGACCGGTACGACTTAGAACAGAATAGAATAGAATCATTTATTGCTTATACTTATACTTCATTTAATCTAGGATGAGAAACCACAATAATGTTATATTGCGGCTCGTGAACTGTAATCTCTTTACGATTTGTACTAGAGTAACAATTGACGCCACGCAAATAAAGTGGCATTAAAACAATTTTATTTTGCGGCTGCCAAACTATTGCACTGTACTGTTTGCTAGGTAAGAAATAGTTGACCAGCCGCAATATAATGTTATTGTGGTTTCTCATTCTAAATTAAATGAAGTATAGGGATCTTCAAAAACGAGCCTATTCCTTCCTTAACATAATTATGTTATGATTTTCTACGGGCAGTGGATTACTTTCCATCAGACGACCCATTTGCTTATTTTCCCTCTATTTTTAAAAAAAGGAAGGCAAACGAGCAAGTCGGTTACCTGATGGTAAATCCCAGCTGCCTACAACACTCCGCAACACCAGAGCGTTGCAGATGCGTTGCCGGCCAAGAGGGCTAAGAATACCTTATTTGCCAGTAATGTTACCGGCTGTCTTACTCCCCACGTCACAACACAGCAGGGCAAGCACTGCTGCTTGGCAGTATTAACAAGTAAAGGTGGTAGCTATCCGAGCGTATAATTGCTTAAGGTTCTAACTTAGTATTAGGCAGTCATTTCTTGAGGATCATAGATCATAGGAATTTTTTGTCTACCTACAAAGACACCTGGGATAATCTTGTACCAATTGATTCATAATTGCATGTTACTGCCCGCCTAGCACGACAGCGCACAAGAGATAGATTATCCATCTCTTTCTAGAACGAACAGTAAGAAAAAGACGGCCAATCTATCTCGCGCGCGACGCGACTCTTTTGCGCTGTCGTGCTAGACGTACTGATCATAAAAAAAACTATCCAAACGTATAATTGCATAAGGTTCTAACTTCGTATCAGGCAGTCATTTCTTGGGGATCATTGATAAGGGATTTTTTATAAGATTTTTTAAGGCATTATGTCATCAGTTAGTTCATAATCATCGTCATCATTTCCAGCCTATATACGTCCCACTGCTGGGCACAGACTTCTCAGAGAGTAAAAAAGTTTCAATAACATGACAGGGAATGCAATGTCCCCATACAAGCGCCTAGCTCCATTTACAAAAATTTGTAATTTTAATTTAGACAGCAATTCAAACCAAACTCTCCTGCCACAGTGTTAGGTTCATTTTACAGTTTTCCATATTATAGCGCCTGTCGTTTCGTGGTATGCAGTAAGGCCAAAGTATGCGTTTGTTGTAAAATTGCTATAAGCTTTTTTGCAGGCGCAACGAAGTTAAATTGAATTTTGGAAGATATATTTTGTCACAATACGTTGTTTGTGGGTTCATAAAATACTATTCTTTATTGACTGTGATTTGTGAGGACGGTTTCCTGAATAAAATTGATTATTCAAGTATCTTTTAAAACGGAATAAAATGAAAAAACTACGAAGCTTTAGTGATAATTAAACGTAAATAGAAATAAAGATAAAGCACATTGTGGTAGGATCTAGCACTCTGGCTACCTCTTGTGCCAGTAATTTCACTGGCTGTCTTACTCTCCAAGCCAGAACACAGCAGTGTAATCACATCACATACATAACGTCTTTATCCCTTACGGGGTAGACAGAGGTTAAGTTTAGCATGATTGTGGGCGTATAGTACCACATATGTTATGTATTTAATTGTATTTGCGATAGCTGCAGTGTGTCGCAGCGCCCAGTCAGCGCTGCGGTCCCCCCCCCCGCTCGCAAATTTATAATTTTGTACAATTACCCGCCCGAGACATCGCTAGCTATAGACCTAGGCGAAGGATAGAACTCTAGCGAATCCTACTAATATTATAAATGCGAAAGTTTGTGACGATGTGATGATGTGACGATGTGAGTGAGTGTGTATGTTTGTTCCTTCATCACGCTAAAACGTCTGGACAGATTTGGATAAAATTTGGAACGGAGACAGCTGGTACCCTTGATTAGCATATAGGCTACTTTTTATCCCGGAAAATTGAATAGTTCCCGCGGGATAGGGATAAACATGTTAAAGGTCGTAGCTGCCTAATGTAAGTCTAACTCTACGCGGACTTCGCGGACAAAGTCGCGGGCAGAAGCTAGTACATACATAAATGTCGCCGACAATTGTCGAATTGATGAAATATGTGCCTTTTATGTTCTTTTTTTTCGTTTAAATATGCCATTTCTACACGTTCGGAGCTTCCAAGTACCAGGGCAGCATCGCAGGCAGGAGCCGGCAGACAAATAAATCGAGCCGCGCGATAAGCGCTGTATAAATCAGACGGCTGAAAAAGGGTCATGTGTTTGTGAAGATTTCGGGGTGGAGTCATTTTTAGACCGGCTTACAATGGGGTAACCTATAGTGAACTATAATTCACTTATACACATACGCATTATATACGTGGGGACTTACCATGACGTCTTAATGCGATTCAGTTTAGTTTCGCTCGCTGTCAGATTCATTCTAAATGTGACAGCTAAGGCCGTTTGTCCACCGCCGCCGTCACCGTCACGTCACCGAGAACGAGATGACGGCGCCGAAGTAGCGGTACATACATTTACTTAAGCCGCGTGTCCACCGCAGCGCTCGGGTGACGGATGTGCGGTGGACACGCGGCTTAAGTAAATGTATGTACCGCTACTTCGGCGCCGTCATCTCGTTCTCGGTGACGTGACGGTGACGGCGGTGGTGGACAAACGGCTTAAAATTTGAACTGAGGAAATAGGACGTCACGGTAAGGCCCCGGTTTTCTTCCATGCTGGTCTGGGATAGAATGTACCAGTTGCTTCTCTTCCCGCGCAGATGGTAAAAAGCCCATCGAGGGAATGGGCGAAAATCTTATGCAGTGGGTCTTAAAATTAATCCAAAACACTTCGGCTGGCGATGTGTTAAAAGCCGTGGCAGCCTAGTGGTTTCACTTCTGGCCTTTCTAGCAGAACGTCGTGGGTTCGAACCGGGGCTAGCATCTAATTTTTTTGGAATTTGTGTGAAATCTCATTCGAAATTTATCATGAGCTTTTGGTGGAGGAAAACATCGTGTGGAAACTTGTATACACCTGCACGTCTAGCTCGATTGCGCGCGAAAGCTATGTCGCACGTTTGTGCTTACTATGTTGTAAAGGTGATATCAGACAGTTCGTTTTTTGTTCAATTTCTTATTTCATTTTGCATCTTTTACTCAAAGTGATACGTCTGAACTTAAAGTGAAAGAAAAGTGCCTAATGAATGAAAGAAAATAAAGCCCTCACTCGAAAGAACATTCACCCGAGTGAACCGTCTGATATCACCTTAAGACAGCTAAATGATGTGTGGAATTATCCAAGACCTCATATTGTGAGAGAAGGCCTGTGCCCAGCAGTGGGACGTATAGAGGCGACCAGTTAAACGGATGGCTAACCGGTTCATACTAAGGTTTCAGTTAAACGACGACGGCGCGGTTAGCAATTTGCGCACACGTTAGCGGCAGAAAATTTGTGAATATTGGATGGGAATTTATATTACGGGGAAATTCGCGGGCGGTGGCTCAAGACACGCTTAGAACTGGCAAGGTTAAAGACCTTTGCCCATAGTTTGGTCTTAGTTTAGTTCAGTATTCAATATGAAAAGTAGGTACATTGGTCTACATAAAATGTCAAGCAAAGATAATTCATATCGAAGTCGTCAGAAAATTAGTAAAAAAGAATATCAATCAATCAATCAATCATTTATTTGATAAAAGTAGGTGGTACAAGTATAGGTGACATAATAAAATGAGTTTCTCCACTTTTTGCCATTTTAGGCGTACTAATATTTAGAAGGGTTGCACCAACGACAACCACAACAGAATACTAAATGTCACAAAAATAAAGAAATAACAATACAATAGAAATAGAAATATCAATTGTATAATTTAACCGGGGCGACTTTGATAATTTTGAGTCTAATTTTTGATCGTTTTAAAATTGCTATAAAATCGATGTTGTCCATATGCGGTGAATGTTTGGCATGTAGACGCAAAAGCGATCGATGAACACATCGATTGGAAGCAGCAAACGCAAATAAAAATTAATAATTTCGTCATTATAACTACTTTTTAAGGTTTACGGTACACGTTTTTATTATGCTCGCGACTTCGTCCGCGTAGAATTGGATTGATATTATTCTGCTATTTTGATATTTATAATTCTACAATAATTATTTACGTTGCGACTCTAGGCAGCTACGACCTTTAACATGTTTATCACTATCCCGCGGGAACTGCAATTTTCCGGGATAAAAAGTAGCCTATGATTTAATCAAGGGTATCGATATCTTCGTTCCAAATTTTATGCAAATCCGTCCAATCGTTTTAGCGTGAAGAAGGAACAAACATACACACTCACTCACTCACATCATCACAAACTTTCGCATTTATATTATTAGTACACAGTTTCTTTTAACACAAGGTATCCTAACAGATTGGCTTTACCAAGAGTGCATACGTTAATGAAAAAGAAAAACAGCTACGCGATGTGCATAAAGCTTTACAATAATTTACCAGAATCTATAAAATTACTCTCATTGACATCCTTCAAAACCCAATTGTTCCGTTGGCTTGTCAGTAAATGCTTCTACTCTATAAAAGAATACCTGAACAACATGTAAAAATATAATATAACAAATTAAAGTCATGACATTTTATTGTTAATATAATCATTAAAATCACGCATGTATCTAATTATTTTAAAATTTCTTTTAAACATAAATATTTGCATGACTTTTTAAGTCTAAATGTATGAGACTGGAATACTTTTCACTGTTGTAACATCATACTTGTACTACATTTAAGGCAAATAAATATATTTCATTTCATTTCATTTCATTTCATTTCAGTAGGATAGGTCTAGATCTTCCTAAGGCTATGTCTCAAGATTATTATTTGAAGAAGGCGACGGGTTAGCACTTTTATAGGCCAGCGCCAGCGCGGCCCTAGCTCTGTAAAAACCTAGTTATCCTAAATTTCAACACTAGCCTGGTGAATAGTGGCTTCTGCACGTTGAAAAAACTATCCATAGTAATATTAGGGACATAATCTTCTTATTGGTTGGCATCTTCATTGCTAAGTAATAAGTATATAGGTGGTCTATTTTCTTAATGTCTCGGTATCATCGGACTTCCAAAATGTTATCGATTGTATTTATATTTATGGTATAACTAGCTGTCGTTTATCGCTATCCCGCGGGAACTACGTAATTTTCCGGGATAAAAAGTAACCTATGTGCTATTCCAGGCTTTTCTCTATCTATGTGCCGAATTTCATCCCGATCCGTTGGGCTGTTCTGGCGTGATTGAGTAACAAACAAACATCCATCCATCCATCCATCTATCCATACTTTCGCATTTATAATATTAGTTAGATTAGATAATAATATGCCCTTTTATTCCTAATACGCTATAATATCAGTATATGAAGTCTTTTTTTTCCGAATGGTATACACAGAGGCAGTCAAAATTTTTTATGGCCATGTTCTATTATGCGTTCACTAGCAACTCTTTCGGCCGAACCTTCGGCCGCGCCGAAACTTACAACAATCGCACTTTCACGTTAAATTTTCCCTTGTTAGGCTAGTTTAATTTAGGCCCGGTGCCACTATGATAATGTTGAAATTACAATCCGAGTAAAGTGAAACGTAGAGCCTTGTAATATTGGACCAGCGAGAAGTTTAATTATTTATATATCTGGAAAGAATGGTTGACATTTTATTCAACGTTTTAAGAATAAGAATAACTTTATTTCGCTAAATAACTAACTAACTAACAACAACAACTAACAACAACAACAACTAACAATTAACTAGAATAACTTTACTTCTAGAATAGCTTTACTTTTCGGATTTCTATGTGTTCTAATTTTCAGTGTCGTTTAGAAATTAGAATAACTTTATTTAATCACATTTATAAAAGGTTCGCTTTCGCTTTCGGCCGAAACTATACTCACGAGAAAAATAACGTGTCACTTTTCTGTGGGAAGTGATGCGTTATTTTTGCTCCTCAGTGTATAATCAAAACCGAACTTTCGGTTTCGGTTTGGCAAAAAAACGTGTTTCGATTTCGATCAGATACCCGACAACAGCCAAAACGTGACGTTTGACACGAATCACTACATAGTATTAAACAAAGTCGCTTTCTCTGTCCCTATTCCCCTATGTCCCTATGTATGCTTAAATCTTTAAAACTACGAAACGGATTTTGATGCGGTTTTTTTAATAGATAGAGTGAATCAAGAGGAAGGTTTATATGGTATAATACATGCATAATATATCGTGCGAAGCCGGGGCGGGTCGCTAGTAAAGTATAAAATAATGATCGAGAATGTGCGGCGCAGGAGTGGAACTCGTAGAGCTCGGTCTACGGCGTAGCGTCGTAGCGCGTAGCTAGGATCCGTAGCAGAGGTCTACGTATGCCTTTAGTTTCTTATATTTTCTGCGTTCATGGTACCGTAAAATGAATTGAAGACCTTAACATAGAGTGATTAAAACTATACAAGGCCGAATTTTGAAAATATTTATTTAAAAATTCTGAAAAACATTTTACAGAAGTGTTCAATGATACTAATTCAACAACCTGTTTATATAAAATTATTCAGGAATAATTCTTAGACACCTTGTATTAATTAATCTTAGACTAACTTTTACTCACAGCTTTGCTCGCATGCCAGCAATTTCACAGCAGCTGTTTTACCACGCTGGAAAAGCAGCTCAAGCACTGCAGCTTGGCGGTAGCATTAGTGAGTAAAAACAAGATACGATAAAAAGAGAACACAAAAGCTATACTGTTTTGTCTTTAATTTTTAATTTTTAATTCGCACCTGCCAGGACTGTATGAGAAATAAGTCAGGGTGTCGGCTGAAAACCAGCGCTGCGGGCGTCGCCCTCGGGACCGGCACCAGCAGCTTATGCTGACGCCGACACCTTTTGTCACAAACAATTTTGAGTATTTTTACTTAATTTGTAGTTTTTGTAAATCTGTTTTTTTTTGTGGCAATAAATTGTTTTTTCTTTTCTTTCTTCTTTCTTTCATGTCTATTAACGCCACTGCTTAATTCAAAGATGAATACGCTACAACCGTAACATAATAATTAAAAACAAATACTATTTCTTACAGCAAAAATCACTAAATATAGGCTCGTTAAAAACACTAAATGTCTATGGCAATTGTCGGCCATAAAGCGATATTGCCATTACGATACTAACATACAACCGCCTGTATAACGATACAGCCTGTATTCCGCTAAAATTGCGAATGGTAAAGCTTGTTAGTTTGTTGGTCTGTTTGTTGTATCGAAAACTGATTTTAAATTAAAAGTATACTGAACCGTTTTTGTAGTGAAAACTCTTCTTTAGCGGCGTTGGGCACTTTTTGGGATGGGTGCGTTTGGCCTAGTGGTATAAGGTGTTGAATAACAGTGCGTTCTCTCAAGTGACCGCAGTTTGAATCTTGAGTTTGAGTTTTTTTTTCTTTTCCATTTTTCCGTTTAAATAAACAATCGAATCGAGAACCTTATTTGAAGTCGGTTAAAAATTATGTTTTCAAGTTCAAGTATGTACAAACATTAAAAAACCGAAATGACAAATTCTTTTTGGAGTCGGTTAATAATTGGAAAATTAAAAGATTTTTTTTAAATTCAGTGCCAGAAGTAGTAGGTCTAAACTAAATGGATTATTTCGTCCATTTACAATACAATACAATAACTTACTCTTTATTGAAGACCACATCACTACATAGTATAAAACAAAGCCGCTTTCTCTGTCCCTATGTCCCTATGTATGCTTAAATCTTTAAAACTACGCAACGGATTTTGATGCGGTTTTTTTTAATAGATAAAGTGAATCAAGAGGAAGGTTTATATGTATAATACATGTATAATATACTGTGCGAAGCCGGGGCGGGTCGCTAGTAATATATAAAACAACCAAAACAGAAAAAAGGTATACAAAATAGTACTTTTAGACCTATTAGTAGTAGGTCTGAATGGTAGATTAAAACGAACTTAGTGGTAAAACGCCACGCTTGGCGGCCTACCTATTCGCGAAATAAGGTTTTGAATTTAGAATGAAATACCCTTAGCGCAGTCGCGGGTGAAACTAGTTATACAGGGTGTATAAGCACGCTGTATACAGGCTGTAGCGATAGCGGTAAACGATGCCATATTGGTAGTTTGTTTACCGATACGGTATGAACCGGGACGTGAATTAAAAAGAGAAACGGTCGCCTCGGGGAGCGCGGGAGCTGGCGGCGTTTTTTGTTAGTGATTTAGTTAGCACGGGAGGTAGGAGTAATTTTATTATCATACATACATACTGTAGCATTAAGCTAACACAAAAAATAAACACGTAGAATTTCACATCAAATCACACTTTATTCAATCACCTTGAGAATATAAAAAGAAACACAATATAATAAACACAGTTAAACACGGCTTAAAAATAAACACTATACAGTTAGAATAGGGTTTAGGGTTGTCGAGTTGTTGGCGTTAGAAAGTTGGTAAACCGAAATAAACACCCAAAATAAAGATGGCCTGCCAAGGGCTTTTAGAATTTAGAAAAGTTGGGAATCAAAGACAAGACTTCGCATGAGCAATAGGTAAATTAAGCATTCGCTATGCAGGAAATTACATGGCAAAGAAATAGTTATTTATGCGCATAAACACCTTACCTTTTAATCTTCCTATAAAGCTATCTTTTAATTCGCCTATGAAAAGTCTTAGGTATAACCAAATTACACAAATTTATCAGTAAGTCTTAAAATTAACTAGTTTGGATAAATACGTAATAAATTTAAAAAAAAGGAAAAGGTTAGAGTGTAAACCAGAATATTACGTCGAAGTGGAGCGGATCCCCCGTCACAGGATCCGATAGTCAGGATCCGGAAAATAAAATATTTGATAAATCACGTCGAGTAATTATTGCACATATACATGTGCCTTAGTAAAGCAGATGCTCGTCGCTGCCGTATATTGATGTACAGCACCAAAATGAAGGGAAAATCACCCCGTAAGGTGAAAGCTGGAAAGAAAACTGACATGAACCTATGCACCATGAAATAACCCACTATACTCAAAACGGACAGCAGAAATGAAATAAAACTCTTACCCGTTGCGAAAAATCCGGCTTGAATATAATTATGAATTCGTGGAATATCAACCCAAAACTTTTTACGGCTTGAAATATAAGGGCTTTCACGACAAAATCGTTTTACTCGAACCCAAAAACAGCTCTTCAACACAATTCAATCTCAATCTGTCCTTACACGGGAAACAAATCTGAATCTCTTGTTTTCCTAGTGTCAATTTTGATATATTTTTTTCCTCAGAACATCAGTTTAAAATTTAAACATATCAGCCGAAAGAATTATACTCAAATAGCAACCAGTACGATATTCCACAGAAAAGTTATTACTATAAATTTATAACAAATAAGGCCACATTATCATGCAGCAATAATAATGCTGCAATACATACAATCGCGCCTCTTTCCCACAGGGGTAGGCAGAGACTACTTTGTTCCACTTTTATCATACAATGTCTTTTAGAATAATTCCGGAATATTTCGAGAGGTGATTGAATTGGTTTGACTGAACACCCTACAACTATTTTTTACTTTTATTGGTTCTAAATTGTCCCACCCTTGACAAAATGACTTTCTGCTAAGTTTCTTGCGGTGTATTATTCTTGGCAATTATGGTTAGATGGTTACTGAATGAGCTGGTAGTTAAAAAAAAAAACCCACCAAGTGCGAGTCGGACTCGCGCACCGAGGGTTCCGTATCATTATCTATAAATATCTATAACCAATGTAAGCAGAGCCCTGTTCCAAAGCAAAATGTACGCAGTGTGGGGTCACTTTATATTGGACAATGATAAATACAGACATACATATATTATTCTGGTTTCTAGTATTTGTTGTTATAGCGGCAACAGATATACATCATCTGTGAAAATTTCAACTGTCTAGCTATCACAGTTCATGAGATACAGCCTGGTGACAGACGGACGGACAGCGGAGCAAAACGAATAGGGTTTCCGTTTTTACTCTTTGGGTACGGAAGCTTATAAAAAGACGTGTAAAAGAGCCCTTGGCGGCCTATTTGCAAAATAAAGTTTTCAATTCTGAATTTTCAAACCTTCTCATTCTGTGAGGAGGCCAGTACCTACCCAGCAGTGGGATGATGACTTTGGTTAACTATTCAAGCTCCTACAATCCGCAACTGTCGCACAGACACAGCCGTCTCACACGTGCGATCGCAAGAAATGCTTTAAGTTTAAATCACGTCTGAGCCCAACAAAACGTAAATCTTCGGGATTATTTCACATAAATTAGTCAGAGAACTGCAGTTTCAGGCATTACTTCATTAGGCCGGGTTTTAATGTGGGCTGTAATTTATGCAGACTTATTATCAGGAGCATACGAGCGTAGAGCAGCTACGACCGTAGAGGCTCTACGAAAAGGCCTCGGTACATTTTCAGCTCGCTACCGTTAAGAGGCTGACAACACCTAATTTTGTTGAAATTGATGTTATTTAAGCACTTTTTTAAGAAAAACTACACACAATAAAAATCCAAAAAAATATGTATGTTAATTTTCATCATATTTCAAACACGCTGGACGGACTCGATACATAATTGAACAAAATCGGCTCGATAGAAAATAATTGCAAAGATTGGTCTTAAAATCATCATTAAACGGTTCTATGTCTTTATTTTTTCAACGTATGAGTCTACAGTTAAAAACATGAAGTCAACATATTCAATACCTACACGGCTAACGAGTCATATTTCACAAATAATCTATACGTTTCTTTATTTCTTATTATTTGTGTCTTATTTGCAAGATTTTAGACGCGCGCCAAGCTGCCGAAATAGTTTCTCCTCCTTCACTAACAGGCATGCGATCCGTATGTGTGAAGAGTCACGCTGCTCAAGGTCATTTGCTGTTGACAGCGCCTTAACACGTTTACAAGGTTTCAAACTTAAATAAATCCAACTAATATTATAAATGCGAAAGTTTGTGACGATGTGACGATGTGAGTGAGTGTGTATGTTTGTTCCTTCTTCACGCTAAAACGATTGAACGGATTTGGATAAAATTTGGTACGAAGATAGCTGGTACCCTAGATTAAACTATAGGCTACTTTTTATCCCCGAAAATTGTATAGTTCCCGCGGGATAGCGATAAACATATCAATTGCTAATTCTACGCGGACGAGTTCGCGGGCAGAAGCTAGTTTAATAATAAATATAATATACTTTTTTTTGTAATTTAATCGTGTAATATATCATGCCATGGGCAGGCCACATCGCTCGTAGAACAGACAACCGTTGGGGGAAAAAAGTTCTCGAGTGGCGACCGCGATCCGGAAGACGTAGTGTTGGCAGGCCTCCCACTAGGTGGACTGACGACATCGTAAAAGTTGCGGGAAACCGGTGGATGCAGGTGGCGAGTTGTCGTTCATTATGGTGTGCTAAGGGGGAGGCCTTTGTTCAGCAGTGGACGTCTTCAGGCTGATGATGATGATGATGAATATATCATGATATATGTTTCTTCCATGCTGGTCTTGCAAAGAAAAAATCATAGAATGTGCCAGCTGCTCTTATCGTGCAGATGGTAAAAGACCATCGAGGTGACGAAAATCTTAGGAATCAATATAGGCGATGCGGATAGCAACCCATCACTATTTTTCCACCTGTACGGTAATACTGGCCTTTAGATCTTGTTAACGTAGAGTCTGTCCCTTATCTTAGGGATAAAAACTTGATTATTATGTATACGTATGTATGAATTACTAGCTGTTGACCGCGATTTGTCTGCAAAGAATTCGTTTATCGCTATATTTTCCGGGATAAAAAGTAGCCTATGTGCTATTCCAGACTTTTCTCTATCTATGTGCCGAATTTCATCCAGATTCATTGGGACGTTTAATTACGTGATTAAGTAACAAACAAACATCTATCCATCCATCCCAACTTTCGCGTTTATAACATTAGTTACATATAAGTGTTTTTATTAAATTGTAACACCTCTCTGTGTCGCACTACCCTGCGCACAATCAGCGTGTAGTAAATCTAATATGGCGGCGTTCCGTTGTACTGATTTTTCCGAGCCCACGAGCAAACGAAGCAGACTTGATCTAAAGACTCTTGCAAGGAGCTTAGTTCTGTTAGTTTCAAATGAATTTGCTTATCGAATAAAGAAAATTGAAGAGATTCTGCCAAAGATCACAGACAGTACTGTCGAGGGCATAATTATCAATACAGTCATATGTCAAATAGATGTGTCACAGACCTTATTTGTGGCATAAAGGTGTATAGAAGTTTTTGACGTTTTGGTAACGTTCGAAAAGTCGGACTCGCGCACCGAGGGTTCCGTACCATTATCTATAAATATATAAAAACCAATGTAAGCAGAGCCCTGCTCCAAAGTAAACTGTACGCAGTGTGGGGAGGGGTCACTTTATATTGTTCACTGATATATACAGACATACATACAATACATATTTACGGTTTTCGCAATTATTCCTATATCTGTGCTATAAGACCAAGTCATGCCCATGCCAAGTTTCATGATTCTGCGTTCACGGGAAGTACCCTGTAGGTTTTGATTCCCTTGCGAGTTTCGAAAATTTGCGGCATAAACGGCTGTATCTTTTGATTGCGTTGGCTTAGAAGTTTGATTTTTTCACAGCTCTAAGGGGCAGTAGACTTGAGTATTTTATATAAATTTCAGGTGGACCTGCACGCGTTCCTGAGAAAAATGGTCTTGATAGACGGACGGACGGACGGACAACAAAGTGATCCTATAAGGGTTTCGTGTTTTCCTTTTGAGGTACGGAACCCTAAAAATCAGGCACCTATGGTTTTTCAGATTTTTAGGCATAAAAGATAAGAAAGTAAGCTTTAATGCACATAAAATACGAAAACCATGGGTGCCCGTTTCTTTTGCAAGGGGGTGTATTTATGCCCTTGATTGTTGTACACGCAAGAATAGTAAGTAAGTCGAATTCGGCACCCGAGATTTGATTATGCAACCATTAGTGCCTTTATTATCAAAGAGGAAATCTTTATGGATGCCCTAGGCAAGGGGATTTTAGGGGATGCCTAGAACCACACGTGAAAGAAAGAAAGAAAGAAGACATTTATTCTCTTTTGAAAGACACAGAAATAGAGCATACACATAATTGTACAAAAATGAAACATAAAACACACACATGAAAATAGATCAGCAATGTATTAATGTGTGTGTGTCTTAGCAAAAGTGAAGCGGTCGCTGGCTCAGCATTACGCTGAGGTGTTAGTCACCTGCAGCACTGATTTTCAGCCAGAACCATCAAACGTGGGACTCCCCTGGAGCATACACCCAAACTACAAAACCCTTAGTACTTAGTACTATGTTGTGAGGAATAGAATAAGAACTGTAAAATCATACGTCCCGATCTTGCTGACACAAATCAATTTATTCATGGGGCCTTACCATGACGTCTTAATGCGATTCAGTTTAGGTTCGCTCGCTGTCAGATTCGTACTAAAAGTGACAGCTAAAACTTGAACTGAGTCGGAATTAGGTCGTCATGGTAAGGCCCCTGACCACCTGGTTAAGATGGCGGGATCGCGGTGGATGCGGAAAGCACAAGACTGCTCTGTGTGAAGAGTCTGGCCAGAGGTGAGGCCTTTGTCCAGCAGTGGACGTCTTTCGGCTGACATGATGATATGATGATGATTTGTTGTAATAGCTTTTTAAATATAATGGCAGGAAAAAAAAGGTTTAAGTGTCAAAAGAGTTTAGAACAGACTATGATGACCGAGCTTTCCACTTGTTTGTGAAATCGGAACGCGTTTCCCAGAGTCAGATGGCCTTCTTATATAAATTTAATATTACCGAGATATAAAAAATATCTTAATAAAAAAATATTCAGCTCAAAAATTCCGCCTAAAACCATTCAAATCACACAACTACACAAGCAAAACACACACGCACACACACAAGAAACGTAGCACGAGACATTTATAAACGCGTCAGCTGAAATAATACAGCATAGTAATTTAAACTCTACCCAAACCACATAGAGCTCAAAAAGACTCCGACGCGAGCAATAAAATTAGGATATTTCAAAAGTCAAATACAACACTTGAAATAGTTCAAAGCAAATTGAAAATTCAACCGAAAACTAAAGACGATACAGTCCAAATTCCTTGCAAGATGTTTTGGCATACTTAATTATAAAGCGTCTTAACTACAAAGTACCTGCTTTACAATAAAAAAACTAAACCAGCGACCTTAAGATTCAAAATGAAGCTAAATTATCTCAAGATTTGTCACCCTTTCGATTTAATAATGCAATATTGCCGACTTACTTTCCCAACCTCGTATCTATCCCAAATGTGTTAACAAAAACAGAACACTGTAACCATGAACGTACGGTCGGCTTTTGAATACCGTTGTCGTTTCGATACGCCGTTGGGGAAGTAAGCGGTGGATATGTCATGCCTGTGTTCCGAATTCGAAAGAGCTTTCCGAGGCGAGCCGAGCGCGTACCGATCGGGTCCGAGCGGCGCCGAGACGCAGCCACTGCGAATGCATTACGACGTATGTAGGGTTGGCAGTTGAGGAAATAGTTTTTTTTTTTTAATTTACAATTCAGTTTTTTTTTCAGTTCAAATATTTTTAGGTTAATTGTAGTTAAGTATTAATTTTATTAAGTAATACAATTTGCAATTTTCCAATTTATCTACAATGACTTTTGAACACGATTAATAAAAACAACGTAAAAAATGTAAGTTACAATTTACTTTTGAATTATAAAGCTTAAGATTTTATTTTTTACTTGCCTATTAATTTCTGAGATCCCCCCTAGAGATTCCTTTAAGGGATAAGTTCACCTTTGCACATCTATTTATCTCATTACCTGTAAAATTAACGTGTTTTATGTACAATAAAGAGTTATACATACATACAATTACCAGGTAGAGCTGAAATGTTCGCTATTCAATATACATGTTTCATATTTTATGTCATAATTAAAAAAAGACAGATTTTTAAAAACGAAAAGCAAATAAGCATTCATGTATTATATCTAATTATTTTGTTATTTAATGGTCATCATTATGAAATACCTGGATAATGCATCTCATGTATGAAATTAAAAGCAAATGCCAACCAAAAATATAACTGCTTAGGTACCGACATAATTAGTCGAGGGGAAATGCATACATACATACACAAATTACGGCTATAACCCTTAAGGGGTAGACAAACAAACGACTAACTCATTTTTATATCATTATATTATTTCTTACTCTATTTGCTATCCACGTCACAATTATTATGCAACCATTGAACATTCAGTTACATTGTACCCCAGTTCCAAAAACCCAAAACTCCCAAAAACTCCGCTCCCAATTCTCCCTACGCTACGCAAAAAAGAAAATGGCGGAAAAGCCAGCCCTGGCAGGGCGGGGCTTGGGGAGCGCGGCGCCGGCAGTCGGCCGCGGCGCCCCGCGCAGCTCGCACGCGATGCATTAAGCTATGTTTCTCCCCGACCTACCGCGAGCCTGCATGGTGGACGACGTAGCAACGTATCTTCAAGCACCCTCCTCGGGACAGGTGGCTAATCTTTAACAACAAACCATATGTAATTAACAATGATCATATTAACAGATGTTGTGAGCTAAATGTCGCTTAGCGACCGCCGCCGGGGTATTTTTGTTCGTATCCACAATTTTCGGGTTGAAAAAAAAAACTTGGTTCAAAAAAAGTGTGTGTGATGTTGTTATAAGCAAAGTGACAAACGGACGACGTAAACAGATCGATGGAGCTTTCCGAAGTTGCGTTTTAGTTTTCCCGTGCTTGCGTAAGCTTGTGTAAACGGAAAAGCGTGGAGTATGGTGCGGAATTGATTTCGGATATTGTAACTTAAATACTGTAACAATAAAACTATCACAAATAAAAGTATGTCAAGTTTGATAAATTATCGTATTCAAACATAATATTATTGCAAAAACAAAGTGACTTTGAAATGATCAAATATAAATAAAAATCTCAACACAAACATTTATAAAAAATATCCCAAATATCACAAAACGAAAGTCACAATCACACATTAATCAAAAACAATTTGTACAACCCTTAACGTGTTTATTCTAAAATATTCTTCTATATTTGAACTAGATTCCTTCTTTAAATAATATCAGCAAAGATCAACCGGCCAGTTGCATTTGCTACTTACTGGCGATTTGGAATATTGAGTACTGGCCGGTGTAATCAGAATCCAAAACAAAACACGCGTATAAAAACAAAATCTCTAAAATTAAACCACGTGAATAGTGCCAAGTCTACCAAACTTTAAGTGCGGATTCAAGTAAAACACAACAAAAAGATTGTAAATAAATAATGTAGATAGAGCTTTATTTTTTAGCTACGTAAAAGTGAATGAAAAGCACAATTGCTAAGATAACCTAGCAGAAGCAAATAGAAAAGTGCCCAAAGAGTTGCCATATAATTAAATAAATCACAAGATATATAGAATGGGGTGGTGGATTGTAAATCGATATGGCGAGCGAGAAGTAAGCGAACTGCAGGCGAAATACGGCATAGAGTAGCATAACGCCCATTCATGTCTGCGGCGACTGCGACCACGTGATGTGTTTTCGAATTGCGAATATCAGGATTTTATAAAAAAAAATAGGCTGAATCTGTGATGCCTTTTCCATTTTGTGTGCCAGTATCAAAAAGAATATATGGCTGAGCAACGTTTGAAATCAGCTTTTGAATTTGGAATGTCAAGTGTTTGACTTCAAATTAATATTGTAACTTATTTAGTTGCGGATAGATTCCGATTGGTTATATCTTCAAATTTCAGTTCGAATTTTGAAACTTTTTAAAAATAAATGATTTGTTTTTATTACGATAGTGGCATAGTGCATTTATTTTGATAGGTTGACGTTTTAAAATTTTATTCGATGAAATTTTAGATGAATTGAAATAATTAATTGAAAGTAGTTTTGAAACGATATCTTTTGAGCAACATCTCGTTAAACAGAATTTTCTTAATGTTTAGCATTACCTTTCGAAGACGAGGTAGTTGCCTCAAAGAAAAGACAAAATTTAAAAAAAAGCTGTTATTTGAAGACAAAACAACTATAACTATGAAATAAATTTTAATTAAGAAATCTTGTTTTATTGAAAGGGAGATTGTGAAATGGAAACGAAAGAAAAAACAAATTAACCTACTTTGACAGAAATTCAGTGAGGAATTTGTTGAATTCCTGAGTTTGGAAAGAATCTTGCACGGATTAAGAGATTAAGTACTTAAGACTCATTTAAACTGGGTTTACACGATGGTTTTATTTTAACACTTTAAAAAAAAAAAAAAACAATTAAGAAAGAAATAGTTACAAAAAAAGACATGTAAAACCGCTTTTGGCGTATTTGCAAAATAAAATTCTATATCTTTTTAAATATTTATTTATAGTAGTTTCAGAATTTGGTTTATTTACGTATGTTTAGTTTATAAATTATTTCAAGTTTCTTGACAAAATAAATATTTATAAAAAAAACATACGTTAGTTTATTTATTTATTAGACCATCAAATATTATTTGAATGTTTGTGTTGAAAAACATTTAGTAAAAAGAATGGCATTTTCTCTTTTCTAGATTTAAAAAAGAGCCAGTTCTCTGAAAACACATCACGCGGTCGTTTTTGTTAAATAGAAACTAGGGTTTAATAGGGGATATAATTATGTTCTTGAGTATGATACTTAAAATAAGCGAAACAATAATTTAGGTTAATTTATACTTCTACGGCTCTACATGAAATTCATGTAAACGCTTGTATTTATTCTTATCCTTTTTGCAAGTTAAGGTCCACTAAGCCGTTGTCTATTACAGGCTAAATCAAACTAGGCAATGCAACCTACATTGGATTTTGATTAAAACTTGGATCACGTCAACCAGTCTATCTATCTCGCTCTGTAATTTAGTAGATATGTATATTCCAAATCTATGATACAATAGGGAATATGCATTAAAAAAAATCACATTTCAAGTATAAGGGTGCGACCAAACCGCCGCGTATACGTAGTGACGTGTCGTATGCGTCACGTTTTCTCACCGTTTCTTCATACATTTTGTTGCGATTCCGTCACGTCACCGTTTTTTAAGCGGCGGTCTGGTCGCACCTTAAAAGATGATAAAAAGTGAAATTAAAAGTAAAGGTCAAGAGTTACGGAAACTATAAGTTTTAAACTACCAATTAGTCAGCGATTAGAAAGAGAAGTCCGATATGACTGTGAAGTCATTTGTCACAACGCCCATATAAACACCATATTAAAATTCCATTTTTCTAGAAAGACGTACAGACAATTCTTTGATAGCTTATATCTCGGTTATTTTCATCATTATTTGAAAAAAAAAAAAATATATTGTTAATAAAAGCCATGAAAAAAATCATCTATATAATTATGTCATTATTATAATACTTACATTGTTTCTATATAATTTAATCGAGTACGTCAACTTTGGTAATTTTGGGGCTACTTTGATCGTTTTAAAATTGCTATAAAATCGATATTATCCATATCCGGTGAATGTTTGGCATGTAGACGCAAAGGCGATCGACGAAGACATTGATTGGAAGCAGTAAACGCAAATAAAAAATAATGGTTTTGTCATTAAAACTACTTTTTAAAGTCACCCCGCAAATCAAAGTCACCCCAGCTGACTGTATTTGACTTAGATGCCATCAACTAGAATTTGTAGAAATAAAAACCAATCTATATTCCCTATTGGAACTTATTTAACTTTGATAAAAATGTCTAAAGCTGGCACTATCCTAAAAGCTCACCTGGAACTTAAGTTGGGCAAATCTAAATAGAATGCATTGCAAAGTGCAGCGCCGGTGCATCGCCAGCGAAAACGCGATTGGAACTCGGATTCAAAGTGCAAAGCTTGCTGCAGTTATACTGTTGTACGGCAAAGATAATTTGCAACGTAGGTATCTTTAGATATAGTATGTATGTATGTAAACTCTTTATTGAGCATAAAATTTTTAAAAATACAGAAGTACACAAAAAAGGTGAACTTACTCTAAGAAGAAATATATAGTCAAAAAGAGCTTTAAAGCTCATGTTACATTTGAAGGCTAGAAATAATTTGATTGGTGTACAAAATAATGAGAGAAAGCAATAAATAATGTAACAGTGAAATCACAAGGTAAAGAAGCAATTTAAAATAAGTTACAATAGAAATCATTAACTGTAAAACTTGATTTAATATTTTAAGACCCCCTTGAAAAACTTCTTCTTCTTTTAATAATATGGCCCCATCGATCGATGCGATGATTTCGCCAATGTCAGAGTAAAAAATACAGTAAAAAATAAAAACTTGAAAGCTCATATTACAGTTTGAAGGTTACAAATAATTTGATTAACGCATTGTATAATTAAATAGTGAAAACAATAAATGAAACAAGAAATCACAAAGTAAAGAAGCAATTTAAAATAAGTAACAACAGAAAAAAATCTACAACTTGATTTAATATAATATAAAGAAATGTCCAAAGCTACAAATAATCTTAAACGCAACAATAACTTTAAAGTGAAAACAAAACGTAGGTACTAAAACCACAAATAAAAATAACGCAAAAGTCCTTAATAGACGTAATCCCAAAAATAATTACGCAAAAACCAATCACAAGGAAGTCCTAACAAAAATAATGTAAAAGAAAAGAATAAAAGAAATTCCAAACAAACTGTAACAATAATCGCAAATGGAAGCATTGAGTGCATCTGGACTGGAATCGAAGAGGTCAGCGAAATATGCAAAACAATCGAACTTTGAAAAGGTGAAAGGAATAGTAAGAACCAAGTGAAAAGTTTGACTCTATGTTATGACAACTTGACTAGTTCTGGCTAAAAGATATGCTTTCCAAATCTTGTGATATTTGTGCGCGTTGTTATTGAGTAACAATAAATGTATCAAATAAACAAAATACATTAAAAAAATCATACAATGATATACAGTGATCGTCAAACAGAATTAAAGTAGCACCACTTCTAAGATCCTACGTCAAACTAGTGAATTAAAAAAACAAAATAAAAAAAAACGAAACGTTCTTAAAACTTAACAAAAACGAAACGTTTAATCACAACAGCAAATTCAAATAGAGAACTAAGCGCTGTGAAGAACACCCGAAACTATTCGAAAACAGACTAGAGCGACGAATTCAAATTAACAATAAAAAAAAGTAAAAAAATGGCCAAAAATACCCGGCGGTTGTCGCGCGCGCGTCGCATCGGTGTCTTACGAATATACTCGATGTTTCCCAGTGTTTCTTCTTTCTATCACTTTTTGCCACTCTCGGTGTTTGAATGTTTTTCACTAACTGTTAATGTTGATATTCTAACCCCTATCCTATGTTACGATTCGCTATAAACTACTTGAACTGACCAAATGGCTGATCACATGTTAAAAATATTTCTATCGTCTAATGCGTTTAGTTCTTTTCAAAATGGTGGGCAGTTCATGAAGTCTATACGAAACGCAGAGCTAACCACATACACTCAATCCGAAATATTTATAATTGTCAGAAAGAAAAATTAAATGGCAATGATTATTTTGAGTTTATGTAGTTGGACTTGTTACGTGAATCAGTATCTCAAGTCTATATATTGTTTTGATATTAAAAAGTTTATTGCGCGGCTTCTCGCTTCGAATATTCAAATTTGGAACGTGGAAGCTGATGCTTGTCAAATGGGCACGCCACGTCGAATTCTTGTTAAATTGCCGCTCCAATTTCTTCAAACGAAAGTTAAATTTAACCGTTGTTACAATAGCAGGTAGATATAGGCAAAATAGACGGTATATAGGTTAAACGTATTTTTACGGGCCCGATATTTAAGGTTAACTCGTATACTCGTCAGTAGTCTCGGTCTATTTTTAAAAAAGCACTTAAACGAAACTGATTCAGAAATACCAACCGTAACATAAAATGTCAGAAGGAGATCTCATTTCGGAAATCAAGTGGGATCGTTAAAATCTGTTTCATTAAAACTCTGAATTATTTGGCGGTATAGTGATTCACGTAACTGTTTTTTTTTGTTTTATATCTTAATGTTAGTTAATAAATTTGTAACTGTGCATGACTCCCGAATGCACTGCCCCAAACAGGAATGTGATGCACGTTTTTATTTTTTTTAATCCTTGTTTCTTTTTAATTCGGAAAGCAAAGGGTCCATTTGCGGGATTGGATTGGTTTGATTTTTCAGCTGCAAGACGGACGTCCGCTGGTTCAAAAATTCGAAAATTCTAAATTCGAATGCGTTTGTTTCGAATTTGGAACGTCGATGATGATTTGTATTAAATGTATTGCGGTTTCGCGAAGGGAGAGAAGGGGAAAATTTACTCTCTTTATTATAACAAGTATCAAATAACAAATAGTGTTGTTTCGTGTTATCGGTTTCGCTAATACCTTATTTATTGCCTTTGCCGATTGCTTTCGTCAATGTGCTACTATTTGGTGTCAATATTTATTAACAAAAATATAAAAAATCTTACCGAAGCCTAAAACTAACAGGTCCGCATATGCTACAGAATTTTCTTGATACATTTTTACGAATCATCGATGGATGGTGCTCCAACACCGTACGATTTAAACGGTCTTTCTTGCCCCGTACGTGTAAAATTTGGAATGGGCTGGCGGCTGGGGTTTTTCTAACTGGCTACGACATGGGTACCTTTAAGAGGCGAGTGTACCACTTCTTGCATGGCCGGCAACGCGCTAGCAGTCCCAATGGTGCTGTGGTTGTCCATGGGCGGCGGTGATCACTTACCATCAGGTGCAGCCCATGCCCGTTTGTCGGTTTTAATATATATAAAAAAAAAAAAAAAACCTTTGCCGATTCTGGGGCCATACCATGACGTCTTAATATGACTCAATTCCTAACCAGAGTTGGATCGATCGCTGTCAAATCCATACTAGAAATGTCAAAAATGACAGCTAAAGAATCGGAATTGAATTCTATTAAGACCTCATGGACAAAATATTGACCGGTCTTTAGCATTTTATTCGACTCTATTTGTCGTCCTTTTGCAACGGTCGTCACAACAAGTTCGAAAAGGCTAAAAATATTTAAAAGTATAGTACAAACTAGACAAAGTTAAACATAATTATATCAATTATCAACAAGAATACATTGTGTTTCAAAATTAATCCGGTATACTTCAGCATGAGAAGAAAAGAGAAAAAGAAGGAAAGAGAAAAAGAAAAGAGAAGAAGAAGAAAGAGGTATGTCAGGATCGTAGCAAGTGGAACAAAGTAGTCTCTGCCTACCCCTGTGGGAAAGAGGCGTGACGATATTTATGTATGTATGTATGTATACTTCAGCATGTTGGATTAGTTTATACTGTAAATTTATTTCAGGCTTTTTTTTAATTATCATTGGTTGTAAATTTTGTAAAAAGGGCAGGTCAGGAGTACCCAGAACCGATGGGCATGTATGAAGAGATTGATGAATGTGGATGAAGCGAAAGAGGTATGTCAGGATCGTAGCAAGTGAAACAAAGTAGTCTCTGCCTACCCCTGTGGGAAAGAGGCGTGACTGTATGTATGTATGTATGTTAAAATTTTGTTAATTTTTTTTTTTATTAAAAAAACCGGCTTAGTGCGAGTCGGACTCGCGCACCGAGGGTTCCGTATCATTATCTATAAATATCTATAAACCAGTGTAAGCAGAGCCCTCCTCCAAAGCAAAATGTACGCAATGTGGGGTCACTTTATATTGGTCACTGATATATACAGACATACATACATATTTTCGGTTTTCGCAATTATTCCTTAATCTGTGCTAGATGACCTACCTTCATACCAAATTTCAAGATTTTGAGTTCACGAGAAGTAGGTTTTGATTCCCTTGCGAGTTTCAAAAATTTGCGGCATTAACGACTTTTTCTTTCGATTGCGTTGGCTTAGAAGTTTGATTTTTTCACAGCTCCAAGGGGCAGTAGACCTGAGATTTTGATATAAATTTCACCTTGATACCTCCACGCGTTCTTGAGAAAAAGGGTCTTGACAGACGGACGGACGGACAACAAAGTGATCCTATAGGTTTCCGTTTTTTCCTTTTGAGGTACGGAACCCTAAAAATTAAAACAGAAAACTTTTACAAAAGTGTTTTAATTAAAATAACCCAATCTGCTGACGTATTGCGGATTAATTTTATATATTTAATTTTATAATTTTATAGTTAGGCACAATCATGCTAAACATGGCCTTTAGCCTCGTTACTATAGGCTCTTTCTACCCCGCAAGGGATAAAGACATGATTTGTGTATGTAGACTATATTGTACCGTTGTTACGAGATCGGCTCCGAAATGGCTAAAACGAACGTGTCACTAAGTTCATGCATAGTATTTAAGTAAAATGTTCTTTTATCTCACCCTAATACAAGCGTATTCCGTATATTGCTCCCTCTTGCGCACCATCTAACTAATATTATAAATGCGAAAGTATGGATGGATGGATGGATGTTTGTTTGTTACTCAATCACGCCAGAACGGTCCAATGGATCTGAATGAAATTTGGCACATAGATAGAAAAAAGTCTGGAATAGCACATAGGCTACTTTTTATCCCGGAAAATTGCGTGGTTCCCGCGGGATAGCGATAAACGAATTCTTTGCAGACGAAGTCGCTGGCAACAGCTAGTTATATATATTCTTAACCTATGTCGCCAAGAGCAACTAAAATTGTATCTCCGTGTTAGTTGCCGAGTTGCTAACTTTCCCCCTTACATGTGGGGTGGGGGCGAACAGATCAGCGGCGTAGCTTCAATGTTGTTGATCGTGTATCTAACATACCTAACACGATCGTTTTTTTCGCGTTCCGTAGCTAAAATGGCATAAATGGAACCCTTACAATTTCTTCCTTTCCGTCTGTCCGTCTCTCTATCGAGTATACAAGCGACACGTGCTCTCTATACATGGGTGTTCTGCCTTTTCGCCGAATTTTTTTTGATCGAATTTCATTTGGCAACCAACATTTCGCTGAATGTTCACTTTGACGACTACTTATTGGCAAAAATTTTCTGCAAATTAATAGAGAACCCTATTATCAGCATCATCATCAGCCCGTGTCAGTCCACTGCTGGACATAGGCTTCTCCCATAGCACGCCATTGGGCTCAATATTCAATCTATAGATGTATATTTAAATACCTAATTTCAAAATTTTCACAATCGTGCTAAACCTGGTCTTTGGGTATTGTTATCTTAGGCTCTGTCTACCCTGTAAGGGATAAAGACGTGGTGTATGAATGTTTTAAATGTTTATTTGTGGATGATTTGATTGTATTAGTGGTTGTGTACAATTGACCGTACAAATTATTTTTTACTAGCTACTGCCAGCGACTTCGTCTGCAAAGAATTCGTTTATCGCTATCCCGCGGGAACTACGCAATTTTCCGGGATAAAAAGTAGCCTATGTGCTATTCCAGACTTTTCTCTATCTATGTGCCGAATTTCATCCAGATCCGTTAGGCCGTTCTGGCGTGATTAAGTAACAAACAAACATCCATCCATCCATCCATACTTTCGCATTTATAATATTGGTTAGATTGAACACATACACACACATACTTACATTAATCACGTCTGTGTCCCTTACGGGGTAGATAGAGCCTAAGATAACCAGACCACGCTTAGCATGGTTATGTGGGTGGATTAAACACCACATAATAAACAATACGAATATAGGTACACAAAGGATACACAGAGAAAATTGTTAGGCGAGTATATGTAGATCCTCGGGACACCACAGTCCTTATCTTGTAACTAACCCCCCTAAAAAGTAAAGTGTTAAGTTGAATGTAACAAATAAACGTTAGAAGCGATGCCAAAAAGCGGCTGAGCCGTGCCAGGCTTTGCGGCCTTGACATCGGTTTAACGGCTCATTTTTACTGCCTATCTATGGAAAAGTTAAGGACCTCACTATCTCCTAAGTTACTCTTGACAGATCTGAATCATCACGATGGTCTTGGGAAAACTCTGGAATCATTTGGTGGCACCAGTTTTTCCGGACATCTAAGGTTAAAATTCCTTTGCACGTCACAATATATAACGTCGATAAGACAGGCTGTCAACTTGAAAGTTCGACTTTAGCGACATTTTCATTTGATAGGAAGTTGGATAAAAAGTGGTAGACCACTTATTTGGGCGACCGTACTACTAATACATAACAAGGGCTAAAAAATATAAAGTGACTAACTTTTAAGTGTCAGCTATAGAATTCTAATGTTCCTTATGGCTTCATACCTTTAAGCTTTAATTCGTTTGAAAGGTTAGGTTCCATGTTAAGACAATAGAGTCCTTTTCTAAACTATGGAATACTAATTCCACTGATGAAACATTACTATGAGCTTTTCGATGAAATATTAAAAACGATAGAAGAAGCACACATCTACGAAGCAATTGGGATTGTTCATTATTTTTAACCCCCCCTTTTTATATTTTTTTTAGAAAATATGGAGCATTTTAAGAAACTAATTTGAATATTTCGTCATTTCATGGCTTAATTTAATTAATATAATTGCTTAAAAAAATGAGATACGACTTTTCGTAAATTATATACGGGCGGCTGAAATAGGCAATTTTCCCACAATCCTTTGGAGATTAAAAAAAAATAGTTGTCATAACTGTTGTGACTGTCATCTCAATGTCAAATATACTGTTTACTTTTGGTTTACCTACAAGCTTATTGTATGTTGCGTTAAATCCTGATCATGGTTATAATGAGTTGAAAATTTATGAATGTGGAAGTATGTGGCATTGTGTTTTGGTACCGACTTACATCGAAATGATCCTCGCAACAATATTGTGTACTTATAAACTTTGATGTATTCAACATTTACTTCGCGACACCACTTTTCTCTTAAATCTTCTCGGATCCGTGCGAACTATTGTTTTGGAGCTGTTTTTAGAGTCATTATTTCAGGTTGGAACGAAGCATTTTCTGTAATTTCCATTATTTCGTTTTAAATCGACCGACAATTTTAAGTTTTCAACAAAACAATATTTACTTTACTGACATTGGGTGACACTGATAACTAGTTGACATATAAATTTAATAGACAAACTAGATATTTGCCGATTTATTTTTTGGAACTACCAACAGCCGCTCGGTAAAGTCGAATAAAGATCAAATATATTTTTTGCAAAATATCCGTAATCCTTGAGTATTTTTGAACGCCAGTAAGATAAAACAGTTCGCAAGCCCCATACTTCGAAATGGTTTTCAAATCAGGGTATGTTGTAAAAAAATGAACAATCCCAATTCAATGGTGTGTGTGAAGTTCCCAATGCACACTGGGCCGCGTGGAAGCTGAAGCATATGCCTTCTCATCCTGAGAGGAGGCTGTGACTTGCAAGTAGTATATTTAGGCTATTATTATTAGAATAAGTAATCGCGTGCGAAAGTCCAGAGGTTTTGTCCTGCCAGGAAACGCTTGTGTCTTCAAGGACAATATTGACGGTTAACTTAACCTAGTTTTTCATAGTTTCCAGTTCAGATTTAAAACTGTTTAAATCGTTTTTAAAACGAGTAACTTCATCAGACAAACGCAATTAGTTTTCCTACGTAGGCGGTTTCAAGCTTTCCTAGTCACACTTATTTATAAATGTCAAAAATACAATGACATTGACAGTGTACGCGTGGTGTCAAGGCCAGTGACAGTTGGCAAAACGTGGCAGCACCGAGCTTGCCAACTTGACGCACGGAAGCGGGGGACGCTGTTTTTTGTTTATCTGTGGAATCTAGTTACTGGCTGAAAGGAATACGCGATGTTGCCGCGTGAAAACAAAAGCGTTTATGAAACAAGTTGTCTTTGGATTTTGCAATTTGTAATACGTTTTGCTGCCATTTTTCGGGGAGGCAGGGGGTGCACTGCACACGTGTACTCACGTCAAAATTTGTAATTTGAAACGTCTAAAAAACTTATATCAAAACAGAACTTTCTAACAATTATACAAAACGTAAGCCAAATATTTCAAAGTTTAAAAATGTATACATAACCCAGGCACTACAATACAACTAAGTACCTAAGTATAATTGATAAAAAAAATAAAGGAAAACTGCGTTCTTAAATCTAACTTGCAACAAAATAATTGCCGTTGTAATTTGAACCAATTCAAGCAAAACCTTCCTCATGACTCATGAGTCATGAAACTCCCTAAGTATTGAACTGCATGAAAATCCGTTCTAGGGATGGGTTATACTTGCTAAATCGCGTACCAGGGCTTAAAAGTACGTCCACCTTTTCATACCAGGTGCAGAAACTAGGTATCAAAATACTTTCAAAGTATTTTTTGTCCAACGTAACATATCGAATACTTGCTTCCTTGGAAGCTTAAACCTTGTTGTTATACAGATAAGATTCAAAATATTTCAATCAAGACGTAAAATACTTTGAAAGTATTTTATTTCACGTATAAGCGCAATCTGAACCTTATGAGTATGAAGTAGTACTTACTTTGAAGGGACAGTATACTTAAATGGAAAAATACTTTCAAGTCTTGCAAGTATATCGGGTCGGTACCTGGTTGGTATACTTGCAAGGAAATACCTGGTATCAAAACCTGGTAACGTAAATACGCACCATCTCTAATCCGTTCTGTAGTTTTTGAGTTTAACTCGAACAGACAGACTAGGACGGTGGACTTTATTTTTTTACATTTGTAGTAATTAATATTTTTATTTTTACCAAACACACAGGTACACAAAAAAATGAAACGAGGAAATAAGCAATTAGAGGTTATTTTTTAGAGATTATAGTGAAACTAATACATTGCGAAAAATTATAGCGTTTACCGGAAAAAGTTCAAAAGATACAGCCCCGTGCCAAAGGACCGATAAACTGACAAATCTCTAACTTGTTGCAGTTCGATAACTTCTAACTTTTGGCAAATTTTTCTACGTTATCGTCAGACCGAAGTTGACATTAAAGTTGACAAGACACTCTGAGTGGGGCAGGTAGTTCGTTTCGTACAAAAGGGGTAGACGGAATCAATAAGTCGATATCAAACAGGTAAGAAACGAGGAATATAATATCACTTCCACTTTTATCGGTTTTCTGCGGCTGACAGGCCGATAGCGTATCACTTATCGGGAAAATACTAGCCTCTGGCGTCTTTCAAGTCTTTTAGGTTCTTTTTGAGTTATCGTTACGAAACGAAGTATTAGAAAAACGAGTCTAGCCCTCTTATTCATAAACGCTCTATACGCTTCTGCTAACTTAGCAATCGTTTGTCCTTATCTGTCACTTTGACATTTACCTTTCACAGATAAGGACAAACGATTGCTAAGTTAGCAGAAGCCTATAGAGCATTTATGAATAAGGGGGTATGTATCCTGTCAAACGGTAATAGCATGACGGTAGAAAGAGACAGTAAATCACAAGCCCCCGTGTGTTATACAACTTACAGTTATTTTAGTAGAGATAAAAGACGCATATCTCGCCATGAATTCTTTTTTTAATTAATTACGTTAAAAGTTAAATTTAGAATTACGGAGAAATCTCGTGAACTTTTGCTATAATGCAATTTAACCAAATATCTTAATTATCTAAATGTATACGAATAACTCTTTGTACAAGTCTTTGAAAACTGTAAACAAGTTTAGTGTCATGCATTCATTTCGGTAGAAGGTTAAGGTAGTAAACTTTTAATAAAAATACTCATTGAAAATCACAGCTAAATATTGTAGAATTTCGAATTTAAAATGTTCGTATAATATCTTCATAATGTAAAAGCGAAGCTACCAAATACTACTGGCACAAAACACTTCCAACCGTTGTAGCTTTGACGTAAAAATTTAAAAGAAAATTAATTTCAAAAACAGAATTTCGTAATGACAGACGTTCCGTTACATTCATAACTAGCAGGTGCCCGCTGATTCGTCTAACCCAGCAACAGAGTGTCGCCCAAAATAAAATGTCGAAACAAATACGTTACTCAAGTCCTCGTTGTGTTTGTGACGATAAAACCTTGTCGTATTTAGTTTGGATAAGATAAAGTGAAATAAAAAACTTAAAAAAAATTGTAAAACTAAACTCGATTGGAAAGAGCTTAGAGCGTTGTTTCATGAAGTCATAAAACGAGTTCTTAAAAAGTTTGTTGTATTCCAAATTAGATATGTTACGTTCCTAGTAAATTGCGTTTGAAAAACGTTCTCTCTGTCAACTGTCACATTGACTGTCACGGACTAGTCATACTGTGGCTTGTTTGAGGTAAACTGATTGCGACATGAGACAATTGGGTCATTTATGAATCTTCAACTCGGGCGCGGTAGTAACATATCTACTCCCTGTTTATATGTAAATTCGTAATAATTAACCAAGTCATTACAATATTATCATTATTATAAGCCTCGATAAGTGTCCCAGTGCTGGGCAAAGGCGTCCCCCCATTTTTTCCACTCGCCCCGATCTTGAGCTTTGTCCGGCTTGTCCTCAAAGCATTACAATATTAATATAATAAAGTTTGCGGTGAAAAATTATTTAGCTACGAAACGCAAATTCGGGCAACAGTTACTTCGGGCGAGAAGTGACCATTAGTGAAGTGTTTCAAAAAAACTTACGTGGGTATTCGATTAACTTAAACAAAAGCACATCGGCATTACGTAAAGCCTCGTTTAAGCCATTCCACTATCTTAGATAGCGGATAAGAGCACTGCAGGTAACTGATTAAAATCTAGGGTACCTCAGTACGATAGTGAAACCTAAGAGGGGCGAACAACTAGCTTAATAGTTCTGGTAAGATAAATTACTGGAAGCATTTTGAACGAAGGGTAACTAAACGAAGCACTGTTATGCCACCGGAGCATTTATTTCATGTAAGTAACTAAACAGATTTATATGGGGAGTGTGAATGGGTGCGTTGGGAGGGGAAGGCCTAGACGGACGTTCCGTGACCAAATAGGGGACGTTTATATGGGGAGTGTGAATGGGTGCGTTGGGAGGGGAAGGCCTAGACGGACGTTCCGTGACCAAATAGGGGACGTTTTGAATAAAAGTCAGGGCCTTACCATGACGTCTTAATGAGATTTAATTCCGACTCAGTTCAGGTTTTAGCTGTCATTTTTAGTATATATCTGAATTGAATTGCATTAAGACATGGTAAGGCCCCAGGTCAAGAGAACCCGAAACCGAAGAGCATGTATGAAGAGACTAGCTGTTGCCAGCGACTTCGTCTGCAAAGAATTCGTTTATCGCTATCCCGCGGGAACTACGCAATTTTCCGGGATAAAAAGCAGTCTATGTGCTATTCCAGACTTTTCTCTATCTATGTGCCGAATTTCATCCAGATCCGTTGGGCCGTTCTGGCGTGATTGAGTAACAAACAAACATCCATCCATCCATCCATCCATCCATACTTTCGCATTTATAATATTAGTTAGATACTAGCTGTTGCCAGCGACTTCGTCTGCAAAGAATTCGTTTATCGCTATCCCGCGGGAACTACGCAATTTTCCGGGATAAAAAGTAGCCTATGTGCTATTCCAGACTTTTCTTTATCTATGTGCCGAATTTCATCCAGATCCGTTGGGCCGTTCTGGCGTGATTGAGTAAAAACAAACAAACATCCATCCATCCATCCATCCATCCATCCATCCATCCATCCATCCATCCATCTATCCATTCATCCATACTTTCGCATTTATAATATTATACTAGCTGTTGCCAGCGACTTCGTCTGCAAAGAATTCGTTTATCGCTATCCCGCGGGAACTACGCAATTTTCCGGGATAAAATGTAGCCTATGTGCTATTCCAGACTTTTCTCTATCTATGTGCCGAATTTCATCCAGATCCGTTGGGCCGTTCTGGCGTGATTAAGTAACAAACAAAAATCCATCCATCCATCCATCCATCCATCCATCTATCCATTCATCCATACTTTCGCATTTATAATATTATTATTTATCTATTTGTCTCATCATCTGTAAAATTAATGTGTTTTATGTACAATAAAGAGTTATACATACATACATTATTTAGATGAAATAATAATAACTGGATGAGCATGAGTTTGTTTTTGTAATTAGATGTGTCAGGTCGAACCACAAATCACAAATAGAAGAAAGCAGTTATTCGAAATATTATAAACGGGATGTGAACCGCGATTACCTTTATTGAGCTCCCGATATTTCGATACAGTTGCATGCATCATGATCACGGGTATACTGAAGAAAACCTCGAATGAACTTAACCGTGAATCATTAAAAACTCTTAAAGCAGTTATTGTTTCAATAATGCACTCTTTACACTACATCATCTCTACATCTTTACAGTAGTGGTACGGTAGTGGATCTGTCAAAATGGTAAAGTTGACAAGACGATGTAATCCGGCTAGAAGTTGCAGTAAGGATTGGCTATATCATTGATCATTGTCATCAATCCACATTGAAACTGAGAACTTCGCTCAAAAACTCGAGAGTCGAGAACTCGAGAGCATACCTAGCTGTAGCGGTCGCGCGTGTCGAGATATTCTCGAACGCCTCGCTTCGTTATATGCGGCTGTACCATTACCATTGTCTAGTACCACTAATGAGAGCCTGGTACCGTACTAATGGCTGGTCTCCTAGTGACGCAACGCTTTTTTCTCGCGTTTTTCTCAAGCTCCGCCGCGTCTAGAGCGTGCCCACAATTTTTCCGATAATAGAACTCGCTGTCTCTTTCCCCCGGAGCGTGCGACGTTGCGCCAACGATCTGCTCAGAGCTAAAACAGGCACCGAACTAAATTTAGTTCTGCAACGCTGCATCGCTGTCCCGTAGAAAACATTAACAGGGCACCGACGATATATGGAAACCGCGTATTACCGAGCACACCCGGCCAGATTTTCGACGGCAAATTGCTGTATAATATTCAATTAGGTCGGCTATATTGATGGCAGTGCAGGCCGCTCGGCAATTTTGGTCGGCGCATCTGCCGCTCTCGAGCGCGTACGGAGATATACGATTAGTTTTCGCAGCGTGCTAACGGCCCGCTCCGTGCGCTCGTTAGATAAATTCGATGGAATGATTACGCGAGATATTCTAGTAGAATCCGGGCGTCCGCTTGTCCCTCAAGGTGCGACGCGGGGACGCACTAATTATAACCGCGCACGAGGCGGCCGACGGTTTTTCCTCGGATCGTCGTACGCCGTCCGGCAAGCTGCCAGCGCCGCGTCACTCGCGCATTACCTCATAAACCGCTAAACTTTGAGAAAGGACTTTAAAATTAGCAAGGACGCTATCGGGCTATCAGTAACACGGTTACGCAAGCCGAAGATGGCCGCCGAAGACGCGGGAGAGTTCGCTGTCGCGGGATATTTATGAAATTGGTACCAAAATAGACTCTCTAGTGGCTCCGAGTCACCTTGAGCGGCTTATATAATCCCAAGCGAAACGATTCATATTAGGAACTTGATTTCGGTTAAAGTTAAAAAGCGTGACGTAGGCAGTGACGCGCCGTGACGTAGCCAGTGTTGCCACTCCTCCGTTCGGCTAATAAATTTATTGTTTGGCATGTAAACGGATGCGTTCGAGCCAAGAAATTACAGCTTCGGTAAAAAAATATTGAATGAACCAGCGGAATGATGGCGCAGTCTAATCACGAGCCTTGCAGCGTGCCAACTTACTACTACGGTTGCACAACATTTTTGTTGATCATGGAATGTACGCACCTCCGCTTTTCACTTCCGGACTTTCGTTCTTCAGTTTTTTTCCGTTTAATTACTTTTTCGTCGTAACGACCTCTGCCGGGGACCACTTCAGCGTAGTCGTGACTTTAATTTCTTTCTAGAATTTTCCGTTCTGTAGAATAAAATGCAAGATGTCCTGGGGTATATGTATGTAAGCTAGTAAGTGTATTGTCTTGGAATTGTATATTCTGTTGGTGTGCCGAGTACGGCGTAGTATTTTAAATGTTTTCTCTGGTGTTGATGTTCAGAATGGCCGATGCAGTTGGGATGCACGCTGGCGCCATCTGTATTATTTATAAATAACGTTACTTCGATTTTTTATGTCAATAATCCTATTGATATTCCAATTGGCGATTGAGTTTGGCATTCCGAAGTAAAGTGCGAGAGGTTTATGATAAAAATATTGATTGACTTTGGAACTTTATTATTTGCCTCCACATTTGTGTCTCATTGATATGGAAGACCGCTTTCAGAGAAAAGGTTTGCTATTATTTAATATACCTCTACATATTAAACAATATCGGTGTTATTACAAAAAGTTAAACAGACGTTGAACGCGTGTCTAAAAATTAATCCATTGACTATTTTTTAGACACGTGTTGAACTTCTTTTATAATAAAAATAACATCGTATTAATTTTTCATAGTCCTCGCCTTAGGCTTCATCTAGTCACTAGTGCTACCATCAAATCAGAATCAGAATCAGAATCATTTATTTGTTAAACATAGGTTTACAAGGTCGTAAAAATTAACTATAGTTTCACTATGTTTTGCCTAGTGGCATACAAATAGGCATTTTGTCATGCTGAATATTAATATAGATAGGTACAAATAGATTATGATGTCAAAACTTAGAGCACAAAATTAAAAAACCAAGATTCGCAATCATCATCATCAGCCCGTGTCAGTCCACTGCTGGACATAGAAAGAAGAAAGAAAGAAGAAGAAAGAAAATACGTTTATTTGACGCATAGGACAACAGCACAAACCAAAAATAAACAATACAAAAAAATAAAAAATAAAGTAAAAATAACAATTAGGCAGTGTGTCGCTGTCCAACGTCAAAAAGGTTGCAGCTCAGCATAATGCTGCGACGGGGGCCGCAGCGTTGGTTTTCTGCCGCAACACTTTTTGAGTGACGATGACGACGGAAAAACTACAGTTACTTAACTAACATGACGCATACATAAAAGCACGAAAGTACCAAAAGTCTCAGGTAAATTCGACACAGAAAGTGGGTTAAATCTCACTTGCAAGATTTGTCCTACATAATATACTAACATACTAACTATACATACTAACATAGGCCTCTCCCATAGCACGCCATTGGGCTCGATCTTCAGCTCTCCTCCTCCAGTCCCTGCCCACTGTCTTGCGAATATCATCGCCCCATCTAGCAACAAGACGCCCTACAACGCGTTTGCCAACACGCGAACTTCACTCCAGAACCAGATTCACAACACAAATGTCAAAATTAATAATTAGGGGCTACATCTAACTAATATTATAAATGCGAAAGTATGGATGGATGTATGGATGAATGGATGGATGTATGGATGAATGGATGGATGGATGGATGGATGGATGGATGTTTGTTTGTTACTCAATCACGCCAGAACGGCCCAACGGATCTGGATGAAATTCGGCACATAGATAGAGAAAAGTCTGGAATAGCACATAGACTACTTTTTGTTCCGGAAAATTGCGTAGTTCCCGCGGGATAGCGATAAACTAATTCTTTGCAGACGAAGTCGCTGGCAACAGCTAGTTATTCAATATGTCAACATGCTACAGATATTTATCAACTATCATTTAGAAATCCTAAAAAACATTTACAGCTATAAAGTCAAACTAACGCAACGATATGCTGAAATATTCTGGAACAGAGGGACCCTGTATAAAATTAAATTCAGTAACACGTGAACCGATCATGCTCACCGCTAAATAATTTAGTTCACCCATTACTATAAAGCAATAGCCGCAAACCACAGCACGGTCCACTGCCAATGTTGACATACATATATGTAACCAATAACTAAACATAAGTATCAACCCTCCCTCCATCTAATCCAACTAATATTATAAATGCGAAAGTATGGATGGATGGATGGATGTTTGTTTGTTACTCAATCACGCCAGAACGGCCCAATGGATCTGGATAAAATTCGGCACATAGATAGAGAAAAGTCTGGAATAGCGCATAGGCTACTTTTTATCCCGGAAAATTGCATAGTTCCCGCGGGATAGGGATAAACGAATTCTTTGCAGACGAAGTCGCTGGCAACAGCTAGTTATTTATAATTCAAGGTGTAAAATCAATCGTTACTCACATTCATTCATTTTCACACTAAGATAATATACCAAAAAAGAAAATCGTTCCATGCTGGTCTGGAAGGAAAGAAAAAACATAGAATGTTCCAGTTGCTTCTCGTCTCGTACAGATCGTAAAAGCGCATCGAGGGAATGGGCGAAAATCGTAGGAATTACTTTATAGGCGATGCGATTTGCTAATCTACCCATCACTATTTTCATTCCTCTTTCCATCTTTACGTTCGCAATTTCACAAAACGTTGCCTTCTGTAGGCTTATTGTCTAACTCGCTCGCAATCGCCATCGTGTTCATTTGACAGTTCATGTATGGGCTGACAATTGGCATCGGAATCAGCTAGCTGTCACATTCATACAAGAACTGTCAACATGAACACGATGGCGATTGCGAGTTAGACAATAAGCCTACTGATCTTGTTACGCTAGACCAGTAGTTCCCAAAGTGGTCCAGGTGGACCCCAGGGGTCCACGGAAGACTTGACGGGGGTCTACGTTGGGCGTGACCAAAAATAGGGGTCCACAATCGCAAGCGGGGGTGCATGAAAATTGAGTAAAATTTGTGAGAATTGATTGGTTCTTGTGCTGTGAGTGATTGTAGATTTCAAGAAAGTAAAGTAGGATGAAGTCACTCGCAGCACAAAAATATAATATAATTGAAAATTTGTTTAGTCGACTTTATTTTCAAATAATTAACCCTATCAAGCAATCAATTCTAACCAATTTTTTCGAAAACTGTTAATTTATCGTTGAAACTCAGCAACAACGCAAGTTTCCATAGATTATAGAGCTAATCTTAATTTTTTTTTCGAGATTTAGTTTAGAAATTAGTGGTAATGTAGCTGCAGGGGGTCCACCGGATCCAGCAAAATTTTGAGAGTGGTCTATGGAACAAAAGAGTTTGGGAACCTCTGCGCTAGACTCTATCTACACCGTAAGTGATGTAGACGTGATTTGAGTTTGTTTAGACAATGAAAACATATTTTACATTATTATGCCCTCCTGTTTCCACCCCCCGTTTTACAATCCCACTGCCAACGCTATGTCATCAAAATAAATACAATATCTTAGGGTAAGCCGGCGACTCTACATGCGACTTGTACCGGATTAGTGTTGTATCCAGTAATCCCGGATGCGGTACCGTGTACCGGGATATTTGCATACGGTCGCCGTTAAATGTCATCTGCCGTTGAGACGGCAGTCTTAGTCGGATTGCTTGTAATTTCAGGCTGCTCGGATGATTGTTGTTTGTGTTAACGGAGTTAGATTTAGGTTGCAGTGAGAATTGATGTTATGGGGGGTTATGATTGTAAATTGTGTCGCTGTGCATCGATGTTTGTACATACAATTATTAAGCTTAGAGTAGGTGAACTGTGTAGGTAGATTTGTGTTGTTCATACATGAGGAATGGAACGTAAGATGGTGAGAAGATGACGGACGATACTCGAGTGAGACGACGAATATTCGATTTGAAGAATGAGGTGACGTGTGATATTTAGGATTTAGTTTGTCAGTCTGCGGTACGACTCTGATAGGTTAATATGTAAAGAACTAGCGACCCGCCCCGTATTATACATATAAACCTTCCTCTTGATTCACTCTATCTATTAAAAAAACCGCATCAAAATCCGTTGCGTAGTTTTAAAGATTACACACATACATAGGGACACAGGGACAGAGAATGCGACTTTGTTTTATACTATGTAGTGATGATGTAGTGATAGTAGATAAATATTTTTTCGGTGGCTAAATTAGCTTTGTTTAAATAATTTAGTCCCACATACGTAATTATTAATATTTTGCGGTTGCTTGGACTCTCTGCAAGGCCCATACGTATCCCGCCAAGAAGTAGTACGATACATAGTATATCTATGCATTTCTCTTTTATTTCTCACCGTTACTTCCCAATTTGGTGAAATAAGGATTAAAATAAATTTGGTGAATTAAGGCACGGTATCAAACAACAGCACAACTCGCCATAGTAAACACAACGCAGTAGGTAACCCATTGAGCTCCTAACTTAGTCCAAGTTGCATGTAATGTAACAATGTACGCAGTACGTGACTGCAACTGACGGCAATGGCCGCTGATTGATTTGATGGTACAAGACGGTAACGGACAGACGGACAGACGGATAAAGTTTACCTCTAATGCACATACGTCTTGAATACTTAGCAGGTTAAGTTAGATGATAATTTTGTATTTTGAATCAAAGTTTCAATAAAAAGAACATGTTTATTGTTACCTACCTTGAACTTATATGTCTTATAATAACTTCTTCGTTTTCTTTATAAGTACATAAAAAGGCAACAGAACCACTTACTTTACTACTCCATGCTTTTTAATTAAGCTACCAATTTTAAAATCGCGTTTTGATTGCTATTTGACCTTTTTAGTTTTGTCATACAATTTTATTAAGAAATTACATTCCTTATGGAATTTCGGGAACTCCTTTAGGTTTTTGGAGCTAGGTACATCACTATAAGTTTTAACAAAAATCTTAGTAGGTTGTACACAAATATTTCACTTATATTATGTAATAAATAAATAAAAAAGTTACATAACTTACTGAGACTGTGAGAGTATATACGCTTGCACAACATAAAAGGATTATTTTTTATAGTAAGTAGATTTTCTATCAAGCACCAGTGACTTGACTTAAATAATACAAAATTACTACATGCTGCCAACTGAATAATTTTGATAAAACCACATCAGTGCTTTTTAATGATAAGGAGCAGCGTAACAGGTAGAAACAACTACCCGCCGTCAGAGCTACTATTACACAATAAAGAACAATAACAATTAGCATGTCATTAATACATGCGTCAGGGCGCGGCCATTGTAAAAAAAAAATTCGTCGCGCGTGCGCGGAATGCGTTATATTTGCAAATAATGGTGCATCGGCCCCGGCTCACCTTGTGCGGCGCATCGGGAATATCAAATAGTGCATTTGTTATGTGTACCGCGTTCCGGTACCGGGATTCCGTAATACCGCAAAAATCGCGGGACTCGCTTTCCCATCACTATTTCTTTTACTTTTTTTTGGGTAGGTACTTAATTCCCATACGGGCCCAGTTGTGGATTGGGAATTTCACACGCAATTGAATTGCTTCGCAGTTGTATACAGATTTCTTCACGATGTTATCCTTCACCTAAAAGCTCATGGTAAATTCCACATGCAATATCGTACATAAATTCCGAAAAATCTAGAAGTGCGAGCCCGGGATTACAACCTATGAGCCATTAGGTGCCTTCGTTGGTAGGATAGTGGCGTTCGACCCGCGCGGTCGAAACGCTCAAACATTCCGACTGGTATCAAGTTTCTAAATTACGTTAAAAAATGTCTTTTTTTTAGACAAACAAAGTCTTTAACTTAGATCTTGTAACTGTATTCTATTTCCATTGTCAAATATTACTTTCTAGTACAAATTAATTGTCTTGATATTATCCTAAACTTGCTTTTTACTTTATAATTAAAAATGTCTTGCAAAATATTTTCCTTCTAGACGATATCGGAACTAATTAACAAGTAGGACGAAAAAGTTTTGATGCTTGATAGGTAAAAAAATTTAAAATTTTCCCTTCTTCCCCACTTAGTCCAATGATGTAAGTAATATGAACAAAGTCCAATTTCTCCAACAAGCAATCACCGGGAAATGGCTACAGCGCACTTTACGATTCATAACCCAATCGGAAACTTGATAGTTTTAAGAGCTAATATTTTATTTGGCTCTTCGTCAAGTCTTCAAGGTTACGGCTTTTGTTTTAAAGAAAATAGTGTTTGATACTTTCGAAAGGGACTGAAATGTACTTCGAAAAGGGAAGGTCGTGGTTTCAGTAAGCTTATTACGTAACTCGCTCGCCATCGCCATCGTGTTCATTTTGACAGTTCTTGAAGGAATGTGACAGCTAGCTGATTCCGATGCTAATTGTCAGCCCATACATGAACTGTCAAAATGAAGACGATGGTGATCGCGAGCGAGTTACGTAATAAGCTAGCAGGATTGATTGAGATTAGTGAGAATTTGACGCGCGTCTTTGTCAGTTTTTGTTTGATTGACGAAAGAAAAAATATCTGTCCAATATTTTTAACTCCCGACGTAGAAAGGTGTATACGTTTGACGTCGATGTCTCAGTGTATGTTTGTGACATCGTAGCTCACAAATGGATGGACCGATTTCAATGCCATTTTTGTGAAAGCCAATTTCCTTGCAAAACATTCCCGAATTACAAAACTTTTTTATGACGTAAGATAGCAAATAGAAAGAAAAACATTTCAGAGCTATTTAATCACACTAGCTTGGGTTGATATCTGCTAAAGTATCCCGGAACAATATTAGGAGAGCCTGGGTCCTTACCGTAACGTCTTAATGCAATTCAGTTTAGGTTCGCTCGCTGTCAGATTCATACTAAAAGTGACAGCTAAAACTTGAACTGAGTCGGAATTAGGACGTCATGGTAAGGCCCCTGTAAATCTTACATTTTTATCGTGACCCGTCGTCCAATTGTCAAATGAAATATTGGAGAGTTCTTACAGACATGGCGTCTGATAGCGTCCACAACGTCCGCAACCGAATCGATACGCGACGGATCGCGTAGTTGCGAACTTATCCAATTAATTGTTTGGATAAGAGGGAAAAGATGTCGCGGACGCGGCGGCCATAACAATAGGGTTGGTTGATGTTGGAAAAGGTTACTGATTTCTGTATTAAGTATGCTTATAGCTACGTAATCTACGCAGATCGAGCCCAATGGCGTGCTATGGGAGAGGCCTATGTCCAGCAGTGGACTGACACGGGCTGATGATGATGATAGCTACGTAAAAAGCCGTGGTAGCTGGTTTGACCTGTGGCCTCTCAAGCAGAGGGCTTGGGCTCGAATCCCCGGCTCGCGCTTGAGTTTATCGGAATTTATATGAGTGATAGTGAAAATACCAAGTTTCTAGCAGCATATTTGACAACAAGATTTACCGGAAGCGCGAAAAAAAGACATAAAAATCCTATTTTTTGTCAAAATCTTATTTTTCAGTACTTCCTATGACTTTAGAACATTTCTTTTGAAAATCCGGGGAATCCTCCGGGGTTGCGGGTGTCTATTGGCAGTGGTGATCCCTTACCATCAGGTGACCCACTTGCTCGTTTGCCTTCCTATTCATATATATAAAAAAAACCGTTTTGCTACCAGAAAATGTATACACATAGCTTTGGCCAACAAATCCACTTTAAAGTTAATGATTCGAAGTTAGTCTCGTACCGTTCCACTCGCACTAATAGCCATTAGAGCGAAAGGGATAGCACGATACAAACTTTGAATTTCGAACATCAGAGATTCTCAGCTCGGATCGCGTGAAACATCACCCTAGATTCCGAAAGTTCGCATCTTGTCGACATAGTTTAGGCGCCGACGTTATACAAACTCACATGTTAAATGTCCACGCTCCCGGATATCTCCCGTATTGTATGTATGTATGAACACGCTTTTGAGCGAACAGAATGGTAATAAACACGCACTCTGAATGGAAATGGGCGACATTTGAATGACAGAAGATCCTCCAACTGTTTATCTGTTTAATTAAGTGTAGGATTTTTTCAACGTAATATAAAATTTATTCAAAACTACAATGTACATAAGGTGATATGAAAACAGACTAATACTAAAACTTAAACTACTACTAATTATTAAACTATAAAATAAATACGTCGTCAAAATTTTCGGCCGCAGGCATCGACCCCAAAACGCTGGCCGCGTTGCCTCTCTGAACTGCAATTCCAAACCTTTGAGAGAGGTAAGCGCCAGCTCTAGGATCACCTGTGGCCAGCACTAAACGTTTCGAAAGTTCCTGTATATTTTTTTTTGTGTCCGCCGACCAAGGTCCCATTGTCTCGAAAGCAAGCGCCGCAAACACATGGTAATCTGTTAATGCAGCATATTTGCGATGCTTGCTCGTTTGGGCTTGTTCGGCAGCTGCCCCGGCCCTTAGTGAAGTGCTTTGTATGTGGGACGCAGCAAAGGTGTCGACACACGTCGCGTCCCACACCAAAGAACGTCCCAGCGTCCATGGTACCAGGGTAGCACCATCTGGCCTCTTGCCGTCGTCCCTCAACAAACCGCAAGGCTCTAGAGTTGCTGGAATCGATGCGGTAGTGAGGGCCCGACGAAAGAGGTCATTAAGTGCACCGTGGCGAAACAAACGGCTAGCACTCTTCACGCAGGAAAACAGTGTAGTGTGGGATGTAGGATTCGTGAAAAAGCCATGGTAGGCTAGTGGTAGTAGACCTATGGCCTATCAAGCAGTAGGCTTATTGTCTAACTCGCTCGCAATCGCCATCGTGTTCATTTTGACAGTTCTTGTATGAATGTGACAGCTAGCTGATTCCGATGCCAATTGTCAGCCCATACATGAACTGTCAAAATGAAGACGATGGTGATTGCGAGTGAGTTAGACAATAAGCCTACAGGACTCTATTTCACCAAATTGACAATTGTCAGCGACATGTGACAATTCGAAATGCAAGGCGTAGTCAATATGAAGCCAATCGGCAAAGATTCTGGTTGACTTTGTAATGTGAACAGAATTGACACTTGTTTTCGACAATTGTCATGTTCAAATAGGCGCTCATGAGTTCAAACCCCGGACTAGCACCTCTGAGTTTTCGGAATTTATGTGTATATTTGACTAGCGTTGCCCGCGACTCCGTCTGCGCAGAAGTCGGTTATCGCTATCCCGCGGTAACTATGCAATTTTCCGGGATAAAAATTTCCTATATCCTTCCCCGGGACTCCAACTATCTGTACACCAAATTACAACCAAATCGGCATTGGGATTTGCATCACGTTTTTCAAAGAGGTCTTTGTAAAAACGATTAAAATGAAAAGTTCTTCAAATAGGCCGCTCTTTAAATTTTGTGATACTACCCACTAATATTAGGTAAAAAACTTAAAGGCCGCGCCTAACGTAATTGTGGGCATAGATGGAATAGCCTATAAAACGATTTCTAAGTTTTTCGCCCATTCCCTCAATGTGCTTTTGCCATTAGAATTTAGCAGTAGTTTTGTCAAAGTCCTACTCCCAGAATAGGCGTCTGTGTTGCAATGTACTGTTACGTCACCCGAAGGTTTTCCTGGGACCGTTTTAGATGCATCCGTATTCTTGAATTATCACACGCGTCCACTCCACACCTGTTCAGTCAGTCATAGGTTATCAACAAGCTTAGTATGCTAATTTATTTTACGAATACAGTACTTACAGAATTGTTATGAATTCGGTACAGTCAAGGGCATAAATATTATGAACGCTACCGAGACGTCAAAAACATCTATACACTTTATACCACAAATAAGGCCGGTGTCACATATATTTGACACAATGGCTGTAAATATTTTGTAGTATTTATGCCCTCAATTGTACATTTAGATTGGAATACTATGATGTTCTAAGCCATTGATTTAAGTGTTCAGGGGCCTTAACATGACGTCCTAATTCCGACTCAGTTCAAGCTTTAGCTGTCACTTTTAGTGTGAATCTGACAGCGAGCGAACCTAAACTGAATCGCATTAAGATGTCATGGTAAGGCCCCTGGTGTTTGTCGGAAGAACTCGAGGGTTTTGCACAAAATAACCCTTTCGGGCAAAAATTAAAGATTTTTGACGTTTGTTTTACTGTCAAGAATGTATTAGGTTTTCACAGAAATCGTACGGTATCTCTATGAAAAACAAAGTTATTTGCAGGTGAAAAAGTCGTTATTTTATCATTAAATAGAAGTGGAAATCTCGGTCACTCATTTTTAATTAATTTTAGCTTTAAGCTTTACTTTTTAACACGTAACTGTATGACAACGAGAAGGACCCGTTACGTTGTGAGTGATAAACCCGAAATTGCTGCTTGTTGTTAATTTCTAAACGACACTGAAAATTAGAACACATAGAAAAATCCGAAAAGTAAATCTATGGCCGGGAATCGAACCCGGGTCCTCGTCATTCCGTGACGCGTGCTATACCCCTACACCACCCATAGCAGGCTTGTTGTTATTAAATGAAAACGCACTTTTAGAAGGTTCATTTGATTTGATTGCATGAACTTGGGAGCTTAAATTTTTTAGCGAGCTTTTTTGAAGTGAAAACTTGTTTAGTGGCGCTGAGCACTTTTTGGGATGGGTAAAAAATGTTAAACTCACGTCAGGCGTAAGATGGAGGGAGAGTTTAAGTACCAGGATATCAGAATCCTCTAAGAGCTTATTTTGAAACACGAATGAAGCTAGAGTCGCGTTCGATTTTTGAAGTGTGCGTTAATTTCGTCGCCTTAACGTATGTGCGTTTGGACTAGTGGAATAACAGTGTGTTTCTCTCAAGTGACCGCAGTTCGAATAGAAAGAAAGAAAGAAGACATTTATTCATTTTGCATCACGTGTAGAAAAAGTTTTTTTTCCTTTTTTTTGTTTTTGCACGAGTGTGCGTGTGTGGTTTTTACTTCAGCCCTAGGTACTCCCGGAGTGCTACCCGGTGTTTTTGTAATAAACCAATACCTACGAATTTCAACAATGCAGTACCATCTTCCTTCGCACACCTTTTTCAATGCGGCTTCGCACTGCACCACTTTAAAGTGGTAAAACAACTAAACTAGGATTGCATTCGTTGCATTAGCATGGGTAGTTTCAATGAATTCGATTGGCTGTATAAGCTCGCTAGAAGGTCGGTACTGCACTCGTGTAGGGTGGCAGTGTTAGCGGGTGCAACAACCCGTTAGGCATGGGCGACAAGCGTGGCGGCGAGCGATTTCTTTATCCAATAACGAAATTAGTTGGCATCACATACAGTGTATCCAATCGCCAGTAGAAAAAAGTAGGCAGGCAGTTTGCACTGGTAGTATCACTGGTACGATAGAAGGGATGAGCGGAGGTTTAGATTAAGACAGAAATGTGAGCAAGTGAAATAGGATGGACCGATTACTGTTAAGTACAAGACCTAAAGGAATGGCGTGTATTCGAAGAGAGGCCTATTTATTAGAGAAGTGTTGTGGCTGGGTTTAACGCAATGTTTGTCCATAGGCTGTGTGCGATGGACAACTGCCCAAGTTTACGGGTGCCATATTGGATTTCTGTACGTCTTGTCAACTATTTCAAATTGTGATTTATTATTATATCGAACGTACTGTGCCTGTGCCACAAAGTTATCTAATGCGGTGTCAGCTACGCTTTCGGTGAATTCTATCGCTGAAATGATTTTTGTAGATAGCTAATGTTTTTATTACAATTTATTGCCGATACGAAAACGTTGTGTAGGTATCGATTGAAAACAGCACAATGTTGTTTCTGGTGAACAGTTATATAGGACGTTGTATCTATGTCGTATAGATGAGATACTTTTTATATATGTACCTCATGTTTAATTCCATCGGCTTACTCTACGCTGAACCACAGTAAAGTAAGTTGGTAGAGATCCGCACTCAACTTGCAAAAGACTACCCGCAAAAAAAAAAAACTAGAAAAGTTTTGGCCGCGAGACGCTTACGACTCTGCAATCTCGTTCGCTCCCACAGGGCCCCGCCCTTTGTTCTTGAAACTATTTTCTATCCTCGCAAACGCTGCTAGCCAATGCGGTATAAATACGCGCTGCAATAAAATATGGCGGCCCATGATTGATTCGGCAACGTTTGGGCTGGATCGTGTGTAACGACTTAGCTTTAGTTGTGTGGGTATATAGCCTCATTAACAATTTTAAGCTTTAAGAGAGTTAGGTACTATGTAGTACTAATCTCTTCATTTCATGACCACATATTATAAAAACCGGCCAAGTGCGAGTCGGACTCGCGCACGAAGGATTCCGTACCAGAAAAAAGGCTAAAAGCTGGTGCCATTAAACACTTGTTTTATTGAGTTTAAATTCCGTCGTCAACATTGTACGCATTGTACGCCTCACAGAGGCAGGACATGACGAATTGTAATCAAACTTTTTAAGACCTGTATTACTCATGACCATTAAAAAAAAAAAAACATTTTGACTACTCTGTTGTATGGGAGCCCCCTTAATTATTATTATTATTTTGTTTTTAGTATTTGTTGTTGTAGCCACAATAAAAATACATAGTCTGTGCAAATTTCAACTGTCTAGCTATTATGGTTCTTGATATCTAGCTCGGCGAGTGGTAGCCATAAAAAAGGGCTAAAATATCACGTTTTTTGTATGGGAGCCCCGCTTAATTATTATTTTGTTTCTAGTATTTGTTGTTATAGCGGCAACAGAAATATACAATCTGTGAAAATTTCAACTGTCTAGCTATTACGGTTCTTGAGATACAGCCTGGTGACAGACGGACGGGCGGACGGACGGACGCACAGCGAAGTCTTAGTAATAGGGTCCCGTTTTTACCCTCTGGGTACGGAACCCTAAAAATGAAGTCCGCCAACGCGTCTCTTTCCGTCCATCCGTCTTCGCGATAAACTCAGAAACTACTAAGTATCGGGAAAAGCCAAGCTGGGATACGAATTTTAATTTTGCGCGGACAAAGTTTGCGTACGAATCAATCTCTCAGCATTATTCGGGAAAAATTCAACAGGTGGTAAAGTTATTGTGATTAAACAAGCCTGGCTTACCATGACGACATAATGCGATTCAATTCAGACTCAGTTCAGGTTTTAGCTGTCATTTTTAGTATGAATCTGACAGTAAGCGAACCTAAAGTGAAACAACTGAATCGCTAAGACGTCATGGTAAGAGGTCCCTGTACATTTTTTTTATCGTAGTTTTGGATTCAAAATGAAGTGAAGCTGAGGCCGTTATGTTACAGTAGAGGGCATAAATATCGATACAACCATCATCTAACTAATATTATAAATGCGAAAGTATGGATGGATGGATGTTTGTTTGTTACTCAATCACGCCAGAACGGCCCAACGAATCTGGATGAAATTCGGCACATAGAGAAAAGTCTGGAATAGCACATAAGCTACTTTTATCCCGGAAAATTCCCGCGGGATAGCGATAAACGAATTCTTTGCAGACGAAGTCGCAGACAACAGCTAGTGTCAAATATATGTGTCACCGACATTGTTTGTGGCATTAAAAATTGGTAATGTAGCTACATAATATTTATGTCCTTGCTTGGCTGTACACATAGCTGGGCACCATTAATCAAATAGTTAACTTCGTTAATCGTTAATCCGCTACAAAAAAGTTAGCTTCGTTAAACGTTAAAGCGTTACATTTCGGAAGAACTAACGCAAGTTAACGTTAACCGTTAATCCGTTAATAAATGTTAAATTGCATTTTTATATCGTTGCGTTAGTGAACTTATAAAACCTGTTGGTTTAGGTTCTGCGCTAAGTAATGAAATGATCAAACGAAACAAATATCTTCGCAGTTTTCTCACTCGCACGCACCGGCAAAATGTACCTAGTTTTAGTTTAGTTTTGTTTTTATTTCACTTGCTGCCACGCGCCGCCCGTCACTTGTCGTTTCATACTTGTCAGAATCTGTTTTTCGCGCTGTGCCGCGGTGCCGTGCGGTAAATAGTAGGCAAAGGATTAACGATTAACGGACTTCTGCATAGTAACGGAATAGATCATCATAGATCTTCTCTTCAGTGATACTTACCCAACCAGCTGCTGACATATTCCGGTTTAATTCTTATAGACCTTGTATTTGATTTTGGTTGTAATTAAAGGTATACGTAATCTATCCCGCCTCGACAAACAATCGTAACGTTTGGAAAAACATGTTCCTTTCCGTTGTGAAATTGGTTCAGCCCAGAATGATAGACAATGTACGGGCGCTTTATGATCAGTAAACCAGCCATCAACCTCATGCGCAGTTTGAAGTTACGTTATAAAGGAAACATTTATTTGTGTATGAGGCAAAACAATTTTTTTAGTAAGTACATTATATAGAAATTTAAATTAAAATGTATAATGTATGTGTAAGCAGGTATGTAAACCCTTTATTGCAAAAAAAACAACACAATATTTTACAAACGTTTTTTTATACGGCAAGGAAGGCAAAGTCGTTTCGCTCACTCTAACGGTCATTAATTTGAGAGTAAGGAGTAATTACATGAACTTTGTAAATCGAATTTTAAAGTAGCTCAGTTTCGGAGCTGGCAACACCGGCCGTGAAAAAAATTACGTCGGCCATTTTGCCACGCGCTGTTTTGGCGCGCAACAATTGACGCGTTTACGCGCGCATAGCACGTAATTCCACAATAAATCCATTGTTGCAGAATGCAAAGGTTGATGATATGCGCGAGTGTACGCGGGCTGAATTTGTTGTGTTTTAGAATTTCCAAGATGGAAATGTCCGGGTGTAGAGTCCTGTTGACTTTCTAGGAATTTATCTTCTAGGCTAGGAAAGATAGGTATGATAAAGCTACGTATTTTAGGCTGTAGGTAGGCTCTATCTATCCCGTAAGGGATATAGGCGTGATTTATAACTCTTTCGGAGAAACAAATCTTTACAGCGGTAGAGCGTTAATGAAAGTCCGAGGCGAAGTTCCGATACGCCAGCACTGTTTGTAAACAATCAGAAATATACGTTACTACGATACCCTTATCAAATCAAACTATTAGGACAACTTCCAACGCGGGACCATGCCAAAACACTGGAGTGCGTTCACCCGGCAATTTTGGCGGCTAACCTGTGACGTTTGCTTTATTTTTTCTTTTATTTCGCGGTCAAATAATTTTATAGATATTGGCGCCGGTTCATTGGGGATGCCTCTGGACTTGGCCATGGCCCCGGTTGGCGGGCCTAACTAGGGCGCCGCGTCACCCGAGCACTGGCCAAAAACACGGCACACGCGGAAAGACGCCGCGAAAAAATGACGTCGGCCATCTTGCCACGCGCTGTCAGTGTTGCCAATTTAGCGACGTGAGGCCTTATTGTCAAATGTCTTTCTACCCTCATTATCCATCCCTTTCTACCCTTATCTTTCATCGTTTGACAGAAAAAAATTGTGATTTATCTGTATCTCATTTTTCTGTCTCGTGCTGACATAGGTAGGTGCCTACGCGTATCGTATCGCCCATTCTCTTGCATTGCCGATCTATTAAGTACTGTATTTTATATCTAAGTATGTATATGTTCCTATGTTACATGAAACTCTTGAACTATTTAAATACTTACCAGATTTTTTGGAGAATATGAAGTTTGATTCAAAGAGTTGTCAACTTTTAAAGCTTTCCGCTATCCACTTTTTAACTTTTTTATAATAAATTAGATGTTTTAAGTTCGACGGTTGTTCTTGTGTTACGAAAGTGGTGAGAAATTGTGCTGAGTTTGATTTAAAAGTAGAATAAAGCTTAGTTAATCTTGTTGTCGACTCACAAAAATAATTGAGGTGTAGTTTTGAAGCAATAACTACACTGATTCTACTACTTTTGAATATAATTTTAGAGATTAGACAGATATTTTCAAAAATTAGGCTCCAGTTCAATGATGACTAAATATAAAATTAATTAGAAAGAATGACTAGAAAATAGCGATTTAGATGAAAACTTATTTAGCGATGATTTTCTGTTCTAAGTGTTAAAGATAAGATCGGTCTAAACAAACTTATCGTGTACATAAATATGTAAAATCGAGTTGTCCAATATCTACTTATGCAGCCAACTGTTCAAAAATATCCAAACACGTTTCTTATGTAACTGAAAATAAGGTGTATGTAGATATTTTTGAACGGTCGGCTGTATAGATATTGGTATTGGAGAGCTTGACTGTACGCACACAAATTCGCCAAGTAAAATACACTGAAGAGCAATAACAACGGGTCGCATTCCATAGAAAGTTGTATGAAAAGTGACCTGTTATTTTGCTCGTGAGTATATATAGCCGCACGAAGCCGCAACACTCGTCTTTATTTCCTTTTATGTTGCCCGTGACTTCGCCTACGGTGAATTCGTTGGAACTATTCAATTTTCAGGGATAAGAGTTATCCTAATGTCCTTCCTTCGTTCTCAAACTACGTTCATACCAAATTTAATCACGATCGGTCGAAAGCTTAACACACAGTCGCATTCGCATTTAAAATATTAATTAAGATTTGCTCTATTTATTATATAATTAAACGGGACTTAATCACGTAAACAAAGCAAAGAAAAGCAAAGCTAGAGCAGCGTTTGCTCTAGTTCTTTAGTTAATCTTTAAACGTCTATTCACAGGCATCGACAGACGGAGACCCGAAACTAGTGCCTAGTTTTTCTCTATCTAAAAAACGTGAACACAGAACACAGCTTACCTTACATAATGCCAGTAGATGATCGTAATATCACGAGTCTTTCTATATTATTCGATAAAGTGATCCCCGTATGATATCACCGAGGCCGGTGCCAACTATTGCTACTCAGCTTTAGCATTTGCCAAATATTCATACCTTACGTATTGTGATGCGACGCCATCTTGTCTTTTCGCGCGCTTCTTTCATTAATGTTTTTTTTTCTATTTGTCAGGCCATGGTTGGGCTACTATTATGCCAATGTTTTTGGTTATTTAAAATGTTTTTTTAGTATGGTCAACTTTGATTGATATTTTTAATTTAAATTCTTTTCTCAAGGGATTCATTCATACCTTACGTATTGTGATGCGACGCCATCTTGTCTTTTCGCGCGCTTCTTTCATTAATGCTTTTTTTCTATTTGTCAGGCCATGGTTGGGCTACTATTATGCCATTGTTTTTGGTTACCTATTTAAAATGTTTTTTTAGTATGGTCAACTTTGATTGATATTTTTAATTTCAATTCCTTTCTCAAGGGATTCGTAATAAGAAACCAAGTGCCTTTTGAGCAGGCGTGATTTACCTACAAAAAAGTCATCAATAAGCAGTACTGTAATTGAAAGTTGACAGTAAATTTAGCTAAAGGCGGACTTTTAAGCCGTGAAAAAAAAACTTCCGGTTGCATATTATTTACAGCACACGCCTTAGACGCGTGAAACAAACACCTACGTCTACGACCCGAGTCATTCTTTATTTTCTAATTTTGTCTAGATACCCATCAGACAAACGTTTCAGATTGAAGATAATTCCAATGAATTCACAATTATGCCAGTTTACATTTTCACAAAACAGTCCTATTGCCAAATATTTGCTTATCGCCGCGATGTGTTTACGACGCCATTTTATACGGGTTCCCGCGCTTTAGGCGTTCTTTTTAAATTCAGCCAGTTACATTTTAATTTTAAAAATGTTTTCTTTTAAATCCAGCCAGTAAGGTTAGGTAAGCATTTCTTTATTTAGAGAGGATGTTAGTTCAAGTGCTTTTGTTTATCGAGTTGTTTTCATTCAGATGCTCTGAAGATTGATCTATTTTGGATCGGGAGGTCATATAAATGATAAAGGAGGATGGACATTTCTGCCAAAGTACAGTCAAGGTCAAAACAAATTGTGTACCTTTGTTCACGTTTACTATCAGACCGAAATTATGGTGTTCTCAACGAATGTCGTTTTAGGAGCTTAAGAACTAGGCTTATTGTCTAACTCGCTCGCAATCGCCATCGTGTTCATTTTGACAGTTCTTGTATGAATGTGACAGCTAGCTGATTTCGATGCCAATTGTCAGCCCATACATGAACCGTCAAAATGAACACGATGGCGATTGCGAGCGAGTTAGACAAAGCCTACTGTATGTATACTCGTGCAATCAAAAACGAGATGACTACGAACGAAGGACTAAAAAACTTCAGCGCTCTCTGTAATTGGTTAGAATTTCCTGAATATTGATAAGCCAATTACATCACAGCCGTTATGTATAACCGCCAATCAGCGTTTAGTTTTGTCTTTCAGTAAACATTTATAACCCCCTTATTCATAAACGCACTATAGGCCTCTGCTAAGTTAGTAATCGTTTGTCCTTATCTGTGAAAGGTAAATGTCAATGTGACAGATAAGGACAAACGATTACTAAGTTAACAGAGGCCTATAGTGCGTTTATGAATAAGGGGGTAAGAGAACACGACGATGTACCTACCTTCAGTACAGGGTTGACAGGTAAACATGTAATTAATTACTTCACGTAGTTTTGATACCTTTTAAAACATAAGTCAGCATTCCGCGTGATATATTATATCTTTCCGGGACATAAAGCTCGGACTTAACGCCACGTCAGGTTTAGAAAATTAATTAAGTATTTTCAAGATTAACATCATCAAATAAGCTAGTAAGCAATCTTTAAGAGTTGATTAAATCCACACTAATATTATAAATTCGAAACTGTGTAATACCTCTTCACGCTTAAACCTCTGAAACGATTTATACGAAATTTGATACAGATATAAGCTATGATCCCAGGAAGGACATTTCGCAATAAAAAAGTAGCCTATGTCCTTGCTCATGGTCAAGGTTTGCCCATCGAGGGAATGGGCGAAAATCTTAGGAATCACAATATTATAGGCAATGCGGCTAGCAACCCATCACTATTTTGACACCGAAGTGCAATGTTTATGGCCCGGTACTGTATCTTTGTAACGCGATCGGCGCAAGCAGTCCACAGGGATCTCTACCTGCCACAGACCACAGACTACACTAGGTAACACGAGAAATCAGGCTAACAGTACTAAGCAGGAAAACCCCCGTCCCAAAATACTGCCAAAATATTTCTGGACACAAGTTCAGACAGGCAGGAGATTCCGTGACGTCATGCGGGGTCCTGCCAAGTTACCGTGAGTTGTCTGAGAACGAAGCCAATGTTGTGACTGCTAGTTGTTTGTGTACGTAGAGTGAACGTTCAAGCGTTTTGACCGCTCGGATTAAGCGTCATTTGTTTTTCCCAAGTTTACATAAGTACACTAGCTTTTGCCCGCGGCTTCGCTCGCGTGTACCAGGAGTATTTCAAAATATTACCTTTTTTTTAAGTCTGTTAAAGAGCCATTTGCAGCCTACTTATAGTTACAGTACAAACTTTTGCATTTTGAAATTTTAGCTTTCTACAACCACTAAAACGCAAAATCCCGTTTTTTCCCTTTTCCGCAAGAATTTCGGGAAATCCTTTCTTAATGCTCCCCTACACTCCCCCAGGAACCCACTTGCCAAATTTCAGCTTTCTACGATCAGTAAAACGAAAAATCCCTTTTTTTCCCGTTCGTTCCCGTCAGCATTTCGGGAAATCCTTTTGTTAGTGCTTTCCTTCACTCAAAAATCGATCCCGTAGAACTGAATATAAATCCCGTTTTTTTCCTTATCCCTTGGGAATTGCCAAAAAAACCTGAAATAAATTTCTTAGTTTTGTAATTACCTACTTGTGTATCAAATTTGAAGAGTCTAGTTATTATAGTTACTGAGAAAGGGTCACTCGGAATCGAATATATAAATCCCGTTTTTTCCTTATCCCGTGGGAATTTCCAAAAATCCTTCCTTAGTGGATGCCTACATTGTGTAAGGTATCTATGTGCAAAATTTCAAGTCTCTAGGTCCAGTGGTTTGGGCTGTGCGTTGATATATAGTTAAGTCAGTCAGTCAGTCAGTCAGTCAGGACTTAGAATTTTATATTAAGTACATAAATCACGTCTTCATCCAATACGGAGTAGAGCCAGGTAACAAGATCTACAGGCCACGTTTAGCACGATTGTGGGCGTGTAAGAAAATGGAATCAAAATAGTGATGGGTTGCTAGCATCGCCTATAACATGATTCCTACGATTTTCGCCCATTCCCTCGATGGGCTTTTACCTGCGCGGGAAGAGAAGCAGCTGGCACAATCTATGTTTTTTCTTTGCTCCCAGGCCAGCATGGGAGTATGTGTTATGCGACAATATATGTAATTCTAATCAATACTGCTGCACTGCAAAGAAAAGGGTTAGAGAAACTGGGGCCTTACCATGACGTCCTAATTCCGACTCAGTTCAAGTTTTAGCTGTCACTTTTAAATATTTTATTGAATCAGGCGTTACTTTGCGGAGGTCCATTTTAATGAACACAAAATATTTACCCGTAGAGGGATCGAAACGCGCGTCAGTGTTTGTGTGGTGTTAGGATTAATTAAGTTTGTGGGATTTGTGTGCGTTTTGTGTGGTAGTAGCGGTGGGAGGGCTTGCATGCAAAACGTACATATTTCGCACAGGCTTGGTTAACTTGCACGTAAGTAGCGGAGTAGCAAGGTAAATATTTTGTGTTCACTGTCACTTTTAGTATGAATCTGACAGCGAGCAGACCTAAACTGAATCGCATTACGACGTCATGGTAAGGCCCCGCTCATACCGTTGTGCAAAAATTTGGAAAGAAACGCACATACTGAAATAAATCATTGTATGCTAAAGTTTCAATTTTCACAGTTAGGTAAATCAAAAATTCCACAGGTTAACGCAACATGTATTAAACAGGCATCGGCATATTTGCATCCGTAATGTTATGATCAATATACAATACTGTATTTGTACTGCGCGTGCGCGATGAATACCAAATTAATTGCATACTCTGACAGGGCACATGTTATTATTGTTTGGGGAAAGGAGGTCGCGGGTTTTTTCTGTAGATGAGTGGAAAAGAACGTTATAGGAAGATTGATTTTAGAGATTTTAATCCTCAATCTATACCTATAAAACAGTACCGTGACTGACTGACTGACTGACAGACAACGCACAGCCTAAACTTCTGGACCTAGGAATTTGAAATTTGGCAGACGTATATCTTGAGTATCCCAGAGGAGCACTAAGAACCGATTTTTTGAAATTTCCACGGGATAGGGAATAAATGAGGCTTATTATATTTCTCAGTAACACCACCTTCTTCTATTAAAAACCAGTACATATTTGTATTACTTGAGTTATTGTCTACGCGTACGAAGTCGCGGGCAAATGCTAGTCATTTATACAATACTAGCGGTGCCTGCGACTCCTTCTGCGAAGAGTTCGCTTATCGCTATCCCGTGGGAACTATGCAATTTTCCCTAATAAAAACTATCCAACTTTGTTTCGGAATTGAATCGCTTTAAGACGTCATTAAGGCCCCGTGTTTTTACTTTTTTTTTTTTTATGCGAATAGGAAGGCAAACGAGCAAGTGGGTCACCTGATGGTAAGCGATCACCACTGCCCATAGACACCCGCAACCCCGGAGGGATTGCAGATGCGTTGCCAACCTAGAGGACTCATCTCAAAAGAAACGACGTTATCGTCTTTCGAAAAATTCACTAGTATAATAATCAATAGTCTTAAAAAGTTCAACGGCACATAGTACCCACCTATATTTTAATATTAGTACCAAGCGAGCATTACAATCATCTTCACAAAATCATTAACAATCCTCATGTCACTCATATAAACATTACATAACATCACCGACCTTAAGTCATATTAGTTTATTTTAATTACAGCACTAACATCCTTGTCCATTAGTTCATGGAATCGCAGTCGCCCGTACCTCTCGCGAGGACTGCGATTTGTTCATTATCGTACAAAAAAAAAAAAAAACCTAGAGGACTTAGATGAAATGCCTCTTGTGCCCGTAATTTCCCCGGCTGTCTTACTCTCCACACCGGAACACAGCAGCGCAAGCACTGCAAGCTACTTCTTACCGTTGCGATGAAACAATCGAATAAAATGCATTTGCGGTTCTCCTGTTCATTGTATTAAAATTTTTGAATGACACACCTAGTAACCTAAATTTTTTATCGTATAAATTAAGTCTTATATCCCGTTATACGACGTAAAGGAAAATCATTTTAGAAAATCTGTGATGAGCCAGGTCATTGCACTTATAAACAATGGTTTAAGGTCACTGACACAAGGTTTATGGTTTGCAAATAACATCGAATTAATTTTCTTTCAAGTCTTTAAAAGGCGAGACATAAATTAGATTGTTTATTCATTGTTGAGCTGCTTACGTTCTATGCAAAATTACACACATGCAACTTAAACCAAATCAATATTTAACTTTAGGCTTTAGGAACCCGTCACTATTTTGATGCTAAACGTGGCCTTTAGGTCTTGTTACCTTAGGCTGTGTCTACCCCGTAAGGGATAAAGACGTGATTCATGTATATGTGAAAAAATACAGTACTTATCATCGAGTTACCAGTGATGCTTAAAAATCTGAGGACCGATTTTTGAAAGCTTATGTATGAAAATACCATTTAAAAAATTGTGCTAAACTCGAACTACTAAAGTATAATAAACATCAGCAACAACAACTTGAGTAAGTAATCTTATCGACTAAACGTGCGACCACACCGCCGCTTAAAAAACGGTGACGTTACGGAATCGCAACAAAATGTATGAAGAAACGGTGAGAAAACGTGACGCATACGACACGTCACTGCGTATACGCGGCTGTTTGGTCGCACCCTTATACACTATTGAATTGGAGCTGCAGTTTTTGATATTTTCTGAAACTCTGGCCGCCATATTCATCAATTTCCATTCAGTAACCTCAAAACAGCGTCACAAACACTCGTAAAGTAATTTGTTGTCAACTTACTCGGCAACGCCTTTACACCTGCACCTGTTGCTTCGATCGATGCTCGCTTCATTCACTTCGGCACGTCTGAAGGGACACCACTCACCGGACGACCAAGACAGAGGAGGGTTACCATGACGTCTTAATGCACTCAGTTCAGGTTTTAGCTGTCATTTTTACTATGGATCTGACAGCGAGCGAACCTAACTGTATCGGGATCGAAAATCGCATTAAGGCGCTGTCAACAGCAAATGACCTTGAGCAGCGCCACTCTTCGCACATACGGTTCGCGTGCCTGTGAGTGAAAGAGAAGAAACTATTCAGGCAGCTTGGCGCCCGTCTAAAATCTTGCAAATAAGACACAAATAAGAAGAAATAAAAAAAAGTATGGATTATTTGTGAAATATTTATTTATTTATTTCACACACAAACTATCATTACAGGTTACAGCCTAATGCGATAGCGCCTAAATTAATTTTACAAAGTCCAACTCAAATTTGACTCACTCGTTAGCCATGTAGGTATGAATATGTTGGCTTCATGTTTTTATTTGCAGACCCATACGTCGAAAAAATATAGACATAGAACCGTTTAATTATGATTATAAGACCAATCTTTGCAATTATTTTCTCTCGAGCCGATTTTGCTCAATTAGGTATGTATCGAGTCCGTCTATCGTGTTTGAAATATGACGAAAATTATCAATATAATTTTTTTGTATTTTTTTTGTGTGTAGTTTTTCTTAAAAAAGTGCTTAAATAACATCAATTTCAACAAAATTAGGTGTTGTCAGCCTCTTAAGACGTCAAGGTAAGGCCCTTGGTGTAAGCTTACGCAATATCACGATTTGTATTGGAACTAAGCGTGCCGATTTATTACCGCTTACTGTGACGCCATAGCCGAAATTTAGTGACGAGAAATCCAAACTGAATCAAAAACACCCCCCTCTGCCCCGCTACTATTGACACGATTCAACTGGATCCGCCGCCGTTAAAAAGGTCTTCGTATTTTCAAAATGCATGGAACATACCTCGACGCTTTGGTTCGGGTTTGGACATGCAAAGGATGACGATGACGACCAGTGGATTGATTCTCTGAGAGAAACTCGCTGCTCTTGGCTTGCAACTCTATAACTTGACCAGTTTTCTCGTAGGTATTATATAGAGTCATATGTCTGGTCAACTGGTCAGTGCACGACCAAGAACGTAGACTTCGGACTCAGTATGATTTCAGCCAGAGAACGGGTTAAGCTATGATTGCTCCAAGCGCAGTGATTGGTTCTTTTACTAGTTTTAGAAAATCATAAATATCCCAGGTCGACCAGAAGTACGTGGAGTCTATGTTGGAGACTCTCGCCTTGTCAGTATCCCAATTTGCACAAAGCGGGTTCGCTCATCCTTGGTGGCTCAGGATTCAAATTTCCTGCCTGTCTGTTTCCTTCAACGTCTTCAAATCTCGGGTGAACGGGCATTTACTAGGCAAACGTGCGTAATCTTAGGCCGCAACATAGCTCATTTTGCATTAAAAGATATCTGTTAAGGTAGTTATTTAATGATTTCTTGTTTAATTAATTGAGAACCAGCGGATGGACATCGCGTGTGTTCAAACTTTAATTTTAAGAACAAATGGACCTTATGCTCACTGAACGTTTTTTACAGCTTTAAGTTTAATAATAAATTAACAAACTTCCAGATTAAGTATTCCATAAGAATTCTACTTTGATCTACGGCGCACTGTCTAAAGTTTAGTAAAAGCAGTAATATTTTACAACTAACTGCTTTCACTAAAACAACTTCGGAATGCCAACTCTGCCAAGGAAAGTAACGCCACCATAAATGGCCCCATGTTGGGCGCCACTTATGCAATCTGTAAGATAAGGTTCTAACACCTAAGCTGATACTACAGTGTTTTTACAATGTCTCTTTCATTGCCAAAAGTGAAGACATTGGAGTTTGTAATCTTTTTGTTTTTACACACGCCAAATTTACGATGCTAGTTGAAAAGGGGCTTAGTTTCAAGGAAAGTTAGGATTCTGTGTACCACTGTGATGGCAATGGTCATAGTCGGCCAACTATAACAGCTTTGACGACGCGATTGGCCTAGTTGGTAGTGACCCTGCCTGCGAAGCAAGCGTCCCGGGTTCGAATCCTGGTAAGGGCATATATTTGTGTGATGAGCACGAATATTTGTTCCTGAGTTATGGATGTTTTCTATCTATATAAGTATGTATATCGTTGTCTAGTACCCATAACACAAGCCTTACTAGCGCTTACTTTGGGACTAGGTCAATTTGTGTGAATTGTTCCTTGATATTTATTTATTTATTTATTATAATCGATAATAAGCTAAACAAGAGTCACAAGGTATCAAAAACGATCAATTTTAATGGCTAAGGGTTCGAAATTGTGTTCAAAAGGGCATCGGGGTTTACAATTAAAATCTATAGGGAAGGAGTAAGTGGTATCTGTGGGTTCGAGTCCCAGATGGGTTTTGAGAATGCTCAGTTTCTTTAAGGTTTTAAAATGTTTCTGGAATGTTCCAGCAGATGATTTTGAAAGAGCAAGTGAGAATGCCTGCAAATATTTCTATTGGTTTTGTTTGGGTTGAAGACACGCATTTGACGTGTAATACTCTGAACAGTAATCAATAGCATGGATTAGATGATCTATACTATCGTGATACTGGTATGTTAATATTGAAGGATCGTGGATTTCAAAACAACCGGGTTCGCTGCGATACGCATTATTTCGTGATATGGATCGCAATATGCGTGGATCACACGACCGTCTAATCCAAGCCAATGTTCAGAAATGTTAGGCAACCACAGTTGAAAAGTTCTAAAAATCTTTTAACGGGGTTTTCAGACATAGGTACACATACCATTTGCTAAAACATTTTCAAATTAATTATATAGCTCAGTCCCAGCTTGGTATTGGGGGTACTAGCTTGCTCATCTTCGCACGGGATTTTTCAGTTGACAATATTGTATGTACATTAATTTAATATGTGTTTGGTTATTTGAATGTTTTCAGGACGAGTTCCATCCGTTCATAGAGGCCCTGATGCCCTTCGTAAAGTCCTTTTCGTACACGTGGTTCAATTTACAAGCGGCGAAACGAAAATATTACAAGAAACACGAAAAACGGATGAGTCTCGAGGAGGAGCGGCACACAAAATATGAATTACAGGTAGATTTTTAAAAGTTTCTTAAACAATACTTGAAGTTTCAGCCAAAACAGTGCAAATACATAATATATTTTTACATGCAAGCTACCCTTATCTGATCTACTGCTACATGAAACACAAATCCCAAAAACCAAATTGTCCTCTATACCTGTTCACCTACAAGTGTTTTTTGTTCATTAAAATGGACCTCCGCAAAACGCCTGACTCAATAAATTAACATTCATTTGGTTTTGTTGGGTTTGACTGACTTTAAACATGATTTTAACATCACAGAACGAAAAAGCAGAAGTGAAACAGAAATGGGCATCGCGGTTGCTAGGAAAACTGAGGAAGGACATCACACAGGACTGTCGGGAGGACTTCGTGCTCAGTATAACTGGGAAGAGGCCGGCGGTGTGCGTGCTGTCCAATCCGGATCAGAAGGGGAAGATGAGACGGATAGACTGCCTGAGGCAGGCTGATAAGGTGAGGATTCGTAAATGATTTCAAATAATCTTTCTTCTTCAGCTCACTAGCTCCCACCGTTAAGCAAACGCTCTTGACGCGGTTCACTATGAACCTCGATCAATGTATGGAAACATGTCAACTATGATTTTAAAATCCTGATGAAACGGCTATTTAGTCAAACTAACCCGATGAAACATTCGGAAACAATTTTCAAGAGACTATGTTTGTTCAATACCGTTTCAAATCTCTAATTCCAGGTGTGGCGCCTAGACCTGGTAATGGTAATCCTATTCAAAGCGATTCCTCTGGAAAGCACGGACGGGGAACGTTTGGAGAAGCACCCGGAGTGCACGCAGCCGGGGCTGTGCGTTAACCCTTACCACATCAACGTGTCTGTCCGGGAACTAGACCTGTACCTCGCGAACTTCATCAACAGCTATGGTAATGGGAGCGACGGTCTACCAGGTCTTTCGCTCACTTATTTGTTTTGAAGCAACGCGGTCTTTTGCTTCGGGAGATCAGGTTTCGAAGAATTCGTAGGACAATTTGTCAATTGTGTATGGGTAGCAAATTTCAGAGTTCACCCATCGCAAATTGGACATTTGGAAGTAATTTAACATAAAAAATTGCGACGGGTGAATGTTAAAAGCTTTCCTGGCGCAAGAGATCGTGAATTGCTCGCAGAAAAATTGGAATCGGTAATACCTTTAGATTGGATGATTTAGCATTGATTCAGTTTTATATTTTTCTTTTTTTACTGGTAGCTAAATATGTATCTTTGATTCGGTTTTTAGAATTTCCATTACCCATTCCAATTTTACGTAATTTGTATCTTTCATTTCATTTTTATACTCTCTTATCGTTTCTATGGTCTATTCTCGTCAGTTCCATTGGTGGCTCTAGTATTTGGAAAAATTCCATAAAACAAAATAAATGGAACTACTGAGAACTAATATTTGGGATGAGTGACTAACAAAGGGTTACCTATAACAGGTGATGTGTTTCAGATATCCTAAGTGGCTCTCTCTCACCTCACCCGCCAAGGGAGAAAGAGAACGAACACGACGCCAAGAGCAAAGGTAACGCCGGCGCTGTCGGTGTCAACGGTGTGGTCTTTCTTTACGGTGGTAATCGGTTTGCTTTGAAAAAAAAAGTTTTCCTTCAATCTGAGACTCAGACGCAAACGAAAATTAAAGATTCGATTCTGCATTGTTTCTTAAAGCACTATCTGTAAATGGTCTAGATGATCCTGTATTGAATTTCTTAGGAAATCGTCTTAGGCATGATGATAGTGAAAAATCGGTGGAGTAGTATTTCTTCTTGACGTAGGTTTAAACCGATTACCACTGCTATTACTAAGAAAGAACAGATCATGTGATTGGTGTTGCACAAATTGTGTCTTTAAATTTTTTTCCTTTAATTTGTTCTCTAGTAATTTGTGCATTTGAAAATTCTTAATCCCAGCATTGGCTTGCACTCACACCTTTCATGCTTTTGATGGTTCCAAAATTTATTTGAGAATACTTGGATTCGTATGTTTATTGTAATTTGTCACTGGATTAGCGAAAATGTAGCAACTTTCAATCCTGTTACATCAGGTCGGCTGGCACGATTCAATTCTTATTTATCACTAAGTGCATCCTTTTCATACTATCTTGGTAAGAAAGGGATACGCATAGCAATTTAAAGAGACGCGACTATTTTGTATTAATCGTGCAGTTCTAGGTAACCACATTTTCGCTTCCCAGCAACGGTAAGATCATGCTCGTTTGTTGTCTTTATTTGTACATGTAGTCGGTGTTCTTTCTCTTTCACTCTTTTTATCTTCGTATTAGTCAGTGCTCTTCTAACATCTACTTCATTCAAGTTTAGAAAAGCAGTGAATATTAGTTTTGATGATATTCTATTTTTATAATGATGATACATTGCGCTTGCCAAAAATATTTTAAATAATTAAATGACACATGAAAAATATATGATACCTATGGTTGTTTTCAAAAATAGATACTTTGGAACGCGATGTCTCATCTGATAGAATGAATCACGTTGTGGCTTCTTGTAAATATGCCATCCCCGTAAATGAATGGAAAGTCACTATAGATTTAAATATAGTTTCCGAATAGCGTCCACGTGTCAGAGTTCAGACGTTCATACATTTTGTATGGAAGCTTGATCTACAGATGCATAGTTACCGATTGTCTGGTCATTTCAGCAAGTCGTAGGGTCATGTGTGAGCTTAAAATATTCTTTGAAATAGTGGTTTATGGAATCTTAGTCTCCAGTATTTTGAGCATTACTTAAATAGTAAACACTTTATTTGTTAGATTTCTGTCGCAATAGCTTTTTTCATCACCCTCGTTCTTTGCTCCTATCAGCACCAAACATTTTGGCCAAGAAATACTTGAGTGTTCCGTTTTTTCTTAATGGTACTAGAAACGTCCTAATGACCGTACAAGGGGTCACCATAACATCTTAACTTAATGCGATTCAAAATTCCGACTCAGTTCAGGTTTTAGGTGTCAGTTTTAGTATGGATCTGACAGTGAGCGAACCTAAACTGAATTGGAATGGAATCGCATTAAAACGTTATGGTAAGGCCCCAGACCGAGAAATCAAACCAACGAGTTGATTGTACCTCTACAATACAAAATAATGTTAAATGAAAAAGCATTCTCTAAGTTATAATCAGTTGCTGAAATGACCGCATCGTTCCCTTAGTGTTTACAAAGATAGCCTTACAGATAGTGTAACGTCTGGAATATTTCAGGCTATAGTCACAATCCTTACAACGGAGTAATTTGCAACGATATTATTCTAGCGACTGGCGTCTTCTCTTCGAAGGAACTCTGGAAGTTGTCTAAAGGTAATTTAGTCTATGATACTCTTAATAACTCCTAGATTAATGATAGCAAAACCATTGCATTCTATAAAAATGGTGATGATTATTTCGTCCATATCATATTGATTCCGGAAATTAAAGATAGTTTTCAATTCCTTTTACTATCTACTGTCTTATTTGATTTTGATACATGACTTAACTTCACTATCGTGAAGATAGCTAAGTAAAGTTATTCATTTGTGGGGAGTGTCACAATAAACATCTCTCTCATATGTTTGATTCGTGGTTCGTTATTGATTAAATACAAGACAGTCTTTTTTTAAGTTCCTTTTAATATGCAGAATCATTCTGATAATTTTAATCGATGAACGAAAGGAATTCATTCTATAGCTTCTTTAGCAGTGTCCTTTAATTTTCCAAATGTAAATTCTTGACGCATTTCTCGTGGACCTTAAGAACCACTACTCGTATCCTGTCGTACGTCTGTCAACCAAGATCGTTTTGCAAAATTCCAGCCTCGATTCTCCAAGAGACTGGTTCGGAGTCCCCGAGCGGCTCTGGGGGCATCAAGTTGGAGTCAAGCTATTACTGCAACTACAATAGCCCGGCTCCTCCAGCGTTCGAGCCTCCTGCGGAGCGGGCCACGCCGTCAATGCTGGTTGGACAGTGCTTCAGTGAGTTACGGAGCGTTTAGATAGAATCTAATACAATCTACAACAACTAATCTTGGTAAAGACCGATGGTAGGACTATGTGTAAGTTTTATCCGTTTCGCTACTACCATCTTACTTGCCACTCTTACCGTTAAAAAGCCGTGGTAGCCTAGTGACATGACCTTCTCTCAAGCAGGGTCGTGGGTTTAAGCCAGGCTCACACCTTTGCTCACACATTTGAAATTTATCATGAGCTTTACGGTGATGGAAATGTGGGGAAACCTGTGTACACTTGGGAAGTAATACACGATAGAAAGATGTATACAGGCTTCTGATGAAAACGACGACTCTTACCGTAAGCAGCAGCACTTGCACAGTTCTATGGCACGACAAGGGTCTCTATGACAGAGTGAGCAAAACAGATGACTATTTATAATCAGGCGACTACGTGCTCGTTTTCTTTCCGAGTCTCATACAAGAACCGAATCGAATGTTACTGAGCCGTGTTTGATTACCAACCTATCAAACGCATAAGCTCCCAAGAAGTTGTGAAACGCTCAGACAATGTTTTAAAAAATAAGTTAAATAGAAGTTAGAGGTAGATTTAATCGTAGTTTTAATTACACCTATACGATGATTATACAACCAAACAAGAAAAACTAAACCCAACTGCAAACTTCTAATACGAAACGAATTGAGCAGCTTTGTCTCCAATGACCTCACATTTTGGTGGCATGTGGGAAGGAGCTGTAAAATTAAGTAAACCTAACCTTCCTAAATACTTATAATCACGAACTATGTACTGTTTACAGGCATCCCCCCCAGCTCAGTGGGGCTCAGTCAGGCACCGCTGGTCTCCTCAAACACCATATTCTACCAGCATCCACCACCTACCACCGACACACACCCCACTGGTAAATATAGTTAGACAAAGTAATTTGCGAAACTGATGTGGCAGTGGGCGGGGCACATTGCTCGCAGGACCGATGGCCGATGGGGTCAGAAGGTTCTCGAATGGCGTCCGCGGACCGGGAGACGAGCTGTTGGTAGGCCTCCAACAAGATGGAGCGACGACCTGATCAGGATCGCGGGATCGCGGTGGATGCGGAAGGCACAGGACCGGTCCGAGTGGAGAGCCTTGGGGGAGGCCTATGTCCAGCAGTGGACGTCTTTCGGCTGATATGATGATGATGATGAAAGTAATTTGAGATTCTGGTAAAGACATATCGGATTATTCAAGTCAGCTGAGTGCATTCGTTTCACACTCCATTACTTCAAGACTGGAAGAGATCCCTTTGAGGGATAAGTTCACCTTTGTACATCTGTGTATCTTATTATTACCTGTAAAATAAATGTGTTTTATGTACAATAAAGAGTTATACATACATACACCGTCCACAGCTTCAGATGGTCTGACCAGCCAGCACTCAAGTGCCAAATACGATGCGCCACAGGATTCCCTTGGAGACTTCGTCACCTTCGTTTGCCAGGAACCCACTGACGTCCAACAGTTACAGGTAACCCTTTATTATGAGACTTTTGCAAATGGTAAAAGCCCATCGAGGGAATCGGTGGAAATCTTAGGAATCATGTTTTACTAATAGGCGATGCGGGTAGCAACCCACCACTATTTTGATTGTCCTATCCATCTATACGCCAACAATCATGCTAACCGTGGCCTTTGGCAGGGGCGTGCAGTGGGTTCTGACAGAGGGTAGGCATATTGACAACAAAACCCGTATTGGTACGAAACGTGTCGGGCATAATCATAGATCTTCTATGTACAAACGGGTATGTTCCCTTAGATCTTTTAAACTATGCAATGGATTTTAATGCGGTTTTCAAGGGTTTTATCAATAAATAATAGAATAATGATACAAGAGAACCTTAGAGTTCAATAAATATTTTTTTTGCATTAATTAGTTAAATGATGACCACAATTGCCTAATACATCATACAATTTAAATTAATCGCCTATGAAATATGGTAATATTAAAACTATCCACAAAACACACCACACCACACATTAGTATAAATTTACATTACAGCCGTGCGAAGCCGGGGCGAGTCGCTAGTTTTAACTATAACATGAACTCCGCAGTTTACGTTAACTACTGTCCTGTTGTAAATAAATTAAAACAAAAAAGTAAAAAGTCTGGAAAAATTAGGATTCGAACTCAAGTTCCACGCTTTACAGGCGACTCCAGGACCGTCGAGCTACGGTGTTACATAACTAACGGTGTGAAATTTTGCTATACAACTAACCGACCATAAGTTCACAAATGTTATTATATTAATTAAAACAACACAACCATTGAAGTAAATTTGTTCTGCGTTGGATGGAAAGCACTAACAATAAAATATGTACCTATGCAAAGGACAAATCAAATCAAGTTGGCAGTAAAAATTAGGACTATTTAGTTAACTAAGCGTAACGGTAACGTGAAATTATTGAGCTGCCTTTTGTTTAAGCCAAGTAAAATTTAGTAAAAGTTACGTACCGGTACTTTTAATTAAGTACTTTTTTGGCGTTTTATTTCCTAGTTATATATCACTTTCGTCGCGAACTAACTTTCACAACACTCACAACACAAAGCCAATGCCATCCCATAAGTTAGTATGTACTTAAAACACTAATATTTAGTAAATAACACTAGTTCACGTTTAATTATGTAGAACCAAACAAATAACTTAATAAGCCTTCACAGAATTACACAATTAAAATAACATCATTAATGTTTTTATTATGATCATGAAAGAAAACATCAAAAAACAACAAATCAGAGAGCCCGAACATTACGAGTTTTAGCAAATGAAATCACAAGATCTGCCTAATTGTACCCAATAAAACGAGGTCTTTTCGCGCATGCGTTTTAGTGCTTCATGGTGATTGGTGCGAATGGCGCGAAACATCACAGCGCCACCTTGCATGCTTTAGTTCAAGCGTCCGCAGTGCTGCCATTTTAGTGTTTTGGCAACCAAATATGGCGGTATTTTTAGGTTATGATATTTTAATTGATGACTAATATTTCGTTCTGAATTCTAGCGGGAAAGTAAGAGATAAAGAAAAATTGTGGAAAAATTAATAATTCAGTAAAATAGGTACTTCGTTTATTAGCTTTTGAAAATAAATATCACCTCCAATACATATTTAAAACGTAAGTATCAAAGCTTATAATAGATTAGGTAATAAAACAAAGTCTCGATAATAATTTCGTGTTTATATGATGATTAAATATATAATCAAAATCGTTTATTTTGGCTTTTAGGGATCTATAGATAAAATTTGTATCTTTTAACCAAGATATTTTGGCGACTGTTTGATGGACCTGTCCTGGCAGCACTGCACTTATGCGGCAGAAGTTAGGAATTGTACTGAGATAACAGCTCAAGCCTATCTTTGTGTGCGTAGCCACACACCACTGTAGGTGTGCCCTGTCTGTACGTAGTTCACGGACGATATTTTCACACGCATGCTGTAAGTATGTGTGCATTTTTTAAGGCAAGTTGTTTCGTTGCTTTTTGGCATCGTGTCGTCCATCGTGAAGCGCGAAATTCGAGCGCTCAAGGTTTACGGAAGAATGTTTGTGAAGTTTTATAATACTCGTAAGTTGGGTTAGTAAGAAAATATTAATCTATATATATAAAAGAAGAAACTGACTGACTGACTGACTGACTGACTGACTGACTGACTGACTGACATATCAGCGCACAGCCCAAACCGCTGGTTCTAGAGATTCCAAATTTGGCACGTAGGTTCCTTATAAGGTCTAGGGGTGCACTAAGAAAGGATTTTTCAAAATTCGACCTCTAAAGGGGTTAAATGGGGGTCCAAAGTTTGTATGGGGATACAAGATTAGTTAGACTATTTTATTCGAAACTTTACAGGAGTAATCCTAACGATAAATGAGTAAATACCTGTTTTAGGTTTTTTGAAAATTCAACCCCTAAACGGGGATAGGGGGTGAAAAGTCTGAAAATCAACGTGGGTATTATTATTATTATATTATAGTGGGTAGTATTGTTTGAACGGTTTATCGGGTCGCTGATTACGAAAACAACAACACACACACACACACACAAATTTCCACGGGAACGGGAAAAAACGGGATTTATTATATTCGATTCCGAGTGACCCTATCTCAGTAACTATACTTAATAAGTATAGACTCTTCGTACACAAGTAGATGATTACAAAACTAAGAAAATAATTACAGGATTTTTGGAAATTCTCACTGGATAAGGAAAAAACGGGATTTATATATTCAGTTCAACGAAATCCTATGAACTATAATTACTTTATACTGCAGGTCGCAGAAAGTTGAAATTTGGCATGTAGGTTGCTTGGTGAGTGTAAGGAAGCACTAAGAGACAATTTTCCGTAATTCCTACGGGAACGGGATAAACGGGACTTTTCGTTTTACTGGTTGTAGAAAGCTGAAATTCGATATGTAGGTTGCCTGGGGAGTGTAGAGAAGCATTTAGGTTAACTGGAAGAGATCCCTTTAGGGATAAGTTCGCCTTTGTGCATTCGTGTTTTCCTGTATTCATCTTTTTCATGTGTTTTATGTACAATAAAGAGTTTTACATACATACATACATTTAGAGAAGACTTTCCAAAATTCACACGGAACGGGAAATAACGGGATTTTTTGTTTTACTGGTCGTAGAAAGCTGAAATTTGGCATGTAGGTTGCTTGTTGAGTGTAGGGAAGCACTAAGAGAAAAATTCCTGAAATTCTCACGGGAACGGGAAAAACGGGACTTTTCGTTTTACTGGTCGTAGAAAGCTGAAATTCGAAACGTAGGTTGCTTGGGGAATGTAGAGAAGCATCAAGAAAGGACTTTCCAAACTTCCCACGGGAACGGGAAAACGGAACTTTTCGTTTTACTGGTTGTAGAAAGCTGAAACTTGGCATGTAGGTTGCTTGAAGAGTATAGAGAAGCTATAACAGATAATTTTTCAAAATTCCCACGGGAACGGGAAAACGGAACTTTTCGTTTTACTGGTTGTAGAACGCTGAAATTCGGCATTTAGGTTGTTTGGAGAGTATAGAGGAGCATTAAGAGAGGAATTTCCAAAATTTCCACGGGAACGGGAAAAAACGGGATTTTTCGTTTTACTGGTCGTAGAAAGCTGAAATTAGGCAAGTGGGTTCTTTGGGGAGTGTAGCGAGCATTAAGAGAGCATTTCACGAAATTCTTACGGGAACGGGAAAAAAACGGGATTGAAATACGTGAGTCAGGAGTGGCACACACAAGCGAAGCCGCGGGCAAAAGCTATTTGTCAATAAATGAAGTCTACGCGGACGAAGTCGCGGGAAAAAGCTAGTTAATAATAAATATGAACATAATAGTAGTATGTAATGTACGTATGGTTATAAGTAAGCACCGCTTATGTGCCTTTAAGGAATGCCCGCGTGTGGCCTTTGGGTCTGGTTACCCTGGGCGCTGTCTACCCCATAAAGGATAAAGACATTATACGTATGTTCTTTCACTTTTTTTTCCATCTTCCAGGTCCACAGTCTGTCGAGGAGTCCAAAGCCAGCGTACTTCAGCAGTTCCATGCTGCCACCGCCGCCATTGCCGCCGATGGCGCGGCCTGTGGCCATCATTCGGTCTACAGGTAATCATTGTTGTAAGTCTGAATTTGACATCATTACAATACAATACACATACTCTTTATTGAACACCACAAACATACACTCTTTATTGGACATCATTAGCATTAAACTCGAGAACAATGGTAATAGACCGATCTTACTTAAGTATCTGAAGTTGCATGCTGTAGATACCTAAGCGGTGCGCGAGGAAGTAGTTCGTAATCAATTTAATCATCATCATCATCAGCTTGTACTGGTACTGTTGAACAAAGGCCTCTCCCTTAGAACGCCACAATAAACAACTTGACACCTGTGGCCTTACCATGACGTCTTAATGCGTTCCATTCCGATTCAGTTTAGGTTCGCTCGCTGTCAGATCCATACTGAAAATAATAGCTAAAACCTGAACTGAGTCAGAATTGAATGAGTTAAGACGTCATGGTATGGCTCCCTGTCCACGACGGTCTAACTAGAAGGCCTGCCAACGCTGCGTCTTTCGGTTACAATTCAGAATGGGATTACTTTATTTTCTTAGAATCTCTCAATGTTTTGGTGGGATAAGCTTTGAATGAAGACGATAGATGTGCAAGCAAGATACTACGTGTGGGAAGCACTTGGTTTGATGAACGTTTTTGTTCAAGTATTGTACATACAAACAAGTTCTCGTGCTTAGGTAGGTTGATTTATAATGTAATATGAACAAAAGAGGTCTTGTACACTTGCACATGAAATTGGTACAAAAGGAATCTGGACCACCTTCATCGTTTTCAACTACTCGAAGACAGAGAAGAGAGAAGAGGAAGGTCGTGCCAGGTCTTCAAATGGATCGCAGATATATTCGACTGAGGGCACCCTGTCACAGACGGACGAACTGTCTGAAGACTTAATAACAGGGGAAGTAACACCCTCTTGGTACAGGACTCTAAGATTGGTCGCGGTGACACCTAGTGCTCCTGTAACGCCCACAGTCCATGGCCAGGAGGGAACGTATCGGTTTTTAGACAGTAGCCCTCTCCCCTCCTTCTATTAGGGAAGGCAGCGGTGAGTTGGAGAGCCCGTCATACCCCCGTTGCTGCCCCGAGTGCGGGAATGCTTCAGGTGCATCTTCCACATAAAAAAAGGACTCTAAGATTGTGTTTTTCTTTGTCCTCAGCCCGAGAGGACTACATGGCGCTCTCATCGATGCCGCCGAGCGAGCTGAGCTCCCCCCCCTCCCCCGAGCGGTCGCCCCCCGGCTCGCCCCGCCGGCGCTCCCCGCACGCCTACCGGACTGACTGCCACCCACCGATATCCCACTTCAACCACTTCCACACACAGCCTCAGCAGGTGAGCTTCTGCCAGAAAACGTTCAGGACTCAAGAGCCCTGCCTCACCGGGACGCCATGGTGACGTCACCAGCTACGTATCCCACACAAATCAGATGTCGACCTATAAAGAGTAACGTGACTGCCTGACAGACAACCCACAGCCTAAATCACAGTTCATAAACGCTCTGTAGGTATCTGTGAAAGGTAAATGTCAAAGTGACAGATAAGGACAAACGATTGCTAAGTTCGCAGAAGCTTATATTGAGCGTTTATGAATATGGATAGAGTTTAACGCAGGCAAATTCTCGAGTATCATACAGGCGCACTAAGAAAGGATTTTTCGAAATTCCCTCGGGATAGGAAATAAATAAGATTAACTGAAAATCAGTGTCGTGGCACTCCCGTGGCGTGACAAACGCTGAGTGGGGTCCTTTTTTTGTAACAACTGTAACTACTTTTTTACATTGTTATCTAATTCATGTTTTAGTTTAAGTTGTTCAAAAATAAATATTTTCTAACTCATAAGTTCGCTGCAAAGATACAAGAGTACCCGAAACCGATGAGCATGTATGAAGAGATTGATGAATGTGGATGAAGCGAAAGAGGTATGTCAGGATCGTAGCAAGTGGAACAAAGTAGTCTCTGCCTACCCTACCCTATGGGAAAGAGGCGTGACGGTATGTCGTGTGCAAAGCCGGACGGATTATGCTTTAGGATCTGTCTACCCCGTAAGGGATAAAGACGTGATGTATGAACAAAACCAGTTACTCTTGCACTTGATAGCGGAGTAGCATTGGCTCTTGACTCGAGTCTACTAATTAGTTCTGTGGTGAAATACTTGAAAGAAGAACGTTGTGGGTTGTTGGCAGGTGTTCAGCTACGGGTCGCTGAGCAGCGTGGGCGTGGGCGGGGGCGGGGGCGCGGTGTGCGCGGGCGGGGGCGCGCTGTCCCCCCCCGGCGGCCTGGGGCTCTACGCGCCGCGCGCGCCGCCTCGCGCGCCTCCCAGGTATGCCCTTTATGATCTCTCCTGCTGAGGACCTCATCGCAATTTTTGATCGTAGTACACTTTGAATGTTAGAAAACATTTTGTCAACCACTATAAAACAAATGTGACAAAACAAAGATGTTAAGCTATACTTATCCGACCACCTGCGGAAGTGTCCTAATGAGACACCATGTATAAAAAAGAATATACATATTATAAACATGGGTTCTGATCCACTCGATTGTGTTATTGCAGATGGAACGCTCCATTCCCGACCCTGGAAGAAGAATTCAACATCATGACGGCGCCGGCCGGCCCGGACCACGTCGTGCTACTGGACGATGGTGAGTGTTGGTGTGTGAAGAGAGTTACCAGTTAAAGTAGACACAGTTAGGCAATGACACAACTCGGACTCAAATTGTCTTTTTCATAAACGCTCTATAGGCTTCTGCTAACTTAGTAATCGTTTGTCCTTATCTGTGACAGGTAAATGTCAAAGTGACAGATAAGGACAAACGATTGCTAAATTAGCAGAAGCCTGTAGAGCGATTTATGAATAAGGGTGTGATGTAATTATTTGTCTTTTTCGGGCATTTAACTCGACGTGGGGAGTATGCGCTAGACCTAGAGACTGATAGTCAAGTGCACGGGAGATGGACTTCCCATCTTTTTCTTACTGTTTGTTCTAGAAAGAGACGGGTTAAGTCTATCGTCTATCGTCGTACAGGGCAGCAGATTCAGAGGACGTTCCTCTTTGCGCTGGACTGACCAAATCAAAGCCCTAACAAATACTTCCCACATATGCCAGAAATGCAGCGGTTAGGTTAGGTTAGGTTAGATATCAAACGTGCTACGCGACCACTGCTCTGCCAAAAGTATCCAGCAAAGAGTTTCTCTTCGATTCAATGAACGGTGTACAATCGAATAACCAAGTGGAACCTTTTCTCATACAATTTGCAATAATTTCTTTGGCGGTCGAATGGCAAGTCATTACGACATTTGCAGTGAAATGGTTCCACGCGATTCAGTTTTCACTATGCCTATAGCTGAATCACGACACGTTATTCCAGAACGCTTCTTCCAATCCCACGTGATAACGTCCGAGGCGACGGCGATGGACACAGCCGCTGTGTCCGTCGAGCCGTCGGAGGATATCGCACCGGACAAGGCGCCGGATCTGCGCTCGCCGTGATCCGCGTCGCCGCGGTCGCTGGACGCTCCCGTCCAAGCGCCTGCGGGCTCGTTGGACTCGAGGGACGAGCTGGACGCGCAGACGGTGCTGCGATGGACGCCAGCGCCGCCGCCGCACTGGCGCCCCGTCGTGCACAGGGCGCTGTGAGAGTCAATTAGTCTGTAGTAATTTGGAATGTTGTGTAATTGACAGGCCGCTATCCCCCATTAGAGCAAGATCTCCAGCGAAAAACTACCTACCTAGAACTCTAGAAGCGGTGTTTGATGTTGAATCTAAAAATGCTGGTAGCAGTTCCCTCAAACTGTACTTCAATACGAAATTGTATCGATACAAAAATAAGCTAAGCATTGACGTTTAGGAAATGTTCTGTAGATTGACTTCTTGGACAGTTGGCTCCTATCCTTGTTTTTTCTGTAAAAAAAACCGGCGGAACACATTCAAAAGAAAGAGGAAAAGTGTAGACCGGTTATCATTAAAGTAGAGAGGGATCGGTAATCGGTATTTTTGGATTCAAGTTAACCAAAACTTGCTCCTAGACTGCGACAGATGACTTCTATTCAAGTTTTTGACTAGATTACAACTGGCATCGATTTTCAACCCGTGGACAATAAAATTGTGCCGGCCAAATAATTCTCAAAGTCGCTCTAAAAGCTATTTTTAGCGCAGTCACGCGTAAATCACCGATGTCTCAGAATACCTACCTATTTAAAAATAATAAAATTGTAGGCAATACTATAATTTAGAGCATAATTTAAACGATCTAAGATATTTATTTAAACTCCTTTTGTTTGAACTCAAAGGCGACATCTATAGCATAGGCACTACAATTTGACAGATGCAAGCCGCCGAGACAATCGGCCATAGTCTGTCTCGGTCATTTCTTAATATAAGCGTGCCTATCTCACTCTCTCTCTGCGGGGGTATTTATAAAAATAGATGCACAAACTTGTGGCTGAAACTTTAGCTTATCTGAGTCTTACCTCAATATGTAGCATGAAAAATTCTGCAAGTTTCATTACATTTCGAGGCCGTAATGTTGGTTGTACCTAATGTGGGTTGGGAGTCGTCGACCCAGCGCTGCAATGTATTGCGATTGGCAGGATTTTTATCGCTAGTTTGAACTGGGCTTTAGTAGACGGTGAGGCTGACTGTCATTTGTTGCGTTCTTGCAATTTCGAATAAAACTGTCACACTCGTGTTGCCCTAATTACGATCAAAGATAGAATTGTCAAAGAATTCTATTTATATTAGGTACCTGTACTAAAAATATTTCCCAAGATGTGAGTCACCAATTCTGGCCTGTTTTATCAGACCAAAATAACTAAAGACAAGGAATTTCCTCTTTCATAATTCCTAATATAAAGCATGATAACGGATAACCAAATTACCCAAGTGAGTTGTTTTCGGCGCTGTCGTCACACGGCCGAAGCAATTAGTACGAGACAAAGTTAATTCCAGACTTGTCCACCCGCACAATTAAGTTTGTGCAACTTGAGATTGTACGAAATCGAAGCAATAATAATTCAGGGACGTGGTTTAGTGTAAATAATTAATTATTAATAATGCGGTAGTAGTTGAAATTTAGATTTAACAACATGCCGTCTGTCTGTGTGCTCTTAAGCTTGATTTTTAGTTATATTAATTTCATGTCAATTGATATGGTGCCATGCAGCGCCATCTGTTAGTTATGGTAGTAAACGGTTACATTACGTTACGCAATAACATTGTACAGGCGTCTTTAGGAAATTTAAAGCAGTGCCATCTAGCGTCAAAGCAGCGCACAGACAGACTGTCTTTCGTTAATTTACTTATTAAGGCGAACAAAAATACAATACTCCAACGATAATGTAAAAATAGCTACGAAAAAACATTATATATTCTAATATTTTTATAGAATACGAGAACGAGTATGATATGATCAAGCCTTCCAGTAATATAGTGAAGTAAAAGTTATAATGCAGCTTATTATTCGTTTGCTGTGAGACAGTACGGACAAGCTAAAGCAGGCGTATTTTTATACGTCATTTTGACAAGAATCTTAATTGGTACAGTATTAAAAAGTACCAGCAGTGTACGTCAAAAAATATATAAAAATGCTCCCACTTTAAACATGAAATCAAATGCTTCCATGTCAAAACACGTTTATTATTGACAAAAGTGTGATATTATAATTTGTTTTTTTTTTTGTTTCGTTGTTGTGTGTTTTGTATTGATGGTTAGGGTAAGGTAGTTTACAAATTTGTTTTAATTTATTGAATATTTATGAAAGACGAGCCTTGCTTAAGATTAGTTTAGTTATAATTAGTAGCTGAAGGAATAGCGCCGAATTTTTGTTTCGTTTCGAAAATGTAACTACAAAAATCTCTCTGATGTCGTTTATTTAGACAGCAGTCTGAATGAAAGCTAATGTTCAAGACCTTGATTCAACTTTTTTTTTATTCGTTCGTTGACTTTCTGAACTGGCAGTGAATCTCTGTCTTTGTCATTTGTTTACTGGTTTTAATGTTAAGACTGTATTAGTTGCTGTTGTTGGCGATTTTCATCAAAAGAAATAGAATAAAATCGTATTATTTCGAATCGAAACAAACAAACGGCAGGTATAATGTAGTTCGACATTCGTCGGGACATTTTATAGGTGCCTTTCATGAATTAAAACGTATAATAATGTAACTTACGTACGAGTACATAGTTATTTGTAAATTGTAGTGATCTTTTAAAAATCCATCCGCTCATAATTATAACGTGGACAATTCATACCTATTAACATAAGACGATCGTGTTCTGAAACCTAGATTTACAGTTACATGGCACCCAGATCTCTTAAGTTTGACATTTTTCGGTATATAAACACGGGTGTATAATAAATAATCTGGAGTCCTTGATATTAATATTATTGAAGCTCCCCACTAAGTGAGAATCTTTATGAACTTCATACTTTCAATCCATCAAGCCATCTTAAAAAAAAACTAAATAAAAAATAACGTATATGTCACCTCGGAAAAATCAAAATATTTCAAACTTTCAAACATCCTATTTTGGTTTACTGAAACTTAAAAAGTCAAATTTAATGATGCGTTTTTATTACATTCATGTGATTCGGGTGAACAGAGCACGATTTATTTAATACTTGTATTAATTAGCCTTAATCCTCTTATTATAGAATCTAGTAGTTTATTTTTTCTCACTAATATTTTTCCGCTAATCCCGTGGCCTCACGAGACGAGCTAGTCATTAGAGTTACATTGTAAATTTAATGTTACTTAAAATTAAAAGAATATTTACATTTATACGACGCCCCTTACGTTTATTAGTAAGGGGCAGAAACTAAAATTGTGGCCAAATTACACTTAACGAAATCCAAATATATATACACAATTTTTAATAGAGTTAGGGTTATGTAAGTATGATTAAAATTTTTTTGCGTGTTTATAACTTTGTTGAATGATAAGTGTGTGTCGAATATAATAATTTGATGCAAAGAACATCTCTAAATTGGCACATTTGAGGGAAACAACTCTAGTTCTTGTCATTATTTATATTTTATTGCAGGCAGAAGCGTATAGCAAGTTCGCAGAAAATAAACAGCTACGTGTAATTTCTAAATTATGGACATGAATCACAGACGAAACAGAGAAATAACTTACCATAAAATGACTTATTCGATAAAAGTTACATGATTTGGTATTATAACAATAGCTAGTTTGTGATGTTTCATTCTATGCAAGTAATTAATTATGATCTTCATAATAAGAAAAAAAAGCTATACGTTTTTGTCTGTAATGTTAAATTAAAACGCATTCTTTGGGTGTTTGATGCGACGTAATTCAAGCATCATTTTGATTTTAATGTCATTATATATTTAATTTTGCCACCATTTATTTGCTAGTCAGATAATCTCGAAAACTGTCAGTATTTGGCCTTCTCTTTCAAAATACGGATAAAATTGTCACGATTACTGACAGTCTCCGGAAATTGTCGTCCGCTTTGACTTATACATAGGAACATAGCCTGATAGGAACTGTAGCAATAATTGACAAGCAATAGGTAAAGTATATTATAAAAAACAGCTTTAGTAAAGCTAGAGATTGGTACTGATGTAGCTCGATCCTATATAATGGTTGCAAAACATATTTTTTCAATAGAATCTGGCTGAAAGATTCATACAGTTGGATTTGATGTAGTGCAGTTCGATATTCATAGCTGGTTGAAAATATAGTCAGCTGTTAGTTCAACTAGGCAGGAAGGCCGGAATTAGTCAATTGCTAGCTATAGACATTATTAGAAGATATAAAACAATTATAAAATAAAATAGTTACTTAAATGTCACTTAAGGCTTGTCGATTGCAATTGGAATATTCACCAGATGATGATGACCTTGTGAAGAGTAAGGCAATATAATAAAATGGTGACGAATTTAAAAGCTCATTGGTGCCGAAAATTCTAGACTGTGATTCAACTGTTCATTATGAACGTGTCTTATATTGAAATAGTTGTTTTTGTATGATTGGCTAAATTGACGGCGCGCGGCGCGCAACGGAATGCATACAGACATGTAAGATGCATTTGTTATACTGAACAGTAAAGCTGAGATGCTAGCTCTTTCATTTACCACGAAGGTAATCCGTCCCCTTGCAATTTCGTTAGTCAAAAGGGACGCATACTTCGCGATAAATTTAACATGCTCTAGCACCTGAGAAACGTTTTTTAACGGCAGCTGTTCGTAGTTTCGATAGTTTTTAATTTGGATTAATAGCTTTGCATTGTTTTTGTACGTGACAAACAGAGGGATTGTAAATAATACTGCTGGATAAAATAAAGGGAAAGAAACTATTCGACAATAGTCGCATGTATGTTAGAAAAGCTTGAAATGTATCTACTTCTAATGGAGAACTCAATTTTGAGTGATTATTATCATTCCCAAAACATGATCTTTGACCTTTTTTTTATGGAGACTCGGCTAATAGGGAAAATATTATTTTTCTCAACAAGCTATGAAACGGACAGTAAATTTGCCTCACGTAATCGGGTTAGATCGTAGTGCTGGAAAAAGGATGATAATGATACATGATATAGAGTTTTCAGCGAAAAATTTAAAATATTTCATAGTTTTTCTTACAGTAATATTGACGAGTAGTTTGTCACGGTAACGGTATGTTGTTTTTTATAGCACCAGTGTACGATATGGAGTAATTGGAAGCCTAAACATTATGTGCCTTAGATACAACAATATTGTATGATATTTATGATGCGTTCTATACAACGTGCTAAATAGAATAAATGATAAACATTATTTTGAATGCCTGGACTTTGATCGTTGTCATAGTTAGTGTTTTTTTCGGCAGCGGCTTGTGTGTTGATCTCTTACGGGACTGCGTCACCCATTCTTAACCTGAAGGTTCCAATATTTATAAAGACCTGTCAAAAATTGGCCAACGGCTTGGTAAATTAACTCCAAAGGTGTTATCTCTATTTTTTTTCGTAATTCGTAATCCTTTTCTCTATTTCTTTGAAATTATTAAGATGGTGGACACAATCGATAGCATTGATAGAATTTTTTCTTCTGATTAGTATTAGAACTTATAAAATCATTGACGTATTTACTATCAGTGCTTTCATGTTGTGTGGTGCCATCTATTGTCAAGAAATTGTAACTAGACATCCACAAGTCTGGGCTAGCGTAATGCATAGTCCAGCGCACATTTGTAACCCTCTTCTAATATTATTCTACTATTAAGTAACGCTTTAATGCGTAGTTTCGCTGAAATATAAATACTTCTACTATATTGTATAATTTTAGTACCTACATTATACCCATTTAAGTACCTTGTATATTTTACTGCATATATCTTAATCCAAGCGAAATTCGACTTAGCAAAGCTTTTCGTTTCAACAATATGTAGAATCGCATGGCTTATTAAAAACTATTCTATATATTTGAAACCACACCTATTTTATAACAGAATTGCACATTGATTTTCTTGATTTGATTTGAAATAATAATCGGGAATAAAAAACAAAACACAGATCTGTCTTATTTTAGGCTGATAGACACTGGCACTAATACTGGCAGAATTTGGCACACATAAATATGTGTCTTTACGATGAAGAATAAATTGGTGCAAAAATAGATTTATTCTATGAAATGAGGATGTATTAATGTCAGTGTCTGTGCATTTTTGTTTCGTGGATTTCTGAAGGTAAATAACACATACGTAAATAGAAATAATGCTAAGAATAATTAACCAATAGAAAAATACTCGTAGCGACGAATTATTTTCGTTCTGATGCAATTATGATTTTGTTTTTAGCGAATTTAATTGAATTTAGTTACATTGTAATTGTGTGTAAATATGTTATAATTGTATTTAATTAATTTTAATTTAGATTCGAAGTAGAGCCATTATGTCACGGTGTTTGTTATGAATTATCTGATGCTTTCATATTTTCTATATATCTCCCATTTTTTAAGTTATATCCGTACTCCTAAGAATCAAGTGATCTGTGTCATGAAAGCGTTTGCTTTCTTCAATAGCCATAGATCTTGAGATAGGTCATCTGATTCACTAACGATAGACTTGTAAAAATGTTATAACATGTATTTTTAACCTATACATAGTAAGATATTTATAGAATTTTAGTCGTTTAATTATTTCGAACGACTTGTTATAAAGAAAATTGGTGCTTAAAGCTTAAAACAAAATATGGAGGCACATACTCGTGTCGTGTGTATTGTCATGGAGGGTTAAGAGCATATGACATAGCATGCGTTGTTATGCGCGCGTTCCACGTTCACTTGTTTCTTTCGACATAACATAACAAATGATAATAAATACAGTACGCCGCGCCAAAGTCACATCGCGCGGAAAGTGCAAATGACGTTAAGTTAAACAGTTGCTTCTAAGTTTCCATAGATGGCGTTGTTATGAAAGACGATTTTTTTTCCGTGTAAATGTTTCTTTTATAAAGCAAACAAGTGAACGCGATTAAGCGAGCAGTTATAATAATGTAGGTAAACTTTGCTCAAATATCGAAGAAAACTGAAAGTGTTACAGTTGACGCAATACAAACAAACAAACACACAGTTGAGTTTTATTTAATCAACAGTTTTCCTGAATGTAAAGTTGCGACAGCGACAGTGGTGAAACCCTAACTGCGTCCCCATCACACCGGACTGAGGCAACGCCGGAGAGTTTAGTTTGGGAGGGAGTCCCACATGAGCATAGCCACTAAAAGAGTCCCACATACCCCTAGGTGTCCCCGTGCCTAGGGCATCCGTAAAAACTAGGCTCTGTCTAGTCCGTAAGTGGTAAAGACTTGATGTATGTATGTATGGGGAGTAAGATAGCATGCGGGTCGTAAATTTCACGTCAATCGGACCAACTGCTGAAGAGTTCCCTCCTGCGGAGACAGTCCTGGCCGGGCCATCAGAATTCTACTGTAAATTGTATTGTCATCAGACTTACACAAGTATGCAAAATTTCAGCTCAGTCGGTTGAAGATTGCTTCAAAATTGAGTTGCAGATTCCACCCGGACAAACATACAATACATTGAATACATCATCACTTCACTAAATAGTATAAAACAAAGTCGCTTTCTCTGTCCCTATGTCCATATGTCCCTATGTATGCTTAAATCTTTAAAACTACGCAACGGATATTGATGAGGTTTTTTTAATAGATAGAGTGAGTCAAGAGGAAGGTTTATATGTGTAATACATGCATAATATACAGTGCGAAGCCGGGGCGGGTCGCTAGTTACAAAATAAAGAAAAGCTTTGCGGAAAATCCCTTTGGCAATCATGGTCTTTTTCGGAAGCTATAGACGTAGACGTATAGGAAAGCCTATACGCCCACAATCACGCTAAACGTGGCCTTTTAGGTCTAGTTACCTTAGGCTCTGTCTACCCCGTAAGGGATAAAGACGTGATGTATGTATGTAGGTATGTATGAATTAACCAACAGACCGCTAATATCAGGTTATCGAATTCTTCCACGCGTTATTTATCAAAAAAAGGTTTATATTAAAAGTCGTCCACAACACAATTATTACGTCTGCGAAGAATTTGTTTGTCACTATTCAGCGGAAACTACCTATGCGCATCCTATCCCATGAGTTTCCATAGCAATTGTAATTGTTATGGAATAAATGACTAATGACTAATAAGTTAACTATTCCAGGGGCCTTACCATGACGTCTTAATGCAATTCAGTTTAGGTTCGCTCGCTGTCAGATTCATACTAAAAGTGACAGCTAAAACTTGAACTGAGTTGGAATTAGGACGTCATGGTAAGGCCCCTGGGTATTAAATATCTGTGTGCCTTATTTCATCAAAATCCGTTCCGCTACTTTTTACGTGTAGTCCTACTAAAATATTATAAATGTGAAAGTTTGTGAAGATGTGAGTGACGACGTGAGTGAGTGTGTATGTTTGTTCCTTCTTTGCGCTAAAACGACTGGACGGATTTGGATTTTTAGCCGAAACCGAAACCGAAACTGAATATTCGGTTGTTCTGATTTCGGTCGAAACCGAAACCGAAACCGAAATTTTTGAAGACGTATATCAAACAAAATATTCAATATTTACTGTACAAATCGCAATAATACTGACGCTGGTCTCAGCTAGGCCGGCCGCCTGTGCTTTACCTATACCTACCCGGCCGAGCGTGCCCGAATTAAGCCGAGCGCTCCCGATGCGAGAGCCGCGAGAGGCCGCGAAGTAATTTCGGCCCGGCCGAAGGCTTCGGCCGGATTCTGGCCGAAACCGAAACTTCGGCCGAAATCACTTTTTTGGCCGAAATTGGCCGAAACCGAAACCGAAACTTCGGTCGCACACTACTTAAAACATAGGCTACTTTTTATACCGGAAAATTGCATAATTCCCGCGGGATAGCGATAAACATTTCAAAATATTGCTAATTCTACGCGGACGAAGGCGCGGGCAGAAGCTAGTAATTGTAATAAACATCAGTATTTATCTCACAAAACTTCATATTTACAATATTGTTGAGTTCATCATCATCTCCAGACGTACGTCCCACTGCTGGGCACAGGCCTTCTCTCATAATGAGGGCTTGAGCTTAGTTCCCACGCGGGCCCAGTGCGGACTCGAATTAGTGAGACAGCTAATATATACCATCTATATTCTAAACGTATTTCTACCGTTCTCTATCTTTGATGTCCCAACTACTAGATGTGGGTCAAAATTCACTTGTTCGCAAGATTTGCAATTTCACTACATAGAATAAAACAAAGTCTCTTTCCGCCGTCTGTCTGTCTGTCCCAATGTATGCTTAAATCTTTAAAACTACGTAATGGATTTTGATGCAGTTTTTTTGATTGACAGAGTGACTCAAGAGGAAGGTTTATGTGTATAATTCTACGCAGACGAAGTCGCGGGCAGAAGCTAGTATTAATAAAATGTTTCTTCTGTTGCGATTACAATTTTCAAGTTTTTAATATAAGTTCTTGCTGATCGTTGTTTGCTGACTGTACGAAGTACCAACACAAAATTTCAGGTCAATCCAACCTCTGGATGTAGTTGATTAAACAATTTTAAAATTAATTTTGTAGAAGAAAACATTGTGATAAACTCAAAGAAAAACATACTTACGTAAAATCTAGTGATGATAAGGTACTAGGAATGTAAGTATCTATTATAACCCAACTTGTTCCATCAGACGCCTTTCTATACTAGAAAAACAAAAGTAATCCAATAAATCGAAGTTATTTGGAATCACACAAGCGATAGGAAAATCAATACAGAGTCGATGCGGCTCGCGAAGTCACGCAAAACGGCGGCCACGCCAACACGCTACCACAAAATTGTACAACAACCCCCTTTACAATGAAAACACCACCCTAAACTTAAACCGGTACGGCTTAGATTGCCTTTACGAAAGTAAGGTCAATGGAACCGTATCGCATTCATAGAAGAAAGAGCGGATAATCGACGCCTAGCCTTGTGCGATATCGATTTTACTAGGGGCTACATTCACTGACGACGTGTGGTCAAACTATAGACGTCTCGCTCGCGCTTACGAAGAAAATTGGTGAGTGTGCATGAAACCGCGTTATGTTTTCAGTGTCGTAGCGGCTCCGGTTTTCTAGACGGGGTTGCTATGGCAACGGGCGGACGGGGGTACGATCCGTAAGATTTCCGATACTGCGGATCTCAAATTATCAATAAAATTTTCGATATTTCGTTTGAATGATGGGAGAAATTGTTGTAAACATTGTTGTTGATGGAAGAAATATATTGATTGAACTAGATGACAATGTTGGAAAGGATTTTTCTATTGATTTGGTAAGGTTGTCTTTGTTCGTATTTTTATATTGGAAGATGGCGTCTTGTTAGTTTGACAGATTGATTATTGTCGAAATCATTGTAGATTTTAAAAAACTGAAAATCGTAAGCGCGTGTAGAAATTTGTGAACGGTAGATTTAAAAATATAATATAACGTTCCGCCTGTAATTTTTGACAAAATAATACTTTTGCTACAAAGTTTACGAGACCTACTAGTTAGTTTTTTCCCGCGGCTACGTTTGCGTGAACACATCACATTACACAAATTACACACAAAAAAAAATCTTACACTCCGAAATCCGATTTTCGTGCCGTTCTGCTCATACAAATAGTTATTAATATGAGAGTGAAAAGGACGGCATAATAGGAACTTCGGAGTACCATCAGCGAAATATGTGGTCTACCACCCTAAGGTTAAAATTCCTTTGCACATAACAATATAATTATAACGTCGATAAGACAGGCTGTCAACTTGACAGTTCGCCTTTAGCGACATTTTCATTTGATAGGAATATGGATGAAAAGTGGTAGACCACTTATTTGGGCGACCGTACGTTCGTTTATCGCGGGAATTATGGAATATTCTGGAACATAAAGGCCCATTTTATTTGTCAACGTTCAAACGATTTTCTTGACACATTTTCCGGTACCTACTTTGATTTTTTCGTACATATTCGTACATACATAAATCGCGCGTCCTTATGTGGTGAAAAGACCCAAAGACCACTTAGCATGATTATGGGCGCATAGGTGGAAGTGGAAAGGGGAATCAAAATAGTGATGGGTTGCTAGCCGCATCGCCTATAATATGATTCCTAAGATTTTCGCCTATTCCCTCGATGGGCTTTTACCATCAGCGCGGGAAGAGAAGCAGCTGGTACATTCTAGGTTTTTTCACTCCCAGACAAGCAAAGAAGTAGAGGTTTGTTTCGTGAAGAGGTAAAAGCTTGAACAGGCAACTGCCTGATCAGACAGAGAAAGATAGAGGTGTTTTCGCATTCATAATTATTAGTTTAAGTATGTTTTATTTTTATTCTCCGCACATAGTTATTATTATTACGACTGCTTGCCATCTTTGTTAAGTTTTTCTCTCAAATCAATTTAACTGGGACAGATCCCTTTCCAAGTGTAAGTTCGTCTTGTACTATTTCTCTATCAATATTGTATTTGCCTTTATTTGGTTAGAGCAATAATAATTATAGTGTCACTAATACTACTTGACGACTAGAAAATAAGAAATTGCAACCTTATTTCATTATAATCTAATATAAGTGTGTGTGATACATATTTTTGCTCTTGACACTACTACGCATAATGCGGTAGAGCTAGTTTTTTTTTAAATCGGATATTTCCGTAACAGTGGCATGAATCATAGGAAAGTTCTATCACAGCAAAACAAAATCAAAGTAGCCAACCACACGCACTTCCTCCATAAAGAACCCTTACAACTTAAATGTCCTACAAAAAAGACCTTAAGAAAAAACGGGGTCAATGCACCCGGAAGGCACGCGACGAACAGGTGTTCGCTCGATAATATCGATTTTCGAAAGAAATCGATGCGTGACGTCACGAACAAACATGGCCGCCGCGCAGCTGGCGCCAAAAAGCGGGAATTTTGCAAACTTAAATTTGCCGGTGGTCAAAATTGGAACTAACTGTGAATGCAATAAAATTTGTAGGAAGGGTAGACGAGAGCGACATTGTTGGTGTATTTGATAAGTTGGTAATAATACAAAATGGGGTGCATAGTTTGGGGTGATTATTAGTTCGGTACGCAAATGTGTTTTTTAGGGTTTTGTTATTTGAGTTGCGTCTGGGTTCACTGTGCTAGTTTCGATTACGCTTTTTGATGCTAAAACCCTTAACACAAAATCTACGAAACATTTTAGAAATTTAGATAACAATTTCCACTTTATTTACATCCATATTAATTCACAGTGTTTCATTAAAATACCCCCCTCCCCCCTCCAAAAGTTCTTTCAAATTCTAGCCACCGTTTTATTTTCGACCAATAAAAAAATACATTCTCTAAACTATGATAAACACAGTCACTTCAAAATATAACGTAACAGATGCTCCAAATTAACTTACTAAAACGCATAACACAGTAGAGTCGTGTTCATATTTTTTTTAACAACCAGACAGCTCTAATATATTTTATTCTATTGTACCTACTTAAACATTTTAAACATAAAAAAATTGCAGGTGAACAACTCTTTGAACGCTATTGTGGCCTATGTCACCGGTAGATAGTGATGTAACTCGAACGCAGGACGTGGCATGGGGGCTGGAACTAGTGATGGGATAAGTCGATAGATTGCCAACTAAAACTGAAGAAATTTTTTATGCTAAATTGTTGACATTACATTACAGTACCCATGCATTCTATGTCACAAATGTGATAGTTAGGTACATGAGCGAGTTTTACCCTCATTTAATATCAAATCTTTTTTGTGGGAGTTTGCCATACATCAGAGATCTAAAACTTTGACAGCTGGGTCAATTTCCCAAACAGTAAATTTTGATGGCAAGACTGAAAACGCAGGTGCAGAAGGCTTAGATAATGTAGAATTATTTTTTTAGGAAACAGCCCCCTATTGTCTACCTCGGGCAATAGCTAAAATTAAAATACTATGTTATTTAATCATTTAAAAATATATATTTAGACCGTATTTCTCATCAAGGTATTTCTCATCAAATGTAGCTTCACTTTAGTATTATGAAATGGGTCCGTAGCATATACGGTTTTTGGTATAGTATTAATAGTATTGTACCAGCGCATGTTCTTAGATAATGTTTAGGCTTTTAGGCCACCAGGGAACGCTACAAAAAGGGTTTTTAAAAAAATAGATTTAACTTGGTGCAACTCACACTTAATAAGTACTCGATAGTAATTGTAAATCTGTGACTGATTCCTACAGCAGCAGGTTATCGGGAGTTAGGGAATCAAATAATGCAAAATAATAGTTTTGATTATGGAACCCTATTTTTTACTTTCATTCCGATGGTCTAAATTTCATTCCAGTGGGCTGGTATTATCATCCCGGTGTACATTTATCATTTTATTGGAACTTATCTTTCATTCCGGTGTACATTTATCATTCCGTTGTGTGTTTAGAAATTTGACCTCTAATATCCCGAAAACTATTTAAGATTTCAGGTTCCCTTTCAGATATTTCTTACAAAATAGTCTAAAGTATCTTTTGGCATTTAAAAATCTAAAAAAACATCAGATATAAGGAATCACACCGAAATGATACAAAAAAGGCGTCTTGTTGAAATTGATCCAGCTGTCAATGTTTCCCTATGAAAAATTGTTCAAGTTTATACTGACTCAGAGCGTGTAAGAAAAATGGTATTGGGTATTGTCTATTTGTCTCGCCCTAACATGCGCGTAATATATATTGCTCTTTCTCTTGTCGATATCAAGGGTAACATTGATAAACATGAGTCTCAAGCTACTGACTTCATAGTCTTATTCTAAATAAAAATAAAACCCTACTTAGTTCATGACATGAAACTACGTATGTATAATTAAACTTAATATTGCACATAAAATCAAAAAAATGAATAAATAACACAACATCAAACAGAAAAAAGTACAACAGCGAACTTCTCCCTAAAAAGGGATCTCTTCCAGCTAACCTAATATACAGGCAAGCAGACTCACTTGATCCCCATTTTTATGTGTAATTTGTAAAAACTCTAATCCAAAAAATTCAAAATTCTTAATTTTTAATAAAAATTTAATATAATATAAAATAAAATATTACTAGGTAAAATTTAAATTAAGTAAAGTGTGTAATTACGTCTTCAAGCTATTTATTTTTGAAAAATTATTTTATCGATACCGCATTTATCCCATCCCTTCAGCCCACCCCTGGCTGCTTTGTCACCGACCAGGTGTCGGGTCACCGCGCGTGTGTGTCTGCCTATGGCGGCGTGTCTCGTGAACGTTACTCGACTCAAATTAGTCATAGATGATAAATTAGACATTATCATTAATTTATGTAAATCTAATTTGACATTTTACCATAAGCTTAGAGGCAGCGAAAACGTGGTTAAACGTCAAACATACATAACATAACTAGTTACATAATGTGAAGAAATTTTAAGTGAGTTTGTGATTCGAGCAATATTTATTTATCCTACTAATATTATAAATGCGAAAGTTTGTGAGGATGGATGGACGTGACAATGTGAGTGTGTATGTTTGTTCCTTCTCCATGCTGAAACGACTGGACGGATTTGGATAAAAATTGAAAATGAGATAGTTGGTACCCTAGAGTAACACATGGGCTACTTTTTATCCCGGAAAATTGCATAGTTTCCGCGGGATACCCATAAACATGTCAAAGGTCGTGGCTGCCTAATGTACTCGTAAGTTTAATTCTACGCGGATGTAGTCGCGGACAGAAGCTAGTAATATATACATTTGTTTTGGGATTATGAGAACGACTTTAGCGATTTGGATTATATCAATTTAATATCAATTTGGGGGTCAAAAGTCTCTAACTACATATTTCATCTCGGGAAAAACGCGTCTTTCCGATTTTTACAAACATCCAGCTTTGTTCGGACGCCCAGGTACTTTTAATAAACGTGGACATATTTAATAAATTTAGAAAATAATTACTTGCTAAAAATATGTAATATGTTTTAGAACATTTACAATGACTTTACATTTTTTTTTATAAAAATTGGTTAAGAAAATAAAGCTTTATAATAAGTTTCTTGTCTTGAAATGTGACTCAACAAAAACGCTCAGATTTCCCATCCAAGACTCGCCATGAGGTAAGTTGGTACAGTAAATAGAAGACCCAACAGAATGCTCAAACGAGGGCATATCCCTCACCATGACGCACAACAAAACAAAACACTACCACCATCTACCACAACACCTTATACAATGCCGGTTTCGTAACATCTCGCTTCGAACATGTTAGCACTGAAGCAGCGATGGATACGCCGCGTCGAAATCATTGCGCGTAACAGAATTGTATACCCCGAGGCTAGGTTAAGGGTGCACTGTTGAATGCTAAATCCAACCGTCTGACAAGGCGCCCATCTCCAATCCAAAAGCAACTTTATACTGACGTGAGTTAAGTTGGGTTTGGTTTGATTTTGTGTGTGCTTAAGACCTTTTGTTTGTGGTTCTAGGGTGGGGGTTTGCAGGACGCGGGGCGGGGGGACGGCAGGGTGCGTCGCGCAAGCGTGCATCAGTCGCTCGTGCGACCGCGTCGCCGCCGGTCGCGCGCCATGGACGACGTAAGGGCTAGGGACCGCGCGCCTCTCACCGTCATAGTCGCCCCAAGCAACGCTTCACCCCCTCGCCTTTCCCCAGCCGACTTGCTCCCGGACGGCGACGCTGCTTTCCACCCTCTGTCCGTCGTGAATGGCCGTCTCACCCCCCCAGGACTCGAGCCCGCCTCATACGCAACTCTAACCCCTTTGCTGCCGTTGCCCCCTATCAGCACCGTATCAGACAAGTTCGCGTACCATGCGGGAGGCACTTTCACCGTTATACAACAGCAGCAGTCTTACGCGTCTTTATCACCAGCTCCCTACAATGAACCTCTATCCCCCCAGTCTGCGTACAGCAGACGGAGTGCGTCGCCTAACTCTTTTGAGAGGCGCTCTCCCACACCCCCCTTACCAAGCCCCGGTTTAGACCTAAACGCTGCTTTATTAGCAAGAGAAGAACAACAGGCAGCTCAACAGCAACAGGCACAAAGCGACACAGAAGAAATCAACACAAAAGAACTAGCTCAGAGAATAAGCGGAGAGTTAAAGCGCTATTCCATTCCTCAAGCAATTTTTGCGCAAAGGGTGCTCTGTAGATCTCAGGGGACTCTGAGCGACCTCCTCCGAAATCCCAAGCCTTGGTCTAAATTGAAGTCAGGGAGGGAGACCTTTAGGAGGATGTGGAAGTGGCTGCAGGAACCGGAGTTTCAGAGGATGTCCGCGCTAAGACTAGCAGGTGAGGTTGCATGGAGCTTTAGTTTTTTTGAGTTGTGTAGTTCTAGTTAGTATAACTGGGAATTGTTAAGATGTTTGTGGGAGACCAAATCAAAAGGGGCTCCTTTTAAAAATTAAAAACGAAAAAATATATAATACACATGTCTCGGTTAGTTTTATAAGGACGTAAGGGCTGTCATTCATACCCCAAGTGTCAAAAAAACTTTAACAATTATTCAAGTTATTGTAATGAACAATGCGAAGATAAGGTTTGGAGTAATAACTTTGTGTTCTGAATCCGAATTAAGGATAGCCGCAAACATAATGTCAACGTTACCCAATTTGGCTTTTGACTGACGAATATTATAAATGACATGTATGGTTGCAAAAGCGTGCCCAGGACATGTCTATCTCTTTTTACGCAACTGTCTTGCTCTACTTGAACTCGGTCTCGATAGGCGTCCGTGGCGAATAAATTTCAAAGGGAAGCCAATTACAATTGTTCTCTTCAGAACATCACAGTGCGATCAGAATGGTAGAATACTGACAGTATATACAGGGTTACGATACAACAAAATTATAACTCTTCTTTATTCCTTGTCTAAACCGTAAAAGAGATCTATCCAAAATTTCAGTACCCTAGACCCTAGGTTCTAGGGTTTGTCAGCCAAAGTAAGTAAAGATTTCCTTTTTATATTGGTTTACTGTGACTGGCCAGATATAAGCGCTGACAAGGCGGAATGAAAGCTCGGAGAAGCCTTTGCCTAAAAGCAGGATACTAGAGTTTAAAAACAAAGATAAATCAGGATTGGAAGAATAAAATGAAACTATTACCCTTTTATTCAAAGAATGTAAAATACGCAGAAGAGAGATGATTGATTATTAAAGAAACATAATGAGGTTAACTCAGTAAGGAGGTTATATCAGGTCAATGCTAGTATAATGTATGACAAAATTTCAAGAAATGGTTTATTTAGTGGATATCAAATATTAAGATGAATAGCCGACTGCTGAATTTTAAAAGGAACAGCAAAAACGTAAGCAGCTGAAACTTTATTAACTATGATTCACAGATAAGTTCATTCGATATATATTATAGACGGGATATGAACCGACCGGGATAAGGGTCGACAACGCACTGGCATCGCGTAAAGCGCTGCGGGTGTCTATGGACAGTGGTGATCATTTATTTTAACAGGTGACCCACTAGTTCGTTTGTCTGGCCTCTCTAACATAAAAAAAACCGCGATTACCTTTATTGAGGTCCCGATATTTCGACGCAGTTTGCATCATGATCACGGGTAGACAAAAAGGGGTCAGTAAAGGTAATCGCGGTTCAGATCCCGTCTATAATATTTCGAATCATTCTAAGAGATCTGGTATAAATAAATATGAAAAAGAAAGTAGCAAACATGACAGGACTGTTCACCAACTTGACTATCCTGGGACCTTACCTTGAATTCCGACTCAGTCCGGTTTTAGCTGTCATTTTTAGTATAGATCTGACAGCGAGCCAACCTAAACTGAATCGGCATTGAATCGCACTAAGACGTCATGTTGACCTCCTGATAACTAAATGTCGCGAGTTGGAATAACGCGCATTACAATTTGACGTCTACAATAGACACAATTTCAGAGTTCAGTGAAACAAAGTAGATCCACAGCTCGGTATATTTCCATTTGGAGTCGGAATACCCCCTGGGATCATTTATTTTCCTTACTTTCGTGTGAAGGTTTTCCGCCATTTTCCATCTATGTAATTATAGTGACGTTGTTTCGAAAGGATTTATGGTAAAATTTTACAAGCTTTCATGTTACTTGCATTTTTGTGAGTTGTGTTGTCCCTTGAATCTCCTTGAATATTTGGAAAACATTTTTCTGCCATTGATTGAGACTCAGTTCAATTTGGTATACACAAATACTATGTTATGTAGATTGTATGACAATTTGACAATGCGAAGTGTCGTGAACTAAAAGTACAGTCAGCAAAAAAGCGTTAGACATAAAATAATAAATATTTTTACTTTTCTACATTGCATTTATTCTGGACAAAAACATCTCATGACCCGATTAGTTTAGTTGCCCGGTTTAGTTGCCGTATGTTTTACGCAGGTAAAAAATTAAGATTTATGTACTTTAATAGGTGTCTGTATTGGGCAATTCTTAAAAAATAGACATGCTATTACAGTTTAATACAGTTAAGTATGATAAAAAAATATTACATACGTTTATCAAGCCTCTATTTTCATTTGGGACGTAGATATCTATATAGATTGAATTTTTATTCCATCATGAACGCGTCAAATAAGAGATCATGTTAACTGACTCGCTCATCACTTGTCTATAAAACATCGATAACTTCGTAAACAAACGTCAGCTGCGCATCGATTGTGCAGGATCGATGCGGGCGCGTCACTAAAAGGTGTTCTACAGCGTACATTGCCATGTCACTATTAAATCCGAAAGTTAAAAATGCTGCAAACGAAGCAGTGGATGGCGTGAAAGGATTTAGAATAGTGATAAGATAAGTAAGATACGGTTATCGTGTTACAAAATGCGTGTCGCGTAACTGTTTGTTGTATATTATCGGGTTTGTTTTTTGAGATCGGATTACGGAATTAATACATTGCGTGGTGTCCGTCTCTGTGTGACTTGTAACGCACTACATGAAATGATTAAGAGTTGTTTAACTTGGAATTTTAGTTTCATGATCAAAAAAAACCGGCCGAGTGCGAGTAGGACTCGCGCACCGAGGGTTCCGTACCATTATCTAGAAATATCTATAAACCAGTGTAAGCAGAGCCATGCTCCAAAGCAAAATGTAAACAGTGTGGGGTCACTTTATATTAGTCACTAATATAAACAGACATACATACATATTTACGGTTTTTGCAATTATTCCTTAATCTGTGCTATAAGACCTATCTTCATACCAAATTTCAAGATTCTGCGTTCACGGGAAGTACCCTGTAGGTTTTGATTCCCTTGAGAATCTTAAATTTGCGGAAATTTGCGGCATAAACGGCTGTATCTTTTGATTGCGTTGGCTTGAAAGTTTGATTTTTTCACAGCTTCAGGAGGCAGTAGACCTGAGTATTTGATATTTTTATAAATTTCAGCTTGATACCTCCACGCGCTCCTAAGAAAAAGGGTCTTGCCAGACGGACGGACGGACGGACGGACGGATGGACGGACGGACGGACGGACAATAAAGTGATCCTATAAGGGTTCCCTTTTTTCCTTTTGACGTACGGAACCATAAAAACAATGCAAGTGAAATAAAAGATTGTAAAAAAAGCGACGGGTAGCACTCCGGGAGTGCCGGCAGAAGTGAAAACAGCAGCTTAGATTAGATTTTAATGCTGTAACCTCCATGACGCTCAAGACACGTACCGTACCTACTAGCCGCTTACAAAAAAAACGTACGTGTTATCAATATTGACAGACTTCTAACAATGTGTTGAAGCCCTAGTACTTTTTGCTCCCAGACTCAACAAAAAACACTTCAAAAATCGAACGCGATTCATTCATATTTCAAAATAAGCTTTTAGAGAATCTGATATCCTGGTAAGTACTGAAACTCTCCTTCTAACTGTCTTAAGCCTGACGCGAGTTTAACATTTTTTACCCATCCCAAAAAGTGTTCAACGCCGCTAAACAAGTTTTCAACTCAGAAATATTTCTGTTTGATCGATTGAATTTAGTCTTGATTGACGCCCAGTCTAATTGTATTGCCTAAATGCTTTCCTTGTATTCCCAAAAACTGAAATCTGCTAAACTCCCATGGGAGAGGAAGAATTTTCGCAATCGGGTACCTATCGAGTGTCACAAAAAGTATTACCGATATTTATACATCGTCATGGTAGTTGATCTGAGGACTCCTGCAAAGTTTTCTAATTAATTACATCGTAAGGAGGTTATTCCCGAAATAAACCAATTATTACTTTCAAAATTTATTAACTCGTACATTAAAATTTTATTTGTCATCGTAAATACCAGGTTAGTTTGTTATCTCATCATTTTTGATTCAAAGTTAAGTCACTCCTTTTGAACGGCACACTTTGAACATTGACCAATATAATATGAATACTTGGTCAATCACTATAAAAAAATCCTATAAAACATTTCCACACAAAAACGTCACTTACCACCTGATCTCGAACAGACGTGAGAATTGATCATTATTTCAAAGTTTTTAGTGTAGAGAAATGATCAAAAAATTGCAAATAAAAAGTCGATAAGTTTGTAAACAAACGACGTCAGCTGCCTGTCGACAATCGATGCGCCGCGGTCGATGCGGCGCGTCACTACGTCGCTAGAATGTCGAGAGCTGAGAAAGACATTGCTATTATATATTTTAGAATATAACTAGCGACCCGCCCTGGCTTCGCACGGTATATTATGCATGTATTATACATATAAACCTTCCTCTTGATTCACTCTATCTATTAAAAAAAAACCGCATCAAAATCCGTTGCGTAGTTTTAAAGATTTAAGCATACACAGGGACATAGGGACAGAGAAAGCGACTTTCTTTTATACTATGTAGTGATAAGCTAGTTTACATTTTATTGAACTGAGCCTTAAATTGATAAATGTTTTTGAAGTGATAACTTTAGTGGCGTTGGGCACTTTTTTGGATGGGTAAAAATGTTAAACTCGCGTCAGACGTAAGACGGAGGGAGAGTTTAAGTACCAGGGTATCAGGATCCTCTAAGAGCTTATTTTGAACTAGAAATGAAGCTAGTCACATTGGATTTTTGAAGTGTACGATAAGTTCGTCGCTTTAACGTAATGCGCGTTTGGCCTAGTGGTATTAGGTGTGGAATAACAGTGCGTTCTCTCAAGTGGCTGCAGTTCGAATCTTGTGTAGAAAAAGTTTTTTTCTTTTTCTTTTTTCTTTTTGCGCGAGTGTGCGTTTGTAGTTTTCACTTCTGCCGGCACTCCCGGAGTGTTTTTTCCAGTGTTTTTTCGTACAGGGACTTTTTTGAGACTTAGTAAACTACAAAAGTTTCATTTTGAAGCATGGTTCCAACGTTGTTCAGCATGAAAGTCTCCAAATTCTGGATTATTTGTGCAATGACGTCACAAATACAAACGAAAGCTCCTTGTCAATGGCGGTTGAGGTGACTGACACCAATTTTAGAATTGCAAACTTCTTTAGCGGCGTTGAACACTTTTTGGGATGGGTAAAAAATGTTAAACCGACGAGTATGACTGTATGAAGAGATTGATGAATGTGGATGAAGCGAAAGAGGTATGTCAGGATCGTAGCAAGTGGAACAAAGTAGTCTCTGCCTATCCCTGTGGGAAAGAGGCGTGACGATATGTATGTATGTGTAAAAAATGTTAAACTCGCGTCAGGCGTAAGACGGAGGGAGAGTTAAAGGACCAGGATAGTAGATCCTCTAAGAGCTTATTTTGAAATCCGAATGAAGCTAGAGTCGCGTTCGATTTTGGAAATATTTTTTGTTGAGTCGCGGAGCAAAAGTACTAGAGCACATTGTTAGAGGTCTGTCCATATAGATAATACGTACTTTTTTTTTGTAAGCGGCAAGTACGGTATGCGTCTTGAGCGTCATGGAGGTTCAACATGTTACAACATTAACATCTAAGTGGCTGTTTCGATTAATCGCGTTTTCACTTCTGCCGGTACTCCCGGAGGGCTAACCGTCGCTTTTTTTTAATATTTGTTTTTTCCGCGAAATTATTGAGACTGTATTTTTTTTTGTAAAAGCATGTAATGCTATGTACTATTCAACGATCAAACATTTTGCGTCAGTTAATCACAGCGCAGTGATTGCCGCAGTAGTATGAATTTTTTTCAAAAAATTATATGACATATTCATTTTCACCCAATGAGGTTCAATAACCCCTTATTTTTTCAAGTTCCTTATCATTTGACCTGTAGCTATAATTGACGAGTAAAAAAGTAACAATTTTATCTTCACTTTATCTAAAAGTCGATAAGTTTGTAAACAGACAGCGTCAGCTGCGTGCATCGATTGTCGACAATCGATGCAGTGCGGTCGATGCGGCGCGTCACTATGCTTCTCGTGGAATGTTGGGAACGCTGTACATTGGTGTTTTACTGTAAAAGATATTAAAGAGTTTGGGACCAAAGGAGTAATGGATGGATATCTTTTGGGTTAAGGAGTATGTCTGGATTATTTCAAATTAAATACCTGTGAATATCCAATGAGTGAGATTGATGAATGTGGATGAAGCGAAAGAGGTATGTCAGGATCGTAGCAAGTGGAACAAAGTAGTGTCTGTCTACCCCTTTGGGAAAGAGGCGTGAAGGTATGTATGTATGTACTTTCAACATGAAACTACTGTGAGACTCAATCATTACACAAACGGATAACTCAAGTATAAAAGTCGAGTTCGCACCAAGAGGAAGGACTACATACTATTCCGAAACATGTCGAGCATCACTCGACTTTTATACGATTATACGATTCATTCCAGTATGCTTATATTAGTGTAAGTTTTCGGTCGCAAAATACGTCTGTATGCACCAATTTGCCCATAGTAATGGAGACGCTTACGCTTCGAGACTAAGGCGTGTCACATACATGTCACCCACGTGGGTCCATTGGGACCGTCCATAAAGTACGTCACATCAATTTTATGATTTCTAGAGCCCCCCCCCCCCTCTTGTCACGCAGTTTACTATGAAGATTGCAATTATTTTGTTCGTGTGTCACAATATTCCAGACCCCCCTAAAATCCCCATTTATGTGTGACGTACTTTATGGATGACCCCATTGGACATTTCGTGCGTAGCGTTTACTGCTGTAGAAACGACCGCCTACAATACAATACTAAATACTCTTTATTGAACACCACAAATCAGTACAAAACAATACAAAAACAAAGAACAAAGTATACAATAGGCGGTCTTATCGCTATAAGCTACATTTTGCCTACATTTTGATATGGAGCGAATATGTACCCACGTGCGTAGCGTGGCCGTACACTGCAGTAGGGCGTCGCCTTTATGTCCAAACGCGTATTGGAGGTTCTGGGCGCGTGCTTCGATGTCTGAGACGTCATTTGTGGAAACCCAGTGGAATCAACCACTTCTGTCAGACGGCGGCATGGAACCTTCTGCCAAACGAAATTGGACGTGGATATCAATCGAACCTTCAAAATCAAACTGACATGAGTGGAAATCCTATCTACGCACGTTTTCTGGCAATTGTCGTATCTGGCATATTGCGTGTTATACTTTGGCTAATTGCGTGTCTGGCAATTTGCGTTACAGGCTCTTGGCAAGTTACGTATCTGGCAATTTGCGTATTAATTTGTTTGGTGAAATGCGTATCTGAAAATTTGCGTATCTGGCAACGTACGTCGAAAGGGTGGAAATATTGACGTTCCTAAAATAAACTTAGGGCTAAAAGTTTTCATAGCTTTGTTTTTATATGACATTCTTCGAAAAAACTTAGAATGTATGTATGTACCTATGTAAACTCTTTATTGGACATAAAATTTTTAAAATATAGAGGTACACAGAAAATAGTACAAACGTGAACTTATCCCTTAGAAGGGATCTCTTCCAGCCAACCTGGAATGTACCAGTTGCTTCTCTTCCCGCACAAATTGTAAAAGCCCATCGAGGGAATTGCGATGCGGCTATTAACCCATCACTATTTTGATTCCCCTTTCCACATATACGCACAAACATGCCTTTAGGTCTTTTTACCTTAGGTTTTGTCTACACCGTAAGGGATAAAGACGTGATAATACCTATGTATGTATTTCGAGTCAAACCCGTTCAAATCGGAAGCTTTACAACACAATGGGGTTGGTCGTTGGTAGGATAGGTTGGAAGGCCACAAACGCGGTGGAAGTATGACATCCGGAAAGTGACGGGCAGAAACTGTACCTCTCCTGTCCTCACTGCCCAGAACACTGCCGTCCTAATTAAAAAGGACGTATATGCGTTTCATATGACACACATATACGTCCTTTTTAATTAGGAGAGCAGAACAGAGAGAAATGGAGAAACTTGAAGGAGGCCCGCACCAATTCATTGGTTGAATAAGGCTAGGAAAGAAGAAGAGAGAAGAAGGATGCTGTACTCTTCCACTTCGCTTTAATGGAAGCACAACCTAACGCTGGCTTCTATCACTTTATAGTCAATAATAATTATGCAAAAGGAATAATGCAGAAAGCCGGGTACGATACTCATCCGCGAGTGGTTTTAACAGTAACCAATCTAATCTAACTAATATTATAAATGCGAAAGAATGGATGGATGGATTGATAGATGGATGGATGGATGGATGGATGGATGTTTGTTTGTTACTCGATCACACCAGAACGGCCCAACGGATCTGGATGAAATTCGGCACATAGATAGAGAAAAGTCTGGAATAGCACATAGGCTACTTTTTATCCCGGAAAATTGCGTAGTTCCCGCGGTATGCGATAAACGAATTCTTTGCAGACGAAGTTGCTGGCAACAGCTAGTAAAAACATACATTGGTACATTTTGTTGTAGTTATGCTAGGTTTGTAAGTTTTCAGTTTTTGTGAAGATGGTATCTTTTCCGTTGTGAGAGCCTTGTGTGAAGCAGTGAGACCGATAATTTAAGATCATGACTGTGATTATTTGGTTGGTATCTTACTCGCAACGATCCTTACAGTTAGGTTCAATGATAAGATGCGAATTACTTGGCAACTGCGGCAGTGAAAAACATAAACGCAATAAAATTTACGCAGGAAAACGGTAAAGAAAGCTGAGAAAACGCGAAACAAAACGTCACCGAAAAACAATTGGAAGTCCGATTCCAAAAAGAAAAAAGCAGCGAGTTAAATTCAAAAACAGGATTCGATTGTCGAGAAAAGCCATAATCCGGCCACCGCCACATGGTAGTGTGACGTCACCCCCCCCCTCCCGCGCGCGGGATATCGATCGAGCCCCCTCCCCCCGCCGGCCTCACCTCCCGTGTGGCAGCTCCGCGCGCGGGACGGTTTTTGTAATTACGGAACCGTGCGCCCCTTTTTATTTTTAGGGCTTAAAGGTGCTCATTCGAATGTGCTTTTTTGGATGGAATGTTAGAGACTAATTTAGGGCTCCACGGACTATTTTTTTAGCACAGTTTGCTCCATAAGCTAAAATAAAAAAGGTTAATCCGCCTCGAAGGACCAGACTTGATAACAGCTTTCATTTTTTCAAGAAGACCTACTAAGGGTTACACTGTGACTATGATCAAATGCTCAGATTTAGCCAAAAACAAGGAAATGATTATACACTTTCCAGTTGCTTCTACTTACCATGTTTGTATGGGTGTAATATCGGGTAGATGCTTGTACAAGCCATGTGTTGGTTTGTGAAACAATAATTGTCCACAATTTTTCGTAGAAATTCTGCAAAAACAAAAACTTAATTGTTAGACTACAGGTATAAAATATAAGGTGGTATAATAAAATTATAAGAATTATCCGTGGGGTACCCGGATAAGAACAGACAGAAGAAGTTTATTCGTCAGTTCAATGTTAAGAGCAAGTAATAACAAAAGAACCATAAGTAGGTAGAAGTTGTTACAAAATGGTCCTAATAGGACCCCCTTCTTGTCCCGTTGGGTGTCGTAGGAAGCGACTAAGGTAAATCTAACTAAAAGACAAGTCTTCTGCATTCATTACATCTTCAAGCTGCCTTCCAAGGTGTTGTTATTATGGTGACCTCCCCCCCTCATAATGACAGCCACAGACTTGGCCGAGCCCCCAGACTATTATATATTCTGTGCCCCCAGTCCCTGGCGGCTCTTCTATCCCTGGTACTTGGTAGTGAGTCAAGTAATGGAGAAGCATCATGTTCGGATCTTCTTTATAACTGTGGTTATAGTTTTATTAGACCTCTTCACCTCACGATTTAATAATTTTAAATCAAAGGAATTAATTTCATTTATCAAAATATAGGTCGATTTTGTGTGTATATTTAGTACATACCTATCATATCACTATACAATTGTAGGTCCTACTATGAGGAATAAAAAAACCAGTACGATATATGACAAGCATTTTTCGTTTGGAATCTATGTCTGCACTACTTTATATTACTTACAAATCTACAGCATTTCCGCCAAAATAATCTTGGATTGATTAATATACTTTTTCAACAAAAAAATTAAACCCTTTCTTGTTGAAACTACACCTTACACCGGAATGGGAACCACAAATTAAATTTTTAAATTTGCAGATGCACCGAATCAGCAGGCTGTAAAGGGCGACAATGTAAACAACATGGCTCAGCAGGGTTACTGCCAGCCCAGGGAATACCAGGGCCCACCTCCCCAGCCTGGGGGCCCCGGGGGCCCGCTGGGTCCCGTGTACCAACCCTGGGAAACGGCTGGGTACGAACCCGCCGGGGACGTATCGTGCTTGTGAGTCCCTCCCTTTGGTTAACATTCCTACTCCCTCATGTTCCATTCCAATAGACCTTTAATTTATTTTTGTTTCTTTTCGTTGGGCATTTATTTCAGTCAAATGACAGACAATTGCTCTAAATGAGGAAATGATTGCATTGTAAGAAAATTACAGTGTTTGGCGGTTGTCGGTGTTGTTTACGTAGACGATTTTGTGTTTTTCCTTTTGAATCTGATATGTTAGCCCCATACCTAATCCTTCCCTTTTGTGGCTGCGTAGCGGTGGACTTGGTTTCTTATAGGTATTTTAAAGTATCTGTCAATTGCTTGTCGCAAGGTAACATATAAATATACATATAAAACATATATATTTTTGATTAAGTGTTTTTAATTTTTATAGGTTGCTTAAGACAAGTCTTCGATGAGGAGAGTGTCTGATTACTTTTTGTTTATTATATTTATTTACATCGATCTCATACAAGTAAATGTGTAACATGTATAGAGATTTGCTCGTATAGATGTCTTTTGTTTGGATAGGCAGTATCTTTGTTAGCATTAGTTTAGAATCTATCGCTTGACGTGGATTTGTGAAGGTACTGCCTAGACAAAGGAGGATCACTGATCGTATTAGACAATGTTTTTAAAAGATTTATTTTAGCAGTAAGTGTATTTTGTTAGCTTCGAGAAGCCAAGATGAATGTTAGACTGCTACCGCTGCCCCCCTCCCTCCCTTTTTGTTTTCCCCTCCGCCCGGGCTGCCTTAGTTTTGATATATGATTTCATAGGTGCCTGCGAGATTCAAAAACCCCTTATTAATGTTGTTTACATTGTCGCCAGGTATGCATTTTAATTAATACGTTTGATGTTTTTGATTTGTCTGACATATAGGAAATAATTAACATCAATACAGCAATTTACACCTTTGTCTGCGATCAAGTGAAAAGATAACTAACAATCAGTATAAAATTTACAAGAAGAGCTAGCAATTTGTTATATAGCTTAGCGAATTTTTTATATGTCAGATGTATAGAGAAGTTAATTAGATCTGTGAAACGAAGTATAAATCGTTTTTAAATTCTAGTTTTCTTAATATTCTAGAAGGACCCATGTTGGGCGCCAACTAATGAACAAGAAACAATACAGTTTCATTAAAAAAAATAGTGATCTCGAATATCGAAAAGTAGTCTTTACTCGCACTTTTACGTATTGGAGCATTTTTTTACTTTAGTTTTTGTCAAATATGGTGCGTATGAGGACAGCTTAGTTTATGTCTAGTGGCATGTTTGTTGTTCTTAGCTGCTAGGTTATTGACTGACCATGAATAAAAGACCCCTGTTTCACATCCATTGCTAGATAACAAGGGGTACTTTATTTCTGGTCATGTTTAATTAACGCCATCTGTGTGAATTTTACGTTAATTAAAAAAATGCTTTTTTTGTTGCAGCGGCCCAGATTCCTCAGAGAGGCAGTAAGTACCTTGAAAGACTACTGTTAGAATTAAATAGATCCCACTTTTGTTTTCGTCAGAACCGAAATATTTTGGGGCGTTGTCCTTTTTCTCCCTATTTTAACCATGTGATAGTAATGTTTTAAAAGCAAAGCTTTTCCCAAAATTAAATAACATTTTAAGGCAAAATTTACAAATAATAAGACAATTTCCTCTATTAAGAACCGTATTCACAAAAAAGTCTTAATCTTCAGTTAAGTTTCCATAATGTTTGTCTCTATATACACATTGACATTATATATGTCTCTATATGATAATTAACTTTGTGAAACATAGATAGAATATACGCTTACATTACAACAGATACGTAACTTTAACTATATGAATAAAGAGCCAGACTTGGAATATTTCAAAATTCCGTAAAATAATTAAAGCTCCAAAATTTGAGTTCCAAGTGTTTGCACTTAGCATTTCTTCACTGAATTCCTTCTATAGGTTTAAAATGCCGCTAGAATCTTAAAGTTACAGGATCGTCAAGTCATGAATCAAGGCGTATACTTTAAGAGGAACCATAATTAACATTAAGTACTTTTTTAATTGGATAGCGCTTCGTGAAGTTTCACTCTACTTTTTTGTATCTGTCATTTAGAAATAAGTACATATGTTTTGTGACAACTGTATTTGGCAAGAACACAATCTTAATAATAATTCTAAGGTCTCTTTGTCACATCTTCAGGCTGCAAGCGCAAGGAGGAAATGGTTACGGAAACTCTGCCTTCCCCGAAGAAGCCCCGTTTGGTTTTCACAGATCTCCAGCGGCGTACTCTACAGGCTATTTTTAAGGTAATTTTTCATTTGTTTCACTACCCACTTCATCAATGTTATCAAATATATCTCCAAAAGAGTCTCGAAGTATCACCAAATTTAAATTTGTATTTTCTTACTATCAATCTTCTTATTTTTTAATTTCATCGTCGCTATGAACCTTTTTCGTCTACATACAGTTTTACATTTTTGACAACTAACAAAACTCAGTTTTAGAACGGAGTAGATGAAGTTCATTTGTTTGATTATTTAGAACACAAAAAAGAATAAGCCTTTGAAAAGACCGCATGAAAATTGCTCCGAACTTAGCTCATAAGTTTAAGATGACCTTTTATAGTCAATTACGTACGGATTGTCAAATCTTAAAGATCAAGTCTAATCGAACCTATTCTCAATTTTCCAGGAAACAAAGAGGCCCTCGAAAGAAATGCAAGTGACAATAGCGCGACAACTCGGCTTAGAGCCGACTACGGTCGGCAATTTCTTCATGAACGCTCGCCGCAGATCCATGGACAAGTGGAAAGATGACGACGCCCCATCAACAGACCTTGAACAACTCGACAGCCAGGACTTAGACCAGGTCCCGAGCTTGGACTCAGGGGAATCGGAAGACGAGAACGATGACCAAGACGATCACCTCTTGTGACGTCGTATACCTCAACAGCATCTGTTAGTGCTATGAGAGAAACTTGGAGTTGTCCTGAAGAAACTGCGAGTGCAGGGTAGGTAGGGATTTTAGTTTGTATGCTCGGTGGCGGCGATGTAGTCAAGTTTTTTGATTCCTTGGATTGCGTTACCGGAAATAACACTCCAGATCATATTGATGTCCGTTAATATTAAGCTCAACAGTATCTAGTCAATGATTTCTCGCGGTTATCTTCGATGCTTTGTTTTTTGGATCCAATGTTGGCTCAAACATTTGACATTCGGAAATCTCTACGACAACTTCAAGTCACAAATGTACAGTTAAAGCTAAGTACACTGGTATGGCGGGAATTTAGGAAAATGTTGGTAATGCTCGTGTTTGGACGACTTCTTGTGGTGATTTTGATGAATAATGAGTTCACTGGGTATACTTACTCTTCGTACTTATTTGTCTGAGTTGAGCTCTACTTTAATATCAATTAAAAACCACTAAAACTTAAGGTAGAGTGAACTAATAGAATGTTTTTCTTATCATTAATGATACGGAAACCCAAATATAGAACATAATCAAAATACACAGTAGATAAATATCAATCAACCTAGTCTCAAACTAAACTAAGCCTCTACGGGTACTAGACAACGGATATGTGTACATACAATACATTTATAAACATATTTGATTAAATACATAATAATGGGAACATTTATACATTCCTATGCATACGAGTGTCAGCTCTACGGGGATTCGAACCCGTGACCTCAAGCTTCTTATTCAGGCCATGGACGAAATAAGACAGTGTCAATCGACATACAAAAGTTCGACCACAGAAAATGGTTAAAACTCGAACAAAATAGATGGCGCTTTTAAAATGCACGAGTCGTAAAAGCGAAGCAATAAGTCTAAAATTTTTCATCGTTCTTAGTATTTGACATTTCAACAGCTAGGTACGTGAAAAGTCGATAAACTAAGCTCTTAGAGGATCCTTATATCCTAGTACTTAAACTCTCCCTCCGTCTTACGTCTGACGCGAGTTTAACATTTTTTACTCATCCCAAAAAGCGCTCACCGCCTCTAAAGAAGTTTTCACTTCAAACTCGAGTTTCGTTGACCACCGCCTCATAACTTGTTGATTGATATAGTGACATCTGTCGGGAACGTTTGTACTAAGTTCGCGAGGTTGCACCTTTATAATGGCGATTTATTTCGTCCATGGCCATCTTTATCTGTTGCTATCTGGCCTATTTCACCAACCCGACAATTGTCGGTGACAAGTGACAATTCTAATTTACAATTATTATTATTATTATTATTATTATATATATTTTTTTAATTTCTAACGGTAAAACGTAAAAAAAACATTCAAAATCAAGAAGTAAAATTTCTTGATTCATTTGATATTTCCTATCATTTGAAAAACAGCGCCTTCTCTCGTCCCTGGTGAGCAGTACATGTTCCACGGGAGTTTGTAATTGTGTCGTACAGACACATCTTTCACACAGAGGACGCTAAGCGACAAATATTCGCATAGTAAGGTCACGTGACAGTTGGTAACAGATAGAAAAATTCGAAGGCTTACTCACCTGCTATGGGTGGTGTTAGGGGTATAGCACGCGTCACGGAATGACGAGGACTCGGGTTCGATTCCCGGCCATAGCTTTACTTTTCGGATTTTTCTGTGTTCTCATTTTCAGTGTCGTTTAGAAATTAAATTCTATTTACATTACAACCTCGACGAGAATCTACGCCGGTGGGCTTCATATTGAATACGCATTGTATTTCGAATTGTCAATGGTCACCGACAATTGTCAAGTTGTTGAAATAAGGCGGTCGCCAAACAGATCATCAAGAAGTCGTCTAAATATGGAGTAAAGGCTAGTCTCTGATCTCTTTAGTCGAACGTTTCTAGTCAAACGTAATGAAATACTTATGATAAGTTCTATTTATAAATTGTTCTGCAGTAATTTAGCCCAAAATGTGTATTTTAATTTGTATTTAATTGTAGAAATATACTTGGTGATTTGGACACACTTATGTGAAACTAACTTTAAGTGACTTTAAGTGGCATGATGTGACATTTATCGTTTATTATCCACAATGTACCAAATTGAGCAACAATATGAAAACACTAAATAGCAATACTCTCACTAGCTGTTGTCCCTATAAACTCACTAGACATATTTTTATGACCTATTAACTATAACTTGTATAAAAATACTATCGTGTTTATGCAGGGTTTGCGTTTTCGCTGTTGTCATTTCATTTTCCACCGTACTCTTATACAAACTACAATTACAGTTAATTTAACTAGTAGCAAATATCCTGAAAGCTCAAAGGCTTCAACAAATAAAGCACTTGAACAATAATAGAAAAAAAACAGTGAAGACGGAACCTTCAAATGCATTTAAATTTACGATATTTTTAATTGTGTTAGGCGTTTTATACTAACAGAAAATGGAACTGATTTAATCTATAGTTAACAGACGCCTTTGAGTGCGGCTTTAAGTGTGTCCAAGTCGTGCTAAGCTTCACATAGCTGATAGTGAAATGACGCAATAACTTAAAACAAATTGAGGCTAGTGTGTAGTCTGTACAGCGACATCTGGTATAGAAAAATATATTCGATCAAATCGGATTTTGATAGATGTTCCGTTAAGTTACCTAGTTTAAAAGTGACACTCGCATTTCATCTTTAAATACGATAACAAAACAAAATTTGACTTTTTAACGTGTCTTTGAATTATTCTAAAGTACTTCTGCAGGTGGTTGGGTTAGGTTAGGTTACATTGACTGAACGCTAAATAATTTTTGACGCGATAACGTCTTATAAATCGATGAACGCCAGCCGTACTCACGAAGAAGAATGACTCATACTACCATTACTGACGTCAGTGTGTGTCGCAAATAGCGACATCTGTTGCTTGTTGTCGCAACCACTTTGCGTACCTCACTTTGACGGTCGATAGATTGATTTGATAGATACTAAGCGATTTAACCAAGTGCTGATAGATGGCGTAACCTACCCCCAAAAGCGCCCATTTATCGTTATCACGTAAAACTAGCGTCCGTAAACCGAAATTATAGACAACTGGTTAAGTCGTCCGTATGACGCCCGCAAATTTTAAACATCGACCGTTGCCTCAAACATTTCTCAATGTAAATGATAGCTGCTAACTAATATGGACTGTATGTAAAGTAAATGGAGGATGATGGAAACACCTTCTCAATGTATTAATATCTAATTATTTAAGAGCAAAACTATAATAGTATTTTAAACACAATGGCAGCATAAGGCAGACTGACTTAATACTACATCATAGTATAGATATGTTACGTTCCTAGTAAATTGCGTTTGAAAAACGTTCTCTCTGCACACTGTCACATTGAATGTCACGGACTACTCATACTGTGGGTTGTTTGAGGTAAACTGATTGCGACATGAGACAATTGGGTCATTTATGAATCTTCAACTCGGGCGCAGTAGTAACATATCTACTTCCTGTTTATTATGTAATATTGTACTACATAGACATTGACACGTATCAAATCTAGAATAGGCCGCAAACCAGCCAGTAGCGAACAATAAAAATGCAGAAAACCATTTACAGAGTCAAAATAAACCAACCACCTGTGGAAGCGTTCTGAATTAATTTTAAAACCTTATATATTAAGTTAGTGTATATATTTGTATGTATGTACTCCGCTTCACATTTCAAAATTACCTTTTTGTATTAAAAAAATCCTGTCGAACTGATACGGGAAAAGCTATCCATCCTCCAGTTAGATATTGCGCAATGGCTAAATAATATTACCAGTGAATTTGTTGACCGTTGTTGCCAGGGTGCACCGGCCTGAACGCTACTCTTCCCCTTTAGGAGTAGTAAATTTACTCGAGAGAAAAGAAACCGGGCCACTTTCCATAGAAAGTTGTATGAAAAGTGACGCGGTTTCCTTACTCCCGAGTACAGTAATTAGAATATTATATGAATGCGAGTGTCTAGCTCATATTGATTTATTGTTTCTCTAGTCACGAGATCTCTGAACATTCCTTGACTACGTCATCTTAGTTATGGCGGACAGCGTGATATTACGTAAATTATAAATAGACGTAAAATTATTTAAGGTTTCTCTACAATGTGTTTTACAATTGTCCTGGAATACCCTATTTCACCAACTCGACAATTGTTGACAGTGACAATTGGTGCAATGCGTAGTCGGTACGTAGGCAACCGGCGCAGATTCTTGACGAGTTTGTAATTGAAACAGAATTTGCAGTTTACATCGACGATTGTCTCGTTGGTGAAATAGAGGCCAGATGGTGGTTGGGTTAGTTTAATTGAATACCTACTCCTGTTATGGTTTTTTGATCAAGGCATTCAAAGTTAAGTCACACCCTTGACACTTTGATCATTGATCGATGTATGCCATTTGTCAACCACAATTTAAATCCTGAAACTTTGGTCTTCTTTCAAACTAACGAGTAGCGTGCAGCGGGGGTCGCTAGGGAATTGGGAAAGGGACGCAACACAATTTGTATCGCTGCCTAGTCTGGATCAACCACCGGCTGAAGTATTCGGGATTAATTTTAAAATACAGTGAAAAGAAAAAGAAAAACTAGTCTGAGTTGTGCAAGAACATAGAGTAGGTAAATAATATCAGCTTATAAATTTTTAAAACATGTCCACATGAAACACCCGAGATATGGAATTTTGCGAAGTGCAAAGGTTTTATTTACAATGTTCAATTTAAAGGATAAGTTTAGTTTAGTTTAGAATTATAATTTTAATTTATTTTATATAAGCTAGTCGACTTTGTACCTTGTACTACCAAAGAATAGTGGATGTGCAATTTCTTAATGTATTCAAAGAAGTATGATTTGTTTAGGTGGCGTTAATTTTTTTAAGGTGACGCATAGAAGAATTCTTAGTTTCACTGTGTGTGAAGATATCTTAGCATTTCCATTTACAATGAAAAAGGAGATTAAAATGAAACTGTGTTTTAAATAAATCTAAGTTAAGTAGATACGCAAAGAAAACATTTTGTTTCATTTATTAATGTTTTAAAAAATGACTGCGTTATCATAACTACATTGTAAGTTTCATTAAACATTCCAAATATATAATCTAAGTAGGTAAAAACTGTAAATTGTTCAGCAAGTGACTGAAATAAAATCTATCGTAACCTGAAATAGTAAGTAGTACTTTACAAATACTGAGATCAATAAATATAAATAGATGAATGAATTACAAGTGGGACATCAACGCTTTCATCTATTTATACTTATTAATCTTGTTACAACGAGTCGATAGCTAAAAAATTAGAGCAAAGTTTCGTTTTAATCTGTCACGTCAATTGTAAATGAAAATGAAGCCATCTTCGATTGTAAAAAAAGTTTTTACTGAAGTTTTTTTCCATGTGTCTCATTCCGTACATAGCAATAAAATAAATATCGCGCATTTTTTGTTTTCATATTTAACGGAATGCGCACAATGAGTATTATTCATGTACATGCTATTAAAAAGAACTGTTTTTGTGAAAATTTTAGATCGTTTCATTCCTAAGCGAGCAAATATTTTTATCTATGTATAGTGCGCTTTCAAATGTACATAGTACGGTGAACGTAATGTTAAGATTAAATGTACATTTTACAAAGAGTTTGATTTGTTATTTACTCATCATCGTCTCCAGCATACGTAGACCCACTTCTAGGTACTTCTTTTCGAAAGAGAGTGTTTGGACTGTAGTTCAAACCTTATTATCCTTGCAGATAACCAAGATAGAACTTTTCTTCCCTGATAACTGGTTTTTTAACGGGAAATATTTTATCATGCACGATAACGAAGTCACATAACCGGCACTGGTAAAACCAATAATAGGATGATTATGATTAATTTGGATTAATTTGGCCACCCCTTAGCCGCGAACATGTTTGTTTTACTTTAGCAATAGTCTTCATTTTACCTTACAGTTATGTAAGGGGAACAAATCTTTCCCGTTAAAAACCAGTTATCTGAGAAGAAAATTTCTTCCTTCTTGGCTGCTGGTTAGCCAACTTGGTTATCTGCGAGGAACATAGGGTTCAAACGCGGGTCCTGTGACTTGGGAATTTACTTCAAACATGTTTCAAACACACCATTGAACTGCTTCACAGGTCTGGTACGTGCACAATATTTTCTTTGCTGAAATGGCGCTCCAACTCCGAAGTTATAACGTTGTAAAATAAATTTATTGTTTAAAAAAAAATGTATCACCAATTTCCTAAATTAACTTCCAGGTTGTTATAAAATGTTATGCAGTGTTCGTGAATTTTATTAGTATAAAAAATAAATTAAACCATAGCTTGTTGAAGCGTCAACCTGATGGAAAACAGACTGTAAAAAACCTCCATGTTTTCCCCGACAGCATAACTAAAACATATTTATCGCAGTATACTACGTATCATACGGTATAGCTAAAAACAAATCCTGATAAAACTATAATTTTGTTGAATTTTACTATCACTAGATGTCGCTACTGTGACAGCCACAACCAGCGCCATCTGTGGGGCTTTTAGTTAAATAATAACAGTAACAATCAAGTGACATTTCTCATTATAATATTTCAATGTGCAAATCTAAAGGTGTGCGAGGGAGAAATTCACTTCTATTCTGGAACAATCCTAAGATACCTCATTTATTGGTAAAACGTGTATGAGACTTGTTCATATTTTTTTATTAAAACGTTTCAGTAGTTACCTACCATTCCATATTATTTGAAGGAAACTAAAGATTTATGAAATGAAATCTAATGAATTAGAATGGTAACTTAAGAATGCAGGAATCAATATTTTGATTCTTGAATTTAGGTAAAATCGATGACCTAGATTCGGAGCTCAAGATTAGGTTGTTTACAGCGGACGTTTGCTCCTTATACACTAATATTTTTCCATTTTCATTTTAACGGGTGGTGAGACTTTAGGGTGCGACCACACCGCCGCTTAAAAAACGGTGACGTTACGGAATCGCAACAAAATGTATGAAGAAACGTTGAGAAAACGTGACGCATACGACACGTCACTGCGTTTACGCGGCGGTTTGGTCGCACCCTTATGGTCCGGTAGCTTTATTGTCTAACTCGCTCGCAATCGCCATCGTGCTCATTTTGACAGTTCACGTATGGGCTGACAATTGGCATCGGAATCAGCCAGCTGTCACATTCATACAAGAACTGTCAAAATGAATACGACGGCGATTGCGAGCGAGTTAGGCAATAAGCCTCCGGGTCGTTACCACCAACTCACTATAGACCGACCGCTTAAATAAGTCCTCGCCCAAGCGGTGCAGGGAGGGAGGGAGGGGGGATTTAAGTGGTCGTATTATAATCCTGACGTTGCTTGCGCTGTGTTCCGGCGTGGAGAGTAACCCCATTATTCATAAACGCTCTATAGGCATCTGCTAACTTAACAATCGTTTGTCCTTATCTGTGAATGGTAAATGTCAAAGTGACAGATAAGGACAAACGATTACTAAGTTAGCAGAAGCCTATAGAGCGTTTATGAATAAGGGTGCGTTCAAACCACCGCGTACACGCAGTGACGTGTCGTATGCGTCACGTTTTCTCACAGTTTGTTTATACATTTTGTTGCGATTCCGTAACGTCACCGTTTTTTAAGCGGCGGTGTGGTCGCACCCTAAGGGGTGAGACAGCTGGTGACATTACTGGCACATGAGGCCTTTTTTCTTAGCCCTGTATGCCGGCAACGCATCTGCAAACCTTTTCATCTCATCATCTCCAGTCTATATACGTCTCACTGCTGGGCGCAGGCCTCCTCTCCGGAAAAGGGTTTGGGCTATAGTTCCCACGTGACAGTGCGGATTGGGAGCCTCACACACACCATTGAATTGCTTCGCAGATGTGTGCATTTTCATTCACTGAAAAAATGAAATGAATGAGTGAAATGGTAATTTTTTCAAATATAATATCGCACATAAATTCCGAAAAAGAGAGGTGCGAGCCCGGGCTCGAGCCCACGGCCCTATGCTAGAGGCCACAGGTCAAACCACTAGGCTACGACGGCTTCTGCAATCCTCTTACACTGTCCATAAATGGTGGTGCTCACTTACAATCAGCTGATCCCCTTGCTCGTTTACCTTCCTTGTAGTAAGTATAAGAAAAAACTGCTGGACGTTGGCGTTTCCCACGGATTTTAAATTCTTCATGAGCTATCCCCTTGCAGTGTTGTAGGTATGTATGTATGTAAACTCCTTATTGTACATACATACACATACATACCAGTGGCGTGGCGTCAAGTGTATCAGAAGGCAAGCCGAAGGGAACTTAACTAGCCTTTTCTTCTAATTCTGAACAATGAATTGCCCAACTGCCTTAAAATAGGCAAGCCAGTGGGAATCGAGTTCTATGGACGCCACGCCACTGATACATACATACATATCGTCACGCCTCTTTCCCACAGGGGTAGGCAGAGACTACTTTGTTCCACTTGCTACGATCCTGACATACCTCTTTCGCTTCATCCACATTCATCAATCTCTAAACACACACACACATAAAAATTTAAAAATACCGAAGTACACAGAAGAGTAAATAAAGCACTGCATGGAGAACTTGGACAAAATACAGTGACGAGCAACATTAAAGTCACCCATACAAAGTTATATGAAGAGTGGACCCGTTATTTTGCTCTCCAGTATAGATGGCAGGCGTGCTTGGGGTAGGGCCCTACAAGGTGGTCTGACGCAATTAAGAAACCGGTGAATGGGTGCCTGCACCGTGCAGTCCACTCAACATATACGCAGATCAATCAATCAATCATTCAATCTAATCATTTATTTGCAGAGAATGGAGGCTGATAGTATGTGGCCACGATCCTCAGCAGCGAGGAAACGAGGGAGAGGAAAAAAAACTTAGAAAAAATGAAGTGTCATTGAACTATGGTTTTATTTTAACTAAAAAATAAGACCGATGTCACCCTGTTAACAGAGGGCATCGACCTCACCATGGTGAAAAAAAAAACTACAACAAACAAAAACCTCGAACACGCGAATAAATTGAAAACATAGAACTAAACTTTTCAAATTATTTCAAATTTCCTGTGTCAATAAAAACGGGATATCCCAAAGGAAATTTGACCACGGAAAAGTTGAAAAACTTTCGAGGCCCGAACCTATGACCTTCGACAAGCTAAGCAAAAGAAAAAAAAAATTGCTTGACATCTCTATTGTTCGAAACCGTTTAAAAAATAATAATTTGAAAAGCGAATATTAACAATACTTTTTTTTAATCAGAGCGGCCTCAGGCTACATTCAGGCTTTTCAGTCAAAACAAAAGCCTTTCAAAGACTTTAAAAGCAGTGAAAAATATACAAAAGGTCACTAGAGCTTTGAGGTGTGAGAACGGGACGGGGTGTTGCGATGTTGGGATGGGGGAATGAGACGGGTAGCTGAAAATCAATTTATTAGGCTGTGACGTAGCGGTGCGCGCGTGCGCCGTGCGGGCGCTCCCGGGAGAGAGTTGCCAGTGCACGGATTATTTACTAGAACACATGGAAAATCCGAAAAGTAAAGCTATGGCCGGGAATCGAACCCGGACTTCATCGATCCATATCCACGTGTTCTAGATTTCAGTATTGCTTAGAAATATAATTTCTAACGGGTTAACCGTAAAAAAATACAAAAATCGGGAAGTGTAATTCTTGATGCATTGACACTAAAAGTAAATGCAAGTCCATGATAAACAAGCTCATAATTACACAAACGGATAATTCACGTATAAAAGTCGAGTGAGGCTCGACATGTTTCGGACTAGTCCGTAGTCCTTCCTCTTGGAGAACTCGCCCCGGCGGCAGCGAAACGAACACTTTTACACGTTTTCGTGTTATTATGATTGAGTCCCACGGTAGTTTCATATTATTATTGATAGCTATAACATGGCCATGTTTAAGGTTTTGTAGCATAAACAGAAAAACAATCCTTTTAGGATCACTGCGGTGTCTGTCTGATGTCTGTTTGGCTGGCTGACTAGTTTCTGGCAGGACCTTACAAGATAAATAAAGAAAAAACTTGAAAAGATTTCCATTTTTGATAAAATTATATAAATCATAATTTCAAAATAGGTCTGCTGCATTCCTTAGCTCTGATTCGTACATGACTGAATTTTCAAGTTAGTTCCTTCAGTTCACCTTCAGTTAAAAATCGAAAACGAAACCCGCAGAACCGCACTAAATCCAAACCATCAAAAAATCCGGATTAATACAATCCCCATACTGGCAACACCGAGCCCATCTGGGCGGGCTGCTCGAAATAGCCCCGCGCGGGGGGCAGTAGCGACGGCGTCGCGGCCCCGAGCACCCGCCATGGCGTCCGTCGCCGCCTGGCTCCCGTTCGCCCGCGCCGCCGCGATCGGCTGGGTCCCCATCGCCACACACCCCCTCCCGCCCCCGCCCGTCCCCAAAGACCGCCGCCGAGCAGAAGACGAAAAACTCCTCATCAACGTCTCCGGCAGACGCTTCGAAACCTGGAGGAACACCCTCGAAAAATACCCAGATTCCCTCCTCGGTTCCACAGAACGAGAGTTCTTCTACGATGAGGACAGCCGGGAATACTTCTTTGACAGAGACCCTGACATATTCAGGCACATACTCAATTATTACAGGACGGGCAAACTGCACTACCCGAAACACGAGTGTCTCACTGGCTACGATGAGGAGCTAGCGTTCTTCGGGATCCTGCCCGATGTTATAGGCGATTGTTGCTATGAGGACTATAGGGATAGGAAACGTGAAAATGCGGAGAGACTCATGGACGATAAGCTTAGTGAGGCGGGCGATCAGAGCCTGCCGCAGCTCACTGATTTGAGGCAGAAGATGTGGCGGGCGTTCGAGAACCCCCACACATCGACAGCTGCTTTAGTATTTTATTATGTGACCGGATTTTTCATTGCCGTCTCCGTGATGGCTAACGTTGTGGAGACGGTGCCGTGCGGGCACCGGCCAGGCCGGGCTGGCACTCTGCCGTGCGGGGAGCGCTACAAGATAGTGTTCTTCTGTCTGGACACGGCTTGTGTTATGATATTCACCGCGGAGTATCTGCTGCGACTGTTCGCGGCGCCAGACCGTTGTAAATTCGTACGTTCCGTCATGTCCATCATCGACGTGGTGGCCATCCTGCCGTACTACATCGGCCTGGGCATCACGGACAACGACGACGTGTCGGGCGCTTTCGTGACGCTCCGGGTGTTCCGTGTGTTCCGTATCTTCAAGTTCTCGCGGCACTCCCAAGGTCTCCGGATCTTGGGTTACACGCTCAAGTCTTGCGCCAGCGAGTTGGGTTTCCTGGTCTTCTCGCTGGCCATGGCTATAATTATCTTCGCTACCGTCATGTTCTACGCGGAGAAGAACGAACAGGACACCAATTTCACATCCATTCCGGCCGCCTTCTGGTACACCATTGTCACGATGACGACCCTGGGGTGAGTCCTTTGTTCTTAGAGAATGCTTAATCAGTGTTAAAGTTCGCCGCCCGCGTCCAGAGCTGACACCTGTCGCTGCCATTAAAAATTAACGCGGGAAAGTAACTGTCATGGCTGCGCAGATTTCGCTCCATTACAAGGTTTAAAGCCTTGAATTATTGATGCTGGTACACGCTTTTAATTCCATTTTCGTTTGTGCGATGTGTACGAAGCTCGTAAAGCCTCTCCGGAACATATGGCGGTGTTTTGGGCGGAAATTTTAATAGCTATAGAGTATTAGGGGCTGTTACAGCTTGTGACCCTTATGAGCGCTGCGAGGTGTGATTTAATAAAGAGACAGGTATTTTATGCTCTGAGGTTATCGTGATAGGGTAGCATACGACACTGATTAGTTTCCAACTTAAACTAACTTAAGTTAGGGGATAGCGTTACGTCATTGAACTTTCATGTCTTTAAAGGGCCAGCGTTTTATGTCATTTTTGTCCGCCACTACCCTCTCAACAATTGTTAGAAGAGGTGCTTTAGTCAACCTTTTGTAAAAACAAAAGACAGCAGCAATCCTGGTACTGATAAGATCAAAGTCGCTTACACTTGTCCAACATTATAGTAATTATCGTGAGTATAATGACGTTCGACCCGCGCGGTCTGAACGCTCAAAACTGATTATTTACCATGAAAACGGCACTTAGTTACTTTGTGAAAAATCTATGATTTTTATTTTTACCTAAACATTTCAGTTTTTAACACATGTATTGTAAAGCCCAAGCTCTCTCGTTCTGACAGGAGGCCTGTGCCCTGCAGTGGGGAGTATATAGGCTGGAAATGATGATAAAATATATTGTAGTTAGTCATCTGTCATGTTTTACAAAATAAACCCATCAAATTTTTGTCTCTGCACTCATCAACTTATTGTGGCCGATAAAAAGTATCGACGTATACGTAGCCATTTCTCAAAAATATTTTTAACCATCCCTAAAAACATTTAGTACTAAGCCGTGGTAGCCCTAAGTGGTTTGACCTGTGGCCTCTCAAGCAGAGCGTCGTGTGTTCAAATCCCGGGCTCGCACCTCTGAGTTTTTCGGAATTTATGTGCGAAAATTACATTTGTAATTTGTCATGAGCTTTTCGGTGAAGGAAAACATCGTGAGGAAACCTGCACACATCTGCGAAGAAATTCAATGGTGTGTGTCAAGTTCCCAATCCGCACTGGGCGCGCGTGGGAACTATAGCCCAAACCCTCCAATACACGGAGGAGGCCTATGCCATGAGGCACGCCGAATTACGCGACAATTTAATAAATAAACGACAATAACAACAACAACAACATGTACTTACTGAAATTGTAGCGAATTCGGAATAAAAAGGCTTATAAATAAATAAATAAATAAGAACATTTAGTTACCAAATTCCAGAGGTTCCATAATAATGATTAGTCGACGAGTTTTATATTTAAAAAATCAGCAAGCTTATCGTCTACACGTAAGCGTAACTCGCTCGCGATCACCATCGTCTTTCGTTTTGACAGTTCATGTATGGGCTGACAATTGGCATCGGAATCAGCTAGCTGTCACATTCATACAAGAACTGACAAAATGAACACGATGGCGATTGCGAGCGAGTTAAGTAGGTAATAAGCCTGCTGTTTTGATTTTAATACATGCCTTACATCATTTTGGAAAAGTGCTGATACTCTTGAACCTGCTGGACCGATTTTTACCAAACATAACTAAGAAACACCGCTGAAACTGGCTTTCGAAAAAAACTGCACCTGCGAACCAATCCAATAGTGTGTGTGAAGTTCCCAATCCGCACTGGGCCCGCGTGGGAACTGATGGTAAGTGATCACCGCCGCCCATGGACAACCACAGCATCATTGGGACTGCTAGCGCGTTGCCGGCCATGCAAGAAGTGGTACACTCGCCTCTTAAAGGTACCCACGTCGTAGCCAGTTGGAAAATACGTGCCGCTATACTTGGCACCCCAGCACGAGCCACAGGGCAGGCTGAAATCCAGCGCTGGCAGCTTCTGCGTAAGCGCAGCATAAGCTGAGCCTGCTCCTTATGCCATTATGTACTTAAGAATTTTTTTGTTAACAAAACAATGTGATGTTAATTCTTAAGTTAAGTTAAGTCTGTATTTCTCTTTAATATTTTTTTTAATGGCAATAAACGTTATCTTATCTTATCTTATCTTAAAAACCCCAGCCGCCAGCCCATTACAAATTTTGCACGTACGGGGCAAGAAGGACCGCTTAAATAGTACGGTGTTAGAGCACCATCCATCGAGGTGATCTTCTTATTCAGAGAGGAGGCCTATACCTAGCAGTGGGACGCATACAAACCGGAGATATCAAAGGCCGTCTATAAGCGTCCGAGGTCGCTGAGGCCCCCTTCGAACCTAGTTACAGGGGACTCAAATTCAATTACGGATTAATAGCAGGAGATTGCGAGCTGCAGGCACCAGGCGTAGCCTAGCGTTTATTTTCACATACCAATATAATTCCACCATCCTGCCGCCAACCAGCAGTGTTTGCGCTACTGTATTCCAGAGTGGAGATTACTGGCACAAAACTTCTTTAGCGGCGCTGAGTTAAACTCGCGTCAGGCGTAAGACGGAGGGAGGGTTTAAGTACCAGGATATCAATCCAGAATCCTAGGTACAAGGATATGAGATCCTCTAAGAGCTTATTTTGAAATACGAATAAAGCTAGGGTCGCGTTCGATTTTTGAAGTGTACGTTGATTTCGTCGCTTTAACGTAGGTATGTGCGTTTGAGTCGTTTGACTTAGTGCTATAAAGTAGTTCAAATCTCGTGTAGAAAAAGTTTTTTTTCTTTTTGCGCGAGTGTGCGTGTGTGTAGTTTTCACTTCTGCCGGCACTCCCGGAAAGCTACCCGGTGTTTTTTTTTTTTAAATTTATGCCGACAAACGGGCATGCGGTTCACATGATTAAGTGATCAACCACCGCACACACACACCTGCAGTGCCATTATTCTCAGCCCTCAGGGCTGGCAGCGCATCTACAGTTCTCCAGTGTTGCGGGAATCCATGGTGTTCACTTAACATCAGGTGAAACTCAGCATTATACGGAGTCAAAGGTCGTGTTGTTCATACCACAAACACACTTGCAGGTCTGGGAGCAAAGAAAAACATAGAATGTACCAGTTGCTTCTCTTCCCGCGCAGATGGTAAAAGCCCATCGAGGGAATAGGCGAAAATCTTAGGAATCATGTTATAAGCTAGCACTATTTTGATTCCATTTTCCACCTATACGCCCATAATCTTGCTAAACGTCCTGTAGGTCTTGTTACTTTAGGATCTGTCTACCCCGTAAGGGATAAAGACGTGATTTGTGTATATGTGTGTGTGGACGGTCGCCCAAATGGTTGTCTACCACTTTTCATCCAACTTCCTATCTAATGAAAATGTCGCTAAAGTCGAACTTTCAAGTTGACAGCCTGCCTTATCGACGTTATACAGGGTGTTTGGTAGCCAGGTGCAAAGCTTTAAGGGGGTGATAGCCGAGGTATTTTTGAACATTTTGAGCCATACATGTCTTAGCCGAAATTTGATATTTTTTTTTAAATTGAAAATTTAGAAATTTTACGAAAATACCCAGAATTTGATAAAAACGAGTCAATATTGCGCCAATGAGCGTTAATTTGTAAACAAAATCTTTTATTTCGGATAGTTTAATGTGTATTGGACCAAATGAAACAATTTTGAAGTGTCTGTCTTGCCACAGAAACAAAATGGAGGCATTCGAAATTACTAAAAGTGTCTTATTTTGGAACAGAGTAATTTTTCAGTGCCATAAAAAAAAATTTAAAAAAAAATCCTACAAATGTTCAAACACTTTTAAAAACATGCCTGTTTATTGTTCTTTCTTTTAAGGTATCACTCATTCACATCGCTTGCTAAATCTAAGATAAAAGGTAAAAACCAAACTCAGGGAGCACTCGCTAAGAATGCACTAGTATTGAAACTTCAAAATTGTTTCATTTGGTCCAATACACATTAAACTATCCGAAATATAAAATATCCGAAAAAAAAATATCAAATTTCGGCTAAGAAATGTATGGCTCAAAATGTTCAAAAATACCTCGGCTATCACCCCCTTAAGGCTTTGCACCTGGCTACCAAACACCCTGTATATTGTGACGTGCAAAGGAATTTCAACCTTAGGGTGGTAGACCACATTATTTGGCTGTGGTACAATCACACTCTTATGTGTGACATACTTCTGTCAAGCGACAAAGGACGAAGGTTGAAAAAGACAGTGAATGCGATTGTGAGTATCTCAGGGGAAAAAGGCATGTGTCTTGACGTAGGTCATGCTTCGATGTCGAGAAAGACACGTGTCTCCGTATAATGCCTACTAGCGAATGGTTCGATTCAAGTTATGATGGTCGAAAGATCGTTAGATCCAAATTGAATTTACACTAAAATTACATATATCTATTCTATTCGAATTTTTCTGTGTTCTCATCACAGTCGTTTAGAAATTTAATTTCTAAAGGGTTACCGTAAAAGTAAACATAAAAAATCAAGAATTGAAATTCTCGATTCATTCGATACAGTACCTAACTTGGCGACGGCGATTTCCTTTACATTGCTTTGCAGTATATTTTCCCAAGCCTTTAGGGTCACGGCACCAATAATGGACATGACCCAATAATCAATAACTCTTATTTAAAAGACACTAAATAGTCATTATTTTACAACAATCAATTTAAAACCATTATCATCTTTAAATTAAGAATGAAGTGTTCATTATTGGTGTTTGTTAGCTTAGTGTCCAACATTGGTGCCACCTTACTATCAAAGTCTATTGATGAAGACTCAAACGATCAAGGTTTAAGGCTACCCATAATACTGATACAATTTAGTCAGAGGCCCCCAATTTAGTCCGAACTAGCGCCGCCGGGGCAAACTCACACTATATTAGCTAACTAACTAATCTAATGACCAAGCCACGATTGCATGAGCGGTAAGTGACAACTCTCGCCGTAATAACTCGCTCGCTGTCAGATTCATACTAAAAGTAACAGCTAAAAATTTAACTGAGTCGGAATTAGGACGTCATGGTAGGGCCCCAGAGCATTTTCCAACAAAAAGTCCACATGTACCTTCTACACTTTTTCAAGAATTTAAATATTTTGGGATTTTCTTACTCAGAATCGTTTACCCTATCGATTCTCATACAAGAAAAAAATGTGGCCCGGATTTTACTATAGATTTTTTTCCTGTTCGTCACGTTCCATACATAAACTGAAAAAAGTGACGAACTGGAATGTAGATTCTGGGACACATTTTTCCTTGTATAAAGATCGATAGTTCGACGATTCTGAGTAAGAAAAACCCAAAATAGTTAAATTATGGAAAAAAATAGCATAATTATAGACTTTATTTTGGAAAACGCCCATGTCCATTACTCGGTCGAGACGCTCGGATCCTGATATTCTGGTACTTAAACTCTCCCTCCGTCTTACGCCTGACGCGAGTTTAACATTTTTTACCCGTCCCAAAAAGCGCCCAACGCCGCTAAAGAAGCTTTCGCTTCAAAAATCTGATAAAAGTTTATTATGATATTCATTCAAACTAACTAAACCACCAACTGAATCATTCCTGATTAATTTAAGACAGTTTAAGGCGGATGCTCGCGTTAGCTCATTGTAAAAGTCCCGTTAGATGGCGCTGTAATCAATTTCGGTGGTTTTTTGTAGTTTTTAGAAGATTCTTAATACATTTATAGATTATCAATTGATTTGCGCACACAATTTAATACGGCCGATTTTTTGAGACCACACTCAAATGGTAACAATGCACCAATTCGGAGAATAGCTGCACAAACGCTGGTGTCACTAACGAACTTATACAGATACTAGGCCTTACACACACATGCAAATGGGAGGCGCTAGCCGGTGGAAAAATATTGCAACACCTTGCTAAGCTGTTAGCGTAACTTTTCGCGTTATATTTACGTTTTTATATCAACTTTACTTTTACCAGAAATTTTACAAATCTATACGTGTACAAAAGTAAGTCGTGTTATTTAACTATTGATAACTTTGGAATGGCTGCACGGATTTTTATGATTTTTGATTTGTTGGCTTTCTCTCTTTCACGAATAGCCGAATATGTAATCCACTATATAAAAAATGCACTAAAAAAACTTTAATTTTTCGTATGCAGCGCCATCTCAGACCAAAACTGACTTTCGAATTTTTATTTGCCAGCTCAGCTAGTTATAAGTATTATTTATATGAGTCTAGCAGATGCAAATATGTGAATCAATGCCACCTTCAACCCTTTTTGAATACCAGGGAGTCGATTTTTTTTGTACTTTGTTAGAATGAGGGCTATCGTATTTGTACTCACTAGTTGGCGCCACTGTAGAGTAAGGTATATCACATTATTCAGGATTTCTTTCAATTAATATTTAATAACAAGCTATTTATTACCCAGTGTTGCACAGTCCCATTTATCTTCTAAATTAACTGCCATTTTATTTGCCTGCTTAATTTGGCTCCTAATTCTCAAAGCTCTTCTTTTATCTTTTAATAAACCTGCCGTATGTCTGCGATAATAATCGGAAACAATCTTAATAACACTAAAAATTCGTTACCTATGTAAAGCCGGAATATGCAACTTGTAGGTACTACTAATTTTACGTTTCTGTATAATACCTCACGTTACAATAGCGCCTCTAGCGGCAAATTCATATGCCGTCATTGCTAGTATCTTCAAAAGCTAGTACCTATTAGTATGTAGGAACCTGCGATTCATATTTGATATTCGCTCACACGTAGAGACATCATCATCACCATCGTCTGACATTTTATTAATACTCTTATGCATTATAACTTATAAGCGTTTCGTTTGGGGCTGGCGCCGTAAGGTAGGTATTGTCGTTTCGAGTCAGGCGCGCCTTTCGTAAATAGGTAACTTGAGAATGAGCCTGGTTGCAGCGATGAGACGAAGTCACTCGTGCTAACCATTCGGATCCTTTCACCAAAATGCATTGCAGTATAGGTTCAGACAAAGGAAATAATTACGCATAGCGGGTAGGGACTACGTCTGAATGCTTCTTGGCCTAGGGGTTTGGTCAAGGGTTTGGTTAGATAATTTTGTTCCAGAGTTGTGAGCTGCCTTTTTTAAGTTATGTCCTTATGTCATCATAATTCATATTTATAGTAATTCATCGTATAGCGCATAAAAGGAAAAAATAATATTAGATAATTATGATGACTTTGCAATAGGTAGGTACGTCAAATAAAATAATGACAACTCCAAAACAAATCTAATCCACAGACATCATTATAAACTAGTTTATAATGATGTCTGTGATCTAATCCATCTCAACTCGCTTTTACTTACTATAATACTTACTTCCACAAAAGTCCAACTTCATCCGTCGATGGTTTTGTTACGCGTTACCTAGAGTGGGATAAAGCAGAGTACTGCGGTGTCTAGTCCACACGCGAAAAAACAAAATTGCAGCTCGACGCGTATTATATCAGCGCTTTCCTCATGAGCCTACTCTACATATATATATTATGTGCAACTAGTTGTGCCATTAGGAATTTCGGGTCAATAAAAATAAGAATTCTCATTTGAGATAGTAAAATTAGGTTAGGTTCATTAGGTATTTTCAAATACCCGAAGGGCAAACTGAATAGAAATACCCCGCTGTCGACCTTACGGAGGAGTGAAATTCCTAAAAGCACAACTAGTTGTGCATAATATAGAGTAAGGCCCATGAGGAAAGCGTCATACATTTAGTCAAAAATCGTGTGCATAAAAATGAGATAACTATTGGGCGGAGCTCCTTTTTTCTGGGTATTGGAAGCTGGGTATTGGTTTTCCGGGTGGACAAATTAGGTGGGCCACGGGTAAGTCCCTATATTTTTCTAATTGGTATAGTAGGTAGATATTCGACTTTGTGTTTGATATCTAAAGTCGAAAAAACGTGCACGCTGCCATAGTACCTATGGCGTCATGGCTACTACGAACGAAATCATTCGACTCATAAGTAAATGCGCCACGCAACATGTGGTATGAGCACACAAGGGCTAATTTATCAAAGCAAGATATATTTCTCAAATAAAACTTTCAATTTGATTTGATACCAAATACCAGTGAGATGTCACTTTTGAAATAATTTGTATCACTATTATTCTATTCAGTATTCATAAACATTTGACACGCTGTAACAGGTATACGAATAGTTTTATCCGTACTATGTACTTATTCCTGGGTAGTGACAAATCAAGTCCTGACACATTGTTGAACTTTTTCACAGCAAATGTCTTAGTGAAGTTTCATTTTGATTGAACTGACAAGAAAATTCACTGTGCTGTTGACCGCGTTGATCGTGAATACGTTCTACTGTAGGTTAGAAATATAGGAACCCGACCCGGAGCAAACTTGGAGTAAAAGCGTTTTCTGTCAAATTTCACGAAATTTTAGTTTGATGGAGATTCAAGTCTCTTGATACCTATTGTTTTCATTTGGGCATAACTCCCTCAGAATTACATGCTTCCAGTAATGATCAAATTTATATTTTCCCATTTCTATTATGTTTTCTAAATGCGATAAGTTCTTTGAAATAACACACACTGACTAGTTATTGATAATTATGCCTAACTAATTATAATTCTGAGAGAGTTATGCTCACACAAAAATCATTACCAAGATACTGAAAATTCATACAAAAATTTTGTGAGAAGTACCTACTGAAACTACTTTTTCCTCAAGTTTTCCTGCAGGGCTCTTTTATTGATAGAAAGAAAGAAGAAAAGAAGAAGAAAGAAAATACGTTTATTTGACGCATAGGACAACAGCACAAACCAAAAATAAACAATACAAAAAAATAAAAAATAAAAAATAAAGTAAAAATAACAATTAGGTAGTGTGTCGCTGTCCAACGTCAAAAAGGTTGCAGCTCAGCATAATGCTGCGACGGGGTGATAGTACATACATACATACTTAAATCACGTCTTTATCCCTTACGGTGTAGACAAAGCCTAAGGTCATCATCATCATCATCATCAGCCTATATTCGTCCACTGCTGGACATAGGCCTCTCCCATGGCACGCCACTGAGCACGATCCTCGGCCACTCTCATCCAGCTCTTGCCAGCCGCCTTGCGAAGATCCTCGCTCCACCGAGTTTGAGGACGTCCTACGCTACGTTTGCCGATCCGTGGTCTCCACTCGAGAACTCGTCTACCCCAACGGTTATCGGTTCTTCGGGTTAGATGACCGGCCCATTGCCACTTCAGCGTGCTAATGCGATGGGCTATGTCGATAACTTTGGTTCTCTGTCGGATCACTTCGTTACGAATTCGATCTTTTAGAGAAACTCCGAGCATAGCTCTTTCCATAGCACGCTGAGCAACTTTAAATTTGTGGACCAGTCCTACAGTGAGTGTCCATGTTTCGGCACCGTATGTCATGACGGGTAGGACGCACTGGTTAAAGACTTTCGTCTTTAAACTCTGTGGAATTGGCGATGTGAAGACTTGACGCAGTTTCCCATACGCTGCCCATCCCAGCTGTATTCTTCTGTTGGCCTCTTTCTCGAAGTTGTTTCTACCTAATTGCATAGTTTGCCCGAGGTAAACATACTCCTTAACCACCTCGAGGATATTGCCTTGAACTGCAATTGGTTCCGGACTTACATGTTCATTGAACATAACCTTGGTTTTATCCAGGTTCATCCGAAGACCAACGCGTTGGGAAGAATCAGCTAGGCCATTCAACATATGTTGTAAATCTTGCAGCGTTTCCGCCACGATGACCACATCATCTGCAAATCGTAAGTGTGAGAGGTACTCGCCATTTATGTTAATGCCGCGCCCCTTCCAGTCCAGCGTCTTGAACACATCCTCCAATGCATTTGTGAACAATTTGGGGGATATAACGTCCCCTTGTCTCACACCACGATGCAAGGGAATAGGTTCAGACTGCCGGTTCTGGACTTGAACGGCCATAGTAGCGGCGTTGTAGAGACCTCTCAACACTTGGATGTATCGCCAATCGACTTGGCATCGCTGCAAAGATTCCAGAACAGACCAGATCTCGATCTCGATCCTAAGGCCTAAGCCTAAGGTAACAAGACCTAAAGGCCACGTTTAGTATGATTGTGGGCGTATAGGTGGAAAGGAGAATCAAAATGAGTGATGGGTTGCTAGCCTGTTGATTGATAGTATATACACATATACCTATGTACAAATGATCAAACTATTAATAGAAGGTACGAAATGGGACCCGTTGTATAGGCAGTCCCACGTATAGTCAATACCTAGGGAAATAAGACGAAAAATACAAGCATTTCCAAATACACGAGTCTCTCAATACGAAACTCAAATTTTTTAATAATTTATTAAAAGATGTCATGAAATTGTAGTTTGTAGATCACGTAACATATTCAATACTTAAATAAAATTTTACACGACAGATTATTCATAAGTTTCATAACTGAATTGCATGTGATGGAAATTTGCCACTTATTATTTATTGTTCACAAAATAATATTTTTTACATGCATACAAAAAACAATCATAACTTAAGAGTTTTTAAGAGTTGTAATATTTCGAACAATCATAACTTATTTTCCTACTTGGCATTATATAGGCTGACTTTTTTTATCACCGTCAAAAGCAACAACACGACAAATACAAGCATTATTTTTCAGTTTGTTGTTAAAATATTGCAAATAGTATCATTAAATGATACCTTTCATCATTATCATCATCATTATCATCATCATATCAGCTGTAGGACGTCCACTTGACTGTTGGCCATAGGCCTCCTTCATAGAGCTCCAGTTGCCTCAGTTGGAAGCGGCTTACATCCACCATGAACCTGCGACTTACGGTAGGTACCTATACGATTGCGTATGATACCTACGTAAAAAACTACGTAAAAACTTGGACGGTGATATTAATATCACCCTGTATCATACAGTTTCCTTTTGCTTTACTGGTCATAGGTAATGAGAACATGAAAGACGGACGAAAAGTCTTCAGAACAGGGTTGACAAAACTCCGCTGTTGGACATCTGGCATTTCACGGTCTTGATATTTTCCCTAGTTATTTTTATCTCATTATGTTATGTTATTACAAATTACGCCAATAAAAATCTACAGAATGTTTCATGTGTTTTTAGAACCAACAATTTTTTTTTTATCATCACACCAGCAGTAAACTTTTTACCCTTCTTGCACAATAATAGCAAGTAAGATACGCTCGCGTCCAGTGGATGTTTTCTTCACTTATTTCCTGTTACTGGAGACAAAAATTACCTTCCGAATCCAATGTGAATCTGAAAAATTAACGTACAGTCAGTACAACAAAAGGATACAGAGGGATGGGCAGACGAATGGATGAATAATATTTATAAATATTATAAATAATGACAGACAAACAGACAGAAAGACGGACGCACAGACAGACGGACAAACAGAAAGACAAACGGACGAACGGACAGTCGGTCGTACGCACAGATAAACAGACAGACAGACAGACGGACGGACGGACGGATGAACGGACGGTTGTTCGGATGCACAGACAACAGACAGATGGACAGATGGACGGTCAAATGGACCGCTGGATGGATGGTCGGACGCATAGACAGATAGTCAAATGAACGGATGGACTGCCGGATGGATGATTGGACAAACAGACAAACATACAGACAGACAGACATGCATACATACAGACAAACAGATAGACAAGCAGACAGAAAGAAATTAAGAAAAAGTTTATTTATGACAATCACAAAAGTATTTAAAAAACAAAAGTAGGTATATAAACATACAAAGCTAAAAATATAAAACCTACAGATAAATAAATTGTCACAAAATGGTCCAGAACAATGGACAGAAGGAAAGATAGACAGACAAAATAAGTCCTTCTACGCTGGTTCCTTTTTTTCTATTTGTTTATTTTACTTACCTCTCTTATACCTTTCTAAATGTATACAACGTACGTATAGTTTTTAATTATAATTTTGACGGCTAATTCGGTATTTGGACGCCGGTCGGATACTCTGTAAAATATGTACATACATACACAAATCACGTTATCTCTTAAGAGGTAGACAGAGCCTAAGGTCACGAAACCCTAATTTCACCAAGAACAAGCATGATTGTGGGCATATAGGTGAAAAGCGGAATCAAACTAGTGATGGACTGCCGTATCGCCTATAATAATGATTCCTAAGATTTTTGCATTTACCATTTGCGCGGGAAGCGAAGCAACTGGTACATTCTATGTTTTTTCTTTGCTTCCAGACCAGCATAAAAATGAGTAAAATATATATCTAATATGGGTAAAAAAAACTATAAAGTTAGGACAGACGGACAGATAGACAGACATAGACGGACGAATTTGAACAATGTGGACATAAAATAAACCACGATACAGCAGTAATAGATAAGCTCCTTTGTGTTCCGAACACCAAAGACTGGCCAAGTGTGGGTCGGACTCGCGTACCGAGGTTTTCGTACAAATTCGGCAAGTAAATATAAAATCCACTGTTAGCAGAGCCCTGCCTCTTAACCAAAATGCAGGCGGTATGAGGTAATTTTATATTTGTTATTGACATACTTAATTAGGCTCACCAAAATATTCTGTTTTTAGTATTTGATGTTAGAGCGGCAACAGAGAAACGTCATTTGTGAAAATTTCAGCTGGTGCTAAACAACCATGATAGCTGATAGCCATATCACGGTTCATGAGATACAGCTTGGTGACAGACAGACAGACAGAGTAGCAGGCAACAGACAGACAGTAAGCAGTGTGAGGTCATTTTACATTGATTACTTACATAGACAGATGGACAAAAATATTCTGTTTAAGTATTTGTTGTTATAGCGGCCACAGAAATACATCATCTGCGAAAATTTCATCTATCACGGTTCATGAGATACAGCCTGGTGACAGACAGACAGACAAACAGACAGACAGACGGACAGTGGAATCTTAGTAATTAGATTCCCGTTTTCACCCTTTGGATACGGAACTCTAAAAAAGCTGGTCAATAGCAAGTTCGATTCGAGCAAACGTTTAGACGTAAACGTATTAGTATGGATGGTTGTTACTCTTTCTGTTGATGAGTTTCCAACTGCGAAAGCGACCCTGGCTGAGCCACCAGAATTTCACTTCAAGATTACTGTAGAACTTCTTACAAGTCTGACTTACAAGTACCTACTTATGCCAGATTTCACGTCAATCTGATCAATTAGAAGTGGGTCAAAATTCACTTCCAAGATTTGATTACATGCAGACACCGGGACTGTGCACTTCAATTGCGTTTACAAAATATTTTTTCTACCAATCTGACACAAACGTTGAAATATTGTATCTTAAAAAATATTATGATTAATCGATAAGTAGGTACATACCTGTAAGTAAGTCCAAATGAATGCCTACGCTGCGTCCAATATCGTAGCTTGTAACGTCTTTTACTTCCAATTGACTTCAATTTATTCCGAATAAAATGATTATTTTTATTTTGACACACCACGTTCAATCATTAGTTTATGACAATTTCATGTCATTGTTTTTTTTAATTACCCGTCTAGCCAGGTTTTTGACTCGCATGTTTTTTTTTAATGTTCTATAATTGAGAAAACCTATTTACTCGGCCTATTTTGTATTTAGCACCTGTCGGATTTTAAAATCATTGCCGTGGTGTGTATGGCTGTGATTTGATGCAGAGGTTTAGGGTTCGATTCTCGTGAGAAGCATTCGTGTAATTAACTAGAAGAACTTTTTTATTTTAATAGGTGTAATTTCCGTGGTTGAGTACCTTTTTTTAGTACATAAGGCAAAACATGTTATAAGGTGGCAATGTGACTGCGGGGCGCCACCATCTATGCCAAAGTAATAAGCACGTGTGATCCTAATACTAGAGTACTTACTACAAGTTTAGGTCTGACAATGGGCATAAATTGCCCTAAATCAACCCGTTAAGTTTGTGGTTGTTTTAAAACCACCACTTCTTTGATTTGGTTTGACAAGAAAAATATTGAATTTAACATAAAGTTTTCTACATCTCATTGAGATGGTGTTACTCACCTATTATTTGTAAATTATATAAAAAAATGTTTAGAAAATAAAAAAAAATCAAATGCGGCCTCGGGATTTGAACTTGGTCACTAACTATTCAGTTCTTTGAGTCATAACTACTGAGCCACATTAGTGGTCACGTGACTGCTCGAAATAGTCGATTGGTTATTACAACCATTTTTATTTGACACTAGGCACTCACACTATTGTAAAATGCATCAAAATTTACTGCATCGTACTGCAATTTCGGTATGATAAATGCACTCCTTTTTGTAATTTGCGCACACAATATATCCATATCTAACTATCCTCAAAAAACCGCATTAAAATTAAGCCTGTGGACGAAATGCAGCTGCACGGAAGATTTGTATGGAAGAGCAACCCCCTTAAACTGTGATACACAAACGTTAATTCTGTGCATAAGAAAATAGAAAATTAGTTTACCTGTATTAGAAATCCCTACTAAACATAATGTCAGGACGAACCTTGGATCGTGACGTGTTTCCAGACATTGACCTACATGTTACGAACTTTCAAATTGACAAGCAAACGTAATGAAAAATGATTTTATGTCATAATTCTAAGAGTTCCTGACAGTTGGCAAGCTCTCTGAGAATCTGAAAGTGATCTGACGGTAAACAAACGAGACTAACGTTTAATATTTAACTAAAGTAACTAAATTTTAGTTGTGAAACGTTTGTTGCCGTTTAGAATAGCTTGTTAATTTGTATAATTTATTGTTACAACGTCGTTGTTGCGACTATTGTTTATTTTATAAACCGTTTATCGCTTCTTTTGTTTAACTAAAACTTTAAAATGATATTGTATTATTTTTACAAGCTTTTGTTTGTCTCGCTGTGTAAGTTATCTTTAAAATTTGAAAGTCAAATTTGATATTTTATTAAATCAGGCGTAACTTTCATCATCATAAGCCTGAAGACGTCTACTGTTGAACAAAGGCCTCCCCCTTAGCACACCATAATGAACGACAACTCGCCACCTGCATGCACCGGTTTCCTGCCACTTTCACGATGTCGTCGGTCCATCTAGAAGGAGGCCAACACTGCGTCTTCCCGTTCGTGGTCATAGTACTTGGTTGACCGAGCTTTGTTCTGTATTTTTTTACTACGTATTTTAAAAATTAAACCTTGCTAGATTTATCGTCCCCGAAACCCCCTGCATACCAAATTTCATGAAAATCATTGGAGCCGTTTCCGAGACTCAGATTATAATAAAAGGTTTAAAGGTGTTAGATTGGGTTAGATAGATGAAGATTGACAAGGAGACTTTCATATTTTAAAACGTTAACCTATCGATTGAAAAGAAAAGCTCAGTTCGAGCGTTCACCCTGTTCGGGCAAAGGTCGCGGGTTCAAATCTTGCATGACTACATACTGCAATGCGTACAATTAATATACCGAGTAATTAAAATAAATCACTGCCTTAGTGCGTGTTGGAGATGAAATCGAATCAACACTTAACATAAACATACATACTTATAAGGGCTATATAGCAAGGCAATGGGAAAACGACACGCGATCTGCGTTCGTGTTTTATAAAGTTAGAAGGGCATTGGGTTTTTAACAGTGCGTAGTTGACACAGACCAAATAACCTAATCGAGGAAATGTCATGTAACTCATTCATACATACATAAATCACGCCTTTATCCCTTACGGGGTAGACTAACAAGACCTAACGGCCACCTTTAGCATGATTGTGGGCGTAGGTGGAAAAAGGAATCATAATAGTGATGGTATGCTAGCCGCATCGCCTATAACATGATTGCTAAGATTTTCGCTCATTGCCTCGATGGGCTTTTATCGCCTGCGCGGGAACAAAAGCAACTAGTACATTATAAGTTTTTTCTTTGCTCCCAGATCAAACACTTAAACTTAGAGAGCTGAAATTTGCATAGGTGTGGGAACAAAATTCCCACGTGATATTGTTCCACTACGGAGACAAAGTCGCGGTACGGGTACTTAGTTATAAATATTGATGCCTTCATAATATCCTAAGTATTACGGAAACCTAACTCAAAGTCAGGGATAAGCTTTGGGTTTAAGCTTTAAGCTCGCTTAAGCTCGTCGCACCTACTGGGCACGATATCGTATCGATTCTACAAATATGCAAAAAATTGGGTTGGATCGAGTCGAACCCGCATACTGAAGGTTACACAGACGTTTGACAACTGTACCTATTCATTGACAACCAAGTTATTTGACGACCCATTAATGTCTGCTAAACCAGGGCCTTACCACAGAATAAAGGGCCTTGTACCGTAACGCCCTAATTCCGACTCAGTTCAAGTTTTAGCTGTCACTTTTAGTATGAATCTGACAACGAGCGAACCTAAACCGAATCGCGTTAAGACGTCATGGTAAGGCCTCTGGTCTTGTGGGTATCCACTGCTTACTTAAATACTACGCAACCCACTTGCTCGATTGACACCCTAATTCTTAAAAGAACACGTTACATTGTAAACATGTATAAATCTCATTCTTAAAAGCTATTTCTAACGCGTAATTGCTTCGTAGAACTTTATTTATACATTCTAGTCAATGAAAACGTAATTGGCTCAAAAATACGGCAATCGTTCGCTGACAGGTGCATGTCTACTTGTTTTCCGGTGGCGTTTGTTTATACAATTGGAAACGTAAATAATAATGATTATGAGTTTCAATTAAAACTGCATACCTAGTACCTACCTAGCTTGTAAAACTTGTAATCATAGATTATGATCAACAAGATACGGATATAGAACAAGATTCAACAGAGTTATAGGCTCCAGTTGCTCAACGAGCTATGGAGAGAGCTAAGCTTAGGGTTCCTCTACGGGATCAAAAAGAAATGAGGAGATACGTGGAAGAACAAGGGTCACCGACATAGACAAGCGAATTAGCTCGTTGAAGAAATAAACAAAAAAAAATGTAAAAAATAATAATAGTAAGTGTTCAAGTCCAAGCACCTTGGGCCTTACCATGACGTCCTAATTCCGACTCAGTTCAAGTTTTAGCTGTCACTTTTAGTATGAATCTGACAGCGACGAACCTAAACTGAATCGCATTAAGACGTCATGGTAAGGCCTCTGCACGTCTAGCACGAGAGCGCACTAGAGTCGCGCGGGATAGACTGACCGTCTTTTTCTAACTGTTCGTTCTAGTAAGAGACGGGTAAAATATTTCTGATTAATTCTAAGATGTGTTGTATAAAGTGTCCAATGTCCGCTTTAGCCTCTTAACGGCAAACATAGCCTTGCTCTTGTTATAATATAATTTGATTAGACGGCCTTGAAACCGACTGAAATCGTGAAGCAATTACAAAAGGAAACAAACGGCGACCTTAAACAATCCTTAACCGACTTAAATGAACTAGCAAGGCACGTAAACGTCGTTTACAATTTGGCGTCTCGCCAGGAATGTGTGACCAGCCAATGGCGACAGATGGTAGAAAAAAGTGGGCAATATTAATCAAACGACATTACTTTGGATTAGTTTAATGTGATGCTATTGAGTGCTAAATTATTTCAGTAACTATTTGCTTAACACTTCAGTTCTTCAAAGATTTTTTATTAGATAAGGAAGGCGATGACGATGAGGTTTGCCATCATTTGCTAAACAACTTTTCACAAATGCATTATTTCACAAACTCATCATTTGACAACCTTTTGTTTTCTACTAAAATGTTGAATTTTTGGAAAACTTACAAAATCAAACCTAACCTAATGTGAACCAAAGTTATCGACATAGCCCATCGTATTACCACGCTGAAGTGGCAGTGGGCCGGTCATCTAACCAGAAGAACCGATAACCGTTGAGGTAGACGAGTTCTTGAGTGGAGATCACGGATCGGCAAACGTAGCGTAGGACGTCCTCAGACTTGGTGGTGCGAGGATCTTCGCAAGGCGGCTGGCAAGAGCTGGATGAGAGTGGCCGAGGATCGTGCTTAGTGGCGTGCCATGGGAGAGGCCTATGTCCAGCAGTGGACGAACATAGGCTGATGATGATGATGAACCTAATGTGAGCCACGCCTAAAGGTTTTCACATTTGTAAAAAAGTTTACGGTTTATCATACATTAAAGAGTTGTCAAATGACGAGTTTATGAAATGATGCATTTGAGACAAGTTTTTTAGCAGATGAGATCCCTGACGATGAAGGAGGGATGGCGTCCGCGGAGCGGGAGATAAGGTGTCGGTAGGCCTCCAACAAGAAGATGGAACGACGACTTGGGGCCTTACCATGACGTCTTAATGCGATTAAGTTTAGGTTCACTCGCTGTCAGAATCATACTAAAAATGACAGCTAAAACCTGAACTATGTCGAAATTAAGACGTTATGGTAAGGCTCATGATTAAGATCGCGGGATCGCGGTGGATGCGGAAAGCACAAGACCGGTCTGAGTGGAGAGCCTTTGGGGAGTCCTATGTCCAGCAGTGGCCGTCTTTCGGCTGACATGATGATGACGAAAGGCGAACAAATAAGTGGGTCACATAATGGGTGGGCACCCGGTGAGAGGGTTGCTGATGCGGTGCCAGCATAGAGGGCTAAGATGGAATACCTCGTGCCAGAACTTGTCTGGGCTTACTCTCCACGCCCGAACAGTTGTCTAGTGAATGGTGGTGTGGTGAAAAACATAAGTAAATGACCTGTTGTTTGTAGTAGTGTACAGGACTGATATGGGACTTAAGTCATTTTTCTAATTTGGAACGTCAATTTTGTCTATTCGCACACATTACTCACACATACAACAGGTCATTTACGTTTGTGTTAGCAGAAATTGTCCTTATTTGGCAGAATGACAGATAAAGGTAAATGTCCAAAGAACCAAAGAATACAGATCACATTTTCCCAAATGCCTTTCTTATCTTGAAGCTTTTTGTTTGTTTTGAATTTGACAAGACGCCTAATTGCGTTCATGTTTTTTTTGTCACTACTTGGCAAGGCTCCCCTTCTTCTTTTCATTGAATAATTAATCAGTTCCTGATGACTTTTGAAAAATAAAAGAAAATGTTGATGAAAAAAAGTAATCAAAGGCTGTAAAATAACGAGAATTTCACTAGCATTTATAATATTTGGTTTTTGATAAAATAAAAACTAGGCGCCGGACTGTAGATAACCTCAAACAAACTCAGCGGAAAGTCGCGGTGAGTCACGTCGTAAAAAGCGTAAACATTGGCACGCGCGCCAGACGCCAAAATGCGTCGTATTGTTGTGTAGTTGGGATTGTACGTCAAATGGGTGCATGGTGTGACTAGACGTACATACAATCAATGTAGACGAGTGGCAATGGGCGCTTTCCAAAAAAAGTCCACATGATCATTTTTTCCAGAATTTAACTATTTTGGGCTTTTCTTACTCAGAATCAGAATCGTTTACCCTATCAATCCTTATACATGACGTGACGATAGTGACGAACTGGAATGGAAATTTTGGGACACATTTTTTTCTTGTATAAGGATTGATAGGGTAAACGATTCTGATTAAGAAAAGCCCAAAATAGTTAAATTCAGGAAAAAGTATACATGTGGACTTTTTTTGGAAAACGCTCCAATACGCTCCGGCAATGCGATTTCTACATACGGTAGCGCATAGCTCACAAAACAATAACCAAGTAGAGTGGCTATAAGAGCTATTCAATTATGGCAACATTGGCAACACATCAGTTTATTTCCACTAACAACATATTAACACAATTTATATTGCAATTGTTTTCCTTTTATCTCTTACATGGAATGAAGCCATGTAAGTAAGTATGTACATATATATAATTAGAGTTTTGATTATGTATTAACTTTTTGGTTTTTATAAAAAAACTCTGGACTTTCCCACGTAATGACTAAACATTAATTACCAATAGCGATCACAATAGCAACTTGATCAATTCTAGTGACCTTAGGCTGGCCAATCAGAGTGTAGCAATCACCAATTGACAACATTTCAAAAAAAAAGCATTTAAGTTTTTTTCGCGTTTATAATAGCTGGTTAAAAATTAGACTACCCGTGTTTCTCGGTTTTCCTTTGGTTTACTTAAATTCGTCGTTAATAATTTATTAAAGAAATGGTCATTAAAAAGACCGTATATACAAAGATAGGGATACTGATGTCGTGAACTTAGCATGATATAAAATTAAAAAAGTAACTTTCAAACAGAACTGTCATGTCATGTCACTTGCTTTGTTTATCAACCATTCATTGTCGTTCGTTCACGAATTTGTTATTTTGCGTTTGCTGCTTTGCAATACTGTGCATGCTTTGAGTTTATTTCTATATAATGACGACCGGAAGAAAGTATCACCAAGATCCTTTAATAATTTGTATCGTCCCAAGTTGCGGAAACACGGCGTTAATGGAAAAAAATAAGCACTATAAGCACATGAACACAAGATACACAACACAAGATAAATTCGTCGACTTTGGGCAGATTGCGGCTATCCACTATCACTAATCAGTCAACCACTTTCATGTTATTGAAGCGTCTATCAAACCAATAATTAAATATTACGACATTTAAGAGAATTGAAAACGAGTCGTTAGAATCAAGTACCTAATCCGTCGGACTGATAAAAAATTAACATGACATTGACACCATGACAGTTCTATATTTTTTTAAATTCCTACGGTAATAAATGGACTAACAGCACTATGAGTATATCCCTAACATTCACAATCCAACTTTTTTTACTGTTTTTTCTAAATATAAAAAAACTACTGCATAAAAAAATCCGAAAATATTTTTACTGTAATGAGCAGTGTAAAATCTACAAAAGGTATTTTCGTTTTACTACCTTAGCAAATTTGAATTGTTGTCAATTTCGGCTTGGCTTAATTTTATTTCCTATGAATCATTATGACACTTCCTCTGTATTAGGAAGTTTGCTCTATGAGTGCTCAACACTAGTAGCAACTTAGTGAAAAGCTGATTAACGAAATGAAATGAGATTTCGCTCATAATTTCTGAAAAACTCAGAGATACGAGCCCGGGAACGAACCCACGACCCTCTGCTTGAGGCCACAGATTAAACTAAGCTACCACGGCTTTTTTAGATTAACATCCAAGTATCTAAATGAACAGGATAACATCAGCCGCCTGAAAAAAATCATGAGCAAGGAAACCGGTTTTATCCAGAAAATTTCGTCCTTACCGCAAAACATATCATATTTTTGCTCCTAATTGCTCAAATTTTACGTAAACCTTGTTCAAAGTAACGAATGTAATGTAACTTTTAGAGAACCCTTTTTGAGGCATTGAATTATGTAACCCTTTCATTTAACCGGGAAATAAATGAGTGCAAGTTGCCTTTAGAAATTACACTGAAAGGAAGAACATTTTTTAACTGAAAATAGACGTTATTTTCATGAAACCTATTCGGCATACGTAATTCGGAATAGCTATAATTTACACCCAGGGTCTTATTGACAATTGTCGGTGATAGGTGACAATTCTGCTTACATTAAAATTCGACAAGAATGTCAATGGGCACCGACGATTGTCGAGTTGGTGAAATGAGCCAGGATTATATTATTTGCAAAGCTTTTGTTATTTATTATTTGCAAAGTTTTTGTTATTTGTTATTTGCAAAGATTTTGTTATTTATTGTGAAATAGGCTGTTTTCCTCTTCCTATCAAAATGTTTTTGTTTGTTTCGATACTTAATAAATAAAAAAAAAAAAAAAAAAAAAAAAACATTTATTTCGGACAGAATCCATAGAGGTTAGTTAAGTACTTACATACAAAAATAATAACAAGTGGTATTAGTAGGTAGGATAATTAAAAACAATCAAATACAAATAAAAATAAGAAAATAATACTAATGCACGACTGCCCAGCGGCGTCAACCATGGTTATGTGGTTGCGGCAGCATGCAGTCCCATCCAACGTCTCATCATTAGGGAGTCCCACCGACCTCCCAGCGTACGCAGGATACTGTTGGAACTGTCACGCAACCGACTGAGCAACGAGGAGCATCGCTTTCTTATGATTGCATAAAAACTATCCACGTTGGCGTCAGCAAACATAGCTGATGCGCTGCAGTAGCGTGGCAGTCCAAACAGTATCCTGAACGCATCATTGTATTGGACGCGGAGTGCACCATACGCCCGCTAAGGCCCTTACAAGCCTCTCTTTAATTTAGTTTAAATAATTATATTGAGAGACATCGGTCTTCCTTAATTGAAGCGAGTATTTTAATCTGTTACACCCTACAAAAGTTATATTTTAGTTTACCTAATAATCGCTAAAGTATTTTTTTTATTAAATAAATGAAATGAAAGAAAATACACAGGTGCTATTTATAAAATGTGTTGATTATCAAAACAGTGAAATAACATTTTTCAGCTTTCAAGTAGTGTTTCTCTATAAAAATTAATTTAGAACGATCAAAGGATTCATTCTTGCCGTACGACAAAGGGAAGTTTACTTTGAATTTTTCATGAATTGAGTCAAATGGACGCTGAATAATGACAACTTTACTGGCCCGGATAAGGCTATATTATTTACTAGCTTCTGCCCGCGACTTCGTCCGCGTAGAATTAGCAATTGACATGTTTATCGCTATCCCGCGGGAACTATGCAATTTTCCGGGATAACCTTTGTTTTAATCTAGGCTACCAGCTATCTTCCTTCCAGATTTTTTCCAAATTTGTCTAGTCGTTTCAGCGTGAAGAAGGAACAAACATACACATTCACGCACATCGTCACAAACTTTCGCATTTATAATTATTACTAGGATAGGATTAACATATTTAATTAATACACTCAGCAGCACAAAATTTAGCTTAGTGGAGACTGTACATTACATAAATTACATGTACTTATTGCATACTTATGAGGGCCACATTTTTTTCCACTAAGTATAAAAAATAAATACATACACAAATCACGTCGTCATTCTTTAAGGAGTAGACAGAGCAAGATTGTGGGCGTGTAGGTGGAAAATGGAATCAAAATAGTGATGGGTTGCTAGCCGCATCGCCTATAACATGATTTTACGTGTTTTATTTACAGGTACATTGTTTTGCTCACAGACCAGCATAAAAAATAATATTTAGTCATTATGGTCTCTTACAATAATGTTGCTGAAATGAATGTTTACATTGCATTCGTGCCAAGCCGGGGCGGGTTGCTAGTCATCAAATACCCCTTTCCGGGTCCCTTTTTCTCTCATAATTTTCGTTGGTCATTATAATGATTAGTCATTTTTTTTGGTCATAATCATAACACATGAAATCGTGCATTTTTCAGGAATTTTAGAATAGCCATTAGAGTGCAGCAGGTTAAGTTAGTTTAGCTAAAAAATATATATTAACTGTTTCAGAAATAAAACACTTTATGAGTATTATGATTAGGTATGACTAACGAAAATTATGACGAACCGTACATTAGGTACTTCAATTTTATGGGACAAAATATAGTACCACTACTTTCACCACGTTTCTTTCTCTGCTTGAAACACTAAGGGACTGTCTCACTAGTCCTCAACTGTCAGTTATCTACGACTAGCTGTTGCCAGCGACTTCGTCTACAAAGAATTCGTTTATCGCTATCCCGCAGGAACTACGCAATTTTCCGGGATAAAAAGTATCCTATGTGCTATTCCAGACTTTTCTCTATCTATGTGCCGAATTTCATCCAGCTCCGTTGGGCCGTTCTGGCGTGATTGAGTAACAAACAAACATCCATCCATCCATCCATCCATCCATACTTTCGCATTTATAATATTAGTTAGGTTAGATTCCGTCTCTATCTATTACTACGAAACAGACAGAGACGTCATCATAGATAACACAGTTAAGGAGTGGTGAGACAGGCCCTAAGAAGTAGAAGTTACATCCCTTCTACATCTTTAGCTTTACTAGGGTAACTCAAAACTCTTAGTAACTAATACTTTTAAAATAGTTCACCAGCAATACTTCGGAGCCGGGAATAACTTTGTCCAATTAAGTTGGCGTTAGCGAGGGCTCTCTGCAACTGGGTCAAACGTTAGGCGCTGAAAATACACCCGCCAAGCTGCATAAGACACCTTTAGGCAGCCTTAGGCTGTATAAGCTGCTAAACAGCCTTTATAACACTAAATTTTAAACATGACTAAGTTTCGTAGGGAATTCATTTTCGGAAGGAGGATTCGGGTTCGATTACCAGCCATAGCTTTACTATTAGAATTTTCCCATGTTCTAGTTTTCAGGACTAGTAATAAAGACGTAATTTACGTGTGCATTGTATGCTCATACACATTTTTATTAACAATGTAATAACGTGCAAAAATTTATTATGTGTAGGTATCTCATGTAGGGTGTATAAGACCTGTAATCGCAACTTTTTTATCACCGCATAAAATCGAAAATCGAACGCAAATCCCTTTTGCAAAAGTACCAATTTGACGTGTTAATTTCAAACCTTTTTTTGACATTCCGCCGTTGCCAGTCAAGCGCGAACGCTAACGATGTAGCGTCGGGTGTCATTAATTACCCCACAGAAGGGGGTGGTGGGAGAATCACCCCGATAACGGGGAGGTTCTAGTGGAACGCTGTAGACGTTTGAACAGAGAGCTGGCTTTTTGGGAAAAACGCTTGGATACTTAAACTGTAACGAAAGTTTATGAAACACGAAATTTGAGATTTCTTCATCTGGTAAATGTCATTGTAAGACACCTTGTTATAATAATACTAGCTTCTGCCCGCGACTTCGTCCGCGTAGAATCATCCTTACACTAGGCAGCTACGACCTTTGATTATGTTTATCGCTATCCCGTGGGAACTATGCAATTTTCCGGGATAAAAAGTAGCCTATGCATCTCCGTTCCAAATTTAAAATCCGTCCAGTCGTTTCAGCGTGCAGAAGGAACAAACATACACACTCACATCGGCACATCCATCCATCCATCCTTACAAACTTTCGCATTTATAATATTAGTAGGAATGTAAAAGTTGGTTTACTTAATAATTAATCTAGCATTTTTTAAAATGTTTATTAATGTGTAGGCAGAGTAAGGAATATCAATGTTGTTTGTCTGGAGTGACTCTTTGTGTTCAGTGGAATATTAGAAACATGTAAAGTGTAACTGAATATTCTGTTCGCAAGCTTGAGTGAGAAGATAAATATATCCTTAAAATTTATAAATAAACCTTTGGAATTATCCTAAAATAAAATCCCAAAAGAAAGAAATGCAAAATCCGGTAAGTTCTCATTACAATCTTTATAGCACCTTAGGTTATTTTATTATTGAAAGTTTCTTGTCAGCCTATTTCTTAAGCCGCCGTCTCAGTGACAAGCGTGGAAGCAACACAGAAGCCATATAGCATGGCCACCACAATCCTGTTACCTCACAGATTTAAGTTAATAAGCTGTTTTACATAGACTTGTCACGAGTCGAAATAGACGCATAATAGTATCAATACAATAATCCCTACATTATAGCTCGCCGTCAGATCGGGTAAGTAATACGAGATATAACAACTTATTATCTAATGTTCATAATATATACGCTCACTTTATATAAACTCGTTTAGTATAACGTTTACTGGATATAATTAACGAAAATTATAATCTTAAAATATCAAATTTTGTAAGGTATAACGTTGTTTATATATAATATCAATTGAAATAACGATCAAAGCATATTTATAATGTTCATAACAGCTAACATCAAAAAGCATAATGCACAGTTGTTTATTGAATTTGCTGTGTGGTTACGGGGTTTTCTAGGTGGTTATAAAAAAATAACTAACACCAAAGGCTAATGCGGGAGCTTCGCTGCGCTACGCTAACGCTAGAACCTAACCTATCCGCGTCGCTTCCGCTCCGTACCGTCTTGCTCGCTCGCTTCGCTCGCTCGCCGAAAATTAAACAATGTCTTGCAGCTGTTTCAGTTAGGTTAAATGTTTGTTATGTTAAAAGAAATTAGGCCATATAAATCTTATACAAATTGAAGTTATATAAAAATAACGTTATATAATTTAACGTTATACGTTAAAATATTATACTTTTTGCTGTTATAGCTAACGTTCATTATATCTTGTGAACGTTATTATTATGAAATTAGATATTTTGTAGTTATATCTCGTGGGACGCACCCGTCAGATCCATACTAAAAGTGACAGCTAAAACCTGAACTGGGGCCTTACCATAACGTTTAGTGCGATTCAATTCCGATTCAGTTTAGGTTGGCTCGCTGTCAGATCGGCATTTTTAATAATTTTACATTTTTAATAATTTTACATTTATAATAATTTTACATTTTTAATAATTTTACATTTTTAATAATTTTACAGTTTTAATAATTTTACATTTTTAATAATTTTACATTTTTAATAATTTTACATTTTTAATAATTTTACATTTTTAATAATTTTACATTTTTAATAATTTTACATTTTTAATAGTTTTTCATATCTAATAATATTCATGTGAAATAAACTATGTGAAATAGAATATATTTACCTGTAATTTTTATTAAGTATAATTTTTTTATATTTTAGCATTTTTGTAATAAAATAATTCTCTTATTTATAATGTATTGCATGGAATTCCTTAAAGCAATAAATGACTGATTACTGATTACTGATTACATACAAAAATGTCAGCTAAAACCTGAACCTGAACCGGTATAACATGTATTTCCCAATGTCACGAGTACTTATGTACTTAAATATGTATTTCGTAGCCCCGATTGTATTATGTCAATAACAGTTATTTAATAACATAATGATTTTCCTGATTCCACCAATCGCCGGGCTTCATTCATGATAGCGTGACACTTGACCTAAATACAGTCAGGAGTAATTGGAAGCGGTCATTACGTACAGTCGATATCATTATATCCTATTGAGTTTCAGTAATCACCATTACCGTGTTGGTTTTGTATTTAAAACGGCATTAATAGATGTACAGACAAATAATATTATTTCATATTCGATTTTATATATTCGGGCTTTTACCGTCTGCGTGGGAAGAGAAGTAACACACGCGCTCGTTGAAAGTAATGTTTTGGTAAACCCCCTCGAATTTTACACATAATTCTTTTTTTTTGTAATTGATTTGAATAAATAAATAAAAAAAGTAAAAAAAAAATCCAAAAAAAAAGTCAAAAGTTTATTTTGCAAATAGGCCGCCGAGGGCTCTTTTACATGTCTTTTTTTGAATCTACCAGCGCATTCGGAAAGACCATCATTGCCAAGAAGAATGCGCCGCAAGAAACATGGCAGAAAGTCATTTTTTCAAAATAAAATAGATTTACAATAGTACTTAAATTCTACTTAACTTACCTATAATACAATTAATACATTTTATAAAAGGGATGTAAAAGGTCCCTAAGTTAAGTCCGTACCTTAAATTACATTGGTCTATAGTAGAGATGTATAAAGTCTCTACTGGTCAAAGAAAAAAAATGGTATATCCTATTTTTTTTCTTTGCTCCAGACCAGCGTAATAGAAGACAAAGAAATCCCATCAAAAGCATTGAATGTAAAGCTAAGACGACACAAATATCTCAGGGGCCAGTAAGCTACCGCCCGTAATGATGTATTTTTTTTGCCACTCTTCAGTATTTTTCTTGTAAATTTCGGCCCATGATGGATATGGGTTAAAAACCTCTCGAGATGCGATTGAGAGACGATCGATGCGCGAGCGAGAGATAAGAATCGAAGTATCGCTACCGGCCTAGCACGAAGCAAGACAAATATTTTGAGAGAGAGAGAGAGAAACATTTATTTACACACATTCGATACACGTAGATTTAAAATATGAAGAAATACAATATACTTAAGAAATAGTACCAATATGGTGTAAAATGGGTCCCACTCAGCATAATGTTGCGGCAGACCGCAACGCTGTTTTTCAGTGGGACCCACATAAATTTAAAGACTAAACACAAAAACAAAAACACATACACTGTGGCGACACGAACGCCAACGCAATTTTGTGTGTCGAATGTATGTTGTAAGTAGGTAAGTAAAACTATTGTGCAAGCTAAACATAAGATACAATTGATAAACACAGATACATGCACAAAGGCGGACTTATCCCTTTAAGGGATTTCCCCCAGTTATACATTATAATAAAATTGTAACAGGTCGATGTCTGTACATAGGAGATATTAAAGGTAAATAAACGAGTCGCTATAAAATGGGACACAAATGGTCCCGATTTTCAGTCAGTGTCGCAAACTTACCGGTCATGCTAGCCTCACGCCTGGCCTCAGCTAAAATGAAGGGATGAGAGTAATGGAGTCCACTTCTCGGGTCATTCAGCGAGACGTGGTCTTATACATACTTATATTACTACTAGCTGTTGCCTGCGACGTCGTCTGCAAAGAATTCGTTTATCGCTGTCCCGCGGGAATTTTCTGGGACAAAAAGTAGCCTATGTGCTATTCCAGACTTTTCTCTATAATAATAATATTCTTTTATTTCAGACAAAGTCCATATAGTGTTAGTTTACATAAACTTATAGACTATGTTAGTAGTGTATTACATTAAATTATCCTATAAAATCTATGTATGTGCCGAATTTCGTCCAGATCCGTTGGGCCGTTCTGACGTGCTTGAGTAACAAACAAACATCCATCCATCCATCCATCTATCCATACGTTCGCATTTATAATACTAGCAGTTGCCTGCGACTTCGTCTGCAAAGAATTCGTCTATCGCTATCCCGCGGGAACTACGCAATTTTCCGGGATAAAAAGTAGCCCATGTGCTATTCCAGACTTTTCTCTATCTATGTGCCGAATTTCATCCAGATCCGTTGGGCCGTTCTGGCGTGATTGAGTAACAAACAAACATCCATCCATCCATCCATACTTTCGCATTTATAATATTAGTTAGATTACTATACTTTTGTCCGTGGCATCATCTATGTTAAAGAATAGGGCGATTTTGGAAAAAAAATGAAACGTCGACGTAATAAATAATCGACGTCTAACCCCCTCATAAACGCTCCATAGGCTTCTGCTAACTTAGCAATCGTTTGTCCTTTATGTGGAAGGTAAATGTCAAAGTGACAGATAAGGACAAACGATTACTAGTTAGCAGAAGCCTATAGAGTATTTATGAATAAGGGGGCTAATCCCTTACTGGGGTACTGAGCTTAGGTCAACAAGACCTAAATGCCACGCTTAGCATGATTGTGGGCGTAAAGGTAAAAGGGGAAACCAAATGCTATGTTGACCTTGCCCGACAGATTTAATTGACAATATTTCAAATTTCTTTATATTCATAAATCAAAAACCATTTCGAGAGAAACACTTGTAGAACACAAAAAAAATATTTTTTCATCTCTCAAACTCTGAAAGTAGGTCATTGATTATCTGGATAAAGTGGCGTGGCGTCAAGTATATCAGAAGGCAAGCCGAAGGGAACTTAACTAGCCTTTTCCTCTAATTCTGGACAATAATTTGCCCTAAGAGTTTTTAATGATTCACGGTTAAGTTCATTCGAAATATTATAAACGGGATGTGAACCGCACCGCGCTGCGCCGCGTGTGTGTGTGTGTGTGTGTGTGTGTGTGTGTGTGTGTGTGTGTGTGTGTGTGTGTGTGTGTGTGTGTGTGCGCGTATATTTCGAATAATTTGCCCAACTGCCTTAAAATAGGCAAGCCGGTGGGAATCGAGTTCTATGGACGCCACGCCACTGCTGGATATAGGGTTGAAAGTGACTCATCGCGACCCTTGAGTTGAAAGTAATTTTTTTTTTAGCTAATCCAAATGAGGTACATAGCAATGGAAATACTGTTCAACTCGGATGAAATTACCCATTTCACCTTCGAACTATTGGCGCCCTCACTTCGTTCGGGCGCCAGAAATAACTCAGGTGAAAAGGGCATATTTCAACCCTTGTTTATCAATCTACTATTGGATTTTTTCTTACAGTATTTTTTGGAAAAATGAGCAAAATACGTAAAACGGGAAATGACATCCAGCGGCCGGTCCAATACTGCCATTATAAAAAACCTTGATTTCCGTTTTTCCCTTTGACATTTACAACTTTCACAACACAACACTACTGACAGCTGACGGTTAATTTATTCGCACACCACTCGGTTTTGAACATATTTTGCTGTCTACCCCGTAAGAAGACGGACATTTAAGAAGAGAAAAGGGGTGTGAGTCGGGTTACCTCCGCGCGTGGTCAAGAGTTGCGGTTCGTTTTCGGATCCGTCCGGAAGAGTAGTGCTTGGTCCGGTGCACCCTGGGCATCGGCTAATTTCCTGGCAGTTTCTGAGGGATATCATTGACCGTTGGCTAAGAGCCCGACAGGGAGGGAGTCTTTTGACCTTATTACCGTTAACCGTACAACGTTGCCGACATTTTGTCAAAGATTTTCGATTTTTTTTATTACAATGACATTGGCCCAAGTCTAACGGCTATACCATTAAGGTGGAAGAAGAAGATAAATAGTTATTTGTTATGCAAGGCTGCAAAGTTTTTGTTTGGCGCGAGTGCTTGTATTGAAACCCGAGCAAGCGAAGGATTCTATGATTGAACCACGAGCGAAGCGAGTGGTTCAAAAGAAGAATCCTGAGCGTGGCGAGGGTTTCAAGGCACGAGACACTAAACAAACTTTGCTGCCGAGCGAAACACACAATTTTTCACCTCACTACAGCGAGAAAATTGTTGATGGAAGAATTTCAAATTTCTAATTACTTGAGTATTATGAGTAGGTGGTGAGGTGGTTGTGGTCGTGGTGCAATGGGGGTCTGCACGGCGTTCGAATTTCAAAAACCTTTTCCACCCAAGAAGGGAAAAAGCACTTTTCCACGCAGATTTTGAAGGAGAAAGACAGCCCTTTCGAGCAAGTGAGGTGAAAAATATTTTCCCAACGGTTACTTTCCAAATCGATACTCCGGCATTACATCGATAGTTCAACACACGGCGCAGGCGCATGGCAGCTGGCCAGAATCCACATTAAAAATATAATTGCCGCTTCGAGTGTTTATATGCGTTTTTTAATGCTTAAAATAGTTGTTAATGTAATTCATTATATAATTAAAATGTGTTGTCTGTGTAACGTCTGAAATGTGCAACTCGCTAAGGAATTTGGAAAGAAAATTTATAATTGTTGTCGCTGTGCCTGACAGGAAAATCGCATTGATACAGGGAGATAAAATTGTTATTATTACAAGCTTTTATTAACTTGTGATGTATGTTATTACAAGTTATTGCAAGGTTTATTTTTAATTTAATTTTTAAAATATAATCCATCCTATATACGTCCCACTGCTGGGCACAGGCCTTCTCTCAGAATGAGAGGGCTCGGGCTATAGTTCCCACACAAGCCCAGCGCGGATTGGGAACTTCACACACATCATTGAATTGCTTTGTAGTTGCATGCAGGTTTATTCATTCTGTCTTCCCTGACAGAAAAGCTAATTAATTTTTAAAAGCTAATAAAGTTCCGAAAAACTTAGAGGTCCGAACCCACGACCCTCTGCTTGAGAGGACATAGCTTGAATCACTAGGCTACCACTGTTTTTTTTTTAAATAAAGTATAGTTTTTCCCAACCAAGTCTTGCAGGTGTCCATGGGCGATGGTGATTACTTTCCATCAGGTGACCCGTCTGCTCGTTTGCCCCCTCTTATATATAAAAAAAAAAAAAACAACCAACCAACCAAGTATAGTTAAGTAAGGGTAAGTATAGGGGGTAGGGGGGTGAGTATAGTTTTAACAACACCATAAAAATTCTGTTTGATTATTAATTTATTCAATAACTAAATTCCGGCTAAAGACCGGTAAAATTTACCCAAACGCACCTCTCACCGAGAAATATGAGCACGCAATATGGCGCTTAAAAAATGGCGCTCGATTTTTACTGTTCCATTATTGGACGCAGTAAATCACGAAACACCGGCTTTTCTGGAATAAAGCACAGATTCAACATCATTATCATCACCAGCCTATATACGTCCCACTGCTGGGCACAGGCCTCCTCTCAGAATGAGATGGCTTTGGGCTATAGTTCCCACGCGGGCCCAGTGCGGTTTGGGAACTTCACACACATTGAATTGCTTCGCAGACGTGTGCGGGTTTCCTCACGATGTTTTCTTTTCAAATGTAATATCGCACATAAATTCTGAAAAACTCAGAGGTGAGAGCCCGGGCTTGAACCCACGACCATCTGCTTGAGAGGCCACAGGTCAAACCACTAGGCTACCACGGCTGCTTAAGCATTACTTAATAGTTACCACGTATGACGGGTGTTAAAATACTTAAAAAAATCATAGGTTTTAGAGACACTTAAATATACATAATTACACTCAGTGGCATTGCATGCAATGGCAGTGAATTACAAAGACAACTAAACACTTGACGTGTTTCGAACTCAAATACGAGCCATCATCAGACCAACGATCACAAACGTTGGACGTGCATGGAACCATCCATAAAAATATTCTCAAAACTAAAAGCTATTTATTCAAAGAGACATGCCTCATATAGTATGCGAGCTTACCGAACACGTCCATATATTATTGCCTACAACATATATTATGCGCATAAGAAACTCATATGTTACTGCAGCCAAGTAAATTATGTTTCTTTTCTTATGTGCCGTCCCCGTGGAGTTGAATATGACAAGTTGTTTCAGCTGACTTCACTTGGATTGAATAAGGATTCGTATCAGTAAAGAATAACCCCTTTGTTCATAAACACCCTATAGGCTTCTGCTAACTTAGCAATCGTTTGTCCTTATCTGTCACTTTGACATTCACCTTTCACAGATAAGGACAAACGATTACTAAGTTGGCAGATGCCTATAGAACGTTTATGAATAAAGGAGTAAGTTACAGTATTTTTTACAAACTGTTAACAATACTATATCTAGTACATTACTAGACAGGCCGGGAAGCAGAGAGATATTATATAGACGGCCGAGCGCTAGCGAGGCAGGATATTTGAGGCCAGCAATCCTTTTTCCCGCCGAGGTATCTCGGAGGCGGTGATCACTTAACACCAGGTGAATCGGATGCCCGTTTGTCGGCTTTAGTATTATTATATTTAAAAATGTATCTGTGTGTGTGTGTGTGTGTGTGTGTGTGTGTTTGTAATTTTGAAGCAGATAAAAATAATGAATTAACTCTGATTAGACTCTGTTTACCCCGTAAGGGTAGACGTGATTTGATGTGTGATTTGTGTTAATTCTGATTCCAAAATATTGTTTGTGCGTACGTTAGTAACAGCACGAACCAGGTATAATCAATCATTCCATTATCGTGTGTGCCTTTAATCAAAGTTGTAGGTCGTTGACGTGTTGATAATTAATTTAATAAATCAATTTCACATTGCACCCTAAGAGCGCCTCTTCAGTCCCACCTCGTAGCCAGGTTTTGAAGCTGGCTTCCAAATGGGATTAATAATCCTGATTTGAAGTTTGCTATGAAACGGAAATTCTTCAGTCCAGCCAGGTTTTGAAGCTGGCTTCCAAATGGGATTAATAATCCTAATTTGAAATTTGCTACGAAACGGGAATTCTCCAGTCCCATCTCGTAGCCAGGTTATGGAGCTGGCTTTGGCAAACGGGAGAAATAATCCTGATTCGAAGCTGGTTACGAAACGAGAATTCTTAAGTCCCATCTCGTAGCCAGGTTTTGGAGCTGGCTTTGGCTGGCGGGAGAAATAATCCTGATTCGAAGCTGGCTACGAAACGAGAATTCTTAAGTCCAATCTCGTAGCCAGGTTTTGAAGCTGGCTTTGGCTGGCGGGAGAAATAATCCCGATTCGAAGCTAGCTACGAAACGGGAATTCTCCAGTACCATCTCGTTGCCAGCTTGTGGAGCTGGCTTTGGCTGGCAGGAGAAATAATCCCAATTCGAAGTTGGCTACGAAAGGGGAATTCTTAAGTCCCATCTCGTAGCCAGGTTTTGGAGCTGGCTTTAGCTGGCGGGAGAAATAATCCCGATTCGAAGCTAGCTACAAAACGGGAATTCTTAAGTCCCATCTCGTAGCCAGGTTTTTGAGCTGGCTTTGGCTGGCGGGAGAAATAATCCCGATTCGAAGCTGGCTACGAAAGAGGAATTCTTAAGTCCTAATCCAATCTCTTTGCCCTATTTTGTTTTTAATCTTAAAGGAAATCTGACCACGAGATGGGAGAGAGAGCGCTTTCACATTACACACACACACACACGCACACACAAATCACGTCTATATCCCTAGAGGGTAGACAGAGTCTGAGGTAACAAGACCTAAAGGCCACGTTTAGCATGATTGTAGGCGTACCTATAGGTGGAAAGGGGAATCAAAACAGGCTTTCACATTAGGTTTAAGTGATGTGGCAGCAACACGACAGCAACAGAGGAGCTGCAATGATATTTGCTCATTGGAATCCCATTATTGGTTTGACATAACGAAATTGTTGGAAGTATTCAAGCAATGTACATACTAGCGCCCTCTAATCTAATATTTAATGTGTATGTAGGTTGTTTATAAATAGAATAAATTCAGTCTGTGGTAACGTCTTCTTGTGTTTCAATAGGTTATGGGCCCAGACATAACGGATTTTCACGCGGTTACAAATAGATAGAGTGAATGATTCACGACACGACGAAGGTTTAAGTAGGTATATAATTTGTCAATTTCTAAACGACACGAAAACTAGAACACATAGAAAAATCCGAAAAGCAAAGCTATGGCCGGCTATAATTTGTCAAGGTTTTGCGTAAATTGGTCGAAATCTAATCTAACTAACATTATAAATGCGAAAGTATGAATGGATGGATGTTTGTTTGTTACCCAATCACGCCAGAACGGCCCAACGAATCTGGATGAAATTCGGCACATAGAGAAAAGTCTGGGATAGCACATGGGCTACTTTTGACGTGACAACGTCTTATAAATTGGTTTGCCGGGTGACACTTCAAGAAACTGCGTTACGCTCCGCTCACGTTATGCGCTCACAATGAGAGCGAGTGAGAGGCACGCGGGCATGGTTAGCCCGCCTAAGAGCGAGAGAGACAGACATAAAAAGTGAAAGGCACGCGTCCCTTCCACTCGAGCACAGTTAGCCCGCCTAAGAGCGAGAGAGACAGAGCGAGAGAGAGAGAGTGAGAGAGATAGGCATACACACCGGTTCATGTCTTGCGCTTCTATTTCGCTTAGGCGCCTGCATACAAGTTTACACGTCCTTCTTCCTACTATACGAATGAATATTCACATTAAAATTATTTTACCACTCAAAGTCGTTGTCACGTAAAACTTTCGCCCGTATACCGACTTTACAGGCAACCAATTTTTTATCTCGGAAAATTCCCGCGGGATAGCGATAAACGAATTCTTTGCAGACGAAGTCGCTGGCAACAGCTAGTATAAAGATAATTGTTGGAAGTGTCGGTAAAAGTCGGCCTGGGATACAATAGTATCATTCTGCGCGGACAAAGCCGCGGGCTGCAGCTACTACAATAAATCGTGCCTTCATTGGTTTGCGGAGCGCACTCGCGTACCAATTTTTATGGTCTGATTTGAATATAAAAACATTTACATCCCTTTATCCTTTATCCGAACGTATGTCAAGTAACACACGTCTGTGCTGTGACTAATCTGTAATATAAATGCGAAAGTGTGTGTCTGTCTCTTCGCTAAAGCACAGAACCAAGTTGGCTGGAATATGGCGTTGATTTAGTTTCAGCCGTGCGAAAATTACATTTGTAATTTGCCATGAGCTTTTCGGTGAAGGAAAACATCGTGAGGAAACCTGCACACATCTGCGAAGAAATTCAATGGTGTGTGTTAAGTTTACAATCCGCACTGGGCGCGCGTGGGAACTATAGCCCAAACCCTCCAATACACGGAGGAGGCCTATGCCATGAGGCACGCCGAATTATGCGACAATTTAATAAAAAAAAAAAAAAAAACGACAACAACAACATGTACTTACCGAAATTGTAGCGAATTTGGAATAAAAAGGCTTATAAATAAATATAACAAAATAAATAGTTTCAGCTGTTGGGAAGAATAGTTTTTATCACGGAAAATCGCATAGTTTCCGGGTGATAATGATAAGTACACACATGATGACGCGTGATGACATTATATGGATCTATGGTCTAATATAAATGTTTTTTTTTATAAGTGAATTCTGTGCAGGCGGAGACGTGGGCAAGTTAGAAATTCAAAAAGCGATCCATTATTTTTGCTCGTAATTATATTTACACAATATTTCTGAAACGTATGTATAAGAAAACACGAACTAACTTTGGAAAATAGCAATTTTATCACCCTTCATCTGTATGGCGTTAAGAACATAGACAAAACTAATACTACCTACCTAATACTACCTAACAATACTACTAACCTTTTAATGTTTTAAAAATAGAAACGAAACATGAAGTAAATGGGCATTTTCAAAAAAGCGTGTACCCTTTTTCCAACAAAATGACCTTAATTTCCCATACAACTTTTTCGTGTCAGTTTTGTGACGACCCATATAAATCGTATGAAAATAGTGTCACAAAACTGACAAAAAACCGAAGGACACTTTTTTTTTTCTTTACAAAAATGAATAGTGCTAATAATTCTGATTCAGAAAAACCCAAAATGTCTTTATTTTGGAAAAAAAGTCAAGGGTACACGTTTTTTTGAAAATGCCTAATCTATACAGTCATATAATAAAATCGTTGAGACCAAAAAATCATTGAATATTTAAAAAAAAAAACCGACCAGGGTGACTTAAAATAAGTAACTGAACATTATTAAAACCATTTTTAAAATTTTTGTTTGTTTGTTTGTTTGACTGAGCATCACGTAAAAACTACTGAACGGATATTGTTGAAATGTTCACAAATCTATTTAAATACATTCAGAATAGGATTTAGGCTATAGAAATTTTGGAAAATATTAGAAAAAGGGGGTGAAAAGGGGGGTTAAAGTTTGTATGAAAAAATAATTTAGATTGTTCTAGAATCATGAAACTAAGAATATATACTCAGTAATAAAAATAAAGAAATACCTGTTTTAGCATTTTTTTTTAATCTCACCCAGAGACGCAAAAAAGAGGGTTTTGTGTTAAAAAATAATGAACTTCATACACCTATAAAATAAATACCAATGAAGTTTAACCTTTTAAAGTTGCTACATATACTTCCAATCTAATACAGGTAATTATAATTTCTCAGTTTTCTTGAAATTTGTTTTTTGAGTTGATTACGCAAAAAATAGCAGAACTCAAGAAAATCAGCTTTCCTCGGTAAAGTAGTTGGTAATAATTACAAATACAATAATACTACGAAGAAAATAGATAGATACGAATGTACATAAGACATAAAGCCGGAAAAGTGTGTAAATTGTGAAAAAACATTAATAAAATAATTACATTCTGCACAGGTATTTTTTCAACGAAGACATTTTTGTCCAACCTAAATAAACCTAAATTGGCGTCCTAAATTGTGTTCTTTACCTAACACCTAAAGTTCAATATGCGTTCGGTTTTCGAACGCACTCTTATTTGAAAAGCTGATATTATTATGAGGGTGGCGTGAAACGCTTGGCTGTATGCTCTCAGTACCTTTGCCTAAAAAAAGCAAAATCCAACGGCGCGTTTACGCCTGCGCTACGAACATGTCAGAATTTTATTGTGAAAAAGTTGGTAAATGAAATAGTAAAAGTTTCTGTCCTCAGACTTTATATAAGATTTTTATTGTTTTGGTTAAATACCACACTGCCCAAGAATATACATATAACGCTGCGCTGCTGGGCTTTAGCGCAACATGTATCTTAAACACTTCAAGGTAGGCTTGCTTACAAAATTTTCACAAATACTTAAAATCTGAATGTACATAATAGTACCTATTCGCGAAAACTATTTGAATGTGCCTGTTTCAGGATTAGTACATATTATTGCAAGGGTATAATAATAATAATTTTGATATCGAGAATAGCCATAAAGTATCACAAAAAACACACGCGGACGAAGTCGCGGGCAACAGCTAGTAGGTACATAAAAAAGGTTGGTTGGTTGGTCGGCAACACTTCTTTTCACAAATTATACAAGAAGTTTTAGAATTATTCGTTAATGTTCTATTTGGTTGTTGGGTGAATTTGATAAAGGTTTCTCGTTGCAATTTTTCGAGCAATGCACAATTACGAAACACGGCCTGTAACTTTTGAATTTTGAATTTAACCCGGATTAATTTTACGCTGTGTATCGGATATCAGAACCAACTTATCCGAAGTCGGTTAATCAAGTGACATAACAGGCCGTCAGTCAAAAACGTGGCCCGACAAGGTTTAATTATTTAACAGTTAAACAGCATGGCAGTTACCCCACTAATTAGCAATTTGTCGACTCGCTCCCAACTGACGTTGTTGGGACAAAGAGCTCTATTTACTTATCCCTAATGGGGTAGACAGAGCCTAAGGTAACAAGAGCTAAAGGCTACACCTTCATCACTATTGTCACCATCATCAGACTGAGTCAGTTCACTGCTGGACACAGACCTCTCCCATAGCACGCCTTTGAGCTCTTCCTCCTCCAATCCCTGCCCGCTGCCTTGAGAATATCATCCCATCTAAAAGTTGAAGCTGAAAATCAGTGCTGCAGGTGTCTAACACCTCAGCGTAATGCTGAGCCAGCGACCGTTTCACTTTTGCGAAGACACAACGCTGATGATCTAATTTTCATGTCTGTGTTTTTTTGTTGTTTCTTTTCTATAAAATTGTGTGTATGCTCTTATTTGTGTCTTGCAAAATGAATAAAATGTCTTCTTTCTTTTTCTTTCTAAAGGCCACGGTATAGCATGATTGTGGGCGTATAGGAAAGGGGGATCAAAACAGTGATGGGTAGCTAGCCGACGCCTATAACATGATTCCTAAGATTTACGGCCATTCCTTTGATGAAGAAACGATTCATTGAAAAGCGTGAAAGACTTTTTTTTTCATTAAAAAATAAAACCGTCTTCAATAAAATGCACTTCGGTCTTTGGAAAGAGATATTGGCGTCACGTAAGAGAGCGAGACAACGCTCTACGAAGCCGAAATTAGCCGAGAAGATCGATGTGCAATATTTCGACGGCAACAAAGAGTAAAAAGTTATCTACAGATTTGTAATTTTACAGTACAGCTGTTTTAAGGAAAAAACGTTATATTTTTTATAAAAATGGAAAGATTTCCTTAAAATTTGGCACAACGGTCAAGAAATATAACAAACTAGCTTCTACCCGCGACGTCGTCCGCGTAGAATTAGCAACGATTTATCATGATTATCGTTATCCCGCGGGAACTATGCCATTTTACGGGATAAAAAGTAGCCTATGTTTTAATCTAGGGTACCAGCTATCTTCGTCCCAAATTTTATCCAAATCCGTCCAGTCGTTTTAGCGTGAAGAAGGATCAAACATACACACTCACTCACTCACATCGTCACATCGTCACATCCTCACATCGTCACAAACTTTCGCATTTATAATATTAGTAGGATTTTATGGCCAGGTACTGTTAGTAATGCGTCTCCACAACAATGCTTGTATTTAGTTTGCGTACCTTTCATATTATTCGGAGTGATTTAGAGTTGTATAGTGGCGCCTTGAGCTATAACTATAATCCGTGTCTTAGAGTACCGTGTAGTCGTAAAAGTGCTGTAAACGAGTGCCAGACTATAATTAGAAAGGAAAATTTACCCGTCATTCTCTGCACAAACATCAGTCATTCCCGTAAGATGTATTGAGCTACATTGAAATTTTATGAATATTAAACACTAGCTGTTGCCAGCGACTTCGTCTGCAAAGAATTCATTTATCGCTATCCCGCGGAATCTACGCAATTTTCCGGAATAAAAAGTAGCCTATGTGCTATTCCAGACTTTTCTCTATCTATGTGCCGAATTTCATCCAGATCCATTGGGCCGTTCTGGCGTGATTGAGTAACAAACAAACATCCATCCATCCATCCATCCATCCATACTTTCGCATTTATAATATTAGTTAGATTAGAATCTAAAATTAGGGGCCTTACCATGACTTCTTAATGCGACTCAATTCCGACTCAGTTCAGGTTTAAACTGAAATTTATAGAATGGATCTGACAGCGAGCGAACCTAAACTGAATCGCATTAAGACGTCATGGTAAGGCTCCTGGGGCCTTACCATGACGTCCTAATTCCGACGCAGTTCAAGTTTTAGCTGTCACTTTTAGTATGAATCTGACAGCGAGCGAACCTAAACTGAAACGCACTAAGACGTCATGGTAAGGCTCCTGGGGCCTTACCATGACGTCCTAATTCCGACTCAGTTCAAGTTTTAGCTGTCACTTTTAGTATGAATCTGACAGCGAGCGAACCTAAACTGAAACGCACTAAGACGTCATGGTACGGCCCCTGAACTCTTCTCCTTGTTTTTTTTTTATTTGTTCTTAATTTTTTGAAATTAGAATAACAAGGAAAGACGTTGTACACTTACTAACAGTAGTACCCGGCTTTATGTGGAAAATCAGTTAGCCGCGCAGGCACGACGATTTGCATTTGTGGCTGCGGAGCAGCAGGATGCTAGTTATATACGAATCTCCGGAAACTAACGCCTTACTCAATAAAATAACAACATTCTTTGCATCACTTCAAACGCCAAAACTCGGATTCTGTTTACATTCATAAACAAGACGTGAAGTGTGATTAATGTTGTTTATCCCGTTCTAGTTTTGTTTGTGGAATATTGTCTTTTTTTGACGCTAGTCTAGTGATTAGAGAACCTGACTATGAGGCTTAAGGTCCCGGGTTTGATTCGAGGTCGGGAAAAATAAAAATGTTTATTTGTCACTCATTCTTTTTTTTAATATTTTTTTTAAAAAATTTTTTGGGGGTATGGTATATGGTATGGTATAGGTTTGATATTTGAATAGGCCGAGTGAGGGAGACAGTAAGACAACCCCGATTGGCTGAGCTCACAGACTATAAACTTACCTATTTCTTTTTGAAGTGAAAAATTCTTTAGCGGCGTTGAGCACTTTTGGGATGGGTAAAATGTTCGTAAGACGGAGGGAGAGTTTAAGTACCAGGAGATCAGATCCTCTAAGAGCTTAATTTTGAAATGTGAATGAATCGCGTTCGATTTTTGAAGTGTTTGAGTCGTGGAGCAAAAGTACTAGGGCATCAGCACATTGTTAGAGGTCTATCAATAATAGAAAATACGTACCTTTTTTTTGTAAGCGGCCAGTACGGTACGCGTCTTGAGCGTCATGGAGGTTACAGCATTAAAATCTAATCTAAGCTGCTGTTTTCACTTCTGCCGGCACTCCCGGAGTGCTACCCGTCGCATTTTTTTATTAAAACCCTTACCCTACTGTAATTGGAACATTTTGAATAGCTTATCAATATTATATGTTTTCACAATAGCATTGTATTCACACAATGCTATCATCTGCTTTGTACTCGTCAGCGCCTAACAGTTCACAAAAAATGATTAATATGAAATATACAAGTATTGAATCTACTCGGCATGCAATGAGGTAGAAAAATCTATGTTCATGTTTTTTTTTTTTTTTTTTTTATTTGAATAGGAAGGCAAACGAGCAAGTGGGTCACCTGATAGTAAGCGATCACCACTGCCCATAGACACCCGCAACCCCGGAGGGATTGCAGATGCGTTGCCAACCTAGAGGACTTAGATGAAATGCCTCTTGTGCCCGTAATTTCCCCGGCTGTCTTACTCATGTCATGTAATGTGTTTCTGAGTATTTTTTGTGAGTATATGTAGTAAATCACCTGTATGTAGTAGTGTGCAGAACTGATATGGGACTTAAGTCATTTTTAGGGTTCCGTACCCAAATGGTAAAAACGGCATCCTATTTCTAAGACTTCGCTGTCCGTCCGTCCGTCCGTCTGTCCGTCTGTCACCAGGCTGTATCTCAAGAACCGTAATAGCTAGACAGTTGAAATTTTCACAGATTGTGTATTTCTGTTGCCGCTATAACAACAAATACTAAAAACAAAATAATAATTTAGGGGGGCTCCCATACAAAAAACGTGATAATTTAGCCCTTTTTCATGGCTACCACTCGCCGAGCTAGATCTCAAGAACCGTAATAGCTAGACAGTTAAAATTTGCACAGATTATGTATTTTTATTGTGGCTACAACAACAAATACTAAAATCAAAATAATAATAATAATTAAGGGCGGCTCCCATACAACAGAGTAGTTGTTGGCGTTTTGACAGAGTAGTTATTAGCCTTTTTTTCTGGTACGGAACCCTTCGTGCGCGAGTCCGACTCGCACTTGGCCGGTTTTTATTCTAATATGTAACGTCAATTTGTCTATTCGCACACATTACTCACACATACAACAGGCTACTTAAGTTTTTCACACATACAAAGCAGATCATAGCATTGTATGAATGCAAGCTATTGTAAAAACAGATAATATTGACTAAGCTCACTTCAAAATGTTTCAATTATACTGTCGCTGCCGGGATCAAACCTTGGACCTCTTACTTTATAGTGCTCATACCACTAGGTTACCCAGGTACCACTAGGTTAAGTTAGGTCTAGGTTAAGATCTTCACCCAATGTTGCTTTATATGTAATTTGTGCTAGTAGGATAGGATTAAATTAAATTTGTATAATTTGTTTTTATATTTTTATTTCCATTTTAATTGTAATTAACTAACATAGTGCTCTAAGTTGTATTACTAACCCGATATGGACCTTGATGTCCGAAATAAATGATTTTTATTTTATTTTATTTTATTTTATTTTATTTTATTTTATTTTATTTATTTATTTAAGTTACTTTGTTCTTTGTTTCTGTATTGTTTTGTACTGATTTGTGGTGTTCAATAAAGAGTAGGTATTTGTATTGTATTATATTCTTCTTTGCGGTTAGTAGGGCTCTTTACGAGGGAACAGTCGCTAATACCACCATGTTACTCGATGATATTGCCGATAACAGCAACTTGCTTACGACAAAGTATTTTGTTTTTTATTTCTGTATTGTACTGATTTGTGGTTTTCAATAAAGTGAATTCATATATTATTTTATTGTTACCCAGTCAACAATAATTACCTTAAAGTAACAAGTTATTAACGTATGAACGTTTCATGCATGTTGAAACTTTTGTAATGTTCCCTTTGTTTTGGGTAAAGTAATAGTTATACAGTCCGATTTGAAACAAAGCCAGACGATAAGTTCGGGAGTTTGATTGCAAAGCGACACAAACTCACATTGAAAGCAACTTGGTCTATTTTGTTCGTTCGTTGTATTCAGGACGTAGGGATTTTGGAAACACACGGAATTTTAGTTTCTACAGGGTCGCCTATAGTGTTTTATATAGTACTAGCGACCCGCCCCGGCTTCGCACGGGTGCTATCAGTATTTCTCTACTATAATATGCATGTATTATATACATAAACCTTCCTCTAGAATCACTCTGTCTATTAAAAAACCGCATCAAAATCCGTTGCGTAGTTTTAAAGATCTAAGCATACATAGGGGCAGATAGACAGACAGACAGCGAAAAGCGACTCTATTTTGTACTATGTATTGATTTTGAACAAGCTAGGAAAATTTTCCTATCCAATCCTTTGGGAATAATTTCTTGTGTAATTTATTTTTGAGAAAACTGCTTTCTTGTATAACTATTGAAAAACCACCATGAGATCTACCATTTTTGAGCTAAGCATTTGGGCTAAACGTTGATGACTAACGTGATGAGTCAGTCAGTAGAATAAACACTTTTTTTTAGATAAGTATCAAGCAGTGAGTGTAAAGTTCCTAATTCACATTGGGCTCGCGTGGGAATATAGCCCAATTCCTCTAATTTTAAAACTAGGTCTGTGACCAGTACAATAATAATTTTAAATATACATAATTCACGTTTTTATCCCTTATGGGGTAGACATAGCCTAAGGTAACAAGATCTAAACGCCATGTTTAGCATGATTGTGGGCGTATAGGTGGAAAGGGGATTCAAAATATTGATGGGTTGCTAGCCGCATTGCCTGTGACATGATTCCTAAACCTAATTTTCACCCCATCACTATTTTGATCTCTTTCCACCTATACGCCCACAGTCATGCTAAACGTGGCCTTTAAGGCACTGTCAACAGCAAATGACCTTGAGCAGCGCCACTCTTCACACATACGGTTTGCATGCCTGTGAGTGAAAGAGAAGAAACTATTCCGGCAGCTTGGCGCGCGTCTAAAATCTTGCAAATAAGACACAAATAAGAAGAAATAAAAAAAAGTATGGATTATTTGTGAAATATGACTCGTTAGCCGTGTAGGTATGAATTATGTTGACTTCATGTTTTTAATTGCAGACCCATACGTCTAAAAAATAAAGACATAGAACCGTTTAATGATGATTTTAAGACCAATCTTTGCAATTATTTTCTATCGAGCTGATTTTGTTCAATTATGTATCGAGCCCGTCTAGCGTGTTTGAAATATGATAAAAATTAACATTATATTTTTTTTGTATTTTTTTTGTGTGTAGTTTTTCTTAAAAAAGTGCTTAAATAACATCAAATTCAACAAAATTAGGTGTTGTCAGCCTCTTAATTCTTGTTGCCTTAAGCTCCCCGTAAGGAATAGAGACGTGATTTAAGTACATACTTAAATCACGTCTCTATTCCTTACGGGGATCCTTAGCATGAAAACTATACATACATACATATGTATGTATAGTTTTCATGCTAAGTTTAATTTTTTAACGTTCACGCTCTAACTTAATAACCATGCGATCCACGATTCCTCAGTAACATAATAGCAATTTTAGAAACCACGTATCTTCAAGTTTCTTATTCAACTCGAACTTGGCAGTTTGGCCAAGTTTAATAGCGATTCGTGATAAACTTCTTAACTCGAAATGTTTTCCAGTGAGCATAACATTGGATAATGCTGACGTATCTTCATGAATTTACAGGAAAAGAGCGCTAATTAATGTTACTTTCAAATTAATTGCTGATTATAAGGTCAACATGAAACTACTGTGAGACTCAATCATAACAAAAACGAATAACTCACGTATAAAAGCCGAATAAACCTCGACATAATGTTTCAGACTATTCCGTTGGCCTTCTTCAAAGAGCGCTTGTCCCGGCGGCAGCGAAACGAACACTGCGCGTCAACGCCTTCGCGCGGTTATCGCAGCTGACAGCGGCGCACAACTACCCTCGTTTTCATCGTCATTTTTATTATTGTCAAAAGAAACGCATGCCGAGCATTATTCGGCTTTTATACGTGAGTTATCGGTTTTTGTAATTATGATTATAAGGTACCTAGCAGGTAGCAGGGGGCCGAGAGAGGTGCGGGCGGCAGGCGCACTCCCCGCCCGCACCTCTCTCGGTCCCCTTTGTCGTCCCACCCCGCGCCCCTGTATCGGTCTACAATATACATTATACACCTAGCGTGTCGGATTCACGAATAATTTTACGCAGTATGCGGCGCACGATGAACATTTGACACGTTTTACTATGCTTAAATTTAGTGCTGTTTTTTACGAGCGATCTTTATGGGTATCACTCCAGTCCGCAGGCGCGTAAAATTGATCACAATTTACGATATCTGCTTATAAATACTTATTTACAGAAACAACGTGGTATGGTATTTTCTGGTCCAACCAACGGTAACTCTGTATAGAAACTACAATCTATAGCATTATTTAAGTTAATTATTTTAACTTGGATTTTTTTTTTTATTTATAATTTTTATTACCTACCTAGTCTTAGTTTAGTTTTATATTAGTTAAAACTGAAATATATATATTGGAATTAAAAAGAAAGTCGAGATGGTAATTATTTTATTAACTTAGGCACTTGTATACAGCCCGTCGTTAAATTGAAGTTGTGTTTTTTTTATTCGTTTTGGTGTTGGAGTAAGTTGTAATATTTTTGGAAAAAAAACTGCCAAGTTTTTTGTGGCATTTTTCTTGGCAATGATGGTCTTTCCGAAAGCGCTGGTAGTATCAAAAGAAATGCTCGCCTACATCGCATAAGAGCTCTCGAAGCGCCTAAAGAACAAGTACAAAATGCATTGGTATCATTCATCACAAACAGACAAACTTAAATCACGTCTTTGTCGTATTTCTGGGTTCAGTTCAGTTCAGTTCAGTTCAGTTTCTTTATTTGCTTTTAAAAGATACAATTATCATGCAAAATTGTGTACAACAAAATAAACTTAACCTAAATCATTCACACGTAAAGTCAGAAGAACATGTCATATTTCATTAAATTTTAAAACCAATAATTAATCATACAATTTACCAAAATACTCATCGAGACTGTAGAAGGGTCTCGTAGCCAAATAACTTTTAAGATTTTTCGAGAATACTCTCAGGTCTTCAGACTCTTTGACATTATCTGGTAGGTGGTTAAATACCTTAATTGCTTTATAATTGATGCTTTTTCGGAACAGAACAAAATTCGACCGTGGTAGTGTAAGGTAATGGTTTCGTCTTAACGCGTAACTTTGAGTTTGACTAACCAATTTGTATGAGCTTTTATTTTTATAAACATGTCTGGCAATTTGATAAATGTACATTCCAATGACAGTACTAATACCGTGCTTCGTGAATAAATGTCTATGTGTGGTAGGAAAACATTTCTCTATATTTCTAATGCACTTTTTTTGTATAAGTAGTATTTTGTTTACACTAGCACTATTTCCCCACACTTCAATAGCATATTTGATAAGGCTTTCTATGTTCAAAATTGAGTTGCCCATTAGACACCGTTTTCAAGCAGAATTCAAAATTACTGAATTACATTTCGGGTTGTTCAGTAAAGCTAATATAAATAAAGCTTTTTTTAAAATATAAATAAGCTAGATTTTGAGACAGTGTATACCGACATTGGTGTTTCATAGATGTTATCGGTATATGAAAGAAAGAAAGAAAGAAAGAAAGAAGACATTTATTCATTTTGCAAGACACACAAATATAAGAGCATGTACACACAATTTTATAAAAAAAAAACAACAATAAAAAAACCAGACATGAAAATTTGAACATCAGCGTTGTGTGTGTCTTCGCAAAAGTGAAACGGTCGCTGGCTCAGCATTACGCTGAGGTGTTAGACACCTGCAGCACTGATTTTCAGCCAGAACCGTCTGTGACTCAAGAAACGATACACAGTGTAGATTAAATAAATGAATAATATACTAAATAAATCATAATTTTTTTAAGTAAGAAGTGAAGTAATAAATAGATAGAACCCGACTTATGTGTAACTAGAAAATACATAAATTTATTAAATAATTTTCAATAAACAAAAAACGAAGTGTAAACAAAATTGTTCAAAAACAACAAGCTGGCATACCAATGTGCAAAGTGCTGGAGGACTATTGTAAGGATTTTTGGAGCGTCAATAAGTGAACCTTCAGCTTGCGCTTGAAGGTGTAACTACTTGACGCTCCCTGGATTGGGGGAGGAATATCATTCCAGCACTTGGACGCCGCAAACTTGAAACTGCCTCGGAATGCCGCAGTCCGGTGCTTAGGCACGAGAACCATTGCGCTTCTGCGCTCACTCCTCGACCAAACCATCTTGTTAAAGAGGTATGATGGAGTCTCGTGACGTTTCACACCGAACAGCAAAGTGGCGAGGTGCATGCGCCTGCGCGCAGGCATGTTCAGCAAGTTGGCGGCGTTCAGGTATGGGGTGATATGGGAGCGGGGAGGGACGCGGAAACAAAAACGAGCACATGCGTTTTGTACTCGCTGTAAAAGCCTCTTAGAGCGACCAAGAATGCAACCGTCATAAATAACATCGCAATAGTTTAATCTGGACAGTATAAGCGATTCACAAAGGTCAACACGCAAATCGACACTAAGGTAATCGCGTATATTGTACAGAACTTTGAGGCGGTAGAAGCAGTTACTCACAACTTTCAAAATGTGGTTCTCAAAGTTCAGCTTGCCGTCCATTAGGAGGCCAAGGTTATTGGCTTCTACCACCCGCTCTATTGGGTCACCCATGACGGCAACATTCCCGGTAGCCAGAGCAGCAAGAGTATTCCGAATTTGATGCCTCGATCCAAAAACGATATACTTCGACTTGCTGGGATTGAGAACCAAACAGTTCTTCTCCGACCAAGCCGAAACACGATCCAGATCTGCATTGATTGAGTCCACAGCTGAAGATGTCTCTGAGGGCGCGCAGGAGACATACAATTGCAGATCGTCTGCGTAAAGATGGTATCTACTGCTCCTTATACCGTTGATAATATCTGAACTGTACAATATAAAGAGCAGAGGTCCAAGTATCGAACCCTGCGGCACTCCCCGTGTCACAGGGCAAAGAGAGGACCGCAGAGCACCACCATCCACCCCACGCAATACGACTGTCTGCGCCCGGTCAGTCAAATAGCTGCTAAACCATTTTATCGCCGTGGCATCAAATCCGTAATAAGACATCTTAGATAATAGCAAGGGGATGCTAATACAATCAAAAGCCCTGGAGAAATCTAAAAGCACTAATATGGTACTTTTACCATCATCCCGGGCCTGCAAAATGTTATCGACTACATCGAGTAACGCAGTAACTGTCGATCGACCCTTGCGAAAACCCGATTGCAGTTCAGGTAGGATGCTGTATTTCTCCAGGTATTCCGACAGCTGTTCGCAAACCACCCTTTCTATTATCTTTGATGCACAGGGAAGGATACTAATAGGACGGAGTTCGGACAGATTGACAGGATTTGTGGTTTTTGGTAACGGGGTCACTTGAGCGATTTTCCAGTCAGTCGGGAAAGTCATCGTCTGAATACTCCTATTAATAATGAATGTCAATATCTTAGAAGTCACCGGAAGAGTCATAAGTAACATGTCAATAGCTATCGAATCATGTCCCTTTGCAGTCGTTTTAATAGATTTTATAATTTTGGTCACAGTTTCAAAGGTTGTTGGTGAAAGAGTAAAAGTTTTGTCACTATGCCTATCAAATTCATACCGTGTCAGGTGTGCTATAGGTACGGCTGGATTACCAGGTATGTTTAAAAAATGGCGGTTTATTAAGTCGGGGTCGTTAAAGTGTGTCGGGAGGTCAGTCCGCGTCTGTGAGTCTGGAAGGACAGTGCGCTTTAAGTTTTTCCAGAGAGTCTTTGAGTCGGTAACGTCGTTGATGTGGTGTTTGAAGTAGGCACGTTTCTCGCTGTGGATGGCTGCGATCACCAGGTGTTTTAGATCTAAGTAATACTGCTTATGAGCATCAGTCTTGGAACGCTTGTATTTGGCGTAGGCTTTGTCCCTAAGACGCATCATGAGCTTCACATTGCTTGTCAGCCATGGTTTGAGTGCCTCCTTCACCACAATTGTTTTTTCAGGCGCGTGCTTATCGAATATTTGTAGTATCAGTTCGTTAAATATTCGAACCATGTCATTCACGTCATTAAGTAAAAGTATTTGGTCCCAATTTATAGACTTAAGGTCATTGTCGAAATCACTAAAGTTAATGTCTTTAAGAGGTCGGTATGTAATACGTCTCGGCGTCGGTTTCTGTTTTTTAATGTCAAACTCGGCCGTAATGAATGCATGTCTACCCAGGTCGGGAATGTGCTTCACGTCCACATTCACAACGCGAGCGTCAGTGCAAATCAGGTCTATAGTCGTTTCGCTGTGTTCAGTGAAATGCGTCGGGTCGTTCACGTGTTGAGTTAGGTTAACTGAAGTTAAAAAATGCGTCAGACATTCAAATTTTGCGTTGGTTTTGTCAGTAAAATTTATGTTGAAGTCTCCAAGCAAAATCAAACGGTCATAATTGTCAAAAGTAGTAATCGAAGTCGTAATGGCGTCAAAAAAAGTGTCAACATTAAGCCAAGGAGGACGGTATGCGGTTCCAATTATTAGACGTTTGCTGTTTACATTAAATTTCAACCACATTTGTTCTACGAGCGCGGCCGGCGGGTGCGGCAGAGTGCGGGCGGAGAGATCGCGGCGGATAAAAAACCCTACGCCCCCCCCCGCGCCCCGCGCGGATTTCGGCAGGACGCGCGACGTGCCGCAGTCGGTATCCCGCCACCGCGGGAGCCCGGCCCTCCTCGCCGGCGCGTAGCCAGGTTTCGTTTAAAGCAACAACGTCGGCTTTTGTCGTGGTCACAGTCGCAATCAACTCGTCATGTCCCGTACCAAGAGATCCAGCATTAAATAAACCAACTTTGATGTTTTTAAAACGAGGCATGGCAAGAAGAGAAAAACATTACGTAAGAACAATAATAACAATGAAACGGAAGAATGCAGGTGAATGTGACATTTATAAGTGTAGCAATGTCAATATGAAATATATGCATATAATACGTGTTATATAAATATAAATATACTACTCTGTTTATAGGCAAATCACAGAACTGGACCAAAATAATCAGTGGTTTCACTTTCACGACGACACGACACACTGTAAAGTACACAATTGAAACAAAGGAAACACACAGGAAGGCCACAAAAGTAAGGTAATTAACAATATATAAATTTCTTTTAAAGATGATTTGGGCAGACTTAGATAACGTTACTAACAAAACACATTTTCTTTTCAGGACTCCACAATAAAAAACAAACAATAAACAACAACTAAACATATGACTGAGCAACGGTGACCGGAGTAAAAATATCCAAGTCCGCCAAGCTGCGTAAGCGATGACCCGGCTGGCCGTCAGCTTTACGGGCATAGATCCTCCCGCCCCGGGTCCACACCCAGCGCCAGGCGGCGGCGCTCCCGGCCTCGCGGGCGCGCTGGAACAGCTGGCGGTTGGCGGCCGTCAGCCGCTCGTTGACGTAGAACCGCCGCGGCGCCGCGGCCAGGCCCAGGCCGTCGGTGGTGGCGCCGCGGCGCACGCGCGCCTGCTTCAGCAGGTCCTCGCAGACGGCGCGGCGCGTCATGCGCACCACCAGCGGCCGCGGCCGGCCATCCTCGCGCTCGCCGCCCACTCGGTGCGCGAACACCACGTCCCGCACGTCCAGCTCCACGCCCAGCTTGACGCAGACCCGCGTGATCAGCCCGACCGCGTTCTCGCCCGGCTCCTCCGGCACGTTGGACAGCTGCACGTCGTTCGCGAGCAGCTCCTGGTCCCGCTCGTTCAGCTCCGCCTGGAGGGTTGCGATGGCCTCCTCCAGCACTTTGGTAGCCACCGGCACAGTGCTGTCGACCGCAGCTTTCTCTATAGCGTCGACGCGCCCCTCCAAGTTATCCACTTTTGCGCTGATGTCCGCCATGCAAGCCCTGACATCCTGGCACTCCTGTCGGAACTCCCTGAGCTCGCGTCTCAAAGCCTGGAGCTCCTCCCGAAACAGCTGGATCTCATCTCCAAGCGACGACTGCGCCGTATCCTCGGCCATCGGAGACACTGGCGAGACGACCGGCCCCGTACCCGATGAGGCCTTCGCAGCGATGGGCACCTCCAGCATGTTGGCCGCCGGCGTAGCGGCCGCCGTCTCGGCGGATGCCGCGGCTGCCGTCTTGGCGGGTGCCGTGGCTACCGTCTGGGCGGGTGCCGCGGCTGCCGTCTTGGCGGGTGCCGTGGCTACCGTCTGGGCGGGTGCCGCGGCTGCCGTCTTGGCGGGTGCTGTGGCTACCGTCTGGGCGGGTGCCGCGGCTGCCGTCTTGGCGGCTGCCGCTGCCGCCGGCTTGGCAGGCACCGCCGCTGCAGCAGGTGGAGGGCCAGCGGAACGTGACGCGGTGGCCTGAGCATTAGCGGGCTTTGCGGGCTTAGCGGTGGCGGCGGCGGCGGCGGCAGGCGCCACCGGTGCAGGAGACGAGGCACTGGCGGGAAGTGAAGCAGCAACCTGAGCTTCAACAGGCACTGCAGACGCGGGCTCAGCGGCGGCGGCGGCGGGCTGGGTAAGCAAGCCCTTTACCGGCGTGTCGGCGCGGTTGTCCCGCGGCTGGAACTGCTTGCACGTCGGGCAAGTCCACTCCTTGGGAATCGCCGACCCGGTGGGAACCCCCACGCAAGCGCAGTGGTAGTGGCCGCTACATTTTGGGCACACAACGGTTCCAGTACGCCCGGTGAACCTAGCACAAGCCGCGCATTTGATGGACATTGTGTTTGTTTATCTTGTTTTCTTTTCGACTGTGGGTACTTTTAAACAATAACTGGGTCAATGTAATTTCACAGCGTTTTTTTTGTTTTATGCACCGCACTAAAAACTTCACGAGCAATGAATATTATCTATTACGTTTCTATTAACAAATTTATTACACTATCTGAGTCTTTAAACTTGTTGTTTTATTTTAAATAAAATAAAAAATATCAGGGCGCGTACTCTGTGTAACGTTTCGTGGGTAGTTCTCGGTATATCGGTATTGTGTGTTATATTGTACTAAAATGAACGCTGTGCAACCTTCACTTCAGCTTCCGATAGGCCTCCGCAGTGCGGCGCAGACAGTGACTCTGATATTTCACGGAGTGACAGCAAAACAATTGGTGGCATAACAGATATGTAATCTGTATTTAATAGAAGTTGTATTCATATACGAATGGATACAACAATGTGCAGATTAAATCTGAAAGAGTCATCGTTATTGGAGAAATTTTGAAGATGGAAATGGGAAATCTGTGACTCTTTATAGATCGATGTGATTGATGTTTTTTAAAGTACACATATACAAAAACGTAAATCATTCCTATATTTATCTCTTCTGTGTTGATAAAAACTAAAGGCCACGTTTAGCATGATAGTTAGGTAGGTAGTTTTTTAAATATAGCCTGTCTTTTTTTATATAAGAGGGGGTAAACGAGCAGAAGGGTCACCTGATGGAAAGTAATCACCATCGCCCAGGGACACCCGCAAGACGCGGGGAATAACAGGTGCGTTGCCGGCCCTTTAAAAAAAAGGAAGGCTCGCTTTTTAAAGATCCCAGATCTCAGATTAAACTTGGCAGTGTCTTATAAAATCAATACAAAATGACCTAAAATCCTTAACTATTAAATAAATAGTTCGGAATGCGGTCTTTTACGTGTCTTTTTATATTATCAGCGCTTTCAGACAGATCACGATTGCCAAGAAGAACGCCGCAAGAAACTTGACAGAAAGTCATTGGAAATTAAACATTTTACTGAACCACCAACACAAGTAAAACATACTAAATAAAATAAAAATTGAAAAATTTAAAGAAACAAATCATTCGTTGAGAACCTTAAAGGTATATTAACTCTACTCGAATTTATTATGAAATATTTGAAAATCACTTTTCAGCCGCACATTTTGCCCGGGTCAACCGGTTAACTGCCGTGATTTGTCAGCGTCAGAACAATCTGACCTATTAATTGCTCAATAGCAGCTGAAGAAACGCTCGGGTTAGAACCCGAAACCTTTTTGTTACTGCCAGTCCTTCTGTGAAGAGCAATTTCCGTCCGTTTACAAGTTTTAATTTGATTGGTAGAGTCTGGCAAATGAAAGCGTGACCTGAGAAAACGCGGCAAATTCAAAAAATTTACATGTGGTATTACTAACTGTTTTTCATTTCGCAGATTCCTTGATTATCTTCAAGATTATCATCAACGGTATCATCATCATCATAATTATGGTCAATATATCAAATAATCAGCCAACAAGGATTAAGATTACATAGTCATAGGTACTAACCTAAAAAATCCGACATCGCATGTAAAAATTGTTGTTTCTCTTGGAAAACAAGTTCTTTCTCCTCTTGTTTTTGCTTGAACTTACTGATCATGGTGCCTATGTAGCGGCTTTCGCACATTACTTTTTATTGTTTTACGGCAATTATAAAAGAAAAATAATTGAGTTCACAAAATACTGACAAATCAAACCAGTCTTTGACTTGCCTTTGACAGAGTAATAATGTTGCCATATTAAAACTTAAAAAAAATCCAGGTCACGCTTTCGTTTGCCAAACTCTAGCTGATGGGAAGAGGACTGGCGGGTTACCATGACGGCTTAGTGCGATGCAATTGCGATTATGTTTAGGTTCGCTCGCTGTCAGATCCGTCCTAAAAATGACAGCTGAAACCTGAACTTAGTCGGAATTTAATCGTATTAAGACTGGAAGTTAAGGTTGGAAGTTTAAAGATACCTAAAGTAGCATAAATGCGTGACAGCAAACGAATATAAACTGAATTGGAATTGAATCGCACTAAGACGTCATGGTGACTCCCCGTTATCTCCAAGAGCGTTTTAAATTCTTGACTTCTCTCCGGTCTGCGCAAAATTTCCTCGTTGCTGTTCCTGCTTCTTCCTCCAAGTTCTACCATGACTCCTTTACTATGACATCTATCCGTCTGTGGAATGCCCTTCCTGTAGACCTAAGGCGTGCTAAAACTTTACTTATTTTTAAGAACCAGCTCAAATCTCACTATTTGTCACTAAATCCACTTTCTGTCTTTAGTCCCATTTCTTTTCTTTCTGCTTTTGATCAATTCCTTTTCTGTTGTATGGCCTTCTTATACTTTTCGTTATTAGGTACATTCTCATATTTATTTTATCTTAAGTATTATTATACAATTATGTTATGTGAGTATTATTGTATTATTTTATTTATTTAGCTATGTATTATATTTATGTAAGTATTGTTTTATTATCCCTGCGTTTCTCCTGTCTATTTGTTTCCGCCACCTACTTAAACTGTCTTCAACTTATTTCTTTGTCTTAAAGGTTGTCTGGTAGAGAGATAGCTATTAAGCGATAAGACCGCCTATTGTATACTTTTTTCTTAGTTTCTGTATTGTTTTGTACTGATTTGTGGTGTTCAATAAAGAGTATTTGTATTGTATTGTATTGTAAGGCCCCAGGAGTCCTCATTCAAACTAACCTGACCTGCGGAAATATTCCAGATTAGTTTTGCGTCAGGTTGTATTTATTGGTCCGCCGCAGGGATGACCTTTTGGCTCCCTTTCGTTATCTGCCTGTGCAAACATGTTTTGACAGGACTCGCTAGATTTAAATCATATTACATACAAAACCCAGCTCCGGTAAAGTAAACGTTACTTGTGATGTTTTTAAGTTGCAAACTTACGCTGTCAATGCCTATTCGAACGTCATCATCAAAACTGTAAACCGTTCCACTGAACTTAAAAAAAAAAGTAATAATTGTAAAAAAATAACTATGTTCTTTCAACGTGAAACTACCTTGAGACTCAATCCTAATTACACAAACGGATGACTCACGTATAAAAGTCGAGTGATGCTCGGCATGTTTCGGACCAGTTCTTGCTCTTCTAGAGCTCGCTGTGTGAAATATCTAACTACATATTTTCTGTTCTAAAGATAAGAATTTTTTTCTTTATTCAATCAATATACATATTTACAAGATCTAAAAAATTATACCTATATATAAAACCTTAAACTACTTTAATCTAAACCTAAATACCGATAAGAAATATTTTTCAACCCCGAAAATCCAAAGCAAAATACGTAATTTTCGAGTTCGACAACTTATTTACGCGCAAAATGTTTTTCTCGTTTATTAAAGTAGGTTCAGTTTAGGTTCGCTCGCTGTCAGATCCATACTAAAAATGACAGCTAAAATCTGAACTGAGCCGGAAATGAATCACATTAAGACGTCATGGTACGGCCCTCAGGACTTAAGCTAACCCATTAAATTACTTTCATTCCATTTACTTTAAAAAACCTCACGTCAGCAGAATCGGCCGTCAGATTTTTTTGCTGACCGTCGGCAGTGAATGGGTTAAGTAATTTATGGAAGCTTTAATTGAATTCGAAAATCCGATGCGTCGCTTTTGCTGCTCATATTTTATTAATACCACTTTAAAGTTAAAAATAAAAAATATATTATCCGCTAAAAATAACTTGACTTTATCGTATTTAGTGTACAGTAAACGTCACATGATTTTCCTAGTCAATTCAATGCAGTGTCATTATGACATTTACTGTGAGAGGGTTCTTGATGGCACACATGTTACCAACAGATATATCTGAGATGGCAGGGTGCTTAAAAATATCTAAATGAGTGTAAAATTTTCACTGAGGTCCTGAGATTCCCTTACATACAAACAAACAAGCACAACCAAGTAAATCGTCTTCTGCCATCCTGTTTTAAAATATCTAGCTATTGCCCACGTCTTCGTCCGCGTAGGATCAAAATTTGTTGTGGACCTCAAGCCACCTTAATCCGGCCCTGTTGCCAAATCCTTTCTTAGCGGATGCCCACATTATAACACCTATATACCGCTTAAAAGAGTCCTCGCCCCTGTTAGCGGGCGAGGAAAGAAAGAAAGAAAAGAAAGAAAGAAGACATTTATTTTCTTTTGAAAGACACATTCATACGACTCATTTATGTGGTCATCTAGATATATCTACGTGTCGTAATCCGTTTCGAGCTGTGCGTTGATTGATCAGTCAGTCACAAATAATATAATTAATATAAAAGCCTTTTATTTCTAGCAGTAACAAATATCAATAAAAAATAATCAACAACAATAGTATTTAATTTCAATTTATATTGTATTGCCCATCTTATTATAATTTTTGACTGAAGTGTAATTTACTTATGTATGGATCTTTAGTTATCTGAAATAAATGATTATTATTATTATCATCATCATTATCATTATTAGTAAGAAATCACAAATAATATCCTACTAATATTATAAATGCGAAAGTTTGTGAGGATGGATGAAAGGATGTGACAATGTGAGTGTGTAAGGGTGCGACCAAACCGCCGCGTATACGCAGTGACGTGTCGTATGCGTCACGTTTTCTCACCGTTTCTTCATACATTTTGTTGCGATTCCGTAACGTCACCGTTTTTTAAGCGGCGGTGTGGTCGCACCTTAAGTGCTTTATGTTTCCAACCTATAACCTATCACGTTCACAGAACAATGTTTCCACAAACCTACGTTTTTAGGTCACGACTGGCAAACATACGCAAAATATTACATGTGTCGCGTGCTCCGTGCCCCCACACCCGGGGGATATGTTTTTGGAAGCAATTCGGAGATATGATAAAGGGGGAAAGGTTTTTGGAAGAAATTCGGGGATAAGATAAAGGATACGTTATGTGGCAAAGCATTGAGCATACCAAGCAAGAAGCAAAGTTATATACACACTTAAATAAATAGAGCGTACAGATAGTTTTGGACCAGTGATACGCAAACGAATATCATCCGCCATGGATAGGATGAGGGGCAGCAGTAACAGCCTCCTACGTGTAATATCGGAGGATATGTCGTGTCCGATACTGCACCACTGGACCAAAATACATGTCGCCAAAAACGCCTGGTAATGAACATTTGTAGAATTGTTTTCTTTTTAATGTATTTATATAAAAAGCCGTGGTAGCCTAGTGGTTTGACCTGTGGCCTCTCAAGCAGAGTGTCGTGGGTTCAAATCCCGGGCTCGCACCTCTGAGTTTATCGGAATTTATGTGCGAAAATTGCATTTGTAATTTGCCTTGAGCTTTTTGGTGAAGGAAAACATCGTGAGGAAACCTGCACACATCTGCGAAGAAATTTAATGGTGTGTGTTAAGTTCCCAATCCGCACTGGGCGCGCGTGGGAACTATATGCCATGAGGCACGCCGAATTACGCGACAATTTAATAAAAAAAAAAACGACAATAACAACAACAACATGTACTTACTGAAATTATAGCGAATTCGGAATAAAAAGGCTTATAAATAAATAAATATAATAAGACTAACACTTAGAGAATAAGCCATGTACTAACCCAATAATGTATGATGAGTCATGTAGTTGCTCGAAAATGAATAAAATATTATTATTATATTATTATAAATCACTTTATCCCTTCAGGGTAGACAGAGCCTAAGGCAACAAGACCAGGCCACATTTAGCATGATTGTGGGCGTAAGGGGAATCAAAATAGTGATGGGTTGCTAGCCGCATCGCCTGTAATATGATTCCTAAGATTTTCGCTCAATCCCTCGATGGGCTTTTACCGTCTGCGCGGGAAGAGAAGCAACTGATACATTCTATGTATTTTCTTTACTCTCAGACCAGTATGGAAGAAGCAAGGTATGACTAGGTATATCAACAACTACCTCGTTAGGGATATAGTAGTGATTTATGTATGTTATGTAGTATGTATGTCAGTGGCGTGGCGTCCATAGAATTCGATTCCCACTGGCTTGCCTATGTACGGTTCGAGGTATTGAAACACTACATATTGAGTAGATACGTGTTTATTCAATGAGAGTAGCTTAAAGACTAAACATACAAATGAATACACAACTTATATATTAATCTATCTAGCTAGACATACACCACACGCCCCGCGGGGGCATAATAAAAAAAAACTGATATAGTAAGTTTTTTTTTTTTTTACCTAATATTTATTATTAACAAAAATACAATTTTGTTCTATTTTTATGGAGAGTTTTCTCCTTATTATTATTATCTAAAATGATTACATTTGGTTCAATGTCCTTCACTACTTTAAATGGACCTACATACAAGGGGTCCAGCTTGTTAGAACAAGCTTCATTTTTAACTAAAACTAGATCTCCTTCCTTGTACTCTACAGTGTTTACATATGCGTCATAACGCGTTTTCCTTATCTCTTTACTCTTACATAAATTTAGTTTAGCATCTAATTGCGACTTCTGTAATCTGTATTTTAGTTCATACGGATAGTCATTAAAATTATACAATGGGTCTAAAGAGTTTGTTAGATTATTTGGAATATTACATGTTTTTCCGAATACTAGTTCATAGGGACTATATTTAGTTTCCGTATGTATAGTGGTATTGAAAGCAAAACTCCAGTAGGGTAGCCATAAGCTCCAATTTTGTCCTGTATTCTCAGTTTGAATGCGTAGAAATGAAATTAAGTTTTTATGGCTGTTCTCTAATGAACCAATAGTTTGATGATGATAGGCTGTTGATTTTAAATGTGAAATTTTTAAAAGCTTGCATACTTCTTGCATCGTGCTTGAGATGAATTCTGTGCCTCTATCTGTAATAATTTCTCGCGGTATGCCGTAGCGTAATATGAAATTATTTACCAATGCTGTCGCTACGGACACTGTATCTTTTGCTGTAAGGGGATAGGCTTCAACATATTTCGTAAGGTCGCATTGCAGGGTTAAAATGTAACTATAATTATAACTATCCTTAACTAACGGGCCCACTAAATCTAAAAATACTCTATCAAATGCTGACTGACCTGTGTCAGTTATAATCATTGGCTCCTTAACAAGCCTAAAATGTTTTTGCCTTTGACACGCGTCACATTTCTTAACAAAATCTGTGACGTCATGTTCCATACCTTGCCAGAAGTAACGTCTCTTAATATTATTTAGCATGCGCCTTATGCCAGCATGTCCGCTGGTGGGCAGCATGTGATAGTCATTTAATATGACGCGAATTGTGTCACTATCATTTATCTTTTTGATTCCTCTTAAAATATGTAAACGTGGACCGGTCCATTGTGGGAATCCATTTATAGAACGTGTTAGATTCTGTACAGCTTCTTTATTAGATTCATTTAGAATAACATATACATCGTATATGCTTATCTTTCACGGGCACCAGAGGTCGTATGAGGACAGCGAGCAACGCGACGCTAGTGAGGTACAGGTGAACAACAATGAAACTGAAGTGAGTGAGTGATTGTGCTATTTTTTTTTATAGTGTACTTCTTTCAATACGTAATTTAAATAATTATCTTAAAAGTATTAACCAACCAACTTGCTTAATAGAAACAGTATGTAATGGTTGAACAACTTAATACGGTATACGAAAACATAAAGCGCTTGCAGGAGAATGCTTTTAAGTTAGCAAGGGATAAACGCACTGTACCGACTTTAGAGAGATATTTGAGCAATGCCACCGGGATATTTAATGAGTATCTAACTTGTTCTGATATATTAGATAAGCAAATAGCCGATGATAAAATTAAGGGCAGTGATATACTTCTCATTAAGGAAATTTGTATTAGAATAGAAAATATATACCATAAAATAGAGAACTTTTGTAATAAAAGAGATATTGAAAGTCAAAACACCATGGAGAAGGAGAAGTTTAATTTAAAAACGGCTGTGTCTTTGTTACCCATAATGACCGGGGATGAAGACAGCGTTAAGAAATTAATCGACGCTATAGAGCTATATAGCGAGATGATAAATACGGAAGGTCAGCCACTTCTAATAAAATTTATCCTAAAAACTCGCGTATCAGAGAACGCAAAGTTACGTTTAGCTATGTCATATACTTCTTGCACCGAGCTTGTTGCTGACATGAAAAAGCATTTAATGACGACAAAGTCACCCACCGCAATTCATTCGCAACTCATTCGGGAAAGTCAGGGCACCAGTACCATAGAAGAATATGGTAAGCGGTTAGAGGCGTTATTTGTGGATTTAACGATATCCCAGGCCGAAGGCAAAAACAGCGTTTATAGCGTTCTCAAACCTATCAACGAGAAACTAGCCATTAAATGTTTCACCGACGGCCTGAGATCTCGTGATTTGAGCGTTATATTAAGTGCAAGGAATTATCCAACTTTGAAGGACACAATACGAGCTGCCAAGGACGAGGAGATGTCTAATACACGTTCACAACTCAACAGGAATCAATATTCGCGGGTCATCGATTTGCAGGTAATTTAAATTATAACACCCGCTCATTTCTAGGTCGAGGCAGGGGAAATTCACAGACCCATCGTGGTAGGGGACAAACCTACTCACTCGAAACTCGAAACGGTTCGAGACAGACAAATAGTAGCGCCAACCGGGGACATGACAACTATCGGGGACGTACGTACCAAAATAGATACTACGTTCGTAATGCATATCGTGGTTATTCTAACCGACCCGTTATGAATTATATGGAGAACAACGATTCACCAAATCCAGAGGTCGCAAATGTGACTACCTCGCAAAATGCCTCAGAATTTTTTTCGTCCATAACTGTATATTTTCCTGTGACAACAGTAATCACATTGAATTACCACTTAGTAACAAAACTTATAAATGGCTCGTAGATACAGGCGCAACGATATCGGCAGTGAAATATGAGACAATTAGTCAACTCGGCATTCCGATCACCCAAAGTAGGATCCGTATAAAAGGTATCGGCGGCCACCTCGACACCGAAGGCTATGTTTACCTAAACTTTGCTCTACATGGTCAGGAATTTGTACACAAGTTCTATATACTAAGAAATCTGGCATGTTTAACTGACGGAATAATTGGTCAAGATTTTCTTCAGAAATTTAATTGCACTTTAAACTTTGAATGCAACACTTTTTCACTAACGAATACCAAGTCACGTAAAAGGTTAACATTGCCCTTAAACATAGGAAAAGCTAGTAATATGAAATATTTATCGGTACCACCACGTTGCGAAAAAATTTTCTATGTCACAACGCAGTTAAATGAGGAATGTATAATAGGTTCGAAAGAGCTTTGCAAGGGAGTGTTTTTAGCAGGAGGCATTAGTAAACCAGTGAACGGAAAAATACCAATTCAAATATTAAACACACGAGAGGACAGTGTGTCTCTGAGTTATTTTAGTCCGGATACTGAGAATTTGAATGACTACTACGTATGCAAGTATGAAAGAAATGATAGCATTGATAGTGACCGCGTTCGGAAAATGTTTTCGCTGTTGAATTTAACCCATTCAAATAAAGAGGAAAGGCAATCAATTCAGAATATTTGTGCGAAATTCTCAGACATTTTCCATTTACCAGACGACAAATTAACTATTTCAGACATTTATGAACCAAGTATAACATTGAAACCTGATGCCTCTCCTGTTTATGTAAAACCCTACCGGTTACCACGAACCCATAGAAATGAGATAGATAAGAAAATAAAAGAAATGTTGACAGAAAATATTATCGAACCATCGTCTAGCGAATGGTCTAGCCCAGTTTTGCTAGTACCTAAAAAATCTAATGACGAGTCAAAAAAATGGCGATTAGTTATTGATTTTAGAAAATTAAACGACCGAATTTTGGATGATAAATTTCCCCTCCCCAATATAACGGATATTTTAGACTCGCTCTCTGGAGCAATGTATTTCACCCACCTTGACCTTAACCAGGGATATTATCAGTTAAATTTAGAACCCAATAGCAGGAAGTTTACTGCATTTACAACACACTCGGGTCATTACCAACTAACTAGGTTACCAATGGGTTTGAAAACCAGCCCAAGTTGTTTTTCTAGAGCAATGACAATTGCAATGGCAGGCCTAAATCACGAAAAGTGTCTCGTGTATTTAGATGATTTAATTTGTTATGGCCGAAATTTGGAAACACACAACAAAAATCTTTTGCAAATTTTTCCAAGACTTAGACACGTGAACCTTAAATTAAATCCGAATAAATGCACATTTTTAAAGAAAGAAATTCTATATTTAGGTCACATTGTATCTGCGGAAGGAATTAAACCAGATCCAGAAAAAACAAAAGCCATTGAAGTTTATGCAACTCCACAAAACGCAGATGAGGTTCGCAGATTCGTGGCATTCGCAAATTATTACCGAAAATTCATCCCATCGTTTGCAAACATAACTTTACCATTAAACAAATTATGTCGCAAAAATTCTAAATTTAATTGGACAGCAGAGTGCGACAGTGCTTTTAAAGCAGTTAAGAAATTATTAGTATCCCCACCCATTCTTCAATACCCAAACTTTAACGATAATAATACTTTTATTTTAACAACCGATGCCAGCGGCCATTCAATAGGCGCAATTTTGAGTAATGGAGACCACAGACCAATAGCTTACACGAGCCGTACTCTCAATAAAGCCGAAGTCAACTATCCCACAGTGGAAAAAGAACTTTTAGCCATAGTATGGGCAATCAAATATTTCAGACCATACCTTTACGGGAAAAAGTTTAAAATAGAAACAGATCATAAACCTCTCATTTATCTTTTTAATATGTCAAATCCGTCAAGCCGATTAATGAAATTCAGACTTTTGTTAGAAGAGTATGATTTTGATGTGGAATATGTAAAAGGAGCGGATAATGTAGCCGCTGACGCATTGTCTCGCATGCGTGTAAGTAGTAAGGAATTGCAAGAGATGCATGAAAATATTATTTCTGTGATGACAAGAGCGCAGAGAAGAAAGTTAAAGGATAATGAAAGTAAAAATCATTCGGTAAATAACCTACCTACCGACATTTGGACTGATCACCCAAGGGTCGTAGACATGTTGAAAAAACCAAACAATTATACAGAATTAGTATTTTTCAATGAAAGGGAATGGCAAAAATCAAAGCCATGGTGTATGTCTATCCGCCCTTCCGGATCTCCATACAGCAACACCAATAGCACTACCAACAATATAATGGCCAGTATTATATTTGTCGTGGACAAATGAAACTTCAGCTGGTCCAATTGTGCACTGTTATTTCCTCCTGCTGCTGTCTGCGTAATTATAACTTCGTCTTTTTCTGTAGAAGATGAAGATCCCATTTTGAGGTTTTTTTTTTTTTTTACTTGCAGCTAGCACGAGAACAAAGTTTATATAAAACGGCCAATATTATCACAGCGAGGACCCCCCAGAAAAAATCTGTAGTTATTTTCATTAAAATGTCCTCCAATTCCCTCAACTTCACATTGTCCGTTTGGCACATACTGATATTGTTTATAGTTCACATTCCGCCGTAAAAGGAACACTCGCGGCGCGCGACGACTGGCAGGGTCGCCATGTACGGTTCGAGGTATTGAAACACTACATATTGAGTAGATACGTGTTTATTCAATGAGAGTAGCTTAAAGACTAAACATACAAATGAATACACAACTTATATATTAATCTATCTAGCTAGACATACACCACACCTATTTTAAGGCAGTTGGGCAATTTATTGTGCAGAATTAGAGGAAAAGGCTAGTAAAGTTCCCTTCGGCTTGCCTTCTGATATATTTCACGCTACGCCACTGATGTATATCAACAACTCTACAAGGTATCTCAGTTTTTTCCCAGAATATTTCATCGGGTGGTTGGATTATTACAACTTAACACCCCTCAAAGATTTTTCATTTTTTTTTTAAGTAAAGTAGTCTCTGCCTACTCCTGTGGGAAAGAGGCGTGACGATATGTATGTATGTATGTATTTTTTTTTACACAACATTTTGTCCCGCCCTCGACGCGGTTCACTTCATATAATGGTTTAATAGCAAATTATGTTGTTTTACAAGATCATAATGTATAAAAGACTTTGAACGTCATTCAATGTGTGGAAATTGACAACTATGATTCAGAAATCCTAAAGAACATTTATAGGGATCGTTTAGGTACTACAGCCAGACGGACGGACGGACGGACTACAAAGTGGTCCTATACACACATGCATACATAACTAAATCACGTCTTTATCCCTTACGGAGTAGACAGAGCCTAATAGTAGCTATGGAATCCTAAATAACTATCATAGATGCTTTAAGTACGACACAGTTGTAACAGTTTCGCTTATAGTTACACAAACGAATAACTGGATAAAAGTCCGACATGTTTCGGACTAATTCGTAGTCCTTCCTCCTAGCGCTCGCCCCGGCGGCTCGACTTTTATTCGTGAGTTATGTGTTTATGTAACTATGCAGTCGTACGGTAGTTTTACGTTGAAAGAGTTTCATTTAAAAGTCAAAAATCAAAGTCAAAAGTTTATTTTGCCAATAGGCCGCCAAGGGCTCTTTTACATGTCTTTTTTTTAATCTACCAGCGCATTTTGAAAGACCGTCATTGCCAAGAAGAATGCGCCGCAAGAAACTTGGCAGAAAGTCATTTTTTCAAAATAAAATAGATTTACAATAGTACTTAAATTCTACTTAACTTACCTATAATACAATTAATACATTTTATAAAAGGGATGTAAAAGGTCCCTAAGTTAAGTTCGTACCTTAAATTACATTGGTCTATAGTAGAGATGTATAAAGTCTCTACTGGTCACTACAGGGGCCGTACCATGACGTCTTAATGCGTTTCAGTTTAGGTCCGCTCGCTGTCAGATTCATACTAAAAGTGACAGCTAAAACCTGAACTGCGTCGAAATTAGCACGTCATGGTAAGGCCCCTGGTCATTTCTTTACTCTGTTAAGTTAATGGTTTACCTCGAAAAATTAGGTTTGCCTCAAGAGGTTAGCCTAAGAACTTTTTCTCTTAATGTTTTCCAAAGTCAAATTATTCTTAACTTCGTTAATTCGCTTCTCTAACTTGGTTAAGGCAGACAGAAGTTCCATAATCTCACATTATGGCTTTAAAGCTGCCACATTTTGTTTGCCGCCGCGAAAATACAGAAAAAGCCTAAACCCCACGACTTAAGCGCCAAAGTCTCTCTAGCAAAAGTTGTCCGTCTTTTTCTTGGAGTGGTTAAAATTGGGGTACCGTAAAAGTTTTTATAGGTTATAAAAGATTGTCTTCCGGGTTTTTTTTGGATAACGTTCAAGGGAAAAATTCTTATCTGTTATCTGAATGGTGGAATGTTTCGCTTCTGGTTTTACAACTGAATTTGGAACGGTTAATATTTACAGTCCTTCCAAGCAGGACCCTATTTCATAAAGCTACAGGTTACAATTTACAAGCGGAATTGACAATATTTCAAATTTCATGATATTCATAAATCAAAAACCATTTCGAGAAAAACACCTATAGAACACAAAAAAAATATTTTTGGATTTTTTCGTACAGTATTTTTTTGGAAAAATGAGCAGAATGTGTAAAACGGGAAATGACGTCCAGCGGCCGGTTCAATACTGCCATTATAAAAAACCTTGTCTTCCGGGTTTCCCTTTGACATTTACAACTTTCACAACACAACACCAATAACAGCTGACGGTTAATTTATTCGCACACCACTCGGCTTTGTTGCCATCAGGAACACTAGATAACTGTTTGCCGGTCAATAATGATAATGTTTTTGCAAATTTTCATTTAAAATCATATTTTTTGTGAAGTATTTCTGTTTGAGTTTGTCAGCTCGTTTTGACGTTCATCGACATTGACAACTGCATTCACTGTCAAACTATTTAAGCACAGGTTTTGTCGGTCAATTAATGTAATTATTTCAACGTTTTTTTAAGTGTACGAAACAAAGCAGTGACGTCATTTCGCTAATACTTGACGTTTGTTACTTACGTCCTTTCTGCTTGAGCAACGATTTAAATGGATTTTTCCACTAAAATACAAGATTTTCACAAATATAAAAAATATGGGTATCTTAAAATTGTGCGCTCTTTCCAACCAGACAATAAAAAGTAGCGTTTGAAAAATTGAAATATTGTCAATTCTCTATCTAACACATAGGGTCAGAAAGAGACTTCCGCTTGTAAATTGTAAATTGTAGCTTTGTGAAACAGGGTCCAGGTCTGGGAGCAAAGAAAAAACAGCGGAGCCTTTCGTTTGCCCGAATTTCATAGGCCATAATGTAATGTTTGCCATAATGATCATTTGTCATAACTCTTTTTTTCTCTGAAACCGTAATTGTTTCAGGAGCATTGAAATGGCAGTCCTGTAGAACTCTATAGGTTAGGTTAGGTTTGTTTCATAAGAATCCTGAAAAATTAACAGTTAAAGAGAAAAAAGAGTTATGGCAAATGATCATTATGGCAAACCATACATTTATGGCATATGAAATTCGGGCAAACATTAGGGAACCGTTATAGGCGATGCGGCTAGCAACCCATCACTATTTTGATTCCCCGTTCCACCTATACGCCCACAATCATGCTAAACGTGGCATTTAGGTCATGTTACTTTAGGCTCTGTCTACCTAACTACCTGCCTACCTACCTGTCTGTCTGTGTAAAAAGACTTGATTTATGTAATGACTTGTGTTAAGCTGTCGGAAGATTCGACCATATTTATCCCATCACAGCCCAACGGAACTCAAACATGAATCATTCGCAAATGACGCTACGATTGCGTCGCGTGGAATCGTAACGCGTATTCGACTTTCGTGACGATTGTTACGATTATAGATCGATCTGTCGTCAGGCAATGCATTTGGTTACGTTGTGACATGAAACTATCAGCGATATTGCTAATTGGAACATTGTAGATCGATTTAATCTAGACCGGGTTTTCGGGTGGTAGGGCCTTGTGCAAGGTTCGTCCGGATCGCTACCACCATCTTACTCGCTAATCCTGCCGCTAAGCAGCAGTGCTTACACTGCTGAGTTCCGGTGTGGAGAGTAAGACAGCCGGGGAAATTACGGGCACAAGAGGCATTTCATCTAAGTCCTCTAGGTTGGCAATGCATCTGCAATCCCTCAGGGGTTGCGGGTGTCTATGGGCAGTGGTGATCGCTTACCATCAGGTGACCCACTTGTTCGTTTGTCTTCCTATTCACATAAAAAAAAAACCAGTGCTTCTTAAACTGTGGTCCGCGGACCCCTGGCCCTTCACCAAGGCGACAGTTGTCGGTGATAAGTGACAATTCGAAATGCACTGGCCCGCGTGGGAACTATAGCCCAAGCCCTCTCACTCTAAGAGGAGGCCTGTGCCCAGCAGTGGGGCGTATATAGGCTGGAGATGATAAACTGTTAATTTTAATTAACGCAGATAGTTAGGTACTTGATCCACGGATTGCTATAGACCAACCGCTTAAATAAATAAATAAATATTTGTGAATAATTCATACAAATTGACCTAGTCCCAAAGTAAGCGCAAGCACTAGACGACGATAATAAATACTGATATAGAAAAATACATACTTATATAGATACAAACATCCATAACTCAGGAACAAATATTCGTGCTCATCACACAAATATATGCCCTTACCAGGACTCGAACCCAGGACGCTTGCTTCGCAGGCAGGGTCACTACCAACTAGGCCAACCGCGTCGCGAAAGAGAAGAAACTATTCCGGCAGCTTGGCGCGCGTCTAAAATCTTGCAAATAAGACACAAATCATAAGAAATAAACAAAAGTATGGATTATTTGTGAAATATGACTCGTTAGCCGTTTAGGTATGAATATGTTGACTTTATGTTTTTAATTGCAGACCCATACGTCGAAAAAATAAAGACATAGAACCGTTTAATGGTGATTTTAAGACCAATCTTTGCAATTATTTTCTATCGAGCCGATTTTGTTCAATTATGTATCGAGCCCGTCTAGCGTGTTTGAAATATGATGAAAATTAACATTATATTTTTTTTTGTATTTTTTTGTGTGCAATTTTTCTTAAAAAAGTGTTTAAATAACATCAATTTCAACAAAATTAGGTGTTGTCAGCCTCTTAAGCGGTCGTTATATAATAAAACTGTCTTCATGAACGTACGCGCACGCGTAAAGTATGTATGGGCGTGTATGGCTCTCGGTTTCCCATGACGTCTTGACGAAAAACAGTTTGTTATTGGAAACGTGAATAATAGTCGGATTACGGTCTAAGGGCGTTGTAGGTGGAGGATGTTTGGGATAAAAACGATGATCGCTTTAATACTATCGAGATGTACATGCTTTTATTTATGTAAACTAGCTTCTGCCCGCGACTTCGTCCGCGTAGAATTAGCAAGTGACATGTTCAACGATACTCCGCGGGAACTATGCGATTTGCCGGGATAAAGTCAAAAGTTTATTTTGCAAATAGGCCGGCAAGGGCTCTTTTACATGTCTTTTTTTGAATCTACCAGCGCATTCGGAAAGACCATCGTTGCCAAGAAGAATGCGCCGCAAGAAACTTGGCAGAAAGTCATTTTTTCAAAATAAAATAGATTTACAATAGTACTTAAATTCTACTTAACTTACCTATAATACAATTAATACATTTTATAAAAGGGATGTAAAAGGTCCCTAGGTTAAGTCCGTACCTTAAATTACATTGGTCTATATAGTAGAGATGTATAAAGTCTTTACTGGTCAAAGCGAAACAAAAAAGTAGCCTATGAGTTAATCTAAGGTACCAGCTATCTTCGTTCCAAATTTTATCCAAATCCGTCCGTTTGCGCGTGAAGAAGTAACAAACATACACACACACACACTCACAAACTTTGGCCTAGTGTGACATTATTGTGGCATTAGTGTGATGTGATGTGTTTTGCAATGTGTGTATTTTTGTTAAGTTCATGCTGCATGCTTATTACGTAGCTCGCTCGCGATCACCATCGTGTTCATTTTGACAGTTCATGTATGGGCTGACAATTGGCATCGGAATCAGCTAGCTGTCACATTCATACAAGAACTGTTAAAATGAACACGATGGCGATTGCGAGCAAGTTACGTAATAAGCTAGCTGGTCTAGGAGCAAAAAAAATATACCAGTTGCTTCTCTTCCCGCGCAGATGGTAGAATCCCATCGAAGGCATAGGCGAAATCTTAGGAATCCTGTCATAGAGCGATGTGGCCAGCAACATCACTATTTTGATTTTCCTTTCCATCCACACGCCCACAATCATGCTAAACGTGGCCTTTAGGTCGTTTTACCCTATAGCTGGGACAATAAGCGACTATTTTTCCCGAAACCTTGCACTTTTGTCTCGGAAGACGCCACTTGGCTCGATTGTTCCTTAGGTCATTCTGAGCAGATTTAGCCCTGGAGGCCTAAAGTTACCCCCTGCTGGTAGCCAGGGGAGGGGGGGGGAAGTTTGCATCTCCCGCGTTGCAGTTGGACCTTGTTTACTGTCCACTTATAGCTACTAGGGCAAGTTTGGTATCATTTTCGTATAATTTAAGGATGGGGAATCCTTTTCTGGAACAAAATTTTACCTTACCATAGAAAAAAAACAATACATTGAAAAAAGAAAAAAAAAACTCAAAAAAAATATTTCGAAATTGTTTTCTTACAGGCATACTACGGCGATTTTTGGTAATTAAAAAATATGACGTTATAGTCTATTTAATCTTAAATCTTAAAAGTATTACTTGAATAACCACTTCGCAATAAAAAGTTTGTCAAAAAAAAAAACGTTTATTCGGCAACTTTGGCTTTACCTGTTTGGAGCCCAGTTACTGTCCACTAATAGCTACTAGGGCAAGTTTGGTATCGTTTTCGTGTAATTTAAGAATGGGAAATCCATTTTTGGTACAATTTTTTTACCTTACCATAGAAAAAAAACAAGAAATTCGCAAAAAAACAAAATCACAAAAAAAAAATTTAGAAATTGTTATCTTACATGCATATTAAACCGAATTTCAGTAATTAAAAAATATGATGATATAGCCTATTTAATCTTAAATCTAAAAAATATTACTTAAATAACAATTTTTGAAGAAAAAGTATGTCAAAAAAAATAAAAACGGGTGTTTGGCAATCCTAGTTTCACCTGCTTGGAGCCCGGTTACTGTCCACTTATAGCTACTAGGACAAATTTGGTATCATTTTCGTGTAATATAAGGATGGGGAATCCATTTCTGGAACAAACTTTTTACCTTACCATAGAAAAAAAACAAGAAATTGGTAAAAAAAATAAAATAACAAAAAACAATATTTAGAAATTGTTCTCTTACACGCATATTACACCGATTTTTAGTAATTAAAAATTCTGATGATATAGCCTATTTAATCTTGAATCTAAAAAGTATTACTTAAATGACCATTTCTGAAGAAAAAGTATGTCAAAAAAATTAACGGTTGTTTGGCAATCCTAATTTCACCTGTTTGGAGCCCGGTTATTGTCCACTTATAGCTACTAGGGCAAGTTTGGTATCATCGTCGTGTAATTTTAGGATGGGGAACCCATTTCTGGAACAAATTTTTTACCTTACCATAGAAAAAAAACATGAAATAGCAAAAAAATATGAAAATCGCAAAAAAAAATTAAAAAATCGGTCTCTTATAGACATACTACAGCGATTTTTGGTACTTAATTAAAAAATATGATGTTATAGCCTATTTAATTCTAAATCTAAAAAGTATTACTTGAATGACCACTTCTAATTTATAAGTTTGCCAAAAAAAATAAAACTTTAATATGGGGTGCTCAAGTTCTTACCGACCAAGTTTTTTCTAAAAACATGAAGTTCTTAGACTCCCGCGATAATCAGGAAAAAAAGTACGGGGGGGCACTATAACTAAAAATTTGAAAGCTGCATTAAAATTGTTCTTATTGCACTGAACTCTTACGATCTGTACATTTTAACTGTCTATTGATACAGTTGCGCCTTCTATTTGCACATGTTAATTTGCATTTTATCATCATATCAGCCGTAGGACATCCACTATTGGACAAGCCACCCCCAATGACCTCCAGTTGCCTCGGTTGGTAGCGGCTTGCATCCACCGTGAAACCGCGACTTTAACCAGGTCATCCGTTCATCCCGTTGGTGGTCGTCGTAAGCTGCGCTTGTCGATCTGCGGTCTCCAATCGAGAACCTCTCGGCCCCAATGACCATCTATTCTCCGTGCTATATGGCTTGCCCATTGCCACTTCAACGAGATAATTCGCTTGGCTATGTCGGTGACCGCTGTTCTTCTACGTATCTCCTCATTTTTGATTCAATCCTGTAGAGAAACCCCAAGCATAGCACTCCATAGCTCGCTGAAAAACTCTGAGCCTATTTATAAGGCCTATAGTGAAGCACCGGAAGCACCATATCTCGGATCTATAAGTAATCACTGGCAACACACATTGGTTAATGACTTTCGTCTTAAGGAACTAAGGAATTTATCAAAAGACATTGCGGATGCGGAGTTTCCTAAACGCTGCCCATTCAAGTTGGATTCGACGATTGATATCTTTCTCGAAGACGATATCGTGGTCCACACCGGTTTTCACATTTGATTTTCTGTGTACCATGCACATTTAGAAGGGTATGGCAGGTCTTGATGGGACTGTAAGATTTGATCTCATACATGTCCTCTTTGGTATACAGCTCGAAGAAAATGTTGCTTTGGAACGTCTTGAGGTGGTGGCAAGCTTTCGATACTTCTGTATTTTAAGATTCACAATTAAATAGGCTATAACATCATATTTTTAATTTCCAAAAATCACTGTAGTATGCCTGCAAGAGACCAATTCCGAAAATGGTTTTTTGTGATTTTTTTTTGACAAATTTTTGATTGTGTTTCTATGGTAAAGTGAAAAGTTTGCTCCAGAAATGGATTCCCCATCCTAAAATTACACGAAAACGATACCAACTTGCTCTAGTAGCTAAGTATAAGTGGAAAGTAATCGGGCTCCAAACAGGTGAAACCAGGTATGCCAAACAACCGTTTTTTTTGACATACTTTTTCTTCAGAAATGGTCATTTAAGTAATACTTTTTAGATTCAAGATTAAATAGGCTATATCATCATAATTTTTAATTACTAAAAATCGGTGAAATATGCGTGTAAGAGAACAATTTCTAAATATTGTTTTTTGTGATTTTATTTTTTTTACCAATTTCTTGTTTTTTTTCTATGGTAAGGTAAAAAGTTTGTTCCAGAAATGGATTCCCCATCCTAATATTACACGAGAATGATACCAAATTTGCCCTAGTAGCTATAAGTGGACAGTAACCGGGCGCCAAGCAGGTGAAACTAGGATTGCCAAACACCCGTTTTTATTTTTTTTGACATACTTTTTCTTCAGAAATTGTTATTTAAGTAATACTTTTTAGATTTAAAATTAAATAGGCTATATCATCATATTTTTTAATTACTGAAATTCGGTTTAATATGCATGTAAGATAACAATTTCAATTTTTTTTTTGTGATTATATTTTTTTGCGAATCCCTTGTTTTTTTTCTATGGTAAGGTAAAAAAATTGTACCAAAAATGGATTTCCCATCCTTAAATTACACGAAAACGATACCAAACTTGCCCTAGTAGCTATTAGTGGACAGTAACTGGGCTCCAAACAGGTAAAGCTAAAGTTGCCGAATAAACGTTTTTTTTTTGACAAACTTTTAATTGAGAAGTGGTTATTCAAGTAATACTTTTAAGATTCAAAATTAAATAGACTATAACGTCATATTTTTTAATTACCAAAAATCGCCGTAGTATGCCTGTAAGAAAACAATTTCGAAATATTTTTTTTAGTTTTTTTTTTCTTTTTTCAATTTATTGTTTTTTTTCTATGGTAAGGTAAAAATTTTGTTCCAGAAAAGGATTCCCCATCCTTAAATTATACGAAAATGATACCAAACTTGCCCTAATAGCTATAAGTGGACAGTAAACAAGGTCCAACTGCAACGCGGGAGATGCAAACTTCCCCCCCCCCCCTCCCCTGGCTACCAGCAGGGGGTAACTTTAGGCCTCCAGGGCTAAATCTACTCAGAATGACCTAAGGAACAATCGAGCCAAGTGGCGTCTTCCGAGACAAAAGTGCAAGGTTTTATCGCTTATTGCCCCAGCTACTAGGCTCTGTCAACCCCATAAGCGATAAAGACGTGATTTAATTATGTATGTATAAAATGTGTACATACGTCCAGGGGCCTTACCATGACGTCCTAATTCCGACTCAGTTCAAGTTTTAGCTGTCATTTTTAGTATGAATCTGACAGCGAGCGAACCTAAACTGAATCGCATTAAGATGTCATGGTAAGGCCCTTGCTCTTGATTGGTACCATCAGCCAAATTATGTGGCTTGCTACCCTAAGGTTAATTTCTAAACGACACTGAAAATTAGAACACATAGAAAAATTCGAAAAGAAAAGCTATGGCCGGGAATCGAACCCGGGTCCTCGTCATTCCGTGACGCGTGCTATACCCCTACACCACCAATAGCAGGTGAGTAAGCCTCCGAATTTTTCTATCTGTTACCAACTGTCACGTGACCTTGTTACTATGCGAATATTTGTCGCTAAGCGTCATCTGTTTGAATGATGTGTCTGTACGACACAATAACCCCCCCTAAGCCACCCCCCCCCCCCCCCCCCCCCAATAAAAAAAACCCCTAAGCCCTAAGGTTCCCTTTTATAAAATGTATTAATTGTATTAGGTAAGTTAAGTAGAATTTAAGTACTATTGTAAATCTATTTTATTTTGAAAAAATGACTTTCTGCCAAGTTTCTTGCGGCGCATTCTTCTTGGCAATGATGGTCTTTCCGAATGCGCTGGTAGATTCAAAAAAAGACATGTAAAAGAGCCCTCGGCGGCCTATTTGCAAAATAAACTTTTGACTTTTTTGATTTTTATTTTTTTGTTGATAATCCATTGCACGTCATAAAATATAATGTGGATAAGACAGGCTGTCAACTTGACAGTTCGACTTTAGCGACATTTTCATTTGATAGGAAGTTGGAGAAAAAGTGATAGCCAACTTATTTGGCCTACCGTATAGTCGTATATTTTGCTATAACGAATTGTTTTACCGAATTATCGTTTGGTAAAATCTTTCCAACAGTAACTGTTTTCGGAAAATATTTGTTAATTTCGCGCATTAAATTCCGAAAATCTCAGAGCAGAAGCGAGCTTGGGATTCGAACCCATGACCCTATGGAGACCAGGCTGGAGAAATCAAACCACTAGGCTACCACGGCTATATGCAGTAAATATATGCTATAATAATAAAAATCTAAACCGAACTGATACAAAAATAGTCGCATCACCTGTCCTACTCATCTGTATATTTTCGTATCACTCTCCACCAAGGCCAACCCTACCATATATCACAATACACTTTATTACCATCACTATATAATCCAGTTTTCCAACATATACGTAACGTATCACATAAACCCTTAAAGGCGGATGGATTGTTTACTTTCGAAGTCTAAATTATGTTGTTTATCTGCTAGAGATGGTGATTATTATTTCAACACTTTTAGTTCAGGAATTTTGATACGCTGTTAGAACAACGCTTGCGCTGTCTATCAGTTGTCACGTTATTGGGTCAAGAGCGAGTAATAAAGCTTTCAGAAGGTACAATAATGTTTCACCGATGAACGTTTCATCGAATGCGACTTTTGACAAACGCTTCTTTTGACAACCATTGTTTTCAGCTATCATAATTAACAAAAACTATGAATTCTATTTGTTCATTGAAATGGAGCTGCGCAAAGTAACGCCTGATTCAATTAAATAATTATTAAAACAAACCTCACCTACTTACTAACGTAATTACTTGCGATTTTGTTTTCATTTTTGCGGCTATCTCGTTGGAAATGTTATTTTAAGCTGACTCTTCCCCTTGGCTTTGCCCCCGTTCCAGTTTTATTCTATTTTTTTTCTCCTTAAAAACATTCCGTGTGCCTAAAAACATAATAATAAAACAAAAAATTGCCGAAATGGTGCGCCGTACTTGAGTTTTGCGACATAATTTTTATTTGTCTAGATCATACTAAAAATCATCATGCTAAGGGTGGTGTAGGGATAAAAAATGCATCACCGATTGATGAGGGTTGGCCATTGCCTTACACTGATAATAGTTCAGAAATATAATTTTACAATCAACTTTAATGTACATTTTTGCTATCACATTCACGTTGCAGCTCTTAGAGAGTCTTACTGACTAACTGTGTCACAAACAGCGACATGTATTCACTAACCTAACCTGACCTGTCTGCATGACTTAGCAAACCACGCGTTGGTCCTCCGAACCGTTATTTATGGTCCTTCGAGACGGATTTTATGGTCCTTCGAACCAACCTTGAACCGTCCGAGGTCACCTTATAACAACATTACTGATATATCCAGTGAATGAATACTAATAACAACGTTTACGGCGAAGTCAAGGGCGATATTCAAGAGCAGATCAAAAAGAAATAACTGTTTATAAATAGCTTTGGAGTGAGGTGTGCATGGTTAGGAATTTTAGGTGAAAAAGGGGTGTGAAAGGATTTTGTAGTCTTTTTATTAACATACTAGCTTGTACCTGCGACTTTGTCCGCGTAGAATTTGACTTAAGAACTGATGTTGACAGTATATTCTGCTATATTTTTTTACGTTGCGACTCCAGGCAGATACGACCTTTGACATGTTTATCACTATCCCGCGAGAACTATGCAATTTTCCGGGATAAAAAGTAGCCTATGCGTCAATCTAGGCCCTAGACTAGACCTAGGCCCTAGATTTCAGGGTACCAGCTATCTCCGTTCCAAGTTTTATCCAATTCCATCCAGCCGTTAGCGCGTGAAAAAGTAATATATATATATATATATATATACATATACACACACACACACACACACACACACACACACACACACAGTGATGGAACACACCTTATTTAGTAGGCAGTTTTAATATTCATGTAAACGCTTTCGACGGTTTTTGCCCTGAAGACTTGAGAAATATATACTTGTATGTTTTTATTTATTTATAACTTATCTTCTTAAAGCGCTTAAATTTTTCAAAATGGAAAATCACCATCAACGAAATTCAAAATTTTACAAATACTTGAACCTAAAATTGTTTTCATTCAGTTCCATGGATTTGCAAGCGTCCATAAGCTACGGTAGCCGCTAACCATCAGATGGGCCGTGCGCTTGTTTGCCACAGAAATGGCGAGTAATAATAACCACTCTATTATGTATAGGTTTTATGTGATCCTTTTGATTATCGGTAATTATTTTCCTCATAATTATCATGGTCATCATAATTATTTTTATGTATGTAACTGTTCCTCTACCTGAGTAAGCTTCCATCAATTGTAATCCAATTTTATACATCCATACCAAATTCCAAGTCACTCAGCGGCCTTACCATGACGTCTTAATGCGATTCAAATCCGACTCAGTTCCAGTTTTAGCTGCCATTTTTAGTATGGATCTGACAGCGAGCGAACCTAAACTGAATTGGAAACAAATCCCATTAGGATGTCATAGTAACCCTATTGGAAGTTGGTCGGAATTTGACTTGCAGAATACACACCCAATCACCCACAGACATGAAATGTACCAGGTGCTTCTTCAGCGCAGATGGTACAAGCCCATCGAGGGAATGGACGAAAATCTTAGACATCATGATATAGGCGACGCGGCTAGCAACTAGGGATGTGAAAAAATAATCGATTAAAAATCGATTTATTTAAATGTAAAAATCGAGCATGTATGAAGAGATTGATGAATGTGGATGAAGCGAAAGAGGTATGTCAGGATCGTAGCAAGTGGAACAAAGTAGTCTCTGCCTACCCCTGTGGGAAAGAGGCGTGACGATATGTATGTATGTATGTAAAAATCGATTTTTATGCGCGATTTTTTTATTACAAATAATCGATTAATAATCGATTTTTTTTTATAATCAAAAATCAAGTAAGTATAGTCGATTTTTCATCTACCACCCCCGACATTAAGTCTGGTCTTTTATAACCCGGACAGCGAACTATCAAAGAATACTATTTCCATGGAGATGATATTTCGCATGAATGCCATCTGTGCTTTTGAAACAGTTTTAATTAATAAAACCATGATAAATAAAATATTTATAGCGTTTATTTTGAAATTCATTAAAAAAGTAGGATAAAATCGATTAATATAAAAATCGATTACTTTTTTAAGAAAAATCGATTATTTATTAATCGATTTTTAATGCGAAAAAAATAATCGATTAATTAAAAATCGATTCCTTACGTAGAATGTCACATCCCTACTAGCAACCCATCCATTTTGATTCCCCTTTCTATACTTCATTTAATTTAGAATGAGAAACCACAATAACATTATATTGCGGCTGGTCAACTATTTCTTACCTAGCAAACAGTACAGTGCAATAGTTTGGCAGCCGCAAAATGAAATTGTTTTAATGCCACTTTATTTGCGTGGCGTCAATTGTTACTCTAGTACAAATCGTAAAGAGATTACAGTTCACGTGCTGGAATATAATGTTTTTGTGGTTTCTCATCCTAAATTAAATGAAGTATATACGCCCACACTCATGCTAAACGTGGTGTTAAGTTTTTGTTATCTTAGGCTCTGTCTACCCCGTAAGGAATAAAGACATGATAATATAGGCACTGGGACAAGTAGAAGCAATAAATAAAACCTTCAAATTACATTCACGATCAAAACGGCGTAACCAATAAACGGAGCTATGACTTAATCCACCAAATCTTGATAACAATAACAAACCATAAAAACAAATAACATGTCATTTACGACAAGGGGCGCGGGTACGGATAATTATGATAATAAATTATGTTATAAATGATTATGGTCGGGTATTGTTTACCGAGTACAAAGGTTTGCAATGGTGCAGCGTGCGTCATGTCTGTAGAGTGCGTGGTTCAAGGAATAGGCTATAACGATCAAGAGGCCCATTTTTGGAAGCACATCACACATAATGTCTTCTTCTTCTGAAAGTGCCACTCCATTACTGGAGGCTGGCCGTTAGCTCTGAAAACTTCTCTCTATCTTGAGCCATCCGGAACAGTTGCTCTGCACTGTTGATTCCGGTCCACTCCCTAATATTCCGCAACCATGATTTTTTCCGCCTTCCAGAGCACACATAATGTATGGGTTCTATATTGATTTGCCGAAAATTTTACTGCCGAATTTCACTTTCCAACCAACGTTGTGCCGAATTTCATTTTGCCGAATCATCATTATGGCAACTTGTTAAAATGATTAGTTTCATTTCCCAACCTCACACCTCACGATTGCCATGTCAACGTTTGTTTATTAAAATGACTTTTTTTATATAACCAAATGGTACTGCATAACCATTAATAAAAAATAAGACATTCTAAGGTAAAATAAAGACTGTTTATAAATGAAAACAAATATGTTCGCGGCTAAAGGGTGGCCCACGGGCTACCCCGCCGCACCTAAACCTAAACTAATCCAAATTAATCATAAGAGTTTTTCGGCCTAGTGTAACATTTGCCATGTGAAAGATATTCCAAAAGTTTAAAATCAAAATCGTCTTCATAAAAATTCGGCCAAATGAGGTTGGCATACAAAAATTTGCCAATAAGTAGTTGTCAAAGTGAATATTCGGCGATATGTTGGTCGCCAAATGAAATTCGATCAAAAAAAATTCGGCGAAAAGGTAGAACACCAATGTATATGTAATTGTATTTGTACCGAAAACGGTCCTCGGCTTGAGAGGTCAAACAAAGCTACCACGGCTTTTAAAAGTCGGCAATCTTGGTTTCAATACAAAACGTGATGTTTGCGTAAAAAATAAAGCGAAACTCTTACATATTGTGTCGTACTTAAAGTATCTATGACAGTTTTTTAGGGTCCCGTAGCTACTATTAGGCTTTGTCTACCCCGTGAGGAATAAAGACGTGATTTAGTAATGTATGTATATATGTATAGGATCACTTTGTAGTCCGTCCGTAAGTCCGTCTGGCTGTCAAGTAAATAAGACCGCCTTACCATGACGTCTTAATGCGATTCAGTTTAGGTTCGCTCGCTGTCAGATTCATACTAAAAGTGACAGCTAAAACTTGAACTGAGTCGGAATTAGGACGTCATGGTAAGGCTCCTGAGGGTTTACTACAATCGCTTAAGGGTGCGACCACACCGCCGCTTAAAAAACGGTGACGTTACGGAATCGCAACAAAATGTATGAAGAAACGATGAGAAAACGTGACGCATACGACCCGTCACTGCGTATACGCGGCGGTTTGGTCGCACCCTAATGCGTGCCAAGTTTTATTCAGCATAAGAGACACAGTTATGCAGCTCTGTCCTGTCCCTTACGCTGAATAGAACTTGGCTCGCATTAAACGACTGTGGTACCCCCTTGACAAATAAATAACTTAATGCTTTATTGTACAAATATAAAAAACAGACACAAATCACATAAAAAAAATTAAATATATGCACAAAAGCAAACTTATCCCTAAAAGGGATCTCTACCAATTAAACTTTGAGTAGATGAGAGGAGCATTAAACGAGGGACCGTTAAATATATCTGTGAGTTCAGAGTATCACTCCTCTGGACAGTGCCAGGCAAACCTTTAGACCATTAGGCGCGGTGGTGGGGGCAAGTTTGCGCATCGTACACATATGGACAAAAAAAATACCTACGAAATTTTTGTTACAGATCCTCCCCCGCCGCCACCTCTCGTTGTCCGCGGGCCCCCCTCCTAGCGACTACTAAAAATCGCATGTTCTAAATCTAATCTAACGTTCTAAAAGTTTGCTGGGCACTATAATCTAGCAAGACTTCTCAATACAGATACATAAGGTATAATCATTCTTACCTGTCCTATTTGGTAAACAAAATTCTAACCTTAATGTGCAAATTTTTGTAAAGAATAAGGCGTATTATGTTATCAAATAAACCTGAGGCAATATTTTGTACATAATTATGCTGATATTTTATCTCCAGTTCCTTTATTTTCGGTGAAATAGTTAAAAAATAAGAAAATGAGACGTTTTGAGGTTAGAATTTTGTTTACCAAATAGGACAGTCAAGAATGAAAAGACTTCTTATTATATACCTACTGAAAGGCCTCAACCTTGCCTTGTTTGAATAAGAATAAGAATAGAATAAGAATATTTATTTGCAAAAAATGTCGTGGTGAATACAGAACGTAACGTGGTGTAACTACTTTATTTAAATCTAACTAATATTATAAATGCAAAAGTATGGATGGATGGATGGATGGATTGATTTTTGTTTGTTACTCAATCACGCCAGAACGGCCCAATGGATCTGGATAAAATTTGGCAAATAGATAGAGAAAAGTCTGGAATAGCACATAGGCTACATTTTATCCCGGAAAATTGCGTAGTTCCCGCGGGGTAGTGATAAACGAATTCTTTGCAGACGAAGTCGCTGGCAAAAGCTAGTGAATTTTAAACAAGATTTGGATTGAATTTGAATTGACAACATTTCATATTTCTGAGCCTATCATTTTAATGGTTCTCTGTATTCTGTTTGAAAAGATGAACATGCTGACAGTTTAATTTTTTCGCTAGGGTTTGTATTTAATTTATAATTAATTTATTAATTTTTGCTTATTCTAAAAGGGCGTAACTCCGATACTATCACAGAATAGACACTTATCCTTTTGTCTTTTCTGTATAGAAAAAAATCTGACGTCAATTTCAAATTGTCAATGTCAGGCCTTATTCTCCGATATTCGATTTTCGAGGTTCGCTTCGTGCTGTTCCGCTCATACTAATATAGTCATTAACTTGAGAGTGAGAGAGAAGGTATGCAACGAACTTCAAAAATAGAATTTCAGAGTTGCCCCCCTTGTACATTGAAGTTGTCATATACAAAATTATGGTCGCTTATTTTTTCTCGTGAAAAAGGCAAAGGTGTTTCACCTATCCTGTGGTAGTTTTGGTAAAATTAGGACATATTTTTAATTATTTTTTATTTTTTATAATAAGCGATATTAAAATTATATAAACATATTGCAGTGATCAGGAGGCAAAATGCTTTCGAACCATATATACATTTTCAGGTGTTATAAAAATGAAATGTTGTCAATTGAATCTTGTGACTTGCGCCTCAAGCCGTTTCACGCAGGAAATCGCGTGTGTTTACCATCTCGCATTTTTCTCACGTAAGTTTACATGACTCCTTCGCCTCCCACACGATGGATGTGTTTCCTGTTTGTCAATGTTCCGTGCACTGCGACGGTTAAGCTTGTTAGCAAAGAGGTTGCCTGATTAGTATGTAAGGCGACCAACATGCATTTAAAAAAATGTCGTTTAAGTATTAAAAAAAAAATTGACGTGATAACGTCTTATCTACGTTGCCGAGTTAATACATATAAAAGACTAGCTGTTGCCAGCGACTTCGTCTGCAAAGAATTCGTTTATCGCTATCCCGCGGGAACTACGCAATTTTCCGGGATAAAAAGTAGCCTATGTGCTATTCCAGACTTTTCTCTATCTATGTGCCGAATTTCATCCAGATCCGTTGGGCCGTTCTGGCGTGATTGAGTAACAAACAAACATCCATCCATCCATCCATCCATCCATACTTTCGCATTTATAATATTAGTTAGATTAGATTAGATTTCTCAGATTTTTTCGGGAATATTTCAGCAGTGTTTTAGTTTAGTTTGACTATAGTTTAACAACTACAGTACATATCATCAAAATAATATAAAAAAAATTAGAATTAATACATATACAAGATTTCTTAGATTTTTTCGGGAATATTTCAGCAGTGTTTTAGTTTAGTTTGACTATAGTCTAACAGCTAGTATATATAAATTCAAGAATAAACTTTTCACACAACATCTGAAATAGGTACGCAGTAACCTTACTCTAACAAAATAAGCAGTATAAACTTCGGCAGAAAACTTTGGAAGTTCCCTCTGTGTATTTAAGAAGAAAAATTTCTTGTTTTGTACGGTAAGCTTACCAGAGACGAACGCCGAGAGAGCTTACCGAAATTAAATATTTTTCATTCTTTCTTTCTTACGGTGCGACCACACCGCCGCTTAAAAAACGGTGACGTTACGGAATCGCAACAAAATTTATGAAGAAACGGTGAGAAAACGTGACGCCTGCGACGCGTCACTGCGTATATGCGGCGGTTTGGTCGCACCCTTATTGGTCACATTTAATACTACCTTTTTATGGTGCCTCGAAAGGTTGCACTTGGTGCTTCTGTCGTCTGTCTGTTCGTCACTGTCTCAGCGTGCTATATCTTTTGAACTGTAACTGTAACACTTGAGTTTTAGAGCGTGGTAACAAATACCATGGTTACTGTTTAAATTTTAAACTGAGGCTATTTTTCTAAACGCATTAAAATTAAACTTTAAAGTGCACGTGATCAAAAAATACAACCCTTCGAAAGTATATTTTGGTACAAGTCATGGTAATCTAAACCTACGGGGTACAGTCAAGCGCATAAATTCTACAGCCATCATGTCAAATATTGTGTCACCGACCTTATTGTTTCTGGCATAAAGGTGTTTATATGTTTTTGACGTCTTGGTAACGTACATTTATATTTACGCCCTTGACTGTATTTTCCGTTTACATAGGATAAAAGTCTAAATTCAAAAAGTCAAAAGTAAAAAGTCAAAAATTTATTTTGCAAATAGGCCGCCAAGGGCTCTTTTACATGTCTTTTTTTTAATCTACCAGCACGTCTAGCACGACAGCGCACAAGAGTCGCGTCGCGCGCGAGATAGATTGCCTGTCTTTTTCTTATTGTTCGTTCTAGAAAGGGACGGGTAACCTATGTCGCGCGCGACGCGACTCTTGTGCGCTGTCGTGCTAGCCGGGCTGAGACCGAATTAAATCAGGTAATAAACAAAAAACATGTACTTTGCACGTCGCTACTTCTTTAAGTACCTTTTTTTAAGCAGCGAAGTAGCAAGGTATTTTTGTTCAATTGAAATTGGACCTCCGCAATGAACAAAATCGCCTTTAATTAAATCAAAAATCAAACAGATAATGTCGCGACATCGTTCAAACTGTAATCTAAAAATGAATCGAGGATTCGGATTCTCTCGTGATTCTTCGTTAGAGAATATCTCGTTTCATTGGCCAACAGCAACACTATAACAACATCGATACTGTTCGGCGACTGCGACTATTTGTTGTTCCAGCCATTTTCGTGGCGTTCAGTTGACGTTACGCGCGACTTTTGACTTTTAAATTTTAAATAGCTATTGCTTGGAATAGACTTAGGTGTGTTCTTTTGTTTTTGTCTTGAAAACAAAACAGAGGCATTACCATGACGTCTTAATTCCGACTCAGTTCAGTAAGCTTATTGTCTAAATCGCTCGCAATCACCATCGTGTTCTTTTTGACAGTTCTTGTATGAATGTGACAGCTAGCTGATTCCGATGCCAATTGTCAGCCCATACATGAACTGTCAAAATGAACACGATGGCGATCGCGAGCGAGTTAGACAATAAGCCTACAGGTTTTAGCTGTCATTTTTAACCTAACCTGAATCGCATTAAGATGTAATGGTAACCCCTCAAGGGCCTTACCACGACGTCTTAATGCGAATCCGAATTCCGATTCAGTTGAGGTTCGCTCGCTGTCAGATCCATACTAAAAATGACAGCAAAATTCAGTTTAGGTTAGCTCGCTGTCAGATCCATACTAAAAATGACAGCTAAATTCAGTGTAGGTTCGCTCGCTGTCAGATCCATACTAAAAATGACAGCTAAATTCAGTTTAGGTTAGCTCGCTGTCAGATCCATACTAAAAATGACAGCTAAATTCAGTTTAGGTTAGCTCGCTGTCAGATCCATACTAAAAATGACAGCTAAATCCAGTTTAGGTTAGCTCGCTGTCAGATCCATACTAAAAATGACAGCTAAATTCAGTTTAGGTTAGCTCGCTGTCAGATCCATACTAAAAATGACAGCTAAATTCAGTTTAGGTTAGCTCGCTGTCAGATCCATACTAAAAATGACAGCTAAAATCTGAACTGAGTCAGAATTGAATCACATTAAGGCTTCATGGGTAAGCCCCAGTATTTTCAGCTTAACAGTTAGGGTGCGACCACACCGCCGCTTAAAAAACGGTGACGTTACGGAATCGCAACAAAATGTATGAAGAAACGGTGAGAAAACGTGACGCATACGACACGTCACTGCGTGTACGCGGCGGTTTGGTCGCACCCTTAAACGTCGGTGTCTCTGTAGACCGATTTTCATGCGGATTTTTCTTTGGTTCTAGCTATGTTTTAAATAACTACTCTGTCTGTTGTATGAGAGCCCCCCTTAATTATTATTATTATTTTGATTTTAGTATTTGTTGTTGTAGCCACAATAAAAATACATAATCTGTGCAAATTTCAACTGTCTAGCTATTACGGTTCTTGAGATCTAGCTCGGCGAGTGGTAGCCATGAAAAAGGGCTAAAATATCAAGTTTTTTGTATGGGAGCCCCCCTTTAATTATTATTATTATTTTGTTTTTAATATTTGTTGTTATAGCGGCAACAGAAATACACAATGTGTGAAAATTTCAATTGTCTAGCTATTACGGTTCTTGAGATACAGCCTGGTGACAGACGGACGGACGGACGGACGGACAGCGAAGTCTTAGTAATAGGGTCCCGTTTTTACCCTTTGGGTACGGAACCCTAAAAATGACTGCTTGAATCTATGGTACCTACTCAATGACATTTGTCACTGATGTTGACAGGCACAGCTCTCTCCGAAGCTTAAAGAAGCAACGGCTAAGTGGAAAAGAGACGGCAAGAGACCGAGTAAAATGTTTTTATTTTTATAAAATCAATGGGTATAAGCCTATCAATAGAAAAATCATCAGGGGTGCATGTCGGGTTACCTCCACGTGTGAACAAGAGCTGCGGTTCGTTTCTGGATCCGTCCGGGGGGAAGAGCAGTGCTTGGTCCGGTGCACCCTGGGCAACGGCTAATGATTTCCTGGCAGTATCTGAGGGATATCATTGACCGTTGGCTAAGAGCCCGACAGGGGGGGAGGGGGGTCTTTGACCGTGTTACAGTACAACGTTGCCGACATTTTGTCACAAGATTTTATTTTATGAAAATTTTACCCTGACATTGGCGAGGTTGTCGTCGCTATAACGACTTGGAACGCCACAAAGAAAAAAGAAGAAGAAAAATCATCAAGCACTTTTGAAATAATCATCCATTCCCAATTGAGCAGTTTACGTGAACGTATTTGAGACGATTGTTTCGAAAACTCACAACGTACATCATACTACACAAATTTCGTCTTTATCCTTTACAGAATACAGTTCTTATGATAACAAGATCTACAGACCATGTTTACCAAGATCGTGGCCGTATAAGGAAAATGGAAGCAAAATAGTGATGGGCGAGGTTCAAACTTGCAACGGGTTTTGAAAAACCCAAAACTCGCGCAAAAAAGCCGTCGCTCGCGACACTGTTTCCGTGAAGTGCCAATGTTTTATCCGCGCCAGTAAAATACATTGTTTATTGTTGCGTAGATTTACCGTCGTATTTACGAGCGACGCAACGCTTTTGAGGTCGAATGGGCTATGTTTAATTTTCAGTACGACGTTAGTTTTGAATGGTGGATACTGGATAGACTTACTCGGTGTTCTGCCTTTTCGCCGATTTTTTTTTGATCGAATTTCATTTGGCAACCAACGTTTCATCGAATGTTCACTTTGACAACTGACAATTAGCAAATTTTTGTATGTTTACCTCTCATTTGACCGAAGTTTCATAAAGACGAATATCATTTTGATTTTAAACTTTTGGAATAGGTATCTCTCACATGGCAAATGTTACACTAGGCCGAAAAAGTCTTATGATTAATTTGGATTAATTTAGGTTTAGGTGCGGCGGGGTGGTCCTTGGGCCACCCCTTAGCCGCGAACATGTTTGTTTTAATTTATAAACAGTCTTTATTTTACCTTAAAATGTCTTATTTTTTACTAATGGTTATGTAGTACATGTATGTAAAAAAAAAACAAATGTTGAGTTGGCAATCGTGAGGTTGGGAAATGAAACTAATAATTTTAACAAGTTGCCATAAATGATGATTCGGCAAAATGAAATTCGGCCAAACGTCGGTTGGGAAGTGAAATTCGGCAAATCAATAGAGAATCATACTTACTCCCATGCTGGTATGGGAGCAAAGAAAAACTAGATTGTACCGGTTGCTTCTCTTCCCGCGCAGATGGTAAAGTTCCGTCGAGGGAATGGGCGAAAATCACTGGAATTATAGATGGTGCGGCCAGCAACCCATCACTATTTTGATTACATTTTCCATATATACGCCCACAATCATGCTAAACGTGGCCTTTAGTTCGTTAGGGTAGACATAATTTAATATGTAATAAGGTCTTTTCATTCTTGACTGTCCTATTTGGTAAACAAAATTCTAACCTCAAAACGTCTCATCTTTGTTATTCTTTAACTATTTCATCGTAAATAAAGGAACTGGAGATAAAATATCAGCAAAATTATGTACAAAATATTGCCTCGTGTTTATTTGATAACATAATACACGGGTGGATTTTTGACGTTGTAATTTGTGTGCCATGCTAAACGTATTGCACACAAATTACAACGTCAAAAATCCACCCACACCTTATTCTTTACAAAAATTTGCACATTAAGGTTAGAATTTTGTTTACCAAATAGGACAGTTAAGATTGAAAATACCTTATGTACGTATGCATTAGTATGATAGAACTAGCAGCTGCAGTGTTGACGTCATAGGCCGGCGACATGCGATGAATTGAGTGCACCGAAATTGCATGTAACTGTTTGAATGCGGCTTGAATTAGAACGCCATTAGGGTGTTATAAATAAGAGCCGGTGGAAATTATAATTTGATTCAGATGTTCAAAGGAATCGAATATTTGAACAGGTGTTAGGATGTTTGGTTATGAAGGGCAAGCTTAGTGAGATCAAAGATTAGGAATGCGAACTTGGAAATTTTGATTCGGTTTGAAATTGGCTTTGTTGCGTGTTGGAAAACTAAGCTTTTGTTTATTCTATGCCATTAAAAAGTAGATTATTTGTTTATTTTTTATATTATCCTAACCTATTTCCTACTCCTACATATATTATAAATGCGAAATTGGAAAGTTGAAAGGCTGGATGAAATTTAGATACAGTCAACTGGGGTGACTTTGATTTTCGGGGTGACTTTAAAAAGTAGTTTTAATGACAAAACCATTATTTTTATTTGCGTTTACTGCTTCCAATCTATGTCTTCGTCGATCACCTTTGCGTCTACATGCCAAACATTAACCGGATATGGGTAATATAGATTTTATAGCAATTTTAAAACGATCAAAGTAGCCCCTAAATTACCAAAGTCACCCCAGTTGACGGTAGATTATAGTCTGGAATAACACACAGGATACTTTTTATCCCGCGGGTTAGCGGGAAACGAATTCTATGCACACGAAGTCGCGGGCAACAATTATTATTTATATTTGTAAAAATTAATCATTATATCGACGGTAATTAAGTTTTTGTCATTTGGTATGGATGACTATGCAAGCACAGCTAGCAAAAAAAATGAATAAACAATAATTTATTTTCAAACAAAAAAACATTTTCTATTCAAGACAAATCTATATTAAGAAAAGCGTTCCAAATTTCAAGATTCTGCGTTCACGGGAAGTACCCTGTAGCTAGGTTTTGATTCTCTTGAGAGTTGCGGAAATTTGCGGCATAAACGGCTGTATCTTTTGATTGCGTTGGCTTAGAAGTTTGATTTTTTCACAGCTCTAAGGGGCAGTAGACCTGAGTATTTTTTATAAATTTTAGCTTGATACCTCCACGCCTTCCTGAAAAAAAGGGTCTTGACAGACGGACGGACGGACGGACAACAAAGTGATCCTATAAGGGTTACGTTTTTCCTTTTGAGGTACGGAACCCTAAAAAGTGTATAACGTTGTCTAAGGTTCCCTGTTTGTATTTTGGATACGAAACCCCATAATAATTCATTTGTCTTCTTAAAGAATAACAATATACTTATAGACTATCACTCTCGTGAATTTGATTGTAGAATATTATTGTTAATTAACGACTGATTCAATCAATTTAAATAAAAACTGCTTCTTATCATTGAAGTAGAATCTCGGAAAGAAAAGATAGGTATGGTATTTAAAAAGAAAACATAATTTTTCTCAATTTAAGTTTTCGCTAAGTAACAAGCGCCAGCTCGTCGGCATATCTTCACTATTACTATCACTAACATAGTATAAAACAAAGTCGCTTTCCGCTGTCTGCCCCTATGTATATATACACACATACATATCGTTATGTATGCTTAGATCTTTAAACGCAACGGATTTTGATGCGATGTTTTTATTAGATAGAGCTTGAATATAATTCTACGCAGACGAAGCCACGGGCACATAGTCTGCTTAGTAAATAAAACACATTTCTACTAAAATAAAATCGATCACGGATATATTTTGACCCATTTTTTCAAAGAATACGATACCAAAATCAAATATGAGCCTTTCTTTTCCATGTATACAGCATTAGACTCCCAACAATAGAAGGCGTGCGATATATGAGCTCTATTCGTCTGTCATTCCTCCATCCATTATGCGTGAAAGGTTTGAACAAAATGGCGGCTTTTTGCTTACCGAATCATAATTCAGTGTCATCGTCCCACTTCGAAAAAGAGGTTGTATTTTAGTCTGTTTTTAAAAGTTTTATTTAACTTGCCTATTCTTACGTAAATATGTGTGTATAGTGTATTATAATGTATAATAATAATATATTATGTATAGTGTATTCGGGTAATTCCAAAAATAGGATAATTTCGGATATCGGATAGATCGGAAAATTAATTATAACTAATACAACTAGCTTCTGCCTCCGACTTCGTCCGCGTAGAATTAGAAATTGACATGTTTATCGCTATCCCGCGGGAACGATGCAATTTTCCGGGATAAAAAGTAGCCTATATTTTAATCTAGGGTACCTGCTAGCTTCGTACCAAATATTATCCAAATCCGTCCAGTCGTTTTAACGTGAAGAAGGAACAAACATACACACTCACATCCTCACATCGTCACTCACAAACTTTCGCATTTATAATATTAGTAGGATAATACTCGATTACTTCCGAAATGGGACTCTTATTACAACAGAATATGACTGATTTTAATGATTTTCGGAATTATACGAGTTCCGGAATTATCCGAAAACACCTAATTTGTCCCGTGCACAAATAAAAAGCTTTTTGACTTGACCCCGTTTGTTTTTTGTTTGTCTCAAACAAATTAGATTCACTTCTAGAGGTCGGATTGCCTAGGATGGATGTCTTATGGACGTCGCAGCATGTATTTATAAACGTCGAGGTACCTAATTAATAAAACGAGTACGCGATTAAGTCCCTTTTAGTAAAAATAATAGAATTGGTTATTTTATTGAATCAGACGTTACAAAAAACAACGAAAAAATACACTACAGTGAGTAGCGGAGTGGCAAGGCAAATTTTTTTTGTTCGTTAGTAAAATTTGTGTATGTACTTAAATAATTTTTTTTAGATTGGATAAAAATGTTTTTTTTTTTCAAAAGCTTACGTGAAGCGGATATAAAGTATAAATTAAAACAAGCATGTCAGCCTTGCGAAGTGCCTGCAAGTCATAAAATGTTATTTCTGTAACGCCAACCGCAGACGCGGTGGCTGCGAATCATGCGCATATCGCAAAGTTCTATGCATCACTTGTATTGTATTTAATAATGGATTCTATTACAAATGGCAAAGGACATTATTTCGATTAACAGTTATTGGAGTAGATGCGAATGACAATGAAAAAACCGTATAGAAATCGGTCCGTCCACTTTTGAGCTACATTGCCACACACAGAAATCGACGACAAACTTGTAGAACCTCTATTTTTACGTCGCGTGTTAAAAATTGCAGCAGTACTACTACTACCACAGCACTACTACACACAGCAGTTCAGCACTACACAGCAGCACTACAGCAGCAGCACTACTAGTACTAGTATGTACTACTTTTGTGATTGTCATAAATAAACTTTTTCTTTCTTTCTTTCTTTCAGTTCAAACTCGACATTAAGAGAGAGAGAGATAGAAACATTTATTTACACACATTCGATACACTTAGATTTAAAATATTAAGGAATCCTACTAATATTATAAATGCGAAAGTTTGTGACGATGTGATGATGTGACGATGTGACGATGTGAGTGAGTGAGCGCGTATGTTTGTTCCTTCTTCACGCTAAAACCACTGGACGGATTTGGATAAAATTTGGTACGAAAATAGCTGGTACCCTAGATTAAAACATGGGCTACTTTTTATCCCGGAAAATTTTTCAGTTCCCGCGGGATAGCGATAAACATAATCAATTGCTAATTCTACGCGGACGAAGTCGCGGGCAGAAGCTAGTACCTACAATATACTCAAGGATAGTACCGATATGGTGTAAAATGGGCCCCATTTGATTTAATTTATGGTATATTTACAAATGTTATAATGATCTTGTAATCCTAGTTTCTAAGTAATATTTGCATGCTTGTTTAAGTAAAATGTACGCACTCAAAAACGCTTCTTCATCTGTATCCACCACGACATTTTTTGCAAATAAATATTCTTATTCTTATTCTTATTCTTATTCACTCAGCATAATGTTGCGGCAAGCCACAACGCTGTTTTTCAGTGGGCCCTGTTAACATATTTCCATCGATTGTTTAAAAAACTGGCCTGACTAAACTGTTTACATATAGGTCCGGCTTAACCCCAAAAGCACTAACTTGGTAAGCTTTGCTCAGTAAATAAAGCTTTACGAGTGTTTCCAAGCTCGTACAAACATTTATTCGGGATTGTTTTACGTGTACATTACGTTAACTTCAGTTAATTTTGGATTCTGATAAGCTACCGTTTGTAAACATTTTATTAATACTACATACATACTTAAATGACGTCTTGGAAAAGTTGGTATCTACATTGTATGTTTTTTTCTTTGCTCCCAGGCCGGCATTGAATATTACATTGGTGATTTTTTACATAATTTTTGAAGTGAAAAACTTCTATAGCGGCGTTAAGCACTTTTTGGGATGGGTAAAAAATGTTAAAATCGCGTCAGGCGTAAGACGGCGGGAGAGTTTAAGTACCAGGATATCAGATCCTCTAAGAGCTTATTTTGAAATACGAATGAATCGCGTTCGATTTTTGAAGTGTTTTTTTGTTGAGTCGTGGAGTTTGTTTGAGTAGGTAGGGCATCGGCGCATTGTTAGAGGTCTGTCAATATAGATAATACATACGTTTCTTTTTGTAAGTGGCCAGTACGGTGCGCGTCTTGCGCGTCATGGAGGTTACAACATTAAAATCTAATCTAAGCTGCCGTTTTTACTTCTGCTGGCACTTCCGGAGTGCTTACCCGGCGCTTTTTTTTGAGTTTTATAGGGTTCTCCTTCTCTCTTATAAGATTCATGAAGAGCTTTTAATTACTAACGAACTTGACGAAAGCATTGTGTTGACATTATTGCATATTTATCTTTAAGTACTCGGCAGCATAAGTGGCTGTTTTGTGAAAATGACAAACTGTCAAAGTGTCTCAAGGTTCTTGAAGCGTGAACCGTGGAAGCAATAAGTACTATAACGGGAAGAACCAATATACAAAAAACCTGTAGGCTTATTGTCTAACTCGCTCGCAATCGCCATCGTGTTCATTTTGACAGTTCTTGTATGAATGTGACAGCTAGCTGATTCCGATGCCAATTGTCACATGAACTGTCAAAATGAACACGATGGCGATTGCGAGCGAGTTAGACAATTAAGCCTACTGTTTTTTATGGGAGTCTGAGGAGATTGCGTCTCTTTCTAGAAGGGCGACCATAGACTTGTGTAAAAGAGACACAGCTACTGAGAGACAGTTCACATGAAACCGGAGTATCCGAAATTGAAGTGAAAAAGTAACCTACGCTCTGTGATAAGGTTTATTTATTTTGACATAAAATGTTGAGTAATAAATATTCTGAGGAACTGTTTTACCATTCGCCGTTGAGTTCCAGTCATCTTAAGAGTCAGTTATCTATGGTAACGTCTCTGTCTGTTTCGTAGTAATAAATAGAGACGGAATCATAGATGGAACTGAACTTAGAGGTGAAACAGACCCTAAATAAAATTAATTTCTTTGGCTTTAACTTATGTAGGCTTGATGAGGTATTTGATAAGTAGGTACTACAGGTAAGGTATTCAGTGAGGTACTGAAAAAACCTAATTCCTAACAGTCTAGTTAGTTAATGGACTGAATCGCTAACCGTGCCTATATTTAGGTAAATGACTAATGATTCTCAAGGGAAATCAGAATTATTAAGTCAATACAAAATTAGGAACGTTTAGGGTGCAGTTTCATTGAGGCGGAACGTCGACGAGAAAAATTCGAATAGGTACACATACAAAAAAATAAAATGAATAAAAATAAAAAATGGTGAAGAGCGGTAAATAAACATCATGGGATAAATGATTACTCCTAAACTAAGCAAAAAGTGCAAAGATAGATAAAATACCTACATCCCAGGATTCGAACCCAGCCTCTAGTTTCGTAGCCAGGGTCGCTGACCATTAGGCTATATCTGGGGCCTTACCATGACGTCCTAATTCCGACGCAGTTCAAGTTTTAGCTGTCACTTTTAATATGAATCTGACAGCGAGCGGACCTAAACTGAAACGCATTAAGACGTCATGGTACGGCCTCTGGTCGTCAATAAATAAGTTATTTTTCTCGAAAGAAAATTTAAATATTACGGTTTTCCACAATAATAATCACAACTCTATAAACTCTATTACATTCATAGTGAATAAGATACTGTTATGAAATTATTTCACGAGTTTTTCAGCTGAAATTTCATAAGCTGTCGTTAATAAGACTTTTACGATCCCACTGCGCCGAGGTAAAGAAATAATAAATTAATTCGCTAACCAGACATAAAGGCGATGGCAAATATAAAGAAATACTCCCTCTGAAATATCGTAACCTCTTCCCGTTAAAAAACTTTCTTGACAAAGAGAAAAAGACTCGCACATGGCAATTTTAATGCATAATTCAATTCAATTCAGTTATTTCAGACAGAAGTTTAGTTGGTTACTAGCTGGGCGCAGTAACCGATATTTTTATGATGCGGTGTGTGTCTGTTTCGTAGTAAATATAAATAAATAGAGACAGCAATATAGAAATCTGAGACTTAAGGTATCAGGAACTTAACAGAGAGTGGTGAGACAAGTCTTCAATAATTGAGGTCAGGTCAAAAGAAGCAAGTACGCGAGTGTCCCCTAATTACAGGCTTAGTATCGATCATTTGGACTCGTGTCACAATTAAACAACGCCAGTCAGAGAGTAAAAAGTTTCCGACCATCATCACGTTGTAATTAAAAAATCGAAGACAATTTTGTTCCCATAGGAGTTTGAGTTTTCTCTCTTCTGATTGGTCTGAATTCGTGCTTATGATAGATTAGCGTAGTTAGGTTGGAGGCGCTCGCGTGAAGGTTGAATTAAAAATAACTATTTGTTAACTGTACTTTTTGATAACTAAACCTGAACCCTTCTGAACCTGAACTATCCTCTTTTGTGACTATCCTTCCATCTATCTTTAGTATCGATCAATTGAACTCCTGTCACAATTAATACAATACAACGCCAGTCAGCGAGTAAAAAGTTTCCGACGATCATCACGTTATATTGTAATTAAAAAATCGAAGACTGTTATTAACTCGAAATATTTTTGATTTAACAAAATGTATTATAATAACTACGGTTTACTGCCTACGCTATGTTTTTTTAAACATTCCAGAAGCTTGTTTTCATCATAACCTATTCGAAAAACAACAATTGGCTTTAATTTGGCAGCGGGAACCAATCAATCAATCAATTCAATTTTGTCCCCATAAGAGTTTAAGTTTTCTCTCTTCTGATTGATCCGAATTCGTGCTTCTGATAGATTAGGTTGCAGCCGTTTGCCGTTTGCTATCCTTCCATCTATCTTTCGTTGTCTAGCGCCCACATTACAAGCTCTGCTTAGTTTGGGGCTAGGCTGGTGTCAATTGTCCCAAGATATTTACATTCTTTCTATTACTTACATTCTTATTATGTAATATGAACGAATACTATCGTGAACACACGTGCGCATGCACACACACACACACACACACACACACACAAATATTATAATTATAGTTAGTTACTAGAATTGTAACTATGGTAGTAATCTTTCCTGTTGTTACAGACATCTGAGGTTCGGAGACCTGAGGCCTTACCATGACGTCCTAATTCCGACGCAGTTCAAGTTTTAGCTGTCACTTTTAGTATGAATCTGACAGCGAGCGGACCTAAACTGAAACGCATTAAGACGTCATGGTACGGCCCCTGGTGACCCGGCACACAGGTTCACCCTAGTTCGGGCACCAGTCTCTGCCACAGGAGTCTGACAATGATGTGATTGTTTAGTATAAGTGCTTGTAAAACTGGTGGTAGAGAAAATAAACTATTATTATTATTATTTATTTATTTATTTATCTTTCCAGGTACGGTGACATGGTCCCGGGGACCATAGCGGGCAAGATCGTGGGTGGTGTCTGCTCTCTCTCCGGAGTGCTGGTGATAGCCCTGCCCGTGCCTGTCATAGTGTCCAACTTCTCGCGTATCTACCACCAGAACCAAAGGGCCGATAAGCGGAAGGCGCAGCGGGTAAGGATGTTTAACTACAAACTACAATCTAGAGCCGAGTGGTCACATACTAGTCTCGGAGTAAAGAAAAGACATAGGATATACCAGTGGCCTTACCGTGACGTCTTAATGCGATTCAGTTTAGGTTCGCTCGCTGTCAGATTCATGCTAAAAGTGACAGCTAAATCTTGAACTGAGTCGGAATTAGGACGTCATAGTAAGGCCACTGTTGCTTCTCTTCCCGTGTAGGTAAAAGCCCATCGATAGTGGGCGAAAATTTTAGGAATCATGTTATAGGCGATGCGGCTAGCAACCCATCACTATTTTGATTCCGCTTTCCACCTAGGTATACAACAACAATGCTAAACGTGGCCTTTAGGTATTGTTTCCTTAGGCTCTGTCTACCCCGTAAGGGATTAAGACGTGATTTATGTATGTATGTAATAATTAAGTGATGCGATTGTAGAGATTGTTTAACGCCCAGTGACGAACTGTGGTCATACATTTTGATAATTTATTCTTATTTTGCATGGAATGATCAGATTTACGTGAGTTTTTAACTTGAGTTTTATTAGTAAGCTAGAGTAACAAAGCTACCTTAATCCTACTAATATTATAAATGCGAAAGTTTGTGAGGATGGATGGATGGATGTGACGATGTGAGTGTGTATGTTTGTTCCTTCTTCACGCTGAAACGACAGGACGGATTTGGATAAAATTTGGAACGGAGATAGCTGGTACCCTAGATTAACACATAGGCTACTTTTTATCCCGGAAAATTGCATAGTTCCCGCGGGATAGCGATAAACATGTCAAAAGTGTTAGCTGTCTAATGTAAGACTAATTCTACGCGGACAAAGTCGCGGACAGAAGCTAGTAATAAATACTTTAACATTTTCGACGCCAATGACATTATTATCGGCACCGCAGGTTCAATGCAAACGCCTATATTATACGTTTCAATGCAAAAGAAACCTTAGTTCTATTGGGTTGAGGTTCAACTTAAGACATCGCAATAATATGGACGTCTCTTGTGTTTGACGTGGCGCCGAAAAGGTTAAAAAATCGCGCTAGCAACGTCAATCAAGCTAGGCTAACTTTAAACTATCTTCTCTCGTCCCTGGTGAGCAGTAGATGTTCCACGGGAGTTTGTAATTGTGTCGTACAGACACATCATTCAAATAGATGACGCTTCGCGACAAATAATCGCATAGTAACAAGGTCACGTGACAGTTGGTAACAGATAGAAAAATTCGAACGCTTACTCACCTGCTATGGGTGGTGTAGGGGTATAGCACGCGTCACGGTACTCACCTGCTATGGGTGGTGTAGGGGTATAGCACGCGTCACGGAATGACGAGGACCCGGGTTCGATTCCCGGCCATAGCTTTACTTTTCGGATTTTTCTATGTGTTCTAATTTTCAGTGTCGTTTAGAAATTATCTTCTCATCTCAAAATGAAATATATTATTTATAGCCAAATAAAAAAATTAAAAAAAAAACCCCTGGTTTTTGTATTTTACGTGCATAAAAGCTTACTGTCTAAGCTTTAATGCCTAAAAATCTGAAAAAACATAGGTGCCCGTTTATATTTATATAGGTACACATAGACGGAACGGGCAAAAATCTTAGGAATCATGTTGCAACCCATCACTATTTTGATTGCCCTTTCTACCTATATGCTTACAATCATGTTAAACATGGCCTATAGGTCTTCTTACCTCAGGCTAAGTAAAGAAAGAAAGAAGACATTTAATAATTTTGCAAGACACACAAAAAAAGCATTCCGTTCTTAAAATTCCAGAAAGCCCGCCTCGCCCGCATCCGTATTGCCAAAGCGTCGTCCGGCGCCGCCTTCGTCAACAAAAAGAAGGCTGCTGAGGCGCGATTGGCTGCGCAGGAGTCGGGCGTCGAGCTCGACGACGCCGGCAGGGACGAGGACATCTTCGAGTTGCAGCATCACCATCTGCTTCGGTGTCTGGAGCGTACTACGGTGAGATTCTTTGGCCAATTCAAAAGTTTATTTTGCGAATAGGCCGCCAAGGGCTCTTTTACATGTCTTTTTTTGAAACTGCCAGCGCATTCGGAAATACCATTGCCAAGAAGAATTCGCCGCAAGAAACTTCGCAGAAAGTCATTATTTCGTAATAAAGTAATATTTACTACAATACTTAAATTCTAGTTAAGTTGTAATACATTTATAAGGGTGCGACCACACCGCCGCTTAAAAAACTGTGACGTTACGGAATCGCAACAAAATGTATGAAGAAACGGTGAGAAAACGTGACGCATACGACACGTCACTGCGTATACGCAGCGGTTTGGTCGCATCCTAAAAGGGATGTATAACGCCCCCAAGTTAAGTAGGTACCTTAAATTATATTAGTCTATAGTAGAGATGCATAAACTCTCTACTGGTCAAAGCGAAACAAAATTAATATGTGTTACCTAAGAAAGAAAAAAAAACTAATTAAAATAAATTAAGTTCAGTGGTGTCAAACGCCTCCATGTGTCTTTGAACATAACGTAGAATAATAATTGATGGATCGATTCGACGCAACTTACAACTGTGAAAGTTCTATAATAATTTATATCGTCCTTTCTCTTGCTTTGCCAATCTACAGGGTGTGTTGTTAGTAGTACGACTAACAAAGGGGAGATTGGTTGGCAGGTCGTCTGCCAAATATAGAAAAAAAGCAACTGACATCTGTTGTCGATCATTAACTGGAGTTGCTATGTCTGTGCAATTTCTATGTTACACGGCTAGTTGCGTGTTGCGTTGCCGCGATACGAATTTTTTACTCACTTTGCTTACTTCGTGTCCAGTAAGTAAATTTTGCCTCAATACATTTTTTGGGCATAGAAATGGAAACATCAGGAATCACTTTTAGCAAGCGCGTATAGAATAAGTCAAATTTATAAGAGACTTATTCCATTTTTTTAACGAAGACTTATTTAAAATGAAGACACAAAATTACGAAATTCTTATGAACTAGTAATACACGGCACTTTTTTAAGTTATGTACAAGTCTCCATTGCAATACTTGTCTGAGACGTATTTGTTCTTCAACAGTCATGAGGCCCACACACCGAAGGGGGTGCGGGGCAGCGGCGAGGCGACCGCAGCTACCGAATTTTGTAGGCATTTTTATGAGACAATGCACACCAAAAGCGGTTTGGCGCGGTGCGATTATGATCACTTTTATTTATGGAAGAATTAATCAATAGATGGGAAATAATTATGCATTTTTTTTGTATTGTTATAACTCTATTTGTGTACGAAATTGTTCTAATCCATCGCGCCACGCCGCATCGATGTTGTCCACACAAAAGCAGAGCGGGGCAGCTTTTAATTGCTAAACCGTTTCACGCTTAGTGTGTTGGCTGAGAGCATTTTACTATCAGGAGAAAGCAAGCATAGGAAAATTTCTGAGAGATTGGAAGTGGGTTTTTCTAGGCTGGTCTGGAAGCAAAGAAAAACTTAAAATGTACTAACTGCTTCTATTCCCGCGCAGATCGTAAAAGTCCATCGAAGGAATGCATGAAAATATAAGGTACCTTGTTACAGGTCATGTGACTTACAACTCATCACTGTTTTGTTTTCCTTTTCCATCTATGCGCCCACAATGACGCTGGCCTTTAGGTCTTGTGACTCAAGGCTCTGCTTACCCCATGAGAGATAAATGCATGATTTATATTGTTATGTATATTGGAAGTGGGTAAAAATGGACTTACGAGATTTGTTAACTTTATTGTGTTAAATGTGACGTTAATAATAAGATGATAAATAAGTCTTTGTTAAAACTTTAATTTATGTTTTTTGCTGATTTTGCTTGCATTTTTATCAATCATACATAGTGTATACCAAGTTTCAAGTGAATCATATCAATAGAAGCGTATCAAATTTGACCTGAAAACAATTTACATCATTACACACAGAGACACCGCATGATACTAATATCGCAGGACGCACCATGCTTTCCTCTCCAGGTTTTAAATGCTCTCAGGGAAAGAAAGGAAGGACCACGACGTGCTTGGCAAAGTGTCACAGATACATTTCTGACGCATACATTACGAGCGTTGGTGATAAAATCCTGCGCGATGAGCTTCTTGACTAAGCAGTGAACAGTGAAATCGTCAATGGGCTCGTTACAACTAATAGCCACGTTACCTTCCTTCCATTCCCAACTATTGGTGTGTGTAGCTCGTTGCAAAATCCTCTTCTTAATCTATTTATCCCTTCCAGGATCGAGAATTCATCGAGATGGAGAATCCTTTCAACGGCGCAGTGAAGCGGCCAGGCTCGCCGTCGCCGCTCGCGTCGCCTGCGCACTCTGGCCGCGCGCCTGCGCTGCTGGCGTGTTGCGCACGCTGCGGCTGTTGCCCGCAGAAGTACCAGGTGAATAAGTCTGACATAAATAAGCCAATGATATAAAATAAACGTTATTTTATGAAAATAATACGATTTGCAGAAGAATCAAGTGAAGACTGATATTATAAATAAGCAGATGTAAACAAACGATAATAAATGAGTCTGCCTTTGATAACTTCCAGAAGTATCTCTCAATATAATTCAAGAAAACACGAAATTAAGTCTATTTATTCTGAATGCTGTGTTATTCTTGAGTTCTCATCTAAATAAGTCATGAATCTATTGCAATTTCGCAGTTAAATAACACAGTGGTAATTAAGTTATCTAATTAGTTATTTCTTATCATATCAAATCATTGTTGACCTTTAAAGCGAAGGTGAATAGGCGTTTATTTGACACAAGTTATTTTTATATCGTGGTGCCAAGGCGATGTACATAATTTAAATCAGACTTTGACGTATTTAAAGTATTGCCAGTATTTTCTAAAAAAATATTGAAAAACTGAGCAAAGATCTGAATAATTTAACTATACGGTACCACAGCGATTCTGTAAGTATTTTTTATCTTTAGGTAATAGACAAAATCGATTAGCTTTTAGATTTTAGAACACTTGCAACTAGCGAATGGTTCTATAAATACAAACATAGATAGCAAAAATCTTCTTAAATACCCCACTTATTCCGTAGTAGTTGTTAGTGATTTTTAATAAAACTAAACCCTTGTACTTTTACTTGTTCAGTTGTTAGTTTAGACTCACTTTTACATAAACACACACTTAATAATAAACATTAAAATTTACAAACAAAAGAATACAGGTTTAAGTACGTGAGTATTTACTTCACGCTCACCAGCCAATAGTACTTTTTTATACTAATAAGTCAACAATAAATAAATTCCACTTGCAGCTATGTAAGTAAGTCGACTTATAAGTCAGTTATGTCTGACTTGTTGTGTATTTTGACGACAGAAGCGCCGTCGGTCCGTGCGCTGCGTCAGTCCAATTGGACTGGTCTCATATTCACGGCGGGAGGTACTATTGTTGTATTGCCAATTGAGCACTCACTGTGGGACCCTTTTGTTTTGCAGTACCTGGGTTATATTACTATGGCCGATTTTTTTTCCAAAATTATACAAATCAATGAAATTAGACAGCGTTTATTAGAGACGATAACGTCCGAATAGACTTTGCGGCTGTGTCGTTGTATTACTACAATTTACCAGTGTCACAGTCTATTCAATGACGATCATTTCTACTTTCGATGACGATGTCGCATTGTTTCATTAATTCGATACAATGCTGAGAAATTCATACTTAGCGAGTTGCATTAAGATACTTTAATAATAAATTAAACCAGAACCAATAACTTTGTCGTATATTACATATTAACAGAAAACCTATGTAATATAATGTCAAAATTGTTGATTGTGTTTAAAATTATCGTTAAAATAACTTGGTGCAACTCATTAATAGGAGTTTCGTACTTAACTGAAACTCTTACGTTTGATTGGGTGCACAAAAATGAGCCCAAGTTCTCATTGTTTTAAAATTACAACTGGAGTTCAATGCTCTTCAAAATGTTCAATAAATTATTTACTATCTTTTCGGCCATATGAATATGACATTGCTCGTTTTCACAAAACCCGTACAACCAGGGGTCCGTGTTCGCTTGCCCCGGCTCGTGTCGTGTGTGGCCATGCTAGTTGTATATCGTGCTGTTTGCCGACTGTTCCACGTAATACACGGCTATAAAATTATAGTCGATTGATATTTGTTGCAGTAACTGTCACAAATATCAAGCGAAGCAGGTCATAAAGAAACAGAGAAGAGCTCAGATGTCAATGTTACAGTGACGAAGTTTTATCTGTGCTTGATATTTTATGGGCCGATTGTACGAAAAAAACGTCCTTGATAACTTATTTAAGCCCATATCAGCAAAACTGTTGTTTTAAATATTCAAGAACAACGTTACAATCATGTAACCTTTTTATATTTTGTTATAAATGACAGAATTGAAAGCGTATGATTTAATTTTATTAATGCAAAAGTAGGTATATCATAGGAGACGTAAGTATATGTCTGGAAGTACGCTGCTAGATACTGTATTGTATTTGAAGGTATTTTATTTATTGCATTCTTAAATAAATTTCAAATAATTCGACCGTATTCTCGTATAGAATTTCCTTTTTCTGAAGCAATTTTGTGACCAGTAATTTGAAATCCTCTTTCATTTCAATATTTACATAAAATTACACTTTTTATATAAGCTCATATTATTAATTGTTGTTTTTAATAAGATTAATTGTATGTTCTCTTTTGGCCTATTGTGTTTTCATAAGTATCGCTAAATTGTACTAGTTTTAATTTTAAGTTGTTTATTTTTTACACAATGGATTTATATGTCTTTTTTTCACACACACAACATACAGGGCAAACTAAAATGTGATAATGTTGTATGTCCATGATTCTGTAATGATCATGAAGCGCTTAAATGAACTTAAATCAAATGCTTGTTCGTGCGAAGTGCAGTTCTGCGTATAAATAAAATGTTAAATACAAAAATTCGAACTGTTGAGAGTAAGCACGCCATTTTATATTATATATTTATAGCATAATATAGTCACAAATTTTGTGATTTATGTAATATGAATGCTAATCGCACGTACAAGCATAAAATATTCGGTTTAAGCTGTGACTGGCAATCAAAAAATAAACTCCAATAATTACAAGCTTTTATTTGCCACAGTGGCTGATAAAACAACAAAGAGCGTATCAACTGCCATCTTTATTATTTACAAGTATTGGCAAAAGTTATACTCGCGTCAATAAAAATCTAAATAACGGACTGCAGTTGACGCTTAACAATCAGCAACATTCAACGGCTTCAATGAATAAAAGCTTGCTTAAATATATTATTTCGAACGAGAACTCAAGTCTCTAATTGGGTGACAGGTCCTGCTCTTAGATTCGAGCAGGAAAAGCCGCATGAGAGGTGTCAGAAGGTACACAGCGACGTCCCGTCCCAGCGACACATCTGTGTCTGCCGCGCCCAGTGAAGAACCTCTACCAGTACGTTTGTGCGGTGTTACCACGCAGCGAAGCAACCAGTCTGGCTTATTGTGACTTATTGCTAGCTTATTATTTAATCCAGGCTGATTCCTTTGAACGAGTCTGTGTTAGGTTTTCGAGTTATTTGAGGTAAACGTGACAGGACAGGTAGTGAGGTAGTAATAAATTTGTTGTGATATTTTTCAAAATATCAATTTTACTCAAGTAAACAAAACTATAAATTTTCTAGTGTTAGAATGTCTAGTAATTTTATTAGACTATAAAGTTTTGGTTTTCGAGTTACTGAGCTAATTAGGGGAGTAATTAAAGTGTACAGATAAAAATAATAGCACATCAGTGGATTAAAGTCATTTTTCGCTGTGTGGTAATAACCGGTAAAAATGTAAAAAAGGCTTTTAAATGTCTGCAGGGTGTTGGCTGCTATAAAAAGTGTTGCTTCGTATATAAATTATAATTTCCAGTACGAGTTGTCCCGTAATAAATGTTGTATTTAATGTCATTTTTATTTTCCAAGCTTGCTGCTATGCTAAGATGTTGTATAAAGCAAGTCTTTGTTTCATTATTGTGAAGTGTAAAGTGTATTTATTATTGTGTATCTCAATATTTTATACGATGTATATTGTTGTATGAGATCGCCTTATTCTTGACTAAGTCATTTATTTACCTTGGAAAGAATAGGGTGATATTATCAAGTAGATCCAGAAGTGTTGTAAAATGTACTTTGTAACGGATGTCTGTGGATGTTTGTTAATTATTTGCTGTACATAATGTGTTGAAACATACTCTCGACTATGACAAGGTTTCAACATGAATGCCAACACACTGCACACATTGTAAAATGGCAACGACTTCAAACAGCCATAGTTGTACTTAGCAGTGTTACGTGGATGTAGTAGAAACAACATCGTCAGAAAACTAAACATTGATTCTTCACTGTCTAAAAAAAAGTATAACACCGCTAGCAGTTTTGTGTGTCATCGCATTTCAGCTATGTACAACCTGATGCGAGGAAGCGAGATAGCTGTTGGTGAAAGACACTGTAATTTTCAATATCTGGTAATTTAAAAAAAACGACATCCCACGCACACGTAGTTTGACATGGACAAATTTTTTTTCGTTAACACACGTTACACGCTAATGGGTCTACATTAAATAAAAAAACAACTTTTTTTATTCCTAATTGGCATGAATACACCAAAATTCTCACTCATACACACCCAATACAAAATCACTGCTACTTGCCACTTTCCAATTTATTTTTGTATTTTACACTTTATGTTGAGCTTGAGCATTATGTCGTGTCAATTGAGTTTTTTTAGGTAGAAGAAGAGTAGTTAGGTGGAAATATATTATGTACTTATTTAACGCGTATAAATAGCTATAAGTATCTATATCTACTTAGCCAATTATTACAATTTTTACATATCTTTCTTAAATGTATGTATCTTCAAGTTTGCTGCAAAATAATCCTTTAACAATCATTTTTAAATTGTGCAATATGTAGAAAGTTAAGTAATTGTATTAACTTAAGACATCTACCTACCACCTGCATTTTTCAAGTTAATTTTTCCAAACCTTCAATAAGTCTTAATAAGTCCGAAATAAATAAGCCAAAAGTAAAATCTATTAATCCGTTTATTTCTGTCTTATTCCACAGCAAGCGTGCGGCAAATACATTCCCGCTGGCAGTACAGTGCAGGGCAACCAGACCGGAGTAGCAATGGATGGGACTTATTTAGTGGAGGCATCATTTTAGGGTCCGTCTACAAGCGAAGTCCAGATGGAAAGCTACGTATAACAGGGCGTTGACCCCTCACCCCGCAAGTGGTATGAAACAGAACTCAGTGATACTATTCACGGATATACAATGAAAAAGACGTTAAAACTCGTTTCAGGACAACAATTACTAGTTTTAAAACTGTCTTGAGTAACATAATACTGCCTACGGATTATCAGATTTATATTGATGTATAGATAAAAATTTCCTATGATAATGAATAGGGGTCTTTAGGCTGTTGTCCTATAAAAATCGATGCTAGACACATTTTGACGTCTGTCAAAGAGCTTCAAACGGATCAAAGACAAGACCTTCGAAATTCAATTTTCGAAGTCCTTGTCGTCGTCCTTCTCACTCTCAAATTAACGGCTATCAGTATGAGAGGAATGGCGCCAAAGGAACTTCGGAAATCGAGTTCACGGGGGTTGTACCACTTCAAATGAGCGACATAGTACATCAGAGCTTCTAGCGTTAGTTTTCCCACAAAAAACTCCCCGACGTGTTCACGTAGGTAAACGTCCCAATAAATGGAAAAGTCGGCAGCGGCTCTGGTGAAAGTTTTCATAGTATTTGACGCAAACACGTTTGAGACGTATTCTGTGATCGAAAACATACACTAAACATACAATTCAGTCAGCTATAACTTATCCTGATTACAATGAATTAGAAGTAGATAGGAGATTGTAATTATTAGTACCTAAGTCACAATAAAAATTAGCCAATAGTAACTCAAAAGGTAGTGACGATAACCTACGTTGTGAAAACAATTTGTTTCCTATCTTCCTCTAACTCGTTGTTACCGGAATAAGTGTAAGTGGATAAACTGATGTACTCTGCTGTTTGAGCTTGTCATTGATTTGTATTTAAAGTATTACTGTCGGGACTTAATCGGGTAAAAATTGTTTTTAATTTCCTCGATGTTTCGGCCTTCATGCAGCGGCCGTCCCGGTCGCGCGAGGGCGCGAAGTCCCGATAGTAACCCCCTTCATAAACGCTCTAGGCTTCTGCTAACTTAACTGTGAAAGGTAAATGTCAATGTGACTGATAAGGACAAACGATTGTTTAGTTAGCAGATGCATAGAGAGCGTTTATGAATAAGGAGGTACTTTAAATATGAGATATTTTAAAACATTATGTTATCGATTTGGTTCAAAATCACCTTGATATGATTTGTGGAGAACTGACTACGTTACGCGTTTAAAATTTACACACTTGGACAAATCTGTTCTCTTTTTTGCGTACCTGTAGGTATGCCTAATGCCTATGTTATGCATTTTTTTGCAACCGACATTGTGTCGCTTACGACAATTGTGTAGAAACGTTCGAAATGTTGAACTTGGTTTTGTAAAAAATAAACAAGGCAGTGGGCGCAGAGTTGAGTGGCGATTGTAATTAGTATTTTAATATCGAAGTGTTAGGATTCAAATTAAACTTAGCGTTACTCAGATTAGGTATTTGCGCTCTCTGCCTTTTTTTCCCTCTGGCTTTTTAGTGACCTTGGACGTGTATTTTTATATATTTGCTAAAAAATGGTTTTGGAGCGAAAATTTATGTCAGTACTCTACAAATAAATTTTGCTTAGGTAACTCTACAGACTATTTTAAGCGGAAGACTAGTGTACCAAAAATTAATTAATTCCCAGTGCTTGTTAGCAATTAAAAGTAATGACCCATATTTAAAATTAATTGAATTAGGTGATTTGTATGTTAAAAGCTTAGCAAAGTAAAATCCCTGGCACTTTCATTTTAAAGTGAAATGTTTAAAAGCCGGCTTAACCAAATTAAACGTAATTTAGCTAAAAAAAATGTGATCTTTGAGTCGGAATAGTGTAATATTAAAGATGTTTGTAGAGGTACCTATTTGTGTCTGCGATAATCCTTTTGAGTAAAATACTAAATCTAATTTGTTTTATACTAATTTCGTCAGACTGTACTAGAAATACTAAAAATAATGTTCTGAGTTTACATAAGATTTTGGAGGCTGGCTGACTAAAGAGTATGGTTTAGATAGACCGTATAAAATCTTTTAACTCGCTTTTAATTACATAAACTATACCGCCATGTTGAAGCAACGTAATTTTTTTAAAGTAAAAAAACCTTTTTTTTTTCTCTGACAGCCAAATTATTCACGTCAGACAATCCGTGTCTTATGTATGAAGCCAATTCCATTTTAGGTGAAGTCCTTGATTTCAACTGTTTTTAAATGCTTGCGTGTTTTTCAAATCAAGTCGTATGGATGAACTAGTAAGAAATGAACGAGATTTATGAAAAAAGCCAGCCTCTAAATAGTATTTCGCGTCCTATCAACTTAGTTAGATACCGTATAGTGATACGTGAAACAGTATTATAAGGTTTTAATGTTGTTGTAAAGGTGACAGGAACAATTTCGCTTCGGACTTGAATCGAGATTAATCATGTTGTAAGTCTGAAATTGCGTAAGCGCCAATTTTGAGGAATTGAAAGTGACCATTTGAGAGGATTAGTTGTTGATGAAAGAAAATAAAGTAAATTAAGGTTACAAAGTGAAACATTATGCATTAAAACTAAACGAATGTGTTGTGCTTTCCTTCAATTGTCACTTAGGTACATTACAATTATGTGTGCGGAATATGGATTATGGCGCTTACGACATTTGAGATAAACATCGAATTTTTTAGCAAGGCAACTAGTTTTGAAATTTCTCTATAGTCAATAGTTATTCGAATCATATCAATATTAGATGGTTAGGTTACTGGTAATGTTGTGATTTAAATACATTTTCAAATCTCTAACGATACTCTAACGAACGTTGCCCACGTTTTCAACGAACTATACGCCATGCCAGTGGCGTGAAAAATATTTGTTATTTCTATGAAAAATGACTTTGAAACATTGGATAATGTTTTATTTTCAAATGAGCCAAAAGGCTCTTTATTCGCAATTTTCAAAGACATCGTAAAAACTACCTGAATATTTTAATTTGTTTATGATTTGAAAACCAAGTAATCCGAATAAATTTTGAGGAGACGCTCTGGAAAATGATTTAATGTGATTACGTAAGGTTGGATTAGTCCATTATTACACGTTTTCGAAAGAAGTATTAAATTACTTTTATGACAAAATAATAATAATAAATGTTTGCATTCATGGATATGTTATGTTGGAAACTATACTGATATTTACCGCTTTTTCTGTTAATATTATTACGGAAGTATTGCAAATAAGAACTATTATTTTGACAAGCATCTAATTATTACAATTTAATTTAGTTCTGGAACTAATGACAACATTTTACTATTAAAAATATTTTCTTTCAAATCCTATCTACATTATTATTTGAACTTCACTAGCACTCTAGTGCCTTCGACGATTATCTCAAAGTAATCATTATAAAATTGTTGCTCTGTGTTAGTGAGTATATAGAATTAGATAACTGATTAAATGACGCAGTACATTGCTGCTGCGGCTTAGGTAAGCTTGGTGGGGATGGTTGCAAACGCGCAATGAATATCGAACAATGAAAAAGAGACTTTCGGGTGGTTAACTTGGTAGTGGTCCCTTGTACTACATAGTGATTCTAGTTAACATACCAAGCGCTGGTCTCGAGGTTTCGAGTCACTTTACACCAAAATGTATGAGATATTTTGGGATAAAACAACACAAGTGATGACTAGTTCTTAGTCCATTATGGACTCTTATGAATGCAATAGTTTGGAAATGTTAAATAGATAGATGAATTTATGTGGTTATTCTAGAGATTTATTTAAATTATATGTTAAATTTAGTGTTAAGAAACGAGATGTATAATTAACGTGTATTATTGCATTGGATGCATGGCATTTTAAAAATAGGTGTAGGTAATTTTATTTTGTAGTTTATTATTACCGAATTCGATGTTGAAAATTTCTTCCATAAAATTGCCACAATTTCTACTAAAACTATTCTATTTAAAGTGGTATAGGTAAGTATTTAAGACTCGAGTTTAAAATTATAATTAAATATCTCAAGTTTATCCAATGTTTTTTAAGCCTTTGATGTTTGAATAGTCGTATCTGTTTTTAGGTTTGTTTAAATTTTATTTTCCGATGTTACTGACTTTTAAATTGGGAATATAGTTTTACGTAATGTTTTTAATTGTTATAATTCACTTGAAAATGTACCTTAATCTATGGAGTCAATCACAATATTGTTAAAAATACCAGTGTTCTTTAACGTACTTTCTGATAATGATCTTAGTAACTAAAAGTAATTAGTGACACAAGCATTGTTTAACATAATATATTTCCGCAGCGGGCGATCAAAATTATGCCACGTTATTAAAAAATAAATTACACAAGATATTCGCAGAAATGCATAAGCGACATTAAGCTACGTATAGGTACATTTTCAAGTTAACTGTTACAAAATATATCCCTGTGATTTCATGGCTGTTCCGTTATTTTTTCTCTTTACAAGAAATCTATTGTTTATGTTTGTTGTACGAGAATAAAGGCCTAAGCGCTTTGTGTATGGCATTGGTACCAAAAAACGTGGTACCTACCGAAATAGTCCAAAAAAAATCGAAATTTACGGTACCAATTAACAAGCAGGTATTACCGATTCTGCGAAAATACATCGATGGATAAAAGTAAATAAGTACCTACTGAAGTTTTAACATGTAATGAGAAGAAATAGAAAAGAGCTTATTTGATTACTACCAAGTACAAACGTATTTTATTCCTATTAGGTACATGAGAATAAATAATATCGTTCAAAAACATAACATAATACTGTTAATAAAAGTTCTATATGCATACATGCAGTGTCGCTTATAACATTTTACACGTCACTATATTTTCGCAGAATTTAAAAAACGAGCTGAATTCGATTTTATTGAATCTTTATTCTTATACTGTGTCCAGTTCCAACTTTATTTAACATATCTATTGTTATACTAGGGCCATGCTTACGCTCACCAGTAATTAGTCAATACTAAGAGGCAACGTTAAATTTTAATGATATAGATCGAAATTAACTCATAACTAAATCTATGAAGAGGTGTGGCCCGAGTATTAGGCTTTTAAAATAATTGTAAAAACATCAGTTTTACCTGAAAATTTTAATATATTATAGATAATCCAATTGTAAATTTAATTTAATAGAGTTTCTTGGGGGCTGTTCTTGGACCGTAGACATTTGGTTGTCGATTATTAGTCGACTTTGTCGTATAAAACACCGACAGTGTGATTTCAATGAAATTAATTCACACTTATGCAAAATTTGCAATGCGCAAGATTGACTTGAGAATACACATTGTTACAATTTGATCCAATTTTAACCAAGTTTTTAACAACGACCGGTTCTATTTATAATGTCACATAAGACACGGGCTATATTTTCTTTCATCGCCAATTTTACGCCTACCTATACAACTGGTTTATTCAGTAAAATACACACTGAGTGCTTCATAATCCTTTAAGACCCTTATTCTACCGCCTACCGCCCAAGAATAGACCCCGCAGTTTTGTCAACGACAAAACGAGACCATAGCGTAATGGTCACTAATAGTGAGCTCACTCCTGTATCTTGGCGCTATACGACGCCAATCGTACCGTCTCGTATAGGAAATCGGACGTTTTGGACTTATGAATAAGCGATGGGGCTGCCCTGAACTGCACGAAATAGTTGACCTGTCTAGACGGCCGAGTTGTCTCACTATTAGTAATTATTTATTACGCTGTGGCGAGACGGATAGCGTTGTGAATTTCAGGATGTTGGACCAATCTCGGGATGTATCTTTAGACTTGTCATGGTACTAAATGCTTACCGTTTGTATATGTCACGACATCTATATTAAATAATATTTTATAATATCAATACATAGTATAAAACAAAGTCGCTTTCCGCTGTCTGTCTGTCTGTCCCTATGTATGCTTAGATCTTTAAAACTACGCAACGGATTTTGATGCGGTTTTTTTTTAATAGATAGAGTGGTTTAAGAGGAAGGTTTATATTATATGCATAATCCTACGCAGACGAAGTCGCGGGCAGGAGCTAGTAGTACGATAAAGAGGCAAACTTCTTTTTTATTGCTACTTACGAAGAATAATATCTGGTGGAAAGCTACAATATTTCTATTAAACATAAGCTTTTTATCAGCTGGTAAGAGTTACGAGTAGGACATGAAGTTTTAGAATTTACTGAAATTTTGCAACTTATGCCAAGAAATTTTAGTCTTACTCTATACTTAATAATATCAAAGAAGAGCTACAGCTCTATTACCATGGCGTTCAAAACATCACCCAAAACAATACAATTACAAAATTTCATAACACTCCATACAATCATCTTATAAAAGCTGTGTCATTTTTACTTAATCGTGTCTATTTGCGAAAAAAGCTTAAGCGCCATTTTCAGCACTCCACTTTAGAACACCCTGGTTTTTAAAGGTGCGTGTACATATACAAAGTGTTAGCAAGATAGGTGTGTGTTTGTGGGTACCTACCCTTATTTTAATTGAGCTCGCGTCAACTGAATGTTGACGTCAGAGTAAGGTCCTCGGTTATGAACCTATAGCTTAACAATTCTTTGTTATTTTGAGAAAAAAAAATAAACTTGACTGTATATAAAGAACTATTGTGTTGTTATTTCCCTACAGTACACATAATGCCATGTACATAAATCACATCTTTATCCTTTTAAGGGTTGACAAAGCCTATGGTAGCAAATAGCAATATCTATTGGTGATATATACCGAAATCGGTTCACCTAAAAGAGGAATCAAAATAGTGATGGGTTGATAGATGCATCGTCTATAATATGATTACAACTTAGAATATTAAAAGAATAGTACATTAGTGCAGAGGCCGTGAAGTAAGGGATTGCAGGACGAGATTGGGGTACACGGCCGAGTCGTAGACGAGGCCGGATAAAGCGAGTCCTGCAATCCCTGTTTCCGGCCGAGGATTGTATAGTGCTTTTCTCAAGCAATGCGAGGAAATCAAGTAAAAATTGTTTAATTAGCCGCATTTTTAATTTTTGAAACATGCCATTTGAACAAACTATTGCTCGCGCCATGTTTAACCGCACACCCGCCCCGCGCCGCCGCACCGCGCCGACCGCACCCGCCGACTGCACCACATTACTTCTTGGCCTAGGCCGTAAATGAGAAACTTCTTGGCTTCATTTCGCGACATTAACGCGTACATTTCCGAGCATGCTTGAGAAAATGTATAATAATTAACTCACGAACGGCCTCATCGATTTTGATTAAAACTTATCTAAAGCTATGTATCTTAGGTTTGCGGGTGGTAGGGCCTTGTGCAAGGTCCGTCCGGATCGCTACCACCATCTTACTTGCTAATCCTGCCGCTAAGCAGCAGTGCTGCAGTGTGTTCCGGTGTGGAGAGTAAGACAGCCGGGGAAATTGCGGGCACAAGAGGCATTTCATCTAAGTCCTCTAGGTTGGCGACGCATCTGCAATCCCTCCGGGGTTGCGGGTGTCTATGGGCAGTGGTGATCGCTTACCATCAGGTGACCCAGTTGCTCGTTTGCCTTCCTATTCGCATAAAAAAAAAAAAAACTGACGAGACAGACAGAGAAATATTTGAAAAGCACACGGATTGTCGCAACAAGTTTAAAAATAAACTTAAACCCCCTTTTACATTAAACTCTAGAGGAAAAGTCGATTGGATTTATTTATACAAGAAAAATAATATATCAGGAAATGCGTCAAACAAATCACTTTAATCCACAAAAATACGCCTAAGCTTTGAAGTATCCCGTAGTGTTATTTACTGCCATCTGTTGAAAAACGTATTAACTAACAAAGCAGTGGTTACTCCGAGGAGACTGCACTACAATACAAAATAGTACATCAATTGGTCGCTAGAGGGTATTAATGTAAACTCTGCCCCTGACTATCGGATCTTCCTGAATTATTTACTTACATGTGATTTTCTTGAAGTTTGATTTGTTCGAGTAAAAGGTATCTATATCGAGTTAGTAGCGACACGGAACTCTCCAGTACCATCAGATCCTGATTCTAATCTGCGACACTGTAGCGAGCTGTCTGGCGAGAGCTCTACGTAGCTGTTAATGTTGTACAGCTTAACCGCTAGATGGCAGCATTAGTTCTAATAGGAGTTAGATGTTTTAAAACGAAATAGATGGCGCTACGTTCTTCAACAAAAATTTTCTTCGATGGTTGGGACATTTTGGGGCTTCTATATTATTATAATGAAATTTTACTGATTTTTTGAAAGCACATTACTCAATTACTATTCTGAAGTGGTCAAAGATTGTGCTGAGTATTAATTACGAGTACATAAATCACGTCTTTATCCCTTACGAGGTAAACAGAGCCTAAGGCAACAAGATCTGAGGTCACGTAAACGATGACAACGTGACGGATAGAGTTGAAGAAAATTGTAAGTAGTTTTAATAAAATAGTCGTTAATATTGAACTTCCATTGAACAGTTTTCAACCTGTTTAATGTTTGTTAGGTTAAAATTAGTTAAAGTGTAACAGCCTTATTCATAAAAAGCTAGAGGCTCGCTATAAGCTCACTATAGGACCGATGCAAAAAAACATGATTCATAAACGTCAATTAGCGCTAATCAGTCCATCAAGGGTCTGTTAAGTCTTCCGAAAGTTAGCTGACCGTAGACCCTACTTTATCTCTCTGCTAACTCACAAAATGGCCGCCGCACATGTGAACAGCTGATTTTGGCTAGAGCAAAACCATACGCAAGACAGTTTTTTTTGTTTTAAGTTTTTATTCCCTCCGGGAAAGGTAAAGGAAACTAGATCCACACTGCCTAGTCTGTCGTGTTAATTCGCTGGTTTCCCGCTAATTCGCTGCCACTGCTGTCGATTTTTTTTTTATTCACTAAAAGGCCATTTTTGGTCTATGATTTGTCAAGGTGACAACATAACGCGTCTAATCCATCCATCAGCAGCTCATTAGCTAACAGACTGCTAGCAAGCGTTTATGAATCATACTTTTTAACAACTGTCAAATAAGCTTAATCAGTCTGTTAACTAATCGACTAATCAAACCTCAATTAAGGATTTTTTATGAATAAGGCTGTTATTATTTAACTATAGCTTTAAACAGCTTCTAGCCCTTTGCCATCACATAGTTAATAAACCTTTTCTAGGGTTCCGCACCCAAAAGGTAAATACGTGACCCTATTATTACTTAGTTTTTTTTTTTTAATGTTGTCCGTCCGTCTGTCACCGGGCTATATCTCATGAACCGTGACAGCTAGAAAGTTTAAATTCTCACAGGTAATGCATTTCTGTTGCCACTATAGCAACAAATACTAAAAACAATATTTTTATGTTTGTCTATTTAAGTTTAGTATCCAACATAAAATGTCTTCACACTGCATACATTTTGCTTAAGAGCAGGGCTCTGCTAACGCTGGATTATACAATAACTTGCCGAATTTGGAACGGAATCCTCGGTGCGCGAGTTACGGGCTGCTGTGATTCTATGAACATTGACGTGGATTTTGGCCATAAACCTATCGCTTCCCGGATGCTAGCATCTAAGACGAAGTAATAAATAGGCGATAGAATAATCTATTGTAATGGCCTGCAGGTAAAGAAATGGCCACTGCATATAAACGATCTCATTTTACACTCTGCTGATTGCGGTGGCGGCTGAAACCAAAATTCTACTAATATTTAATGCGAAAGTTTGTGAGGATGTGATGTGTTTTCCTTCTTCACGCTGAAACGACGTGACGGTTTCGGATCAAATTTGGAACGGAGATAGCTGGAGCCCTAGATTAAAATATAGGCTAATTTTTATCCCCGAAAAATTGCGTAGTTCCGGGACAGCGATAATTGACAACATTTCATTTTTATAACACCTGAAAATGTATATATGGTTCGAAAGCATTTTGCCTCCTAATCACTGCAATATGTTTATATAATTTTAATATCGCTTATTATAAAAAATAAAAATTAATTAAAAATAATGTCCTAATTTTACCAAAACTACCACAGGATAGGTGAAACGCCTTTGCTTTTTTCACGAGAAAAAATAAGCGATCATAGTTTAGTATTTTTGACAACTTCAAAGTACAAGGGGGGCAATTCTGAAATTCTATTTTCGAAGTTCGTTGCATACCTTCTCTCTCACTCTCAAGATAATGACTATTAGTATGAGCAGAACAGCACGAAGCGAACCTCGAAAATCAAATATTGGAGAATAGGACCTGACATTGTCAATTTGAAATTAACGTCAGTTTTTTTTTTCTATAGAGAAAAGACAAAGGGATAAGTGTGTATTCTGTGATAGTACCAGAGTTACGCCCTTTTAGAATAAGCACAAATACAAGCCCTAGCGAAAAAATTAAACTGTCAGCATGTTCGTCTTTTCAAACAAAATACAGAGAACCATTAAAATTATAGGCTTAGAAATTATGAAATGTTGTCAATTATGTGAAAGATCGTAGCTGCGTTGAGTCGCAACGTAAATAATTATTGCAGAATATAGTATACTATAAAAATCAGTTCTTAACGTTCTTAAGTATAATTTTATGCGGACGAAGTCGCGGGCAAAAGCTAGTAGGAAATAAGATGTAAGTAGTTGCGGGTAGTAGGACCGTCAGAACCATCACAGTATTTGCTAATACTTTCATATTGAACCTACCGTGAGATTCACCCATAATTACACAAACGGATAACTCTCGTATAAAATTCAACATGTTTCGGACTAGTTTGTAGTCCTTCCTCTTGGAGCGTTCGCCCAGGCAGCGAAATAAACACAAACGAACTGCCAGGGCGAGCGTTCCATGAGGAAGGACTACGAACTAGTCCCAAACATGTATCCGTTAGGTAGTGTTCTTTAAATAATACTAGCTGACCCGGCGAACTTCGTACCGCCTAACAGTCAATGAATGTCGTGTTACCTTTTAGCTGAACTAATTTAGGCTTTGATGAACGTAATACAATACAATGATACAAAATAAAAATACTACTTTGGATACTGCACTTTTTAACCTTTGTAATATATCTTAGAAAATCATAGACAACATAAAAAGACATTTACGCTTTCGATAACTTAAATAATAAATCTTAGAAATTGTTTTCGAAAATAGAAACTTTAATTTACGCAAAATAAAGTTATGATGCACGCGTAAATGTTAACCATTTGTCATTATTTCTGAACGCACGCATAAATATTTGAGGAACTTCTATTCAAATCTGCTTAATACACTTTTCAACCTTTTTAATTGATTAAAAAAAATACAGACAAAAGTTTATTCACCCTTTTTAAATAGTTTACACAAAATACATTTCTGAACGCATGCATAAATGTCAATCACAGTATTTGACAGGATGACAGGAGGAAAACAAATGTTTGACAGGTACGAAACAAAGGAATATAATTAAATGGAAAATAATTCACTTTCATAATTATGTATTCGTCAAGTTTTCATTGTTTTTAAAATGTATTCTGCTATTCAGGGCGGAGACAAATCCAACGAAACAAAAACCATGAGAATTGATCCAGCCGATCTCGAGTTATAAGTGTTGTAACAAACCCGTCTTTGTTTTATATATATATATCAAAGTCAAAGTCAAAATATATATATAATAACAATCTTCTTCTTCTATCTATCTATATTCTATATATATATATATATATATATATATATATAGAATATAGATAGATAGAAGAAGAAGATTGTTATTTAGGTAGTTCTTAATTGTTTGTATTTTCATAAATTACCTACGGCTTACATACATACATTAAAAGTTAATATAAAACTTGTAAGTAATAAAATACATTAATGCCTATTCTTCGTACTATGTCAGTGACTCTAGTTTAGAATTTTCGTACAGCAGACTGTATCCGCAAAGAAATTCCGAGCATAGCTCTCTCCATGATTGCTAAACTAGTCAATTTACACCAACTGCTATAAGTAGGTAAGTGTGCATTGCACCAAGTTACTACTAATCAGTTTACACCAACTGCTATAAGTAGGTAAGTGTGCATTGCACCAAGTTACTACTAATCAGTTTACACCAACTGCTATAAGTAGGTAAGTGTGCATTGCACCAAGTTACTACTAATCAGTTTACACCAACTGCTATAAGTAGGTAAGTGTGCATTGCACCAAGTTACTACTAATCAGTTTACACCAACTGCTAAAAGTAGGTAAGTGTGCATTGCACCAAGTTACTACTAATCAGTTTACACCAACTGCTATAAGTAGGTAAGTGTGCATTGCACCAAGCTACTACTAATCAGTTTACACCAACTGCTATAAGTAGGTAAGTGTGCATTGCACCAAGCTACTACTAATCAGTTTACACCAACTGCTAAATGTAGGTAAGTGTGCATTGCACCAAGTTACTACTAATCAGTTTACACCAACTGCTATAAGTAGGTAAGTGTGCATTGCACCAAGCTACTACTAATCAGTTTACACCAACTGCTAAATGTAGGTAAGTGTGCATTGCACCAAGTTACTACTAATCAGTTTACACCAACTGCTAAATGTAGGTAAGTGTGCATTGCACCAAGTTACTACTAATCAGTTTACACCAACTGCTATAAGTAGGTAAGTGTGCATTGCACCAAGCTACTACTAATCAGTTTACACCAACTGCTAAAAGTAGGTAAGTGTGCATTGCACCAAGTTACTACTAATCAGTTTACACCAACTGCTATAAGTAGGTAAGTGTGCATTGCACCAAGTTACTACTAATCAGTTTACACCAACTGCTATAAGTAGGTAAGGGTGCATTGCACCAAGTTACTACTAATCAGTTTACACCAACTGCTATAAGTAGGTAAGTGTGCATTGCACCAAGTTACTACTAATCAGTTTACACCAACTGCTATAAGTAGGTAAGTGTGCATTGCACCAAGTTACTACTAATCAGTTTACACCAACTGCTATAAGTAGGTAAGGGTGCATTGCACCAAGTTACTACTAATCAGTTTACACCAACTGCTAAAAGTAGGTAAGTGTGCATTGCACCAAGTTACTACTAATCAGTTTACACCAACTGCTATAAGTAGGTAAGTGTGCATTGCACCAAGTTACTACTAATCAGTTTACACCAACTGCTAAATGTAGGTAAGTGTGCATTGCACCAAGCTACTACTAATCAGTTTACACCAACTGCTAAAAGTAGGTAAGTGTGCATTGCACCAAGTTACTACTAATCAGTTTACACCAACTGCTATAAGTAGGTAAGGGTGCATTGCACCAAGTTACTACTTACTCGCATCATAATCACAACTACTAAGCAGTTTTAATCATGTTTCAGTTGCTGATTAAAACAATACTTTTCGAAATCCAGTCGAGATCTCGAAAATGCCGAGATCTCGTCGAGATCGAATTTCTGATCCCTCGAGATCTCGACTTAGCGATCTCGTCTCGAGATTGCATTCCTAGTTACTAATAACATACAAACATATAAAAAAAATCGTTTATTTCAGACATCATTATAAAAAAAAGAAAAAAAGATTATCAAAAAGAAAGAACAAAAGAAGAAATTTATTCTCTTTTGAAAGACACAGAAATAGAGCATACCCACCAGTGTACAAAAATACATACAAAAATCACGTCTTTATTCCTTACAGGGTAAACAGAGTCTAAGGTAACGAGACCCCAAAGACTTCGCTTACGAGTAGCATGATTGTGGGCGTATATGAAGGCGGAAAGGGGAATCAAAATAGTGGTGGGTTGCCCCCTGTTGCCCCCCTTTCCTACTATAGCCATATAACAATAACCAAGACTGTAAATTTTGACGTATATAGGTATACGCACCACGGAATGATGAGGATCCGGGCTCGATTCCCGGCCATAGCTTTACTTTTCGGATTTTTCTTTGTTCTAGTTCAGTGTCGTTCAGACAAAACCTATGAAATATGGTCGAAGTTTTTGACTCATGTTATTTGCGAAGTGTTTTATGGAAGGAAAACGAGCAAGTGGTGCCTGATGGTAAGCGAGCACCACCCACGAACATCCGCAACACTAGAGGACTGCAGATGCGTTGCCAGCCAAGAGGGCTAAGATAGAACATGTGCCAGTAATTTCATCGTCATTTTTATAGCAACTTGGGGTAACTCAAACTAACGCCTAGATAACAAAAGTTAATTATTCATACGGTTTTCTACTTAAAAAACACTTCATAAAAATAATGATAATTCATATAAAAAAAACACAGTTAACCCGGTAACGCACACAGTCCCGTGCGATGTGTATACAGTACACACATGCAATGTAATTGTGGCGTATAAAAAAATGTTCTAAGTGTGGCTTACTTGCGCGCGCCGAGTCGCGCACAGCGAGACGCGGTTGTGGGTAAACTATTCGCGTACATTTTATAAATTCAAAGGGTGAATAGGTATTTACTAGACAAACGTGTTCCTCCCTACTTCATTATCATCAGCCTGAAGACGTCCACTGAACAAAGGCCTCCACCACACACCATAATGAACGACAACTGGCCAGCTGCATTCGGTTTCCCGCAACTTTCACGATGTCCTCAGTCCACCTAGACCCCAACACTCACACATCACATGCTAGACCAGTGGTGGGCAAACTTTTTTCATGGCGGGCCAGAAAATCACAGGATATTTCAAAGAAGGGCCAAAATTATACTAAAATGCAATTTTTTTGACACATGACGCATGAACTACGTGGCTAGTCTAGCTGGCTCCTTTGCCTTCGCATCTATTATTCTATTTTATACAGCAGCACCGTCTAAATATCGTCATCCTGTGCCATAACACTCCAATTCGAAGGAACGTCGGCGGGCCGCATTAAATTCTTTCGCGGGCCGGAGTTGGCCCGCGGGTTGTAGTTTGCCCATCACCGTGCTAGACAGTATTTGGGAGGCCTGCCAACACTGCGTCATCAGGGGTCTTTTACTATGACATCTTAATACGACTCAGTTCAGTTTTAGCTGTCATTTTTAGTAAGTAAGAAAGTAAGTAAATGCTTTATTGTACAAATATACAGAAACAGACACAAATCACAAAAAAATACATTAGATATTATGCACAAAGGCGAACTTATCCCTATAAGGGATCATTACCGGTTAACCTTTGAAAAGATGAGAGGAGTATTAAGCGAGAGACCGACAATGAGTGAGTTTAAAATATTAATATAGTGAAAGCCACATCCACATCCATCTCAAAATATAACAAACAATTCATAAATTAACTAATACTAAATATCATTACACACATGCTTATATACACACTACATACAAAGAGATGGTGTGAGCCACATCCTCCTCAAGCCCTCCTTGAACGACGCCACGGAGGCAGACTGCCTGATGGAGGTCGGTAACCGATTCCACAGCCTAGCAGAGTGGACTGTGAAGGATTTGGAGTAAGTGTTGGAAGATGAAAAAGGACAGGCCAAAAGGAGATTAGTATTCGACCGTAGCCGATGCTGGCTACCGGAAGCCAAGTAGCTGAATCGCTCGAAAAGATACAGATCTGACAGCGAGCGAACCTAAACTGAATCGCATTCAGACGTCACGGTAAGACCCCTGGTTCCCCCCTACTTAGATAACATTTATGCTTCCCATCATGCGTTTAAATAAATAAATAAATAAATAAAGCCTCATTTAATTCCTTAATAAATAAATAATTACATTTCATTTAATAAATCTCTAATTCGATTACATTGCATGCATTCAATTCAAAATTTATAATTTAATTCATAATTGTTTTTTTTTTTTTATATAATTTTTGGTATGCTTATTTATACTTAAAATAAATTAATAAAGTTTTTTTTTATTATATATTAAGGACCTCTCAACGAGTAAAGGCCTCCTCCAATTTACTCCAAACGTCTCTGTCTTCCGCTTTAGGTATCCAGTCTGTCCCGGCAGTTCTGATTATCTCGTCTTTCCATTTCTCCTTTGGTCTTCCTCTTCCTCTCTCTTCCATCATGCGTTTAATTGTAATCAAACGTATGCCTGTTTGCGTGTTTATCAGCTTCTTTGTGACGTGCTTTTCGCTGGCGTTCGTGCCGTCCCAATATATGTATGTTTTTTTGTGTTTAGTTTTATTAGGATCCCATTGAAAAACAGAGTTGCAGCTTGCCGGAACATTGTACTAAGTGGGGCCCACTATACACCATATCGATACCATTCGTTTATTATGAAATCATCAACTGTTACTTTCGCTTTGTTTAATTTTTCTCAAATGTACTGAAGCTCTTTTTTTTTTGTATCCATGTGTATCGAATGTGTGTAGGAAAATAATGTATTCTCTCCCCCCCTCTCTCTCTCTCTTTCTCTGTTTGTAGTGTGTTTTTATTCCATTCCAGGAATAACACTCAAAAGGACTCTTACCAGGAAAAACGCCATATTATTTTGACATTAGTTTTTTTTTTTTTTTTTTAATGCGAATAGGAAGGCAAACGAGCAAGTGGGTCACCTGATGGTAAGCGATCACCACTGCCCACAGACACCCTTAACCCCGGAGGGATTGCAGATGCGTTGCCAACCTAGAGGGCTAAGATGAAATGCCTCTTGTGCCCGTAATTTCCCCGGCTGTCTTACTCTCCACGCCGGAACACAGCAGTGCAAGCACTGCTGCTTAGCGGCAGGATTAGCGAGTAAGATGGTGGTAGCTATCCGGACGGACCTTGCACAAGGCCCTACCACCCGCAAAAGTATCCAAGGATAAGTGTTATTCCTGGAATAAAAACTTTGGTCGAATCCAGCCTAAGACGCAAAGCGACGGAACACCAGACACTCCGGCCAGTGGCCTTACCATGACGTCTTAATGCGATCCAGTTTAGGTTCGCTCGCTGTCAGATTCGTACTAAAAGTGACAGCTAAAACTTGAACTGAGTCGGAATTAGGACGTCATGGTAAAGCTCCAGGAGACGAGGCGCTGGAACATCCACTGATGCTTAGCGGGTACAAGAGCTGATTGTTGGCTCCAACAAACTCAAGCGGGTGGAATGAAAGCCACATGTCCCGTGCCATACCACATGCCACGCGCCTGCGCAAGTGTACATAGCGGACTCCGTTCCGACTGGCCACAGACGGCCGGCAGAGCGCGAAGTTCAAATCTCGCAGTAATTGATAAATAAATGCAGCACGTGCGGCCGGGTCAACAACTTGTATGCGAGCTTTAAGCACGAAGCTCGTTATATAAAACGATAAGTTGCCACTTGCTACATGAAGGTAATAAGGTCGCTTGCGCGGCCTAGGGTTTTCCCACATCCCACATAAATGTATTTTATGTTAAGTAGGTATAGAATTTAAATCCCAGCCCTCTCATTCTCAGAGGAGGCCTGTACCCAGAAGTGGGACGTATATAGGCTGGAGAGAGAGAAAGAATTTAAGTATTGTTGTAAATTTATTTTATACCTACAGAAAATAACTATTCCTGACAAGTTTCTTGCGGCGCATTCTTCTTGGCAATGATGGTCTTTCCGAGTGCGCTGGTAATTTTAAAAAAAGACATGTAAAAGAGCTCTTGGCGGCCTGTTTGCAAAACAAACTTTTGAATTTAAAATTTTTGAATTTGTACGTAGTGTGAAGCTACTTTGATGAGGTACTACCAATGATATATTCTTATATATACATATCTTTTTATATAATTTACATAAATACATAATTTATGTTATCCCTTACGGGGTGGACAGAGCCTAGAGTAGCAAGTCCTAAAAGCCACATTTAGTATTACTGTAATATAAAAGAAAAGGGGAATCAAAACAATGGTGTTTCCTAAGTTTTTCCCCCTCCCTCGATGAAGTTTTGGACCAACGCGGACAATTAATTCAACTGCTACTAATCAATAAAAATCTTCTAACATTAATTACCTCCATTATAACTTCCTTATACTGCGCAACTTTAATAGGAACTCAAAGTAACTAGACAACTATAAAATCACGTAGGTATAATCACAAATGGAACCAGGCGGGTAATGTACCAACAATAAATTATATTGCAAGCTCCCTAAGTGCGAGAGAGACGAGCGAACACAGCGCAACGCGCGCGGGTACGAGACAGCAACACTCATATGTTACATGCGCGCGATTCATTTTTTATCGCCCGCACACATGAATACAGCTTTGTGTGCGGGAGTGTCTATGTGTGTGTTTTAACGGAAATTTCTAGTACTTACGTTGGGCTTGACATCGTGATTGTGATCTGAAAATTGCTTTGTAAGATAAATAATGAATGCAATTAGTATTATTGTGTTTTATGATTTTTAGCTGCGTCTTGCGCGTTATTTTAAAACAGTTTAAAAATTGGAGCTGGTAAAGTAATAACCCCCTTATTTATAAATGCTCTATAGGCTTCTGCTAACTTAGCAATCGTTTGTCCTTATCTGTGAAAGGTAAATGTCAAAGTGACAGATAAGGACAAACGATTGCTAAGTTAGCAGGAGCCTGTAGAGCGTTTATGAATAAGGGGGTAAGACGCTAAATGATGCCCGCGACTACGTACCATACATACATACATATACATATCGTCACGCCTCTTTCCCACAGGGGTAGGCAGAGACTACTTTGTTCCGCTTGCTACGATCCTGACATACCTCTTTCGCTTCATCCACATTCATCAATCTCTTCATACATGCTCGTCGGTTTCGGGTACTCTTGACATGGCCTTTCTCCAAAACGTCCCCAATTTGATCACGGAACGTCCGCCTAGGCCTTCCCCTCCCAACGCACCCATTCACACTCCCCATATAAATCTGTTTAGTTAATCTTCTTTCATCCATCCTCTCTACGTGACCAAACCAACTAAGCATACTTTTTTCTATCCTAGTCACTATATCTTCTTTCACACAAGCACATTCCCGACTACGTACCCGCAGAATTAAATATAGCCCATACACAGTACATAATATACACATACATAAAATCACGTCTTCATCCTTTACGGGGTAAACAGAGCCCAAGGCAACAAGATCTACATGCCACGTTCAGCAAGACTACAGGGTATACAGGTGGAGTGGAATTGATATAGTAATCAATTTTCCGGGATAGAGTAGCCTATGTTAGGGTACCAGCTATCTCTGTTCCGAATATTCCAGATCCTTTTTTTTTTTTATGTGAATAGGAAGGCAAACGAGCAAGTGGGTCACCTGATGGTAATCGATCACCACTGCCCATAGACACCCGCAACCCCGGAGGGATTGCAGATGCGTTGCCAACCTAGAGGACTTAGATGAAATGCCTCTAGTGCCCGTAATTTCCCCGGCTGTCTTACTCTCCACACCGGAACACAGCAGCGCAAGCACTGCTGCTTAGCGGCAGGATTAGCGAGTAAGATGGTGGTAGCGATCCGGACGGACCTTGCACAAGGCCCTACCACCCACAGGTGGAGTGTATCAATCAATCAATTGTAATCAATCAAATGTAACAGGGAATCAATTTTCCGGGATAGAGTAGCCTATGTTAGGGTACCAGCTATCTCCGTTCCGAATATATTCCAAATCCATCCAGTTGTTTCAGCGTGAAGAAGGAACAAACATACACACTCACATCCTCGCAAACTTTCGCATTTACAATATTAGTAGGATTAGGAAGAGGTAGAATTTGTGACATGATCTCTGGATTTACCGAACCAATTTTGAAAATTCTTTTTTTTTAGTGGAACAAAGTAGTCTCTGCCTACCCCTGTGGGAAAGAGGCGTGACGATATGTATTCAGTGTCATGTACCAGTTGCTTATCCCGCGCAGATGGTAAAAGCCCATCGAGGGAATAGACGAAAATCTTAGTAATAATGTTACAGGCGATGCGGCTAGCAACCCATCACTATTTTGTTTCCCCTTTCCACCTATACGCCCACAATCAGGCTAAACGTGGCTTTTAGGTGTTGTTATCTTAAACTGTGTCTACCCCGTAAGAGATAAACTCCCTTATTAAAAAAAAAATATATATATCTTGGGAAAATTGACACAAATTGACCTAGCCCCAAACTAAGCAAAGCTTGTAATATGGGCACTAGACAACGGATAAACATACTTATATAGATAAATACATACTTAAATACATATTAAACATCCAAGACTCGAGAACAAACATTCATATTTTCATACAAATATCTGCCCCGACCGGGGATCGAACCCGGGACCTCAAGCTTCATAGTCAGGTTCTCTAACCACTAGGCCATTCGGTCGTTATTCAAGTAATCGCTTGTCCTTATCTGTGAAAGGTAAATGTCAAAGTGACAGAGAAGGACAAACGATCGCTAAGTTAGCAGAAGCATACAGAGCGTTTATGAATACGGGGAAAGACATGATTTATGTAAAAACATCAAAATGGATCACTTCATAAATCACGTTATATAAAGCAAGTATACACAACTAGGCAATTAGACGGTAACTAATTACTAGTATGTTACATATCGGAAACCACTATTGGTGTTACATAAGCTATACCTACACTGTAATAATATTATTGGTGTATTCAACAGCTGAATCATCATTTGTTTGTGGAGTCTCTGTCGCTATCCTAAGGTAGGGGTTTCGTCCCTGGTGAGCAGTACATGTTCCACGGGAGTTTGTAATTGTGTCGTACAGACACATCATTCAAACAGATGACGCTTAGCGACAAATATTCGCATAGTAACAAGGTCACGTGACAGTTGGTAGCAGATAGGAAAATTCGAAGGCTTACTCACCTGCTGTGGGTGGTGTAGGGGTATAGCACGCGTCACGGAATGACGAGAACCCGGGGTCGATTCCCGGCAATGCTTTACTTTTCGGATTTTTTCAGTGTGTTCTAATTTTCAGTGTCGTTTAGAAATTTAATCCTTAGGAAGGTAAGTGTTTTATTGTACAAATATTCCGAGGGTTATTTCCATTACATTCCGAGGGTGGTGAAATAAAAGATGTCTCAGATCGAAGGAGCTTGTCGCTCGAGCCAAAAGCGAGGGCGATAAACATGCAACCTGATGCTTTACCACACTGATGCGTACCACAAGGGAGTGTTCTGGGCCCCCTACTCTTTCTTATATATATTAATGACCTACCTCAAGCTATTGAACACCCAATGGTGCTGTTTGCCGACGACAGCACTGTTATATTTACCGAAAGAAATTTGAACACACATCAGGAAAACATTAATCGGACTTTACAATTAATTATTGAATGGCTCAACAAAAATAATCTTCACGTAAATCTCGAAAAGACATGTATAATGAATTTTAAATTGCGAAGTAATAAAACACCCGATTTGGCTATAACGTATCAAGACCAAAAAATTAACGAAACTGACTGTACAAAATTTTTAGGATTAACCTTAGATAGTAGTTTGACATGGAAAAATGAATGTGACATTATATGTAAAAAACTCAATCAATTTAGTTATGCATTATATAATTTAAGAAAAATAGTAAACCAATCAGCGGTCCTCATTGCCTACCACGCATATGTTACAGCTACTTTAAGATATGGGGTAATGTTTTGGGGTAATGCTACAGACCGTGAATTGATTTTCAGAAGCCAAAAGAAATGTTTGAGATCTGTATGTGGCATTAAACCCATTGAGTCGTGCAAACCACATTTTTTAAAATTGAAAATATTAACTCTGCCGTGCCTTTATGTTTATGAGATATCGTGTTATGTCAAATGTAACTTGCACCAATTCGGGAAATTTAATAGTATACGTCAGCAAGGTAAAATCAGTTTTAAGCCATCAAGAACTGCATTTTTATCAAAAAGTATTTTTGGGATGGCACCCAAAATATTCAATAAATTACCGACAGCGATTATTAAGCTGGAGAATATAAACGAGTTTAAATGTTCACTGCGTAATTTTTTAGTGTCGAAGGCTTACTACTCAGTTCAGGAGTTTTTAAACGACAATGTTATTTAAAATATAGGTAGTCTAAGAGTTTTAGTTGGAATGTAGTTTGTGCATGCGGTACATATTAACTATTTTAAGAAATATTTGTATGTCTTAGTGATAAACATGTAGCACTTCAAAATTGTCTGTTAACCATCTTATTTTTAGACCATGTTTGAACAAATAAATGACTGATTACTGATTACTTTCTTTATCATGGTGTGTATACAGGGTGTATCAGACACCCCCTAACAATAATCCACTGGGATATATAACCATAGCTATAGAAGCTAAAAAATATATTTAAAAAAAATTGGAGTATTTTTTTTTTTTTTTTCTATAGGAATGGTTAACTGTAATCATTCCTATAGAAAATATAAAAAAAAATTACTCCATTTTTTTAAAAAAAATTTTAAGCTGCTATAGCTATGGTTATATACCCCAGTGGATTATTTTTAGGGGGTGTCTGATACACCCTGTATAGGTAATACACTTATTTGGATAGGAAATCGTTTATACTATATACACCTTCGTTGACAATCCATTTAGAAAGATTTTTCTTAAATTGGACTGGTGGTAGTTTTTTTATAGACCTTTTATAGTACAGGATTAAGGATTGTATAATATGGCTCTATGTAGTAATAATTCGTCAAGGATTTCTTATTATTACTACGAGAACGTCCTGACATTTGCGCGGCGCAGGAGTCGACGGTTGAGGCGGTTGTACTTTCTTCGTCGCGCTCCGCCGGCCGGGGTGGACGTAGGGCCGGGCGCTTATCGATGTTTTGTCGATAGCCGCTTTAAACATATCGATGTTATTATAATGGTTATACGAGAGTGACAAAGTTAGTAAAATGTGTTTATTTTCTCTGTATCTTGTGGAAATTATGCATATACCTAGTCGTACTTGCACATAAAATAAGCTAGTAACTTTTATCCCGATTCAGATAGTTCCTATATGACAGTTAAATAACTGTGTAGTGTACGTAAGGTGATATGAAAACAGACTAATACTAAAACTAAAACTACTACTAATTATTAAACTATAAAATAAATACGTCGCCAACACATATATAACACATATTTTATATTGAATTTGATCGTGTTGAAGCTTAGGCTAAAGCAGTGCTCTGGATCCTAAGATCATGAACTAGCAAGTCACTGAAAATCCTTAAAATTAAATTAGCTTAGCTCATTTTTTTATATTAAATCGAGCTTAGCTATTGAAAGATGCAGTTTCATTTTTGCATTATGTCCAAGAAAACTTCTTGTAACAATATCCTACTACAATACCTATAACATAATTCATGAGATTTTCGCCCATTCCCTCGATGGGCTTTTACCATCTGCGAGGGAAGAGAAGCAACTGGTACAATCTATGTTTTTTCTTTGCTCAAAGACCAGCATGGAAGAAATTACACACAAATCATTTAATCTTAGCCATGTACACTGGCAACGCATTTAATCCTCCTGCATAGCAACCTAAGGCAGAAAGTGGGGGGTCGCCAAGTTAGGCAGCACAAACAAATTGTGGAGCGCCACTTTCCTGCTACCGCTGCCTACCATCTCCCCACGCCACTTACAGCATGGTACAATCAAAAACCGTCAAAAGCAAACAGTTTGTAACTATGTAGTAATATTTCCTGTTGTTACAGACATCTGAGGTTCGGAGACCTGGCGACCCGGCACACAGGTTCACCCTAGTTCGGGCACCAGTCTCTGCCACAGGAGTCTGACAATGATGTGATTGTTTAGTATAAGTCCTTATAAAACTGGTGGTGGAGAAAATAAATAAACTATTATTATTACTAGCTGTTGCCAGCGACTTCGTCTGCAAAGAATTCGTTTATCGCTATCCCGCGGGAATTTTCCGGGCCTATGTGCTATTCCAGACTTTTCTCTATGTGCCGAATTTCATCCAGATTCGTTTGGCCGTTCTGGCGTGATTGAGTAACAAACAAACATCCATCCATCCATATTTTCGCATTTATAATATTAGTTAGATTACTATAGTTTATTTCATCGATACTTTTATCGAAACGCCGTCCTTTCCCCTCCCTAGGAGCGGAAGTACAAATAATTGTGGCTCTTCCCCCAACTCTCGTAAATGACCGCTTTTTATGCTGACCGTAAGCTGACTGTACTGGTGAGAGTTTTTGTACAGACAACAAGTGTTTTGTTTATGTTTGAGACGTTTGACCATGCATTGGTATCGGAGGGGTACGTATTAAAATCCATAAAGTTTAAAATGTATAACGGGTTAAAATACATAATGGTTCAAAATATATAATGCGATTTTCTCAGAAAATTGCAAATTAACAGAATTGACAACATTTCATATTTCTGACCCTATAATTTTAATGGTTCTCTGTATTTTGTTTGAAAAGATGAACATGCTGACAGTTTAATTTTTTCGCTAGGGCTTGTAATTAATTTATTTATTAATTTGTGCTTATTCTAAAAGGGCGTAACTCCGGTACTATCACAGAATACACACTTATCCCTTTGTCTTTTCTCTATAGAAAAAAAACTGACGTTAATTTCAAATTGTCAATGTCAGGTCCTATTCTCCAATATTCGATTTTCGATGTTCGCTTCGTGCTGTTCCTCTCATATTAATAGTCATTATCTTGAGAGTGAGAGAGAAGGTATGCAACGAACTTCGAAAATAGAATTTCAGAGTTGCCCCCCTTGTACTTTGATGTTGTCAAATATACAAAATTATGATCGCTTATTTTTTCTCGTGAAAAAAGCAAAGGCGTTTCACCTATCCTGTGGTAGTTTTGGTACAATTAGGAGATATTTTTAATTATTTTTTATTTTTTACAATAAGCGATATTAAAATTATATAAACATATTCCAGTGATCAGGAGGCAAAATGCTTTCGAACCACATATACATTTTCAGGTGTTATAAAAATGAAATGTTGTCAATTGCTATAAACCTAACCTATAAACCTAAACTAATCTATAGATCACGGTATAAAAAAAAATCATATACCTAATAGTTTCACAGAAAGTTGCATTATATATATTTTGAACTGTTATACATTTTAACCCATTATACATTTTAAATTTTATAAATTCTGATCTGCTCCCGTATCGGAGTCTAAAAGCTTGAGATTACTTTAGGGCCCCCAAAGACTAAACCCCCTTCATCTATACTATAGGCTTGCTCTATAGACTTCTGCTAACTTAAAACAATCGTCAATTTTAAGGTACGAACTTAACTTGGGGACCTTATTATCCCTTTTATAAAACACTAGCTTCTGCCCGCGACTTCGTCCGCGTAGAATTAGCAATTGACATGTTTATCGCTATACCGCAGGAACTATGCAATTTTCCGGGATAAAAAGTAGCCTATGTTTTAATCTAGGGTACCAGCTATCTTCGTTCCAAATTTTATCCACATCCGTCCAGTCGTTTTAGCGTGAAGAAGGAACAAACATACACACTCACTCACATCGTCACATCGTCACATCATCACATCGTCACATCGTCACAAACTTTCGCATTTATAATATTAGTAGAATATTAATTGTATTACAGGTAAGTTAAGTAGAATTTAAGTAGTGTCGTAAATCTATTTTATTCTGAAAAAATGACTTTCTGCCAAGTTTCATCTTGGCAAAGATTACAATATGCGCTGGCGGTTTAAAAAAATACATGTAAAAGAGCCCTTGGCCTATTTGCAAAATAAATTTTTTGACTTTTGACTTGTGTTTGTCCTTATCTGGGCAAGGTAAATGTCAAAGTGACAGATAAGGACAAACGATTACTAAGTTAGCAGAAGCCTATAGAGCGTTTATGAATAAGGGGCCTTGTGCAAGGTCCGTCCGGATCGCTACCACCATCTTACTCGCTAAGCAGCAGTGCTTGCACTGCTGTGTTCCGGTGTTCAGAGTAAGACAGCCGGGAAAATTACGAGCACGAGAGGCATTTCATCTTAACCCTCTAGGTTGGCAACGCATCTGCGATCCCTCCGCGGTTGCGGGTGTCTATGGGCAGTGGTGATCACTTACCATCAGGTGACGCACTTGCTCGTTCGCCTTCCTATTCATATAAAACAAAGGGGTTTATATGGGGGGTATAGCAGTCAGTGCCAACTGGTTGTCGTTTTCCCATACAAAAGTATTCCCTTGTTACCTTCCTGGATAATACAGAACAACAAATGACGTTATCCTTTATGGGGTAGACAGAGCCTAAGGCAACAAGAGCTACATGCCACATTTAGCAAGATTGTGCTAGCAACCTAGGGCCTTACCATGACGTCTTAATGCGATTCAGTTTAGGTTCGCTTGCTGTCAGATTCATACTAAAAGTGACAGCTGAAACTTGAACTGAGTCGGAATCAGGACGTCATGGTAGGGCACCAGGTCTTAATACCCTGCGATCTGTCTACACCGTTAGGGATTGTACAGAGTTGAATAATGTGTATGCGTATAACTAAAAACAAAAAAATCTAACTAATATTATAAATGCGAAAGTATGGATGGATGGATGGATGTTTGTTTGTTACTCAATCACGCCAGAACGATCCAACGGATCTGGATGAAATTCGGCACATAGATAGAGAAAAGTCTGGAATAGCACATAGGCTGCTTTTTATCCCGGAAAATTGCGTAGTTCCCGCGGGATAGCGATAAACGAATTCTTTGCAGACGAAGTCGCTGGCAACAGCTAGTGTATCATAATTCTAATTTCAATCATCCTGAGGAAACTTTTTTTTTTATGTGAATAGGAAGGCAAACGAGCAAGCGGGTCACCTGATGGTAAGCGATCACCACTGCCCATAGACACCCGCAACCCCGGAGAAATTGCAGATGCGTTGCTAACCTAGATGACTTAGATGAAATGCCTCTTGTGCCCGTAATTTCCACGGCTGTCTTACTCTCCACACCGGAACACAGCAGTGCAAGCACTGCTGCTTAGCGGCAGGATTAGCGAGTAAGATGGTGGTAGCGATCCGGACGGACCTTGCACAAGGCCCTACGACCCGAACCTGAACTTTAAAGGCTTGTGCGAAGTTCTATCTAAGCCCTCGAAGGACCATTTAAGCCTACTTATTATTGAACAAGCACAAGCCCATTGGGCACTAGCCCAGCACTGGGACGTATACAATGGACGACGATGATGATGATGATGTATAAGGAATAATTTCCTGTGAAAACTAATTTGTAATTAAGCTAACAATCTGTGCTACAGCGCGTGCTCGCTCTTGTTATACGCGGCAGCGGCTCCCAAACTTAGTAGACTTTGTTTTTCACATAAAGTTAGGGTGCGACCAAACAGCCGCGTATACGCAGTGACGTGTCGTATGCGTCACGTTTTCTCACCGTTTCTTCATAAATTTTGTTTCGATTCCGTAACTTCACCGTTTTTTAAGCGGCGGTGTGGTTGCACCCTTAAATTAAAGCAGCTATTAAATCATGCTAAACGTGACCTCGTTACCAGGAGCCTTAACATGACGTCTTAATGCCATTCAGTTTAGGTTCGCTCGCTGTCAGATCCATACTAAAAGTGACAGCTAAAACCTGAACTGAGTCGGAATTAAGACTTCATGGTAAGGCGCTGTTCTAGGTATTCTACTTTAAACTGTAAGTAGGTACCTAATTTTTGTTACGAGTATTCTTGTGGGTGGTAAGGCCTTATACAAGATCCACCCTGCCACCATTACTCACTAAGTCTACCACCAAGCAGCAGTTCCGGGTTGCAGAGCACGACAACCGGTGAATTTACAGGCACGTAAAGTATTAGCACTCCAGACTTGCAAGGCATCAGAATTCCTTAGGTGTTGCAGATGTCTATGAGCAATGGTGACGATATGACTCTTCTTGTTTTCCTTCCTTGTTGTGTAAAAAACTGCGTCAAAAATGACTTGGCGAAACTTTGAGAGCCGCCGAAGCAAAAGTCAGTTACAACAGGCCGTTACAGTTTATCCATCCATCCGGGAGAGAGGGATGGCGCTATAGAGCCCCTCTACGGTCGAGCGAGATGCAAAGCACCTGTCTTGTTCTATTTGTCTGGATTAATTAGAAGTATGGTGAAATATCGAGCTAGGAATTTAGTAATAATATGTTGATGTATGTTGTATTGTAAGTGAAAGGATAGCAGATGTGTGAAATGTTAATTAATTGGTTTAAAAATCTAACTAATATTATAAACTAGCTTCTGCCCGCGTCTTCGTCCGCGTAGAATTAGCAATTGACACGTTTATCGCTATCCCTCGGGAACTGTGCTATTTTCCGGGATAAAAAGTAGCCTATGTTTCAATCTAGGGTACCAGCTATCTTCGTTCCAAATTTTATCCAAATCCGTCCAGTCGTTTTAGCATGAAGAAGGAACAAACATACATACTCACTCACTCACATCGTCACATCGTCAAAAACTTTCGCATTTATAATATTAGTAGGATGCGAAAGTTTGTGAGTGACGATGTGACGATGTGACGATGTGAGTGAGTGTGTATGTTTGTTCCTTCTTCTTGATATGGATAAAATTTGGAACGGAGATAGCTTACACACTCACTCACAATCTTCACAAACTTTCGCATTTACATTATTAGTAGCACAGTTCAATTGACAACCCCCTTGTTAGAAGTCCGATTAAAAGTTAATCAACGTTACTGAGTGCGGCAGTTACTTGGAAAACAATTACCGAACTCGTCACAATAAAACTCGCCTCGCTAAAGACATCAACGAACTGCTTTCTTTATTTCTGTTAGTCGTCGGCTTTTCCTTGCCTTTTTCTTTTTATGCAGCTTTTTACTCTAGTATTGGGTAATGGAAAGAAGGGTTATGTATTTAGCCGTGACTTAGGGTTTATTTCGGTATTCTCGGTTTCTTTATTTTGGAAATAAGAGAATGGAAGTCATAGCCTAAGGTAACAAGACCAAACCACGTTTAGCATGGGTGGAAAGGGGAATCAAAATAGTGATGGGTTGCTAGCCGCATCACCTATAACTTAATAGGCTTTTGCCTAGCAATGGGACAAAGACGAAAATGGGATGGGATGGGATGGGGAAGTAAGGGATAAAGAAGTTATTTGTGTTTGTTAGTTTTGTGTATGGGACACTAAAAATGTATGATAATAAGGTTCCAGTTGTCTATGATGACGTCTCTGTCTGTTTCGTAGTAATAAATAGAGACGAAATCATAGATAACTGACAGTTAAGTTAACTGGAACTTAACAGAGAGTGGTGAAACAGGCCCTTAGTTTAGTACACTGATTTAATTTAAAGAATTAATTCTATTGACTGTAACATAGCAGTGGCGTGGCGTCCATAGAACTCGATTCCCACCGGCTTGCCTATTTTAAGGCAGTTGGGCAATTTATTGTGCAGAATTAGAGGAAAAGGCTAGTTAAGTTCCCTTCGGCTTGCCTTCAGATATACTTGACGCCACGCCACTGGTACATAGTCTACACAATATCTATACTAATACTTACACTCATCAAAAATGTCTAGGGATTTTTTATCTCTAGTCAATTTTGAAAATTTCCATATAGGCATGTTACTACCGCGTCTAGAGATCAAATTTGTCCAGAGATATAAAATATCTCTAGACATATTTGATGTGAGGCAAAGTTTGTGAGTCAGTAAGGTTGTAGGGGTATATCTGGATTTACTGAATCGATTTTGAAAATTCTTTCACCAATAGAAAGCCACGTTACTTGTGAGTGTCATAAGCTATTTTTGATTCTGCGCGGACGCAGTCGCGGGCAACAAGTAGCCATGTAAAAAAAGCTTTTAAAAATAAATAATAGAGTTAAAAATATCTCTCTCCGTCGTTTTAAACGCCATGCCACTAACACAAGTAAACGTTAAGCCTCTAAATTTTACATAAGCCGCCACATAACGCACACACGGCTGCGCAGGAGTTCCACTCAACCGCATTTGAGCGAGCGAGCGCGCCGCGGACGCACGCGCGGCCATCTTTGTTAAACTGTCAAATCAAAACTATCAAAACCTGTGTGTGTTTGTGTGTGTTGTTCGGTATTGTGTGTTTTGAAAATTTGTGACCGGTGAGTTGATTATGATTTATAAATGTTTTGCTTCTGTGCCGTTTGTCTGTTACGTTAGCTAATACTTGGTAAAAACTCGGCGTTTCGTCACTGTTTGGTAAATTTGTTATTTGGGTGTTTGTTGGAATGATATTGGTATCAAAGTAAGGTAATTTATTGATTTAATGTGTTATAAGAGACTCTTGTAGGAAATTAAAGCGATAACACCTGAAATAAACATTCAAATGAATTAAATTACGTAATCAAATCAGGGAAATCATTTCAGCCGACTAAATGATTTAATTCAATTGTTACTGTGAACTTTTAACCGATGAGAACTTGAATAATTTTGAATCGCTTCTATTTCTTATTAAAAAACCGATGAAAAACTTTCATAATTCAAAAATATCATTTGTTTCCTGAGTAATAAAAAACCAGCGACATTTCTAATTTACTTCCTCTTGGTATTTAATAAAGTGCTTATAATTATAATTATGACCCCACTTTCTTTTTAATTGCTTACTGTCTCGCTTTTACATTTAATGCATAACTGTAAATATAAAACCTATGTGTAGTTTTACGCGTTCCGGAATAATTAAATTTATATTATTCTTTTACTGATTAATGAAGATCATTTTCGATTTCCAAAGATTGATATATGCACTAATACAGGTTGAATTTAATCAAATCATAAAACCTTTTTATATAACCTTAAAGGCACATTTTCACATTTTCTTCTATTTCACTTAATGCCGGCGGAAAGTGGCACGAGTCTGTAGTTCCTTTACCTCTCTAATATTAATACAGAATGATGTAAAAGCGTATTTACCGCTTTAGTGAAATAAAGTACATAAGTCAAAAACTACTTAGGTTTGAAATAGGACTTTTATTATGCACTACATTGTTGCCCACATTGTTTAAATTGTATAAAACATTATGTGTAAAATTTATTTACATTGAGCAAAATGAATAGATCATCTATTAATAAGTTTGTTTGTTACTGAAAAAGGCCTCATGAGTTATAATTTCATAATCTAATACATATCTCAAAAAAATCTAAACAGATTTTTATGAAATTCAGCTAAGCACATTCGTAATTAAATTAAGTAACTTCCTATTCAAAGATATCCGAATTGCTTTATTATATTTGGAAGGTACTATGCAAACACACAGATACACAAAATGCGCACCTTAAACTTAATAACACCTTTCTCTATGTTGGGATTTACTAAAATGTCTTCTTCACGCATATAGATAGGTTTACATCCAGATACATTAGCTTACTACCTCGGTATATAATGTTCTATTATGAACACAAGGGGTTCAATTTTTTTTTCCATAAGTTCCTATATAGGGTGCCCTAAAAAGCAATAACAATATTTTACCAAGTCATCTGAAAATGCAAGTAGACATTAGCTGTAGGGTTAATAATTAAACCTGTGGTTACCAAACTTTGCAGGGGAATTTTAACCAATTTCTCTGACGTCTATGTGAAATATCGTTAAAGGGTTTTGTACCCTTGGGAGTAAAAACTTATTTTAAACCCTGTTCTTAAACAATAAAATTTACACAACTCAACACCTCTGACATAACCTCTAAACAAAAACTTATCTAATGGAGCCCAAGTGTGGGAATCATTGTGCCGGGTCTAGGTTAGACGGATCTGTTCCCACGTTGTTATGCGCATGCGCGTATGTTTGTCACTTTATGTTCGGTATAGCATAACCTGTGTGTCTAGCCATTGATCAATCCCGTCGGAGAAAATCCTACCTCTTAATCCATATACCAGCATTGTAGTTGTAAACTGTGTAACAAATTTATAAATAAATAAATAAATAATATACTTACTAGACATAATTACTATGGGAACCAAACACATTCACATCTGTTCATAAAGAGACATGGACAGTTGCAACACTAGAGGACTGCCGATACGTTGCCAGCCTAAAGTGCTAAAGCTAAGGAGTGCTTTATGGAGTGATTTCACCGGCTTACTCTTTAAGCCGAAACACAGGAGCGCATGCACTGCTGCTTAGCGATAGGCTTAGCGAGTAAAGTGGTGTAATATGGATAAAACTTGCACAAGGTTCTGCCCACAAAAATGAACTTGCACAAGGTTGCAAAAAAGACACAAAACACCAATGGGATGTTCACTCAAGAAATATATGTCACTTGATCTATTATGTTTTGACATACATACATAGACAGATACCTCTTTCCCATAGGGATAGGGGTAGCCAGAGACTAAATTGTTCCACTCGCTACGATCATAGATAACATTTTAAAAAAAACGCCCCTCGCGTTAATCGAGTAATCAAAAAAAATCTTTTGCCAAATAATGCCTTACATCGCTTTAGAAAAGAGCTGATATTCTTCAAACTGCTAAAGCGATTTTTACCAAACATGGCTGAAAATCACCGCAAGAAAATTGGCTTTTGGATGAAAAAAACTATAACGAAATCGATCCATCGGCATGAGAGCTATGATGCCATACACACACACACACTGACATCGACGACAAACTTATTACACCCCTTTTGCGTCGGGTTTTAAAAAATACAAATACAAAACAATTTTTATATCAATGTGATCACTAGGAGCCTCCTACTACTAGCTCTAGTTTAACCTCCTACTAATCAATATCTGGGCAAAGTGGCGCGTGCGCATGCAAGGCGAAACATACATCACTGCCACTTTTCAGGAAGGAGTTGGAACGAATCCACAGCCTAGAGCATCGAAGCAGTTATATTGCATATTACTACATCACTAGGTACATAGTATAAAACAAAGTCGCTTTCTCTGTCCCTATGTCCCTATGTATGCTTAAATCTTTAAAACTACGCAACGGATTTTCATGCGGTTTTTTTTAATAGATAGAGTGATTCAAGAGGAAGGTTTACAATTATGTATAATACGTGCATAATATTCCCTGCAAAGCCGGAGTGGGTCGCTAGTAACAGCATTAAAGTCATCGGTTCTTTAAAATAACTTAGCGTAAGCTACGCGAATAGAATTTAATAAATATGAAAGTTTGTGTTAGGACGAACTTTGGTTTGTTGATAGCTTACATATAGGCTACTTTTCATCCTAATTTTTCCACGGGATGGACTCATTATTCACGAGAGCGAAGGGGGCAAAAGCAAGTATTCACCGTATTAAATAGCAGATAGTAAAGGTTTGCCTGATGATACTGGGCCGACGCCAAAAAGAAGACTCAGAATAGAGAAGTCCTGGAGAAAGGCTGTCGAGGCCCTATGCTCCACGAGGAGTTAAAGGATCAATCATCATGACCATCATCATCAAATGATGCAGTTGTAAAAAGTTTTTTTGTGAAAAGAGGAGAAACGATCTAATCATAAACCGTCGACATTTTAAAACTAGCTTTACCCAAAGTTTCGATGATAAAGTTAAACATTCACTTAGCAATGGCGACGGCAAAAAAGAAATTACATAAATACTCGGACACGTGCAAGTTGCCAATTTCACTTCGACGAACGAACTGTATAGAAGAGACACAGTTTTTTAAGTTTTTACATAAACATTTCGTTACAATAGCGCTTTATTTTAATGCAGGATTGTATGAAAATACTTTCTTTAAAATTTTGCTGTAAAAGCAATTGATAACTTTATGTAGTTTTTGAAATATCACAAGTTTTATAATGACCTCCATTTGACTTTGGCGAGGATTCATATGAAAGACATCAACGCGTTTAAAAAAAAACAGTTTTTTTTGTAAAATAACAATTGTAAAAAAAGTAAAATTAACCTATTTTAAAAATTGTTTAATCGGTTACCCGCACAGTTTTTTTTTTAAAGACTTCAGTAAATTCGTCAAGCTTAAAACTTTGGTATTCCAAGAGTGCAGTACTATTTCTAATGTATTCATAATCTAACATTTCTTCAATCAGTAGCAATGACAGCGACACCTTTCGATTGCTTTTTGTCGAACGAAAAAAGGAGACAAAAAATCACAATGGCGGCTGCACTTTCTAAAACGCCGCGCGCGCAGGGTCCAGGGATTTAGCGAAGCCGATTAGATCGATGGAAACGTTAAATAAAATACACGTATCTGTGGTCGACGCCCGACATGTTTCGAACCTATCTGTGGTTCTTTTTAAAGGACCTAGAACGGATAGCTTAATGAACCGTGGAAACGTTATGTTGGACATAAATCTACTTTCTTTTGTTTGCTCTGAATTGGCTAACTGCTATCCTGAGGGAACTTTCCTATGCCCTTCTCTAGGGTTAAAATTACGTCTACATCAAATTACAACTAAATAGGTTCATCCGTTTAGGGGTGATGATGATGAGGTAACAATAGACAGACAGACATTTTCGCAAATATTAGTATGATGAATTGATGAATAAAAATCCCGTAGTAGTTTTATTTGAAAGAGTGACCAAAACGCTGTTTAGAATATCATATATTCGAGGACAATTAGTAGTTTTTATAAATTCATTTTGAAGTGAAAACTTCTTAGTTAGGCACTTTTTGGGATGAGATAAAAATGTTAGACGTATGTAAGACGGAGAGAGAGTTTAAGTACCAGGATGTCAGGATCTTTTGAGAGCTTATTTTGAAATGCGAATGAAGCTAGAGTCGCGTTCGATTTTTGAAGTGTACGTTGATTTTGTCGCTTTAACGTATGTGCGTTTGGCCTAGTGGTATGAGGTGTGGAATAACAGTGTTTTCTATCAGGTGATCGCAGTTCAAATCTTGTGTATTTTTTTTCTATTTTTATTTTTTATTTTTGCGCGAGTGTGCGTGTGTGTAGTTTTCACTTCTGTCGGCATTTCCGGAGTGCTACCCGGTGTTTTTTTTTCTGAAAAATCTCTTTGTATTGGTTGCAAAAACAACTCTTCTCGTTCGCTTATCTTTACTAGGGTAATAGGTCGATATCTTTTATTTACCTTCTTATAACCAATTGCTAGGGTCACGGTCCCGCAAAATGAAAACTACTGACATTCAAGGTTCACTACGATGCAACGTTCAACCTCCATTGCGCCCTCTCAATGGCCGTAAACACAACCACCGGAACAAAACCAGCAACGCACTGCACGCTCGACGGCCCAACTTTCATACCTCGAAACATTTGAATCGGAACCTATGACGCGTCGTCTCGCTGATGTTCGAGGTCCATTGCGTACTGGTCAATGAAAACACGGAACTGTGGGCATGGAGCCGTCAATGTAAGTGACCTACAGCACGCTTGACAGATCAGCAAAAACACTTGGTACAGCTGATGCTAGCCAGTGCAGAACTGGAACTCTTCGGACCATAGTGTGTGTTTATTAGTTTAATTTGAGTTTGATTCTGTTATCGTTGAGGTTAATGACTCCATGTTTACTGTAACCAATGTATTAGGCTTGTTTTCTAGGCATACGAGGTGTTTTAAAAATGTTCCAGTTTTATTAAAAACCCGTATCAATGAATCAAGAATTTTACTTCTCGATTTATTTTTAAGGTTTATGCGTTAGAAATTATAATTCTAAGCAACCTGGAAAACAGATAAATTCGAAAAGTAAAGCTATGGTTGGGAATCTAACCCGGATCCTCATCATTCCGTGATGCGTGCTTTTATCGCTCTCAATATTTGTCATTTTCGAAACTCATTTATTGTCCGTCCTTGTCTTTAATATTATTCGTCTCATCCACTTAAAGGTTGACTGAAAGTGATAGAAAATGGACTAAAGGCATCTGAATGAAAGTCGAATTTTTAAAGCCAAGTCTATATTAATAACTTCTTCCAAAACTTACACTCCTTCGACATATTTGAACAGGAAGAGATCCCTTAAAAAGATTATGTCTGTCTTTGTCCATATTTATGTATCTTACTATTTGTCGATTGTGCTTGTTTATTTTAATTTTGTTAAATTATGTGTTTACATAAATATTTGCGTCACGCGCCCATCTGTGCGTCACTGGTGGTCACGCAGACACCTGACCGTCACGTCAGCCGATGCACTCGTCGCGTCAGCGTCATTTTTCGGTTGCATGGTCGTGACCACCGCGCGAATCAAACAAAGTCCTGCCGCTCCACTGGAGCATACACCACGTGCCGCCTCTGGCGTAGAACGGAACCAGTGTACATATCCGTGACAGACGGACCGAATAGCTGATTTTTTTATTGGTTATAAGCAAGCTAGCGAGCAGCGGCGTGGCGTCAAGTATATCAGAAGGCAAACCGAAGGGAACTTAACTAGCCTTTTCCTCTAATTCTGCACAATAAATTGCCCAACTGCCTTAAAATAGACAAGCCAGTGGGAATCGAGTTCTATGGACGCCACGCCACTGCTAGCGAGTCATTTGATGGTAAGGTAGCGCCATCCATGCAACATTGGCGATCCACTGCACACCGAAGCCAGGGATGCCAGCAACACCAAATAGTTGCAGATGCCTAGAGGGCTAAAATAGATGGATAGCTCTTTTGGCTAGTAATTTAACAGGCTGCCTCACTCTACGCAGGAACACAGCAGTGCAAGCAAGCACTGCTTAGGAGTAGTGAGTGAGACGGTGACCACATTTTTCGGTTGCATGGTCGTGACCACCGCGCGAATCAAACAAAGTCCTGCCACTCCACTGGAGCATACACCACGTGCCGCTTCTGGCGTAGAACGGAAGCAGTGTACATGCCCGAACCGAACCCAGTGGACGGACTAAATAGGGTGTTTTGAAGTGAAATCTTCTTTAGCGGCGCTGAGCGCTTTTTGGGATGGGTAAAAAATGTTAAACTCGAGTCAGGCGTAAGACGGAGAGAGAGTTTAAGTAGGTACCAGGATAGCAGATCCTATAAGAGCTTATTTTGAAACACGAATGAATTGCGTTCGATTTTTGAAGTGTTTTTTTGTTGAGTCGTGGAGCAAAAGTACTAGGGCATCAGCACATTGTTAGAGGTCTGTCAATATAGATAATACGTACGTTTTTTTTTGTAAGCGGCCAGTACGTTACGCATCTTGAACGTTACGGAGGTTACAACATTAAAATGTAATCTAAGCTGCTTTCACTTCTGCCGGCGCTCCCAGGGTGCTACCCGTCGCTTTTTTTTGTTTATGCGAAAGCATGCAAAGGAGCACAATCACGTTTCATAGTAAGCATAGATGCTAGCTAGGGGGGAACAAGCTTGCTTAATAAATGCCTTGTTATATGATGACAGCTAGATACTGTTCAAAGAACACGGACGCTGGCAGGAAATTGCATTCCTCGATTTTCTGAACAATAAAGAGCGAGAACCGCATGGTGCCAATTTCATAGCTAACATAAGGGTGTAGAAACTGCCTAGGTCTGGTGGTATGAAAGAAGGGAGCTGGAGGAATGATTGTGCGGGTAGTGGGTCACCTGATAGTAAGTGGACGCCATTTATGGATCATTGGCGAGCTATGAGGTCACCAGAGTAGAGGGAAGGTACTTTACTTCTTTTCGAAAAGCCAAATATAGGAATAGCTGGGAGGCTCAGAAGGAACAGATCCAGCTTGCCAGGATCAGTCGGAATCTTTCAGCCGTCTTCGTAGAAGCTGTTGCCCAGGGTGGACCTCGAGGAGGTAGATTCTGCCCAATTACCACGCCATGGGGGAAGGTGATGCAACACAATGTATACGCGTATCCTGAAGACTCCCCATTTCATGGCTTTTGAGATTCCAGATGTGTTGCCAGCATAGAGGGCTAAGATAGATGGATGATTAACGATAGGGAATGAAGTTTTAATATTTGAAGTCAATTATTATTGCCGGTGACTTAAACCTGGACCTGCTTTTCTCGGGTGCAAACCAAATAAGCTTTCTGACACTTGTGCATAAGTATGGGCTCACGCAATTCGTTTCGAAAGCGACACGAGTCACTCAAACCAGCGAAACTTTGATAGACGTAATTTGTTCTAAATCTGAATTGAAACCAACAGCTTTGACGGTTACGCACAATAAAGACCTGAGTGATCACGGATTTATTTATGCTGAGTTTCCACTATCCGTTCCTAAGCCTAAGCCTAGAACGGTCACATATCGACCATTTGACCACTTTGACACCGACACATACAGCTGGGCCGCTTCTATAACGCCATGGGAATGGGTAACTGAGGCACGGGACGTGGATGAAATGGTTGATAGGTTCAATGCGCTTATTCTTGGGTTGTTTGATCATTTCGTTCCTGTACGTACTCGAACATTCAAAGAGCCTCCTACGCCGTGGATTACAGATGTAATAAAAAGGATGATGAAAGAGCGTAACAAAGCGGAAATTAAGGCTAGGAAGTTTAAAAGTCCGGAAAATATCCGTAACTATCAATCGCTTCGGAATCTTGTGACATCGGCAAGACGTAGCGAAAAAGCAGCTTATGTGTCGAGTAATGTCAATAAACATATTAACAACCCTAAAAAGATGTGGGGTGAGGTTAACAATCTCCTGGGACGGCAAAAGCAGGATACGATACCCCTTCACTTACGTAGTCCGGATAAAATTAACGGCTTCTTTGTTGACTCTGTGCCCCCATTTAATCATGCTCTGCAAACTAATAGCCATATTATGTCTCATTTTTGTCTTGATGGAGGGTCCGATGCCTGGCAGCTGCATGGAGTCTCCAATGATACAATTAATCGCATCATTGCCTCGATCAGTTCTAACGCCGTCGGTAACGACGGTATATCGATAAGAATGATTAAGCTCACTCTGCCACATTCACTCTCAGCTATCTCATGTATCATGAATATGTCACTGATGTCTGGCAGGTTCCCGCGGGCCTGGAAAACGTCTGTCGTTAAACCTATACCTAAAAAAGCGAGAGTAGAAACTTGCAGTGATCTGCGCCCGATAAGTATATTGCCCGCTCTTTCCAAAATTCAGGAGAAAGTGGTGCTTGAGCAGTTACGGACGCGCTTAGAGAAAACCAAAGTTATTCCTGAGGCTCAATCCGGCTTTCGCAGGCATCACAGTACTACTACGGCCATGTCCCACGTAGTAGATGAGGTATTAAATGCCTCAAACGACGGGCGCGCAACGATTTTGGTTTTGCTGGACTTTAGCCGGGCCTTTGACTGTATTCTGATTCCTACATTGTTGACCAAAATGAAGAACTATGGATTCTCTGAATCAGCCTGTCAATGGTTTTTGAGTTACTTCAGTGATAGAGACCAGATCGTTGAATGTCCTGATGCTGGCGGCAGACCGCTGCGTTCATCGCCTCTGAAGCTCGAAAGAGGAGTGATCCAGGGATCAATACTCGGACCCACCCTGTATAGTATATATACCGCGGACATGCTCAATGTTATTAAACATTGTTCGTACCACATGTACGCGGATGATACTCAGCTGTTTAAGCACATACTCCCTTCTCAGCAGAACGTGGCACTGGCGGTATCGCAGATCAATGAGGATCTTGAGGCTGTGGCCAACTGGTCCAGTAAAAACGGTCTTATAATTAATCCCACCAAATCGGTCTTTGCGGTGCTGGGTACTAGACAGCAAAAAGAGAGGTCTCGTGCTTTTGGTATGGATCTGCGAATATCGGGGTTGCCTATTCTGGAAGAACGTCAGGTGAAAAATCTTGGACTGGTCATGGAGGATTCACTTAGATTTGAAGCCCATGTCAACATAAAGTCATCTAGATGTTTTGGGGCTCTCAAATCTCTCTTCAAGTTGAGGCCATACCTCTCGGCGGATGTGCGCGAACGCCTATCGGATTCACTCGTTTTGTCTCAGTTGGATTATTGTGATACGGTGGATGGTCCGTGTTTACTGAAAAAGACCCAAAGAGCAGTGCAGCGGGTACAGAGCGCATGCGTACGGTTTTGTCAGAACATCCCCCGCCGCAGTCACGTGAGTCCATATTTGAACAAGTCTGGCATCCTTAACATGCTAAACAGACGCACCCTGAGAATGGCATCGCTGGTGTTTAATTTGAAGCAAAGTGGTATCCCGCCTTATTTGGCGCGTAAGCTAGAGTGGACCGATCGCCGCAATGCAGGTTTGCGATCACGGGGCGAAACGATCTTGCTTCCGCGGTCCCGTCTCCAGGCATTTAGAGGTAGCTTTCGCTACGCTGCTTCTAAGTGTTGGAACGACTTGCCTCCGCCTGTAAGAAGTAGTGGGACCCTTGCAATGTTTCAACGACGTTGTAAGACCTGGTTGCTAAGCATGCAGAACCAAGCGGGTGCATAGGATAATGAGATATGCTTTCTGGAACGAATTGCCTAATTAATCTACTTGACTATGTTTTGTACCAGTACCTACAGTTTTATGTGTATCGAGTCAGGAGTCAAAAGTTTATTTTGTAAGGGCTCTTGGTAATGGCCTGTGTGTTGGTCCTTATTTGTGTGTGTGTGTGTGTTTCATGGGGGCGGCTGAAAAACAGCGCCTGTTTGTCAACAGATTGTTAGGTCTGGGTGGCACAGGCATAAGCTGAGCTGCAACCCATTTCAATAGTTTGTAGCTTTTTATTGTTTACATGTATACCTAAATGTAATTGCAAACTGTTGAATAAATATCTTTTATTATTATTATTATTATTATTATTATTATTATTAAGTGTAGGAGCTTCACCACCAATACATATATACAGTCACGCCTCTTTCCCCTAGGGGTAGGCAGAGACTACTTTGTTCCACTTGCTACGATCCTGACATACCTTTCGCTTCATCCATTCATCAATCTCTTCATACATGCTCGCCAGATGATCGAGTGATCAGTTGCTAGCCGCATATTTTAAATTAAAACCGATCACTATTTTAAAACCCCTTTCTACCTATACCTAATCATACTAAACGTTGCCTTTAGGTGTTACCGTAGGCTCTGTCTACCCTGTAAGGGATAAAGACGTGATTCATGCATATTTATAAAAGTGTTTTATTGATGCGCGAGCGCAGTCATGAGGCGAATCAAACACGCCGCGTCCTGCGCAGTCACGGTATCACTGAACTATTAACGGCCGGTTGTTAACGCTCTAGTAAAACCGCCTTTAAAGCACTAGGGAGGAAATGCTGACATTTCTAGTAAGACTTGAAATTTGGTGAACGTGTGTAGAATAGATGACTGCAAGTACTAGTAGCTTTTTTTAAATTATTTCTTTAAGTATTCATTCATTTATTGGATCTTATTTTGCCGTCTGTATTTATGAACAAAATTTTCGTTTTAACTTAAGTTAATATATTAATAGCAACCTATGTTAACCTACTTACTCTATAGTAAGTAGGTATATAAAAAAATCTAGCTATACGTCCCACAGCTAGGCACAGGCCTTTCAGTGTGAGAGAACTTGGGCTATAGTTCCCACGTGAAATATTTTCCTTCACCGAGAAGCCCATGGTAAATTTAAGATGTCATTCCGCACTTAAATTAAGAAAAACTGAGAGCTGCGAGCCCGGGATTAGAACTCACGACCCTTTGCTTGAGATGCCATAGAACCCACTAGGCTATCGCGGCTTTTTTTTCGTCCATTCCCTCGATGGACTTTTAGCATCTGCGCGGGTAGAGAAGCAACTTCTACATTCTATGTTTTTTCTTTGCTTCTAGACCAGCTTGGGAGCATTAAAATGCTCCTTACCGCCCTCTGAGTAACTGTTAACTATTATTGTAGCTATGCAAGTACCATTCGACAGACTGTAGTCTATTACAAAAGTAATTCATCCGTGGCAACCTTTACGGCGAAGCGTGAACTAATAATTGTGACAATATAAACAAATTACGAAACCATTGAAGCTTCGAACCTCTTTATTCTATGTCGGTCAATGCAATCCGAATCAGTCGTGATGACTCTGTGAAGTAATAATTAAATGGTGGATTAAACTAATTTAACTTAAAAAACGCGTACAAAATAGCACTTTATTGTCCCGCTTTTAAAGAGTAAAAAATTCGTTGAATGCATTTGAAGATTTTAAAAAAGTAATTCGAAATGCAATTGATGAAAAATTTACGATTATTTCTATTGGAGTTTTAATGATTTTTAATCACGGATGAATCTGGAAATACGTTTAATGTACCTACATACATAATTATAATGCATTTTAGGTATCTGTGAAGATAATATTTATTGTGTGCGAGCTAGTCCTACTACTATTATAAATGCGAAAGTTTGACGATGTGATGATGTGACGATGTGACGATGTGACGATGTGAGTGAGTGTGTATGTTTGTTCCTTCTTCACGCTAAAACGACTGGACGGATTTAGATAAAATTTGGAACGGAGATAGCTGGTAACCTAAATTAAAACATAGGCTACTTTTTATCCCGGAAAATAGCATAGTTCCAGGGGGATAGCCATAAACATGTCAATTGCTAATTCGTTGTCAATTAATAATTACGAAGTCGCAGGCAGAAGCTAGTTTTAAATATGGATTAACTTTTATTTAGATAGAGACATAAATATCAAATAGTTTCTTCACCACACGAACGGATTTGGAATAATTTTTACTGCGGACTAATCATTGGCCTCCATATTTTTCGATTTACCGTCAGGGAAGGCAATCGAAATCCAATATTGAATCTAGATCTGTAAGGTAGCTGGTAGTTAAAAGGGATGAGACTTAACCTCAATTCGTTTTAAATTGTCGATACTTTTTTGAGAATATTTTTTTGGAATATTTTGGCATTCAAAAGCTAAATAAGCTTACGTTTGCATTGCTATTTCGCTACCCTAAGTTAAATGGTGAAAAATATTTTGAAATTATTTATGTGTAGCAAAAATAAAAGTAGTATTGGTAAATTAGAGGTTATTGTGTGCGGAAAAAAATGTTTATTTTATGAAATCTGACAAGATTATACTTACAACTATTTCACTTTTTTATGAACTTTAAAAAAGAAGACTGTACTAGAGAAAAATTTGACCATTTTTTGATACCTACTTTCATCAATTATCTACTTATATCTGCTATTTTCAGCCAATTTAATGATTCGTAACTCGACGGTATGTCAAACGGTCGTCCTGTACATTTTATAAAGTTAATTAACTCAGCAATTCATTTTAACAAACATTTGAAATCGACATCTTTATGTTAAAAAAGGGTGTCTTATCATTTTCAAGTTAGTAGTGGAGTTATCGATACTAGCAAAGCTCGATACTTTATCGATAGACTCTCCCGTCCCTTCGCTAACCGCACAATTATCGCACTATTTACCATTCCCAACCGCTGCTCCTACTGTTCGGTAGATCAATTTACTCTTACTTTGCTGTACCTTTGCTATCGAGTTCAAAAAAATGGAGGGTATTTCAGTATTAAACATGATCGCTAGTCTGGGAGCAAAAAAATAATGTATAAGCGCCGGCACGTAAGTCTAGCGATGACCTTGTTTGCGCAGAAGTATAAAATACGGTATCCGTGGGTGCGCAGATCCACGTGACTCATCATCGCTAGACTTACGTGCCGGCACGTATACCAGTTGCTTCTCTTCCCGCGCATATGGTAAAAACCCATCAAGGGAACGGGCAAAAATCTTAGTAAACATGTTATAAGCGATGCGGCAACCCGGTAGATCTGATGCTATCTCATACAATGAGTGATTGCGTGGAAATTTCCACTAACGACTCAAAAAACAGACTAATTCCGAAACTTTAATTAATCATTGATCATCTCGGATTGGATCCGTTTAAATTTTTCAAATGATTTAACTATTACTCGCTGATTAGCAAATCATTCGGCCAAGTTCGTCGTGAAGGTTGTAGATTGTCAACGGGTTTTTACAATAAATCTATTATAGAAGAAATCACAAAGAGACTGATTGATTCTGATGGGGGCCGAAGAGCTGGCAGCTTCCTCGCACAGCGAATCGGTATTGTGATTCAGCGTGGAAATATACTGCCACGGGTCTCTTTTTGTCCCATAGTTTTCGTTGGTCATAATTAGTCGTTAGTCATAATTTTTTTTGGTCATAACACGTGAAATCGCGCATTTTTCAGAAATTTTGGAAAAGCCATCAGAATGTAGCAGGTTAGGTTAATTTAGTTTACTATCAATTCTGAAAAAAGAATTTGCTGCTTCAGAAGTAAAACGCTTTATGACTAACGAAAATTATGGCAAACCGTACATTCGGAACTTCAATACATACTGCCAGCATCTTTGGCGCTGTGCCGCGGGGGAGCTCTTTTTACCCACGACGGAACGGAGAATATGCGTTTAGGGTGATAGGTTGTGTGTGTGTGTGTGTTTGTCCGCAAACGTATTTATATTTAATTTAGATCTAACTTAGTTAATTTATCTTGTTACATATTTTTAACTGTAGTTTTTTTTTAAGTTTCAAATAAATATATTATGAACTTAAAACATCAATTTTGTAAGGTTGCTTTGAGAAGCAGCAGTGCGCTGCTGTGTTACGGCGTGGAGAGTAACCCCCTTATTCATAAACGTTCTATAGGCTTCTACTAACTTATTAGCAATCGTTTGTCCTTATCTGTCACATTGACGTTTACCTTTCACAAATAAGGACAAACGATTGCTTTAGTTTAGTAGAAGCCTCTAGGGCGTTTATGAATAAGGAGGTTAGACACTAAAATTTCTGGCATATGTGGCATTTCTTAGTCCTAGAGGCTTGCAACGCATCTGCAACTCTCTGATATTGCGGGTGGCAGTGCTCACGGTGGCGAAATCCGATGGTTTTGAAATCCACGATCCTATATATTGACATACATGTATCACGATAATATTGATATTCTAATCCATGCCATAGAGTCCCGTTGGCGCTCCAAAAAACCAAACCATCAAAAACTCAAATCATCCCATAAAATACCAACAACTTCCTACGGGAAACTCATTCCCTTTTTCCCATGCCACAATGGCGCAGCAAGATGGCCGACGCTGACGTCACGCCGGAAACGGCTCCGTTTTGAATTTGGAACGGTCGAGCGGGCAATGGCGGAACATCCGGCGAAGACGTTACGATGAATGCGCTCGCGCAGGACTATTGATTGGTTATTGTCTTTTGAAAGTTTGAACGGATGCTACAGTTAGAGAAATACTTTCTTTTGAACAAACAAAAGCAAATGTGGTCACCAATTTAAGACGTACCCGCGACTATTATAAAGAGTCGCATCAATTTTGCTTCTTTCTTCTTTCTTGCTACCTTCTTCTCTTTCCGCGGAGATCGTAAAAGCCCATCGAGGGTTGGGCGAAAATCTTAGGAATCTATAGGCGATGCGGCTAGCAACCCATCACTATTTTGATTCCCCGTTCCACCTATACGCCCTCAATCACTTAACTTTTCTTACCTTAGGCTCTGTCTACGGTATCAGGGATGCAGATGTTATTAATATGAATGGTATCTAACTAATATTATAAATGCGAAAGTATGGATGGATGGATGGATGTTTGTTTGTTACTCAATCACGCCAGAACGGCCCAACGGATCTGGATGAAATTCGGTACATAGGTAGAGAAAAGTCTGGAATAGCACATAGGCTACTTTTTATCCCGGAAAATTGCGTAGTTCCCGCGGGATAGCGATAAACGAATTCTTTGCAGACGAAGTCGCTGGCAACAGCTAGTGTATGTATAAATACTTTGTTATCCCGGAAAATAAAACCATTCCTAGGTATGTACACAGATGAAATCTCGGACAGCAAATAAATAGTCGCCATAAAATTCTAAGTATAATTCAGGGCAAACCTACGGCCTTGTTAGCACAAAAAAGTATCTTAGCCAACCGACCTCAGTTTTTTGCCCACTAGTGGGATGCTCTGCGATGGCCATGCTTTTTGTTCTTTTGGGGTCAGTCATTAGAGGGCGGCGTGACCGTGACTCTGATTCTGTTTTAGGTCTAGATTGGGAAACTTCCTAAGACCTTCCTAAATACGATTTTAAATAAATAAATATATATCTTTGGACATTTTGACACCAATTGACCTAGTCCCAAACTAAGCAAAGCCTGTAATATAGTAGGTACTAGAAAAACAGATAAACATACTTATATAGATATATTCATACTTAAATACATATAGAACATCCAAGACTCGAGGACCAAATATTTGTATTTTTCACGCAAATATCTGCCCCGAGCGGGGATCGAACCCGGGACCTCAAGCTTGATAGTCAGGTTCTCTAACCATTGGCCTATCTGGGCATGATTTTCAAAGTCGTTAATTCTTAGCCCCCTCTGATTTTAAATTGAGGACTGGATGGCCTAGTGGTTAGAGAACTTGACTATAAAGCTTGATATCCCGGGTTCGATCCCAGATGGGATATTATTATGTGTTGTATGAAAAACACGAATGTTTATTACATACGTATTATGTAAATCACGTCTTTATTCCTTACGGGGTAGACAAAGACTAAGGTAACAAGACCTAAAGGCCACGTTTAACATGATTGTGAGCATATGTGGATAAGCGAATCAAATAATAAAAAAATATTATTGGACAAATTACATGCACCCATTGACCCAGTCCCAAACTAAGCAAAGCTTGTACTATGGGTACCAGGCAACCGATAAACATACTTATATAATGTAGATAAATACATACTTAAATACATACAACATCCATGATTCGGGCACAAACATTCATAAAATATTCTTCATACAAATGTCTGCCCCTACCGGGATTCGAACCCGGGACCTCTAGCTTCATAGTCAAGTTCAAACCACTAGGCTATCCGGTCGTCGAATAATTAGTAATATTATCATATTAAAATCAATATTTTTTACTACACAATAAAATTGATACTTACTGATTGAATTGATGATTACTTTACTCATCTGTTATGGGGGTGTGCACGCATCACGGAATGAAGAGGATCCGGGTTCAATTCCCGGCCATACCTAGCTTTACTCTTCGGATTTTTCTACGTATTCTTATTTTCAGTGTCGTTTAGAAATTTTACAGCGAGAGAATTTAAAAAAAAACATTTGAATGAATATCACACCGTATCATACCGTCTCTTTTACTCTTATAATGACTACCAGCGCGTGCGAAACGTCACAAAACGAACATCGAATTTCCAACTTCGCAGTGAGCCTGCAGATTGTACCCACTACAATGCCGAGCATAAAAAAGTGCCGCGTTTCACACAACTTCGCATGGAACATGACACGTTATTTTTGCTCGACGGTTTAGTTAATCTTTGGCTCTAGTTTAAGCTGAGTTCACGGAAGCGGTTGCGGTCTCACCTGTCAATAATGGAGGCTATTCTGACCGCACCGAGTTCCTGTTGTGATTGTTTAAGAATAGGCCACCGGCCATCTTGGAAGTGGCCTAGTCTCGAACCAGTCCTTAGGATAGACTCTAGTCTTAATACGGGCGAAATTCTACTAATATATAAATGCTTTGTGAATGTATGGATGTTTCTTACTCTTTCACGCCAGAACGGGTATATCTCTGGATGAAATGTGTAGTTAAAATTGTGTAGCATCGCCATGCTGTGCCATAAGGCGTACAAAATATGTTATAGCAATTAATTGATTTTAGTTACGAGCCACAGTCAAAATTAATCCCAGTCTGACAAATATAAAAAAAAAAACATTTTTTTTAAATGATTCACAATCTTGTGTATTTTTTTTGTTATGTTTGTTGTATCGATTCAAACTTTCGCGATTTTCACACATTATTATTATAAAAAAAGCGGGACTTAGGGCCTGTTTCACCACTCCTTAATTGTCAGTTATCTATGATTCCGTCTCTATTTATTACTACGAAACAGACAGAGACGTCATCATAGATAACTGACTGTTAAGGAGTGGTGAAACAGGGCCTCAATCAAGCAAATAAAATGTATTTTTGTAAATACCTCGACGTTTCGGACGCGACTTTGCATCCATGGTCTCGAGAGGACTCACGTCGAGGTATTTACAAAAATACATTTTATTACATAATGAAGTCCCGTTTTTCCTACAATAATGTGTGTTGATTATGGGTTTTAAAATCCACTCTTATTTTTGTTCAAGTTCTTAGAAATCAGAGTTTTTATCATAAATCTAATACGATCTAGGTTACTCGCGCTGATCTTGTCTATACATTTTGTTGAACATAATCAAATACGGTTAGCCGTCCTTCCGCTCCGTTATAATGGATAGGATGTTTGAGCTCTTCATAAAGATAGGGCTTGTTCACAATAAATATATATAAAAAAACTAGCTGTTGCCCGCGACTGCGTCCGCGCAGATTTAAATATAGCCAATGACACTCACAAATAATGTGGCTTTCTATTGGTACAAGAATTTTCAAAATTGGTTCGGTAGATCTAGAGGCAACGTCATCAAACTCACAAAATTTACATTAAAATATTAGTATAGATATATAGGTATATTAAAAAGGCCGCCATTAAAAGGGAAGAAGAGTAAGTGAATAAACAAAATTACAAAAAAACATGCCGACTATACTTTTTATTATCTTAAATTGCAATCTAATATATCAAACATACGTATACCTACCAAATGTCAAGTCAATTCGAGTTTGATAAGTGGCCGAAAAATGGTATGCAAATTTTGAAGCAGACAACTTACACTCATTCTCAGCATATACATCACTACTTATCATCATTACTTATATTTTTGAGTATTTTTACCTAATTTGTAGTCTTTTTTAATTTGATTTTGTGGCAATAAATTGTTATTTCTTTCTTACTTTTCTTTATACATGGTCTTAGTGATAAGTTCACGGTTGTGCATTTGTTGTCCTGTATTCATCCTTTTATTGTGTTTATATACAGTAAAGATTACATACATACAAGTACAGCGAGTACAAAAACTTGTAATAGCTAAAACTTTCACTGTTACACCTCAAATATCTCAAAAAGCTCACCATCTTTGTACCTTAACAAAAGAAAGCTTTCCTCAGGGCCTGTTATTTATTAAAGCTACAACTATAATGCCGCTAAACCAAAGTCCATGCTTCTAGCTTTAGGCTATTCCTCTGATTCTGTTTATTTTACCTTGACAGTGGGTGTTCCGGCCACTTTGACGGGCGCTCGATCGAGTTTACGACGCTTTCGTGGTTTAAAAAGAGTAAAAGAAAAAGTTTATTTGTAACAAAATAAAAAGTAGTAAAAGAATTTTATAAAAAAAATGTGGCACACTTTTTTCAGAAAAAACATAAAGCAATACTTAATATTTTTTCATGAGAAAAATCATTTTGAAAAGTATATTTTTCTGGTTGACAGACACCTTAACTTATTATTAATTTCACATTGATATTTTATCACCGTTTGGGAACTACAGCCCCAAGCCCTCTCATTCTTAGAGGAGGCCTGTGCCCAGCAATGCAACATATAGCCTGGAACTGATAATCATCTCCTCACGTTCATAGTAAAAGGGGTACAGACAGAGGGACAGCAAAAGCAAAGCGACTCTACCGTTCCCTTTTACAGTACGGGAATATCTAAGAATTTTTTGTCCTTTAAAAACCCATAAAATTTGGGTCAAACGTGATCAGTATTAAGTACAATTTCTAACTCAGAGGTCACTCAACCCCAACTGACCTGTCTCAAGCTCAAGACAGGTGGTAGTTAGCCGTTACACTTCCCCTTACTTTGAGTTAAAGAGGTTGAGAAAAAATGTAACCACCCTATCAGCTGTTATCGAGTCAATGAAACGTATTGTTTTACGTAACTTTTAGACTTAATAACTACATGGGTACAAATTAGAGATACTGTAATGCTTGATGTCATTTTTTGGGAAATCAGGCAGGATTGTGTGCTTTAAAAATGACAATTGAACTTTTAACAATATGGCGGAAAAATAATTAACACTAGATTTTTTAAGTCAGTATAACTCAAAGTTAATTTTTAGTCCAGGATTAAAACGTATGGAACTATCACCGGCCCTAAAAGTTAGAGAATTAAGAAATCAATTTATTATTTGACACATAATGGAGATGTGCATAAACTGTCAACCGCTTAAATTTGATTCGTCACGTTTCCCGCCAAAACCGAAATTCCGTTAGCAACCGCCATAATTAGGCAGGAGGTATTTTTTCTAAAACACTTTCCGTATCTTTGTCATCGCAGGAAATGACTTCACCCTCTATAATCGAGCGATAGTACCACGCGCCAAGAAATTTGAATAAAAAAGAACCTAATAGCTGGCAACTTGAACATATGCCATTCCGAATTCAAATTTTAAAAATAGTTACGTTCTTTTGTTATCTATCGAATTGACGATTTGTATTTTATTGTAAGCTGTCATTACGCGTTTAGTTGTTCTATTTCCAACCTTACAATGTTTGTTCATGGTTCATTTTATCATTTTTAACTTAGAAGGATGTCGTTACATAACTTTAGTTACAATATTGAACTCAACGGCATACAATTAAGGTTCGATTTTGCTTTTTATAAAGTTTAGCTTCTGTAACAGCGATCGCTTGAAATTGATAATTGTTGCAATTTTGCATCATTTGCTTTGACAACTTCCTTTGGAAACTGTTTTATTTTGAACTTGTACTATACTGTACTAATATAATTGTGTTTTTTAATACATACATACATATCGTCACGCCTCTTTCCCACAGGGGTAGGCAGAGACTACTTTGTTCCACTTGCTACGATCCTGACATACCTCTTTCGCTTCATCCACATTCATCAATCTCTTCATACATGCTCGTCGGTTTCGGGTACTCTTGACCTGGCCTTTCTCCAAAACGTCCCCAATTTGATCACGGAACGTCCGCCTAGGCCTTCCCCTCCCAACGCACCCATTCACACTCCCCATATAAATCTGTTTAGTTAATCTTCTTTCATCCATCCTTCATTTAATTATTTTAACTTGCATTTACCATCGATTTAACCAGAAATTTACCATGAACTTTTCGGTGAAGGAACCTGCACATATCTGCAAAGCAACTCAAAGGTGTGTGTGAAGTTCCCAAGTTTCCGTTTAAGGTGGGCCCACTGAGCCCGCGTGGGAACTAATAGCCCAAGCCCTTTAATTTTGAGAGGAGGCCTGTGCCCAACAGTGGGAAGTACATATATAGACTGGAGATGATGATGAGATGATTTTGTATTTATCACTTGTTTTTCCCGCAGTCTTGTCTGACCGAGCTGCACGCGCTCTATAATAATATATGAATCGATTTCTCGCGGGATCTTTTCAATATTCCCTTATGAAAAATATCTAACTCCCAACTAAAGATCATATTCTACCAAGACACAGAATTTCAAGTAAATCTGTGCAGTCGTTAACTCGTGATTGTGGAACAGACAAACAACACCATGGAACATACAGACCTTCTCATTTAGATACGTAAGACGTACCTACTTAAAAAAAAACACGTTAATCATAACTTGCTATTCAGAGTATTGGGTACCTTTTCGAACTAACTATACCTTAAACGGGAACAAAAAACATCGTCGGCCATAAAAAGAACCTGTACGCGAAAAAAAAACTCAGTTTTATCAATGAAGCCCTTTCTGACCTTATAGGTTAACAAACTCTCCCGACCTCTGACAGTTCCCGATGTAGCTAGCGCAAAAAAATCACGTGACAGGCACACCTGTTTCGCACACTGTCGTTTTTAAACAGCCCACACTTTGCTTTTGCAGTTTGAAAAGGCTCTATGATAATATTAAAATAGTGATATTACAGGAAAAATACTTACTCAATATAATTTTTATTTTATTAAAAACAGCAATAGGTAAACAAAATTGCATATAAAAGGGGCTGGTATTTTTATAGTAAATATTTTTGTTTGGATTTAATTCTGTTAATTTTTTTTTCCGATTTTTTTAAATTTTATTCTTATTAGTGGTGCAATTGTATGTTATTAGCTACGGAATTTTATTTTATTTCATGATATTTTTTTAAATGTAAAATTTTCAGAATACTCTGATCAGAATCAGTTATCAAAATAAAATCGCGTTCAAATCGCTTCCAAATCGTCCCCAAATCGCTCCACTATTTCACACCGCGCCCCTCAGGGTTGCCACATTTACAATTTAAATTAACGACAACAGGTGCTGAAATTATGTGGGAAACGTTAGTATTAACATATCAGACATCTATGTAAGTATTCACCATGCTATTTCCGTAGTTAATTCAATTACAGTGATATTATTTTTAGAAGGTTATTTGCCATCATGACTGCCTATAATAATTACTTAGCTGTTGCCCGCGACTTCGGTAGAGATCCCTTATAGGGATAAGTTCGCCTTTGTGCATATATTTACCTAATGTTTTTTTTTCTTTATGTGATTTGTCAAATTTTCATGTCTGGTTTTTTTATTTTTGTTTTTTTTTCTATAAAATTGTGTGTACATGCTCTTATATTTGTGTGTCTTGCAAAATGAATAAATGTCTTCTTTCTTTCTTTCGTTCTTTATTTGTGTCTGTTTCTTTATATTTGTACAATACAGCATTTACTTACTTAGGAACCTTACTTTGACGACGCGGTTGGCCTAGTTGGTAGTGACCCTGCCTACGAAGCAAGCGTTCGAATCCTGGTAAGGGCAAATATTTGTGTGATGAGCACGATTACTAGTTCCTGAGTCACGGGTGTTTCTATCTATATAAGTATGTATATCGTTGTCTAGTACCCATAACACAAGCCTTACTAGCGCTTACATTGGGACTAGGTGAATTGGTGTGAATTGTTCCCTGATATTTATTTATTTACTAGCTGTTGCCAGCGACTTCGTCTGCAAAGAATTCGTTTATCGCTATCCCGCGGGAACTACGCAATTTTCCGGGATAAAAAGTAGCCTATGTGCTATTCCAGACTTTTCTCTATCTATGTGCCGAATTTCATCCAGATCCGTTAGGCCGTTCTGGCCTGATTGAGTAACAAACAAACATCCGTCCATCCATCCATCCATCCATCTATCCATCCATCCATACTTTCGCATTTATAATATTAGTTAGATTCTGGATTATTATCATTATGTATTTTATTAAAACACTAACAGTCCCTAAGATAAATCAATTTAACTGCACCCAATTGTTTTTTTTTCTCATTTACTCATCTTAACTCTCAACTGGACGTTGTACAATTTACGATGTAATTTTTATTAAATGAATCTAATCTAAAAAAAATTGACAACCCTGTCTTGAAGGTGTCAAACATGTAGTGACCCTAGGCCAGACCTATTCCCGCCAGTCTATCGGCGCGTGCGTCGATGCCGTTACGTCAGGTGCCTCCCCCCCGCGCAGGTGGGTATAATGACCTTAGGGGTAGTCACCCCTGGCAACAGGTTGGATTTGGTTAGACGTTACGTTTTTTTTACTTTAAACGGTTTCCCTTAAGTAGTTTGTGAAGATAATTGTTTCTTTGCATAGTTAATAATTGATTGTATTATTAGTGCGTTAAAGTTTATCAAATTTGTATTTTTTAAATAAAGGCAAGGTTAATGTAAAAGTTTTTGATGAAATTTTATAATTTTACTGAAGTTTTTTTTCTTTTTTTTTTAGGCTTAAGTAAGTATTGATTTTAACTGAATAAGTACAAAACATTTATCTTATTAACTGTAACGAATCCTTGGATAAAAAAAATAAAAAAATATTATCAGGGCACCATTTACACCGATTGACATAGACCCAAACTAAGCAAAGCTTGTACTTACAATGGGTACCTGACAACGAATAAAGATACATATGTGCCTGCCCCTCTCGGGATTCGAACCTGGGACCTTTAGCTTCAAAGTCAGGGTCATTAACCACTAGGCTATCCGGACGTCAAAAAAACCTGCTGGAACTTTACGAAACGAACGAAATACAAATCATTCGAACTCATAATCTTTCAATAAGATGCCAGTATAAATATACATACATAAATCACGCCTTTATCCTTTACGGGGTTGACAGAGCCTAAGGTAATAAGACCTAAAGGTCACGTTAAGCATGATTGTGGGCGCATGGAACGAATAATCAAAATAGTGATGGGTTGCTAGCCGCATCGCCTATGTATAACATGATTCCCTCGATGGTATTTTACTAACTGCGCGGGAAGAGAAGCAACTGTTCCATTCCATGTTTTTAGGGTTCCGTAGCCAAATGGCAAAAACGGAACCCTTATAGATTCGTCATGTCTGTCTGTCTGTCCGTCCGTATGTCACAGCCACTTTTTTCCGAAACTACTCTTAGCTATGCTGTTGAAACTTGGTAAGTAGATGTATTCTGTAAACCACATTAAGATTTTTATACAAAAATAGAAAAAAAAACAAATAATTTTGGGGTTCCCCATACTTAGAACTAAAACTCAATTTTTTTTCTCATCAAACCCATACGTGTGTGGTATCTATGGATAGGTCTTCAAAATGATATTGAGGTTCCTAATACCATTTTTTTCTAAACTGAATAAATTGCGCGAGAGACACTTCCAAAGTGGTAAAATGTGTGTCCCCCCCCCCCCGTAACTTCTAATATAAGATAATATATTATGATAAAACTAAAAAAATATATATAATGTACATTACAATGCAAACTTCCACCCAAAATTGGTTTGAACGAGATCTAGTAAGTAGTTTTTTATTAATTTAATATTTGTCTGTCTATAGAAAAAACCACTATAAAATGACCTCACACTGCCTAAATTTTGCTTAAGAGCAGGGCTCTGCTAAGGCTGGATTTTATAATAACTTGGCAAATTTGTACGGAACCCTCAGTGCGCGAGTCCGACTCGCACTTGGCCGGTTTTTTTCTTTTCTCCCATACCAGCATGGAATATCATGGCAATACAAATAGTGTACAAAAAGAAGGAAAGAAGGAACGAAGTTATCAGTAGTGACGGTAGGTCGTCGACCTTACGTGTAATTACTCGATTGTAATACAATAGAGCAAAAACGAGTGACGATTAACAATTACAGCCGCGTCAATGACAATTATGGACTGTTCACATCTTCCTACTTGCTAACTATCAAACACATTGATACCTCCGAACGTTCCTATATTGTCACAATGATTCTCCTTAAAAAATCGAAAATCTTAATCGTGCTACAGGCGATGCAGCTAGCAACCTTCATTATTTTGATTCCCCTTTCCACCTATACGCCCACAATCACGCTAAACGTGGCCTTCAGTAGGCTTATTGTCTAACTCGTTCGCAACCGCCATCGTGTTCATTTTGACAGTTCATGTATGGGCTGACAATTGGCATCGGAATCAGCTAGTGTCACATTCATACAAGAAATGTCAAAATGAACACGATGGCGATTGCGAGTGAGTTAGACAATAAGCCTACACGTCTATACCTTTGGCTCTGTCTACCCTGTAAGTGATAAAGATGTGATTTAAAGATCAGCCTGAAAACCAGCGCTGGGTTCATGTAACCCAGCACATGCTGAGACTAGTACCTGTTGCCGGAACCTAGCCCGCCAAGTATATCTCTTTGTTTTTTTTTCTTCTCTAGTTTTAAATCTGTTGTCAACTTAATTTTTATCTGTTTATGTTGTGGTAGTAAATGATTTTTGAAGTTATAACTCCTTAGCGGCGTTGAGCACTTTTTGGGACGTGTAAAAAATGTTAAACTCGCGTCAGGCGTAAGACGGAGGGAGAGTTAGAGTACCAGGATATCAGATCCTCTAAGAGCTTATTTTGAAATACGAATGAATCGCGTTTGATTTTTGAAGTATTCTTTTGTTGAGTCGTTGGGAAAGAGTACTAGCGCATTGTTAGAGGTCTGTAAATATAAGATACTTAATACGTACGTTTTTTTTGTAAGCGGCCAGTACGGTACGAATCTTGAGTGTCATGGTGGTTACAACATTGAAACCTAATCTAAGCTGCTGTTTTCACTTCTGCCGGCACTCCCGGAGTGCTGCTCGTCGCTTTTTTATTTTATTTGTTTATTTTTGTACTTATGTATGTATACGAGAAGCGCACTGACACCACCTTCGAGTGTAAGTAAAAGCATTTTTCCTTTCGCGCCAACCTATGACATAATTTACGTAACTATTGTTGGCGGGATCCCACGGTCGCGTGTGAACTGTGGCTCCGAGTTCTAGGTTAGTTCATTATCAGGCTTGTTTACATTTATCTAGTGCAATGGGGGGCAGGAGATAGTAATTTTCGGTGAGTTCGTACGTTAATTAATGTTTAGAAAAGTCCCATTGAGGGAACGGGCGAATTTTAGAAGTCATGTTGTAGGCGATGCGGCTAGCAACCCATCATTATTTTGATTCCCCTTTCCACCTATACGCCCACAGTCATGCTAAACGTGGCCTATAGGTCTTGTTACCTTAGGCTTTAGACGGGGTAGCATATGGGAGAGACGTGATTTATATATGTATGTCGGTATGTATGTATGTGGAAGAAAAGATAAAAGTTGAAGACGAGCAATTGCTGCGTAGCTATTAGGTTTCTTAAAACGAAATCATAATACGTAATAATAAGACAGTAGCATCGTAATGAGTATTATCACACCCTTCCAATAAAATTCAACAAACCTGTACAGTAATGCACATTAACACGATTATAAGTCAAACAGTCATTAATTATCACTAACCGACAATTTCAGTCACGCAATGACTGACTGACGGTATGTAAGGGTAGGGTCAAAATGACCAATTATCATTTTTTTATTGGGAAGGGCTACTATTTGTTCTGTTCGTTGTAAGATAGAGTGAGAACGGAGTGAGTTTGAAAGTGAGAAGTTTATTTTAAATGTGTATCGGGATGTGTTGTAATTGTATCAGTATTAAGTCATCATCCATCATCATCATATCAGCCATAGGACGTCCACTGCTTTGGACATAGGCCTCCCCCATAGACCTCCAGTTGCCTCGGTTGGAAGCGGCTTGCATCCACCGTGTACCCGCGACTTTAACCAGCTAGCTTATTACGTAACTCGCTCGCAATCGCCATCGTGTTCATTTTGACAGTTCTTGTATGAATGTGACAGCTAGCTGATTCCGATGCCAATTGTCAGCCCATACATGAACTGTCAAAATGAAGATGATGGTGATCGCGAGCGAGTTACGTAATAAGCATGCAGTATGCTTATTGTCTAACTCGCTCGCAATCGCCATCGTGTTCATTTTGACAGTTCTTGTATGAATGTGACAGCTAGCTGATTCCGATGCCAATTGTCAGTCCATACATGAACTGTCAAAATGAACACGATGGCGATTGCGAGCGAGTTAGACAATAAGCCTACAGGTCATCATCGTTGGTGGACGTCCTACGCTGCGCTTGCCGATCCGCGGTCTCCACTCGAGAACCTTTCGGGTCCAACGACCATCTGTTCTCCATGCTATGTGTTCTGCCCATAACCACTTCAAATAGCTATTCACGCTATTCGCGTTGCGTTGAGTATACAATACGATATGCAAATTATTGTAGCAGCAAGTGAGTATTTAGTAACAACATTTGACTCGTAAATAATGCAATGCAAAATACGTGAAAAAATAATTTTAGTTTATTGAAGGTTGAACGTATTGTAATTTTTTTTTATATGAATAGGAAGGCAAAGGAGCAAGTGCGTCACCTGATGGTAAGTGATCACCACTGCCCATAGACACCCGCAAACCCGGAAGGATCGCAGATGCGTTGCCAACCTAGAAGGCTAAGATGAAATGCCTCCTGTGCTCGTAATTTCCCCGGCTGTCTTACTCTCTACACCGGAACACAGCAGTGCAAGCACTGCTGCTTAGCGGCAGGATTAGCGAGTAAGATGTTGGTAGCGATCCGGACGGACCTTGCACAAGGCCCTACCACCCGCAAAATTAATGAGATTATTCAATCTTTGCTGTACATTCTCGAGTCGCTTAGTCTTGGTTTATTAAGCTTACTGGTAGATTTTACACGTGCTTTTTACAGCATCCAGCCAGGGCCAAAAGCAACTTTATTTGTTAGCTTATACCATTCAAAGGCTAGAAATACTTGACGCCGACTCTCGTCTGAATTCCTTTTCCTTTTTCATTTACTTAAAACGCACTCTTAAGTAGGAATATACAATATACTTGTTTATTGTTAGTGTTATTGTTTTGTACTGATTTGTGGTGTTCAATAAAGAGTGTTTGTATTGTACTGTAATATCAATAAAATAAAAATATAATTTTTCGTCTATTTATAAACTTAGACACACTTAGTTTTTGTACAGTGAAAAGAAACGGTTAACTACATCAATAACTTATTAACGTCAAACGCAATCCATCGGACCGAGATGAAATTTCGCATAGAACTTGATCGAATTTGTTCGAATTTTGCCAAATGCCCGTCTGCTGGCGAGTTCTACGTAGGCGCGAGAGCTTATGTATGTGAGTTATTGCCACTAATCGACTTCCTTTCGAGAACCTATAGTTCCCTGTCTAACCAAGGGTTAGAACAAAGGGTAGCAAATTACTACAGTGCAAGCCTGCGCGGGGGCAGCGTAAATCTACCGGAAAATTGGTATTGTTTACAAAATAAGTCATTTCTAGCATTCGCGTTACGGCTGACTGGTGATTGGCAGAATTATTAAGTTTAGGCATTGTTTTTTCAATATTAGAAATCGTAAGTCGTTTAGGTATTTATTTGTAGTTTCTAGGGTTCCTTACCCAAAGGGTAAAAACGGGACCCTATTTCTGACTCAACTGTCTGTCTCTCACCAGGCTGTATCCCATGAACCGCGATATAGCTAGACAGTTGAAATTTTCATAGATGATGTACTTATGTTGGCGCTATTAGAACAAAATGCCTTAAAACAGATTGTTCTTATGTCTGTCTCTCTATTTAAAAAAAAAAAAATAGTTTATTTACTAAAAAGTTTCACAGAATTAAACATGTTACCTATGACCTTCACACTAGGCTGAGCCTGTCTCGTGAGGTCAATTCGTTACAGTTACTTGTTAACATTGATGGTCCAACACTGTTCCCATGCTAGATGGCGACTACATAGGTGAATAACCAATATAAAATTACCTCTCTCTGCCTACATTTTGCTTAGGGTAACAATGCAGAGTTCATCATCATCATCATATCAGCCGAAAGACGTCCACTGCTGGACATAGGCCTCCCCCGCGGCTCTCCACTCGGACCGGTCCTGTGCCTTCCGCATCCACCGCGATCCCGCGATCCTGATCAGGTCGTCGCTCCACCTTGTTGGAGGCCTACCAACAGCTCATCTCCCGGTCCGCGGACGCCATTCGAGAACCTTCTGACCCCATCGGCCATCGGTGCTGCGAGCAATATGTCGGCCACCTTAGTTCTACTGCGGATATCATCATTTCAGATTCTATCTCGCAGAGAAACCCCGAGCATAGCCCTCTCCATAGCCCTCTGAGTGACCTTGAGCTTCCTCATGAGGCCCATCGTTAGCGCCCATGTTTCAGATCCATATGCCGTCACTGGCAACACACACTGGTCAAAGACTTTTGACTCCAAACACAGCGGTAATTTGGACGAAAAGACACTGCGAAGCTTCCCGAACGCTGCCCAGCCGAGTCGGATGCAGAGTTATTCAATGTCAAACATTCAAACCAGTCCAAATAATAGCTCCTGTGTGTTACTAACCCAGGCTACGGGAGTAGATTCTCTCTCTCTCTCTCTCTCTCTCTCTGTCCCTCTCTAATCAGCCCACTTCCACTACTGCTAAGTTAAGGCCTCTTCATTCCCACGCCACTTTGCTCGGTCCTGTGCCAGTCTCATCTTCTAGTCCACGTTAGAGTGAATATTCTAGAATAAATATTGCTAGAGTCTAAAAAGCTGACAAATCCTTGAAAACTCACTGTATCTAATATCAAACGTAAAGCGCGTCCGTGCCTGTGGCGACGTGTTTATCGGCTCTACCTACCTGCGTAGGGTGACCATGTAGACCTAGATTCTATTATCTCATAGAATCTTAAAATATACGACAAGAACATTTTTTTTCGATCGTATCAATTTTAGAAAGTGCTTTGTGATTTTTAATGACAGTTTCTTTATCAGAAGAAAAGCAAAAAAGCTGATGTCACATTGACTGTGAGTGAAAATAGGCTTGATGTTTTAAGCCGTACAAAAGACATTTAACGTTAGGTTGGTAAAGGACTTTCTTGGTTGACTATACCATACTTCTTTATCGCTTCCTTAAAGCGATAAAAAGTCTTTTTCGACTAACTTGCTTGCTCAACTTTATTTGTCCTTTTGACCTTCGGCTCACCAGCCAGAGCGCAGTAATCAACAATTTCGTCTTGGTGTACATTTAGTTCATATGAATTGTACTCTGTCAGGTTGTTCGCTCTATGTTTCGGACTTCAAAATATCAATAAAAAAGGATACTTCAGGCCAAATTTATCTTTGACAGTGTGTTGTTTAGTCAGTCACGTCAGTACTAACGATTTCTTCTTCTTTCAATTTAGTAGGAAACGACGACTAATATTGAATCAAATAGAAAACTGAACTTTGCCTTAATAAAGAGACGTAAGTGAGGGACATGTTTCTAGAACAAACCCTTGATTGGAATTAAAAATTTCACACATTTTTTTTGCAAACATTACTAATATCATTCAGCAAGACTTGTCTTGTGACAAACATTAATCTACGTCTTCAAAGTTTCCATGACGCAACTTTTTTTGTACTATTGTGTCAATAGACGCATATATTATATTGCGTTATATTATTATTGCGTTTCAGGAAAGTTTTGAACATTTTAATATACTTAGTCAAAAGAGATTTACATTTGCCCCACCATTTTGTAGGACATTATGGTCACCCTAACTCTAATTAGCAATTCCTTTGTGAACCATTTTGTTAGTGAGCGTTTGTTTTAACTCGGATTCGTTTTTTCGCCGAATATGCGGACGCCATTTTGTATTTTCAATTAGCCGAATGAATTTCGAGGTCGCAGTGAATCATGGGTCATATAGAGTTTTACAGAAAATGTTATGTGAAGGTGAGCTGCTTTAGCTTTTGCTGCTATGATAATAAACATTTCTGATTCTGATTCTGATTCTGGGGCCTTACTATGACGTCCTAATTCCGACTCAGTTCAAGTTTTAGCTGTCACTTTTAGTATGAATCTGACAGCAAGCGAACCTAAACTGAAACGCATTAAGACGTCATGGTACGGCCCCTGATATGGAGCCCTGCCTCACCGGGACGTCACGGCGACGTCGCGGCCACATATACTATACACAAACGTTGCCAAAGCGTCACCGATTGGGGCTATCGCGTGTGAATTTGCCACTAGAGGCGCTAGTGTCGCGTGAGGTATTTCACTTTTCACTGGTTTTGGCGGGCTTCGTGACATAAATTATAATTTCTTTCATTTAGCAGTTGAAAAGTGATCTCTTTCGTGAATTCGCAAAATATGGATTATTTGGCGATGAATTTGAACGCTTTGAAAGCGGGATTATGAAAAAAATGCGCAAAAATAAGCGGCCTCAAAGAGCAGCTAATTCCTCTTTGTTTGTTTAATGTTTACAAACTTATTTTTTTGCCAAAATTATGCTTGTTTGCCGAGGTAACAGGGGCCTTACCATGACGTCCTAATTCCAACTCAGTTCAAGTTTTAGCTGTCGCTTTTAGTATGAATCTGACAGCGAGCGAACCTAAACTGAATCGCATTAAGACGTCATGGTAAGGCCTTCTAATTATACCTCTGGACCTTAGTCAACAGTGGCGCTAACTGGTGAGCAAAGAAACGATAGTCCCCCTAGAATCGCATTAAGACATGGTAACCCTCTTATCTCAGCAGTGTCATTATCTACTAAACTCTGTCTAAAGTTCTAAACTTAAAAAAACAACACATACATACATATTATATACAGTCACGCCTCTTTCCCATAGGGGTAGGCAGAGACTACTTTGTTCCACTTGCTACGATTCTGACATACCTCTTCAAACGTCTCCTATTTGGTCCAGGAACGTCCGTCTAGGCCTTTCCCTCCCAACGCGACCATTCACACTCCCCGTATAAATCTGTTTAGTTAATCTTCTTTCATCCATCCTCTCTACGTGACCAAACCAACTAACCATACTCTTTTCTATCCTACTTACTATATCTTCTTTCACACCGGCACGTTCCCTTATCACACTATTCCTTATTCTATCTTTCAGTGATACACCTTCCATACTTCTTAACGCTCTCATTTCTACTGCATTTATGAAAAAACAACACGGTGTAAAAAAGGAATCATTTATTTTCAATTCGACTACCGATGTCTCTAAACTACCTGTCACATCTTTTTTATTCACTAATATATAATCAAAGTATAGTTACCTCTGGGTGTGGTGTCGGTCCGCAGTTCACACGGTCCTCGTTATGATCACTTGTTTTTGTTTTTAAGGTGCTAATGATTTGTGACAGTAAGCCGTGGTAGCCTAGTGGTTTGACCTGTGGCCTTTCAAGCAGAGGGTCGCGGGTTCGAATCCCGGGCTCGCACCTCTGAGTTTTTCGGAATTCATGTGCGAAACTACATTTGAAATTTACCACGAGCTTTTCGGTGAAGGAAAGCATCGTGAGGGAACCGGAAAAATCCCAATAAGGCTTAGTTACGCTTCTGAGTTGGAATAGGTCAGATGGCAGTCGCTTCTGTAAAAACTGCCTACGCCAAATCTTGGGATTGAAGAAATGCCGGGAAAAACGCTAGGAAGATGATGAATGATTTGTCACAGTCTGCTTACTACTCACAAACTAATTTGGCCAATAATTAATATTACAATAGGCATAATTAATGTCTGTAGTATCTAGCTAATAAATCTCAAAAAATTGTTTAGGAAAAATAATGAAATATTGTTAGCATTAAGTACCTAGGATATACGTTAATAAAATTGAACTACCTTGCTTTCGCTCCCCCCTCTCCCCCAAAATAAAATAGATTGAAAGATGATGAATGACAAAGAGGACAGCTTATATGGTGGAAGAATGAGATAGTGAACAGAATGAATGTAACTAACTAGGCAAAATAGAAAAAGTACAAAAGTGGAAGGAAGATAGAAAGACAAAGTACGCAGAATGAAAGTACGAGAAGTAGTAAAAGCGAGAACTAGTATGAAAGCGAAGATTAGGAAAATTGAAAAAAATAGTCTCCGATTACGTTGGAGGTAGCTAGTAAAAAAAAAAATATAAAAAAAAAACTAATTTGGCCCAGTGATGTCTTCCTGGGGGCCAATTTTTGAAACTTACTTCTATACTTATCTGGGAGTAAAGAAAAAACATAGAATGCACCAGTTGCTTCTCTTCCAGCGCAGATGGTAAAAGCCCATCGAGAGAACGGGCAGTGTTAGGAATCATGTTATACGCGATGCGGCTAGCAACCTATCACTATTTTGATTCCCCTTTCCAACTTACTCTGTCTACCCCGTAAGGGAAAAACGTGATTTATGTATGTATGTATGTATGTTTTAATTTTGATTAGAACAAAAAGCATTTCTTACTACTCCGCTATTTATGTACTTGTCCGCTATTTATGTGGTACTTGTTAAGCAGCGGAGTAGCAAGTTGTTTTTTGTTCATTGAAATGGACCTCCGCAAAGTAACACCTGATTTAATAAAATTTTGGTATGCACGAAAAGTTTACATACCTACCTACATACAAACATACATAACTATTTCTTAAAAATTATCGCACTAACAAAGAGGTATCTTTTCAAGTTTGAATTAAAATCTATAATAAATACAGACCCTATAATTTCAGGGCACTGACCAGCCCAGCAGTGGTCAAAACCGACTTTACAAAAAGGTTAACTCAAGGCTATGGGAATTAGAAACAATGGGGGTGCGCACGCGATCACGGTCTGAAGATAGCGAGGTTTCGGATAAGATAAAAAAAAAATGTTGTTTTTGTTACGAATGCAAGTTTTGTGTTCGTTTCTACGGTGTTAAAATGAAATGTTTTCATTAAAAAATATGAATTTTTGAATTGAAAACTTCTTTAGTGGCGTTTGGCTCTTTTTGGGATGGGTAAAAATGTTAAACTCACGTCAGGCGTAAGACGGAGGGAGAGTTTAAGTACCAGGATATCAGATCCTCTAAGAGCTTATTTTGAAATACGAATGAATCGCGTTCGATTTTTTTAGTGTTTTTTTGTTGAGTCGTGGAGCAAAAGTACTAGGGCAGTCAGCACATTGTTAGAGGTCTGTCAATATAGACAATACGTACGTTTTTTTGTAAGCGGCCAGTACGGTGCGCGTCTTGAGCGTCATGGAGGTTACAACATTAAAATCTAATCTAAGCTGCTGTTTTCACTTCTGCCGGCACTCCCGGAGTGCTACCCGTCGCTTTTTTAAAGTCAATCTCAAAAACATCAACGTTTTTTTGACAGTTGACTCCGTTAATCAACAGCCTTCAAGAACTTGTCAACGTCACATAATGCAACGAAAACAATAATCAATTTAAGCTAACCTTTCCATTGTCAGAGTATTCGAACATAATCTTCAGATTTATCCGCGGCACGCTCATGTGCATCCGGTTCTCACATAATTTTCACACGTATCCGTCGATCGGTATCTCTTGTATGAGCATTCATATTGCTGGTATATTATGTATTATGTTATATGTTAGACTACCTATATGTTCAAGGATTGGTGTAGATGGCCATTGGACGGTTGAAGTAAATCCATAAAAATGAACACAAAATATTTACCTTGCTACTCCGCTACTAACGTACGTAACACGTACGTAACGTACGTGTAACGTGTACGTGTGTACGTAAGTAGCGGAGTAGCAAGGTAAATATTTTGTGTTCATTGAAATGGACCTCCGCAAAGTAACGCCTGATTCAATAAAATATTGTAAATCCATAAGCAACTGCTAATTTATTTCACTTTGCAAGTGTATTTTTACAAGTTTTTATGTGACTCAATCAATATGTAACTGGGGCCTTACCATGACGTCTTAATGCGATTCAGTTTAGGTTTGCTCGCTGTCAGATTCATACTAAAAGTGACAGCTAAAACTTAAACTGAGTCGGAATGGAATCATAAGACGTCTTGGTAAAACTACAGGGGCCTTATCATGAAGTTTTAATGTGATTCAATTCCGAACCAAACTTGGATCGCTCGCTGCAAAATCCATACTAGTTAAAGAGGATACGATAGCTATTTAATGACATAAAAGGAGCAGAAAAGTGGGGGAGAAGTCAAAACCAAAGCAGCTGACATTGCAATATAATGAGACAGACAGACAGTCATATGACTTAGAAAGCACGTAAAAAAGCAACTTCAAGTCTAACTAATATTATAAATGCGAAAGTATGGATGGATGTTTGTTTGTTACTCAATCACGCCAGAACGGCCCAACGAATCTGGCTGAAATTCGGCACATAGATAGAGAAAAGTCTGGAATGGCACATAGGCTACTTTTTATCCCGAAAAATTCCCGTGGGATAGCGATAAACGAATTCTTTGCAGACCAAGTCGCAGGCAACAGCTAGTAAGGAATAAGGTAGGAAGACAATAATCAGAAATATAAAAACTATTTACAGAGCCAACACTATAGTGTTAAAAATGATACCTGTAAGTTCCCTGCACGGAAGCTAGATTAACTGACTAACTGATTTCATCTAAAAGTTCAGTACCCCTCAATATTTTTTCATAAGCCTATCCTGTGTTTGATGTAGGCGAGTGTAGCCACAAAGCGGCGCGCGCGCAGTAAATCACAGCTTCCGCTGGACATGTGTATGTATTATTTAAAATAGAGTTCTCGGGTTCGTGCCCTGCCGTCCATTGTTCGGGGCATGGAGTTAGGAAGATGAAAGCAGCAACGTATGATTCCCACACCGTAGGATATCATGGATAAATTAATATTGTTAGATGAAATTATAGAGAAAGAAAGAACTTTCATTTATGACAATGACATAAGCAGTTAAAAACAAAAAACATCTAAAATTACATAAAATATTTTTTTTTTTTAATTACTTCAAAAATTTATTTAAAAAAATGACATTGAAACCTCAAATAATTGTATTAATTAAAAACAAATACGTCAAAAGAAAAAATAACAATCAAATAAGTAAAAATATTAATAAAATTATATCAATATATTTATTAAAAGTTAATAAATAATTAGCCTCGCGATTCAACGTGGCAATGCTGCCAGCCTTCTGGGCGCAATGAGCAGTGACAGTGATCCTGGGGCCTTACCATGACGTCCTAATGCGATTCAGTTTAGGTTCGCTCGCTGTCAGATTCATACTAAAAGTGACAGCTAAAACCTGAACTGCGTCGGAATTAGGTCGTCATGGTAAGGCCCCTGGTAATGGTGTTTTACTTGTAGTTTAAGTTAGGCTAGGTTTAGGTTACTTCTTTACATAGTATTTAGTTATTATTTTTTAATTATTTATTGTACAGATTTGATGTAATTTTTGTTTAATTTTTAAAATAAATTGATTATTGACGACGTCACAATCGTGCTTAACGTGGTTTTAAGTTTTGTTACATTAGGCTCTGTCTACACCAGTGGCGTGGCGTCCATAGAACTCGATTCCCACCGGCTTGCCTATTTTAAGGCAGTTGGGCAAATTATTGTGCAGAATTAGAGGAAAAGGCTAGTTAAGTTCCCTTCGGCTTGCCTTCTGATATACTTGATGCCACGCCACTGGTCTACACCATAGGGATAAATAAACCCACCAAAATACATATTAGCTTACACGCGAGTTCATGGTACCATATTTTGTTAAAAATTAAAACGATTCACAAACTGACAATGACTGAGAAAAGCTCCATAGCAATATCTTTCTAACATACATACATCACGGCTTTATCCCTCACGGGGTAGACAGAGCAAGTAACAAGACCTAAAGGCGACGTTTAGCATGATTTCTTTATAAAGTTTTTGTAAGACGCCATAATGTGCTTTTTGTTTTAGAAGGGGTGAGCTTTCTTAAAGCTTCGTACCTCCGCGTCTTGACCTATCTCAAGCTTCCTTAGCTTGTACTAACAAAGGCTGCATATTCAAAATGTATCGCATTCTCTCAACAGATATATGGTCCAATATGAATGACTATTCATAGTCAATAGTGTATTTGGAGCAGTGGTATTGTGTATATCCTATGCTAGACTTGTTTATAGTTCGGGAGCGGATCAGAATGTATAAAGTTTAAAATGTATAATGGGTTAAAATGCATAATTAGTTCAAAATATTCAATGCCATTTTCTGTGAAACTATTAGGTATATGATTTTTTTTATAGCGTGATCTATAGATTGGTTTAGGTTAGGTTAGGTTTGGTTTATAGCAATTCTGTTAATTTGCAATTTTCTGAGTAAATCGCATTATATATTTTGAACCATTATGTATTACAGTACATTTTAAACTTTATGGATTTTAATACGTACACATATGACGCACTGTAGTTATACTTGTCTTTTTTATGTAACTACCAGCGCATGTGTGGAGTTGATGAGGTTGGTAATGGCCCGTGTGTTGGTCCTTATTTGTGTGTGTGTGTGTGTGTGTGTGTTTCATGGGGGCGGCTGAAAAACAGCGTCTGTTTGTCAACGGATCGTTAGGTCTGGGTGGCACAGGCATAAGCTGAGCTGCAACCCATTTCAATAGTTTGTAGCTTTTTATTGTTTACATGTATACCTAAATGTAATTGCAAACTGTTGAATAAATATCTTTTATTATTATTATTATTATTATATTGTATTTGTAATAACACTTTGATCTAGAAGCCATCCCGTTATTACTTTGGTAAATTGCTCTCTTGGACACTCTTGTATAGATATATAGGTAAATTATTATAAATTACAATTAGTATTACATACATACATACATACATATCGTCACGCCTCTTTCCCACAGGGGTAGGCAGAGACTACCTTGTTCCACTTGCTACGATCCTGACATACCTCTTTCGCTTCATCCACATTCATCAATCTCTTCATACATGCTCTTCGGTTTCGGGTACTCTTGGTCTTGTTAGTATTAGTTTTATTAATATTAGTTTATATTGTTAATATTAATTATAATAGGGTTACAGGGTTATCTTGTATCCTGGTATCTTGTATCAAAGCTATAGTTGCCGGCAAACATCTTGCATGACCTTGAATGCGCAGAAGTAAATTTAGCGTCTCTTTGGTATAAAAGTACATGCGCGATTCCTTCCACGTCGTTCTTGCTCAAGATGTTTGCCGGCAACTATAATAAATGTTTGTCTTGTCTTGTCTTGTCTTATGTTTTTGGAAATTCAAACTCCATCTTTCTTTGTTACAGATTAACAAAATGCTGAAACACCAGAAGATGCGCAAGAAAACCCGGTGACAGTGACTATGTGATAATCAGTTCCAATAGCAACAACAGTACTCTAAAACTAGGTAAAAATAACAATAAAGTGCCAATAACAGTGAGTTGAGAACGCGTAGAAGTGTGCGGAAAACATCGAACGATATAGGCAACGAATAGTGCAACTGCCGCTTAATATAGTTATGTGCTAGTGGGTAGTTTTATGATTGCCATGGATTTACACGCGCCACCTTTGATTGTACATGGGTATGAGCCCCATGCCCCGCTGCTGGAGGTGGAGGGCTTGGATCCCCACAGCCCGCAGCAGAAGGTGCTGATACATGCGCCTACGCTGCAGGGCCAGGAGCTGATGGGGGATCATCGGAATGGAGGTGGGTTACGATTACTTTTTATTTTTAACCTTTTTACAGTGAAATTTTTCCAATCCAAATCCAATCCAATAGGTACTCATAATGTTTTAAACTACCGCGATTTTCACTCATATTTACTAGTATTTTTTTTAGTCCCGGTAATAATACTGTAATCAAATACTTACTCATTTTTTTGTACGCGTCTCTCCTGTGGACATGGCAAATGTTGAGGGTCTACAGTCAATATTTTTAAGTCAAGTCTACATCGGTGTGTGGGACGCCTGGCCAAGTTTTGGCCCATTTAAATAAACCTTAAGTTTGCCGACTGAGAGTCGCTAATTTTATGCCCACAGGAGAGACTTTTGTTTCTTACGGTGTGTATGACTTTTTTATATTATTATGTAGAAAATTATCATTTTTAGTGACGTAAGAATATCAGTAGCAAGCCTTATGTTACAGTATTAACTAATAACTTTATTTTTACAATTGGTTATTAGTTTAAAAACGGGTACAAAGTTTGTAGGTAATGTAAGTATACCTACAAAGATGACTTTGTAACTCTTAAAACTGTACAAAGCATGAAATGCTTTTGGGCTTATCAGAGTCTATTATTAAAAGCAGGGGGGTTACTGTGACGTCTTAGTGCGATGAATTTCGATTCAGTTTAGGTTTGCTCGCTGTCAGATCCATACTAAAATGACAGCTAAAACCTGAACTGAATCGGAATTTAATAGTATTACTGTTCTTTTTGGCTATATAGCTGCAAGTCTAATGCTAGTCTTCTGATTAATTTGCAATTTTAGCCACTTGTTCACATTGTTAAATTTACACAGTGGTAAAAATCGTGTAGCTGTTCACCTGTTTAAAGTCCCCAAAAATGATGAGAATTTATGGTAATTTTTATACAGGGCGTATCAGACACCCCCTAACAAAATTCCACTGGGGTATATAACCATAGCCATAGAAGCTAAAAAAAATATTAAAAAAAAGAAGTAATTTTTTTTTCTATAGGAGTGATTACAGTTAATACTACCATTCCTATAGAAAATATAAAGAAAAATTGCTTTAATTTTTATTTAATATATTTTTAGCTTCTATAGTTATATAATGTATAATATACCCCAGTGGATTATTGTTAGGGGGTGTCTGATACACCCTGTATGGGAGAAAGACACTCATTAATCTTTATGACAATCTATCTAATCAGCCCACATCCACCCACTGCTGAGTAAAGGCCTCTTCACCACCAACCCGTTGGTCAGATGACATCTGGCATTCGGCTGGAAAACTGTCGATGAGACTGGCACAGGCAAAGTGGCGTGAAAATGAAGAGGCCTTTATGACTATAACTGTGGCGAACTAGTGGACTGTATCTTTGAATGAAAACAAATTATGATGATTAACTGATTTTTAATGAATAGGTATAAAGAAACTACATGAAAGAATGGGTGACCTCGTGGCAGCAGCACCTCCTGGCGTGGTTCGTAACGAACTGAAGTTTTAGTTATAAAAAATGAGATGCTGCTGTCACGAGGTTTACAAAGGCCAGCTACAAAAGGAGTTTATCCTCCACAATAACAATGTAATTCTAATTCTTATACCTAAAATAGCTAAAGTTAAGTTTTGTTTGTATGAAGAGCAGATGTCTGACCTGACGTAGAGTACGACTTTACAGATGAGCAGTACCACGCACACAGCAGCAACCAGAGCGGCGATGGTGAGTACAAACACATTCACAACATTTCACAAAATATACAGCAGTTCACCATTACAACATTTCACTATGTATACACTAGTTAATCATTACAACATTTCACAAAATATACACAAGTTCACCATTACAATATTTCACAAAATATACACCAGTTCATCATTACAACATTTCACAATGTATACACTAGTTCACCATTATAATATTTCACAATGTATACACCAGTTCACCATTACAACATTTCGCAATTTATATACCAGTTCACCATTACAATATTTCACAACGTATACACCAGTTCATCATTACCTTGACAATTAAATAAAGTCGTGTATAGCTTTTTTCTAGTTCTTCAACTATTTATCCTATTTTGATGTTGACTGTACATGACTATTGCATCATAATGTTTCTTTTAATTTTTGACTCTCTAAAAAGTTTAATTTAATTAATTAAAAACACCACGCCTTTCCCATTTAATCGTTTGCCACATCTGTAACATTCATAGTTCTACACCAATTAGCAACTTTGCTCAATTCAACGGTGATTGTAATTATGTAACAATTGCGTAGATTTTTTAATTGCTATAGTTTTTCAACTACAGAAGTTTTCCGTCTCAGCCTAAGGTAACAAGACCTTAAGGCCACGTTTAGAGTGATTGTGGGCGTATAGGTGGAAAGGGGAATCAAAATAGTGATGGGTTGCTAGCCGCATCGCCTATAACATGATTCCTAAGATTTTCACCCATTCCCTCGATATACTATTTAAGTAGACATTTTTATCTATATATGGCCAATCTATATCTATATAGGTACTGTTCTCTGGCGATAGCAATAACTATAGTAGTGTAGATCGTTGATGTAAACGCGTTTGTTATACAACATTTTATTGCGACGGTGTATAAATGTCGGTAAGTTTGGGGCGCCATTGCGAGCGGAAAGAAAGTCATTGTTAATACATACCATAGAGCCAATGTTGTTTAGTTTATTAAGTAAAGTAACTAACCAATATTATTTTGTAATGAAATTTTTATTAAATATAGCTTCTGCCCGCGACTTCGTCTGCGTAGAATTAGCAATTGACATGTTTATGGCTATCCCCCGGGAACTATGCTATTTTCCGGAATAAAAAGTAGCCTATGTTTTAATCTACGGTACCAGCTATCTTCGTTCCAAATTTTATCCAAATCCGTCCAGTCGTTTTAGCGTGAAGAAGGAACAAACATACAAACATACTCACATCGTCACATCGTCACATCATCACAATATCGTCACTCACAAACTTTCGCATTTATACTATTAGTAGGATAGCTATATTTTTTAATTTTCTTGATGGGAAACAGTACACAAAAATCTTCAATTATTATTATTATTAAATACTCGTGTCCGTACGCAAACGCAATTAGGCCGTGTAGTCTGGCTTAGCAACAATTTTTACCATTCATGTGCATTTGTACCTATAGAGATAAATTATTTGTGTTCTTTAAAAATCTTGAAAATGACACAAAAAAATATTAAAATAAAATTTACTGGGCGTTTGAATGGTGATAAATCGATCTGGGGCAGGTAGGTCTCTCGAGAATTGCGTTTATGATTATGGTAGACATTTTATATTTAATTTCTTGTTGAATCGCTTGGTTTACTTTGATCTTATAGAGCCTAGTCAAATAAAACAACAATCATAATCGTAAATTAAACAAACAGAAATGGAAAGAGATAAAGATAAAAATATGAACCATTTTATTTATTAAAACATAAAATCCCATAATTTTCGTTGGTCACAATAATCTTTAGTCATAATTTTTTTAGTCATAACACATGAAACCGTGCATTTATTAGAAATTTTGGAAAAAACAGAATGAGAGTAGGTTAGGTTACTATCAATTCTGAAAAAAATATTTACTGTTTCAGAAATAGAACGCTTTATGACTAACGAAAATTATGACATTCCATACATTCGGAACTTCAATTTTATGGGACAAAATATAGACCCACTATATATTTAATGAATAAAAATTGAATACCTACTTATAATAACTGAAAAATAAAATACTCGGACCGATATAGAAGATATGTTATTGTTTATTATAACTGGATACGTCGTGATTTACGTTGAATCGATACTTGGCTTTTGCAAGAAAATATAGGTAGGGAAATCGAGCTATAGACATAAATTGTCGTAAAGTAGCAAGCTATAGTAGGCGGCAAATAAGTAAAAGGTGGAGGGGATATGCGCAGTAGGAAAAACAACATCATTTTCATTAGGTACAAGATCTAAAGGCCACGCTTAGCATGATTGTGCGTATAGATGTAAAAAGGGAATCCAAATAGTGATGGGTTGCTAGCCGACGCCCATTCCCTCGATGGGCCTTTACCATATGCGCGGGAAGAGCAACTGGTACATTTGGAGGGTAGTTGTGCGCCGCTGTCAGCTGCGTCAACTGGCCGCGCAAGCAGAGTGTTGGCGCGCAGTGTTCGTTTTGCTGCCGCCAGGGCGAGCGAGCGAGATTAGTCCGAAATTACTCAGCATTACTCGGCTTTTAGACGTGAGTTACCCGTTTTTAGGGTTCCGTACCCAAAGGGTAAAAACGGGACCCTATTACTAAGACTTCGCTGTCCGTCCGTCCGTCCGTCTGTCACCAGGCTCCGTAATAGCTACACAGTTGAAATTTTTACAGATTGTGTACTTCTGTTGCCGCTATAACAACCAATACTAAAAACAAAATAATAATAATAATTAAGGGGGCTCCCATACAAAAAAACGTGATATTTTAGCCCTTTTTCATGGCTACCACTCGCCGAGCTAGATCTCAAGAACCGTAATAGCTAGACAGTTGAAATTTGCACAGATTATCTATTTTTTATTGTGGCTACAACAACAAATACTAAAATCAAAATAATAATAATAATTAAGGGGGGCTCCCATACAACAGAGTATTTCTGGTACGGAACCCTTCGTGCGCGAGTCCGACTCGCACTTGTCTGGTTTTGTAATTATGATCAAATCTCCCTCCCGACCCCTCAATCTAAAAATCCCGGGCTCGCACCTCTGAGTTGTTCGGAATTTATGTGCGATATCTCATTTGAAATTTACCATGAGCTTTTCGGTGAAGGAAAAACATCGTGAGGAAACCTGCACACAATTGCGAAGCAATTCAATGGTGTGTGTGAAGTTCCCAATCCGCACTGGGCCCGCGTGGGAACTATAGCCCGAGCTCTCTCATTCTGAGAGGAGGCCTGTGCCCAGTAGTGGGACGTATATATAGGCTGGAGATAATGATGATGATGATCAAATCTCACGGTAGTTTCATGTTGAAACTGGCACATTCTATGTTTTTACTTTTTCAAGATTAAAAATTGTCAAAAATCGCTCACACTTGGCCCATGCGCGAGCGCCGAACTAATTTCACAGCGATTATAGCAAGTGTACTCGTACAAAAACTAGCCATTCACTCAGCACGGGAAAGTACTCAATGAATCTCTATATTTGTGGACCGGTTTTGGGTTTGGGTTTTTTTGAACCCTTACGGTGTGACACGGCGGGACCGCGGCTTTTGGAGGGTTATTTTAGTTTTATAGAACCCATAATTACACATAATAACTCACGTATAAAAGTCATGTCTAAAAGGCATGTTTCGGTTTAGTTCGTAGTCTTTCCTCTTGGAGCGCTCGCCTCGGCCGTAGCGAAACGAACATAACGAACCTACGACTAAGAACTAGTCCATGAAGAAGGACTGCAAATTAGTCCGAAACATGTCGAGCATCACTCGACTTTTATACGTGAGTTATCCGTTTGTGTAATTATGATTGAGTGAACCGGATTCGATAACTAAATTTAGCAGAAAAGAAGCAGAAAAGTGGGAGGGAAGTAAAAATCAAAGCAGCAGCTGACATTACAATTATAATCGGTGACAGAAACACACAGTGACATAAGAAGCACGTATAAAAAAGCAACTTCAAATAATGGAATACTTAATAGACACAATCAGAAATATAAATGTGTAGTTATTTGTGTCACAATGAAGCAAAATGATGTATTTACGGCGAGGACGCTATATTGAATCCAGAATGTAGCGAAGGATTCTACAATAGAACGCCCAAGATGAAGATAAATTTGCTCCCGAGTGGCTCATACAACTTTTCACACCGAACATTAAAAAACTTGAAAAAAGGATTCTAAATCTAACTAATATTATAAATGCGAAAGTATGGATGGAGGGATGGACGGATGTTTGTTTGTTACTCAATCACGCCAGAACGCCCCAACGGATCTAGATGAAATTCGGCACATAGATAGAAAAAAGTCTGGAATAGCACATAGGCTACTTTTTATCCCGGAAAATCGCGTATTTCCCACGGGATAGCGATAAACGAATTCTTTGCAGACGAAGTCGCTGGCAACAGCTAGTATTATTATAATTAAAGAGCTACCAGAATAGAAAATGGCGTGATTTTACAATTATCAACTTCAAAAAAATTCATTTGCAAAAAGATACTTAGAAAAGCCTTGAACAGGAAAGTCGTACTTTGATACCTCTCGACAGGGGGCAAAGCTTACTTTTCTGAATGGGAGGTGTGAAAATATTCGTGCTCACCACACAAATGTATGCCCAAACCAGGATTCGAACCCCGGACGCTTGCTTCGCAGGCATGGTCACTACCAACTAAGCCAAAAAAATACACATACACACACACAAATCACGTCTTTATCCCTGACGGAGTAGACAGAGCCTAAGGTGACAAGACCTACCGTCCACGCTTAGCAAGATTGTGGGCGTGTGGAAAAATAAAAAATAGTGATGGTATGCTAGCCGCATCGCCTATAATATGATTCCTATCATCATCATCATCATCATCATATCAGCCGAAAGACGTCCACTGCTGGACATAGGCCTTCGCCGCGGCTCTCCACTCGGACCGGTCCTGTGCCTTCCGCATCCACCGCGATCCCGCGATCCTGATCAGGTCGTCGCTCCATCTTGTTGGAGGCCTACCAACAGCTCGTCTCCCGGTCCGCGGACGCCATTCGAGAACCTTCTGACCCCATCAGCTATCGGTCCTGCGATGATTCCTATGATTTTACATACATTTGCGGGTGGTAGGGCCTTGTGCAAGGTCCGTCCGGATCGCTACCACCATCTTACTCGCTAATCCTGCCGCTAAGCAGCAGTGCTTGCACTGCTGTGTTCCGGTGTGGAGAGTAAGACAGCCGGGGAAATGACGGGCACAAGAGGCATTTCATCTAAGTCCTCTAGGTTGGCAACGCATCTGCAATCCCTCCGGGGTTGCGGGTGTCTATGGGCAGTGGTGATCGCTTACCATAAGGTGATCCACTTGCTTGTCTTCCTATTCAAATAAAAAAAAAAAAAAAAAAAACATACATACATACATACATACATTTTCGCTTATTCCCTCGATGGGCTTTTACCTGCGCGCGAAGAGAAGCAACTGGCACTTACATTTTTTTTCTTTGCTCCCAGAGTCCCAGACCAAACCAAAACTATAACCAAAACAAAACTACAAAATAGTCCTATAACTTTACTATAACATTGATAACAGTTTTTATACCAAGGACTTAACAATCCCAACAGGGCACGTCTCGTTTTTTGCTACCGGTTTCGCTTTCGACGCGCGTGACCAGCGCGCGCGCATTGTATCGCATGCTGGTTGATCTATAGATCTGGAAATCTACGTGATTTTTTGAGAAATACTGTACAGTTGGGTAATTACTTGATTAGATAACTTTTGAACTGTTCCGGTGAAGCTTAACATGATTTTAGTTTAAAATAGGTCTGTAACCTAACTTAAAAAAAAGCGACGGGTAGCAATTCGTAAAGATGGTGCCTATTTACGTTACTAGGTTTTGATACCTGGTATTTCCTTGCAAGTATACCAACCAGGTACCGACCCGATATACTTGCAAGACTTGAAAGTATTTTTCCATTTAAGCATACTGTCCCTTCAAAGTAAGTACTACTTCATACACTAAGGTTCAGATTGCGCTTATACGGGAAATAAAATACTTTCAAAGTATTTTACGTCTTGATTGAAATATTTTGAATGTTATCAGTATTACGACAAGGTTTAAACTTGCAAGGAAGCAAGTATTCGACTTTTTACGTTGGTCAGAAAATACTTTGAAAGTATTTTGATACCTGGTTTCTGCACCTGGTATGAGAAGGTGGACGTACTTTTAAGCCCTGGTACGCGATTTAGCAAGTATAACCCATCCCTAGCACTTCGGGAGTGCCGGCAGAAGTGAAAACTGCAGCTTTGATGAGATTTGTAACCTCCATGACGCGTACAGTACTGGCCGCTTACAAAAAAAACGTACTTACGTTTTTTTTTTTAATTTTTATCTATACTTAGATAGTACGTACGTACATACGTTTTTGTTCGGGCAGACCTCTAACAATGTGCTGATGTCATAGTACTTTTGCTCCACGACTCATCAAAAAACACTTCAAAAATAGAACGCGATTCATTCGTATTTATTTTGATTCCTCTTTTCACCTATACGCCCCCAATCATGCTGAACGTGGTTTTAGGGCTTACGTTCGGCTCTGTCTACCCAGTAAGATATAAAGACGTGTTTTATGTAAGTTTAAATTTGTAGTCAATGTATAAACGATCAAAGGATAGCCTTAACAAGAAAGAGACAAGTAAAATAAATAAAAAGTGAACAAGGCTCAGTTCCCAAGGAAGTGGCTGCGGTCGCGGTATCAGTGACGTGCGCGAGAGCAGTATCTGTAGCAATATGCGCACGGTTGAACCACGGGTGGGGTAGCCAGGGGTAACCTTTAATAAATAAATAAAATAAATATCATGGCACAAATTACACCTATTGACCCAGTCCCAAACTAAGCAATGCTTGTACTATGGGTACCAGGCAACGGATAAACATACTTATATAATTTAGATAAATACATACTTAAATACATACAACATCCATGACTCGAGCACAAACATTCGTGTTCATCACACAAATGTCTGCCCCTACCGGGATTCGAACCTGGGACCTCTAGCTTCATAGTCAGGGTCACTAACCACTATTAGGCTATCCGATCGACTAAATCTTTAAACAAACAATGTATGTAAATGTATGTATGTAAACTCTTTATTGCACATAAAAATTTAAAAATACAGAAGTACACAGAAAATAGTACAAAGGCGAACTTATCCCTAAGAAGGGATCTCTTCCAGCTAACCTGTTCTTTCTTGTATAATCACTATATAGCATAAAACAAAGTCGCTTTCCGCTGCTTGTCCCTATGTATGCTTAGATCTTTAAAACTACGCAACGGATTTTGATGCGGTTTTTTCAATAGATAGAGTGATTCAAGAGGAAAGTTTATTATGTTTGATTCTACGCAGACGAAGTCGCGGGTAGAAGCTGGTATGTGTATACATTAATCTGAATCTCGGAAACGGCTGCAACGATTTTCATGAAATTTAGTTCGCAGGGTTTCGGAGGCGATAAATCGATCTAGCTAGGTTAGAAAACATACCAAAAAAATACCGGTTATCCAGATAACTAGAAAAATAATTGCACAAATGTAACGAAAAAAGCCGTGGTAGCCTAGTGGTTTGACCTGTGGCCTCTCAAGCAGAGCGTCGTGGGTTCAAATTCCGGGCTCGCACCTCTGAGTTTTTCGGAATTTATGTGCGAAAATTACATTTGTAATTTGCCATGAGCTTTTCGGTGAAGGAAAAACATCGTGAGGAAACCTGCACACATCTGCGAAGAAATTCAATGGTGTGTGTTAAGTTCCCAATCCGCACTGGGCGCGCGTGGGAACTATAGCCCAAACCCTCCAATCTATCCATCCATAGGTCTATGCCATGAGGCACGCCGAATTACGCGACAATTTAATAAGTACCGAAATAAAAAAAATAAAAAAAATCGAAAATAACAACAACAACGACATGTACTTACTGAAATTGTAGCGAATTCGGAATAAAAAAGCTTATTAATATAAATTAATAAAACGATCAAACCCTTTGATCTGCTATGGGTGGTGTAGTATAGCACGCGTCACGGAATGACGAGGATCCGGGTTCGATTCCCGGCCATAGCTTTACTTTTCGGATTTTTCAATGGGTTCTAATTTTCAGTGTCGTTTAGAAATTTAACAAACTCGTTTCCATCTCCACATACATTTCACACATTTCCCTCTCTCATATGTATGATGTGTATTCTTTTACAAAAGTTTTTTTTTATCCAAAAAGGAAGGAAATGAAATGCTTTAGTAATGTAATGTAACCTTTCTTCCTGGGGTCAGTCGGGTAAGTGTAGTTAACATAGAAACCCTCGGACATTCCAAATTAAAAATTAAAACGTCCAAAGGCTCAAACGGCCGCTTCCTGCGGGTAGCAGGTTCGTTCCCGGACCGTGACTAATGACAGGAATACCCTGAGAACATTTTGTATTTATTGTAACAGTGTAATGAATTTATGGGTATGTCATAGGAAGTGTTAGAGCACTTTCTTAGTTGACTATACACATACATACATACCGTCACGCCTCTTTCCCACAGGGGTAGGCAGAGACTACTTTGTTCCACTTGCTACGATCCTGACATACCTCTTTCGCTTCATCCACATTCATCAATGTCTTCATACATGCTCGTCGGTTTCTTTAGTTTACTATTGCTATAATAAGCTATACTATATCACTACATAAATAAAACAAAGTCGCTTATTCCACTGTCTGTCTGTCCCATGTATGCTTATATCTCTAAAACTACTACGCAACGGATTTTGATGCGGTTTTTTTTAGTAAGTAATACTTTAATTACAACAAACCGGATAACTCACGTATAAAAAGCCGCTGAGCCGCTGAGTGTGTTCGTTTCGCTGCCGCCAGGGCGAGCGCTCTCTGATGAAGGACTACGGAATAGTCCGAAACAACTGTCGGAGCATTCTTTCGGCTTTTTATACGTGAGTTATCCGGTTTGTTGTAATTATGTTTGAGTCTCACGGTAGTTTCATGTTGAAAGAAGTAATATTTATTTATTTATTTAAGCCTTTTTATTCCGAATTCGCTATAATTTCAGTAAGTACATGTTGTTGTTATTGTCGTTTATTTATTAAATTGTCGCGTAATTCGGCGTGCCTCATGGCAGGCCTCCTCCGTGTATTGGAGGGTTTGGGCTATAGTTCCCACGCGCGCCCAGTGCGGATTGGGAACTTAACACACACCATTGAATTTCTTCGCAGATGTGTGCAGGTTTCCTCACGATGTTTTCCTTCACCGAAAAGCTCATGGCAAATTACAAATGTAATTTTCGCACATAAATTCCGAAAAACTCAGAGGTGCGAGCCCGGGATTTGAACCCACGACGCTCTGCTTGAGAGGCCACAGGTCAAACCACTAGGCTACCACGGCTTTTAAAGAAGTAATATAAAGAAACACAATTCACAAAAAAAACAACAATAATATATGCACAAAGGCGAACTTATCAATATAAGGGATCTCAACCAGTTAACCTTTGAGTAGATGAGAGAAGCATTTAACGACGGACCGACAAAGAGTTAGTTTAAAAATCCAGATTTTTTAATAGAGTTTTTTGTAATAGATCTATAGAGTAATAGAAACCGTTTATATGTAAAATAATAATAAAATAATAGTTTGGTAGCGCTTTTATAGTTAACTAGCTGTTGCCAGCGACTTCGTCTGCAAAGAATTCGTTTATCGCTATCCCGCGGGAACTACGCAATTTTCCGGGATAAAAAGTAGCCTATGTGCTATTCCAGACTTTTCTCTATCTATGTGCCGAATTCGATCCAGATCCGTTGGGCTGTTCTGTCGTGATTGAGTAACAAACAAACATCCATCCATCCATCCATACTTTCGCATTTATAATATTAGTTAGAAGCTTATACCTGTATGCTTCAAATACCAAGTCAAGTGTGGACCATTAGTAAAATCGGATTAACTATATCATAATACATCATTATATTACCTATATTGTGTATTGTAATTAATTATCAGCATTTAGTTTAATGAAGCGAATCGAATATAATATACAAGCACGAGACAACGTTCAAGCAAAACACACCCTTATGCACTGGTATTAAGGTTGAGTATGTAGTACGGTTTGCGAGTACATCAAAATCCATAATTCAATAGTCACTCACTGCTATGATGAGCGACTACCACTACTGAAAGTCCGGACTTGTGCAAAATAAAACATGCAAATTTTGCCACGGAATAGATTTGCATACAACTTTGTATGGCATGTGACCCGTTATTTTTGCACGTCAGTGTAGCTTTCAACACACTGAGAGAACAAGGATTTGTTCAAAAAACATTTTATTTACAATTATTATTAGCTGACTGTACTTTTTATTGACCGCACCCATTCTGTTATCCATTTTACACTCATCATCTCACCATCTCTAGCCTATATTCGTTCCACTGCTGGGCACAGGCCTCCTCTCAGAATGAGAGGGCTTGGGCTATAGTTCCCCCGCGGGCCATTTCACAATATGTCCACAAAAATTCAAGGCAATCCGACCACTACAATATACTTGAAGAAAGAAACATTATAACCCTCATTACCATGTAGATAATAATTTGTAATGATAATGTAAAGCCGAATTTACATTATTTAACTAATTTCATGCAACTAGCATTACACTGCGGCGTTTAATTAATCACTTTTGAAGCGTTAGGTTATCGGCCGAGCATTGTAATCAGTTGCATAATGTAAATTCGGCTTAAGTAAAGGTGGACTGGAAGAGATCCCTTAAAGGGATAAGTTCGCCTTTGTGCTTGTATCTCAGTGTTTGTCAGTTATATTCGTCTTGTTTTTATTGCTCAATAAAGAGTTAACATACATACATATACATACATTTGTACATAATTGTGTGTGTCGTAATGCGCCAACTCCCGACTCTCAGCGGTCCATTATCTTAAATCTCTATGCGGAGCCGGTCCAATTTGTCAAACAGAGCACTTACGGCGCATTAGCGGTGTCTTTGTGCCAACTAGAGTGGGCGAGCTATTGTGGAAGTACATAGTACTCAGTCAATTTAATTCCTAGACCACCACATTATCAGTTAATTTGATACTCCGCGATGATACAGTGAAAATATGCAAAACCACACTCCCGTTGAATATTGTATGTAGGTACCTTAGAAAACTAATAATCAATGGAATTTACGTAATACTAGCTGTTGCCAGCGACTTCGTCTGCAAAGAATTCGTTTATCGCTATCCCGCGGGAACTACGCAATTTTCCGGGATAAACAGTAGCCTATGAGCTATTCCAGACTTTTCTCTATCTATGTGCCGAATTTCATCCAGATCCGTTGGGCCGTTCTGGCGTGATTGAGTAACAAACAAACATCCATCCATCCATCCATCCATCCATACTTCCGCATTTATAATATTAGTAAGAGAGTAAGAAGTAAGATTCTAATCTAACCTAAAAATTTCGCTATTTTGATTCACTTTTCCACCTATACGTCCACAATCATGCTAAACGTTGCAAGAGGCATTTCATCTAAGTCCTCTAGGTTAGCAACGCATCTGCAATCCCTCCGGGGTTGCGGGTGTCTATGGGCAGTGGTGATCGCTTACCATCAGGTGACCCACTTGCTCGATTGCCTTCCTATTCCCATAAAAAAAAAAAAAACGTGCCTTTAAAAAAAAGCGACGGGTGGCACTCCGGGAGTGCCGGCAGAAGTGACAACAGCAGCTTAGATTAGATTTTAATGTTGTGACCCCCATGACGCTCAAGACGCGTACCGTACTGGCCGCTTACAAAAAAAACGTACGTATTATCTATATTGACAGACCTCTAACAATGTGCTGATGCCCTAGTACTTTTGCTCCACGACTCAACAAAAAAACACTTCAAAAATCGAACGCGATTCATTCGTATTTCAAAATAAGCTCTTAGAGGATCTGATATCCTGGTACTTAGACTCTCTCTTCGTCTTACGCCTGACGCCAGTTTAACATTTTTTACCCATCCAACGCCGCTAAAGAAGTAAAGAAGTTTACACTTCAAAAATTGATCTGTGTGTTCTGTATGAGCCCACAATTATTAATAATTATTAATCGCGAAGGGTTGGATTATCCGGAGAGTGAGATAGCGGTGACAAAAACGCGGTGGGCGGAGCGTGACGACACGTTCGGATACTACGGCCGAGAGAAATTGAGATTATTTTGTAGGTAGTTAGGTACTTATTAAAAATTGGTGTCTAAAATAAACGACAAAATTAAAATCAATGAAATTTAAAGAAATGGTCTGGATGGGGTCGCGTTTGGATATGTTTTTTTTATCCCGGAAAACTGGATAGTTCCCACGGGATAGCGATAAACATGTCAAAGGTAGCTGACTAGATTCGCAACGTAAATAATAAAATTGTTGCAGAATACAACTATCAAAGGGGTAATGCCGCTAGCGTCCTGGGAACCCTGCCATAGCCAGCAGGGCTGGACGGGGTGTTCTTTTTATAACATAACTTTTTATAGTTAGTTTAAGTTTAGTTTTTAATTTAATCATAGTTTAATTTGTTTTTTGTAAATATGTATATTGAGTAAATAAATAACTATTGCTATCAACGTTCTTCAATCTAATTCCACGCGGACGAATTCGCGAGCAGAAGCTAGTTGGGACATAAATATTAAATAGCTTGGATTGTAAATGTCGTTTGACAATAATGTCAAAAATTGCTCATGAGGTCGAAACTTTGCTATCTAATGAGCCTTATTTTTGATATTGGATTGGTTTATTATCCAGAAATTGGAATATTAAATATACGCATTCATGCGTTGACTGTGTAGTCATTATTGTTTGAAAATTTTATTTAACCTAGAATGTGTGTTTAAATAAAGCACCAAGTTTTTATAGGCACCACAACTATTCGCAACCACTTTGCGTACGTCACTTTGAGGGTCGATAGATCGATTTGATAGATACTAAGCGGTTTAACCAAGTGCCGATAGATGGCGTAACTTAGCCTACCCCCAAAGCGACCATTTATCGTTATCACGTAAAACTATCGTCCGTAAACCGACATTATAGACAACCGGTTTTTGCATAACTTTTTGCAGTTTCAATTAAATTTACAATATTTACTTTACTCTAATATATATAGGTACCTATTACTATTTTGTGGAAGCAAGGCAATTTGTATGGAAGGAAACACCTCTCCTAATGACTATATATTTTGACTGAGTTGATTTATCGTATGGCTCTTAGTTCTCTACTATTATACTTAAGTAATTAAATATTTAACAAACTAGATTTGAGGTATGCTAAAGCGTCTGTCGAGAGGGTTTTACTGAGTTGATTGATCTTGGTATTTGGTATTGATTTCAACATACCTCTACGCGTTTCTGAGAAAAAGGGTGTTGATAGACGGATGGACGGACGGACAACAAGGTGATCCTATGAGGGTTCCGTTTTTCCTTTTGAGGTACGGAATCCTAAAACTGAATAGTGCTGATGATTCTGGTTCAGGTCATCTCAAATTTTCTTAACATTGAGAAAAGGGTACACTTTTTTAAACGCAGGTACCAAAGCATTAATTTGCAATCTTATTTTTTTTTTAATTTTTTTATATTTTATTATTATTTAATAGTGAGAAGCCTTTGCCCAGCAGTGGGACAATATTACAGGCTATTAAAAAAAATGTTTCTTAATTAATTGTGTTTGTCATAAATAAACTTTTTCTTTGTTTGTTTTTTTTTTCCTTTATTTCATTAACCTTGTTTGTTTTTTACTGACAAATTCAGTTCTGTTCTGAGCGACAGTGGTCGGTGAAAAGTGACAATTGTGTACATTACAAACTCGACGAGAATCTACGCTTCATTCACGCATTGCAATTCGAATTGTCACATGTCGCCGACAATTGTCACATTAGTACAATAGGGGCTGGAGTCCCACCCCGTCCCGCGTATCCGAGCGTCCCTCCGCGCGCCGCCACGTGCCGCGCCGTATTTTGGCGCTCCCGCGCGCCCAACCGAGACGCGTCGCCGAAACGTCCGCGTGAACGTCGCCAAACTGAGACACGGTGGTGTGAATTGAATTTTTGAAAAATCGAAAAAAGTTAGGGTAGTTTGGATTTTCGGAAAAAAAAAATGTGTTTTTTTTTAAATTTTTTTTTAGTGACGTGATGTGCAAGTGATGGAAAAATGGCGTAAAAAATCTAGGATTATGTATAAAATAATATAAATTCTGTCTTACCAAATAAAAGGAGAACAAACAAATCTCAGCAATTTATAAATCTTAATTCATCAATTAAAACGAAAACGACAATGTTTTTAATAGTGTCATTAGTATATACCCGTGGTTTTAATTGCATTGCAGATCCGTAAAATCCGTTTTAAAAACACCCGTGTTCAGTCAGATTGGAAAAAAATAGAAGTGTAAAATTTTTATGATAATAATTAAATGCATCAAAATACAAAAATAATTGCAAATTGGAAATAGAGGTAACTTAATTTGATCCAGAACATAGTTTGCTTAATGCAGCTATGTATAAAACAAACAACTCTGAACACAATGTAATATATATGTATGTATGAATGCCATGTAAAATAATCTGGCATGTAATTCTAATACCGCGTCTACATCGAAACCAATGTATCAAATGACAACAAGAAACATGGTCGTGTGAACCTACCTAATAAACATAACTATGTTTCAATAAAAGCCGTCAAAAACTAAAACAAAGCTTCTCATGATTTCATTAATTTTAAAACATTAAAGAAAGAAAGAAAGAAGACATTTATTCATTTTGCAAGACACACAAACACAGGAACACACACATGCATTAAACGAAGTTAAAATGAAAATTGGGAAATTGGGTGGAAAAATGTTTCTAAACATTAGGTACCTAGGTGATAAAATCGAATATTCAGAAACCCGTCTTATAATAAGCCATTGTTGCAAAATAACAAAAGTACCTAACAACAAAAAGCTATCAATAATTCATTATGAAAGACCAAAACTATTTAGACAAAGCCCTTTTTTACGAGTAGGTAAACGATTGCAAGACAAAATAAAGTATGTAGTATTAATACAAGTAATTTTTCTGGTTGCATAATTTGTTGACTCTACTTGTAATGTCGTTCAATGTCTACACCTACTATTACCAAAATTCCAATCTTTCTGATCACTGCAAGATTTCATTTATTCATTTATTCATACACATTTTAAGTCATGTTCATTTTGTTATCGGTGTTACGTGGTAGGGTGGTAGGTACATGACACCCTGTCAGGGTATACAAGGTCAATACTAAAGCTATAAACTAAACTAAAACTATTACAGCCATTAACTCATTAATTACGGATTACATATTTCATGTCAATAATAATTATATATAGCATTATTACAGCAATTTAATTAATTCAATACAATGTCAATTTTAAATGTTAAAGATTATATTGTAAAGTAAATAAATAACTTGAGTGATAGTGTCGATTTACTATTAAATTAAATTTCTGTAGAAACGCCATTTCACTCGCGATCTGCGACTATGTGCTAAACTCAGTTATGTTCTAAATTAGTCTATAACAAAGATAAGTCCTGACTAATAGACTAATTCATCAAACTTCATTCTGGAAATAATGACAGATTTTGCGGAGTTACCATAAACAAGAGTTCTATGACCCGGAAAGCAACGTTGGAGCCAAAACAACAAACTAGGATCATACCTACGTACGAAAAACGATCGGAAATAGATAGAAGAATCGTGTGCGAGCTCCATCCGTCGCTACCACTATCTTTCTCACTGATCCTGTCTCTAAATATAAGAGCTTAAATAAAACAATGGGGAAATAACGAGCACCAGAAACATGAATTGAAGCCATAAGTTGTCAACATATTAAAAGTTCTCCTTGCTTTGCTTTCCCCGTTGTAAAACAATTGAACCAACTTACTAACTGCACGCATACAAGGGTTCATCTGGATTCGTCTGAAAGATCTCAAATGCCACGTAGTTATTAAAGCAAGGCGTTGCATAATAAAAAGTCGAAATGACAGACGAGACTCCCACGGCCAGTCGCTTCTAAGATGTCTGAAAACCGATCCCCTTGTCACAATCCATCGACTCCCGCGCACGGACCGTAAAATATACCTCAAAATCAGAGCAAGCCATCTGTAGCCAAGCGTCTAGCACTCGATTAAGACGTATTCTTAATGAGTAATGGACAATTAAAGTAATTTAAATGCTTAATAAGCGTTTACCCAGGCGTCCCACAGTGCAGTGACTGTCCTTAATTCAAGTGAAAAGTGTTTGCGTTCGTATCGTTTCGAAAAATTGAGTGTGCACTCGTGTGAATTTCAATATGATGCCACGTCTCAAGACAAGTGTTGGACTTTCTTTGGAAGTGTTTTAGCGTTTCAGAATACTTCAGCAGGTGGTTTAATTTGCCTGAACAATTCTGCGATTTTTTTTATCGTAGTTCTGGTCCATAAATGAGTCGATTCCTTTGACGCCGTCCAGTCGAATTCTTCAATATCTAGCAGCCAACTCTTCAAGAATATTTCACACTCTACTTATGTAACTGAAAATATGGTCTAGTGTAGATATTTTTGAATGGTCGGCTGTATATATATATTGGAGAACTCGACTGTAAACTTTGAACATCAAATATAAATAACTAGCGACCCGCCCCGGCTTTGCACGGTATATTATGCATGTATTATACTCAAACATAATAAACCTTCCTCTTGATTCACTCTATCTATTAAAAAAACCGCATCAAAATCCGTTGGGTAGTGTTAAAGTTTTAAGCATACATATGGACATAGGGACATAGGGACAGAGAAAGCGACTTTGTTTTATACTATTTAGTGATGATACAAAAAATACAAAAAGTATTTACAAGGGTGTTCACTGTTCAGTCAAACTAAATCAATCACCTCCTGAAATAATATTCCGGAATCATTTTAAAGCAACTTGATTCTCAGAATGGGAAATGTTAAGCTTCAGTTCCCACGCAGGCCCAGTGTGGATTAGGAGCTTGCCTTTAGCTCAGTTAGTAAAAGAAACTGCTTTAAGTATTAAATAGGTACTTAACAAATTTTAAGAAGTGACATTGTGATCAAGTGCGTGCGTTGTTTTGTACATTTTTTGTGCCTTTGGCTGCTATAGTTCTCATCTATAGGTACGACGTTTTCTCGATCTACTTTAGTAACTAGTACCGTGACCGTTACTCTACCGTTATAAAGCAATTAAACCTTATCCACAAACGAGCAAAACTAAACGTCATAACCTAACTTCCTGATCAAACCCACCTAAGCATAGCCTCCGTGAGAAGACGGTACACCTGCCGCTACCCAACCGGAAAAACGGTGACCAAACACCAGAAAATCGTCCAAAAACCGGCGAAATTACTCCAAACGAATCGGTAACCAATCGACACTAAGAACACGATGCCTTTCACGGTGTTTTGAGAGTTTTTAGAAATCATTAGGGCATAGAAGCTAACCGATTGGATCGTCGACAAACAGTGTTCATTTTGATTTTTTACGCGGATTTTTTAAGACAGCAGGAGCTACGGTTGCTCAGTGTCTTATTTGTCGTGAAACTTGTTGCTCTGTTGGCCAATTATGCGGGATTTTAAAGCATTTTCTTGGGCCAGGTTATTGTAACAAAAATCAAACTTGACATTCCAAATTTCCATCACGTCACTAAAAGAGATCGAGTAAATAAAAACCACTCTAAGCACGTTAAAAATGCAATTTTAATTTCTAGCGACAAAAACGAAAATGGCGATTAATAATCCATATATGACCAAGTGTTAAGTGACTTGAGTGCGAAAAGTGATCGCTGATAAGTGATTGAGTGCGCGCGGTAGTAATGAATGGTTGAGTGCAAGCACGGCTTGTGTTGTGATTGAGTGCAGCAAGCAGTCAAGCTGGAGGGCCAGAGCAAGGCGACATTCGCGGCCCTATTCGGGCTGAGGGCCAGCGGTGGCGTTGACTTGTCCGCCGCGTACCGCTACAACCAGAATATGATGGAATATTATACATGTAAGTTCATATACCACACCTAATAGGTATTCATTCATTCCGTACTGCAGGATAATTGTGTAAACTATCTTGACAATCGGCATCAGACTTAAAAGACAGTTCTTATATTGAATTTGACTGCTAGCTAGTTCCAATGCCAATTGTCAGCCCATACATAACTGTCAAAATGAACACGATGGCGATTGCTAGCGAGTTAGACAACAAGCCTACGGGTCTGGAAGCAAAAAATATCATAGAATGTATTAGTTGCTTCTCTTTCCGCGTAGATGGTGCCCATCGAGGTAATGGGACAAAATCATAGGAGTCATGTTATAGGCGATGCGGCTAGCAACCCGTCACTATTTTGATTCCCCTTTATAGTTATACGTTTACTGTCATGCTAAACGTGATTTAGGTCTTGTTACCTTAGGCTCTGTCTACCCCGGCAGAGATAAAGACGTGATTTATGTGAAAAGTTTGTTTGTAGGTATCTCTACACGCTAATCTCAGGAATCAGTACCTAGGGTTCGATTTCAAATAATTTTAAGTAGTATTTGATAGCCCATTTATTAAAGAAGGCCATATACAATAAAAAGCCGGAGTAGCCTAGTGGTTTGACCAGTGGCCTCTCAAGCAGATGGTTGTGGGTTCAAGCCCGGGCTCGCACCTCGAGTTTTTCGAAATTTCTGTGCGAAATTACATTCGAAATTTACCATGAGCTTTTCGGTGATGATGATGATAATATACCATCACGCTACGACCGACAGGACCGGAGTATCATTGAAAAATGTTGCAAAAACGAAGAGATTTTTTTTTTATTTTTGCTGGCTTCCATTGAGTGCGCTGTGTAAGCGGTTAGAGGTGCGAATTGAGTGTAGACGCAAACTCATAGAAGACACACATGCCTGGGGCCTTACTATTAGGGTGCGACCACACCGCCGCTTAAAAAACGGTGACGTTACGCAATCGCAACAAAATGTATGAAGAAACGGTGAGAAAACGTGACGCATACGACACGTCACTGCGTATACGCGGCGGTTTGGTCGCACCCTTACGTCTTAATTATTGACACTTATAGTATGGATCTGACAGAGATCGATCCAGCATTGGTACGGAATTGAATCACAATCAGACGTCATGTAAGGCCCCTGGGTTACCATGATGATTCAGTTTAGGTTCAATCGCTGTCAGATCCATACTAAAAAATACAGCTAAAACCTGAACTGAGTCGGAATTAGGACGTCATGATAAGGCTGGTGTTGATAGTGTAGCGATTTAATTGACCTGAGAGTATTCTCTTCATCATCATGAAGACAACACCATAGAACGGGTAAACATTGATCTATTTAGTCATTAGGCTAGAATGAGAGGTTAAAAAAAAGCCGTGGTAGCCTAGTGGTTTGACCTGTGGCCTCTCAAGCAGGGGGTCGTGGGTTCGAATCCCGGGCTCGCACCTCTGAGTTTTTCGGAATTTATGTGCGATATCTCATTTGAAATTTACCATGGGCTTTTCGGTGAAGGAAAACATCGTGAGGAAACCTGCACACAACTTCGACGTAATTCAATGATGTGTGTGAAGTTCCCAATCCGCACTGGGCCCGCGTGGGAACTATAGCCCAAGCCCTCTCATTCTGAGAGGAGGCATGTGCCCAGCAGTGGGACGTATATAGGCTGGAGAGAGGTTTAACGCAAACATAATTTACTGTTAGACATTGGCAATATACAACTAAGCCTGGCTTTGGCTAAATGTCGTTACTAATAAACGATTAAATGGTTAATTATTGTCTTAAAGCGATAATTAAATTTTGCGAAAATGCGAGTTTTGAGACGATAGAGCCGACAAGTTAGGAAGCTCTTTGTACGAGTATGTAGTACGTAGGTGTAGTAGTAGATATGTACATACATACATAAATCACGTCTTTATTCCTTACGGGGTAGACAGAGCCTAAGGTAACAAGACTTAAAGGCCACGTTTAGCATGATTATGTGTGTATAATAGTAGATAAATACACGATAATAGTTAATTAAGGATATTAGTTGTATCAATGAATGATGAACGTAACCTATATGTAGATAGGTTTTTTATCAAAATGTTGATGCAATTTTCATAAAATATCGGGCAGTTTCCATTCCAACGTTCTCCCTCAAACCGCACCGCATCACACACGGAAGCCATCCCACAAACCCGCCATATTTAACCAAATAAATCCCAAAAATATCATTGTGCAAAACAAACGGCCACTCCATAACGAGATTATCATAACCGGCGACAGAAACATAAAACCACGACGCCTATAAAATACCTCACAACCACATCTGCGATTGAACCATAAAACACCCAAAAAATTCCCTCCAAATTCGAAATCGTTATTCCACCGCCAATGGGAAAGCTCGAAACGCGCGGGAGGGCTCGCGGCGCGCTGCGATTGGCTGGCCGGTGCAAGGGCGGGGCGTGGTTTACTTGTGTGAGTGGGTGCGTTCCAATTTGCGGGTGCGTTTTAATTGGGAGGCTGTATGGGCACAGCCGTGGTCCTGACATGTGTCGATCGAGAGAATTTGTACTAGACGCGTGACTATGGTTTGTACTGGAGGTGTATTTTGGACTTAGACATCGTTGGCTGGAAAAGGCTTCATTCTTTTAGATAATTTATTAGGTGTACCTGTACCGACATTATTAAGTAGAAAACAAAAAATGTTATTAAGTTAGAAGGTTGCTCGCGACTACATTTTGCCAAATTAATTATTTATGTAGTAGGTAAGGTAATATGTACAAGTAGATAACATTATACACAATATAATCGCGTTGCGATTGTAATGCTAGAACAGAACCGTAAGAAAATAAAAATGTAAGCAGGTATCTAATCACAATTTTAAAGATTGTGAAGACAGCTAATTTTCAACAGAAACTTGTACAGATAGGTACATTCAATGAGATAATGAGGTTGCGATGAACCTGACCGATTGGAACGAGAATAAATTAAGATAGATAATAAATTAAGGTGTGACGATTACCTTTGTATTGCAAAATGATACTAAAAACATGGAGAAAATCGTAGTTATTTGAGAACAAAGGTATACCTTACCTGTTTAATTCAGGCAGAGGTTTAGTAGCTGGCACTTAAATTACTGTTTCCAAATACAGAAACTAAATACATGTTCTACCTGTATCAGGATAGTCCCTTTGGGGTAGATATTTAATGACCTTGGGTCGCTAGCGTATCGTAGGTATATTTATATTTTACCACGTTTCGTTTAGGAACGTCACACGATTTCGTTTAGGAATTCTTCCGGCACATTCGCGGAATGCCAAATGGAATAACCCGATGACGTCACTTCAATCACAGCGATTGAGCTTTGGCAAACCAAACGCAGCTTAGGTACGATCGTTTTCGGTCAGTATTTCGTTAAGTGAGCTTTTAATTAGACAGTGAATTACCATGACGTCTTACTGCGATCCAATTCTGACTCAGTTCAGGTTTAGGTACCTGGCGTTTTTGGTATGGATCTGGCAGCGAGCGTATTTACCGACACGATTTTTACCGAACTTGGCTAAAAACCACTGAGAAACTGGCTTTCGGATAATAACCGTGTTGCGAACGCAACTGTTTTCATTATAATATTTTAATTTATATAACTTCAAACGTAGAAACGGAACGTACGACAGAGGGCGTGACGTAGTTTTTATTGTACCAATAACAGCCTCTTACATACCCAAAAAATAATTATAATTGTTCCCGTCTTAAACGGTAATTTTAAAAACACTTGCTTTGTATCCACTGGAGCGAAGAGGCACTTTTGTTTGTATCAGTACCCTAAAAATATATCGCAGTCGAAAAATATCGAAGTTTTATTAAAAGGCATCGCTAGGAAACCCGCTACCATCAGCAGCCTGGGTCCTGGCCGCTACAAACCGCATCCAAATCGGTACATCCGTTTGAGAGCTACGATGCCTCAAACAGACGTACACACGCAGACATCGACGTCAAACTTAAAACACTCGTTACTTGGGAGTTACTTCCCTGCTGGTAAGGGGCAAAGAAAAAGATTGAATGTGCCAGTTGCATCTCTTTTCGCGCAAATGGTAATGGGATTAGACGGAATGGGATCATAGCAATAGAATAGAATAGAAGAATAGAAGACATTTTTATTCACCAACACAACAATTCAAAACAGAAGAAATAAAAATACAAGTGATTAAAACCAAATATAAGAATTATATGCGAAGGTAAAATGGAAGGGAGACTCAGCGAGGTCGCTGGTTTTCGGCCTCCAACCAAACTAAAACTAACTTAACTAAACTAAACTACGGTAGTCGCGCTGCCACAGCGACAACATGACACCATAATAATCATGTTATAGGCGATGCAGTTAGCAACCCATCACTATTTTGATTCCACTTTCCATCTATACGCCCAGTGTCTTGCTAAACGTGGCCTGGGGCCATGACGTCCTAATTCCGACGCAGTTCAAGTTTTAGCTGTCACTTTTAGTATGAATTTGACAGCGAGCGGACCTAAACTGAAACGCATTAAGACGTCATGGTAAGGCCCCTGTACGTCTTGTTACCAGGCTCTATCTACCCCGTAGGGGATAAAGACCTGATTTGTGTATGTGTATGTTAAAACTCACGATTCCGATTTGGTAACGACCGCCTCCAAAAATGAAACAACTCCCATGGGAGTTGTTTCATTTTTGGTCATGTATGTGGCAGTTTAATGGGTTTTACATGTAAAACCCATTAAACTGCCACATACATGACAACTTCCCTCATTACCCATTTAATGACGAGACGTTACCATAAACCACAACAATGGAACACAAAAACTGTAAAATATGACCTCAAACTACTAGACAGTATTAAAATTTAAGTATCTACTATTGTGTTATACTTTGTTACAATGATGGTTTCAAAATTGTATTTTACACAATATCTTGTGATTATTGCAGCTTCAACGTGTGTCACGTTTCCAAAATCAGTGTTTAACCAAAGCCAGTAAAACAGTAACAGTAACTATCAGTCTTAACAGTAAATTATGTTTGTTTAAAACAGTAACAGTACCTTCGAAATATTATAATCGGGATCGGGAAACGGAATCCCGTTTATAATATTTCGAATGAACTTAACCGTGAATCATTAAAAACTCTTATTTATAGTAACAGTACCTACCTAACATTCTTACATTAAATTATGTTTGCGTTAAACCTCTTATTCTAGCCTGATGATTAAATAGATCAATGTTTACCCGTTCTGTGGTGTTGTCTTCATGATGATGAAGAGAATACTCTCAGGTCAATTAAATCACTACACTATCAACACCAGCCTTACCATGACCACTTAATGTGATTAAATTCCGACTCAGTTTTAGCTGTCATTTTTAGTATCTCTCTCCAGCCTATATACGTCCCACTGCTGGGCACAGGCCTCCTCTCAGAATGAGAGGGCTTGGGCTATAGTTCCCACGCGGGCCCAGTGCGGATTGGGAACTTCACACACACCATTGAATTGCTTCGCAGTTGTGTGCAGGTTTCCTCATGATGTTTTCCTTCACCGAAAAGCTCATGGTAAATTTCAAATGAGATATCGCACATAAATTCCGAAAAACTCAGAGGTGCGAGCCCGGGATTCGAACCCACGACCCTCTGCTTGAGAGGCCACAGGTGAAACCACTAGGCTACCATGGCTTTTTTTAGTATGTATGTATGTAAAACTCTTATTATTGTACATAAAACACATGAAAAAGATGAATAGGTACAGGAAAACACAAATGCACAAAGGCGAACTTATCCCTAAAAGGGATCTCTTCCAGTGTCTATCTGACAAAGAGCGAACCTAAACTGAATCGGAATTGAACCGCATTAAGACGTCATCAGTGTTGCCACAACTGAGTTTCCAAAAGGTACAATATACAACGCTGAAAAGGTACATTTTGTGATAAAAAGGTACACAGCTTCTATTGCTCTCAGTTTTGCCACACCTGTTTGGCGGCGGTTTATAAAATGTTACACATAGTTTTGAATGAGATTAAAAGTTACGTAAACTGGACCTCATTACACATAACACATTGGAGGCTAAAAAGGTACGTCAAATGTGTGACGGCAACACTGGACGTCATGGTAAGGCCCCTATAAGGGAATGAGGTACTTAGTTAATTCGCAAAATATTTTATTATCTCTCCCGAATCTTCCGCAGTCAAGACTTTTTTCTATGACAGTGTCTCTTGCCAGCGACTTCGCCCACCATTATGTGTAGCAATATGCGGCTAGCAACCCATTGATTCCCCTTTTCACCTATACGCTTACGAACATGATAAACGTGGCCTTTAGGTCTTGTTATCCGAGGTTCTGACTACCCTATAAGGTATATAGTCGTGTATGTATTATAGGTAAGTCTAAATTGTACTTTTCCGCGAAAAACAACCGGCGAACCGTTTAAATGATTAAGGAAGCGACATCCTAACGACCAACAAATTTTAACTGACGTAAGCAATGACTCAACGGCCATAGATCACAAATTATACCTACGACGAACAATAGCCTTAACTATATGTATAAACATACATATAGGTACACAAGACGCCGCGCCTACTCGGAATAGAAGTGAATGACATCAACTACACAAACTTAACCCTACGCCCACGAAACTCCAACATCTTTTACCCGAAGGGAATAGAACTCAATTCTGTTTAAAATTTCACATTCCAACCGCAGATATAAAGCGGTGTAACCCAACACACATGTAAGGTAATCGTCTCATATATCACCACGCACACATAAGTGCGGCATACGTTGTGCTTATAGGATACGTACGGCACGCACACAGGGAATGCGCCGTTCTGATTGGTGGGGCAGGGTGCGCGCGGGCATATCTCGATCTGTGTTTTGAAACAAGTTCAGGAGTTAATTGTGAAGATTTTAGAAAGGTGGTTTTGTTTTGTAACTGACTGGTTGGTTGCGTGGTTGCCAGTTCGGTTCTTGACTGTGTTTTGCATGTTATGTAAGGTTTTTCAGGGTTTATTTTTTACCTGTTGCTCGATAGGAATCTGTTTTTGTTACTTTAATAGGTAATTATTGTTTCTGATTGATACTAACAGTGACATACACGGATTAATACATAGGTACGTTATTAGTCCTCCTTTGTGCATGTATCTCAGTGTTTGTCAATTGTATTTGTTTTATGTTTATTTTGCACAATAAAGAGTTTATATACATACTATTAATCACGTGTTTACTAAATACCATAACAACATAATATTATGCCATATAATACATAGTTGCTTTTCGTCCCGCGCAGATGGTAAAAGCCCATCGAGGTATTGGGCGAAATTCTTAGGAATCATGTTATAGGCGATGCTAGCAACCCATTACTATTTTCATTTTCCTTGCCACCTATTACGCCTACGATCACGTTAAACGTGCCCTTCAGGTCATGTTACTTTAGGCTGTGTCTACCCCGTAAGAGATATAGACATGATTTGTGTACCTAATATCCCATTAATCACGACTCTAAATAAATGTCTCCTCAAAAGTGTAGATTTTTCAACAAACAAAAAATTTACCGTATTATAGCTATTAAAAATCCCTTTTTTACAAAACAAAGACACTTAGTACAACTAACACCCAAGCACCCAACACTTTATGTTACAAAAAACACGCCAAAAAAACAATAAAACCTCAAAAGCTTTATTCCTAAACGAAAACAAGATGGCGGACAATGGCGTCGGGCGCGCATCCGGTCGCGTATGGTAATATCGACTTCCTCTTCGGACACTGGTCTCTGTGCCTGAACCCTTTTATTTTATACGTTAGAGGTAACATTACAATATGTAGAGTTTAAATCACGGAATATTGCATTAATCCCGCGGGATAGCGATAAATGAATTCTCCACAGAGGTTTTCTGCAGGTACTTACTTATTTAAGAAAGAAGACATTTATTCCTTTTCGCAAGACACACAAATATAAGAGCATACACACAACAAAATACACGCAAACACAAAGCACGCAAAGGTCAGGTCAAGAGTACCCGAAACCGACGAGCATGTACGAAGAGATTGATATTATTTAAAGATCAAACGAACTTACCTGAAGTGAAGTTCGATCTTAATTATCCTGTCTTCGTCGAAGAGATTTAAATTTAACTGTAGTAGCCCTGTGCTACGTTCGAATCCAATCGCACCCAGTCGTTTAGCACCGTAAAAAAGAAAGAGACAGCAATAGTCTCTTCTCCTTTACGCTGCTCGGTCCTAACTACCTCATTCTTTTCAGAGAAAGCCTGAACTTATGTAATTTAAGCATTGACATATTCAGAGGGAATGTTTTCAGGGAGGGAGGGATCTTAAATCTCTTCGACGAAGACAGGATAATTAAGATCGAACTTCACTTCAGGTAAGTTCGTTTGATCTTTAAATTATCCTGTCTTCGTCTTACGAGATTTAAATTTAACTGTAGATGTTTAGAGATGGTCAATGTTGTAAATTCATAATAACAATAAATAACACATCCACGAGTATAATCAACAAAGCATATATTTCAATATAATTATAATAACAGACCGTTCTCAACATTTTAATCACATTAGTACAATCTGCAGTTTTAACACAGTCTCAGATCATTCCAAACCTCTTAAGTACACCTATGTTTATGTACTATATTATATTAATACATCTAATATAGGTATATAAATATTATTATTCATGTATAAAACACTTGTATAAATTGCTAATTAAACAAAGCATTTACAAAATTAGGACTTTCGTCAGTAGTTGGTCGATTATAGAAATTAGCAAAAATCAACGATTGGTCCGACCAGCCTGCTGACCTTCTAATGGCATCGAGACTGACGCCAGCTCGCCGGGCGGCGGACGTGGAGGCGTGCCGAGTGCTGTGGGCGCTGAACACGCCCGTGTCGATGCCACTAGAAGACAGTGTCTGCTTTAACCAACGACCTATGGTTTGAGGTGAAGCTGCATGAATAGGATTCTTAATCGTCAGTATCAACCTATTATCGTCATGAGGCCTGATCGGGGATGTTTTATTCAAGTATGCAACTAAAGTTTCTGCTGGGCAAACGCAACGGCGTTGAGAAAAAAAAGGTAAATCTAAAATAGGTTGGCGTTTACCTATACCAGAGGTCTTCACTAAATCAGTTATGGGAATGATTATCCGATCTTTGCTTATACTTATGTTAGGTATTCTAATCAGTGATAGCGTTTGGCATCTTTGTCCTGAAGCCAAAGCTATGAGCATTACTAATTTTTTTGTAATGGCCTCTAAACTTAAATCTTCATTAGGATATAGGTTACCTACATAATCTAGTACTGTCCCCGGGTTCCAAGTAGAGGAATACTTGGGGAAGGACGGTCTTAATTTGAAGACTCCTTTAAAAAACCGTTTTATGCGGTCGTCTTGAGACAAGTTATTTCGAGAAATAAGTGCCAAAGCCGACCGGTGGTTATTAAGGGTTCCATAGGAAGAGCCCTTCTCCAGGCATTGTGCTAAGAAGTCTAGTAAATGATGAACCTGAATATCATACGCATCAATGCCCTTCATACTACAGTATTGCCACCATAGTTTAAAGCTAGAACTGTATTGGGACATAGTGTTGCGTGACAATGACGAAAGCAGGACATTTAGGGCCGATGGAGGAACTTGCCGCTGTGTCAACGCCTCCCGGACAACACACACGCTGCCAGGGAAAGACGTCGATGAAGCGGGTGGGTCTTTCTGAAATTTGAAGAAAGTAAGTATTTATCAGGCCGCATAATTATCATTTCACTAACGCTTAAGGATTTAAATAGTGGAAACCACGCCTGTGATGGCCATAGAGGTACTACCATAATCCCAGTAGCATGGTCTAAAATAATTTTTTGGAGGACCTTCAAAATCAATGAAAATGGGGGGAACGCATAAAAGAAGTACCCATTCCATTTTATAGTAAAAGCATCTATATTATATGCATACGGGTCTCTCTTCCAGGAAATGTATTTGGCACATTTTGCGTTTATTCTGGAAGCAAACAGATCTATATCCGGTCTACCGAGTTTAGTAACAATCGAACGAAAGTCATGATTGTTCAACTCCCATTCGATGTCGATGTTCCGAGATTCCTCGTCTGCATCGGTATTCTGGCAAGATTTTATGTAAGAAGCAAACACATGTATGTTTCGCCTCTCACACCATGTCCAGATTTGTTTTGCTATGTCATTCAAATGCGGAAACTGAACTCCACCCATTTTATTTATGTAGGCTATTGCCGTAGTGTTATCCACTCGTAACAACACGTCACAATCTCTATAGTCTTTAGCAAATGATTTTAAACCAAAAAAAGCTGCAAGAAGTTCCAAGTAATTTATGTGATGTTTACATTCCTTCTGATCCCATGAACCACCAATTTTTTCCCCGCTACAAGCTGATCCCCATCCAGCTAGTGAAGCGTCCGTAAAAATTTCTAAAGCATAATCAGGCTGTTTGATTGAATTTGATGAAACCAAAATATTCGCTTTCCACCATAGTAAATCATCACGTATATTACTTGGAACATTCATTATTTTGTCATAATCGTCATTATTTTTCAACAATTCTAAGTATCGGACTCTCTCTAAGGACTTGGTATATAACCGGCCATAATTCACAGCCGGACAAGCCGCTGTAAGAGTGCCGAGATAGCGGGCAAAGCTGCGTATTGTCATAGTCTTTGCATTGAACATAGTGTTGGTACGTGATAATATGTCATTTCTCTTCTTAACAGGCAATTCTAATGTAAGTTGCTCTGAATTTAAGATAAATCCTAAGAACTGACATTTTTTCTGTGGCACTAAAGAGCTCTTTGAATAATTTATAACAAACCCCAAATTTATTAAACAACTAAGTGTTTCATTGAGATTCTCTAAACAGTCTTGGAAAGTATCGCCTATTAACAAACAGTCATCTAAATATTGGACAGATTTAAAGCCACGTGATCTTAAGTGAGCCGAGACTGGCTTCATTAATTTAGTGAAAATCTGAGGCGCAGAACATAGACCAAACGGTAAAGCCAAAAATTCATATAAATCGTTGTCAAAAAAGAACCTTAGGTATTTAGTGTGATCTCCATATATGGGTACTAAAAAATATGCCTCCTTCAAGTCCAAATTAACCATAAAACAGTCTTCTGACACTAGTTTAGATGCTGTCCTTATATCCTCCATTTTAAAATGGTTAGTTCTTACAAATTTGTTCAAGTTTTTAAGATTTAAAACCAAGCGTTTTTCGCCATTACTTTTTGGCACGAGAAATATGCTTGAAACAAATTGTCTATTTGAAGACTTACAAGGTTGAATGGCTTTAATTTTTGTCAAACGCGTCAGTTCATTTTTTATGTACGTATGATCCTCTTTTGACAACGATAACTTAGGATAATTTTCTATATTCTGATGAGGTTCGCAAATAAAGGGAATTTTGTAACCCAAAATAGTGTCAATAACTGTCTTATCGTCAGTTATGGATTTCCAAGCGTCAACGTAATTTTTCAAGCGACCAGCATGTACCTCAGTATCTATCGTCTGGGAGCTCGCTGCGCAAACGGTCGGCGCGCGGGAGCAGGTTGCGGAGGCGCTCTGCGCGCAGTCGCCGTTGCTGGCGCTTGCGGGCGGCGGCGCGTCGCCGGCGGCGCGGGCACGTACTGCAGCGCTCTCGTCCCACCGCCGCGGCTCGCGGTAACCCTCGAGCCGCGCTGCTGTTGACGGGGCGGTGGGCCTCTCCAATTTAAATTTTGTGTTGACGTGGAGGCTGCCTGAATAAGTTGTCCAGTCTTCTTAATACCTCTTGAGGATTTGATGAATTCGCCTAGTTTGTCGCCAAACAAGTGAGAGTCTCGTTTACGATCTTTAAAAGATTCGATAAAACTTTTCTCAAGTAATGGGGTGACTAGCGCTCGCCTGGTTTCTGTTTCAGCATAATGTGAATCGGCGATTAGTTTTGACACATCACTAAGAAGCCGGAGCGCTTCAGTTGTTTCTATTGACTTCTTCAACATACCCGACACTACCTTAGCAATAACGGACAGAGCGCATCCCAATTGACTCTGTTTTTTGAGAATACGCGCATCTCTGTTTCTTGTGGATTCTGTCAAAACAGCAGCGACTTCAGGATTAAGGAGAGGCGGTTTTAACAACCGGCAATTGTTAGGCAGCAGGTATTTCTTGAGAATTTCCTCTCTGAGATCTTTTTTGAGCCCGTCTTTTAAAATAGGCTCCCACCGTTTTGCTAGGTTATCATTAATATCTTCACCCCATTCTAAAGCTTCAGGGACGAAGTCACCCAATGCTAGCAAGAATGCTGGGTCGATTTCTTGCTCAGTACATATCGAGTCTGTGGCATCTTCTGTAGCCAAAGCTGTGGTCGCGATATCTGGCGCCGCGGTGTCTGGCGCCACGGTGTCTGGCGGCCCGCTGCCTTGCGTTGACGCTGGCGGCGTAGTTACATTGCTTTCCGGTAGCCTCATCTCGCAGAGATCGTGCTCCGACGCCGGCGGCGTTTGAAACGGCGGCGGGTCGTCTGCAACGCAAACGTATACTATTTAAATAACCACTTTTTTTTTTTTTTTTTTTTTATGTGGGTAGTTATTCTACCCTCATGGGAACGAAACAAAAAGGTGGAATGGATTTTTTGGCAGTAATTTCGTACCTGATATACTAATAATAATAGTGTACTTAATGCATTGAATAATTTAAAAACATAATAAGGGGACATGATTGCGGTTAATGTCTCGCATTAACTCATTTAATTTGCTGCAGGTCAATATCACGTATTGACTCGGAACTTTAACTTCCACTGCCTAACATCTCGTGTTAGATCGGGGTGAAATATTAATTCAGTAGTAGACTAGCATAGAATACTAGGTACCCACCTTGATCACTTTTCTCGTCAGAGGAATATAGTATTCTCCTACTATTCTTCCTCTCCAGCTTTTCTTCGTATTTTTTCAACTTCCGACGCCATCGATCTTCTTCAGACTCCTTACTAGCTTTTCTTTTCGGCATCTTGATTTCTCGGGAACTGTTCTTCTTACTAACAATTTCCAGGTGCGATAGCCGCGCGCGCACGGACAGGAATGAGGTAGTTAGGACCGAGCAGCGTAAAGGAGAAGAGACTATTGCTGTCTCTTTCTTTTTTACGGTGCTAAACGACTGGGTGCGATTGGATTCGAACGTAGCACAGGGCTACTACAGTTAAATTTAAATCTCGTAAGACGAAGACAGGATAATTATGAATCTGGATGTAGCGAAAGAGCTATGTCATGATCGTAGCAAGTGGAACAAAGTAGTCTCTGCCTACCTCTGTGGGAAAGAGGCGTGAGGGTATGTATATGTATCTGTGTTTGTACACACAAATAAAAAAGCAACAAAAACACAGACATGAAAATATTTGTGGTAAGTTTATTTTCATTAACCAATATTCAAAACATGAACAATAAACTTACGTAACGAGACGAAATGATTACGCTATAATTACCCAATGGACCGCAAATAAGAAACTAACAAAACATAAATAAAACATAATCAAATACTTACCTCCCCACGCAGAAATTGCTGAATGGATTTTTACCAAACGTGCCTAAGAACCAGCGCAAAGAAACTGGCTATCGAATGAAAAAACCGCATCGAAAATGGTCCATCAGCTTAATAGCTACGACGCCAAAAACAGACAGACACCCCCCCTGAAATAATACGTGAAATAAATCTAACTAATATTATAAAAGCGAAATTTGGATGGATGGATGGATGTTTGTTTGTTACTCAATCATGCCAGAACGGCGCAACGAATCTGGGTGAAATTCGGCACATAGATAGAGACAAGTCTGGAATAGCACACAGGCTACTTTTAATTCCGGAAAATTCCCGCGGGATAGTGATAAACGAATTCTTTGCATACGAAGTCGCGGACAACAGCTAGTAATAATATTTTATTGAATCAGGCGTTACTTTGCGGAGGTCCATTTCAATGAACACAAAATATTTACCTTGCTACTCCGCTACTTACGTGCAAGATAACCAAGCTTGTGCGAAATATGTACGTTTTGCATGCAAGCCCTCCCACCACTACTACCACACAAAACGCACACAAATCCCACAAACTTAATTAATCCTAACACCACACAAACACTGACGCGCGTTTCGATCCCTCTACGGGATCATTCTCAAAGTTAGAGCACAACCGATGCACATGCGAACCAACGTCGACGACACCGACGACGACGTTGGTTCGCATGTGCATCGGTTGTGCTCTAACTTTGAGAATGATCCCGTAGAGGGATTGAAACGCGCGTCAGTGTTTGTGTGGTGTGAGGATTAATTAAGTTTGTGGGATTTGTGTGCGTTTTGTGTGGTAGTAGTGGTGGGAGGGCTTGCATGCAAAACGTACATATTTCGCACAAGCTTGGTTATCTTGCACGTAAGTAGCGGAGTAGCAAGGTAAATATTTTGTGTTCATTTAGCTAGTAATAAATAAATAAATCACCTCCAGCCTACAAGCTTTCATGTGAACTTTAAAGCACACGAAGCTCCAACAATGATCTATAGATCCCCATTTTCCCAAGGATCAAGGCCGACGCGCGCGAGCGCATGCGGCGCGACGGTTTTTATGCTTGTAGTTAATTGCAGGATATGGTTTATAGTTCCTCTTGTGTTATAAGTCTTTTTCACACATGTATAATATTATCTGCAAAACTTGTACAATCAATCTATCTAATCTATTCTAACTAATATTATAAATGCGAAAGTATGGATGGATGGATGGATGGATGTTTGTTTGTTACTCAATTACGCCAGAACGGCCCAACGGATCTGGACGAAATTCGGCACATAGATAGAGAAAAGTCTGGAATAGCACATAGGCTACTTTTTATCCCGGGAAATTCCCGCGGGATGGCGATAAACGAATTCTTTGCAGACGAAGTCGCAGGCAACAGCTAGTATGGCATCATACAATGTTTACCAAGACGTCAAAAATATCTGTAAAATTTATGGGCTTTATGCCACAAGAAATAAGGTCGGTGATATATTTTGCATATGATGGATGGCTGTATCGATATTTATGCCCTCGACTGCACCTACATCCAGTGGCGTGGCGTCAAATATATCAGAAGGCAAGCCGAAGGGAACTTAACTAGCCTTTTCCTCTAATTCTGCACAATAAATTGCCCAACTGCCTTAAAATAAGCAAGCCATTGGGAATCGAGTTCTATGGACGCCATGCCACTGATACATACATACATATATTACCTAACCCTTTTCTTCACAAATCGCAACAAGTGTAATCAATTGAAGCCCCATTAGGTTTTTGTAAGTCTAACAATAATAATTAAAAAAAAGACGATCTTTCAGGCGACTTACTGCGAAAAAAGGGTTCATGTTATCCCTTCCGGTATAGATAGAGCCTAGAGTAACAATACATAAAAGCCACGTTTAGCGTGATTGTGAACGTATAGGTGGAAATAGAATTATCATCTTCCTAGCGTTTTCCCCCGGCATTTGCCGCGGCTCAGCGAGCCTGGGGTCCGTTTTGACAACCCAATCCCAAGATTTGGCGTAGGCACTAGTTTTTACAGAAGCGACTGCCACCTGATCTTCCAACCCAGAAGGGTATAACTAAGCCTTATTGGGATTGGTCCGGTTTCCTCACAACGTTTAGGTGGAAAGGAGAATCAAAAATCTTTATTTTTGCGGACAATTAGCCAGTTCCAATGTCTAAGATAGTTTTCCATGCCGCGTTTGTCTTTTTAGCACCCTGTACTGTGGGTATCAGTGGCGTGGCGTACATAGAACTCGATTCCCACTGGCTTACCTATTTTAAAGCAGTTGGGCAATTTATTGTGCAGAATTGGAGGAAAAGGCTACTTAAGTTCCCTTCGGCTTGCCTTCTGATATATTTGACGCCACGCCCTGGTAGGTATTAAAAAAAACCAAAGCTATTATACTAAACTTCAAAATTCCTTCACTATAGTCATGCACGGGATGTGTGTCGGTATGTCTGTGCAGGTGAACCTCGTTAATGGTGAGCTTAGCGGGGGTGTGCGCTGGCGCATGACGGCGCAGGGTGATTCCTGACCTTGATATCGAGTTCAATTTTAACCTGGGATTGTTTATCACTTTCTTTTATTACACAACACGCTTCTGCCCGCGACTTCGTCTGCGTAGAATTATACATATAGAACTTCCTCTTGAATCTATCTATTAGAAAAAACCGCATCAAAATCCTCGGCGTTGCGTAGTTTTAAAGATGTAAGCAAACAGATAGACAGATCATCCTACTACCCTACTACACCCTTTGGGAATTTTTTGAAGACTCTTAAATTAAAATTATATATACATATATAGGTATTATTATAAATTAGGTACAATTAATAATAGTTTTATTAATATTAATTTATAGTTAATATTGTTAGTAATATTGTTAATAATTATAATATTAGCAGTACCCTTACAGGGTTTGATCTTGTATCCTCTTGTATCAAAGCTAATAAAATGTTTGTCTTGTCTTCTCAGACAGACGGCGGAAAGCCACTTTGTTTTATGCTATGTTGTGTCTCTTAATTTTTTTTTTTTTTTTTAATAGCCTATTATAGTGTCCCACTGCTGGGCAAAGGCCTCCCCTTCTTTTTGCCACTCGTCCCTGTCAAATGCATGCTCCTGCCACCCTTTTCGATACGCATCCAAATCGTCCCGCCATCTCCTCCTTGGTCTGCCTCTGCTTCGATAGCCATCTCGCGGGATCCAATGGTTGGTAATTTGGGCCCATCGCTGTGGATGCATCCGGCAAACGTGACCAGCCCAGTCCCATTTAAGCTTGGCGGTCTTGGCACCCACATCTAGAACGCGAGTTTTGGAGCGCAGTTCCGTGTTTCGGACTCGATCCCTTCTGCGAACACCCAAAATGCTGCGCTCCATTGCCCGCTGGCAAACCTTGAGTCTGGACTTTTGAGCTTCAGTTCAAATTGTTCCCCAATATTTCAGTAGCTGGTTCAGTTAGTCTGTCTAAACATCGCTACAAAGATATTTCATAGAAATATTGAACTGAAAACTTCTTTAGCGACACTGAGCACTTTTTGAGATAGGTAAAAATTGTTGAACTCGCGTCAGGAGTAAGACGGAGGGAGAGTTTAAGTACCAGGATATCAGATCCTTTGAGAGCTTATTTTGAAATACGAATGAATCGCGTTCGATTTTTGAAGTGGTTTTTTGTTGAGTCGTCGAGCAAAAGTACTAGGCATCAGCACATTGTTAGAGGTCTGCCCATAATTATAGATAATGCGTACGTTTTTTTTTAAGCGGCCAGTACGGTACGCGTCTTGAGCGTCATAGAGGTTACAACATTAAAATCTAATCTAAGCTGCTGTTTCCGCCGGATTGCTACCCGTAGCTTTTTTTTCTCTTGCCGCGCAGATGTTCATAAATCTTAGGAATCCCGTTACAGACGCTAGCAACCCATCACTATTTTGATTCCCTTTCCACCACGCCCACAATCATGCTGAACGTGACCTTTAGCTTGTTACCTAGGCTCTGTCTCGGTAAGGGTAAAACCGCGATTTATGTATGTATGTATGAGAGCCAACATCCATTAAAAAAATATTGTACAAATTTATAAAAATCCCCCTTGTGTGGCCACAAATCACGTCATCCTCGGACAATGGACGAGTGGAAATTTAAAATTCCCGCCGGAGGAAACAGGGACTTCCGTCTGTACCCCATTCACATTTTTATAGTCATGACGCATCATTATTGCTTGTAGTACGGAAACAGTGTTATTAAATTAATTCGAGATACACCAGTAGTTTAGGCATGACCAAATATTCTAACTTCCATACTGGTAAGTAAGTATAATATTGTACAAATATCAAAAAAACAGATACAATCTAACTAATATTATAAATGCGAAAGTATGGATGGATTGATGGATAGATGGATGGATGGATGTTTGTTTGTTTGTTACTCAATCACGCCAGAACGGCCCAACGGATCTGGATGAAATTCGGCACATAGATAGAGAAAAGTCTGGAATAGCACATAGGCTACTTTTTATCCCGGAAAATTGCGTAGTTCCCGCGGAATAGCGATAAACGAATTCTTTGCAGACGAAGTCGCTGGCAACAGCTAGTAACAATAATATATGCACAACGGCGAACTTATACTTAAGGGATCTCAACCAGTTAACCTTTGAGTAGATGAGAGGAGCATTAAACGAGGGACCGACAAAGAGTTACTTTGAAATTCCAGATAGTGAAAGCCACAATAGAGCGTACTCTGGATTCAATATCGCGCCCGTGACATAATACAGTGCTTTATCCCCTCGGTGTACAATCTACTATTACAGATGGTGTAGGTACCTACCAACACAGTTTTCCGTTGCCGCAACATCAACAACAAATACTAAAAATCTAACTATTACATTTTGATTAAAAGTCGGGGTCTGCTAACACTGGAATTTACATACACTAGCCGTATTTATACGGAACCCTCAGCACGCGAGATTTTTCTTTTTGAAGCATAAAATATGTCTCATTTTAAGGTTATTTTCCAAAAGCTGAACAAAGCAAGCTAAAAAAATAAGGAAAACCGAGTAAACCGGACACCTGCCGGGCCGGAAGCCGAGAGTTCCGTGTTTCAGGCACTTCCGGGTCGCCATCTTGTCCTCCATTACTGCTAATTACTCTGTAGGAAGGTTTAGTTTGGGGTTGTTAGAGTGAGGGTGTTTTGTGATGGTGCTTTTTCTTTCTTATAAAACAGAAACACTACCTTCGTATTACCTAGGTATGTGGATAAGTGGTAGTAGGTAACTTTATTAATATAAACATACATCTAACTAATATTATAAATGCGAAAGTATGGATGGATGGATGGATGTTTGTTTGTTACTCAATCACGCCAGAACGGCCCAACGGATCTAGATAAAAATCGGCACATAGATAGGAAAAAGTCTGGAACAGCACATAGGCTACTTTTTATCCCGGAAAATTGCGTAGTTCCCGCGGGATAGCGATAAACGAATTCTTTGCAGACGAAGTCGCTGGCAACAGCTAGTACATACATAAATCATATTGTTATACCTTACGGGGTTGACAGAGCCACGTTTAGCATGATTGTGGGCGTATAAGTGGAAAGGGAATCAAAATAGTGATGGGTTAGCCGCATCGCCTATAACATGATTCCTAAGATTTTCGCCCATTCCCTCGATGGGTTTTTACCATCTGCGCGGAAAGAGAAGCAACTGGTACATTCTATGTTTATTCTTTGCTCCCATACCAGCTTGGAAGTTTTTAAGGTAATATCAAAATACAACAGCAAAAGAACAGCAATGACTTCCATTCAAACAGATGACGCTTAGTGACAAATATTCGCATATAAACAAGGTCACGTGACAGTTGGTAACAGATAGAAAAATTCGGAGGCTTACTCACTTGTTATGGGTGGTGCTATGGGTGGTGTAGGGGTATAGCACGCATCACGGAATGACGAGGACCCGGGTTCGATTCTCGGCCAAAGCTTTACTTTTCGGATTTTTCTATGTGTTATAATTTTCAAAGATGTGAATAGCAAAGTAAATATTTTTATGTTCATTAAGGATTATCCGGTTAAAACCCGTTTCATATTTGCAGTCGCGCGCTATCGGTCATCGTATCGATCGTGCCGGACGCCGGAACGGTTCACGGCCACAGAACCGATACGTACACGGGTCAATTACCCTTATACCCGGATAACATGTTAAGCGCGCGTGGATATACTCGTATAGTAGTCATTTAGCTTTCATTATCATCATCATTTCCAGCCTTACGTCCCACTGCTGGGTGCAGTAGACTTATTGTCTAACTCGCTCGCAATCGCCATCGTGTTCATTTTGACAGTTCTTGTATGAATGTGACAGCTAGCTGATTCCGATGCCGATTGTCAGCCCATACATGAACTGTCAAAATGAACACGATGGCGATTGCGAGCGAGTTAGACAATAAGCCTGCAGGCCTCTCAGGATGAGAGGGTTTGGGCTACAGTTCCCGGGCGGGCCCAATGTGGTATGGAAACTTAAACCATTGGGCTACCACGGCTTTTTCATAGTAACTTAATTAAATGCTGAATATATTACTATAGCCTATGATATACTTTATAAGACTGAGTAATATGTCATTGACTATAGCGGAATATATTCCGGTACAGTTTTAAGAGACGCTGCTTATGTAAATAATGGTAATAGTTTCTTATCAACATCGAAAAATCAACGACTAACAATTTAAGAACGCCTCTTCTCGCATGGATTAAAAAATGTCGAGACAAATAAACAATGCGTGTAGCATGCTCCTGGTTCGCTAGGCTATCCGGTCATACATAAATCCCGTCTTCATACCGTTACGATACGTTTTATCTTTCTTTTATTGTCTACTACCTTCTGCCCGCGACTTCGTCCGCGTAGAATTAAAGAAAGAAAGAAAACATTTATTCGTGATTACAACAAAAGAAAAAAAAGAAGTAAAAAACATAATAATATGCATCACGAAATAGCAATTAACAATTGACAATTGCCAATTTGCAATTGACATGTTTATCGCTCGGGAACTGTGCAATTTTCCGGGGTAAAAAGTAGTCTATGTTTCAATCTAGGGTACCAGCTATCTTCATTCCAAATTTAATCCAAATCCGTCCAGTCGTTTTAGCGTGAAGAAGGAACAAACATACACACTCACTCACTCATATCGTCACAAACTTTCGCATTTATAATATTACTAGGGCCTTACTCAATGCCTTAGTGTCACACTGTAATATTGTGTAAGATATTTTATAAATACCTCAACAAGACCTAAAGGCCACGTTTAGCATGATTGTGGGCGTATAGGTGGAAAGTCGATGGGTATTAGCCACATCTCCTACAACATTATGATTCTCGCCGATTCCCTCGATGAGCTCTTACTGCGCGGGAAAAGAAGCAACATGCCCCCTGTTTTATAAACAGGACAATTGTCGGCAACAAGCGACAATTCTGCTTACATTACAAACTCGACATATCTACACCGGTTGGCTTCATATTGACTACGCCTTGCATTTCGTATTGTCATTATAATGCCGACATTATAAACAAATAAATAAATAAATATAAATATTACGGAACAATTCACACAAATTGACCGAGTCCCAAAGTAAGCGCTAGTAAGGCTTGTGTACCTAATGGGTATTAGACAACGATATAGGTACATACTTATATAGAGAAATACATACTTATATAGATAGAAAACATCCATAACTCAGGAACAAATATTCGTGCTCATCACACAAATATATGCCCTTACCAGGATTCGAACCCGGGAAGCTTGCTTCGCAGGGTCACTACCAACTAGGCCAACCGCGTCGTCGTTATCAAGTTAAAATAGGGGCCCGATTGGAAGTTAATGCTCATCTTGAAGCCAATATCTAAAAATCAAAACATACCCGGGTATCGATCCCAGGACAGGGCGTGCCGGATCGATGTGGCCGTCACGCCCGGCGCCCTCCCTCGCCCGGGCATAACCGGGGATAATACCCGGCTCCACGGTACCCCGGTGCGGTGTCTTAGCAGAAAGATTTGGGGAGTATTACTTAGATATTGAGGCATCGGTATCAGTGTACGTATAATTTCGGTATATTTAAGATTTGAGCGTTTTATCATAAACTTTATAACAAACTAGCTGTTGCCAGCGACTTCGTCTGCAAAGAATTCGTTTATCGCTATCCCGCGGGAACTAAGCAATTAACCGGGATAAAAAGTAGCCTATGTGCTATTCCAGACTTTTCTCTATCTATGTGCCGAATTTCATCCAGATCCGTTGGGCCGTTCTGGCGTGATTGAGTAACAAACAAACATCCATCCATCCATCCATCCATCCATCCATACTTTCGCATTTATAATATTAGTTAGATAGTTAGATTAGATAAATATCACGGTACATTGAGGACTTAATTTTTTTTTTACATGGAATGCTGTCATAGTGAAACAATTGCTTTTTAGTGTGTATAAACCTCAGGTACCTATAAACTAAACACACGATTGGCTACGTTAATACGACAGCGTTCCACAGTCCTCGAGTGTTAGGTGTACACCAATTGATCTAGCCCCAAACTAAGCTTGTGTTAGGGTAGGTACTAGTCAACGGATAAACATATACAATACAAATACACTTTATTGAAAACCATCAGTACATAACAATACAGAAACAAAGAACAAGGCACCAGACAACCAGAAGTAGAAAGAAATAAGTAACTGCAATAATTATTTACGTCGCGACTCTAGGCAGCTACGACCTTTGACATGTTTATCGCTATCCCGCAGGAACTATGCAAATTTCCGGGATAAAAAGTAGCTTATGTTCTAATCTAGAGTGCCAGCTATCTACATTCCAAATTTTATCCAAATCCGTCCAGTTGTTTCAGCGTGATGAAGGAACAAACATACACACTCACATCGTCACTCACATAGTCTCAAACTTTCGCATTTATAATACTAGCTGTTGCCAGCGACTTCGTCTGCAAATAATTCGTTTATCGCTATCCCGCGGGAATTTTCCGGGATAAAAAGTAGCTTATGTGCTATTCTAGACTTTTCTCTATGTGTCGAATTTCATCCAGATTCAATGGGCCGTTCAGGCGTGATTTAGTAAAAGCAAACTTTCGCATCTAACTAATATTATAAATGCGAAAGTATGGATGGATGGATGGATGGATGGATGGATGTTTGTTTGTTACTCAATCACGCCAGAACAGACCTACGGATCTGGATGAAATTCGGCACATAGATAGAAACAAGTCTGGAATAACACATAGGCTACTTTTTATCCCAGAAAATCGCGTAGTTCCCGCTGGATAGCGATAAACGAATTCTTTGCAGACGAAGTCGCTGGCAACAGCTAGTTTATAATTATGAGTTAGATTAGTAGGAGGGTCATACACTTTTTTTTTTTCGCACGTCTCTCCTGTGGTCATGGCAAAAGTTAAAGAGTCTATAGTCAATATTTTTAAATCAAGTCCACATCGGCGTGTGGGACGCCTGGCCAACTTTCGGCCCATTTAAATAAACGTTAAGTTTGCCGACTCGGAGTCGCTAATTTTATGACCACAGGAGAGACAACTTTTGCTTCTTACGGTGTGTAGACTCAGGATTAATAATGTTTTGTCTCTTTCCCTTAGGCCACGGAGGAGTCAATCAACTAGGTGGCGTGTTCGTCAACGGTCGGCCTCTGCCCGATGTCGTCCGACAAAGAATAGTCGAGCTGGCCCACAGCGGCGTGCGGCCTTGCGACATCAGCAGACAGTTGCGGGTGTCTCATGGATGCGTGTCGAAGATATTGTCTAGGTGAGTGAGAGAAATCAAAGCCAGAGCAGGCGTCAGTGGCGTTACTCGACCAAGCTAAGTTTGCTCGCTTAACAGGATGACAGACCTCTAACAATGTGCTGATGCCCTAGTACTTAGCTCCACGACTCAACAAAAAAACACTTTAAAAATCGAACGCAATTCATTCGTACTTTAAGGCGCTGTCAACAGCAAATGACCTGGAGCAGCGCCACTCTTCACACATACGGTTCACGTGCCTGTTAGTGAAAGAGAAGAAACTATTCCGGCAGCTTGGCGCGCGTCTAAAATCTTGCAAATAAGACACAAATCATAAGAAATAAACAAAAGTATGGATTATTTGTGAAATATGACTCGTTAGCCGTTTAGGTATGAATATGTTGACTTTATGTTTTTAATTGCAGACCCATACGTCGAAAAAATAAAGACATAGAACCGTTTAATGGTGATTTTAAGACCAATCTTTGCAATTATTTTCTATCGAGCCGATTTTGTTCAATTATGTATCGAGCCCGTCTAGCGTGTTTGAAATATGATGAAAATTAACATTATATTTTTTTTGTATTTTTTTTGTGTGCAATTTTTCTTAAAAAAGTGTTTAAATAACATCAATTTCAACAAAATTAGGTGTTGTCAGCCTCTTAAAGTAAGCTCTTAGAGGACATCCTGGTACTTTAACTCTCCCTCCGTCTTACGCCTGACGTGAGTTTAACATTTTTTACCCATCCCAAAAAGTGCTCAGCGCCACTAAAGGAGTTTTCACTTCAAAAATCTTTGAATGGTGGTTCAGTCGAGTTAACCCAATCACCTCTTGAAATATTCTGGAAGAATCCTGATAGTGCTAGACACATTTATACTAGAACTAGAATAGAACCGTTCTAACATACCGTAAGTACGTTCTTTTGTTTTGATCTTAATAACCAAATGTAATCTAGTCAGACGTTCTCTCTTTCTCGCGGCAGCCTACTTGCGCGCCCAACGACCGAGACGGCGCGTGCGGTTCCGTACTTATGTCATTTACCTTTGTTGTGCCAGTAATAGGGTTGCCAGCAGACAATATGAGTCATATGACCAACTAGCTGTTGCCTGCAACTTCGTCTGCAAAGAAATCGTTTATTGTAATCCTGCGGGAACTACGCAATTATCCGGGATGATAAGTAGCAAGTGTTATTCCAGATTCTATCTCTGTGCCAAAGAACCAGATCCTGTCCAGCGTTTCTGACTTGACAGAGTAACAACATCTATACATCCATACTCACAAACTTTCGCATTTATAATATTACCCCCTTATTCATAAACGCACTATACCTAGGCTTCCACGAACTTAGCAATCGTTTGTCCTTATCTATCACATTGACATTTACCTTTCACAGATAAGGACAAACGATTGCTAAGTTAGCAGAAGCCTATAGAGCGTTTTGAATAAGGGGTCTAGTCTCTTATAGGGATAAGTTCACCTCTAGGCATCTAACTAATATTATAAATGCGAAAGTATGGATGGATGGATGGATGGATGTTTGTTACTCAATCACGCCAGAACGGCCCAACGGATCTGGGTGAAATTCGGCACATAGTTAGAGAAAAGTCTGGAATAGCATATAGGCTACTTTTAATCCCGGAAAATTGCGTAGTTCCCGCGGGATAGCGATAAACGAATTCTTTGCAGACGAAGTCGCTGGCAACAGCTAGTAGGTATTATTATAATCTTATCGTTTTTTGTGAATTGTCGCTACTTCTTTACTAGCTTCTGCTCGCGATATAATTAGTCTAGCTAGTAATCTGTCCAGCGGGAATTTCGCATTTACCCGGAGAACATGTTTTCATTTGCAAGTGTGCCGAATTTGAATAGTCTAGTTATTACTGTTACTGAGAAATATATAAGCCTCATTTATTCCCTATCCCGTGGGAATTTCAAAAAATCCCTTCTTAGTGCTTCTCTGGGATACTCAAGATTTACGTCGCCAAATTTCAAGTTCCTAGGTCCAGTGGTTTAGGCTGTGCGTTTGTCTGTCAGTCAGTCAGTCACGGTACTGTTTTCTAGGTACCTATAGATGGATGGATGGATGTTTGTTACTCAATCACGCCAGAACGGCCCAACGGATCTGGGTGAAATTCGGCACATAGTTAGAGAAAAGTCTGGAATAGCATATAGGCTACTTTTAATCCCGGAAAATTGCGTAGTTCCCGCGGGATAGCGATAAACGAATTCTTTGCAGACGAAGTCGCTGGCAACAGCTAGTAGGTATTATTATAATCTTATCGTTTTTTGTGAATTGTCGCTACTTCTTTACTAGCTTCTGCTCGCGATATAATTAGACTTAAGAACTGTAAGCTTATTGTCTAACTCGCTCGCAATCGTCATCGTGTTCAATTTGACAGTTCATGTATGGGCTGACAATTGGCATCGGAATCAGCTAGCTGTCACATTCATACAAGAACTGTCAAATGAACACGATGGCGATTGCGAGCGAGCTAGACGATAAGCATACTGATGTTGATAGTATATTCTGCAACTAGCTTTTGCCCGCGACTTCGTACGCGTAGACAATAACTCAAGTAATACAAATGAAATATGTAATTTTTAAAAACAGCCCCGAAGTTGAATGCACTTATTTCTGTCCAGCGGGAATTTCGCATTTACCCGGAGAACATGTTTTCATTTGCAAGTGTGCCGAATTTGAATAGTCTAGTTATTACTGTTACTGAGAAATATATAAGCCTCATTTATGCCCTATCCCGAGGGAATTTCAAAAAATCCCTTCTTAGTGCTTCTCTGGGATACTCAAGATTTACGTCGCCTAATTTCAAGTTCCTAGGTCCAGTGGTTTAGGCTGTGCGTTTGTCTGTCAGTCAGTCAGTCACGGTACTGTTTTATAGGTATAGAATAGTATTACGTTGCGACTCGAGGGAGCTCTGTATTTTGGTGTGGACTGTACGAGTCACTTAACTTTTGTTATTTTGCGATCTCTATCTACTGTAATTATTGTAATTTATTTGAATCATGTTTCGTGCATCGTGATGTACTGTTTTCCGTCGGTTATTACATTAAGTTGCTCCCAAAAAGAGTTATGTACTGTAAGAAGTAGAATTTGTATGTACAAAAGTTTGTATATTATATACAAACCAACTAACTGGCAGGTGATGCTACTAATATTAATTTGATTTTAGAATTTAGAATGAATCGGAAGAAACAAGGTGTTTCCTTATGGCATTAGGCTGCGACCAAACCGCCGCGTATACGCAGTGACGTGTCGTAGGCGTCACGTTTTCTCACCGTTTCTTCATACATTTTGTTACGATTCCGTAACGTCACCGTTTTTTAAGCGGCGGTGTGGTCACACCTTTACCTGACCAACCACCTGTGAGTGCTGTCATCTTGATATATTATAAATCCTAAAGCTTTTTAAAAGAAAATATAATAATTATCAAATATAGTCATTTTTAATTAATGAATATGCCATCAGAGCGCGAAAAGGGATCTCTTTCTGCCCGGCTAGCACGACAGCGCCCAGACCTCGCGTCGCGCGCGAGTTTGACTACCCATCTCTTTCTAGAATGAACAGTAAGAGAAAGACGGCCAATCTATATCGCGCGCGACGCGACTCTTGCAGGTAACTAAATTCGGCTACGGTATTCAAAGTTTAGTCCCCTAAATCGACATTAGGTCGACAACGTATCAGCACTCCTAATAGTCCTGTAGGTAGCGGCGGTAATCACTTAAAATCAAGTACACCGTATGCCCGTTTGTTGCCTTTAATATTATAAAAACACACAGATCAAACTGAGAACCTCCTTTTTTTAAGTCGGTTACAAAACAAAACCTTCCGACATCCTTCCACTTCTAAATGTCTAATTTAATAGTAAACAAACCTCATTAGCGTCGATAAATTTCTTCTCATTAATCTAACGGCCGGTTAACCTGCGGTCGGTTAAAGCGGTGAGTTAAGCGACGGCTAACCGCAACCGGCAAGATTTGTTGCTAGGATTAAATTTAAACTCTAGTATAATTTAAGTCTTCTCAAAACTTGTAGATATACGATGGAACGGTCGGCCAAATAAGCATTTTTCATCCAACTTCCTATCAAATGGATACATACATATATAAATCACTTCTATATCCCTTATAGGGTAGACAGAGTCTGAGGTAGGTAACAAGACCTGGAGGCGTATTGTCTAACTCGCTCGCAATCGCGATCGTGTTAATTTTGACTGTTCATGACTGTATGGGCGGACAATTGGCATCGGAATCAGCTAGCTGTCACATTCATACAACAACTGTCAAAATGAACACGATGGCGATTGCGAGCGAGTTAGACAATAAGCCTACTGAATGCCACGTTTAGCATGATTGTGGGAGTATAGGTGGAAAGGGGAATCAAAACAGTGATGGTTCCTAGTGTCATCTATTGATGATAACTGCACGAAAATCCGTTCAGTAGTTTTTGGTTTAATGCGAACAGACGCGGCGGATTCTGTTTTATAACTATGTTGCGATTTGTTCGCATTGTTACTACGTAAAGTTAAAAACGATAGTACACAGCAAAAACAAATGCAAATACCAGCCAACAGTAGGTACGTAGAACAAACGATACGAAATGGGACGGGAATGAATTGAAAGGCTATTCAGAGTTCCCGCGGGACTTAGTCTAGGGATGGCCGCACGGGATTTGTTTTACAAAGTTTTACGGATAATATTGAGCTTGGGATCGAAAGCAAATCGGCGCATTCTTCTTGGCAATGATGGTCTTTGGAGGAACACAAAGTTACACGCCGTAGTTAAAATTACCACTAACTTTTTCGATTGTGACACGAAAGTTATCCATACAAATGTATGAGTAATATAGTATGACTTTTTGGTCCTCACCCCTTTCCGAATGCGCTTGTAGTTAAAAAGAAGACATGTCAAAGAGCCCTTGGCGGCGGCCTGTTTGCAAAGTAAAATTTTGAATATTGAATTTTGAAGTTATTTGAATAGATAGAGAAAAGTCTGGAATAGCACATAGGCTACTTTTTATCCCGGAAAATTGCGTAGTTCCCGCGGGATAGCGCTAAACGAATTCTTTGCAGACGAAGTCGCTGGCAACAGCTAGTAAATTAAAATAAACAAAAATCAATTTGAATTCCCGCGGCACTCCCATCCCTTCGGTCAGTTTTCAATTTAAACCAAACAATGCCAGTGCTACTGACCCTCGTTTCCATTCGCTCATTCATATCGTTCGGTCAGTCATTCAAATTTATCATTCGATCTGTTGCGAGCGATTATGTTTGATTCGTTCTTTAATAACTAGAGTTGTTGTTAATATTTAGAATGCTTGCTTGCCTTTTAATAGTTTAGAACTTGCTTTTGCGGGTGGTAGAGCCTTGTGCAAGGTCCGTCCGGATCGCTACCACCGTCTTACTCACTAATCCTGCCGCTAAGCAGCAGTGCTTGCGCTGCTGTGTTCCGATGTGGAGAGTAAGACAGCCGGGGAAATTACGAGCACAAGAGGCATTTCATCTAAGTCCTCTAGGTTGGCAACGCATCTGCAATCCCTCCGGGGTTGCGGGTGTCTATGGGCAGTGGTGATCGCTTACCATCAGGTGACTCACTTGCTCGTTTGCCTTCCTATTCACATAAAAAAGACTATCAAGACTAACTGTTGCCCACGACTCCGTCTGAACCGACGCTATCCAATTGGAGCTATATTTTTCGGGATAAAAACTACCCTACTACTACTAATTTCTTAATTAGTTTATTTTTTAAATTGTGTCTGTATCTGTTTTTTTCCTGAGCCCCTCTTTTGCCCGAATTTCAAATGCCATAATGTAATGTTTGCCATAATGATCATTTGCCATAACCCTTGTTTTCTCTGACACCGTAATTTTTTCAGGAGCATTGTAATGGCAATCCTGTAGAACTCTATAGGTTAGGTTAGGTTTGTTTCATAACAATCCTGAATAATCTTACTAATATTATAAATGCGAAAGTATGGATGGATAGATGGATGGATGGATGGATGGATGGATGGATGGATGGATGGATGTTTGTTTGTTACTCAATCACGCCTGAACGGCCCAACGGATCTGGATGAAATTCGGCACATAGATAGAGAAAAGTCTGGAATAGCACACAGGCTACTTTTTATCCCGGAAAATTGCGTAGTTCCCGCGGGATAGCGATAAACGAATTCTTTGCAGACGAAGTCGCTGGCAATAGCTAGTTAACAAATAAAGAGAAAAAAGAGTTATGGCAAATGATCATTATGGCAAACAATACATTTATGGCATACGAAATTCGGGCAAACGATAGAGACCCGTTTTTTTCCCCAATAAAGAAAATAAAATAAAATAAAATAAAATAAAATACCCTATGCCCATTCCCGGGACTGAAATCTCTATACCAAACTCCGACTAAATCGGTTCAGCGGTTCAAGCGTGAAAAGGTGACAGTCAGAGAGTTACTTTCGCATTTATAATAGCTTCGAAAAAAGGTAGGTAGTGCTCCGCTTTGTTTTTTTAGTCTTGGCGGGGCACTGCCGTGCCCCCAGATCTTAAAGTAATACTCAAATATAATGTACTTAACTATATAAATATTTTTTATGCTGTTGATAATGGCTGAATAAGGAGACACTTATATTTTGTAACAACACATGTAAAACAACCCTTGTTCCAGCAAAATAAATTTTCATTTCATTTCATTTCATTTCATTTCATTTCATTTCATTTCATTTCATTTCACTAATCCTTCTGCTAAGTTTCATTACAAAATATTCTACGAGAATACCTATATTTATACATACATACATATCGTCACGCCTCTTTCCCACAGGGGTAGGCAGAGACTACTTTGTTCCACTTGCTACGATCCTGCCATACCTCTTCGCTTCATCCACATTCATCAATCTCTTCATACATGCTCGTCGGTTTCGGGTACTCTTGACCTGGCCTTTCTCCAAAACGTCCCCAATTTGATCACGGAACGTCCGCCTAGGCCTTCCCCTCCCAACGCAGTCATTCACACTCCCCATAATATATAAATCTGTTTAGTTTTTCTTCTTCTTAGTTAGTTTCTTTTTTTTTCTTTTTTCTTCTTCTTCTTCGATCGTTATTTATATAACATAATAAAGGACTAGCTTCTGCCCGCGACTTCGTCCGCGTAGAATTAGCAATTGATATGTTTATCGCTATTCCGCGGGAACTGTACAATTTTCCGGGATAAAAAGTAGCCTATGTTTTAATCTAGGGTACCAGCTATATTTGTTCCAAATTTTATCCAAATCCGTTCGTTCGTTTTAGCGTGAAGAAGGAACAAACATGTGTATGTTTGTTGATGTGAGTGAGTGAGTGTGTACATGGATATGATTGGCTGTTCATTTGTCCCGGTAAAACTGGAGAATGGCTGTTACCAATTTGATAATATTGGTTTTGAAACATTTACTCAAGTTTAGGCTTAGGCTTAGACTTCAGGCTCTGTCTACACTGTAAGGGATAAAGACGTGATTTAAATGTATGTATGTGCAAGTTTTAAACAATGAGAAGACATTAAAAAGAAAACAGGAACGCAATAACACAATAATTTTTAAATGTAAATATTACAAATAATTATTACTAGTTTTATCTGCTATCGTTGCTTATCAACGAAATTATTATACAAATCCTTATAGCATATAATAAATTATAACAATCTCAGCATACGGACGTATTGTACACTTCATGTGTTGAGCGGAAGTGCGAAGCGACACGCTTTCTGCGCCCGCGCAGGTTCAATTACCAATTAAAAATGAACCGTAACACAGCAGCATAAGGTTGAAGATGGCGTAGCTACGGACACAGTAGTGTACCGACAGAAAAACAAGTAATTACACGGCCAGGAGGTGAACTACTTTCATTTGTGTGTTAGTTTTTTGGGTTTGATTGATCTAAAAATAAGCGAATCTAACTAATATTATAAATGCGAAAGTATAGATGGATGGATGGATGGATAGATGGATGGATGGATGTTTGCTTGTTACTCAATCACGCCAGAACGGCCCAACGGAACTGAATGAAATTCGGCACATAGATAGAGAAAAGTCTGGAATAGCACATAGGCTACTTTTTATCTCGGAAAATTGCGTAGTTCCCGCGGGATAGCGATAAACGAATTCTTTGCAGACGAAGTCGCTGGCAACAGCTAGTTAATCTATATATTATAACAAAGCTGAAGAGGTTCAAAAGTCTGCACAGGAAAGATTAAAAAAAAATGGCTAGGAATACTTAGAATCGATAACAGAACACGTTCTAACAGTTTTTAGAATTTTCGTCTGTTTATCTGTTTGTCTGTATATTTGCGAGCGCATCACGTGGAAACGGCTGTATGGATTTTAATGCAAACTTTACTAATATTTTAAGAAAATCACTGGCCAGGTTATAGGCTACTTTTTATCCCTAAAAATTGCATACTTACCGCGGGTTAGCGATAAAGCAATTCATATTCAACATAAATAAAATATTATTTATTTTCCCTTCATTTTAAAATTAAAATAATGATAACAAACTATAACGTGTATCTATATTATGTTTATTTGAAATTAGTTTTCATAATATACAATCAATATTTTTTCTATATTTTTCGTTATAAGAGATTGTCATCTAGATAAAGATCATCTACTTTAAATTTCTGAACGTTCGCTCAACGTAGGTAGGTACATCCTTAATTATCGATCTCATTTTTAGCGATATCAAATCTCTAGAACGTGCCTCAAGTTAGCACGGGTATTGATGCTGATGATAAAAACATCAATCAATAGAAACAACACTCGAGCTTCCGCAATAAGCTTAACGCATAATCGTGTAAGCTCGCGTGTAAGCTCGCTATAAGCCTGTAAGCTCGTAAACTAGTTATAGCTTATCTAGATCGCCAATATGTTGAACATGGCGGCGACAAATTGATTCATATTGTGTTGGTTGAATACATCTAACTAATATTATAAATGCGAAAGTATGTATGGCTGGATGGATGGATGGATGTTTGTTTGTTACTCAATCACGCCAGAATGGCCCAACGGATCTGGATGAAATTCGGCACCTAGATAGAGAAATGTCTGGAATAGCACATAGGCTACTTTTTATCCCGGAAAATTGCGTAGTTCCAGCGGAATAGCGATATACGAATTCTTTGCAGACGAAGTCGCTGGCAACAGCTAGTACGTATATAAATCACGTCTTTATCCCTTGCGGGGTAGACAGAGCTTAGGCTTAGCTTAGTAACAAGACCTAAAGGCCACGATTGTATGATTGTGGGCGTATATTTAGGTGGAAAGGGGAATCAAAATAGGGTTGGTTGAATTCTGAATCCTATATAACATAAGCAATTAATATGTATTAAATTTGTATTATTTTGTACTAGCTGTTGCCAGCGACTTCGTCTGCAAAGAATTCGTTTATCGCTATCCCGCGGGAACTACGCAATTTTCCGGGATAAAAAGTAGCCTATGTGCTATTCCACAGCTTTCTCTATCTATATGCCGAATTTCATCCAGATCCGTTGGGCCGTTCTGGCGTGATTGAGTAACAAAGAAACATCCATCCGTCCATCCATCCATCCATACTTTCGCATTTATAATATTAGTTAGATTTATGTTTTCTACACTATTAGCAACTAGGCAACCTATAGAGGTTCAACCGTTGATGAGTCAACCAGACAGTGGATCGGTCAGGGGCCGTACCATGACGTCTTAATGCGATTCAGTTTAAGTTCCGTCGCTGTCAGATCCATACTAAGAATGACAGCTAAAACCTGAACTGTGTCCGAATTGAATCACATAGAGACAACATGGTAAGTCCAGGGGTTGTTCATATTTCTTAAAAAAGCCTAAATATTTTTTTAATGACACCTTGCAGAAAAGTCATCAAAATTTTGGACCAAAATCTAAGTTAAATTCAGATGAAATTAAATTTATCGGTCAAAAACACGGAAAATATGAAAAAACTAGCTGTTGCCAGCGACTTCGTCTGCAAAGAATTCGTTTATCGCTATCCCGCGGGAACTAGGTACGCAATTTTCTGGGATAAAAAGTAGCCTATGTGCTATTCCAGACTTTTCTCTATCTATGTACCGAATTTCATCCAGATCCGTTGGGCCGTTCTGGCGTGATTGAGTAACAAACAAACATCCATCCATCCATCCATCCATCCACCCATGCTTTCGCATTTAATTTTAATATTAGTTAGATTTGAATTCTAATCAGATAGCGATTGGAAAGAGAGATCCGATAAGACAAATGAAGTTATAAAACACTACGCCCTTTAGGTCAACGCGTAAAGACTACGTTTAGCATGATTTCGGGCGTATAGGAGGAAAGCGGAATCAAAATAGTGATGGGTTGCTAGCCGCATCTCCTATAACAGCAATTAATCATCATCTTCTTAGCGTTTTTCCCGGCATTTGCCACGGCTCAGTGAGCCTGGGGTCCGCTTTGACAACCTAATCCCATGATTTGGCATAGGCACTAGTTTTACAGAAGCGACTGCCGTCTGACCTTCCAACCCAGAAATGTAACTAAGCCTTATTGTGATTGATCCGGTTTCCTCACGATGTTTTCCTTCTCCGTGAAGCTCATGGTAATTTCCAAAAGTAATTTCGCACATAAATTCCGAAAAACTCAGAGTTGCGAGCCCGGGATTCAAACCCGCGGCCTTCTGTTTGAGAGGCCACAGGTCAAACAACTAGGCTACCACGACTTTTAATAGAAGCATAGTAGCAATTAATAGAAGCTTTTTAAAAAGTTGAACCCTTTTATTTTGTTGTCGGTAGAACTGCAGTGGGGCGGCCGGGCGCATGCTCTCTGCCCACCCAATCCATAGCTAGGTACGTGAAGCTTTATATCACTAGCGACCCGCCCCGGCTTCGCATATGATATCAAAATACGTATAGTTTTCTCATGAAGTTTGTATGCCTTTTACCTACACAAAAATCTTAAAATACAACTTAAATATAAATGTATTACAAGTTAAAATTATTGAATTAAAACTAAAATAACTATATATTGATGATTTTCTCTGCTTTCAATGTATTGATGAGAACCGCATTAGAACCCGTTGCATGTTTATAATAACATAGAAATATAAAATATAAAAATCCCCAAAGCATTATTAAAAAATAAATCTTTTTTGTGCCAAAAACGCTACCATCACTGTTTCCCTCTATACAGTTTGGTGACATTTTAATATAATTAATTGGTGACATTGTAAGTAATATTATTGAAAAAAAAAAATATTGCTCTAATTTTAATTATTTCAGCTGTTCGTATATACCTCTATTGTTATTTGAATTATGACATTATTTTATTTATTTTATTTGTCACAATTGTGGACCAGTGTTGTCCTTGAATAAAAATATTATTAAGTATTATTATTATATATTATTATTATTATTATATTGTATTGTTTTATAATGATACTACTGATTTGTGGTCTTCATTGAGAGTATTTGTATTGTATTGTATTATACCTACACTTTCCAAAACCGCGAGCTATAAAATTTTCCGGGATCAAAACTATTGTATGTCCTTCCCAGGGTTTCAAACAATCTCCATAGGTACCAAAATACACTGAGGAGCAAAAATAACTGGTCACTTCCCATAGAAAGTTGTGACCCGTTATTTTTGCACGTGAGTATATTAAAAAGATAGTTTATAATATTTTTAAGCAAAAGCATTTCGACAAGCTATCATAAAGTATAAACAAACATCACTTCAATTGGCAACAAATCCTCCAATATTACCTTGTAAAGGCAACTGTACCCTTGTTCCTAAAACTTTAAAATAACAGCTATGGGGTCCCCTCGAATGATAATGCTTGGCCCAGGGGACCGCAGTGCTGTCAAGTACTCCCCCCCGCTGTACCAGTACGGACGTAAACAAAAATGTTAAATTTCAGACTCAAATTCAAACTCATCACAGCATTTTATAGTTGTGATAAAAAATCTTACAAGCAAAGTGCCAGCTTGTTTTGCTGACTGAATTTTTTTGTTACGTCTGTGAACTAATAAAAAATAATACTTTTTTTTTAATTGGTTCATAACCATACATTATAAAAACAAGTTAAAAAGGTTTTATTTCTATCAAATCACACATAAAAATTAAGTAAAAATCGAAAAAAACGGGCCAAGTGCAAGTCGGACTCGTGCACGAAAGTTTTGTACCATTATCTATAAAAACGGAAAAAAATCATGTCTGTTGTATGGGAGCCCCCCTTATCTATTAAATTTTATTCTATTTTTAGTAGGTAATTATTTTTATAGCGGCAACAGAAATACATCATCTGTGAACATTTTAACTATCTAGCTATCACGGCTCATGAGATACAGCCAGTGACAGACGGACGGACGGACAGCGAAGTCTTAGTAATAGGGTCTCGTTTTTACCCTCTGGGTACGGAACCCTAAAAAGGATATGAACATGTTTTTTTTTTCAAACACTTTTGTACACGCCAGTACAACAACACACTGGCACTTAGGGTGTGATCACACTTGTAATTGACTTATCTCAGCGTTTGTGAGTATCCACTAAACAGTGTGTCCCGCCCTTACGGCAAATTGGTTAAGTGCGGGTTTCATTTTTAATCCTATTCCGTTGGTTTAATAGATTAATTCGATTTTGAGGTTTTTTGGAGCTTGTTCATGGTTATTAGTGCGGTTATGGGTTCATCTTTTTATTGCTTCGTAGAGTCGGAACTAGCTAACCAATTTAATAAAAAAAAATATAACTCTGGTGTAGACTTTGGCTAAATTTGATTTAAAATAATGTTAAGAGGGTGCATCCGTGCTGAGCTCGCATCGTCGCATTTTTGGTGATTTTTTGCGATTATTTCACAGAAATTGAATGAAAGTATCAAATATCCGTCTGTAGTGCACTTACGAAGCAAATACGAAGATAAAAGTCCATCACCATTAATCATTGCGTTGGACACATTAATACACTAAAAACGAAGTGCACTACAGACGGATATTTGAAACTTTCATTCAATTTCTGTGAAATAATCGCAAAAAAACACCAAAAATGCGACGTTGCGAGCTGAGCACGGATACACCCTCTTAACTACGATATAACAGTAATTATACTGTCTGGAATCCGATTTTTTTACGGAATAGGTACAAACTGACATGTAAATTTGTAATGCGCTGGTAGTTTCAAAAAAAGACGGTAAAAGAGCCCTTGGCGGCCTATTTTCAAAATAAACTCTTGATTTTGATTTTAGCTTTCCTTTCCAAGTAAATAAAATAAATTAAATAATCTACTAGTTTTTACGACTACCTACTATTTCAAAAAGCATCAAGCTAAAAATTTCAAGTAACTTTACATAAAAGAAAATTCTATTTTAAGAGAACTATCGACTAAATCTATGCAATTTTCAAGTTCTACGAACTTTATGGTGCGTCAAACAAAAAACGGTGTTCTGTTGAAGCCGACAAGGGTGACAATGCTGTGTAGCCAGGGGTAATAAAATGGGAATTACTTAGGGCCCGCGGTCCCCAGGGGTTGCCAAGAAGGATCGCGCTGTCAATGCTTTTGTGTTTTGTTTTACACATTACTGATGAATATATCAAATTATCTAGCATTGGCCGTACAAAACACAAATGTTTTCGTTCGTGCTTTCAAATTCGCAATGTCAATAATCATCTAATCTAACTAATATTATAAATGCGAAAGTATGGATGGGTGGATAGATGGATGGATGGATGGATGGATGGATGGATGGATGGATGGATGGATGGATGGATGTTTGTTTGTTACTCAATCACGCCAGAACGGCCCAACGGATCTGGATAAATTCGGCACATAGATAGAGAAAAGTCTGGAATAGCACATAGGCTACTTTATAACCCGGAAAACTGCGTAGTTCCCGCGGGATAGCGATAAACGAATTCCTTGCAGACGAAGTCGCTGGCAACAGCTAGTAATATATAAAACTTCTGAATGTTATCGAATAAACAACATAGTTTCACAGAAAAAAAAAAATATAAGGTGTTTTCATTCTTACTTGTCCTATTTGGTAACAAAATTCTAATCTCAATGTGCAAATTTTTGCAAAGAATAAGGTGTATTATGATATCAAATAAACCTGAGGCAATGTTTTGTACATAATTTTGCTGATATTTTATCTCCAGTTCCTTTATTTACGATGATATAGTTATAAAATAACAAAAATGAGACGTTTTGAGGTTAGAATTTTGTTTACCAAATAGAACAGGTAAGAATGAAAATAGCTTACTTACTTATTTACTTAATACACATACAAAGGTAATAGTACCTAGGTATTTCAAAAATTTTAATGTAGCTATCGGCTGTTTTCGCTTTTTCTAGCTGCACAGGTTTTTTTAATTATTACAAAATCAATGCACAAAGAATCAGTGATCATTTAAGCGGTCCGTATATAAGTGTATGATTGATATGTCCATCGTGACAACGAAGCGACTAATTTTCATTATTATTTTTTTTCATTTTTCTTTTGTTTTTTTTTTAGATCGCCTTTTTGTCGATAATTCTGATAAGTATAAAAATAATCTCAATTCACTCCCTAATTCTTGGTATGCCTAAGGCTTGACAGTTTTGACATTATATGGGCTTGTTTCACCTTACAGAGTGGTGTAACACAGGCCCTGAGACGACTAAATCGAGTTTAACGCAACGTCGAGATTTAACTTTTTACAAAAAGATGGCCTAAGTACAAGTACTTCAAGTACCTCAAGAGGTTGAACGTGTTTTTTATCGTTTAATTTTACTAAAACAAACTACTTTGGATGTATAGATAACCTTTTATAAACATTACAAACTAGTAGCTCCCAGCGCCATAAAAAATCAATCAAAAAACGTATCAAAAAGTCCAATAAATCATCGAAACCGGCCCAAAGGGTAGGGTGTCTGCTAATTAAATTGTCATAATACAGTCCCATTATTTTATTGAGCGCCGAATTTAATTTTCGTCAGCTCTAATGCCACGTCTCAGGGGAGGGGAGTGAGTGCATTGTATGAACGAGTTGGGGAATGTCCTCGCTCTTTCTGAAGGAGGGTCACTTTATGGTTGATTTGGGATTTGACGGGGGCGCAATATGGTGTGATTTGGCGAGTGATTTTGATGTTTGATTTTGTGGAAGACTTGCAATGTCCGTCCGGATTGATAACACTCACTGTCTTGCTCTAGAGAACCCAGGCACTGCTGCTTGATAGCTGGATTAGAATATATACATATTTTATTCGTAGATATTTCCAATTCAGAAATTTTTTTCGTAACTTTCAAATGTACTATCAAATAATTATAGCCTTAGGCTTACTGTCTAACTCGTTCGCAATCGCCATCGTGTTCATTTTGACAGTTCTTGTATAAATGTGACAGATAGCTGATTCCGATGCCAATTATTGTCAGCCCATACATGAACTGTCAAAATGAACACGATGGTGATCGCGAGCGAGTTAGACAATAAGCCTACAGGATGGTGATAAATTAGCATTTATATTTTGTCTTCAGGTACTATGAAACTGGCAGCTTTAAGGCCGGCGTGATCGGCGGCTCGAAGCCCAAAGTAGCGACCCCCCCAGTAGTGGACGCGATCGCGGCGTACAAGCGCGAGAACCCCACCATGTTCGCGTGGGAGATCAGGGACCGGCTGCTCAGCGAAGGCATCTGCAGCCAGGACAACGTGCCTTCCGTCTCCAGCATCAACAGGTATCTCATCTTCAATATCTACAGAGTCAAGTGGCAGACAGTATAGGGGACACAGTGTAAAGATTGCTTCGGTCTTTGGGATGAGACCATCTGGCGTCATGTGATCGGTCTTCTCGGGTAATTTCGACTTTACGAGCGTTGTATCGCTCTATCTTACGTGACGCCAAATTGTTTCTTTCCAAAGACTGAAACGAAATCTTTATGGCGCGGTAGGTACTGTAAATGTTTTCATTGCGGTTGACTTAGGTTTTCATTATACACTCACGAGCAAAAATAAGGGATCCCTTTTTATAGATGCTAGTCTGGGAGCAAAGAAAAAACAGAATGTACATGCTAAAATCTTAAGAACTATTTTGATTCCATTTGCTCACAATCATGCTAGATGTGACTCTGCCTACCCCGTAAGGGATAAAGCTAGACGTGATTTGTGTATGTGTGTGTAAGAACAGTCAGAGTTACTGCACCGGCTTACACCAATCGATGTGTTTTTAGAATCGTCTTGTTCAAGGTGTCTTAAGAAACGCAGATCATCACCAACATATTTAACAAAATCGATTTAAGCTATTTTTGCTTCTTCCACGAAGGAAACGACGGTTTTATTGCAGACATTGTCTAATATCTTACTAGTCTTCTTTTTTGCATTTGTCAATCATTTCGATCTAGGTCTTCAGTTTATGCCACTCCGGTCTGTTTTAGGCTCTTTGTATCCATTTCGTTCCAGCCTCTCTCTTTATATCTTGAGTATATCATTCATCACTACATAGTATAAAACAAAGTCGCTTTCTCTGTCCCTATATGTCCCCATGTATGCTTGAATCTTTAAAACTATTACGCAACGGATTTTGATGCGGTTGTTTTAATAGATAGAGTGAATCAAGAGGAAGGATTATAATATGTATAATACATGTCGCTAGTCTACTTATATTGTCAATAAACACACTAGTAATTTTCCTAAGTCTGTACCTACTAAACAATATGGCGAATTGTAGTAGTTCTAAACTATCCCAACTTTCTCTGCTAGTTTTTTCTTTACTACACAAACTATTCATCAGCCATAAAGACAACAGACTCAAGCAGAATACCCACGAATGAGATAAAGGAAAACATTTCTTAAACCACTCCCTTTCTGGAAAACTTGTCCCGCGATATTGTAATTCTGACCGTTTTGTTTTTGAATAGGGTTCGGTTTTCCACGATCGACTGGAGATGGGAAGAGTTATTTTGTATGGCCACGAAGGTAGCGATATCGTATATCGATGTGTACCAAAAATAGACGAGCGGATAGTCTAATGGATAGCACCTGACTGTGAAGCTCCCATGTAGAGTAGATCCCCGGTCGGTCGGTGCAAATATTAAAATATGAAAAATAGGAATGGTTGGTGTCGAGTTTTTCATGTTTTATATTTGTTTAAGTATGGTTTTATCTGCAGATAACTAACATATTAGTCGTCGTATAGTACCCATAGTACAAGCTTGGTTAATAGGTGTCCATTATTCGAAGATATACTATGAAACATGTCCGCTAAACTGAGCTCTGATGGCTCCGTCTCTTTTCATACATTATTTTTAACTAGCGACCCGCCCCGGCTTCGCACGGTATATTATGCATGTATTATACATATAAACCTTCCTCTTGATTCACTTTATCTATTAAAAAAAACCGCATCAAAATCCGTTGCGTAGTTTTAAAAATTTAAGCATACATAGGGACATAGGGACAGAGAAAGCGACTTTGTTTTATACTATGTAGTGATGATGATTGTCATTTATTTAGTACCTACTCACGTTATGAATCATTACTAGTGTTCAGTGTTTTTTTTCTCTGAAATCGTTTTTGTTAGTATAGGTTAGGTTAGTTCTATAACAATCCTGGCAATCAACAGCTTAAGTGAAAAAAGATTTACGGCAAATTAATATTGTGGCGTGTGAAATTATGGCATTTTATTGAATCAGGCATTACGAGTACCTACTTGAGTAGGTCCGTTTCAAAACAAAAAAACATTTACCTTACTACTCCGCTAATTATGGAGTGGGCAGCAGCGGAGGAGATATTTGGGGCCTTACCATGACGTCCTAATTCCGACTCAGTTCAAGTTTTAGCTGTCACTTTTAGTATGAATCTAACAGCGAGCGAAGGCTCCTGGTATCTAGCTATAACACTCTACATACACTCCGCTATTTTAAGTAGCGAACTTAATAATTTCTCTAGATAAACAAAAATGAAGTTTAGCAGTCATGCTGTGACAGCTGTTTTCTCTCCATGTTCAGAGACAGCCCGCTTCTTCCATGGCCGCAAGCAAGGGGTTGTGTGATGGTATAAGTGCGTGCCGGAAACGGTTGGGGGGAACAAAGATGGCGTCACCGGAACTCGGGACACGTGCTCCGCGCGCACCGGACATCCTCCGCATCCATTGAATTATTGCGAATACCCATAATAATCATATAAAGTTTTTTTTCGCTATGATTTTATGGAATATTTGGAGCGAACACGGTTTTTCGATTAGCTGTATCAATCAATGTATGAAGTTCGGCGTAATATCGCTCTTTTGGGTAACCAGAGTGTTCTATTAGGTCCTTCTAATGGCTTATTTCTTTCATCATTTAGCTAGCATTTATTATTTGCTCAAATTTCGCCTGGATACTCTTTAACAAACATACAAACGTTTTGGACTCAATGCTCAATTGGACCTAAACAAAATTCTAATCGCTCCCGACCATAAAACACAGCTCAAGTGTTGCCAGCACAAATCCCCGACTAATTACGTGTTGCCAGATAAGATAAAGCCCGGATGTTTGTTATTAGTTGATATTAGTTCAACCTATTTTATCATTTATCTGACACGCTACCGTTTATTAATTGCGTTATCTTTAGTAATATTTTTGTGGTGACAGTATAAAGTGTTGTTATGATTACGATTTTGGGTATGGCAATGATTGTGGAAAGGGTTTTATTATAATGTTGCCAGTGATAAAAAAATCGTCGGAGATTTCAAACTTAATTTTTTGGTGATAATGAATTACAACTCAGTCTTAATAAACTTGTTAGCTATTTATATTTCAAATACACTTACCAGAACTTTCAGTTTTAAGATGACATTAACATAACCCTCATCTGACTTTGCCGAAGTCGGGTAAAAAGAAAACAAAAGTGGTTTGAGGTCAATCAACTAATTTACCTCAAATTTTTGCAATAGTCAACACTAGCAAACTTTTTAATGCCTCTCAACTGCTCTGTCATTATTGTATCAAATCAGCCAATAAGAGGGCTGTCTTTTAAAATAGGGTTGCCAGCATCCGAGGGTGTGGGTCCATTACCGAACTGCGCCAGGATTACCGGTATCAATAGACCGATACAAATCGAGTTACTCTAAATTTATTCTGTTAGTAATGGATATTGTTTTGATGTATTTTTTAATAGTCATTACGGTCTGTTCTGTCGTTAGGTTGGTAAAAGAAGACGCGGTAGAAATTGACAACGGTTTTTTTTTGTAAATTTTTAATGTCGAAAAGGATTTTATTTATATTAAAAATATGATGTTGTTTTTCGTTAATTTTGAGGTCATTATGAAAAAATATATTTTTAAGTTTTTTAAATTTACAAAAAATCAAGACCTGTCTGAGAGCCAATTCATTGAGTTTTAGTAAAAAAAGACCTACAATTTCAAAAGTTTTTTTTTAAAAAAGGTAACTTAGTATTAACTATTAAATTAATTTATGTATTTTCTAGTCACACATAAGTGGGGTTCTGTCTATTCATTATATCTATTTATTACTTTACTTACGTAAAACTTTATGGTTTATGTAGTATATTTTGCCTGTGTATCGTTTCTTGAGTCACAAACGGTTCTGGCTGAAAATCAGTGCTGCAGGTGTCTAACACCTCAGCGTAATGCTGAGCCAGCGACCGTTTCACTTTTGCGGACACAACGCTGATGATCTAATTTTCATGTCTGGGTTTTTTTTGTTTTTGTTGTTTCTTTTCTATAAAATTGTGTGTATGCTCTTACATTTGTGTGTCTTGCCAAATGAATAAAATGTCTTCTTTCTTTCTTTCTTTCTTTCTATTAATAAATATATGTACTTAACCAAAACACACAGATCAATTGCACTAACAAAGTCAAATATTCATACACCTGTTTACCAATCTTCGCACCAAACCCGAATGAAAACTCACAAGCTAACCCCAAATTCCGAAACTCGTGTCAACTGCTCATCGTTGCTCAATATAAGAGTGATTCCCGCACACGCGGCTGCCACGCGACTGCCACGCATCTAGCCACGCGACTGCCACGCGACGGTAATGCTGCAGTCGGCTGGAAGTGAGAAGTTGGGAATGCTCTTAGTCGATTTAGGGCTTTTGTCCTGTGAGAGGTGACTACTGGGAATCGTATTACCGGAAGCTGGTCCTTTGAGTAGGTATTTAAATACCTCGGAATTGTTTGAAACACATACATAAATCACGTCTCTATTCCTTACGGGGTAGACAGAGCCTAAGGTAAGACCGCGTTTAGCAAGATTGTGGGCGTGGGTAATGGAATCAAAATATATGATGGGTTGCATCGCTTACAACATGATTCTTATTTTTTGAAAGTGACCCTTAATTTAGTTTTTAGTGACTCTCAAAGAGAATATATAATAACCACTACGTTTTTTGACTACTGAAAATATCACTGCTGCATTGTTTAAGTGGTTCCAATCAGCGATGCATTATTGTTTAAATTTTGGTGGTTTTAGTTTTTTTTGGTAATTTTGGTAAGACCGGATGGACTAGTCTAGTGGTTAGAAAACCAGACTGTGAAGCTTCGGGTTCAATTTCCGGTCGGGGCAGTTGTTGTGTATGAAAACATTGCTTTAAGTAAACATTCCATGTACATTTAATCTAAGTGCTACTTATTGTTTTTGCGGAAAAAAGTCCAATCAAAACCCCAGCTCATAAAAAAACGTATAAAAGAAGCAATACCCAACCTAAATCATAACCATAATAAAATCAGCAGAAAAAAAACACTGCCAGTTCGCGCAACGTCAAGACATTTTTTAATCGAGGCCCGCCCGTCGGGTAATTGAAGCCATAATTCCTGGCAACCCCAGTTTGACATTTGAATTTTTTGGCGCGCAAAAGGAATAATTTGTCGTGGCGGATGGGGTAATTCAGGTTAGGTTTTTATTTTGGGGTGACGACGCGTTGGGGCAATGTTGTGTCTGATTATATCGTGATTATTATATTGTTAGGATTCAAAAGGGATTTATACTTTTTTTTTAATTGTGTTAAAAATGAAAGGAATGATAACAACTGTACCTATAGTTTTAACTAGATTCATCTTTGATTAAGAATAAATCCTCAATCATATTATGTTTATTACTCTAAGGTTTACCAGCTCAGGACATTTTATCAAAAATATTTATTTTAAAAATTTACACCATTTCATTCTTTATTAGGAACCAATTTTACATTTTACTATACTTTGACTAGGTATATAAAATCTGTTAATGAAGTAATAATTATATGTATAGAGCGCAATAAAGATGGTAGGTATTATACAGAGTTTTTAGTTGGCATAACATAATATATTCACTTTTCTAGCCAATAAATCAAAAATACATTTCCCTTAAAGTACCACTTGCATGGCAATATTAAAACCGCAAAGAATAGCGTTATGAAATATTTGGGTAAATCTCTCCGCGACACTGGCAACCCTTCCGCCGGAAACGGATGTAACCCTTGCTTTTTGCGAATTCATTGTTGAAAATTTTATATCCGCAGAAAGGATGTTTTTGGCTTTTTATCACCAATTTTCGCTTTGTATTATCTATATCACTATTGTTAAACATGGAAGATAATTTCGCAATTTATAAACTTGATCGTGACCAAAAAACGCTCTTGTAAAAGAAAAACAAAATGTCACTGTCATCGATCAAATGAAAACTAAAACTCGACCCCAATCCGACCTTTTTAATAAGTTCCCGAAACAATTTTTGCATATGTCAACCCGGGAGATACTGGCAATAATTCACCGGGCCGCCATTATCCATCATGGCGGGAAATGAACTGTCAAGTCGACAAAATGGCCGCAAAACAAAATAATGTCATCGTTGCATTGTGACCGAAATCTTGTTGGAGCTAATTTGGTTATTATCTTGGGAATGCGCGGATTTATTAGTTTATTTACGAAATTGCACTATTTTATGCAATAAGTACAGTATTATAAAATTATATGGAGAATTAACTTTAAGTCTTTTCAGATGAATGCAATGTTATTATTAGGTGTTTAGAAGACAATTAGAAGATAATGTCATTGGTGAATGATGAGATGACGTTAAAATATTCCTTTTATATAGAATAGCTTTTATCCAGAGTTTAGGGTTTAGGGTACCCTTGGCCTGACCTTTTCTCAAAAGGTCCCCAATTTACTCAAGGAACGTCCGTCCGTCTAAGCCTTCCGCTCCCAACGCACCCATTCACACTTCCCATTGTAAATCTGTTTATTTAATGTGACCAAACCAACTAAGCATACTCTTTTATATCCTAGTCAGATATAGCTTCTTTCAACACAGAACGTTCCCATATCACATTATTCCTAATTCTATCTTCGCTATAAGATGAACTTACAAATTCAAATCACCGAGCGTCCCCTTCAAAAACCCCAAGCAATTTGCCAAAAAGCCGCCGCGAGCGCTTTTTGCCGCGGTCGGAAGCGCGACCAATCGGCGGCCGCCGCTATATGGGAGAAGGATGTCGGCGCGTGCCGCTTGATTCATGACGTGGAGCAATTAATGACGGGGGTATTTAAATTGTGGCGTTACAGAAAATGATCTCTCTCTCTTATAGTGCCTCTCCAACTAGCGGAGGTTGGCAGTCAGCTCCGCATATTTCCTCCGATCCTTCGCGAGTTTGAAAAGTTCGGCAGCACTTGCGACTCCGGTCCACTCCCGGATATTGCGCAATCACTTCTTCCTACGGCCGACGACTCTTCTGCCTGCTACTTCGCCCATCATTATTAGTTGCAAGAGTTCATACCTGATTGGCCAAGCACGTGTCCTAGATAGGCTACAGAAAATGATGATGATTATGAAAGCCCGTCCTCAGCAACAAAGGGCTCGAAGTAGGGACTTCGCGTCGCGATCCTGTGGTCTGGTTTCTAGGTCTTGCCAGCTGCAATCGACTGAGATCTCTTTCTTGACCGACTGTCTCCATGACGTGGTAAGATCCTGGATTGGAATGCTACCACCATGTTACTCGCTAATCCTGCCGTCAAGCGTAAGCGTGAATAGTTCTAACGGCATTATTTTTCATTCATGTTTATTTAGAACTGTCAAATACTTTACCTCATCCAACTATTCTAGTTATTAGAATCCACGTTGTAGTAGCGATAGTAGACAGTACGTTATTTAATTTAATTTATTAATTTAATGTATTGCTTGTTCTCAGGATCGTTCGCAACAAAGCGGCAGAGAAAGCGAAACACGCGCACAACCAACAACAACAACAGGAGCAGGAGATCTCCTCGGCGCAGGGCAGTGTAGTGTCTGTAAGTATTGGAAGAGGCGCCATTCATGTTGTTGGAGAGTAGACTATTGCACTAGTTCACAACAAACCGTAGAGCTCAGTGTTTGGTATTAAATTCAACTTTATACCTCTACGCATTTTTTCGAAAACAGTTCTTGATAGACGGACGGAAATCAAAGTGTTCATAAAAGGATTCCGTTTTTCCTGTTGATGATCGGGATACTAGAAAAAAAAAATCATCATCATCTCCAGCCTGGGCACAGGCCTCCTCTCACAATGAAGAGGGCTTGAGTTAAGTTCCCACGCGGGCCCGATGCGATACGAACTTCATACACCATTGAATTACTTCCCAGTTGTTGGTTTCCTCACGATGTTTTCTTCGCCGAAAAGCTTATGGCAAATTTCAATATGAGATATCGCACATGAATTCCAAAACCCACGACCCTCTGCTTGAGAGGCCACAGGTCAAACCACTACGCTACCATCTAATCTTATCTTATCTTAAATCTGGGGGTTCCTACGGCTACACTTCGACTCATTTGTGGATCTTTTGTGTAATTACCCCTCCTTCGCACTATTCCATTGCTTTTACCACCTCATTACTACGCTACCATAGCTTGGTCACACGGCGGCCACGACGTACAAAATCCGCGTTCTGAAATGAACACAGGCACAACGTCGTCTGTACACGCGTCAATGTGTGCGTAAGATACACAGGGCTGTCTATCGCAAAAACCTAGTACTACTAATGACATAAATATAGGTACTTATAATGAAGTTATGGCTTAGATGTGTGCAAATAAATGTACTTAATCGTTAAACTTACTTAAATTGTGTCTGTCTGTGTATTTAAGCATTATTATTTTCAATTACAATAGATGTACGACAACAAACTTAAGCGAATGATTCTGTAGTTATTTCATGTATTAATCGCAATAATTTCAGAAAGCATTAATTTTCTAATGTTTTATAAAATGAAGTAGGTAGGATAGGTTCCGGAACTTGTGACGTGCGGCGGACATACATCGCGTTGCGAGCCCTACTAGTTGCCAGCAGCTTTCCGGCAGACTGCGCTTGAGGGGTGGGGTAACTCGAATCGGTGCGGGGCGGAGCGTGGCCATTCTGTACGTTAGTACTATTATATATTCTGTGGCTTGGTTGTTAATTTATAAATGTGCCTTTGCCAGGTGATAACTCATTCTGGCAATGCCGGCACCACGGCTGTGCTCTCTCCCACCACGGAACAGCACGTGCCGAACACCGGCAGCTACAGCATCAACGGTATCCTCGGCATCGAGCAGGTGGAACTGCACAACGGCAACGGGCTGAAGAGGAAGAGGCACGAAGACCAAGGTATGTTGAACTTTTTAACGAAGACATATCACTCACTCTACACTAATATTATAAAGAGGAAAGATTTGATTGTTTGTTTGTTTGTTTGCATTGAAGAAGTAAAAATTCTTAATTCATTAGATTACTATCACTATTTTGATTCCAATTTCCACCTATACGCCCACAATCTTGCTAAACGTGGCCTGTAAGTCTTGTCACCTTAGGCTCTTTCTACCCCGTAAAGGACAAAGACGTGATTAGTGTATGTGTATGTATTAGTTAGACCCTATCATCCACATTCATCAATATCTTCGTATAGGTATGCTCCATATTACGTAATATTAATGCGTATCACAGCGAATCCGGTCGTTTTTAAATCTACGATTTTATATTGACACATCAGTATCACGATAAGTACTATGGACCCATGTTGAATATACGTCATTAGATCTTTATGGCAGATACAAACTTCGTCGAAATATTTATAGTCAAAATCTTCACCAAAATTTTTCCCGTTCCTATACGAGCCACCTGAGAGCAGTTCTCGTAATTAAACTCTTTCTTACATAGAATGAAGAACACGGGGAAACTTGTGAATAACGCGGATTATGGGGAATAAAGTACTCGAGCCTGTGGAGTCTGCTCCCCTCACTGAGCTAGAGATGGGGTGACATACTGAAAGTATCGACTATCGATATTTCTTTAATATTTGAAGCGCGCAGTCGTAGCAAAGGACCAATCATTTGTGCCGCATCAAAATTAGGAGAGGCCTATTCTAGATTCTGACTCTTAGAGACAAAATAGAAATAGATCGCTATTAAGCGATAAGACCACCTGTTGTATATTTTGTTCTTTGTTTCTGTATTGTTTTGTACTGTTTTGTGGTGTTCAATAAAGAGTATTTGTATTGCAATGTTATATTGTAAATAGCTAGTTTTATTACAAACAAATCTAAGTACGTATTAAGTAACATACATTATGTATAACAAGCAGTCGAGTTGCATTTATGACTTCTAAACCTGTTCTAGTTTTCATATTAGGTCTCAAAGAAACTGGCAACGATATTCATACACGCTACATCATAAATATTTTCGTCTAGAATGTAGGAAACCCTTATTTATTACTACAGGATTACCGAAACTAGCTTGTGTAGCGCACTACCTTCGCTAACACATTGACTACCAGATATCATACGCGTGACGTCACTTAGTGCTGGAAAACCACATTATACTTTCAAATCTCTGCAAAATTATGACACTGGCAATGGATAAAAGTCACGGAAACGCATATACCTATGCGTTCCCGGCAGTGAGTGCGCTAAAAGAAAATGTCAGCTTGCAAAAACTATCGATATCGATGTTTCTAATCTATAGTAGTTGTCCCAACCCTAATCGCCATAGAGCGGCCTAGTGAGCGTAGCGCGAGATTTACTGTGCTATTAAATCTACTGCACAAATTGCCGCCATATTATATAACTTTATAACTTTTCGAATTGTCTGCGCGTTTAATATGCTTTATAGAGCTCGTATTTAACAGCCTCTTTAAATTTTAGACAAAAATCTGCTTTTATACCTGATGAAATTCTCTCTTAGGCTAGATTCGACCAAAGCTTTCATGCCGGGAATAACGCTTAGGTACTCTCTGATACTAATGTCAAAATAGTATGGCGTTTTGACATTACTATCCGAGAGTAAGTGTTATTACTGGAATAAAAACTTTGGTCGAATGCAGCCTTATACAATTGCGTAAAAAATTATAATTTTGATTTCTAAGGGCCTGTCCTGTTTCACCACTAAGTGTCGTTATCTATGTTTCCGTCTCTATCCATTACTACGAAACAGACAGAGACGTCATCATAGATAACTGACACTTAAAATAACTGGAACTTAACAGAGAGTGTTGAAACAGGCCCTTTATCTTTATTATTATTATTAATAATATTTTAATGTACCTACAGTGTTAAACCAATGTTGGTTGGTAATTTAAGGTGAGAAAATGAAAACAAAGCGCCCCTCAGTCATATTAGCTGACTGCTAACTGTTTGTTTAGTAAATCAGTTACCCGCTGTTGCCTAAGGTGCACCGGCCCCAACGACGCTACCTTGCCCAGCATTAAAGAATGGGGAATAGTAACGCTCAAAGAAACTGTATATGTCGCTGTTGTTTGTAAATAATTACTTCACGACTTCTTTTATATGTACTTTACATTGCGTCTGGTCAACTATTTCTTACCTAGCAAATAGTACAGTGCAATAGTTTGGCAGCCGCAAAATAAAATTGTTTTAATGTCACTTTATTTGCGTGTCGTCAGTTGTTACTCTAGTACAAATTGTAAAGAGATTACAGTTCACGAGCCGCAATATAATGCTGTTGTGGTTTCTCATTCTAAATTAACTGAAGTATAAACGCGTTATTTTACATATAATGAATATGTTTGTTGTTTATTTAACAGATGAAAACCGGGACTTCAACGGCCATTCGGAGGACGACGTCAAACGACAAAGAAGTCACTATAATGGCGATCAAATATATTCAAATGTAAGTTGTTATCATAAGTTAGAACAAAGACAAATGCTTCTCTTCCCGCGGATATGGTGAAAGCCCATCGAGGAAAGGCAAAAATCTTAAGAATCCAACTAATATTATAAAAGCGAAAGTTTGTGACGATGTGAGTGAGTGTGTATGTTTGTTCCTTCTTCACGCTAAAACGATTTGGATCAAATTTGGAACGAAGATAGCGGGTACCCTAAGATTAAAACTAAAATTGCATAGTTTCCGCGGAAAAGAGACAAACATGTAGAGGTCGTAGCTGCCGAGAGTCGCAACGTAATACGCAACGCAAATACTTATTGCCAGAATATACTATCAACATCACGTTTCTTAAGTCTAATTCAACGCGGACGAAGTCGCGGTTAAAAGCTAGTCATGTTATATCTGGCTAATTTTGTTATACAGGCGATAAGGCTAGCAGCCCATCACTATGTTGATTCCCCTTTCCACCTATACGACAAAAATCATGCTAACCGCGGCCTTTAGGCTCTGTCTACCCCGTAAGGGATATTAGACATGATTTGTGTATGTATGTAGTACTAGCTGTTGCCCGCGACTTCGTCTGCAAACAATTCGTTTGTCGCTATCCCGCGGGATAAAAAGTATCCTATGTATTATTCCAGACTATAATCTAAGTTATGTTCCAAATTTCATCTAGATCTCTCCAACCGTTCTGGCGTGAAAAACTAACAAACATCCATACATCCTCACAAACTTTCACATTTGCAATATTAGTAGGATTTTAACTAAACTGACATTTGCAAACATGTCCGCCATTTCGCGCGTCCGCCATCTTGGTGACGGATGGCGTCGGTCGCGCGCCGGCCGCCGTGACGGCTAAAAATTGTCGAATATATCAGCGGCGCGGATTGCTGGTTTTACGGGCCGTTGCCTGTTAGAGATTGCTCGTTGTTCTGACAGAGATAGAAGGCTGAAGTCCTCATGTTATTAAAAGACAGATACTTCGTAATTATGCCAGAGAGACATCATTTCAAACAGATGGTGAGAATATTCGCGAAGAATTCATATGATAGAAGCTAGTACAGATGAAAAAATGAAGACTTACCCGCCTGCTATGGGTGTAGGGGTAGCACGCATCACGGATTGATGAAGATCCGGGTTCTATTCCTGGCCATATCTTTAGTACTTTTTTTTTTACGTGTTCTGGTTTTCATGATCGTTAAGAAATAATAATATCTACTTACATACTTGTTTACAGTCAAAGCGGATTCGCGAAAAGTAGCAAAAATAAACATCACCCTTAATACATTTTTGATACGGGATTTTTCGTCTCTTTCATTATTAACAATGCCTCTTCTTCCAGCTCTGGTCATCATCGAAGTGGAGTCTAAAGGACGAGTACAAGTTGTTGTCGGAGCTCGGTGGCGCCGCCGGCGGCGCGACCGGGTACTACGGGGAGCTCTTCGACGCGCCCTACGAGCACGCTGCGCACCCGCACTACACCCCGCACTCTGGTAAGGGTAAGACACAATTAACAAATAAACTAACCTTAAGGTAAAAATAGTACATTAGGGACTGCTGGGGCCTTAACATGACGTCTTAATTCTGACTCAGTTCAGGTTTTAGCTGTCACTTTTAGTATGGATCTGACAGCGAGCGGACCTAAACTGAAACGCATTAAGACGTCATGGTAAGGCCCCAGGACGAGTTTGGGGTACCTAGACAGCCGAGTAGTGTAGGTACTATATTTTGTACTAACTTGGCACTAACTATTAGACTTTCTGCCCTCCTAATTAAAAAGGACGTATATGTGTGTCATATGAAACGCATAATATACGTCCTTTTTCATTAGGATGGCAGGTATTTTCTATCCCATAAAATCCCATGGGAAAACCATGCCAAGTAGCAGTGCTTGCGTTGTGTCCGACGTGGAGAAGGAGCCGGTAAAACTTGGCATAAAAAATACAAATTACCTTACGATTTTCGGATGTTTTTAGACCTTGGCTAGATGTTTCACGTAAGACGCTAAATCACCATATTTAATAAAAGATTAAAGATTTTTTTATTGCCAAGTATTAGAGGATTTCTTGCAAATGTAACGAAAACAACCATGACCCTTAAAGGTTTCCGTTTGCGTCTATAATCAAGTCGTGACAGTGGCGGATGCGCGCGCTGCCACTTGGCCACCAATCTGCCAAGTATTGTCATTTTACAAGTCTGTCACGCCCCGAAAACTGGCTGCGGTGAAACTTGGCGCCCGATTCTGATGAGATTAAAGTTTAAAAACTCGTAAAATATTGCCTAAAATTTTTTTAGAACAGTTTTTAGGTTTTGTTTGTCTTCAAAATTCGCAAAGAAATTGATTCCTGACCCACTGTGAACTGTGTAACTTAAAAATGCTCTTGGCAGAGAATGTGGCCCTGCATTCTTTTAAGGGTTCCGTACCCAAACGGTAGAAACGGGACCCTATTACTAAGACTTCGCTGTCCGTCCATCCGTCCGTCTGTCACCAGGCTGTATCTCAAGAACCGTAATAGCTAGACAGTTGAAATTTTCACAGATTATGTATTTCTGTTGCCGCTATAACAACAAATACTAAAAACAAAATAATAATAATAACTAAGGGGGGCTCCCATACAAAAAACGTGATATTTTAGCCCTTTTTCATGGCTACCACTTGCCGAGCTAGATCTCAAGAACCGTAATAGCTAGACAGTTGAAATTTGCACAGATTATGTATTTGTATTGTGGCTACAACAACAAATACTAAAATCAAAATAATAATAATAATTAAGGCGGGCTCCCGTACAACAGAGTATTTCTGGTACGGAACCCTTCGTGCGTGAGTCCGACTCGCACTTGGCCGGTTTTTTATATAGTACCAACGAGACATAATCAGCACCAAAGAGAATATAATCACTACCGTTTTAATGAGCACCGCAGATTCGGCGCCAACGACCTATATATACGTATATGACTTCGATGCAAAAGCAACCTTCGTTCAATTGGGATTTAGGTTCAACTTAAGGCATGGCAATAAAGAAATCTGGCGTATGGGTGACGTCTATTGTATTGTTGACGACCGAATGGCCTAGTGGTTAGAGAACCTGATTATGAAACTTGAGGTCCCGGGTTCGATCCCCGGTCGGGGCAGATATTTGTATGAAAATACGAATGTTTGTTCTCGAGTCTTGGATGTTTAAGTATGTATTTATCTATATAAGTATGTTTATCCGTTGTCTAGTGCCTATATTACAAGCTTTGCTTAGTTTCGGGCTAGGTCAATTGGTGTCAATTGTCCCAATATATTTATTTATTATTTATTTATTTGACGTGGCGGCGAAAATGTTAACTAGGTACTTATTTAACTAACTTTTCGGCGGATAAGGCCTACTATTCATTGGAGAATGTATGATAGAATAAGGTCTCTGTTTTCGGAATAAGGCGCCACTGTACTAAGGCATTCGAATTTTCTTAACTGTTTATTTAATACTTTACCTCTTTAGCTGTTACCTAGACTTGCGGTAGTATTGTCAACATTTTTGTGGTAAAAACAATGTCCCGTTACACGGAATCGAAGTTTCTGAGAAACTATTTATGTACTAATAAAATTATGCTTTCCCGCTATTTTTTGATTGAAATAAAAAAATCTACTACTGCCATTTTTTTCAATTTATGAAGTTAAAATCAGCACTGGGCCCGCGTGGGATCTATAGCTCAAGCCCTCTCATTCTGAGAGGAGGCCTGTGCCCAGCAGTTGGACGTATATAGGCTGGAGATGAGATGATGATGATGAAGTTAAAATGAAATTTTAAAGTATGCAAAATTGTGCTGAATTGCGCCAAAAACGCTAGTAGATAGATATATTTAGAGTGTGAATGTGCTGGCAAGTCGCAGCTCTAGTTTTTTTTATGAAATTGGACAGTTAAAATTTGGTATACATTTTTAGATTAGATGACAATGTAAACAAAGTGCAGTTAGCAAAAAAAAAAAATATATATATACATATAATCTTGGGACAACTGACACCAATTGACCTAGTCCGAAACTAAGCAAATCTTGTAATATGGGCACCAGACAACGGATAAACATACTTGTATAGATAAATACATATTAAACATCCAAGACTCGAGAACAAACATTCGTATTTTTACCCACGACGGAACGGAGACGGTATATGCGTTTAGTTCATACAAATATCTGCCCCGACCGGGGATCGATCCCGGGACCTCGAGCTTCATAGTCAGGTTCTCTAACCACTAGGCCATTCGGTCGTCAAAAAATGAACTATTTTAGCAATAACTTACTACCCATTGAGGGAACGAGTAAAAATCTTACGAATCACCTAGTGGCTTAGGTCTTGTATGTGTTAATAGCCACTTGAATTCCTAAAATTTTAAATACATTCAATCCGTTCAATAATGTAATAAGAAATTAGACAAAAAAACGCTTTTTCATCTCTCATACTCTGAAAGTAGGTCATTGATTATCTGGATATAGGGTTGAAAGTGACTCATCGCGACCCTTGGGTTGAAAGTAAATTTTTTTTCTAGCTAATCCAAATGAGGGACATAGCAATGGAAATACGTATACAGCCATGTAATCTGTTTAAAATAAAAATCTATACTAACAATTCCTTTTTAATTGTAAAAGGCAAAATAATCTTAAAATAACATTCCCGCTAAATATATAAGCTTATGCAAGCGTATACAACGAGAATTAGTAGAAATTATTACGTTCGGTAATTTTTTAGCTTGAAATATTTAAGTCTACAATTATTTGATAGCGACCTCCGTGTCTGCAAGTTTAAAAAAAAACTAGCCGGCCGCCATTGGTGCGCAGAAGAAATGCGCAATGCGCGTAAATCGCGCAATAGAAAAAAGAGCGGGAAGAGAATGACAAACGTAACGAATATTAAATGCGACCATGCGACGTTAGTGAAATTTTAATTTCCTCATATTCGAAATGAAAAGTAGAGTGTTCAACTCGGATGAAATTACCCATTTCACCTTCGAACCTTTGGTGCCCTCACTTCGTTCGGGCACCAGAAATATCTCAGGTGAAATGGGTATATTTCAACCCTTGTTTATCAATCTACTATTTCACTCAACTTCGCTTGGTCGAGATTTTGTATAGCTATAGTCAGACCTTTCGTCATGAGATAAGAGATATGTAGAGTTTATTAATGAAACCGCGTAGCTTTCTTCCCATCTGCTGGTCAACCTACAAAGCTCCCGAGCAGGTAATCTTACACTGACCACATCCTGGCGCTCTCAGTAACACAAGACGCGTGCGCACGCCTGTGATCTAGGCTATTGTCAAACGGCCAATGACCTTTCTGTTATGAGGGTGATGCTCGTACTGGGATATAAGTATCTACTTAGTCGATAGTTTTAGATGATTTTGCTAGCATTATGTAACTGTAAGAATCAATTAAGTCAGTGGTTTTTTTTACTGAAATTTGGGAACGCCCGCACCTCTCTCGGCCCTCTTTGTCACCTACCTACCCCGCGCCCCTGAGTCGCGCGGGCGAGGACTTAGTTAAAAGTGGTTCAAATCTCATGAGTCAGTTTTGACTCACTTCCAGTAGTCTGATTGACTTGATTATTTATCGCATTGATTTATCCTATCTTATCTTACTAACTAGGGTCCTTACGGATACACTTCGACCCACATTTGTGGATCTTTTGTGCAATTACCCCTCCTTCGCACTATTCCTTTGCTTTTACCACCTCATTCATGAGTTGGGTGATTTGGCGCGGTGGTAGTGCCTTGAAATCTCCTGGTTCCGGGTATCCGCTGCCGAGGAGTTTCTATCGCATTGATTTAATACTTAGGTATAATCATGCGCAATAAGAAATATTTTTAGGTAGGTAATAATTTAATTCTTGGTAAGTACAGGCCTGTTTCACTGACTGTACTTTTTGTTGAGTGCATGCCTTTCCACGTATACGCCCACACTCATGCTAAACGTGGCCTTTAGCTCTTGTTACCGTCCTTACTGTCGACCCCGTAAAGAATAAAGACTTGATTTATATTTATGTAGGTTAGTGCGGTTTCTGCGGGTGGTAGGGCCTTGTGCAAGGTCCGTCCGGATTGCTACCACCATCTTACTCGCTAATCCTGCCGCTAAGCAGCAGTGCTTAAACTGCTGTGTTCCAGTATGGAGAGTAAGACAGCCGGGGAAATTACGGGCACAAGAGGCATTTCATCTAAGTCCTCTAGGTTGGCAATGCATCTGCAATCCTTCCGGGGTTGCGGGTGTCTATGGGCAGTGGTGATCGCTTACCATCAGGTGACCCGCTTGCTCGTTTGCCTTCCTATTCAATTAAAAAAAGGTATGTATGTAGGTATGTATTTTGTCCTTATTCAGAGATGTAGTAATACCTACCTTGTAATACCATTTATTATCTCACAATATTATTATGTCATTCAATCCAAAAAGTCAAGTTCACCACTTCCCACGTGCAAGTGAGTTCTTGAATCAACGTCTCGACCGCAAGGCTGCGGTCTCTGTTTCCATGGGAATATCGTTCATTCATTCAATTTCATTCAATGTGGATGCTGTTACAAATCTGTCTAGCTGTTACCTGCGACTTTGTTCGCGTAGAGCGTAGATTGTTTATCGGCAATTAATGTATTTTTATAAGAGGACAAAAGCTTTTGAGTAGGTACCTATAGTTTTTTTTTATAATATCTAGTGTCTGTCGCTGTTTTTTCCTCCAATAAATAAAAGAAAATAAAATAAAATCAGCCATTACCATTTTTCTCAATAATTTTCCAATTTTGGAATCATGTTATAGGCGATGCGGCTGACACATCACTATTTTGATTCATATTTCCACCTATCTGCCCACAATCATGCTAAACGTGGGCTTTATTGTTACCTTAAAAGCTCTGTCTACCTCGTAAGGGATATACACGTGATTCATGTATGTTATGTAGGTGCTTACAAAAAGCTAACTCGAATGCTTCTATTACGGTATACCTTTAAAACTCGTCAGTTCAGATTTTTAAAACGTCAGCACTTTACCCATTTCCATTTGCATTGTCGGCCGCCATTTTTCGTGCGCAATTTTATTTCGCAACCCAACCAGCGATTAATCTAGAACGAGTTTCGCTAAACTACAGCCGTTTGGAGTTTTCGGATCGTCCAAATTGTTTGCATTTATTTTTACTAAATCTATTGCACTGTAGGACATACCCAGTATAGGTGAAAAACACAAGTAAAACCTTGTACCTACCTATGTGTGAGTAATAATGTGTGTGCGAATGGGCAAATTGACGTTTCAAATTAGAAAAATAACTTAAAAGCCATATCAGGTTTCATTTTAGGTTCGCTCGCTGTGAGATCCATACTAAAAGTGACAGCTAAAACTTGAACTGAGTCGGAATTAGGACGTCATGGTAAGGCCCCTGTTCTGTACACTACTACATAAAACAGTTCATTTTAATTAACTTTTTCATCTATACGCAGTTTAATTTAACCTTGCAGTTACTTAAAACAAAGTTTGAAGTTTAATAGGCAGGTAGTCTACTTACTGATATTATAAATACGAAAGTACCTATGTCTGTCTGTTACCTCCTCGCTTTTTATGATAGAGGGCAAACGAATGGGTCGCCTGATGAAAAGCAATCACCTGAAAAACATTTACATGGCTAATTAGTCAAACCCCAACCACCTGTCAAAATATTTCGGAATAACTTTTAAAAACCCTGCATTTGTAAGGAAAAATAAGGATGATGATGTGTAGGTAGGTACTACCTAATTTATTTTGTTTTTTGCCAAACTTAACAAGTAATTTCCTCCCCAGCAACAAACGACTCGACGGGTTCGAACGGGGGCGCGGGGGGCGAGCCCCCCTCGGCCGCGGCCAGCCCCGACGCGGCGGCGCTAGTCGTCCTCCAACCGCCGGCACCGCCCTACCCTCCGTACGCGCATTACGATGGTAAGAAAGAAATTAAAATTATTATACAATACAATACAATAACTCTTTATTGAACACCACATACAACAATCAAAACAGAAAAAAGGTAAAGGTATTATAAATGGTTATGGAGACCCGTGAAAATGCGAAGCAATTCAGTGGTTTTTGAAGTTTCAAATCCGCGCTGGACCTGCATGGCAACTATAGTTCAACCCCTCACATTCTGAGAGTAGGCCTGTGCCGAGCAGTGGGACGTAGGTATATAAGTTGGAGATGATGATGATGATGATTAAGCCTTGTGTGAGTTGCAAGATGAGATAAAGACGAAAGGCTATAAATTTCTAGAAAGATTGGCCTATTTTGTGTTTCCTTTAGATGCAAAAAAGTTTGTAAAACTTTGTATAGGTTCATAGATATTGCCCTGGACGAGCCCACAGATGCACCTACCTAGTTTTAAAGTTTGGCTACCTCTTTAAATTATACCTGGCTGATCGTATACATATACAGCATAGGTTTGTAATCCGATTTCACGTACGCGGAAACAACAACCAATTTATTAAATGGATGCAAAAAACATCAACATTAACGGCCACCTAAAAAAATCCCGGAATAGCGGACATCAACTCGAAAACATCACCGCCAATAAACAAACCGACGATCCACGCACAGTAATAAAACAATCAAACAAGAATAAAACAATGAAACGGGGGAAGCAAAAAGTGGCCGAACAGAAAAACAGTTGAGGAATCACTGAAAAAAACGACAATGAGTTTACGAAAGCTTTCGACAAAGTCGAGCGCCACTCCAGAGCACTCTGCAGGAAATCTAATTTTCTCCTCTGGACCCACCCTCTCCCCTTCAACAACGTCATAAAACCCGTCATCAAACCGAGCAAAATTCGAACTTATGCATATAAAAGTAGAGAATAATCCGGTGTACCACAAGGTGCCGTCCTAGGGCCCACTTTCCTTTTTGGTGTTTAATCCACCGCAATCTGCTCACCCGAGAGCAGACATCTTTAATAGCTCATTCGGGGGTATGCAAATAATTTTAGAGGGGGGGTGGCCATAGAGGCTTTGTCTGGAGGGGGTTAACGAAGCGCAACATGAGTTTGTGATGCGACAGAAGTGCTTCTGAGCACTTTGGTGGCTTATTTCGGTTATAAATATTAAGTCCGGGGTGGCGGGGACATATTTGAATGTGGTTACGCGTATAAAGATCGTTATGATGCGTGGGGGCGTGTGGGTGAGGCGTGTCTCTTAGAATAACGCTATGTAATGCTACCGTGATAGATATAGATAGTAGATAGTGATAGAGATAGATAGGCCCGAGTTATCATACTTCATGTTTAGTTAATGTTAGTGTAGAAGTGGCATTTGTTATAACTATAAATGTGTATCAAAAGAAACTCCTTGCGATAGTAGCGCCATCTGTAGTGTGTTTGTGTCAATGTGTTTTAATAAAATTATTTGAATAAAGAAGTCAGTCTGTTGGAAGCCATCTTGAAGTTTTATTAGCATTCGTATGCAGAATAAACTTATGCGGAGTATTATCTAGATCAAATGCTGTATTGCAGGAAAAAATTATGTTAACGTGTTCACCGATTTTTTTCCCAGTCAGTGTCCTAGTAAGAGTCACGTAGAGATAAAGCTATCAACATAATTTTGGGTACAAAATAGCATTGGATATAAAATTAACCTAACTAAAGAAGTATTCCAAATTAGATTTAAGGCATGTTGTATATTATTACTCGAACATAGAAAAAAATACACGCGGCACAAAATTCGTCCCAATTCTCGTACAAAATTACCTAAATAATACCATCTCTCATAATGAGCTTAATTTTTTCCGCTGAATATTATACCATTTTCATTCTTACCTGTCCTATTTGGTAAACAAAATTCTAACCTCAATATGCAAATTTTTGTAAAGAATAAGGTGTATTAATGTTATCAAATACACCTGAGGTAATATTTCGTACATAATTTTGCTGATAATTTATCTCCAGTTCCTTTATTTACGATGAAATAGTAAAAAAAATAACAAAAATGAGACGTTTTGAGGTTAGAATTTTGTTTACCAAATAGGACAGGTATGAATGAAAATAGTATATGTTACGAATTGGTTTAGCCACAAAAATACCCACGTCTGGTATTTAACTTCTACTTACCACGATTTAGGGGGAACAATAGAGCCGGATAAAGGTCGCAAAGCTATATCTCTACGTGTACTAAGTTATAGTGTGTAACACTGAATCCGTGCCAACGAGTTCTTTGAACTTTCTTCGCGGAATATTTGGATTTTTGACGGTATCAAATTAATTCGTCTCATTCGGTTACTTTTGATTCTTATTCCGCCTCATTCTGTATTTAATCACTAATGCTTAATTCTTCTAATTCGCCTGTCCACCTATAATTATTTTGGTCTAATTCTGTAATTATCTCAAGGATTAAAGAATTATACTTAAGGACACAGTCAATTATGATGAACTAGCCGCTGCCCGCGACTTCGTCTGCAAATAATTCGTTTATCGCTATCCCGTGGGAAATAAAGTAGCCTATGTGTTATTCCAGACCAAAATCTATCTTTGTTCCAAATTTCATCCAGATCCGTTAAGCCGTTCTGGTGTGAAAAAGTAACAAACATCCATCCTCATAAACTTTCGCATTTATAATATTAGTAGAATGATGCATGAGTAACATTATACATACACAGTATAAAGGTGAAATAAGAATTGAACGAAAAACTAATTAGACTAGTAATTAATTACGTAAATATTTTTAACGAAGTTTCTGGAGTGGACACAATGTTTTGTTCAAACGTTGGTTCATGATTAATTCACAACATAATTTTATCTACTACGTTTTTATTTTACAATACAGAAAAGTTTTACAAAATTAATCCAGTGCGTAAACCCTTTACCTATTGCAAGTAGAATTAAAAGCAAAACTAGTAATAGCCAGAAACTAGTACAAAGGCAAACTTATCCCTAAAAAATTTTCAAAACCTTTTTGTAATTTAAGTAGGTATGCTATAGGTATATCACTATATAGTATAAAACAAAGTCGCTTTCTCTGTCCTCATGTCCCTATGTCCCTTTGTATGCTTAAATCTTTAAAACTACGCAACGGATTTTGATGCGGTTTTTTTTTAATAGATAGAGTGGATCAAAAGGAAGGTTTATATGTATAATGCATCCATAATATACCGTGCGAAGCCGGGGCGGGTAGCTAGTCACGAATAAAATGTTATCTTTTTCTCTCTTTTAAAAACTGATAAACTTTTTTTTCAGGCACGACAACCCTAGCAAGCGAGTACGCGTATCCGGCGCCGTACTCGCAGTACTCGCCGTACGGCGCACCGTACTCCCACACGACCGGTCTGCTCACCAAGTGGTAGGTACATTGTATCCGATGAGAACGTACTGTAGTTAGTAGATACCTGTTTCTTCCGTGCTGGCCTGGAAGTAAAGAAAAAAAGCGACGGGTAGCATTCCGGGAGTGCCAGCAGAAGTTAAAACGGCAGCTTAGATTAGATTTTAATGTTTTAACCTCTATGGAGGTTCATGGAGCATCATGATGCTCAATACGCGTACCGTACTGGCCACTTACAAAAAATAAACGTACGTATTACCTATCTATGTATATTGACAGACCTCTAACAATGCGCTGATGCCCTAGTACCTTTGCTCCACGACTCAACAAAAAACACTTCAAAAATCGAACGCGATTCATTCGTATTTCAAAATAAGCTCTTAGAGGATCTGATATCCTGGTACTTAAACTCTCCCTGCATCGTAAATGCAGCACAGCCGCTAAAGAAATTTTCACTTCAAAAACATAGAATGTACCAGTTGCCGCGCAGATGGTAAAACCCCATCAAGGGAAGGTGAAAATCTTAGGAGTCATTTTATAAGCGATGCGGGTAGCAACCCATCACTATTTTGACCTCCCTTTTCCAATACGCCCACAATCATGCTAAACGTGGCCTTTATTCTTACCTTAGGCTCTGCCTACCCCGTAAGGGATAGAGACCATACAATTAGGAAGGTGAAATAATTACAGTAAAACTCACCCAAATAAATTTTCCGAACCCGAATTCACTAACAGGTGTGAACATAACTCCCACAGGCTCGCGAATTGATAGGTGCGGGTTCGAATCCGGCCCGGCCATTTGTTTACCTGTTGTTTAATGGGTCTGTTGCCTTTTATAAACAGATTCTGTGGAAAGATATATCGGGTTGCGTTTTTGCTGGGCAACTGGATGAAATATAATGGATACTTTTGTGTTAGCGAAGCCGTGGTTTGACCTGTTGGCCTCTCAAGCAGAGGGTCGTGGGTTCGAATCCCAAGTTTTGAAATTTACCATGCGCTTTACGGTGAAGGAAAAACATCGTAAGTAAACATGCACACATCTGCGAAGCAATTCAATGATGTGCGCGAAGTTCCCAATCCGCACTGGGCCCGCATGGGAACTATAGCCCAAGCCCTCTCGTTCTGAGAGGAGGCCTGTGCCCAGCAGTGGGACTTAATAGGCCGGAGATGATGATGATGATGATGACTTGTTTAAGACTAGCTGTTGTCCGCGACTCCGTCTGCGTATAATTCGCTATCCCGCGGGAACTATCCAGTTTTCCGGGATAAAAAATATCCCATGTTCTTTCCCAAGACTGAAATTATCAGTCCAGTGGTTTGGGCGTAAAAGAGTTACAGACAGGTACAGATGCAAAACTATTTATTTTCATTTTAGAGTTTTTTTTTAAACCAATTATGACCACGAGTATTTAATCTTTTTTTTTTTTTTATCGTACTGGCCGGTTATTGTATTCTTTAAATCGAATTTATTCCAAATTCAAAAAAGTCCTACTTAGCTTAAAACCCGAACAGAAAGAGCAATGGCAAAATAACGCTTGCACATTATTGTCCCCGGTCCCTAAGGACGGTCGACAAAGGCCGAGCGGTCCCGCGGGATGGGTTCAATCTAAGTGATTCCTTTGTTTGTGAAGATGTGAAGTTTGCACATTATCAAAATGAAAGTGTGCAATTGTCATCAGGATCTGAAATGTTTGAGCACGCGTTAATGTTTGACAACACGGTATTTTTGAGTCGAGCGAGCTCGAAGCGTCTCTCTTTCCGATTTTTGAAGCGAAAACTTCAGCCGTAAGGCGGAGGGAGAGTTTAAGTAGGTATAGGTACCAGGATATCAGATCCTCTGAGAGCTTATTTTAAAAATACGAATGAATTGCGTTCGATTTTTGAAGTGTTTTTTGTTGACTCGTGGAGCAAAAGTACTAGGGCATCAGCACATTGTTAGAGGTCTGTCAATGATATAAATAATACGTACGTTTTTTTTGTAAGCGGCCAGTACGGTACGCGTCTTGCACGTCATGGAGGTTACAACATTAAAATCTAATCTAAGCTGCTGTTTTCACTTCTGCGAGCACTCCCGGGAGTGCTACTCGGTGTTTTTTTTTTTTTTTTTGTCGATTTTGACGTATATTTGAAAGGAAGAGCTTTTAATTCTTCTTTTTTTTGGTTTTTTTTTTATGCGAATAGGAAGGAAAACGAGCAAGTGGGTCACGTGATGGTAAGCGATCACCACAGCCCATAGACACCCTTAACCCCGGAGGGATTGCAGATACGTTGCCAACCTAGAGGGCTAAGATGAAATGCCTCTTGTGCCCGTAATTTCCCCGGCTGTCTTACTCTCCACACCGGAACACAGAAGTGCAAGCACTGCTGCTTAGCGGCAGGATTAGCGAGTAAGATGGTGGTAGCTATCCGGACGGACCTTGCACAAGGCCCTACCACCCGCAAAAACGAAGGAAAACATCTTTAAACTTCGCACACCTGCTTAATGGTCGCTGGGCTCGCATTCCCAAGCTCTCTCATTCTGAGAAGAGGCCGGTGCAGCATTGGGACGTATATTAAGATGATGATGATGATGATGAAATGAACTTTAGTCCGTGAAGTGATTTTCTGCTTTTGGGAGACAATTACGAATTTTTCATTCTTTATTTAAACTCTGGTATTTAACGGTTCTTTTTTTTCTTTCCAGATATCAACGCACGTCTTGCGAGTAGCGGCAAAGTGATAAAAGACACTACCGTGTTAAGGTGGCATTACACTCTCGTGAACCGTACTCCGTTTAAGTTGGCACAGTGCTGAACAAGTTTTATTTATTTTGTGGCAAAACAGTATAATTGTACAACCAGTTGAGAATTGCTGACCTCTTTTTATATTTTTAAATCGTGTGACTAAGTTGGACATTCCGAAAAATGACCTGGGGGATTTCCATGACGTCCTAATTCCGACTCAGTTCAAGTTTTAGCTGTCACTTTTAGTACGAATCTGACAGCGAGCGAACATCGCATTAACACCGTCATGGTAAGGCCCCAGTTGACATTACAGGATTAAAGTGAGTTTGCATTTGCGCAGCGTCGTTGCCAAGTCTAGATTAAAACTTTATTTCTCAAGCAATAATCCGGACATAATTGAAAAACCGGACAAAGTTCGGATGATAAGCCAAAACGAATGGTAACCTTGCGTGTAGGCATCCAAACTTGCTTTAACCAAGATGATATTTTGTCGAAACATCAGCACTACACTACCATCTTGCGTGTATACATATACAACTGTCATTTTAATTTGTCTCGAGTGTCAATATGTCAAGTTCATATTTATGTCATTTTTTATGTCGCCTTGAAACTGACACTGGATTTTTAAAACGTTCGCGTCGGTGTACGTGATTCTTTACTCACTAACGTAAAGCAAATAAATGAGAGAGCCAAAGTGTTGATAAATCTTTAAGACTATTGTAAATAATGTATTTTAAATAAAGCTAAATATAATTTTTATGTCATTAAAATACTAGCCGTAAGATTCTCTCATTTGTTTTACCTCAAAATAGTTACAAATAGTTTGTAATTTGACACTTTCGAGTGTCAAAAAATATTTTTGAGGCCAGTTACAAACATGGATCGTGATATGGCACCCTTTGTACTCTCCTTATTATTATGTATAAATTAATCTATGTTTTGTTCTTAGAATTAAATGTCATAGATTCGAGAAATGTGTCTCAAAACTTTAAATATGTCAAAATCATAATTACGATACGATGTGAGCGCCGCCCTGTCTCTAGCACAACGCAAAACAAACCCTAATTCTTTACCTCTAGAGTTGTTATTAGCTTCTACTTAAATTATTATTTTTTAGCAAATTATGTATCGACAAAAGCTACAAACATAAAAGTCAACTATTTAATATTATTTAGGTTATTTTGAAATTACATTGAGATTATTTATATTTTTTTTACTTCATATTTTTATAACTAGTGTAATGTCACAGTGTATTTGGAACAGTGGGTACGCTGTCGTTATTAATTTTTAATTAACTGTGGCAATCTACTTGAAAAGGTACTTTTTATCTTTATTAAGTACTGTTTTATCTAATGGCCTTGTGAGTGAATACTATAACATTATTAATTGCTGTATAACACCCGTCGCACCATAAGAAAGAAAATATAGAAATACGTTACACAAACAGTGAAAATATAAAAATCAATCCACGAGTTTAATAGTCTAATGTTTTTTTGGTCTAATGTTTGTTTGCTCCAATGACCGTTTCGTATAATTGTTAATTTCTCGAAACGTTTTCCATTCTTTTCACGCAGATTGACACGGTTAGTTAAACAAATAGATGTATTCATGTATTTTGTACGCTATGTTGCGATTATCCTTTCCGTCCATTTTCATTTTGTAAATAATGTATAGATTAACCACTTTATTCATAAACGCTTGTTAAAATTATGTTACTCGCAATGCATACGTTTGTCTTACTCTGTCATATTGACATTTGCACATGTCAGACGCAGACAAAACATGATTTACATGACAGATTTACATGACAGTCTATTTTCTTATTGTTTCTCAGCAGCGAAGTTCCAAATGTTTAATTTTTTTTGAATCCGAATAGTCTTTAGTACTTTGCTACTTTGTCGCAATAACCTACTATGTTGTTAAATTTGAAATGTGTCACAGTATTAAAAACGACAAGGTACTGAAGTGTTCATCTGCCGAGGCCGACCTTATACAGTGTCAATTGGAAAATTGTATTCCCATGTTCTATTATGCGGTCTCTAGCAACCAGCACGGCTAGCACGAGTGCGCGCGAGAGCTATGTCGCGCGCGATATAGACTACGCGAAAAAAGAACAGTAACTCCATGTCTGGGAGCAAAGAAAAAACATACAATGTACCAGTTGCTTCTCTTCCCGCGCAGGTAAAAGCCCATCGAGGGAATGGGCGAAAATCTTAGGAATCATGTTATAGGCGAGGCTAGCAACCCATCACTATTTTGATTCCCCTTTCCACCGACCTATGCGCCGATAACCATGCTAAGCGTGGCCATTGGGTCTTGTTACCACACTGTCTACACCGTAAGGGATAATGACGTGATTTATGATACACTAGCTTCTGCCCGCGACTTCGTCTGCGTAGAATTAGCAACTGACATGTTTATCGCTATCCCTCGGGAACTGTGTAATTTTCCGGGATAAAAAGAAGCCTATGTTTCAATCTAAGGTACCAGCTATCTTCGTTCCAATTTTTTTCCAAATCCGTCCAGTAGTTTTAGCGTGAAGAAGGAACAAACATACACACTCACTCACATCGTCACATCGTCACATCCTCACATCGTGACTCACAAACTTTCGCATTTATAATATTAGTAGGATATCTCTACAAAAGTAAAGAGACGCGATACAGCTCTCGCGCGTTTTCGTGCTAGCCGTACTGTACCTACAACTGATCGCAACCCAAAACGGTCAGAACACAAAGTTAGACGAGTAACATAAACTCCCTTATTCATAAACTCTATAACTCACTGTGTTCATAAAGTCTGTGTGTGTGTCTCTCTGTTCTGCTAACTTAGCAATCGTTTGTCCTTAACCGTCACTTCGATATTTACCTTTCACAGACAAGGACAAACGATTGCTAAGTTAGCAGAAGCCTATAGAGCGTTTATGAATAAGGGGGTATAAAAGTAGACGCACTGAGGAATTCCATTTTCGAAATTCGTATCACACCATCTCTCTCACTTCCTCGTTAATGACAAGTGCGAGCGAAATGGCACGAAATAAACTTCGAAAATCGAATTGCGGAGGATTGTAGTAGCTGTAACAGTGTTGCTAGACAAAAAGTCTTTCGATAATGCTACTGTAATGTCGATAACGCTAAGGATGACATATGGGACCGAGAGCGGTGCGGGCGGATTGTGCGCCTGCCGCCCGCACCTCTCGGCCCCCTTTGTCACCTACCCCGCGCCCCTGTACCTGCGTGGGCGAGGACTCATTCAAGCGATCGGTCTATAGCCAGCACTGTAACTTTCTGTGAATATAAAGCATTATGTTCTTATCTCCTTTACCCATTGCTTGCTTTTTAAACAAACGTAATACATACAGTGTAGACGAACGCCAAAGACTTTTATAATTGTAACGTCTTTTGAATCCAGTGAATAATATTATGTGTAACAAAGCAATATATATTCGCCAAAGAATGGTTTATAAGCACATGTGTCTTTTACAGTAGTTTATACGACAGATACATAATGAGGGTCCTTAAAACACGAGTGTAGATTTATGAAACGAGCCTTGACGAGTTTCATAATAAGATAACACGAGTGTTGTGAGGCCTAGTTTTGTACCGGTTTTATTTTCGAATTAGAACATTTTTTTTCGTCTTTTTAAAAAAAAAAAAATTTTTTTTTTTTCATAATTATTAGCTGATAACAAGAACTTAAATTACAAAGGGATGAAGTCATTTTTATTGTTAAGCAGGTTTTTATAAGAAACAGCAACTAATTTTGAAAAGGCATTAAAAAGACAGGTAAAGATCTTTTCCCAAAACAAAATAAATATAATTCCAGAAACGACGTTTTTTCGTTTGTTTAGAAAAACCTTTCACTAACAATAATTTTGAAAAGAGGCTTCTTATTACCTCTTATTTTATTCGGGATTAAAGAGACACAAGTGCTTAAAACACCTTAATACTATGCCAACCTATCGACCCTACTCATAATTTTGATAATTTGTGTATAATTTCCCTATTTATTAAAACAACTATTGATAATTATTTTGAATTGCTTTATTTCCAAAAGCATATCGATTTAAGTGATAACTCTCACGTCAATGTAATGATAGCTGATTTGTTTAATTTGTACTAAGTTAATTTTAAGACAAACGCACCAGTACGAAATAAAGGCATATGAGTTTATATAAAACTTTGTTTCTTTTCACAGTCGCCAAAAGTTTGTTACTACACAGTACATAGTGGTGGCAATAACGGCTGTTTTGCAATAATGAATAACAGTGTTGTGTTATTCTTAAATAGCTGTTATTGTAAACTGTTGTCTGTTATCCTGTTATATTGCTGTTTTACAAAACGATAATGAACTTATTATTAAATAATTGTTATACTTATTTCGTCGCGATCGCAGCGTAATAAAAACGTACAGGAACAAGAGCAAAACAACGCTCTGTTACCTTGTTTGTTATTGTACTGACTGACAACAAACAGCAACAGCTAATAATGATACCAAAAGTCAGTTATTTGAATTGCGATTGCGATGCGAGCTCGCGCGTATAGCGCTATCTCTCGCACACACCTACTTGATTTGTTGCGCACTCGCTTGTGCTTCTATGTCAAGTGCGGCAACAGTGCGCGTATGAACAACGTTGACAACAGACAACGAATAATGATAACAGGATAGTTGACGATTCGATAATGTGTTGTTCGTTGCGTGCAAATAATGCATTACATTATCTGCTGTTGTAATAACGACCACCACTAATAGTTACATACAAATATTATAAAACGTAAGTCTTCCGCTGCGTCTGTCCGATTCTGTTCACGGTAAACTCAACAAGGGCCAAACAATTCTTATAGAAATGTGTCGGGTGTCACTCACTTGGCGACGTTTTGGCGACGTTTGTGTATAGGATACGTAGCTGACGACGTCGACATGACGTTCCAGGGCAAGGGGGCTCTCTGTAATTAAATTTTTGAAGTCCGTCTCATACCATCCCTCACTCTCTTTTTCTTCTTTTATTTTTGGCGTTCCAAGTCGTTATAGCGACAACAACTTCGCCAATGTCAGGGTTAAAAATTTTAACTATAAAATCTTGTGACAAAATGTCGGCAACGTTGTACGGTAACACGGTCAAAGACCCCCCTCCCCCCTGTCGGGCTCTTAGCCAACGGTCAATGATACCCTTCAGATACTGCCAGGAAATCATTAGCCGTTGCCCAGGGTGCACCGGACCAAGCACAGCTCTTCCCACCGGACGGATCCGAAAACGAACCGCAGCTCTTGTTCACACGTGGAGGTAACCCGACTCGCACCCCTCCCTCACTCTCTGAGTAATGACTACTGACTACTAAGTTCTGTTAATAGTAATGACTACTAAGTTCGTGACTGCCATTCCGCTCACATGAGCGGAATGGCAGTCACGAACTTCAAAATTCGAATTTCGGAGTATAAGGGCAGCACGTCCAGCACAAGAAGCGCACAAGACTCGCGTCATGCGCTAAATAGATTTCCTGTCTTTTTCTTACAGTTAATTTTAGAAAGAGACGGGTAGTCTATTTCACGCGTGACGTGATTCTTTTGCGCTCTCGTGCTAGCCGAACAGGGCCTTACCATGACGTCCCAACGAGATTCAATTACGACTAAAGTTGGATAGCTCGCTGTCAGATCCATACTAGAAGTGTCAAAAAAGACAGCTAAAGTGTGAAATCGAATCGGAAGTGAATCGCATAAAGACGTCATGGTAAAGCCGCAGGTTACCACAATCGCTTAACCAGTGCCTGTACTATCCAGCATAAGGGACAGAGCTATTATGGCTGCATAACTGTGTCCCTTACGCTGAATAGCACTTGGCACGCATTAAGCGATTGTGGTAGCCCCCCAGGGCCTTTATGGATGGCACATCCTTAACTTTTCACTTTTTGGGCATGCTTTGAGGTTCAACTTGGTTTTAAAGTCTTTTTAAAGCAGTTGAAATCTCTTTGCTAAAGAAGTAACGTTTGACATTATGTCAGTTATCAATAACATGGCAGCGGGATAAGCATAAAAAAACCGAAAACACAATTCTCCTAAATCCAATACCAATTCAATGGATCCAGATAAATCCATACCAATGGATCCAGAAAAATCCAAACCCATGGATCCAGATAAATGCAAACCCATGGATGAAAAATCCAAACCCATGGATCCAGATAAATCCAAACCAATGGATCCAGATAAATCCAATCCAATTGACGACGAAGAACAGAAATACAAAGAAAAACCTAAGATCAATGATGAGAAACAAGCGGTTCTGCTAAATGATCCGTGCCCCGGAACTTGCACAGGTGAGGAAATAACTTAATCGTATTCCTAATTCCTACTATTCCTCATCATCTTCCTAGCGTTTTTTCCCGGCATTTGCCACATATTGAAACACAGGCTACTTTTTATCCCGGAAACTTGCACAGTTCCCGCGGGATAGCGATAACTGTGCCAAAATGTGACGACGTGGTAGGTTTAGTTGGTAGTGACCCTGCTTGCGAAGCAAGCGTTCTGGGTTCGAATCCTAGTAAGGGCATATATTTGTGTGATGAGCCCAAATATTTGTTCCTGAGTCATGGAAGTTTCTATCTATTTTAGTATGTATTTATCTATATAAGTATGTATATCGTTGTCTAGTACCCATAACACAAGCCTTACTAGCGCTTAGTTTGGGGCTAGGTCAAATTGTGTGAATTGTTCAAAAAAAAAAAAGTTCGTAGCCTGTAGACCTGGAGCCTTACCATGATGTCTTAATGCGATTCAGTTTAAGTTCGCTCGCTGTCAGATTCATGCTAAAAGTGACAGCAAAAACTTGAACTGAGTCGGAATTAGGACGTCATGGTAAGGCCCCTGGACGTGGAACTGACCGAGTGGCAGGAAACTGCTCTGGACAGGGAAATGTGGAGGAGGAAGTTTTTCAACTTTTCCAATACGCGTTTGACCAAACTGTGTGCCGTATTTGTTGTTTGACAGGTCCCCGGAAACCATGCTCTGTAATGAAAGACAAGGAGCCCGATAAGCCCAGGGATTGCTTTGTACCCTTCGACTATTGTAGTACAGCAGAGAAAAACGACCCAGCCGCAACGAAAGCACAGAAAAATAAATGTACCGCCAAGGGAGCCAAGGGGAACTGTATCGAAAAAAAAGATAAATGACCACTGTCTGACCGTTGTTTTATTTCCTTTTAAAGGTTAAGATGGTTCCGGAAATTTCAGCAGCTGGTTAGCTAAATTCGACTTTTTTTAGAGAGTTAGAGAGGCCAGACAAACGAAATAGTGGGTCACCTGATGTTAAATGATCACCACTGTTCATAGACACCCTAGCCCTGGAGAAAATTGTACACTCGCCTCTTAAAGGCACCCAGCTAGCTTATTACGTAACTCGCTCGTGATCGCCGTCGTGTTCATTTTGGAAGTTCTTGTATGAATGTGACAGCTAGCTGATTCCGATGCCAATTGTCAGCCCATACATGAACTGTCAAAATGAAGACGATGGCGATTGCGAGCGAGATACGTAATAAGCCTGCAGGTCTTAACTTCATAGCCCTGTCAATGTCTTTATGGACTTTTGAATCATAGTGGCCAAATGTTTTGCGGGTGGTAGGGCCTTGTGCAAGGTCCGTCCGGATCGCTACCACCATCTTACTCGCTAATCCTGCCGCAAAGCAGCAGTGCCTGCACTGCTGTGTTCCGGTGTGGAGAGTAAGACAGCCGGGGAAATTACGGGCACAAGAGGCATTTCATCTAAGTCCTCTAGGTTGGCAACGCATCTGCAGTCCCTCCGGGATTGTGGGTATCTATGGGCAGTGGTGATCGCTTACCATCAAGTCTTGGTAGGTCTTGCTCTTTTGCCTTTCTATTCACATAAAAAAAAAATGCATTCGATGTTCAAAGTGAAGCGCGTTAAGGCCGGGACTAAATTTTGAATCAAAAATTCTTCATAGTTGTTCAGTCAACTTAAGCCAATCACCTGCTGAATTATTCTGAAGTAATTCTGAGAGGATACACGTTTAAGGTCCGTTCCACTAGTGTCCTACGCTTCGTTGCTATCCACCAATCATTCATTGGTCTAAGCATAGCACTGGTGAAAACGATTCAACTGAGGTCTTTTAATTCTTAACTGTCCTATTTGGTAAACAAAATTATTTCATCGTAAATAAAGCAACTGGAGATAAAATATAAGCAAAATTATGTACAAAATATTGCCTCAGGTTTATTTGATATCATATACACCTTATTCGTCACAAAAATTTGTAATTGAGGTTAGCATTTTGTTTACCAAATAGGACTGTTAAGAATGAAAAGACCTTAGAGCATGCTGCCGAAAAAACTGAATCACTTTTCTTTTTGGAACTTTTTCTCATACAATTAAGCAATAATTTCTTTGGAAAGTGTTGGGTAAGTCGTTATGACATTTGCAGCGAAAAAGTTCCACTGTGTAGTCGAGTATACTTTGTCTACATAAGGTTGATAATGATGATTGTAAGACCAAAGACTATGACATAATTTTACGTTTGCAGGTGGTTTGCAGTCGATCTTCAGCAAAAAGTTTCGAGTTGTATTTTAAAAGTAAAGGTGACGGCAAATTGAGTTTTACAAGTCACGTCAAAATAATTTAGGCCGGTCAAATGTCAAACGTGCCGTGAAACATCAAAACAAAATGGAAATGAAAATAAAATAGCCGTATAAGTGCGTAAAAACGCAAATTTCGTACACCATGAAACTAAAACAAACAACTCACTATTCCGTAGCTACAGAGTGCAGCTGAAATCGATATTATGCTACCAGTGAGTCCTAATCTCGATGACTCGTCAATTTCACTCATTAACAAAGAAACTCAGACAGATGCCACGGATTCTTTCTTAGAGAATTATTACGTAAGATTCCATCGTTCTCAAAATGCAAGTGCAATACAATCAGAACATTCAATAAAACTTCGCGGTTATTGTCAAAATAGAGAAGGAGGCGGCACAGTCACCATCAAAGATAATACAATAATCATCAGAGAAGCTTTCCGTCGAAATTCAACGGTTTTGGTTGAAAATCTTTCTCAAAACACAGGCCCATCTGAAAGTGCTTATTGTGAAGAAGTTTTGATACCTTATTTGAAGACACCACCTCCAAATTGCGAATTGTATGAGCATCTGACAATAGAATATCCAGAAGAGATTCCAGATCATCAGCCAGACGTCTATACAATGAAGAAAGATATGAAGGATAATAATTCTAACAGCAGTAGTCATTGCGATGTCAAAGATGCAGCACCTCCTGTCTGCAAACCAGTTACTACTGAACTCACTGACGTAGGAAAGCGTGTTGTTACTGCAGTTATTACTCCACTATGTAAAAACTGCGAAACAATAAATGCCCATGAACCACCTGCAGAACAAGTTGCAAATGATCCTTGTGAGAAACCATCAGGCAACCAACAGCTAATGAATGCTCTGTCGACTGTGTCACAGGGAATAAAAAACGTCCAATCTAGAATGATGTCAGCAATTTGTCCGTGTAAAAGCACCGGCCAATCAACACCAATCCCAGGAAAAACACCAGAAACATCACCCCCAGATAAAGCACCAGAAACGCCACCAGAAACACCACCAACTGAACCAGTGGTAACCAAATCTGAATCTACAAGCAGTGTTAAAAGTGCTTATAAAGCATGTAAACAGAAAACAATTTGTGTGGCCAAGGGGGTTAGAAGTAGTTTATCTAATTTACTCTGTACACCTTGCCCTTGCCCTAAGCCATTGGAATTACCTGTTCCTTGTTCTTCCACAAACTCTGCCTCTTCATCAGAGAATGCCCGACCACTTATTTGTTTACCACAAGAAGAAACAGCACCTGCAAGTGCTCCTGAAATTGCATCTGTGTCTGCATCTTCTGAAGTACCTCTCGGTGCTCCTAAAAAAGATAAAGATGGATCTGAGGGTCCGTGTAAATATGAACAACCCCCTTGTCCACCAGAAGAAAAACTACCCTGTCAACCTAACGATGCAGTCCCAGATTTGCCTCCTTGCAAAAAAAAACCATTAGAAAGAGCACCTTGCCCACCTGATCCAGACAAGCCTCCTTGTCTACCAAGAAAAAAAAAAGTGTGTCCACCTAAAGAAGGTAGCTGCCCTCCAAAAGAAAAGTGTAAGATAAGGGATCCAGTCATAGCTGTAAAAATGCCAACATGTAAAGAGGAAAAACCAAAATATTATGTAACAGATAAATCTAAAATCTGTAAGTCATGCGACAGCATCAGTTTTGATGATTCTCAACACCAAGTGAATGCTGTCACACTCGAAAACAAAATGAAATCTAGTAATGAAACGATTTCTAATTTAGAAACTGAAAATGTTCATTTTGATGCTACTCGTGCTTACAAAACTGACCTTACGACGCAAAACAATTTTGATAAAGACTCTTTTCACTCTTTGAAACGCTTGAGTAGCATTCCTAAAAATAATAAAATTAATTCAGAAAATGAAAGCAGTATTACTACTGAGCCATCTACACAGCCTGGCACAGTTGTGCGTGTTGCTTCACTCAGTAATATAAAAATAAACAGTGACAAAAGTAATATCACGGAGTCTCAAACGGATCAGGGACTAAGTTTAAAAGACCGAGTAATCAAACCGTTGAGAGACATCAAAGATTCAGTGACAAACTTAGTCAATACACTTAGTAAAGCGAACGAACCCACCCCTGTACAATCCGATGTAAGTCAACTTATAAAAGTTACGGAAACAGCATCTACAGAAAACAAATTACCGAATTTAAATCGTAACTCTAATACAACGGCTGCTGGTCAGGAATCTGAAGATGATACAGCTACAATAGATCAAGCTTCTATTATGATAGCTCCCATAGTAACAATAGCGGTTGACTCAACGGCAAATTCTCTGAAAGGACGTACAGATGTCGATAGCTTCAGTAGCACTATTAAAGAAACCATTAATGAAAATGCCGAATACAGTTCTCCATATAATAAAGAAAGTGTGCGGTCAGTGGCTACGAAGGAACTGATAAGTACTGATAGCGAGCCTATACCGGAAGAACCGTCATCTTTGCCCAAAAGTGTATTTACAACTATAAAATCTAAACTCTTTGGAATGTTCAGTGACAGAGAACGAACAGATGACGTATCAAATGGAGCTGGCCCAGTATTAGAAAGAACTTCTAGAGCGTCTGTTAGATTTAAAAACAGTGAGGGTAGTTTAGAATAAACGATTTGCTTCAAATAATGCTTTACTATTTTCAAAAATTCAACACCTTGTAAGTAGATGAGAACAACAAAATGTTATTAAACTTGATCATTTTATTTCATACTTCTCTGTATTTATATTTCAGTTTGATTTTAGTAATACCAAACGTGATAATTATGATAATTCAGTGATATAGAATAATTCTAGAAGTCTAAATCTACCAGTCTTCAGGTCAGTTCCTACTTACTGGTGCGTTGCGTTGCGTTGCATCCCGTCGTAGCAATGGATCAACGCATTGTAGCCTTTTTCAAAGTATTAAAGGCAATGATTTTCGTAGAAGATGTTCTGGAGATGCGGTTTACCTAACGATTTGGTTTGTCCTTATTTGTGTTCCACGCGGATGCGAATCCTTATTGTATTAATCGTTCCTTCTACACTCACACTTTGTTGCTTAGGATTTAAAAGTCCATTTGTCTGTCTGTCTGTCTGCCTGTCAAGCTATCAAGACTCTAGAAAATGCTCAAGTGTGCAATTCCTTGAAGCATTGAAGAATTCAAACTGCTATTGTCAGCGCAGTCAAAAGATACAGTGATAAAAATTGTTGCCTTACAAGTTCCCGTGGAAGAAAAACACATAGAATCTTGAAATTACATAGGTAGGTATAAAATGAAATTAACTAGTAAAATATTTGAAAACTTTTTTCATTGCCTGCTTGTTTATACTAATGTAAAACGACACACTGCGTATATTTTTCTTAATAATAATAACCCTCGGTGCGCGAGTCTGACGCGCACTTGGTCCATTTTTCTATAGCATTAGCATGTTCTACCTCTATGGTGACATCGACTGTTCGTGCTGGTTGGCTCTGTTTTTCTGTCACCCTTTCAAATTTCTGTCATCGTACGTCATCTTGCACCCAAAAGCATTCAACCATTTCAAAAATTCAAGCCCCAAATGTAAGCAAAATTAAAATATGTCCGAGAGAAATGACACCGAAGGTTTCTGTAATGCACAAAGCAAATGCAAACCTTGTATCAATATAGACAATATCCAACAAAACTTGAAAGACAAACCCTCGGCTAAGAAAGATGAAATTCTCAGTGGAATCCAAAAAGTATGCGGCAATTGTAATTGCAAAGGAAAGAAAAACAAGAAGAAATAGGAACTAGCAGCTATTTGAGAACATTTAGGGAACGTAACAGATACAGTGAGTATTTTCTTTTGGAACTTCTGAACTAACATTTATCGATAACTAGCTTCTGCCCGCGACTTCGTTCGCGTAGAATTACCAATTGACATGTTAATCGCTATCCCGCAGGAACTATGCAATTTTCCGGGATAAAAAGTAGCTTATGTTTTAATCTAGGGTACCAGCTATCTCCGTTCCAAATTTTATCCAAATCCGTTCAGTCGTTTTAGCGTGAAGAAGGAACAAACATACACATTCACTCACTCACATTGTTACAAACTTTCGCATTTATAATATTAGTAGGATGCCTTTTCACTTCTGTGCAAGTACTTGAGCTCTTGTGAAATTTGTGCATTATTTTTCCAATACGCGTTTGCAAAACTTGCATGTTTACACAACGCCTCTTACTATATTTCCGTAGAGCACAACAATTTCAAATGTCACCTTAAATTTGCTTGTCATGTTTTCAGAACAGCAAAATGCCACCGAAAAAATGCCCCGTCTGTCCGTCAACTACTACGTAAGTTTTATGAAAATTCATAATTCACGTCTGGAGGGGAGCCCAAGTTGCTACATTCTTGGCAATTATATAATATAATACAACGTGTCCCCAGCCTATGGACATAGACGAATACTACACGTTTATTAGGGTATTTCTAACCAATATGCAAAGTATTAAAACAATCGGTCTAGTATTTACCGAGAAAACAATGGTTTTAAAATTTTAACTTTTGGAGCAGCCTCTATTTACATTGTGTTGATTAATACGCATTTATGGGACCAATGCAATCTCTTTTGAAGAGTTTGAAGTACTGTAATAACAATATTCAAGTGGAAACTCCTTAGACGTGCATGAAAACTCTGTGGTAACTGCATGATTTTCTTTTAAAATAAATGACACTGATTAAGTGACGTTGCCATAACATTTATAAATCAATTTGTTTGGTTTTGTTCATAAAACCCATTTTGATAAGATGGCACGATATTCTGCTGCAGTGTGCATGGATATGATATTAATTTAAGGGGAGTGCCATCAGAATGGCAATTTCGCCATCAGAACGTACCGTGAGCGATATAGTGAAACTAGGTGATGCCCTAATAACCCGCGTACAATAACAAGGGCAGTTCAAAGAGTGAGAGAAAATCGCCCACTGGACCCAACAATTAACCGCGAAGGCGTTATAACCCGGCAATTATTGCCCAAGAACAACATATTTTTGAATACTTTCGTTGTACGCCTAAATCTAGCTTGCGGCGAGCGGCTCGCCGTTTTCATGTTCACGGTAACATTCGGAAAGTTAAAGACGATGGTTTCAGACAGTGCTCTGTTACGAAAAGTCCAGAGCAATATGAGGCGGCGTTTACACACGTGTACACTAAGAAACGGTAGCCACTTTGAACATTTAAAAATTTAAGTTTTTACATTTTTTTTTAATAAATGATGATTAGTGACGTAAATTTGGTTTCATTAATTATTTTAATCCTAGAGTTACAATTTCGATACTTGATATTCCGATCAGTTTAATAATATGCCTAGTATTGCTGGTAAATTACACATTTATCTACTCCGATGGCGCGCGTGTGTTGCCTGTAAGCAGATACGCACACATATACCTGTTGTTGACTTTGACATGTGTGTCACACTCACACAGGCATATCATTTCATCTTATTGGTGTCAATAATGATACAGTATGTAACTTTTTTCTGTCGTTTATCTGGAATTAAATTTGTTAGAAATTTTTGATTCTTGATTTTACTTCTAATTAAAACAAAAACTGTTTCACAGCATTAGTGAGAAGTAGCATTACGATGGTGTTCATTCTGTGTCCACAGGCTGGGGACACGTTGTATAATATTGTGGGACAATTGACACTAATTGACCTAGTCCCAAACTGGGCAAAGCTTGTACTATGGGTACTAGACAACGGATAAACATACTTATATACATATTAAACACCCAAGACTCGAGAACAAACATTCGTATTCATCATACAAATATCTGCCCCGACCGGGGATCGAACCCGGGACCTCAAGCTTCATAGTCAGGTTTGCTAACCACTTGGCCATCCGGTCATCGATTGTTGTTGTGACGAAGATTTCTGATCAATAATACCACGATTAAATTTCTAAACGACACTGAAATTTAGAACACAGAAAAATCCGTAAAGTAAAGCTATGACCGGGAATCAAACTGCTATGGTTGGTGTAGCGGTATAGCACGCATCACGGAATGACGAGGATCTGGGTTCGATTCCCGGCCATAGCTTTACTTTTCGGATTTTTCTATGTGTTCTAATTTTCAGTGTGGTTTAGAAATTTAATTTCGTACGGGTAAAACCGTAAAAATAAATACAAAAAAAAATCACGAAGATTCTTGATTCATTTGATTGGTAGTAAAATACCACGGTTGCCTCACTTACTTCATAAGCATAACCTTTAAAGTCAGGGTCACTAGCTACTTTTAATAAGATTATCCCGTTTTTGCAAAATTTTTCATTGATACTCCAAATTAGGCTGCCTAACACTGAAAGAATTTTTGAAAACCGATCATGTTGCGATGTTCCTGAGATTAGACATAGAAACTCTTCAGCTTTTGACGATTGGATAGCCTAGTGCTTAGTGACCCTGACGGTTCAAAATGTATAATGCGATTTTCTAAGAAAGTGACAAATTAACAGGATTGCTATAAAACAAACCTAACCTAAACCAATCTATAAATTTCGATATCAAAAAAGTTAATTTTGTTAATAATTTCTGAGAAAATAGCATTATATATTTTGAACCATTATGTATTTTAACCCATTATACATTTTAAACTTTATGTATTCTGATGCGCACCCAGCTAGAGGTCCCGGGTTTGAATCCCGGTAGGGGCAGACATTTGTATGATGAATAGGAATGTTTGTGCCCGAGTCATGGATGTTGTATGTATTTAAGTATGTATTACTACATTATATAAGTATGTTTATCCTTTGCATGGTACCCATAGTACAAGCTTTGCTTAGTTTGGGACTGGGTCAATTGGTGTAATTTGTCCCAAGATATTTATTTATTTATTTATTTCATCTTCTTTTGCAGAAACTCCATGACTCCTCACCCCTGTGAGCAGCTTCCCTGTGACTGCGACCTACCGTCTCTCTTCGGGCAGAGGTATCTGTAGTACTCGCAAACTTGCTTCAGCTCCATAACGTTGGCGCATCATTGGGACCAAAGTTGGGACTAAAGGCCACATTGAAAATGAAAAATGTTTACAGGACGTCAAGCACGACAGCGCACAAGAGTCGCGTCGCGCGCGAGATAGATTGCCCGTCCTTTTCTTACTGCTCGTTCTAGAAAGAGACGGATAATCTATATCGCGCGCGACGTGACTCTTGTGCGCTGTCGTGCTAGCCGGGCTGAGGTGTTCCAATAATCAACTGAAGCGCTACCTAAAATATTCCGGAATAGTTATAAGAGATTTGATGGTCGAGTGGCATTGGTACCAATGTTGGGCCAACGTATGGAGCCAGCTTTGGTGTTCATGGAGTAACCCTGAAAACCGTTTTCATCAGATATTTCATATATCCATTTTACAGGCTCAAAAATCGGGAGAGTGATGGCAGAAAGACCTCAGCTCCCCTAGTCGCTGAAGAAGTTAGTGCGGGGAAGAAAAACGACTCCGAGTCCGCTCCAGTTTCATCTAATTAAAGAGGCTTTTGAAATCATTTGTATTTTTCATCTCTCATACTCTGAAAGTAGGTCATTGATTATCTGGATATAGGGTTGAAAGATACTCATCGCGACCCTTGGGTTGAAAGTAATTTTTTTTTCTAGCTAATCCAAATGAAGTATATAGCAATGGAAATACGTATACAGCCATGTAATCTATGTTTAAAATAATTATCTATACTAATAGTTCCTTTTTAATTGTAAAAGGCAAAATAATCTTAAAATAACATTCCCGCTATATATAAGCTTATGCAAGCGTATACAACGAGAATTAGTAGAAATTATTACGTTCGGTATTTTTTTTAGCTTGAAATATTTAAGTCGACAATTAATTGATAGCGACCTCCGTGTCTGCAAGTTTAAAAAAAACTAGCCGGCCGCCATTGGTGCGCAGAAGAAATGCGCAATGCGCGCAAATCGCGCAATAGAAAAAAGAGTGGGAAGAGAATGACAAACGTAACAAATATTAAATGCGACCATGCGACGTTAGTAAAATTTTAATTTCCTCATATTCGAAATGAAAAGTAGAGTGTTCAACTCGAACTACCCTGAAATGGGTATATTTCAACCCTAGTTTATCAATATACTATTCTTGCATTGTTTGTAAGGACTTTGAAACAATCATGGGACAGTGGATGCGATTCTACGTTCCCATCGCCTAAATAGCCTAAAACTAAATTTTCTAATTATGACAGCTGCTCATAGAATAGCAAAGGCATTTAGCGACGCCTAAATAAAATTAGGAATTTTAGCAGTCGCTCTGTAGAATCCGGTCCAGTCTCTGAACCAATGGCACTAACTGGTTGAGCCATTATTGGGAATCTTAATTTCTTATAGCACACTAAAGGTGGAAACACATTATTAACACGCGACGCGACCCGACTCAACGAATGTATGCGCATGGCGTCGCGTCGGATGTTCATAGTGTGGTTCTGGTCATAGAAAATAATACAATTTGATTCGACTCTACACGCGTCGCGTTGCATCGTCGCGTGTTAACAATGTGTTTCCACCTTTAGTTGTTCCGTGGCATTTAGCACTTCGTCCACATTCCTAATTGATCCATATTCCTAACAGCTAGTGTGAAATATTAAAGGCCTGTTTCACCACTCCTTAACTGTCAGTTATCTTTGATGACGTCTCTGTCTGTTCATAGTAGTAAATAGAGACGGAATCATAGATAACTGACAGTAAAGTTAAGGAGTGGTGAAACAGGCCCTAAAGGTAGGACAGATAGAAATAGGTATCCCTCGTAGGATATAATAGGACATAGGACATACATTACAATAATGCCAATACAGTAGGATCACTAGAAAACGCCGTAAAAGAGTTAGGGTATGTACGGGTGGCCGCAGGTTGCGGTTGCACTTGCGGCCAATTGGATAGTGCGTACATAGCCTTAAGCTACAATACATGCTATTCCAGACGTTTTAAGGTGGAAACACATTATTAACACGCGACGCGACCCGATGCAACGAATGTATGCGCATGGCGTCGCGTCGGATGTTCATAGTGTGGTTCTGGTCATAGAAAATAATACAATTTGATTCGTCTCAACACGCGTCGCGTTGCATTGGGTCGCGTCGCGTGTTAACAATGTGTTTCCACATTTAGACATGTTTTCGACTATGAATTCGGTTTGTATGTGCCATTCATCTAGATCTGTTCATCCGTTCTGAGTACAAGCCTTGCACGTTTGTAATGCCAACCTACATCGTCTGTGACACCTTGTTGTTCCCCTGTCCTTGACAAAGGTACCTATGTAGGTCCGGATTTATGTCCGGATGGCCTTTTACAAATATGGCTATCTCGTAGATATAGAGACAAGGAAGGTAAAGATATTATTTTTGAAACTAACTCCTCATTTCTAAACTCAAAATCAGACAGTGATAGCTGGCCGCTAATTTCGCTTTTTCGTAAAAAAAAGACATGACACCGCTTAGTCAATGTAAGAACGTCCTGTCAAAAATGGCTGTCCACCACCACCAAACCCACAGGGGACAAACCAAACCACAATAATAATAACATGAGTGGGCAGGCATCGGCATCAAATGCTTTGCCAGTAAAAGTTTGTACAGTCGAAGTGATACCGGAGCCTCCACCGCCAACGCCGTGTCAGATACAAAAACGGGAACAACTACTGAAAGCAGGTAAAACAATCTGCCCCAAACCACCTATAGAACAACCTAAACCCCCTCCCGAATGCTTAGCCCTCTGCTTTGAAAGAATCAAAAACCCCCCTGTTGATGTCCCATGCACAGAGTTTCGCAAGGTCTGTACGGTCGAAAGAGAGATCACTACACAAGACAGGTGCGACAGAATAAAGAAACTATCATCGTCGGGCCCTGATCCACCGAGAACCCTTAAATGCCCTGATCCACCTCCACCCCCTCCACCCCCAGAACCAACTCCTTGCGAAATACAAATAGCTAAAAAGAAAGCATTAGAAAAAAAAGCCAGGTGCACAAGACAGTGCCCGCTGCCACCGGAACCGTGATGGATATTTTCTTCAAAAACAATCAAGAAAAAACAGCTATCAATTCGCTAATAAACAAATTCGTAGAACAAATCACAATGGAATCTGAGGAAGATATTGATATCACCAGGAAGTTGACCATAGAGTCCAATGGTCGGGACAATTCAGTTAAAGACATTGACTCCAAACTTACAAGCTTGGAGAACCTTATCAAAAAACTTCAAGAAGAAATAGATGGGATGGCTTCATCTGTTGACAAAGCAATGGATTATACTGTTTCTTACTCGCCCAGCAAACCACTTATAACCGAATATGAGTCACGTGAAACTGATAACAGTGAATCGGAACATACACCAATTCACCCAAACTTAGTTAACAGTGAAAATCACCTTAGTACATCAGATGAACCACTTCCGAAAAACTTCAGTGAACCATTAACAGACAAAATTGAAACTAGTGAAGATAGTGAGCTAAATAAACTTGGAGATAGCGCATCAAAAAAGCCGTCAAGTCAGCAATTTACTGATGACAATGATGATCAAAAATTAATTTATGAACAACCAAAACAAAATGATGAGCAAATCGAAGCCAGTAAAATAGAATATGATCATATCCAAGAGCCGGAAGAGACTACTGCTATAAAAGAAGAGATAGATAGAGCTGAAAAAAAGAAGGATGATATATCCGCAGAACGTACAATTTCATCACAGGAGCTCGTGAATAGCCAACTCATAGGCATGACAGAAAACACTGAAGACAAACAAAGTAAAGTAAATTTTGAAGATTGTCAAAAGCTTGAAGAGTTCGCAGATCCTATTGTAACAGACGACCAAAATGATGACATCACCAGGGAGTGTGGAGACATCACTATTTTTCCAGTCTCACAACAATTCTTCTGTTTTGAATCTAATAATATAAGAAAAATGAGCACTCTTGATGAAAATAAAACTAGTAATAACAATACCATCGATGGCCTTCATGACGAACAAAAGACTATTCCAACAACAAAAGAAAATGAATATTTTAAAGTGGATGAGCACCTCTCTGAAGAATCATTATCATCTACCCCTCAGCTCTCCGACGATAAAAAATTTATAAACGCTTTTATTGTGGGCGCGTGTTGGAATGAATCGCATAAAGATGCAGACAAAAGTAATGAAGATGAAAATGCTCTTGCATTAGTTTCCGAAGATCTGCCATTACCACCAATTAAAGGTACAGAAGGAGAAAATTGTCCCAGAAATGTTCTTATTACAAGCAAGAAGAATAATATAATGCTTGCCCGTAAACATAACGATAGTAAAACAACTTTGAACGATAACGATGCTATAGATGAAGGAATAACTGAACTAAAAGAAGATACATCGGAAGCCACAGCAAGTTTGGATTGTCCAGATGCCAACTATGAATTTCAAGACGCTGTGGAATGAATTTAAGTTAATTTGCCAAACACTGTTGACTTGTAGTTTTAATACTTTTAAAGTCAATTTATTTCTGAACTAGCTTTTGTTTATTTCTGAATTTAGGAAAGTTTCAATTCAGAGACATGCTTGTCTTCGTCTTTTATGAACACTCAAGATTTAGCTACCTTCAAATTTTTTTTTCTGGTCCCACCGGCGATTATCGTTATGAATGATACTATGGAGGCCAGTTTAACATGTTAATTAATAATTATGAAGGTTACCAATAAAACGATCTTCGTTAAAATTCATTGGAACAATTTTATTCACAATAACAATATTCCATACAAAATACAACACTAAAATAAATATTTACTTACACAAAATACTTTCAAGCAAGCGAACTGACTAGACTTACAACTTAACTTAGGGAAATATGGATGAAAAAATTAATCAACAATTATAAATACTACAATTTATATAAATTCAAAATCGCAATAACATAATAACATGTTATAAAATGTATGTTTTAAGTAAAAATTTTGGCACGTCATCACTAATATTACAATAACTAATGGGGCCACGATTTCTTAGTCCTTTCAACACTTATATTAATTACATTTTTAATAAATAAGGCACATGCCACGGTAAATAGGTTTCATAGGTTACAAATTCGCTATAACAGTAAAAATATTAAGGCGAAAAGCGTTATCCAAAAACTAGAAATTTCTAAATTTATCCTTTATTTACAACTGTTAAAATTTAACCTTTAAGATACTTAATAGTTTTATTTAGAAAAATATCAAAGGCATTCTTTGAATTATCTTCGTCATTATTATGTTTAAATTAAAAACTTACGCAAGCTAAGGCGTCTAATAAAAAACTTCTGCAAAATCTTCAAAAACAACGACCGAACGCAGCATACGCTGGGTCGACGAACCCCTGAGGAGTACAAACCAAATGCAGTTATCACACCGCACTGGTTAAAATGAAGATCCACGTATAAAGGTATAAAATATCATTTTCTTTGTGGCGGTTGCATTGGAGGCTGATGAAATGGATGGTACTGCCGTGACAGCAAACTCTCCTGAAAACATAGTTGACATTTAACCTGACGTTGGCGTTGTATTTAACGTTCGCCACCAGACTTGATATGAAGTCAGTGGATGCAGTGTAAAATGCACCTTCGTTTGACAAGATAAAGTTGACAGTAGCGACACAAACCGAAGAAATGACTGGATGGCTGAATAACTAAGTTAAGAGGGTGTATTCCTACTGTGCTGGCAACGTCGCATTTTTGGTGATTTTTTACGATTATTTCACAAAAAATGAATGAAAGTTTCAAATGTGCGTCTGTAGTGCATTTCGTTTTTAGTGTATCAATGTGTCCAATGCAGTGATTAATCGTGATAGACTTTCATCTTCGTATTAAAGGGATAAAATAATATATTTCGTTTAATAAGAAAATAAAAGTATGGATTTATGTACTAGGTGGATACTTACCACATCGTTTGGCAGATTTTGTGACCTGCTCATCTTCCTTTCTTGTAAAATGATAAGATTCGCAGCGCTGTGAAAAAAAATACAGAACAATCTAAAGACAAAATGCCCAAAAGGTGCAAAAATACTGTCGTTATAATGTCCGTCGATATAATACGGGTTTTCAAAACAAATTTTACTGATGACAATTTTATTAAATACTAGCGATACGTCCCGGCTTCGCACGGGTGCAGCAAGCAATAAATATAGCCTATGTCACTCAGGATGAACGTAGCTTTCCAATGGTGAAAGAATTTTTGAAATCGGCACAGTAGTTTTTGAGTTTATTCATTACAAACATACACACACACACAAATACAAATCTATCCTCTTTACAATATTAGTATAGATTCGAAATCGATTAGTTATATTCTTGTGTGAAAAATAAAAAATAGGGTAGCATAGCAAACGAGTAAGTTCGTCATCTGACGGAAAGTGATCACCACCACCCGAAGACACACGCTACACTTAAGGATTGCAGCCCGTCTAGCACGAGAGTGCGCGAGAGTCGCGTCGCGCGCGAGATACACTACCCATCTCTTTCTAAAACTAACAGTAAGAAAAAGACGGGCAATCTATCTCGCGCGCGACGCGACTCTTGCCCGCTCTCGTGCTAAACGTACAGCGTTCCCTAGAGGGCTAAAGATGGACAATGTGCTAGTTGTAATGTACTATTTTAAACAGGCCAATAAAACGTATCATTACTCACGTGTCCATTTCCTCCTGCGAGAGGTCGAGCGCCTCTTGCATCTCACGTGAGGTACTCTGGATAAAATCTTGGTCGCAGTATTTGCCGAGGCCCTGCTCGGTCAAAACCTGGAATAAACATAACATGACCATTATCAATCGCGTTTTTATCCCGGGTAGACAACGTTGACGTGATAACGTCTTATAAGTCATAAGTCATAAGTCATTTATTCTTCGCTTTCATGTGTACATTGGATCTTACAAGCCAATTACAAGCTAATAAATTGCCCAACATAAATAAATAGTATAGATGCACGCACGAAAAAGTGTCACGTTGTAGCGTTCCGCGTGACGTCAGGGTGTGCAAGCGAGAGCGCGGATCAAGCTATAGAGAGGCACGATCTTCTCGCGTGACGTCAGTTCTAATGTTTCTGCGCTTGCCGATCCGCGATTATAAGAGTATAATTATATTACCAAGATTTTTCAAAAGCTGGAATGGAGGCGAAGCCGCGAGCCAAATCTCGTTTTAAATAAAATAAAATCCTGAAATAACTCACTCGCGTAATTAGATTCTCCGCTGGGTTCTCTACACAATAAGGCACGTTGTTGTTCGGTTTCCTCCTTTGGTCATGATCTGGAAAATCAATCAAATTAGAAGTAAATATAATCAATATTTCTTGAGGATCACAGAGGTGTTTTGATAGAGGTTTTTTTTATTTCCCACGGGAAAGGGAATAGGAGATCGGTACACTCTCTTTAAAGTGACTCTATCACTGGATTTTTTAACAAAAAAATCTGTACTGACTATGTCGCGAAGCATCTCTATAAGCTGACCACTTAACTGAGTCCTCGCCCGCGCGGGTACAGGGGCGCGGGGTAGAACGACAAAGGGGACCGAGAGAGGTACGGGTGGGTAGTGGCACAGAATAAGTAATAGTACTAAAGTACAGAAGGCTCACTCTCTGAAGCCGATTAAATAAATAAAAAGGTTCTCTATCGTTTGCCCGAATGTCATATGCCATTAATGTATTGTTTGCCATAATGATCATTTGCCATAACTCTTTTTTCTCTTTAACTGTTAATTGTTCAGGATGGTTATAAAACAAACCTAACCTAACCTATAAAGTTTTACAGGATTGCCATTTCAATGCTCCTGAAAAAATTACGGTTTCAGAGAAAAAAAGAGTTATGGCAAATGATCATTATGGCAAACATTACATTATCGCATATGAAATTCGGGCAAATGAAAGGCTCCGAAATAAAAACTTTTGCCGCGAACAAATTAAGCACAATCTAGTTCGCTCCTGTTATATTTACCTACAGCGATAATAGCCTACAGCCCCCACTCCATCAATTTCCCGCAAAGTATTCATGCAAAAATAAACCGTGTTACTACGCGAGAGCGCTTCTTTTAGTTTAACCGTTTCAATCATGGCCGTTCACGTCACCGCGTGCATAATTAAGGTTGTGACTTACGAATTATAATATTTTTTGTACTGTAGCGGGTAGAACCGAATGAAGCGAGTGAAAGACGATAAGTATTATTGAAATAGGTGTGTGGAATGAAATAAAAACACAGTTATAATAATAAATTATTCTTACAAACATTACAAACATTGATTATTTATTATGTATGTATGTATGTATAACTCTTTATTGTACATAAAACACATTAATTTTACAGGTAATAAGAATGTAGGTGGTTTATTTTCGCAATTAAAGGAAATTCAATTTAGTTATTCCTAAAAAGAACTCGAATTACGATGATCTATACATACATATTATTACGTATAAAGTGTTTTTTCCTAAATGACTGACTGACTACCTAATTCGGAAGCGCGAGAAATCGAGAATCAACGCGTGCGAACTAAGTAGCGCATTGATTGACCGTAGAGATGGTGCGTATTTACGTTACCAGGTTTTGATACCAGGTATTTCCTTGCAAGTATACCAACCAGGTACCGACCCGATACCTATACTTGCAAGACTTGAAAGTATTTTTCCATTCAAGTATACTATACTGTCCCTTCAAAGTAAGTACTACTTAATACATATAAGGTTACTATAATAATACTTTCAAAGTATTTTACGTCTTGATTGAAATATTTTGAATCTTATTTGTATAACAAGGTTTAAACTTGCAAGGAAGCAAGTATTCGACTTGTTACGTTGGACAGAAAATACTTTGAAACTATTTTGATACCTGGTTTCTGCACCTGGTATGAGAAGGTGGACGTACTTTTAAGCCCTGGTACGCGATTTAGCAAGTAAAACCCATCCCTAATTGACCGGCCTGGGCCAGCCTCCGCGCGTACTTGTAGTTTTATACCTACAGTGCGGAGTGGACCCGGCCTGGTAGTGGTACGCACCTCTCTCGGTCCCCTTTGTCGTCCTACCCCGCGCCCGTGCCGTGCGGGCGAGGATTCAGTTAAGCAGTCGATTTATAATTACTTTTATATACTTTGGATACTTTTAAACTCAGAAATTTCTTAGGTAATATACTATAAAAGACAACCGTGACTGGCAGGTCGATCATGTATACCTACCTACGTTTTCGGAACTTTATTTCATTAGACATAGGTAATAATTATGAAACCATTTTTTGAACGCACAAAAACGTTAATAGCACCTAAAGATTAATATCGAGTTGGACAGACATAAACAACATTACATTCTGAGGGTAGTGAAATAAAGATTGTCTCAGATCGCAGGAACTTGTCGCACGAGCCAAAGGCGAGGGCGATAAACATGCGACCTGAGGTTTTTATCATCTCCCGAGGTGTTTACAAAATTTTACGTCGTCCTGTCCAGTAAGTGGAAATTTACGCAAGCGTGGCTGTCGGAAAATTGGTACTTATGGGCCGAGGCGACATAATTGCGTTAAACACACAGTGATTAAAGATTTACTAGTTAATATGGTTAGTCTCCTATGAAATCGAACAAATTAACATTGAGTATGTTATAAAGGCACATTTAAGTAAGTCGCAGCTACTCATGCTAGACGATCAGCCACTAGATTAACTATAGTTAAAGACGAGGCACTGAGGTATTATTTTTTTAGTTTTATCGCAAAGATCATAGCATTTCAAGGTTATGTAGTTATGTCTCTCCAAACAAAAGTAAATCGTGATATAAATGATAATATGAAAACTAAAAATAACAAAACATTTAACAATTAATACAAAAATAACAAAAATATAAATAAAATAGATATATTGGGATGCATTTCAAGACTTTGATGATGATCACAACACACTAAAACGGACTTACTGCGGTTTCTCATCGTCTGCATTAAATCATTGGACGTTTTTCTGCAAACATTCACCCCGTGTACTCAATTTTTTAAATTTTAATGTGCCATGATAGAAGATAGTACATATGTAAATAATACAACAATTATAAAAAATACAAATGAATACAATGGCGATTTAGATAATAACATTATGTCACATTCTAAAATGTCAAATGAGAAACTCCACAGCAAGCTTATTGACATCTATAACGAAATAACTACAGTATTAGACGAACATAAAGTTAGAAATAAACACAGAGACGAAACGACAACTAAAAAACATAATTTACTTCTATGTTATTTTAAGTGCCTAAATGACTTGCTAATAATAGAAAAAAGTTATAAATCCAAATATTGATCTAGCTCACTGTGAATCACTCTACCTGCCATCATAAAATACCGAACCAATATCTTTATTTTAGACATGATGTATTTCTTGTTTTGTGTCAATCGAAAAGCTTTCCTTTTTTTTCTGAAACTTCACCTTTTATTCTAATTTCCATGTTCTTTTTTACTATAGCCGCGGTTATTATAAAATAGTTGAATAACTCACTCGATAGCAAGAAACAGCCTTTCCGAGTCCTTGCCGTGAAGCAGCGGTTCCATCGCAATCTCTTCATCGCTCTGGTGATTTTCTTCGTATTTTCTAGAAATAAACACATTTACACTGACGATGACTTCTGTTTTATGATCTCTGTTATTTATTTGACTAATGTCTTGACTATTGAAATGTCCGATTTCCATCAGTAACTTATGAATCTTATGATAAGCCAAACCGTTCGAGGTTTTTCTAGTACTACAACATTTTCGTATTATGTGTCGTATATTAGTATCGCCATTAGCATTTAAGAGGTAGGCTCTCGGTACTTTTCCCGAGTCCTGACCTCCCAACTCCTTAACTGCTTACTTTATACTTATTTATTTTATCGCAATGGGAATGATTTGCCTGTATGCTTCGTTAGCGGTTTGATGCTTTAAATACTTTATCACTAACATGTTTAAGTTTTGTACTTACAGTTCCTCTTCAGGAATTTTCCCGTCCATTCCTAATTCCCTCCTCATCATTGAGCCTAGGTCTTGGCCTTGACTCATATCTGTAAAATAACAAAATCGTTACTTCGAAGAATTGCTGTCTGAATTCATCGATCCGTGTTTTTTTTACACCTTGATTTGTCTGTGATGATTTATTAGCTATTGCAATTGACGATGGCGAGTGATCTTTATTTGTGGTAAACACTTACATGCATACGTGTCAATATGTGCGTGTCTTACGGAACGATTCTCGAGAGAGATTTTCTCTTTTCTTCTATAATGCTTACCATACCCGCTTTCGCTCTCACGCACACATTAACACGTATCATACGTATTTACCACAAATAAACCTGACTCGTCATCGCGAAACGCAAGAGCTACTCCAACTTACTACTTAGTTTAGCAGTCTTGGGGGCGTCGGGTGACTTGTGAGCGTCACGTTTATGCCGCGACATCCTGATACTCGTCCACACGGACCCGAAAAGCGTGTGGTTACGCTGAAACATACAAGACTACGGTCAAAAGGAACAGACAGTTACTTTGTATTGGTGGTAAACGCGCTACCGATTTTTGAGAGTTGTTTTGCTAGCACAATTTTGAGCGACTGATCTTGAGTATAATCCAGCAAAAATATTTTCATAACCACTAATTCATGCCCGCGGAAAGACAGAAATCCCTTATCCCCTTATTCTCTTGGTGTTTTGAAAAATTCGCCCTCATTCTTTGTCTATACCGTCTATTTGTGCGAAGTAAACCTCTATTCAATTCATCAGGTTACTAGGCTTAACGGTAAGAGCTGGGTATTGATGAGTCAATCTGTCAGTCAGTCGTAATTTTACCGACCGCAACATTGCGTCGCGAGAAAACTTTTCACCTGGCCAAAAACTACCAATTTTAATTATGGTATTTCTGTTTATGCAAAATTACCCGATGCATTGGCTCCGTGGTCTCCGTGATCAGGTCATCTAGGTTCCCTGATATGGCTCTCTTCAGCTCCGGTCCTGCTTCGTGCAGGGTCCGGAGACCAGCCTGCAGCGTCATCTGATTGGTCTGCGTCGACTCCGCAGCTGCTTGCTCCTTTCTTTTCCTAAACCTGATCGGGGACACATTTGCATCTTTATCATAATTAGATATTAAGGTCTTCATTCCCATCAACGAATTACGAAAGCCTGATATCGTTAAAGTTGTTCAAATTGTATAAGATCCATAGATGTTCATAGATCATTAGTCTGTCCAATGAAGAATAAATAATTTCAAGTGAATAACAGACGTTAACTAACAGTCATAAAAACACTTTTATCTTGACAAAACATTTGTAAGAATTCTTCGACTTCATTCAAAGTCAAAATTAATCATTTAAATTACGTTTTGGCTTACAATATTGTACTTGATGATCACAATAGACAAAAAACTGATGACATTCTACTAGTATGTGAAAACTAAACCAACAAAGGTGATTATAAATCCATCACCAGATAATGTATCTTGGATTCAAAACATGTCTTCTCGGTGTCGCGTATTTACAATCAAATGCACAATGAAACGATTAAAATCAATAAAAACAAGCAAGCTAATCGTCACCTTGTAGCATGCATAAATTAAAAAAACCACCTTAAACACGCCAAAACACTCAAAACAAAAGAGAATAAACGTGAGAATAAAGACTGTGCAGTTCTCAAAGCAAGTGATTGTAAACGACAAAAAGATGTACACTGAGAAAACATGCTACTTATAATGGTAGTGTCAAAATTATAAACCATGCTTTGAAAAATTGGCCGTGATCGCCGAAATAGTAGAAAACTATAAATAATCGGGTAGGTACCTACCTATTTTGCTATTTTTAAAACAATATGTGGCACTAGATGAAAATTGTTGTATAGTATTCAAGACAAAATAAGAAGGATTCAATCATTTAGTCAAACAACATTTTGATAAAAATATCGTTGGAAAAACTAGTCATTTCGCAAAGAATATTAACTTTTAAATTGTTCGATTACTTTTAACCTTTTTTTTTAAGTAAATACTAGCGGATATTTTTGCCAAATGGCGTAATCGAAAATGCTTTAGCATTTGCGAAATATTTTTTGGAAAAATTATACCAAAATAACATCTAAGAATTCTCTCTAGCGCCACATTTATAGTACTTAATAAAAACTCATAAAAGCATGTGTGGCAATTAAAACACCATCTATAAGATTGATCAAATAAATTCCAAAAAAAAAACCGAAAAACCCACTGCAAAGAAAACGGCACTCTTGGCAAACTCTAATTGCTGATGTAAAGCGAATAATTACAGCGCGTTGATCGTCGGTAGATGCAGTTATATGCATATATAACTTATATATATTATTATACTATATGTAATAACTTACGCATGGTTCCTATGAAATAAAATAAAGTATTAATAATTGAAATTAAAACACTGACTAAACACTACGGAGTGCATGACATGTCATCTACAAATATGGTGGGCAAATAATAATCACCCTCTAAAAGAGTGATGGCATGATTTTTCAGTTTCTAATGATTGTGTCCATGGAGATTTCCCAAAAAACTGAGAACACTTTTTCTCAGAATTAGGATTTGTTTTAGTTTTTGCTCAAAATCAAAGGACTAACGATTTTCAAATGGGGAAAAAAGTGTCCTTAGTTTTACATGATATTTTGATTTTTTCAGCGATTTTGCTCCTCCATACATTTTCCTCATATTAGAATCGGTGTTGATTCTGAGTTACCAAAAATTTAGTTTTGAAAAAAAAAGTATTCGTCATTTTTTGTGACACATCCCAAATGAGACAGGTAAAATTACAATCTTCTCGTACTTATCGAATATAATGTGAGACGCGAATGCATATTAATTAGTTTCCTTGCTGATATTTTTATTGTTAGTAAAGAATTGCTAGCTTTAGGAATAAATAAGGCTATTTTTTATTCCTATTCCAGTATTAACACGTCTTCTAGCTGGTATGTGTGTTGACGATGAACAGTATCGCCACAATAATAATAATAAGGGATGTACAGGTCGATTCAAAAGAGCTGGAACGAATGGATTGAATGAGTGAATGATAATACTATGTGTGTACAACAAAATGATTAAATATAGGTTGATGTTTAGTTTATTTTTTTCTTGAGTAGGTATTATGTACTTGTCTACAAAATATTAGGAGGCCCCTCTACAAGAAAGTCACTCACACAGTGACAAGACAAGTGACATTACTTCGTTCAATCCATTCGTGGTAGCCCTTTTCGTCGTCCTGTATACATAATATATTTGTAGCTTATACACATTGGTGACCGTGGTTGTAGTTTACCTCACCCCCCACCCCCCAGATAGTGACAGACAAAAACATCGCCAACAACTTGAGACCATTAACTACCCTCTCCAATCATCCTCCACAAAATACGGTATCTTTTCCTTTAAAACATTCCACACAGTCACCTGACACAATGAAACATGGGACAGAAGATTTACCTCTTAAAGTAGTCCTGTATAAGGAAGGTGGCGTAGAATTTTCCAACGGTGATCTCGTTTGGATCACCGGGAGGAGGGACGACCTGGTCCAGAAGCTTGCTTGAGGTCCTCTTCCAAACCTTTTTGATGATCGCTCTGAGTTCAGTGTTGCAGTCGTCTATGACACCTATAAATAGAGGTACAAAAGGTATGATGAGCTGAATTGAAGCCTGCTTAAAAGGATAAAACCGCGTGTGGATGAACCTTCATAGGTCTAGAGTTAGCGTTCAGATAGGAGTCAGAAAACTTCCTAGTAGGAACAAGCATAATGATTCACCCTTGGCAAAGGATTTTAGAAGGGGGATGAGTAGTGTTTGTGCACCCCGGGCACAAACACTACTCATCAGCGAAACTACAGGCGAAGTTAGGTTAGAATCAGCAGCGACTAAAAATAATCTCGATGGAGGTATATTTTCAAAGTGGAATTGAATTGGATTTAATCTCCATCCAGCCCATATAGCTTCTACTGCTGCGCACACGCCTTTTAGAAAAAGAGTGCTTGCGCTATAGTTCCATAGTTCCCACGCAGGCCCAGTGCGTATTAGGAACTTCAGACATACCATTGATATGCTTCGCAGGGTGTACGCAGGTTTCCTCAAGATGTTACTTACCGAGAAGCTCATGAATTCGAAAAAACTCAGGGATGCGAGCTCAGTATTTAAACTTGAGATGCCATTATGAAACTACTAGAGTCTGGCAAACGAAAGCGTGACCTGAGAAAACGCGGCAAATTCAAAAAAATTACATGTGTTATTACTGTTTTTCATTTCGCAGATTCCTTGAATATCTTCAAGATTATCATTAACGTTATCATCATCATCATAATTATGGTCAATATATCAAATAATCAGCCAACAAGGATTAAGATTACATAGTCATAAGTACTAACCTAAAAAATCCGACATCGCATCTTAACATTGTTGTTTCTCTTGGAAAACAACTTCTTTAGTGCTTGGAATAACGGAAAACATAGTTCACTTCCGGATACCAGCACCAAATTTTTAAATGTTACTAGGCATATCATCTGAACCCCAAAACTGCCGGGAGACAGTTTCTGAGGTGTCTGGGTCACCAGTTATGACGTCATCAAATTGACCGCCGCCGCGTTGTGAAAAATTCAAATTACACCCAACATATGCAACGCACGTGTACATGTGGGGTATCACGTGAAAGCTAAATTTGTGCTCTGAACTGTAATTGCATTAATGTTACCGTTTAAGAGCTATTAATAGAAAAATGATAATCTTGGAAAAATATTATTATTATTTCTTGCACCAAAACTAAAGACTCCAGGCTAAAATAATGTAGTACAATAATGAAAACAGATTATTAAGCTTTACATTACAATTCAAAGTTTGAAAATCGGATATGAAATGTCGAAGTTATGGTCAAAAACTTGACGACGCTGCAGTGTCTAAAATTACGAAAAAAAAAATTTTTTTCCGGAAACCAGCACCATTTTTTTATATGTTACTAGGCATATCATCTGGACTCCGAAACTGCCGGGAGACAGTTTCTGAGGTGTCAGGGTCACCAGTTATGACGTCATCAAATTGGCCGCCAACGCGTTTTGAAAAATTCAAATTACACCCAACGTATGCAACGCACGTATACATGTGGGGGGTATCACGTAAAAGGATATTAAATTTGCTGAATTGTTTTTTTTAACTGTAACTGCGTAAATATGAAAACAACAAAAATAAAGAATAAATAAGACAAATTACAAAAAAAAAATTGCATATTTATTTTTATAGCCAGAGAACCATTTGTATTGGAGAGAAAAATATAGAGTACAAATAATTCTACGTTATTCTTTTTTGGTATAAAATTTAAATCATCACAATCAGGTAAAAAAAGACATAGCTATACCGGTTTAAAATAAAGCGCGGCGGATGCCATATATTCAAACGACGTCGCCGGCGCGTTTTAAAAGATTTAAATTAGACAAATTACGCAGTGTATATTAAAATTTGCTGCATTGTATTCATTGATTATAACTGCGTAAATGTGTAAACAACAAAAATATTAGAACAAATAGACAAATTAAAGAAAAAAATGCATGTTTATTTTTATAGCCAGAGAACCATTTAAGTTGGAGAAAAAAAATATATGGTTCAAATAATTCTACCGTATTCTTCTATAGTATAAAATTTTAATCATCACAATCGGGTATAAAAAGACATAGCTATGCTGGTTTAAAGATAATTTGGCGGCCGCCACAAACAACGTGACATGTCGCGTTATGCGCATAATGTACATGCCCATGCCAACTGGTGTTTCAAGGTATTTTTGATGAATTCAATTATTATGTAGCCTCATAAAGGGTAATTTTAAATTATATTTTTTTTTATTATAAATGTAAATATAAATAAATATTATACTTACGCACTTTGGATTTATATACCTTTACCTCCTTCTTCGAACAATTAGTATACTTACTACTATTACTACTACTATTTAGGTAATTAATATGATAATTATAATAAAATAACCAATTGTAACGTCTCGGTGCAGAAAATTAATAACTTACCTATTACATTACAATTCATCGTCAGTCATTGTTACAAGACGCATAAATACACCACCACCGAATCATTCACGCGTCAAATTTTGGAGCAGACTAAAATTCGAAGTGAAAATATGTAGGTATCTACAGTTTTTAGCGATGGCGCAATTTCGCGCGCTTTATGTTTTTTCCCTTAACTTCGACATTTCATATCCGATTTTCAAACTTTGAATTGTAATGTAAAGCTTAATAGTTTTTTTTCATTATTGTAGTACATTATTTTAGTCTGGAGTCTTTAGTTTTGATGCAAGAAATAAAAGTGCGTAATACTTTTTCCATGATTATCATTTTTCTATTAATAGCTCTTAAACGGTAACATTAATGCATTTACAGTTCGGAACACAAATATAGTCTATTTAACTAGCTTTCACGTGATACCCTACATGTATACGTGCGTTGCATAAGTTGGGTGTAATTTGAATTTTTCAAAACGCGGCGGCGGCCAATTTGATGACGTCATAACTGGTGACCCTGACATCTCAGAAACTGTCTCCTGGCAGTTTCGGGGTCCAAATGATATGCTTAGTAACATATAAAAAATTGGTGCTGGTTTCGAGAAGAAATTTTTTTTTTTCGGAATTTTAGACGCTGCAGCGTCGTCAAGTGTTTGACCATAACTTCGACCTTTCATGTCCGATTTTCAAACTTTGAATTGTAATGTAAAGCTTAATAATTTATTTTCATTATTGTAGTACATTATCTTAGTCTGGAGTCTTTAGTTTTGGTGCAAGAAATAAAAGTCCGTAATATTTTCCAAGATTATCATTTTTCTTTTAATAGCTCTTAAACGTCAACATTAATGCAATTGCAGTTCAAAGTGCAAAGATAGTATATTTAACTAGCTTTCATTTGATACCCCTCATAAATGCGTGCGTTGTATAAGTTGGGTGTAATTTGAATTTTTCAAAACGCGGCGGCGGTCAATTTGATGACGTCATATCTGGTGACCCTGACACCTCAGAAACTGTCTCCCGGCAATTTTGTGGTCCAGATGATATGCCTAGTAACATATAAAAATTTGGTGCTGGTATCCGGAAGTGAAATGTTCCTACCCTTTTCGGACGTAAGGCCAGGCGCTTACTTTCTCCTCTTGTTTTTGCTAGAACTTACTGATCATGGGATGTGGAAGCTGCTTAGCTTTCGCACGTTAATTTTTATTGTTTTACCCATATAATACGGCAATTATAAATGAAAAATAATTGAGTTCACAAAATCAAAACAACTGTAACCAAAGACTTTGACTTGCCTTTGACAGAGTAATAAAATATTGTCATATTAAAACTTAAAAAAAACCAGGTCACGCTTTCGTTTGCCAGACTCTAGGCTACTAGTTTTTTCGGTTGAATGGGTTCTGTGGTTGGAAATAATAGACTTACCATTAGTATGTATTTGCAATTGGGTTCTCACGACAGCGAAGAGCGTCGCGTTGAAATTGACAGTCCCGTCAGAGTTTAGAGGCATATTCATGGAGACCAGACGCTTGAAGGCGGTTCGTTGAGGACAGAGCTTGCCGAAACCTGACGAAGACCAAGTTTCCTGAACATTTATGATCCGTTCCACTACCGGTTCCGATCTCAAGTTTAGTGTCAAATAATGATGCTGTTTCTATCTGTTTCGTGGTAATATGGAGACGGCAACATAGATATCTGGGTGGATTTTTGACGTTGTAATTTGTGTGCCATGCTTTACGTATTGCACACAAATTACAACGTCAAAAATCCACCCATCTGTAGGCTTATTGTCTAACTCTTCTTGTATGAATGTGACAGCTAGCTGATTCCGATGCCAATTGTCAGCCCATACATGAACTGTCAAAATGAACACGATGGCGATTGCGAGCGAGTTAGACAATAAGCCTACTGAAACAAACGGATAATCTAACTAATATTATAAATGCGAAAGTACTCAATCACGCCAGAGCGGCCCAACGGATCTGGATGAAATTCGGCACGTAGATAGAGAAAAGTCTGGAATAGCACATAGGCTACTTTTTTTCCCGGAAAAATGCGTAGTTCCCGCGGGATAGCGATAAACGAATTCTTTGCAGACGAAGTCGCTGGCAACAGCTAGTTCACGTATAAAAGTCGAGTCGATGTTTTGGACTAGTTCGGAGTCCTTCCTCTTGGAGCCCTCGCCCCGGCAGCGAAACGAACAAGCAAACTATTCCGAAACATGTCGAGCATCACTCGACTTTTATACGTGAGTTATCCGTTTGTGTAACTATGATCGAGTCTCACGGTAGTTTCATGTTGAAAGTAGATATCTGATACTTAAGATATCAGAAACTTAAGAAAGAGTGGAGTAACAGGCAATTTTTGTACAAAAGCCACTGAATATAATTGATATTATTAAAACAATAGTCACCGGAAAAAACACGGTTCTTGTTTCTTTTAGCTGACCGACAGAGCGCAAAGCGTTTTGTTCGTGTTAGGGTGTTATGTTCACTTCTTCAAGTTGCATTTTTCAACCAATACACGTGAAATTTTCCGAGCAAATTAACTTCACTAGGTCTCGTCTTACTTGCTAAATTAAAAATAGTTAATTTTCGTAACTACCGCACCAACCGACCAAGCCGCTTCCAACCGAGGCAACTGGAGGTCTATGGTGGAGGCTTATATCCAACAGTCGACGTCCTATGGCTAATAATGATGATCGTACCTAGTGGAGGGCTGATCTTCCTCAATAATGTGACGACGTCCAAATGCTTGATTCTTCCTTTCGCATCAGGATCATATTCGCTCCATAACCTATAAAACAAAAATTCAGAAGTCCAAGTTATTCGAAGGTTTGTCAAAGGGATGGATGCGAGCGAGTTAGACAACAAGCCTACAGGTGTAAAGTAATTAGTAAAAACAACGTGTATATGGTCAGCGTGACCGTTTATACGGAGTTTTTACTAATCATTGTACACCTAAACTTCTCACCTGCACTTGCTACTAAACAAAGTGTAATCTAGCCTTAACCATCGTAAGGATTTTGGCTTTCATATGAAAAAAACCCCATGCAAATCGGTCCATCTGTTTAAGGGCTACACAGACGACAGAAACACACACACACAGACATCGACGTCAAACTCATACCCTCTTTTTGCGTAGAGGGTTAAAAAGGGAATAAGCTATTACCTGACAAACTCATCGAGATGATGGGGCCCAAGGATCGACCAATCTCTGGTCAAATAGTCGAAGTTATCCATAATAACGGCCACGAACAAGTTGATAATCTGAAAAATTATCAAAAACATTTAAATCATAGTCCGTAGTTTTATAGTCATGTAACCGGGTGAGCTCTCTCTCAGCTACTTGTGTCTGTGAGATGTGTATGGAAACTAAGACATGTTATTGATTATTAGTTTTTTTTCTTTAACTTTAATAACACCTAACTTAATAACTTTACTTTGTTTTAATAACTTTACTTTTTTGTAATATGACATGACATACTAAACTAACATAAGCATAAAGTTCGATTTCAACTAACAAATTATGGACCAAAGTGATGTCTGAAATAAACGATTTTCATTTAGTTAATTATTTATAGTCGAATTCCACGTCTTGTCCTGTTTCTCTTCGTATTCATCTTTATTAAAATAAGTTTCTGTCAAAAATTTCATTTTTAATACAAGCTTTTTTCTAACTGTATGTAGGTACTTGCATTGTCATCCGTGCGTACCAAATTTCAAGTCAATAGGACCAACCGTTGAAGAGTTCCCTCCTGCGGAGACGGTCCTGGCTGGACCACCAGAATTCTACTAAGTACCAGATTATTGTATTGTCATCCGACTTACTCCAAGTATGCAAAATTTCACTCAACCAGTTGAAGATATCTGCTTCAAAATTGAGTCGCAAGATTCTATCCGGAAAAACATATTTACTACACAATATTATATTGAAAGTTAAATAAAAGCTTTTTGAAATATGGCTTGTCAGAAAGACAATTTTAAAACATGTCGGCCATTTCACGGTATCACGGTCAAAAGACTCCCTCACCCTAGTCGGGCCTAGCCCACGGTCATTATCATCAATGTTCCTCTGAATCTGCCAAGAAATTAATAGCCGATGCCCAGGGTGCACCGAACCAAGCACTGCAACCCCAGACGGACCCAAAAATTAACCACAGTTTCACCTTTCCTCTCCCAAAGGTATCGAAAAGAGAAGGGCGATTGTTGATACTTACCAAGAACGTGCACAAGAGAGAGAACGATATAAAGTAAGGGAAGGCTAGCCAGTTTCCGCAGCCGTCCGGCTCGGAGACATTGGGCAGGTTGTCCGGATTGTAACACTGCGCAGGGTGTCCAGGTCGCTCTACGTTGTTCCGGGATAGGGCCATCATTATCTCCTGCCAGGCTTCACCTGATAAAAAAAAACGTTTTTGTCACAAAAAATTCAAAATAAGCTTTTCACCTCACTTGCTCGAAAGGGCTGTCTTTCTCCTTAAAAATCTGCGTGGTAAAGTGCTTTTTCCCCTCTTGGGTGGAAAAGGTTTTTGAAATTCGAACGCCGCGCTGACCACCATTCCACCACGACCACGACCACCACCACCTCACCTACTCCTAAACTCAAGTAATTAGAAATTTGAAATTCTTCCAATCACCATTTTTCTCGCTGTAGTGAGGTGAAAAATTGTGTGTTTCGCTCGGCAGCAAAGTTTGTTTAGTGTCTCGTGCCTTGAAACCCTCGCGACGCTCAGGATTGTTCTTTTGAACCACTCGCTTCGCTCGTGGTTCAATCACAGAATCCTTCGCTTGCTCGGGTTTCAATACAGGCAATCGCGCCAAACAAAAACTTTGCAGCCTTGCATAACAAATAACTATTTTATCGTCTAAGGATGTGAATGATGTTATCCGACAAAACGTTGAGTGCTGAAAATAAAAAACTTCTTTCGTTTTTATGGTTTAAGATTTAAGATACTTATTTATTTTCTCTTAAGAATATACAAATTCACTTACAGAGAAAATACAAAATTAAATAATTTCAGTGCGTACCCCGCACCCCTATGGTAATCTTAAACTAAGAGTTTTGATGTATGTTTCAGGTTTCCTTACCTGTAGCAGATCTGAAGAGGGCCATCAGAGCGCTGAAGAAATCCCGGAAATTATTGTTGTCCGTGATGTCTCCATCGTCGTTAGCTATTTTACCAAACAGCTGAAAACAAAATCAACCAGAAAGCTTATTGTCTAACTCGCTCGCAATTTTGCCATCGTGTTCATTTTGGCTAGCTGTCACATTGAAGACGATGGCGATTGCGAGCGAGTTAGACAATAAGCCTACAGGTATTATAAATCCTTTTCTGTTATATGGCCTTTTTATGTACGAGTATATATGTATTTTTGTTATTACATTCTCATATATATTTATTTACTAGGGGAAGGCCTAGGCGGACGTTCCGTGATCAAATTGGGGACGTTTTGGAGAAAGGCCAGGTCAAGAGTACCCGAAACCGACGAGCATGTATGAAGAGATTGATGAATGTGGATGAAGCGAAAGAGGTATGTCAGGATCGTAGCAAGTGGAACAAAGTAGTCTCTGCCTACCCCTGTGGGAAAGAGGCGTGACGATATGTACTATGTATGTATGTATGTATATATTTATTTTTATCTTAAGTCTCTCTCTCTCTCTCTGTCTCTCCAGCCTATAAACGTCCCACTGCTGGGCACAGGCCTCCTCTCAGAATGAGAGGGCTTGGGCTATAGTTATCTTAAGTATTATACAATAATGCTGTGCGCTGTGTCAGTTGGAGGCTCCTGTGCGAGCTCTAACCCACAGCAAATGCTGAGTGCATCCCCTTTGCCACATTTGTTTTATGTTGAAAGAAACATTAAATTAATATCATTATGTAGTTAAAATAAGGTTAAAGTTATACTTACATAATATAATTGTTTTTTTTTGTAATTGTTGTTTGTGGCAATAAATCATCTTTTATCTTTATCTTTATCTTTAATGTTTGTATGTATGTTATTATTTTATTTATTTAGCTATTCATTATATTTATGTTAGTATTGTTTTTACTATCCCTGCGTTTCTCCTGTCTACTTTGTTTCCGCCACCTACTTAAACTGACTTATTTCTATCTTATTGGTCGTCTGGTAGAAATCGCTATTAAGCGATAAGACCGCCTATTTGTCTACTTTGTTTTTGGTTTCTGTATTATTTTGTACTGATTTGTGGTGTTCAACAAAGATTATTTGTATTGCATTGTCTTATACAGTTTGTTTCGCTTTGACCAGTAGAGACTTTATACATATCTACTATAGACCAATTTAAGGTACGGTCTTAACTTAGGGACCTTTTACATCCCTTTTATAAAATGTATTAATTGTATTAGGTAAGTTAAGTAGAATTTAAGTACTATTGTAAATCTATTTTATTTTGAAAAAATGACTTTCTGCCAAGCTTCTTGCGGCGCATTCTTGGCAATGATGGTCTTTCCGAATGCGCTGGTAGATTCAAAAAAAGACATGTAAAAGAGCCCTCGGCGGCCTGTTTGCAAAATAAATTTTTGACTTGACTTTTGACTAGTGTCAAAAAATGTGGCCCTATCTGTGAATATTATTTTCTTACCTGCATGCCAACAACGGCGTATATGAAGAACAGTAGTACAATGAGCAAAGCCACATACGGTAGAGCTTGGAATGACTTGATGAAGGTCCACAGAAGAGTTCGTATGCGCTCTCCTCGAGACAGCAGCTTGATCAGACGCATGGCACGAAACAAACGGAAGAAGGTTATGTATTTGAGTAGAGAACTTCCCTTATCCGCGCTCTTGGCGTCTGCCTGCAATACAAACAAAATTTAGTTATGAAACAACTAGAAATTATACCAAATAAAATTATAGCAAGTATCGCTTTTATTTACATTTAATGTAAATAAAAGCGATACTTGCTATAATTTTATTTGGTATAATTTCTAGTGACACGTTGTACGTGAGTGTTTTCTAAAAAAAAGTCCACATGTAATTTTTATCCAGAATTTAAGTATTTTGAGTTTATCTTACTCGGAATCGTTTACCCTATCGATTCTCATACAAGAAAAAATGTGTCCCAGATTTTACTACGGATTTTTTTTCCTGCTCGTCACGTTCCAATACCTATATTAAAAACTAGCGACCCGCCCCGGCTTCGCACGATATATTATTGTATTATACATATAAACCTCCCTCTTGATTCACTCTATCTATTAAAAAAAACCGCATCAAAATCTGTTGCGTAGTTTTAAAGATTTAAGCATACATAGGGACATAGGGACAGAGAAAGCGACTTTGTTTTATACTATGTAGTGATGTGACGAACTGGAATGGAAATTTCGGGACACATTTTTTTCTCGTATAAGGATCGAGAAGAAGAAGAGGAAGGCTCGACAGGATAAACGATTCAGAGTAAGAAAAACTCAAAATACTTAGTTAAATTCTGGAAAAAATGTACATGTGGACTTTTTTTTGAAAAACGCCCACGTGATATGTATAAATAGGCTGAAGACGACGATTCAATGAATAACTTACTCTCTGCTCGTTGACTTGAGTCACGACAATATCAATGATGCTGCCAACAACTAAAATAAAATCAGTCGTGTTCCACGCGTCACCGAAATAATTCTGAAATAAAAATAAATTTATATATCAATAGGTAGGTAGGTATACAAGCACAAATGGGCATCAATGTTTTTGATTCCATAAAAATTTCCATTAATGAATACTCTTAAAAGTTTACTAGTTAAATTTCCTTACTTTCTGTATGTTTAACCAAATCTTACCCTGGGTCACTGTATATTTGCCTTACTGTATATGTACCTTATCGCAATAAGTGATCAGCTTGTTATTTGTGTCTGTCTGTATCAAAGTACTCTGACGTTGATTGTGAAAAGGTTCTGCAGTGGCCTAAGGTTCCGACTCATCTCACCTTAAATTTGAACGCTGCCAGCTTAAACACAAACTCGAGCATAAACACCGCTGTTAGCAACATATTCAAGAAATCCAGGACCTGTAACAATATTATTAAATTTAAAAAATCCCCACGCATTAAAAATAACAATTTTATGTCAAAAATGCCTTACATCATTGTGGAAAAGAGCTGATACTCTTAAAACTACCCTATTCTTAAACCTAACATGGCTAAAAGCTATTTACACTTTATTGAGTAGCAAGTGCAGGTTTAAAGTGATTAGTAAAAACAACGACGACGCGGTTGGCCTAGTTGGTAGTGACCCTGCCTGCGAAGCAAGCGTCCTGGGTTCGAGTCCTGGTAAGGGCATTATATTTGTGTGATGAGCACGAATATTTTGTTCCTGAGTTATGGATGTTTCTATCTATATAAGTATGTATTTTTCTATATAAGTATGTATATCGTTGTCTAGTATCCATAACACAAACCTTACTTGCGCTTACTTTGGGACTAGGTCAATTTGTGTGAATTGTTCCCAAATATTTATTTATTTATTTAACGTGTATATAATTATGATCAGCGTGACCGTTTACACGGTGTTTTTACTAATCACTTTACACCTAAATTTCTCACCGGTACTTGCTACTTAACAAAGTGTAATTTAGCCTTAACCACCGTAAGGAAACCGGCTTTTGAATGAAGAAAACCGTATCCAAATCAATACAGCTAAGTTTAAAATAGCTGGATTCCGATTATCTGAACTAAGCCTCAAATCAAATCAAATCAATCAAATCAAATTGAGGACGTTTTGGAAAAGGCCAGATCAAGAGTACCCGAAACCGACGAGCATGTATGAAGAGATTGATGAATGTGGATGAAGCGAAAGAGGTATGTCAGGATCGTAGCAAGTGGAACAAAGTGGTCTCTGTCTACCCCTGTGGGAAAGAGGCGTGACGGTATGTATATGTATGTGTGAACTAAGCCTACCACCTCAATTCTCTGCAACCAATTTATTTACCCTTTTATATTCTGGAGAGGAGCCGTGGAATTTCATCATGAGAGTGATGGTGTTTATCACGATGAAGAAGAAGATGAAGTACTCAAAACGCTCTGATGTCACGAACCACCATGTTTTGTATTGGATGCGGTGCTTTGGGATATACCTTGGAAAGAAACAAAGCCTGTTATTATGGCAACTTACAGCAATAACCAATAAACAAAGCAATACAACAGACATTGTAGCGGGAAGGTGACGCAATACAAGCACAACACAATTTGTAGGCACTGCCTACCCTTTTTAACGGAGTGAAAACTCTTTACGAGTACCACCGGGACTGGGAAGGCCCGGATAGTTATGTGGGACTCTCTCCCCCACCTTTTTCCGCTCGGAAAGAGGCGGGGGAGCATACCCATTTAATACAATCCATCGGGCTTCTTGCCGGGTTTGGGAAGGCGCCATGGGATCCCAGAGATTCCAGCAGACGCCCCCCGGCTGCCCCGGCTTTCACCAGGGCCACCCGCACCAAGGGAGGAGTCGCAGCGCTTCGACCCCCCGTCCCAGACGTGTAGGACCGTGCAATGCAGGCAGGGGATCCCCATCTCCCGCCCGCTGGTCCCACTAATAGGGATCAGGCGGGCAGCAAAGAGCCGTCACCTTCGAACCAAGGACAAGGGGCGGGTAGGCTTCGTCCTCGCGCTCAAGGCACTGCCTACCCCGGACTGCCCACTGCACGCCCTAGCTTGGAATAACTCACCTTCTGATTGGTTTAGCCTTAAGAGCGAATTCTAAACAATTCCTCTGATTCTTTTCCAGATTGGAGTCCTTGAATTCCAGCTCACCTTCCTTCTGGAACGTCACTATGACAAAACCTACGAAGATGTTGACCTGGAAAATAAAGACACACTATACACCACAGAACAGTAGAAACGGCCAAGTGCGAGCCGGACTCGCGCACCGAGGGTTCCGTACAAATTGGGCAGTGAGTTTAAAATCCAGTGTTTGCTGAGCCCTGACTCCTGAGCAAAACTTAGGCAGGGTGAGGTCATTTTATATTGGTTAGACAGATAGACATGGAAACATTCTGTTTTCAGTTATTTGATTTTATAGCGGCAACAGAAATACAATAATGTTGGAAAATTTCAACTTTCCTAGCTATCACGTTTCATTAAATACAGCTTGGTGACGGACAGACAATGGAGTTTTAGTCGACGTCGACGGGACGTTAAATTGTGTACCTCGGGCAATGATAAAGAATGTCTCAGGTCGCATGTTTATCGCCCTCGCCTTTGGCTCATGCGACAAGTTCCTGCGATCTGAGACATTCTTTATTTCACCACCCTCGGGGTGTAATGCACTATTTACGGGGTCACAAGAACTTCTATTTCATTTTTTTACTCACCATGAAAAACGCAATGACAATAATGTAGCTGATGTAAAAGAAGGCCACAAGGGGCCTGGAGTTTTCCACCGGACCCTTTTCTTCCTCGTTTGAATCCATAGAAACAGACAGCAAGCTGTAAAAGAAATATAATATTACTAGCTGTTAGCCGCGACTCCGTCTGCGCAGAACTCTCTTATCGCTAAGAATTCGCTTTTCGCTATCCCGTGGAAAGTATGAGATAAGATAAGATAAGATAAGATAAGATAAGATATTATAAGATAAGATAAGATAATATACGATAAGATAAGATAATATAAGATAAGATGAAGTTTATTGCCATTAAAAATAAGAATTAAAGAATTACAGATTTAGAATTAACATTAGATTGTTTCGTTAAAAAAATCTTATACAATGGCAAAAGGAGCAGGCTCAGCTTATGCTGCGCTTACGCAGAAGCTGCTGGTTTTCAGCCTGCCCCTTGGCTCATGCTGGGGTGCCGAGTATAGAGTTAATTGGCACGCAAGAAGAGAAAAAAAAAACCCGCGAACAGCAAAATGCAACACTACTATATAAAATTTAATTAAATTAAAGAGGGAAAGTAGGTAATCAAAACAAAAAATAAAGATATGCTGTATTCCGGGATAAATCTATCCTTTTCCCCCACACGAAAACTATCTGTATAGATACCAAATTTCAACTAATTCGGTTCAGCGGTTTAGGCATGAAAAGGTAACAGACGGACAGACAGTTACTTTCGCAATATATATTATATATTATTATATGAGTAATTTTCAAGCAAAATAAAGTATTTGTATTTGTATTTGTAATATTAGTAAGGATTATGGGAATAGGATTTGACATAAAAACTAACCTAAAATTTTCATTTTTAATACAAGTTTTTTTTGCTGACTGTATCTTGTCGGAGGAGTAATCGCCATTCACTTCGTTTTTAACCACTGACACAAAAAGAAGTGTTCTCTCAAGTGGATGGACCGATTTCGATGCAGTTGCATGCATCATGATCACGGGTACAACCGACCTGACCCGACCCACCCCGACCGACCCCCGGTCTACCCGTGATCATGATGCATACAACTGCGTCGAAATATCGGGAGCTCAATATAAAGGTAATCGCGGTTCATATCCCGTCTATAATATTAGGATGCGAGCAAACCGCCGCGTATACGCAGTAACGTGTCGTATGCGTCACGTTTTCTCAACGTTTCTTCATACATTTTGTTGCGATTCCGTAACGTCACCGTTTTTTAAGCGGCGGTGTGGTCGCACCCTTATATGGAACGAACTTAAGGTCCAACCACACCGCCGCGTATACGCAGTGACGTGTCGTAGGCGTCACGTTTTCTCACCGTTTCTTCATACATTTTGTTGCGATTCCGTAACGTCACCGTTTTTTAAGCGGCGGTGTGGTCGCACCTTTTGCCGTGCATCATTGAAAACTCTTATTCAGTACGTCTTCTATCCTTCATTCACTCATACTTCTTACTTGGGCCACCCCTCGAAAGTGGATACGGTGAAAAGCGTAAGCATGCCGTTAAGCACGTCGTCAAAATTCCACTTGTGGAGCTTCCATATCCTGTCATTTTGAACAGGCTCGCCGTCTTCGAATGTCAGATACGTGCCTCTGAAAAGTTTTAATGTTCCATTTTTAATAAGAGTTCCATACAAAAAAAAGCGACGGATAGCACTCCGGGAGTGCCGGCAGAAGTGAAAATATTATAGATTTTAATTAATGTTGTAAACTCCAAGACGCGCACCGTACTGGCCACTTACAAAAAAAAAACGTACGTATTATCTATATTGACAGACCTTTAACAATGTGCTGATGCCATAGTACTTTTGCTCCACGACTCAACAAAAAACCACTTCAAAAATCGAACGCGGTTCATTCGTATTTCAAAATAAGCTCTTAGAAGATCTGATATCCTGGTACTTAACTTCTTCTTCACCTATGGCGTCTCGAACATTTGAAATTAACCATGAGATGTGTGAACAAAAATATCGTGAGGATCTGCACACACTTGGAACTATAGCCTAGGCTCTCCCATTCTGAGATGTGGCCTGTGGTCTGTGGGAATATGGGCTGGATCTGACAGATTAATTAATTAATATTATTGAAAGATTTGGGACACGACAGGTGGCGCTGCAGTAGAGTGATACATAGACAAAAAAAGACGGAGTAAGGGTGCGACCACACCGCCGCTTAAAAAACGATGACGTTACGGAATCGCATTAAAATGTATGAAAAAACGGTGAGAAAACGTGACGCATACGACACATCACTGCGTATACGCGGCGGTGTGGTCGCACCCTAAAGCTAGTGTACGTATTGATCCCACTTACTCGCATTCACCTTCTGTCATCTTCGTACCGTCTGTGCAGTAATAAAATTTACCCTGAAACCAATCAAAGTGTGAATTTCATAAAGTTTTAGCGGTCCACCCCTATCTGGCATAAAAATTTCTGTCATAATTTCGTTATGCATAATTATTATCTTTTGGTAGTAATGTCGTGTCGTAGAATTTCGTTGGAAAAACAATCACTTCACAGAATAATTTTGCATAATAACGAAAGGCGGGACGAGTGGCAGAAAAAAGTGGAGGCTTTTATTAATATTAATAATAATAATAAATAATGAAAGGCGAATATTCATATACCTATGGCCGTAGATAACCGAAATGATTCACACGCTGCCACATACCAGTAAGTCTATTCCTTCCTTTCTTTCCTTTTTTTTTGCTGCTTTATTAGTGTATTAATTTGCTTCTAAATTATTCCATCATACTTAAAATTGCGAGTAACGTTACCTTACTACATTATTGACATACATTAGAATTCTGCCAAGTAAAAATTCTTCCAAATGAGTGCTATCCGGAACACTGAACAATGACTTTAAATTTTATTATTCTGCGATAGGAACAATACGATGTTACGCAAAGTGAGTTTAGGACAACGAAAATTATGCCAGATAGAGGTCACCAAGCTTTAGCAACTATTCTGGACTTTAACATTTTAAGGCATAATCAGAAAATGTGCGATTTTAATGTGGGCATGCTTAAATAAAAGTCACGTGATCTCGTTTGCATTAGCCATTAAATTAATCTAGACCAAACCATAGCATGCGCATACTACGGAAATACAGCAAAACATTAACCGAACAAAACTCAATACATAACAGACAAAAGAAAATTCAACAATTTGCTTCAAAATGCGTAAAGAAAATTTCAGCGACTGGTTGGGTGAGCTTGATAGGATACCCCTGAAAACGTTTTACAGGGTTATTGAATATACTACATTTAATTTAGAATGAGAAACCACAATAGCATTATATTGCGTCTGGTCAACTATTTCTTACCTAGCAAATAGTACAGTGCAATAGTTTGGCAGCCGCAAAATAAAATTTTATTGTCACTTTATTTGCGTGTCGTCAATTGTTACTCTAGTACAAATTGTTAAGAGATTACAGTTCACGAACCGCAATATAATTTTGTTGTGGTTTCTCATCCTAAATTAAATAAGGTATAGTGGTAAAAGACCATCGAGGGAATGCCTATGCGTAACTTCAAAGCACAGTGATTTTGCTAATTTCAGGTATCACTACATAGTATAAAACAAAGTCGCTTTCTCTGCCCCTATGTCCCTATGTATGCTTTAATCTTCAAAACTACGCAACAGATTTTGATGCGGTTTTTTTTAATAGATAGAGTGAATCAAGAGGAAGGTTTATATTATGTAAAATACATGCATAATATACCGTGCAAAGCCGGGGCGGGTTGCTAGTTTAACAATATACATGACATAGGCAAAATCACTGTGTTATCGGCACAGTTACGGCGGAGGGTACTGTATTCACGTATGTGTAGGTAGATACCGCAATTAGCTTAACTCAAAACGTATGAAGAATTAGAGCATCAATAGTTAAAAATAATCACATCTTAATCATAGAGAACACAATTTGCAAAAAAAATACATTTATCTCATCAAATGATATAATATTATCTAATGTTCATGAGAAAAAAAAAAATTTTTTTGTGTGAATAGGAAGGAAAACGAGCAAGTGGGTCACCTGATGGTAAGCGATCACCACTGCCCATAGACACCCGCAACCCCGGAGGGATTGCAGATGCGTTGCCAACCCAGAGGGCTATGATGAAATGCCTCTTGTGCCCGTAATTTCCCCGGCTGCCTTATGAAAATTGGATTTGAAATAAAATATTTAGATTAAGTTTCCTGTTTGATATTTAAAAGTAGTTTTTCTCAAAACGGGTGTTTTAAAGTGAGATCGGCGTAACACGGCAGATGGGCGATAAATCGATAATCTTAGTAATCATTATTATAGGCGATGCGGCTACCCATCACTAAATCCCTAACGTAATACTCCTTTCATCCACTCAAAGGTTGACTGGAAGAGATCCCTTAAAGGGATAAGTCCGCCTTTGTGCGTGTATCTCATTGTTTGTCAATTGTATTTTAACGACGCGGTTGGCCTAGTATTATGGATGTTTCTATCTATATAAGTATGTATTTCTCTATATAAGTATGATATCGTTGTCTAGTACCCAAAACACAAGCCTTACTTGCGCTTACTTTGGGACTAGGTCAATTTGTGTGAATTGTTCCCAAATATTTATTTATTTATTTGTATTTGTCTTGTTTATTTTGCACAATAAAGAGTTTACATACATACATACATACACTATTTAGATCCTTTCCACACGCCCACAATCATGCTAAACGTTGCCTTTAGATCTTGTTACCTTACTGTCTACTCCGTAAGGGATAAAGACGTGATTTATGTATGTATGTATGAATACTAGTTGAATAATAATGTTTCAGGGGTGAGCTAATTTTGAATCACGAATTACGTTAAAAAATCCTAGCAACAATGTCCAATCAAGCTGACTCAATCATCTGCAGCAACATTCCAGAATTAAAGCCCATTTATGGAACGACCACGTAAATCAGTCCTCGCCAGCGCGGGGTGGGACGACAAAGGGGAACGAGCGGGCCGCCCGCACCTCTCTCGGCTCCCGTGGTCGTCCCACCCCGCGCCCCTGCACCGCGCGGCGAGGACTCATCTATGCGGACGGTATAACTATAATGGCATACAATTCTTGCATGTGTCGAAATGGGCCTTTTCTTAGACACCTTTTTAAGAGGGTGCATCCGTGCTGAGCTCGCAACGTCGCATTTTTGGTGATTTTTTGCGATTATTTCACAGAAATTGAATGAAAGTATCAAATATCCATCTGTAGTGCACTTAGTTTTTAGTGTATTAATGTATCTAATGCAATAATTCATCGTGATGGACTTTTATTTTCTTATTAAACGAGATATAATATTTTATTCCTTTAATACGAAAATAAGAGTCCATCACCATTAATCATTGCATTGGACACATTAATACACTAAAAACGAAGTGCACTACAGACGGATTTATGAAACTTTCAATCAATTTCTGTGAAATAATCGCAAAAAATCACCAAAAATGCGACGTTGCGAGCTCAGCACGGATGCACCCTCTTAACATAAGTAATTTGATAACGTACAACAATCTATTAAACATCTATAAATTAGCAAAGTTAATGTATACCTTGAATAATTGTATTCCTACAACGGCAAACATAAATTGCAACACGTGATTAATAAGAAATATATTACCAATCGATCTAATAGAAGCAATAACACATTTCACGACATACTGCGGTATCACAATGCATTAAAATAAATATATAAAAACATTCGATTAATTTGTAAATGATTAGTGTCAAAATGAATGTGCAGGTTCATAGTTTCGAAGAATTAGTTTCACATTCAACATAAAATTTACCAAAATCGATTTGTTTTATCAACATTTGTCATCAGTGTGTCCAATGAGCAGTCGTGGTAGTTTTTGTGTAAAAAAATAAAACAGTATTATAAGAATATTAAAAAAAAAATACATACACGGCTCACGTTATTCCTTGGTTTTGAAAAAGAAACACTTTATTATTTAACTTGCCAGTGTCCTGATCTGACTTGAAAGCTTTAAAAAAATTCAAACAAAACACTCCGTCAAACCAAGTACCTTTCTCCTAGAGTAGGAGCGAAAATGTCAAGGTAGGGCGGTACGGGCAAAAAAAAACACATAAGCTCGTTTTGAGTCCAAAAAATCACGGATAAGTCCAATTTAAAATTAAACGCAACACCTTTGGGCTGATTGAAATAAAGAATAAAAATACTGGCATGCTTATTGATGTTAAAAAATTTTTTGGACCCACACGCGAAGCGAAAAAAAATGTTAGTATTCTAATTTCCAAATGGCACGATCAAAGCCTCACACATAAAACGAAATCAGGTGATTGTGTTTAGATTAAAATTTCAATTAAAATGACAGTGAATAAATTACACAAATAAATCAAATAATTAGTGTTTGTAAGACCCAAAGGTGTCGTTGTTGATAAAATTTAGCACACTTTGTTTTTTTTCAAATTGTATATTTCACCATGTTTACCCCTACCTTGAACATTTGCACCCCCATGACTGCGAACATGAACTGAAGAAGGTTTGTCACCAACAAAATGTTGCCAATCGTTTTAATAGCAACGATCACACATTGCACTACGTGCTAGAAATTTAAAAAATACCTTTTTGAAAAAGAGCCAAAAATTCTTTTTTTTTTCAATTTCAAATTTTTAAGTGACGTGAGTTTGAATAAAAATAAGGTTTGAAAATATTTTCAAGAGCTGATTTTTTAAACGGAAACACTTATTATACTTAGGTAAAGTTATTAAAATTCACGTCAAAATCTTATCGACTTTAAAAATATTTAAAAAAATATTGACTACTGAACTGACCTTTAAGCCTTTGGCTCTGTTAATTGCTCTCAACGGCCTCAACACTCTGAACACTCTTAAAACCTTAATAAATCCGATACCAGATCTGAAAAAAGTAAAAAAAGTTAGTTACACAAAAAAAAAACCTTTTGCCAAGTTTCTTGGGGCATCCTCCTTGATCTAAGAAGGCTTTTGCTCAACAGTGGGACGTGGAGATGGATTAATATCTACTTACCCAGCCAAAGAGATCAATGACACAGCTACAACGAGTAAGTCCAGGAGGTTAAAGGCTGATCTGCAGAATGCATCCTTGTGGAAGATCAGACCGTACGTAATCAACTTCAAGACCAACTCCAGGGTAAACACAGACGTGAAGAAGTAGTCAATTTTCTTAAGGACCTGAAAAATAAATATAACACTGGTGTAAATACTTTCGAAGAAAATTATTATGTAGCTAGTGGCAATTTACAGGCCACATGGTAAATGGAACAGACGACCGTTGCGGGAGAATGTGTTCGAGTGACAACCGCGAGCCGAAGGTGCGGCGTTGGCAGGCCTCCCACTAGGTGGATCGACGACGTCACAAGAGTTAAGAGAAACCTGTTTAGATATAGGTGGCAAGTTTGTGGCGTTCTAAAGAGGCCTTTGCAGAGGACGTTTATGCTGATGAAGATGATAATGATAATGATTTAAAAAAAAGCATGCAATCTGTTGGATAAACTTATTGTAAAAACAATGCTACCAAAGAAAGGGAGCCTCCTGCGGCCTAAAGTAAAATTTTGGTTTTGGATTTCAAATCTAGTGTCATTTATGTAAAAATCAATTTTTCTTTGACAGACGTAATTTATTAAGGACATTAGGCAGGAGGCTAATGTCGCAATCTAATTCACCATATATATTTATATTCTTATTCTATACAGTTTGACAGAAATAAAATAGAAAAGCGATTGCGATTTTTAATGCTTTAAATTAATGTAAATTCCTATTCATCTACGACCAAAAATACTAACATAATGGTTGTCGCTCAAAAATTGTCTCAGACAATAAAGCCCAATGTCCTTAATAGGTTGATACTATAGAATCTGGACCGATATAGTCTATAGTATAGAGTATAGACCAACCACTTATCTGAGTCCTTGCCCGTGCGGCACAGTGGCGCGGGGTAGGCGACAAAGGGGTGCCTAGAGAGGTGCGGGCGGCAGGCGCCCGCATCGTCCTCGGTTCCCTTTGTCGTCCTACCCCGCGCCCCTTTACTCAGAGAGGACTCAGTTAAGCGGTCGGTATATAGTTGATAAAGTATTATTAGGGGAAATAGGGCCAGTTGTAGGACTTCGTTTAGTCTGACCTTCATGCCAAAAAAGCCAAACATTACAGTAATGATGCTGTGTAGTTTAGTGTGTTTTAAGTCTTTTTACCTCAGATTTTTCATCTTCCTTTCTAGGCACAGGGTCTTCCATTGCCAGCATCAGCGATGAGGCCAGAATGCAGATAAGAATGAAGTTCTTGAACCACGAGTTGTTCTGGATATTGTAGCACATGACTCGGAAACTGTTTTGAAATATATACAGACGTATAAGGTGAAGTGAGGTGTGTATTATATAAGTATAAAATTCTAGCTTTTGCCCGCTCTTTGTCCACGTAGAATTATACTACATTACGTAGCTACGATCTTTGACATGATTATGGCTACCCCGCGGGAACTATGCACTTTTCCCGGATAAAAAGTAGCCTATTTGTTAATCTAGGGTACCAGCTATATCCGTTCCAAATTTTATCCAAATCCGTACAATCGTTTCAGCGTGAAGAAGAAACAAACATATACACTCACATCGTCACAGCCATCTATCCATCCTCACAAACTTTCGCATTTATAACATTAGTAGGATAGTAGCAGATCGGCAAAGTAAAAGAAGGAACGATGTAATACGCGTATGTTAAGCGCGCGGGCAAGATAGATAAGTCCATTTTTCTTATACACTGAGAGGTAATGGTTCTTTTTCTTTGACACGCGCTGTCATCTGTAAATTTTGTCGGTAAGCTACAGTAAGCTACTTAAGTATATATTATATTATACTAGCGACCCGCCCCGGCTTCTGCATGTTTTATACATATAAACCTTTCTCTTGAATCACTCTATCTATTAAAAAAAACCGGATCAAAATTCGTTGCGTAGTTTTAAAGAATTAGCATACATAGGCATATAGGGACAGAGAAAGCGACTTTGTTTTATACTATGTAGTGATTCGTTGGTATAGTTTGTCTTGAAAGGACAGCGTAAAGATATTCAAGACAACCGTTGAGCGGAAGGAATATTGAATTCAATCAAAAATCAAACGGAACAAGGAGGATTTAAACAAAACGCAAAAAACCCGCAGCAAGCAAAACGAATAATGACATTGACATTTCACTACATGGCCGCTGACGCATTGACGCTGTCGTGAATTTCCAGACAAATTAAAACAAATATATTCTTACACGTTGTTCTGTGAGAATATGAAGAAACTCGTCCCTTCCGGGATGGGTTTCTCTTGGTCCTTGATTTCCATCTCAGAGAGGCGTCGCGGGCGTGCTGACACTCGTGGTGGCCTCTTCGCCGGTTGTGATTCCATATTTATATCCCCTGTAGATCAAATTTTACTTGCTTTCATTTCATTCACGTGGTCTTACCTCAAAACTTTAAATTCGCCCGAAAAATTAATAATGTCGATAAGATAGTGTCAACTTGAAAGTTCGACTTTAGCGACATTTTCATTTGATAGTTGGACGAAAAGCGAAAAGTAGTAGGTACTTATTTTAGCGACGGGATCTATGTTTAGATTACTTTAAGTTATTATCAGCAAATATATATATATAACAAATATATATTAATTTAATTGCTTGCTTATTATTAATGGCAAAAAAAATTGCAACTCGATTTAAATTACAGCTACTTTTTTTCTAATTATGTGATTATTACCATTCTGTTTCTTTTCATCAGTAACAAATACGTCGCCAGCCTCCCCCCTCTCCTCTGCGTCTTGATCAATAGCTTCTTCTTCTTCTTCTTCTTCAGTTTCGTCGTATTCTCGGTCCGTTCTAAACATAAAAGAAATATCACTAACCAACATCAATTTGTTAACATCTGTGAGGTAACTAAAAACAATCCATCATCATCATAGCGTTTTTCCCGGCATTTGCCAAGGCTCAGTGAGCCTGGGGTACGCTTTGACAACCTAATCCCAAGATTTGGCGTAGGCACTAGTTTTTACAGAAGCGACTGCCATCTAACCTTCCAACCCAGAAGGGTAACTAAGCCTTATTGGGATTAGTCTGGTTTCCTCACGATGTTTTCCTTCACCGAAAAGCTCATGATAAATTACAAATTTAATGTAAATTCGCACATAAATTCCGAAAAACTCAGAGGTGCGAGCCCAGGATTCGAACCCGCGACCCTCTGCTTGAGAGGCCACAGGTCAAACCAATAGACTACCACGGCTTTTTATAACTAAAAACAATCCGTTTAACACAAATAAACATATTAAATCTTTATTCCTTACCTTGGCACTCTCTTATACCTCTTGTATTGCCGGCTTTTTAAAATTATAAATGTAAGATTAGTACAGATAAGTTGCTTATAAGGTACTTTACTGTTTTTTAAAACATATTATATTGACTCACCCTTCATTTGAATTGTCTTCTTCATAGTGAACACATTCATCATCAGTCTCCCCTCTTTCTGTTTCTTCGTCAAGTTGGGGATTTCCAGCTTCGGGATTATCAGCATCCTTAAATCATAGTTAAACTTTAGGGATACCTGGCATATCACACCATTTATTGCATGATCATTTACAATTACTTACCTCTTCATCTTTTTTAACCTCTTCTTCATCATCGTCGTCTTCTGCTAGATTGTCGACAGCGATAGCCAAGAACACGTTTAGTAGAATATCTGTTTTATTTGTTAAAGAAATAATACCTGACCTTCATTTCTAAATAATTACAAATAAAAGCAGTTATGACGCAGAATAGCATATTTTTCGTGTCTCAATGGTGAGAATATCCATATCCTGTTAGCTTTCAGTGATATTGTTAAGTCTTAATTACAATACCGTGCTTTCTCACATCATCATCAGCCCGTGGCGTGTCAGTCCACTGCTGGACATAAGCCTCTCCCATAGCACGCACTTGGGCTCGATCTTCAGCTCTCCTCCTCCAATCCCTGACTGCTGCCTTGCGAATATCATCGCCCCATTTAGCAACAGGACGCTCTACACTGCGTTTGCCGACACGCGGTCTCCACTCTAGAACCAGTTTCCCCCAACGACGAATTACTTCCTTCCGGGTTCGGTCCCTAAGAGAAACTCTGAGCATAGCTGTCTCCATAGCTCGCTTTTTCACATGCTAGTATCTTATTAGTTGTCATAATAAAACTATATTCTTAATTTCTACATGTAACTTTAAAATAACAGCCATTTTTTAAGGATACAGTTACCACAGACAAAGATGACGATGAAATAGATAGAAGCGAGCATTCCAAACGACTTGGCTCCTCCGTACGCTTTAATACCTTCGTACATGACGACGTTCCAATCCTCACCAGTTAAGATCTGGAAAAAGAAGAAGAGGCAAGTAATGGCGAGACAACTACATTACCAAACTGACAGGGTTGAATCTTGTCACAGGACAATTTATTGAATCAAAACTGGAACATATTCAACCATATCAATAAAAAACATGTAAGAAGAAGAATGAGACTACATGCATTATAGTAAAAGAACTCTACAAACGTAGAAGGAAGATCAATTTCAGACACAAGCTTTTTTAAAATTACAGACGATGTATATATTTCACAGACAAAGGCAGTAAAGCAATATTCAACTCACTTGGAACATGGTCAGAACAGCTTGCCAGAAGGAATCAAAATTGTGCCTCTCTTTCTCATCTTCAGGGGCGTAGTCAAACCTCCCTCCGAATACCTGCATGCCTAACAGAGCGAAGATCATGATGAAAAGGAAGAGGAGGAGAAGGAGAGAGAAGATGGACTGGATCGAGTTGAGGAGGGAACCGACTAGGTTGGACAGAGACTTCCAATACCTGAAAACAATCACGATAAATCATATTTTATGATCTTTATTGTCATTCTCATTTTCATTTTTAACTTATTTCCAACTATACCATGTCCATTATAACGAGTTTGTACTAGAAAACTCAGAAAGCACGCGATTGGTCAAGGATATGAGTCACAAATACGCGTCGAATATAAAGTTCAGTCAAAATCTGTCTCTCGCTCGGAGGAATAAGAGTCTCTCGTGTGGACGCGTTATACTCTCTGTTTTACACTCCTTGTGCCGCCCTCCTTCTACATTTGCTTTATTTTTTTAATGTTGACTTTTAACATAACATATCTTATGACGAACATACTTACTGTCATGTACTAGCATTGAGGTGAAATTGATTACGCCCAGCGACCAGGGGCCTTACCATGACGTCCTAATTCCGACTCACTTAAGATTTTAGCTGTCACTTTTAGTATGAATCTGACAGCGAGCAAACCTGAACTGAATCGCATTAAGAGGTCATGGTAAGGCCCCAGGTCCCTATTTTACCAACATGACAATTGTCAATTTCTCTTTACATTACAAACTCTACGAGAATCTACGCCGGTTGGCTTAATATCGAATACGCATTGTATTTATAATTGTCAATGGTCACCGACATTTGTCGAGATGGTGGAATAGAGGCCTGCGTATGTCGCTTCCACTCTATTAAGGTTTGTTTGCTCTATAAGACTATGACCAGCCAGAACACATTAACTATTGAACAAAGGCCCTTAGAACTTAGAACCACAATGGACAGCGTCTACAGCGACTGTTAAAATTCCTAATTATATTTAGGCGTCGCTAAATCCCTTAGCTATTCTATGAGCGGCTGTCATAATCAAATGAATGACAACGCCAATTTTAAAGTTAGAAAATTTAGTTTTAGGCTACTTGGGCGATGTGCACGTAGAATCGCATCCAATTATTTTCCCACAACTCTCGCGTTGTCTTCACGTCGTTTCGCCATCATTGTTTCATAAAGAGATGTTTACTTACTTGGTGACCTTAAAGACCCTGAGGAGCCTGACACACCGGAGCACAGATATGCCCAATTGTGGGATGATATCGGGGATGGTGAGGGCCAGTTCCATGATCGAGCAGAACATGACGAAACAATCGAAGCGGTTGAACAAGGATACGAAATAACCCTGAAATGGAATCGTAGTCTAATTTAACGAAGTTTAAGTTCAGAAAAATCTATTCCATGCTGGTTTGGGAGAAGAGAAAAAAGAGCGCGGTGCCACTAGTTCTTCGGCGAATCTCCGTATTCCGAATTCTGTCACGCAAAGAACTCCGAGCATAGCTCTCTCCATAGCTCGTTGAGTGACTCTGAGCCTCTTCAAAAGACCAGCAGTCAAGGACCACGTCTCAGATCCATAATTCATCACAACACGCATTGATTTTAGACTCTTCAGTGGCGTAACTAAAGGGTAGCAGGGCTGGCAAAATGCCAGGGGCCCCGAACTGGCTTGGCCTTGAGCACAGAAAGGAAGATGATGCACTTCTTTATAGTTAGGAAGGGCCCCATCTGATGAATTTGCCGCGGGCCCCTGACGCTGTAGTTACGCTACGTAAAACAAGAGTCTTGTCTTCAGGCACTATAATAGATACTCACTTGAAATCCCAGCGCATACATTTTGACTAACATCTCCATGGTAAAGAGGACGACAAACAAGTAATTGGCGTAGTTTTGAAATACATTCAGCCATAACGGTTGACTGCAAATAAAAGCAAATAATGTGAAGAAAGGTAATTTACTCACTTTTGAAATTATATAGAAATTTGACGACCGAATATCCGAGTAGTTAGAGAACCTGACTAAAAAGTTTACGGTGCAAGATTCAAAGTCGGCAGCCTGTAAAATTTGCAATATATTCTTTTGATTTCTTGCTCATAGAAACAATAATTGAATGAAAACTTTCTTGTATATAGAAAATTCAACTATAAAACAAATAGTTAAGTCAAAATCTCAGATCGCCAAATGAAAAAATATATAATAATATGTTCCCCAGGTAATAATAAAACAACACTAGGTACTCACTTGTGGTGCTCGGTGGCAAGTACCAAGGTGTTGAGGAAGACCAGAACAATTATAAGCCAGTAACACGCCTGTGACTTGACGGCCATTCGGCAGGCTCGGCGCATGCGACGGTTTACCTTAAAAAATAAACTGTGAACGTCCAACGTTTTTGTACAAATCACCAAGCATGGCTACTAGCTGTTACCCTTCGTCTGCGATGTAGGTATTCGTTTATCGCTATCCCGCGGGAACTGCCTATTTTATTCGTTAATGTCCAAAACAACTTCTTGCCTTCCATCACTATTGCTAAAACGATTTTGACGTGAAAAGATAGCAAACAGACGGACAGATACAGTCACTTTCAGATTTATAATTTGTAATTTGTATACTAGTGACAAAAATGTGGCCCTCAGTATCAATTTTGTATGGAAGCTGAGCCAAATTTTGTGCCGCTGAGTATCCATCCATCCATGCATTTAAGAGTTGGACTCTTGTCGGTGGAATAATTGCCACTTGCCCTGTTCTCCCGCCAGTCTGACCTCTCCATACGACGTGTTCTCTAATTTGGTGGAGATAATCTAATCTGGGTCTCCCTCTTCCACTTTTTATTGACAAAAAGTATCATGCTGAATAAAGTGTCTCTGAGTATGTTAATAAGATTTTAAGTGGCCTCACCTTGTCAAACCTTCTGCAGTACACTTTACAAGTGACTGCTTGTTCTCCATTCGCATTCACGTAAGTTTGGGAGCCATCGTTACTTCTCCTGTCATTGTTACCTGTAAAACAGCAGCCATTGTCGATTATACATAATACTTCCCCTTGCAAAAAAATCGGGCACCTATGATTTTTCAGATTTTTAGGCATTAAAGCTTAGGAAGTAAGCTTTAATGCACATAAAACCATGGGTGCCCGTTGTTTTTTGCAAGGGGGTATATTATAAGAGTGCGACCACACCGCCGCTTAAATAACAGTGACGTTACGGAATCGCAACAAAATGTATGAAGAAACGGTGAGAAAACGTGACGCATACGACACGTCACTGCGTATACGCGGCGGTTTGGTCGCACGTTCGCACCGTAATACATTGATTGATCATTGCCAAAATGCTCTCAGTTCTTTTTTATAAAAAAATATTGGTTCTGTCCATTGCACACAATAAGGTTCAATGTCTTTTTCACGCCTCAAAACGTCAAAGTCTATTTTGACTTCCAAGTCTTCTTCTTCCCTTTAATGGCGGCCGTAAGACTTGGGCCAATGTCAGTATAATAAAAATTTTCAAAAATCTTGTGACAAAATGTCGGCAACGTTTATGACTTCCAAGTCAATGTGGCCTTATTGTTTGTTTTCTGTTTTTGTAACTGTCATAATATACAAACCACTTTCTTGGTTGACTAACCTTATTTTGTTATCAATGATAAACGTATTATGTCTCACTGCTGGACACCTCTCCCCTCGATCTCCACAACTCACTAAACTTACCGTCAACAAAACAGGACGTAGGTATTAAAAATAAAAATAATAAAGTACCCTGTGAGTCTTTGTCCTCTCCTTTCTGCCCCTGGTCGTTCTCTAGGTCCAGTTCTTCAGCTACCGTGATCCAGTTCATGTACCCCTTCATGTCCTCCTCAATCTGCTGCCTCTCCCTTGATTTTTGGAAGTCACCACGGCTCTTAGCTTTTCCTCTCTCTTTGGAAAACTCTCTGGGAAAGACCAAGATAATAATAACTGAAATTAAATGAATAGTGAAATACGAAATAAACATTTTATTTCGTGAGCAGGTTGCAAAGGGCTCTTTTACATGTTTTGTAAAACTGCCAGTATTTTCGGAAATACCAGCAATGCCAAGAATAATGCGCCACAACTTGGCAAAAAGTTACTTTTTCAGAACAATTCACGGCGTTTCACATTCTACTTAGCCACCGAAAACAAACTAATTATAACAAGAATCAGGAAAATGAATATGATGATGATGATTAAGGAATCAGTTCACTTACCCAGACAACACACCGAGAATAAGGTTCATGACGAAGAAGTTGCCAAAGATGACGAGGGTGACGAAGTAGATCCAGGGCCAGGAGTGGCCTTTGACATTGGAGATCTGTAAGTTGAAAATGTCACCTTTGAACTGGCACATACTCGTATTTTAAAATATCGAAAACATGGACCTTCTCTAAAATAACAAAAGTGAATGTCATTATCTTAAATATAGAAAATTAGATATAGGAACTCAAGACGAGCAGACATAGGTAAAAAAAAAGAGGAAAGTAAAGCTTAGTGAAGATAGAGATCATCTTGATGATGTTATTGATGACAATAATGGTGAAGGTTGTACTTACAGCATACATTATATCAGTCCAGCCTTCGAGCGTGATGCATTGGAACACGGTGAGCATAGCGTAGCCAATATTGTCAAAGTTAGTGATGCCATCGTTGGGGCCATCCCAGTCTCCTCTGCACACCATGCCTTCTTCGCAGTTCCTACCGACACTAGGTTCGCTGTTGCAATTGTAAGGATCGGCCATCATAACGCCATCTGAAAACGAACGACGATTAGACGATATATTGTAACTCTAATACACCCTATTACCTACCTGTTGGATGTTATTGTACTACCTAGTTTTGCTATACCCCGGGGGGGGGGGGGGGTGGCGTTTGTGGTGAAACCCTACTGGCATCCCCTGAGGCAACGCTGGAGAGTTTTTAGTTTGGGTGTGTTTTAAACATACATACATACATACATACATACATATCGTCACGCCTCTTTCCCACAGGGGTAGGCAGAGACTACTTTGTTCCACTTGCTACGATCCTGACATACCTCTTTCGCTTCATCCACATTCATCAATCTCTTCATACATGCTCGTCGGTTTCGGGTACTCTTGACCTGGCCTTTCTCCAAAACGTCCCCAATTTGATCACGGAACGTCCGCCTAGGCCTTCCCCTCCCAACGCACCCATTCACACTCCCCATATAAATCTGTTTAGTTAATCTTCTTTCATCCATCCTCTCTACGTGACCAAACCAACTAAGCATACTTTTTTCTATCCTAGTCACTATATCTTCTTTCACACCAGCACATTCCCTTATCACACTATCCTTATTCTATCTTTCAGTGATATACCTTCCATACTTCTTAACGCTCTCATTTCTACTGCATTTATTCTACTTTCATGCTTCTTTTGCCATACCCAACTTTCGCTACCGTACATTAGTGTTGGAACGAGCACCCCTCTGTGAACAGCCAGACGCGCCTTCTTTGACACCTTCTCACTGCTCACAAAGGCGCGCAGCGCTCCATTGACCATGTTTCCTGCATTCACTCTTCTTTCAATATCTCTTTCACACTTTCCATCTGTCGTAAAAGCCGAGCCCAGATATACAAATTCTTTTACCTGTTCTACTTTCTCACCCGCAACTATAATCTCACATTCTGTCATGCTATCATCTTTTTCGAATACCATAGCTTTCGTCTTGCTCACATTAACTTTCATACCTTTCCTTTCCAATGCCCCACACAAAATGTTAGCCATCCTTTGCAGCTCCTCCTCCGACGATGCTAACAACACTTGGTCGTCGGCGTATAGGAGGCATTTGATGGTTAACTCGTTCATCCTCAGTCCACAGTCATTCTCTTTCAAATCATTCAGGCACGTATCCATGAATAGGTTGAACAGCCACGGTGACGCAACACATCCTTGTCTAACACCTTTTTCGATGCTAAACCATTCAGTGTACGCCCCGTTTATCCTTACACAAGCACTAGAATCCTTATAGAGAGATTTTAGTGCTTGTATCAGCTTACTGTTCACCCCATGCATGGCTAACGCTGACCACAACTCATTCCTCATCACCCTGTCATAAGCCTTCTCCAAGTCGACGAATAAGCAGTATATTTTCTGGCCTTTGGCCAGATACTTTTCGGTTATACGCCGCAAGGAGAAGACTTGATCCGTGCATCCCATTCCCTTTCTAAAACCCGCTTGTACATCCCATATTTTCTCATCGGTCTCTTTTATAACTCTTTCAATCAATACCTTTGCATACAGTTTGCCGACGACGCTGAGAAGGCTTATTCCGCGGTAATTTTTGCAGTCTAGTTGTGACCCCTTTCCCTTGTACAGCGGCACAATCACGGCCTTGCACCAAACATACCTACCTACCTAAACAACATACCTTACCTTATTCCTTTACCTTTTTTTTTTTAAACATACCTTTGTCAAAACAGGTCTCATGAAGGGCCCCAGCGAACAGCTCCAAGCCGATGATCGCGTAAATGATGATAACGAAGAGCACAAGGAACGCGATGTGGAACAGCGGGACCATGGCCTTGAGGATGGAGTTTAGCACGATCTGGAGACCTTGAAACAGAATCAAGAAGTTCTAACAACTGTACACAATTTCATAAAAGTGTCAGACCAAAAGAATTAAACATAAAGCATATTCTATCTACACATCGAGCGGCAAGTCAATAACTAACAGTATTTTTTTTTTAATCTGGCCAAGTGCGAATCGGACTCGCGCACCGAGGGCTCCGTACGAATTTGGCAAGTGATCATAAAATCCAGTGTTAGCAGACCCCTACTCCTAAGCAAGATGTAAGCAATAAAAGGTCATTTTATATTGGTTATTACTTACATTGACAGACGGACAAAAAGTTGGATTTTTAGACTCATTTCATTAATATTGTACAGTCACCAACAGAAATAAGTGATCATTTTTGTACCTTGTCGCTTTCAGTCGTTACATGATTTCGTATGGTTTTTCAAACATGACTTTAAAGTGACAAGGTTCAAAAGTGATCACTTATTTATGCTAGTGACTGTACTATAAGCTACCTTCATACCAAATTTAAAATTTCTAGGACAACGGAAGTACCCCCTATTTTTTGGGAGCTTTTTTTCGCTAAGAGAATTTAGGTATTTGTATGGAAACACTTTTTGCATTCTGAGAAGCCTGTGCCCAGCCGTGGGACGTATATAGACTGGAGATGATGACCTTTTGCAATTATGTACTATATCTTTTGATTGAGTCGACTTACAGGCTTGATTTTTTTACAACTCTAAGGAACCGCAGACTTTAGTACTTGGTATTAACCTCAACTTTATATCTTTACGCATTCTAGAGAAAAAGGGTCTCATGACAAACGGACGGACGAACGAACGGACAAACAAAATGAGCCTATAGGAGTTCCGTGTTTTCCTAATGATGTACGGAACTCTACAACATTATGAAAGGGTCAAAAGAAACACTTCTTTAATCTGCTTAAAATTGGGTACCTTAAGTTTTATGAAGTGGTCCATATTATATTTTTTTATCGATAATTAATAGACTTATAATGTAGGTCACTGCTGTAGATAGGTATTTTTTTGCACTTCCCGTTCTCTTGAAAAAAATATTTGAAACTTTATTTTGGCATACCACACGTTTGACTAGATTTTTACGTTTTGTGTGCCATGGTCTGTTTTATTAAGAAAAAAAAGGTCGGACTGACAGCCGTCACTTGTCAAATGTAGCCGTTACAACTACGAGTTCGTTTGTACGCTGTGTTCCCATCTAGTTCCCATTGTTTCTGTAATGTAAAAATATAGTCAAGCGTGTGGTATGCCAAAGTACAGTTTCAAATATTTGTTCTACAGCAGTGAGCTACATTATAAGTCTACTATCGATAAAAAATATAATATGGACCACTTCATAAAACTCAAGGTACCCAATTGTGATGGAAAATTGTGTTCGTGTGGGGAACTTACTGGGGACTCCTGAAACGAGTCTGAGTGGCCTCAACACCCTGAATGCTCTCAGTGCCTTCACGTCAAACTTGTCTCCGACCCAGTACTGCATCGCTATGCTCATAATACTGTAACAAAACATTTTTTCATGTTATAAAAATACGTTCCGTTAACCCGGACTTTGATAATTTTTGGCTACTTTGATCGTTATAAAATTGCTAAAAAAAGAAAAAAACATTTTTTTCGGATAGAATCCATAGAGGTTAGTTAGGTACAAACAAAATAATAACAAGTGGTATTAGTAGGTAGCATAATTAAAAACAACCCAATACAAAAAAAAAACAACAAAATAATAATAATGCACGACTGCCCAGCGGCGTCAACCATGGCTAAGTGATGTAAGATATTTTTGGAAAAAAAAACGGGTTGCACTCAGGGAGTGCCGGCAGAAGTGAAATCTTGAACGGCGCGGTAGAAAGAAAGGAGGATTTACTTCCTCTCCTTTACGAATTTTCGACCAGGTCACGTGTCCTGACGCGAGCTTAACATTTTTTACCTATCCCAAAAAAGTGTACAACGCCGTTAAGGAAGTTTTCACTTCAAAAATCGAATTATTTTTTTAACTTACGGTATGAATACAGGTTAAGATAGACTTACCCAATACTAACTATGAGGAAATCCAAGCTGTTCCAGGCATTCCTGAGGTAAGCACCAGGGTGGAGCAGGAAGCCGTAGGCTATTATCTTCAGGACACACTCCCCCGTGAATATCACCATGAATATCCATTCCACTTTTTCCTGAAATCATTGAATTTTATGGATATATTCAGTGGCGTGCAGTGGTGTGTCGCTGGGGTAGGCAGTGGGAAGGTGGTGCATCACAATTTGTAATGTGCTGCCTTTTTTTTTTAGCGAAGAGGAAATCTTTATGGATGGAGGAAATCTTTGTGAGACTGTACTAAAACCTAAACTACTCGCTCCGCCGTTGCCCTCAATCTAGTATGATAGGTTTCACCACAGATGCCCCCTCCCGGTGGCCCCAGGTGTATTATAATATGCTGCCTACCCTCGCAAACCCCCACTGCATGCCATACAGTATAATTATTGGAAGAGTTTCTAATTATAAAACATCACAATGAAAGACAAGAAAAGAGTCAAAATTATGGCTCTGTCCATGGGATTATTTTTCCAGTGTCAAAAAATTGTTCTAAAATATGTTTGTTATTGTACGGTAACACGATCAAAAGATCCTCTCACCCCCTATTGGGTTATTCGTCAATCATCATCATCATCTCCAGCCTATATACGTCCCACTGCTGGGCACAGGCCTCCTCTTAGAATGAGAGGGCTTGGGCTATAGTTCCCACGCGGGCCCAGTGCGGATTGGGAACTTCACACACACCATTGAATTGCTTCGCAGTTGTGTGCAGGTTTCCTCACGATGTTTTTCCTTCACCGAAAAGCTCATGGTAAATTTCAAATGAGATATCGCACATAAATTCCGAAAAACTCAGAGGTGCGAGCCCGGGATTCGAACCCACGACCCTCTGCTTAAGAGACCACAGATCAAACCACTAGGCTACCACGGCTTTTTTTCGTCAATGGTCAATGCCATCCGTCAAAAACTGCTAAGATATTTATGAAAATGTTGCACTTACCAATACTCCGTTTGTGTGATTCGTGTCTCCCGATGGAAAAGGCGTGAAAACTGCTAACGCTATACAGTTAGCGAATATCGTTGTTAATATCATATACTCGAACGGTCTGAATATATATCGTTAAGAAAATTACTGTGGAAAATTAATTGAAAACAAAGTACCTACAAAAAGGGTCAAAACTCTACCTATACCATAATAGTCGCTAAAAATACATGCCTGCCAAACATATCCACGATACGCAAAGCGGTTTTTAGATTTTTTTTAAAGTTTATGGTAAGTATTATACCAGTTAAAGGGTTGTCAAATGAAATGGTCGGCGAACGATACATTTTGTAAAACGTTTGTCGGTCAGATCGGACGCCATCATTGTTAAAAAGTGCAACTTTGTTATTTTGAACTCCTGTTTACACGGTGTTCTGACGTAAATCATAAAATCTAAAACTGGATCATTAACAATGATCTAAATATATCTTCTTTGTTCAGAATTAAGCTTTCGCAAAATAGAATCCTGTTTTCGGACACTTTCCAATTAAAGCGTGGGACGTATTTTAAGGTTAATTAATAAGGAAGAAGTGCGCTATTTCCGGATTTAATTAATGGGATTTATTTCTTACATAAAAATCCTGGAGCAAGCACTGGTATATGAGTCAGGCATCGCTAATTTATTTATTATAGGCTCAAGAAATACGAGAATTATCAAAATATTTAACTACTAATTAAACACTACTCTCATAATTATTATTATAAACTTCATAAATAAAATTATGTTTCTCTAGATAGATATAGAGACAAATCTTTGATAGCTTATATCTTCGTTAATTTTATAGTATTTGAGAAATATATTTTTTATATTACATACATACATAAATCACGTCTTTATGCCTTATGGGGTAGAAAGAGCCTAAGGTAACAAGACCTAAAGGCCACGTTTAGCATGATTGTGGGCGTATAGGTGGAAAGGGGAATGAAAATAGTGATGGGTTGCTAGCCGCATCGCCTATAATATGATTCCTAAGATTCATTTATTCATTCATTTACATAAAATATAATGAGCTCATATGAAAGTATTTAAAAAAAAACTAATATTATAAATGCGAAAGTTTGGATGGATGGATGTTTGTTTGTTACTCAATCACGCCAGAACGGCCCAACGAATCTGGATAAAATTCAGCACATAGATAGAGAAAAGCCTGGAATAGCACATAGGCTACTTTTTATCCCGGAAAATTCCCGCGGGACAGCGATAAACGAATTCTTTGCAGACGAAGTCGCAGGCAACAGCTAGTAAAATATAATGAGCTCATATGAAAGCATTAAAAAAATATTATATTCCCTATTAATAAAAGGATACTTCCACTCAACAATAGCATAGCAGAGCCTCCGCAGCGGGTTCTTCAGCCCCAGACAAAAGAGGCTGCGCTTGGGCTTCTCGGGCTGCGGCTTGCCGCGCGGGCGGGCCTGCTTGCGCGGCGCCGGCGCAGCGTCCGCGTCGCCCGGGGCCGCGGGCGTCGCGGGCGTCGCGGGCGGCGCTGGCGGCGCAGGCGCAGCGGGCGCCGGGTCCGCCATCACTGAAAAACAAATGGCATGGATTTGAGTTAGACGCTCAATCATCATCTTCCTAGCGTTTTTCCCGGCATTTGCCACGGCTCAGTGAGCCTGGGGTCCGCTTTGACAACCTAATCCCAAGATTTGGAGACGGTCAATACTGGGTGCGCATCAGAATACATAAAGATTAAAATGTATAATGGGTTAAAATACAATAATGGTTCAAAATATATAATGCTATTTTCTCTGAAACTATTAACAAAAATAACTTTTTTGATATCGTAATCTATTGATTGGTTTAGGTTAGGTTAGGTTTGTTTTTTAACAATCCTGTTAATTTGTCACTTTCTTAGCAAATCGCATTATATATTTTGAACCATTATGTATTTTAACCCATTATGCATTTTAAACTTTATGTATTTTAATACGTACCCGTCAACACTGTATGTAAATTCATCATCATGTGTATTATGTAATGTATGTGTGTTATGTTATGTATGTAATGATGTCTTTATTGTAAAGTACCCGGATGACTTTTTGATGATATTTTTTTTGGTAACTTTTCTAAAACTTAGCCAAATCGATTTATCGTCCCCGACACCCCCTGCATACCAAATTTCATGAAAATCGTTAGAGCCGTTTCCGAGATTCAGATTATATTATACTTACAAGAATTGCTCATTTAAATGTATTAGATTAGATAAAGCACACGAAAATGATGAATGAACACAAAATGCATAAAGGGACACTTATCACTAAAAGGGATTTCTTCCAGTTAACCTTTGAACGATTGGCGGGACATAATATTAAGCAAGAGTAGACACAAAAAAAGTAAAATAACCGACAGAAACCTAAAATTATCCTGAATGCCTAAATTTCATTTCATTCTAAATAATGTAAGATATAGACATAAAAAAACACATTTGACAGATAAATACGATAAACTACATATCTTCATCAAAAACCGGCTAAGTACGAGTCGGACTCGCGCACTGAGGGTTCCGTACAAATTTGCTAAGTTATTATAAAGTCCAGTGTTAGCAGAGCCCTGATTTTAAGCAAAATGTAGGCAGTGTGAGGTCATTTTATATTGGTTACTTATATAGACAGACAAATATTTGTCGGAGCGTCGTCACAATGACTAGACTTTTGATAGCTAAGGAGATGTACCTTGTAGTTGCGAACATTCGTTAATTGTACTTTGTTGAATGTACCCTCATAAGTTATTGCTTTTATGAAACGTCAAGCGGTTTTGCGGTATCGCTTGGGGGTGGTCTGTGTTTGGCTCAGTTGCAACTACCTGCAATGTTAGTTAGAATGACAGAATGACATCTGGTGAGAGTAAGCAGCGAGAGGCATTCCTTGATCGTGACTTGACTGAGTTCAGACGTCAAAAGTGATCCGTTTGCTTCGACGTACCGTTTTATGTTTAATGGTGAATTGTTAGTGATTCGGATTGTTAAGTGCGATTGCACTAAGTATCGAGCCTTATTTCGGTGCTAAGCGGTATTGAGAACATTGATAGGGTAGTTCGTGGGCGCAAGCACTGAACTCTCCGCGTTTCATTATTAGTGTGTAATAGTCCACAGTCCTTTGTGTAAGCGCTATTTCAATAAAGACTGGCTGTACAAGTGAAACATGATGTGTGCTGTTATTTCTATCTCATTAATGTACCTTGAAGATGGACAAGACGGTGACCTAAGCTCGGCTATGCATAAAGCTCGTTTGAATTCTAACCGACCAACCTGACAGTTTATCTAGCCTTTGTCTTCGACATATTAAATAAAAAAAACTACTCACTACATCTCGTTCAAACCAATTTTGGGTGGAAGTTTGTATGGTAATTAGGTACATCATATATTTTTTTTTGGTTTTATCATTCTCTTATTTTAGAAGTTACAGGGGGGGGGACACACATTTTATCACTTTGGAAGTGTCTCGTGCAAACTATTCGGCTTAGAAAAACATTATATGAGGAACCTCATTTTTGAAGACCTATCCATCGATACCCTACACGTATGGGTTTGATGAAAAAAAAAAATTCAGTTTCAGTTCTAAGTATGAGGAACCCCCAAAATTAATTGTTTTTTTTTATCTTTGTGTGAAAATCTTAATGCAGTTTACAGAATACATCTACTTACCAAGTTTCAACAGTATAGCTGTTATATGCAATAGTATAGTGTTGAAAAGTGGCTGTGACATACGGACGGATAGACAGACAGACAGACAGACATGACGAATCTATAAGGGTTCCGTTTTTTGCCATTTGGCTACGGAACCCTAAAAATAAATCATCCTAAATGGCCTTTTGGTCTTATTATCTCAGGCTCTGTCTACCCCGTAAGGGATAAAGACGTGATTTATGTATGTATGTTTGTATTGTTCCTCAGATGAAGCATGCCGAATACAAAATTTGTATTCGTTACAATAACGACTGTAATAAAGCTGAGCTAAGCGAGTCCATAAAATTGAGACATAAATGTTGTATTATTGGCGCGCTAATATAAGCGACACGTAATGCAACCGCTCGGCCACGCTTCAAGCGACGAGCGGAGCGGAGAGCGTTTCTGAGCCTCGAGTGTAAGTTTTCGCATATAAAAACGTCTCGAACGCGTTCACGTAAACGTCTCAATTACTATGGAATAATTGGCAGCGCCACTTGCGGATCGAAATGGCAACTAAAATTCCTCATAGTATTTGACAGTTTAAAGCAAACGTTATCGAGACGTATTTTGCTATCGAACACTTACACTAAGCATACTGAGCCTCGAGTGTAAGTTTTCGTATATAAAAACGTCTCGAACGCGTTCGCGTAAACGTCTTAATTACTATGGAAAAATTGGCAGCGCCACTAGCGGATCGAAACGGCAACAAACTGTTTTCATAGTATTTGACATTTTAACGCAAACGCGTTCGAGACGTATTTTGTGACCGAAAACTTACACTAAGCATACTGTTCATCGCGTGTAGGTGATCACAAAGCGGGGAGCGTTGTTGTCACGGAAATCAGCCTTTACATTCCAATACCTACTCGTAATGTCTTTATTAAACTGCCCAATTTGTAAAGTGTGTCATTTAATTCTATTTTAACACGGCCACAGATTAAATATCCCGCACCTGCTAGAGATTTGGTCGTTATTCGTCTATCCGCGGTCGCAGATATTTTTAGATGCCGTGTCTAGTTCACACTGATCTATATCAGGGGTCGCCAACCGGCTACCTTGGGCATGCGATTTAAAAAGTAACTAAAAGCCAACTAAGGAAAAACCCCGCTCTAAAAGTTATGTTCCAGAAATATCCCTAAAGCCGGAAGAGGGTTAAATCGACGGTAAAAGGTAAAAGGTTAAAAGAGTCGGATCTGCAAAACAGCTACTTTTGAGGAGAAGCAATCAAAGATGTTTTTGTGTATAAAATTGTCAATTCTTGGAATTTTGTTACGAAATTTGGCATGAGTTATTATTTTTATTGTACTGTGAGGTATGTATGGAAAGATTTATCAATTTCTTATTAAAACATGCCAAAAAGCGACTTGATACTATTTTAACTGGAACTACATCAACGAGATTTGTCAGAAGTGTCACATACAACAATTTTGATCGGACTTTGTGCACTACAATTTGTCGGATGTACCACTAACGACATTATTAAATGAACATCGTCAAAAACTTTTTGTCGCAACAGTAACATAAGGCAGTTTGGTCCCATTAGCACAAATCAGGTTCTGATGACGAGATCTGGGAGAAATTGAAGGAACTCTTAAAATCTTGTAGGTATAGCGATAGATATTTAGGTATATTTTAATGTAACTTATGCATTTGCCCTCGGAAAGCACTATTTGATTAATTGGAACTGATTATGAAGACCACAAATGGTCATCGGTTTCAATAAGGAATTCAGGGATTGCGATTCGATTACTTTAATAATTATGTTTGCTAAACACGTCATATATACTCGTAAAATATATACATTTTACACATTACCATAATTAGTATGTATGGTTCATGCGTCGTCGGCAAACAGTATTGCAAAGGTATTGATTAAAAGAGTTATGAAAGAGACCGATGAGTAAATATGGGATGTACAAGCGGGTTTAAGGAAGGGAATGGGATGCACGGATCAAGTCTTCTCCTTGCGGCGTATAACCAAAATGTATATGGCCGAAGGCCAGAAAATATACTGCTTATTCGTTGACTTGGAGAAAGGTTACGACAGGGTGATGTGGAATGAGTTGTGGTCAGCGTTATCCATGCATAGGGTGAACAGTAATTTGGTACGAGCACTAAAATCTCTCTATGAGGGTTCTAGTGCTTGTGTGAGGATAAACGGGGTGTACGCTGAATGGTTTAGCATCGAAAAAGGTGTTAGACAAGAATGTGTTGCGTCACCATGGCTGTTCAGCCTATTCATGGATACATGCCTGAATGATTTAAAAGAGGATGACTGCGGACTAAGGATGAGTGAGTTAACCATCAAAAGCCTCCTATACGCCGACGACCAAGTGTTGATAGCATCGTCGGAGGAGGAGTTGCAAAGGATGGCTAACATTTTATGTGGGGCAATGGAAAAGAAAGGTATGAAAGTAAATGTAAGCAAACCGAAAGCTATGGTGTTCGAAAAAGACGATAGTTTGACTGAATGTGAGATTATGATTGCGGGTGAGAAAGTAGAACAGGTAAAAGAGTTTGTTTGTCTGGGCTCGGCGTTTACGAAAGATAGAAAGTGTGAATGTGATATTGAAAGAAGAGTGAATGCAGGAAACATGGTTGATGGAGCGCTGCGCGCCTTTGTGAGCAGTGAGACGGTGTCAAATGCGCCTCTGGCTGTTCACAGAGGGGTGCTTGTTCCAACACTAATGTACGGTATCGAAATTTGGGTATGGCAAAAGAAGCATGAAAGTAGAATAAAGGTAGTAGAAATGAGAGCGTTAAGAAGTAGGAAAGGAGTATCACTGAAAGATAGAATAAGGAAATAGTGTGATAAGGGAACTTGCTGGTGTAAAAGAAGATAATATACCTAGTGATTAGGATAGAAAAAAGTATGCTTAGTTGGTTTGGTCACGTACAGAGGATGGATGAAAGAAGATTACTAAACAGATTTATATGGGGAGTGTGAATGGGTGCGTTGGGAGGGGAAGGCCTAGACTGACATTTGGTGATCAAATCGGGGACGGTCAAGAGTACCCGAAACAGACGAGACGAGCATGTATGAAGAGATTGATGAATGGGGATGAAGCGAAAGCGGTATGTCAGGATCGTAGCAAGTGGAACAAAGTAGTCTCTGCCTACCCCTGTGGGAAAGAGGCGTGACGGTATGTATATGTATGTTTGTGTGTATTCAATTCATTTAAGTTATTAACACAATTCCGAATAAATCTTGAAGTTGAATTAATTCATCCTCAAAATGTCTAGAAATAGGTGACACACATTTTCCTTGAAAAAAAAAACAGATTAAAGCAAAATATTGTAAGAAAAAGCAACATAAAGACAGAAAAAAAATTAGTTGAGCCGACTAACATTGTCGGTAAATGCATTACCTACAATTATAAATAACTTCAGTCCAATCAAAATTGTCAGACTTAGCACTTAAAACAAAAAATGCCAAACGATAACCAATTAAAACAGTCGAATGTGGTACTACCGACAAATGCAGTCAAATATTTCCCATTAACAATGTCTATTATGCCACATCCGACAAAAAACTTACGAAAAAGCAATTAAAATTGTCGGAACTACCACATCCGACATTTATGCGTGGGCATGCCTAAATTTGAATTTTTATTAAGCAAAACTTAATTTAATTTTAATACAGATATAAACGACAACTTTGCGAAATCGCGAGAAATTACTTGGTGACCATCTCTCCGCGCAACATGGCAGGTACTGGCAGTTCCGCGTAGTTGGCCGCCCCTCGCGACCGGTCAAAATTGTCGTAACGTTACAACCGACATTATTAAGCGGCCGTTGTACCAACATCCGACTATTTTAACCAAAATATCTCGGAAAATAGCCAATATAATGATTTTTTTTTAATGTAGTATAAAAGTTTACTGTTTTTTATTGACTTTAACGCAATAATCCCAAAATGGCCAAATTGGAGATCCGACTCTTTTAATAGGGACCGTCGAAATTATTGTCCACCGGCTATGAATTAATACTTAAAATTATTATTTTTACCAGTGAAAACTCATTTATTTTAGTAAAACTATAAGGGCAAAAAGTCATTCTAGTAGTCTAGTACTAATACTAAACAAATTAGTCTAGTCTAATATCCCAGAAGTGACAATATATAAATAGGTACTTACGTTTATCCGTTGCCTGGTACACATAGTACAAGCTTTGCTTAGTTTGAGACTGGATCAATTGGTGTCAGTTGTCCCATGATATTTATTATTATTATTGAATTCAAATCAACAGATCAATACTAAATTGTAAACAATCAAAACCTACCAATGTATACACCTAATAGATATATTAAATTTCATTCAAACGTTTCCAGAACGGCATAGGTAGTCAATTTGTAAAGTAAATAAAACGGAGAATGTAAACTAAATACCAAACTCCGTACGCAACTGGTTAAAACCCAGATTACACAAGCTACACACACATTAATGTCTTTATCCCTTACAGGGCAGACAGAGCCAAGGGTAACAGCCTAAAGGCCACATTTAGCATGACTGTGGCCGTATAGGCGGACAGGGGAATCAAAAAGTGATGGGTGGCTAGCCGCATCGCCTATGGCATTATTCCTATCTGCAAGCATTCCCACGATGTGCTTTTGCCATCTGCTGCGGGAAGAAGCAACTGGTACATTCTATGTTTTTTCTTTGCTTCCAGACCCATTGTAGAAAACAATTGTCCAAATTAAATGCTGCCGCCTTCTGAATACCCTCCCTATTGGCGGCGATTTGAGAGTTTTTTTATCTTTAACTAGCGACCCGCCCCCGCTTCGCACGGTATATTATGCATGTATTATACATATACAAACCTTTCTCTTAATTCACTCTATCTATTAAAAAAAACCGCATCAAAATCCGTTGCGTAGTTTTAAAGATTTAAGCATACAAAGGGACATAGTGTAACGTATATACGTTAACTCTTTAAACTTAGAAACTAAACACTTAAAATCTGGAACTAGAAAACTAATTATAATAAAAGTACTACAAATAAAATCCTTAATACCTACTTAAATACGTTAAATTCTAATAAATACGAACCTAATAACTAAATCCTTATTTGCTAAATAATCGTCTTAATGTAATTAATCTAATTAAAAATAAACTTACACTAATGAAGTAAAGTAATTATTTCAATGAACAAACTCACGGAGCGTACGCGCAAATAATGTTTTATCGTATATCGTGGAACCGGTCGCCGGCGCAAGCCGATCTATACCGACTGCTGCGCGAGGAGGTCCGAGCGCCCGCTGCCGCCGCACACTCAGCCACTGGCCTTACGACGCAAAGGCCGCGTCCAAATGTAGCCTTTAAAGCTGCTCTCGGAGCGGAGCGATCGCTGCCGAGCGTCTTTATTTATTTAATTTTAAAATACTTTACTTTCTTATAATGTGAGTGTTATCTCGTCCCGAACTTTGGGTAAGTGTTGCACAAATCATTATTAGCATAGTTTAATGCTTATTAGCCTTGTTATTCGATCATGTTTCTGTTGAAGCGGTAGATGTAAATTTAGCGGTCACCTTAGCCGACCTTCCTTTGTGTATGTGGGAACATTCTAGACCACCTATGCATCATTGCATAGTCTTGCACTATTTTTCTAGACACCGTTATCTTGCCAGATTGAAACTGTTTTAAAGATGATTTTGTATACATAATTTTATAAAAGAAATGATTATTTATAATGAGAGATTCTACGCTAGTTGATTTTGCCTGTATTTTGCTACGCTTCTGTATGAGCCTTTCCTTACATTATCTAATAAATCAGCTAGTACAATTTATATACATAATATTCGAAAATAGACTTATTTATTGATATTTTAATTTAATTTATGAAACTGAGAATTCAATTTGATGACATTGCATAATAATTATAAGAAAAGGCTTTTACTTAAATAATAATCACGCAATAAGAATCATACCAATCAAAGTAAAATCATTTATAATCGAGAATCTAATGTTAACGCAAAATACTATTGCTTTCCCTTGGATTTACCTGTGCTTTAATTTAATTAGTGTTATAATAATTATTCAATTTTAGTTATGCTTAGCCTTGGATTCTCACTGCATCGCTTGCTTATATTGTACCTGGACTGCATCACCCATCATTTCATGATTGCTAGTCTGTAATTGCCTACCCCCTTGCGCGCGCGTGACACTTCTGCAGTCCAGGGCTAGGTTTGAGTCTGTGCTAACGAGTCCCATTGGACGCGTTCCAGGAACACCCTACCGGGTGAAGATCACCGCGTACTACACCCTACTGGGTGAAGAACACCCTCGACGCTCATCACCGGCGCCTCGGCTCACCATGTCTCCTTCTCGATCGCCTCACCACCCTGCCCTCCGAACGAGCTCCGCACTACCGAGGGGCGTACGGTAACCAGGGAGAGACCGCCAACCTTCACACAATTCCAAGGCATCTAGCTACGGCCCTGCCTAGTGGCAACCGACTCACTCCCTGAGCTAGTCTCACGCGTTAAATGTACTTACTATAGACTTAAATTAAAGGGCTAGACCTACTTAAATCTAAAAGTTATTACTACCTTACATCTAATAATTAAATCTACCTTAAACCTAGAAATAATAAAAATAGCCTTATATCTAATATCTTAAATAATTAATTATAAAATGTTGAGAACAATAAAATTATCTTATTGAAATATACTGAAATAATTAACTATACTAAATTATACAAATTAAATTATTAAATTGAATTAAATTCTTATATTTTAAATTAATGAATTTTAAATTATTAAATTATGTTATTTCGTTTTAATTATTAAAATGAAATTAATGTTCTAAATTCTAATGCTTAAATTGTAATTATAAATTATTTATTCCGAGATTAAAATTAACTTATTGTTGTTAAACTTGATACTTTTTATTTGTCTCCGTGTTAGGCTACCTGCCTTTTTTTTCTCTTTCTCAATTACGGGACAAATTGGCGCCCCCGTGTTTTTTTTTATAGGTATAGGCTATTGGACTGTGTGAGGGTTGGTATTTTCTTTCTTTAAGCATTCTTGGTGTTGGAGTGTGCATGTCTTAGAACTAGCAAACCATGCTTATACTTTATAGAACGCTTTCCATTCCAGTGGCAACGTGTCTATAGATTCTTATTTAACTTGTACACTCACTAAATATTGTGAAACTTATTGAGTTATTTTTTTATGAAGCTTCTGTGACGCGTCACCACTACTGCCTTTAGTGTAGACGTTTATTTAGTGTAGTATGTAAGATTTATCTTCACCTTGTGCAACATTTACCTAATTTACCTTATTTTTATCAATTACACTCACTATTGTTACAAATTAAATCCTAAAAACAACCCTTAAACTCAATTTACTTAAAATTAAACTATAAAATACAAAAAAAATCCTTGCTTAAAACTTAATTAAAATATCTTAAATAATTAAAAGTACACTAACTATACCGCGGCAAACCTCAAACTTCTACCAGGTTCTATGTCTGATGAGGCTTCATTGTTTTTTTTCTGGTTTTTTTTATTGCGTTTTCGGATGACCGCCACCGATAAGATCGGTTTCGTTTTTTTAACTAAGCACTGTAGTTTTCTAGTTCTAGTGATTTATCTAATGAAATGCAAAGCCCTCACCAGAGTTTTCGTCTTCTCTTGAAGGAAGCTCAAACTGAAGCGGGTGGTGACTTCACTTAATAAATAAATATCCTAAGCCCTCACCTGAGTTTTCTTCATCTCTTAGAAGGAAGCTCAATCTGAAGCGGGTGGTGACTTCAATTTAATAAACACGTTAAGCCTTCACCAGAGTTTTCTTCGTCTCTCAGAAGGAAGCTCAATCTGAAGCGGGTGGTGACTTCATTTAGTTAAAACGTAAAGCCTACACCAGAGTTTTTTTTTCATACCTAGGAAGGAAACTCAATCTTAAGCGGGTGGTGACTTCGTAAATAAGTATGATAAGCCTTCACCAGAGTTTTCTTCATCCCTTGGAAGGGAACTCATATTGAAGCGGGTGGTGACTTCGCTAAATAAATGTGTATAACTTACAGCAGCTATCACTACCAACATTCATTTGCTACCTGAGCGCCGCGTTTACTGTATAATGCGACTCTCTTTACTGAAAGACGTTTCCTTCGTTTGTTTATATACACGTAAGGAGACTACATGACTGATTTGATAGAACGAAAGGGGAAGAATGAAAGTGTAAAGTAGTAAATTTAAGATCTTGAGTGCTTCTTGAAGGATTTTTCATAGGCAAAATCCTTCTTCTAGGAGACGGTGTACTGTAACGTATATACGTTAACTCTTTAAACTTAGAAACTAAACACTTAAAATCTGGAACTAGAAAACTAATTATAATAAAAGTACTACAAATAAAATCCTTAATACCTACTTAAATACGTTAAATTCTAATAAATACGAACCTAATAACTAAATCCTTATTTGCTAAATAATCGTCTTAATGTAATTAATCTAATTAAAAATAAACTTACACTAATGAAGTAAAGTAATTATTTCAATGAACAAACTCACGGAGCGTACGCGCAAATAATGTTTTATCGTATATCGTGGAACCGGTCGCCGGCGCAAGCCGATCTATACCGACTGCTGCGCGAGGAGGTCCGAGCGCCCGCTGCCGCCGCACACTCAGCCACTGGCCTTACGACGCAAAGGCCGCGTCCAAATGTAGCCTTTAAAGCTGCTCTCGGAGCGGAGCGATCGCTGCCGAGCGTCTTTATTTATTTAATTTTAAAATACTTTACTTTCTTATAATGTGAGTGTTATCTCGTCCCGAACTTTGGGTAAGTGTTGCACAAATCATTATTAGCATAGTTTAATGCTTATTAGCCTTGTTATTCGATCATGTTTCTGTTGAAGCGGTAGATGTAAATTTAGCGGTCACCTTAGCCGACCTTCCTTTGTGTATGTGGGAACATTCTAGACCACCTATGCATCATTGCATAGTCTTGCACTATTTTTCTAGACACCGTTATCTTGCCAGATTGAAACTGTTTTAAAGATGATTTTGTATACATAATTTTATAAAAGAAATGATTATTTATAATGAGAGATTCTACGCTAGTTGATTTTGCCTGTATTTTGCTACGCTTCTGTATGAGCCTTTCCTTACATTATCTAATAAATCAGCTAGTACAATTTATATACATAATATTCGAAAATAGACTTATTTATTGATATTTTAATTTAATTTATGAAACTGAGAATTCAATTTGATGACATTGCATAATAATTATAAGAAAAGGCTTTTACTTAAATAATAATCACGCAATAAGAATCATACCAATCAAAGTAAAATCATTTATAATCGAGAATCTAATGTTAACGCAAAATACTATTGCTTTCCCTTGGATTTACCTGTGCTTTAATTTAATTAGTGTTATAATAATTATTCAATTTTAGTTATGCTTAGCCTTGGATTCTCACTGCATCGCTTGCTTATATTGTACCTGGACTGCATCACCCATCATTTCATGATTGCTAGTCTGTAATTGCCTACCCCCTTGCGCGCGCGTGACACTTCTGCAGTCCAGGGCTAGGTTTGAGTCTGTGCTAACGAGTCCCATTGGACGCGTTCCAGGAACACCCTACCGGGTGAAGATCACCGCGTACTACACCCTACTGGGTGAAGAACACCCTCGACGCTCATCACCGGCGCCTCGGCTCACCATGTCTCCTTCTCGATCGCCTCACCACCCTGCCCTCCGAACGAGCTCCGCACTACCGAGGGGCGTACGGTAACCAGGGAGAGACCGCCAACCTTCACACAATTCCAAGGCATCTAGCTACGGCCCTGCCTAGTGGCAACCGACTCACTCCCTGAGCTAGTCTCACGCGTTAAATGTACTTACTATAGACTTAAATTAAAGGGCTAGACCTACTTAAATCTAAAAGTTATTACTACCTTACATCTAATAATTAAATCTACCTTAAACCTAGAAATAATAAAAATAGCCTTATATCTAATATCTTAAATAATTAATTATAAAATGTTGAGAACAATAAAATTATCTTATTGAAATATACTGAAATAATTAACTATACTAAATTATACAAATTAAATTATTAAATTGAATTAAATTCTTATATTTTAAATTAATGAATTTTAAATTATTAAATTATGTTATTTCGTTTTAATTATTAAAATGAAATTAATGTTCTAAATTCTAATGCTTAAATTGTAATTATAAATTATTTATTCCGAGATTAAAATTAACTTATTGTTGTTAAACTTGATACTTTTTATTTGTCTCCGTGTTAGGCTACCTGCCTTTTTTTTCTCTTTCTCAATTACGGGACAATAGGGAAATAGGAATATAGGGACAGAGAAAGCGACTTTGTTTTATACTATGCAGTGATATCATATTAGTTTTAGCTACGTTTAAGTAATTTTAAAGTTTTTACTGTTTTTGTAATGAACACAAAATATTTACCTTGCTACTTGCTTGCTTGCTTGCTTGTTACTTGTTGCTTGCGTGTTATTTTGGGTTCATTAAAATGGACCTCCGCAAAGTAACGCCTAACTCAATAAAATGTTTTTAGTAATATCAAATTAATTAAGAAATTTTACTTCTTGATTTTTAATGTTTACTTTTTACGTTTTACCGTTAGAAATTTAATTTCTAAACGACACTAAAAATTAGAACACAATAGAAAAATCCGAAAAGTAAAGCTATGGCCGGGAAACGAACCCATACGCCCATACGGCCATAGCTTTACTTTTCGGATTTTTCTATGTGTTCTAATTTTCAGTGTCGTTTAGAATTTTTTTTCTTTGTAATTTGTTTTTCTTTTTCAATAAACAATGATAATTTCCATTTTATATATGGTCGATATCTCTGTAGCGATAAGGCATTCTATTTTTACCTTATTACTTCTGTATACCTTTTTTCTGTTTTGATTGTTATATGAGTTGTTCAATAAAGAGTTATTGTATTGTATTGTATCACAAAAGCTTACATTGCGGCAGCGCCGCATCACTTAAAACTAGTGTCCGACCGAAGTTTCGGTTTCGGTTTCGGACAATTTCGGCCAAAAAAGTGATTTCGGCCGAAGTTTCGGTTTCGGCCGGACCGAAATTACTTCGCAGCCTCTCGCATCGGGAGCGCTCGGCTTAATTCGGGCACGCTCGGCCGGGTAGGTATAGGTAATGCACAGTCAGCCGGCCCAGCTGGGACCAGCGACAATTTTTTTTATTTTGTTTAACAAAAAAAGTAACAGAACTGTTCTCATACTCCTTGAAATCCTTGCAATTACCTTTTCCTTACGATTTGTACAGTAATTTTGAATATTTTGTTTGATATGATACATCTTCAAAAATTTCGGTTTCGGTTTCGGCCGAAATCAGAAAAAAAACGAATATTCGGTTTCGGTTTCGGCTAAAAATCGTGTTTCGGTCGGACACTACTTAAAACTCGTTAATCCCAGCGTCCCGCAATGTAAAAAGTACTTTTATTTTGTACAATGTGTATGTATGTATAACTCCTTGTTGTAAATAGAACACACTGTGTGTGTGTACTGTCTTTACGTACCTAAGCAATTTATGCACGATGTTCGTTTGTAAGAAACCCCGCGAGTATTAAGACCGATTAAGAACGTTTAGAGTTGCGCGCAGAGGGTTCCGCTGAAATAATAAACTAGGTACTAAGAAAGATTCCGATGAATCGAGAACGTCTTTTTTTAAGTCAGTTACCTACTTTAACAAAACTGAATCACGCTGTCGCATTTGTGTTTGTTATTTTGTACAAGTTTAAAGAGTAGATAAAGATGTGATTTATGTAGGTATGTATGTACCTATGTATGTATGTAAAGAGTAGTTTCGCCTCGGAATAATCAAAACTTTTGCAGGTACATGGAAACTTTGTTTGCGTTTATCCTGTGGACATTACAAAACGAATATAATAGGTACCTAAGGTATTTTCATTCTTACCTGTCCTACTTGGTAAACAAAATTCTTACCTCAAAACGTCTCATTTTTGTTACTTTTTAACTATTTCATTGTAAATAAAGAAACTGGAGATAAAATATCAGCAAAATTATGTACAAAATATTACCTTAGGTTTATTTGAAAACATAATACACCTTATTCTTTACAAAAATTTGTAACTTTTCTCTTACTGGGTAGACAGAACATTGGTAACAAGACCTAAAGGCCACGTTTAACATGATCGTGGACGTAGAGGTGGAAAGGGGATCCAAATTATCAATGGGTTGCTAGCCGCATCGCCTATAACATGACTCCTACGATTTCGCCGATTCCCTCGATGGGCTTTTACCACCCTGCGCGAGAGGCAATACCTGATAGTATATCATTGGCACTACCCGTCTCTTTCTAGAACGAACAGTTAAAAAAAGACGAGCAATCTATCTCGACTCTTGCGTGCTCTAGTGCTACGTGCAGGGGTCCGATTGTTTACGTATTTTATCTCGTCTCGTTGAACTTACTTTAATATCTTGCGAACAAATCTACAGGGCAACCCGGATAGAAAGATGCGAGAAACTTCTTCCTGTATTGGCTACGTGCCAGTTTTTTAATGGTTTACCTATACAAGTGTGACTGTAGCCAAAATCATTCTTAAATAAAAATTGTTTCAATCAATCTAAACGTACATTTTGTCTTTAGTTTTAAAAACGTCTTTGTAACATTAATTTTGATGCTGTTTTATTATCTAATTTATTGTGTACTTCCCTTCTTGATATTATTGTATTCCTCAATCTATTGTGGCTTATACTATATTGTCAACCTATGTTTACAAATAAAGCTACTTTGACTTTGACTTTAACATCGATAATCCTACTAATTTATTTTTCTAAGCTGGATGGTTCAGTTTATTTTACATTATTGATTTTAGAACGAACTTTTACAATATTGTGTCTGCAATAAAGTTTAGTGTGGAAGTTGTCTTCAAAATTAGCAAGTAGCATAATCAAAAGCAGTGATATGTTCTTTTGTTAGATATAGGTAAGTATGGTATACCTATATAGCTATATAGCAAAGCTATATAACTATATCTTACTAGATCAAAACCGTAAAATGGGAGGTTTTGTACCCTTTAGGTACCTACAACAAATACTTAAATTGTAATGATATAATTCGCAAAACTACCCCAAAAATAACATGTAATAATTTTACCACGGAACCCTAGCAATCTCTGTAATCATATAACAGAGCTATGCTGGCTACACAGCCAGTGCCCCGCTGCGCCTGATCGATGCCCGTGTTTTTGGAGTGTATTATATGTTTTTAGATAACATACTATGTCAATTGAAAATAAAGATTAGAAGCTAAACTGTAATAAAGAAAGAAAAAGACATTTATTAATTTTGCAAGACACAAATATAAGAGCATACCTACACATAATTAAAACATTATATAAGAATTTATATTTCATTTTTAATTTATATTTTTTATTTTTTTAATAACGGCAGAAGTCTGTAAATAATGAACTAAAATCAATTATGGGAATGGACGAATATCGTAAGAATCCTGTTATAGGCGATGCAGCTAGCAACCCATCACTATTTCGATTCCCCTTTCCACATATACGCCCACAATCATGCTAAACGTGACCTTTATATCTTGTTACCTTAGGCAAGGGACAAAGACGTGTATATATGTATGTACTTCTAAATTAAATGTGCGAAACAACAAATTTAACCAAATTTGCGACACAGTTTTTATAGAGCACTAGCTTCAGCCCGTGACTTCGTCCGCGAAAAATTAGCAATTGACATATTTATCGCTATCCCTCGGGAACTGTGCAATTTTCCGGGGTAAAATGTAGCTGATTGTGAAATCAAATAAATAATATTTAAATATGAATTTTATTGACACGAAACGTGTTTCCAAGTTTAGAGTATAGACAGAAGAGAGGCCATAAACAAAATGATCATTTTTTTATAAACATAAATCTCCCGCCACTTGTTAGCGATAACTACGATACCTACGAATACACACACATACATTATTATATAATTAAAAAACAGTACACATGTGCTTAAAAGTTAATCATAAATAGGCAATACGAGTACAGCTATCTTATTTATTGCTCTAGTATGAGACCAATGACATTATAATTTACATCTTTCTCGCTACATTTTATACTTATACCTTCAATGTTATTCTGCATATAAAAAATTCGACATTATGTAATTCAGGGTGACCTTGCCACCATAACAAGTTTGATTCCAACTCGGAAGGCATTATTCCACGAGAGAGGCAGTCTGCTGGGTTGCAGGATCCACTAAAGTGACTCCAAATGCAATCATTGGTCTGTGAATTTATTGACATGACTCTGTTGCTAACGTAATTGTCTTTTGATGGTGGTTTCTGCAACCAACAGAGCGCCACTTGAGAATCGATATACATGACACGGTGCCTAAAAATACACGGCAATACAGACCACCCTTTATTGTAAAGCTTTGCTAACAATAAACATGCATTTAATTCTAATCTGGGTATCGATAAAGTCCCTTTTATAGGCGCAATTCGTGACTTGCTACATAGAAGCGTTACATTAACCTTTTCTCCTCTTATAGATCGTATACAAATACTAGCAGAATATGCTATGAAGGATGCATCGCAGCAGCCGATTAAATCTATGTAGTCAGCATCACTTATCATTAAATCACGCTTAACATTAAAAGTTTTCATTAGCATTAAATCACAAAAGAATGAATTCCATGGTACGAGCAATTCGTCAGGTATAACAGCATCCCAATTTAAGTTTTGCTTCCATACATTTTGTAAGAACTCTTTGGCTTTAGTAACTATGGGGCCAGCCAATCCTAAAGGGTTAAAGAAAGTTCCGATAAAACTCAAAACCGTTCGTTTTGTCCATTGAAAGGGTAGCTCACCTCCAAGCCTTGATATTATGAACTGATCCGAATTTAAACTTATTGAAAGCCCTAAAGCATTAGTCAACAAATCAGCATTGTTATATTCAACATTCTGGAAACGTTGCTGGAACTGATCTTTGTAGCGCTGAACTAACTCAATGAGACAGCGGGTTGCAAGGAAGCTTGAACTGGTGACACCATACGTGATTCTTGTTAGCTGCAAACATTGTAAAGCATCATCTAAATTTTCTTTCCATAATATAAATTGAAGATGCGTTTGAGACGGATCTACAACTATTTGTCTACACATTTGCCTCATGTCTGTCATAGCGACATATTTATATGTGTGAAATAAAATTAGGTTGTCAAATAGCTCCTTTTGTACCACAGGACCAGAGTGTAATATGTCGTTGAGACTCAGCTTTAAATTTGTTTTTGCGCTGGCATCGAAGACCGCGCGCAGCTTTGTTGTGAGCCTATCTTCCTTGATCACCGCGTGGTGAGGCATGAAGTAGCAACAATCGAACGGCTTATTCAGCTTTAACAAATCAATTGCTTCAGCATGACCCAAAGTGATAAACTCTGTGTATCGCTCCTTTAGTACAGTGTCTTTTTTAAATCTTTTACACAAGCCATTCATCCGCTGTAGAGCTACTGAAAAAGAATCGCCCAATCGTACCTCCTCTATTGGCATTTTAAGTGGAAGTTTTACCTGAAACCGGCCATCAAACAATTGAGTTGAATTTCGGAATTCAAGCTCGCAGACATTTTTACTCGTGTCCTGTAATTTAACCTCAGGAACGTGTTGCTCTTCCCAGAATTTTTGTAGGAGAGTATCTAAACTAGATTTGTCTAAATCTAAAGCAACATGCAATCCTACTTTGCCACTTTGCAAGGGCACGCTAACTTTTCCAGATACAATATAACCAAACTTGGTAGCTAATAAAAATAATTCTTCCCCTGCTAATTCGATTTTGTCTGGCAGCATAATTTTGAACAAGATGTCGGCTGCAATCAGAAACGAAACCTGGCCGGGGATGTTGAATTCGTCATCAGCTAATTTTATTGAGCTCGGAATAGTGATATCTTTGAGATTGATTTTCGTCTGTGGCAAATATGTGGTTACGTTATCCACCACAGAAAATAGTGCATTGCAACTATAATCGTTGTTCATCGAATAAATTGATAAATTGACAGCCTTAGACACGTGCTTGCGTTTTTGGCCAAGAGCTGTGACGCCGATATTATAATCAAAAGTCGGCATATTTAATTGTTTCATCAAACTGTCTTTGATAAATGAGACTTGACTGCCTGAATCAACTAAGCCTCTCGCAGTGACGTACGACCCGTCGATTGCCTTAAATTGCACCTGAATGGTGGGCAATAGGACCATATTATCGGCCACTGAGTTTGTGTCCATATGGGCGGTGTTGTTGACCAAATTTTCTGAATGTAAAACAGTATTATGGTCACCGCTTTTGCATACTGAACATTTAAAATGGTAGAGACATTTATTTTTATGTGAATTTAAGCAAATCCTACACAATTTCTCGTCAACAGCGAATCGAACTCTGTCGTGAGCGCTCAAAGCTTTGAATTTTTTGCAAGCAAAGAGTTTATGATCTGCTTCATGACAAAATTTGCATGTTGAAACTGTCGTAGTTGTATCTTTTTCGTCACTTATACTTACTAAGTTGACATATTTATTAATCGTAGGCTTACCTCCAGATATACGAGATTCTTCGAAGCCCATTGCTCTCCTCTCTATAAAATTAAATAGATCCTCTAAAACCGGAAGCTTCGTTTGATCTCGCTCAGCGTAGTATGACCTGGAACTGTAACTGTCGAGTTTACGTAGCAAGATGTTAACAATTATCATGTCCCAATGCTGAGTCTGTTGACCAAGGCTTTTTAAAGCTCCTAAATGCTGGCGTGCTACTGAGACTATATGCCTAAGTTCGTTGGCGGTACCCTTTAAAATTGGCTGGTAGTCCAATAATGCATTTAAGTGATGTGTTATGAGCAAGGATGCATTGTTGTACCTTTTGTCCAGCAGGTCTAACGCCTGACTATAGGAGTCGTCTAGCAATGGCAAACCATTAATTAACAATAGAGCATCGCCTTTTAGGTATTTTCTTAAGTAATAAAGTTTTTGAATCGGTGATAAGTTCGCGTCCTTGTCTATAACAGCTTTCAAGATTTCGATGAAAGACGTATATTCGGTGATTTCTTTGCCATCGAAGTACGCAATGTCCAATTGTGGTAGTCTGCTGTGATGCGGTGCACCCGGAGAAGACGTCATCGTGTCCGAGCGCGACGGCGTCGCACTAGGCGGCAACATAGCTACGTCGGGCTGCGTGGATACGCGTACAATTTTGCGTAGCTCCGATATGACATTAAGACACTTGTCTTCCACTTCATCTTCGTCGAAGTCGTTGTCATTGCCATTTCCCACCAAAAGTTTCATCTCGAGGTCTAACTTTTTGTAGGCAATGAGTGCTTCTTGTAATTGCTCGATACGAAGCTGGACTCCATCTAGGTCGACAAGAACTTGTCCCGATTGTTCGACTGAAAATCTTGCGGCGCGAGTTATCTTGCCTTTGATCTGGGAAATTCTAGCACGTAGTATTTTCACGGTATCTTCTTTAGACATTTTTATTTTTGACTGCTCGAAAGTAAACAAGTCAATGTCACTGATTATTGATTATTTCTTTTGACTTTAACAGCCGATGTCAAACTGTGTTAAAATTGTCAGTGATGTAAAAGCTGAAAAATGGCGTCTTGAGAATGGAAAAAACGATTTTACAAATTTTGAATAGAGTAAACTTTGAACTCGCGCACTGAAAATGTTGTTGAAATATGAATAGTAACACTGTTACCCGAGGTTTCGGCACCAATTTGATTGTGAAATCAAATAAATAATATTTAAATATGAATTTTATTGACACGAAACGTGTTTCCAAGTTTAGAGTATAGACAGAAGAGAGGCCATAAACAAAATGATCATTTTTTTATAAACAGTAGCCTATGTTTCAATCTAGGGTGCCAGCTATTTCCGTTCCAAATTTTATCCAAATCCATCCAGTCGTTCCAGCGTGAAGAAGGAACAAACATACACACTCACTCACATCGTCACATCGTCACTCACAAACTTTCGCAAAAAAAAAAAATTATTAGTAGGATTAAAAATCGATCCTCATACAGACTCATACATACCTACTCTATTAGTATGTTTCATCGACTAAGTTACAATGGATGGCGTGCTCAATGTCATTGACCTTACAAATTGACTTCGTCGAAAGACATATCAATCTAATTAAGATAGTACATTTACCATTGTTACACAAGAATATAGTTATTTCTATTAAAAAAATAGAAGAAAGAAAATATTGACGAACATAACCGTTACAAGAAAATAATTGAGAATAAATTAAATGTGCAAAATCTCACTTTAAATTTGACATGAACTTTCCGTGAACAAAAACATCGTGAGGCAACCTGCACGCAACTGCGAGCAATGGGCTCCGTGGGAACTATAGCCCAAGCCCAATCCTTAAGAGGCTGACAACACCAAATTTTGTTGAAATTGATGTTATTTAAGCACTTTTTTAAGAAAAATTAAAGTCAATTTTTATCATATTTCAAACACGCTGGACGGACTCGATACATAATTGAACAAAATCGGCTCGATAGAAAATAATTGCAAAGATTGGTCTTAAAATCATCATTAAACGGTTCTATGTCTTTATTTTTCGACGTATGGGTCTGCAATTAAAAACATGAAGTCAACATATTCATACCTACACGGCTAACGAGTCATATTTCACAAATAATCTGTACTTTTTTTTATTTCTTATTATTTGTGTCTTATTTGCAAGATTTTAGACGCGCGCCAAGCTGCCGAAATAGTTTCTTCTCTTTCACTAACAGGCATGCGTTCCGTATGTGTGAAGAGTGGCGCTGCTCAAGGTCATTTGCTGTTGACAGCGCCTTAAAAGGAGTGTGTGAGCTGAAGATGATGACACCACAAGTCAAACCCACTACTTGACGTGATTCAAAAATCTGCAAAATTTTACCGAAATAACCTATTAACAAAAAAAAACACCGGGTAGCACTCCGGGAGTGCCGGCAGAAGTGAAAACTACACAAACGCTCACTTGCCCAAAAAGAAAAAGAAAAAAAAAACTTATTCTACACGAGAGAGAGAGACACTTGAGAGAACACACTGTTATTCCACTCCTTAGGATACCACTAGGCCAAATGCAGTTCAAAAATCGAACGCGACTCTAGTTTTATTCGTATTTCAAAACAAGCTCTTAGATGATTAAACTCTCCCTCCGTCTTACGCCTGACGCGAGTTTAACATTTTTAACCCATCCCAAAAAGTGCTCAGCGCCGCTAAAGAACTTTTCAATTCAAAAACACGCAAAAATGCCTTACTTCATTTTTAAAAAGAGCTGATACTCTTAAATAGCTAAAAACCACCACAAGGATACTGGCTTTCGAATGAAGAAACTCGCATCGAAATCAGTCCATCCGCTTGAGAGCTATGATTCCACAGACACACACACAGACATTGAAGTCAAACTTATAACTAGTGGTGGCAATAACGGCTGTTTTGCAATAATGAATAACAGTGTTGTGTTATTCTTAAATAGCTGTTATTGTAAACTGTTGTCTGTTATACTGTTATATTGCTGTTTTACAAAACTATAATGAACTTATTATTAAATAATTTTTATACTTATTTCGTCGCAATCGCAGCGTAATAAAAACGTACGGGAACAAAAGCAAAACAACGCTCTGTTACCTTGTTTGTTATTGTACTGACTGACAACAAACAGCAACAGCTAATAATGATACCAAAAGTCAGTTATTTGAATTGCGATTGCGATGCGAGCTCGCGCGTATAGCGCTATCTCTCGCACACACCTACTTGATTTGTTGCGCATCTATGCCAATTGCGGCAACAGTGCGCGTATGAACAACGTTGACAACAAACAACGAATAATGATAACAGGATAGTTGACGATTCGATAATGTTGTGTTGTTCGTTGCGTGCAAATAATGCATTACGTTATCTGCTGTTGTAATAACGACCACCACTACTTATAACCCCTCTTTTAACGTCGGGGTGTAAAAACATATTGCCAATTAAATAAAAGCATGAAAGAAACGGTGTCACCAAATGAAACTGCTTTCTTGACTTAAGCCTGGCGAAACATTACACCACACATTAAGCTTTAATGAAGAGGATTGGCAAACACTTAACCTTCCTTTTCTACGCCGTCGGGTAAGAGCCAGACTTCAAATTCACCGTCAACACTCCACTGAAGAACGTATCAATTCCCACATAAGTAAATGCCCCAATATTAGTAACTTGATGAATCATTCCTGACGTCATTGATCTTGGAAAATCCCGGCATTTAGGTATTATAGAACTATTTTCTATCCCTATTGCCTGCTATGCTGCTATGGGTGGTGTAGGGGTATAGCACGCGTCACGGAATGACGAGGACCCGGGTTCGATTCCCGGCCATAGCTTTACTTTTCGGATTTTTCTATGTGTTCTAATTTTCAGTGTCGTTTAGAAATTTTATTTTCTATCCCTTCTTCTCTACTAATACTACTTCCTACTAATATTATAAATGCGAAAGTTTGTGAGGATGGATGGATGGATGTGACGATGTGAGTCTGTATGTTTGTTCCTTCTTCACGCTAAAACGACTGGACGGATTTAGATAAAATTTGGAACGAAGATAGCTGGTACCCTAGATTGAAACATAGGCTACTTTCTATCCCGGAAAACTGCACAGTTCCCGAGGGATAGCGATAAACATGTCAATTACAAATTCTACGCAGACGAAGTCGCGGGCAGAGGCTAGTATTATAAATGTGAAAGTAATAACTCTGTAACGCTTTCACGCCTTAACTACTGAACCGATTTTAATGAAATCTGGTACAGTGATAGTTTCAGTCCCAGGAAAAGACATAGGATAGTTTTTACGGAAAATCGCATAGTTGAATTTTGACAATAAATGTGTTTCTTCTTCTTCTTCTAAGGCCACATTTAGCAAGACTGTGGGCGTATAGGTGGAAAGGGTAAACAAAATAGTGATGGGTTGCTAGCCACGTCGCCTATAACATGATTTCTATCACAGCCCTGCTAAATTATTCCGGAATAACTCGGAGAACTTTTATTCATATTCTGACAACCGGGAATGAAGCTATATAATCCTCTATAGACTGACCGCTTAACTGAGTCCTCGTGCGGGTACAGGGGCGCGGGGTGGGACGACAAAGGGGACCGAGAGCGGTGCGAGCGGGGAGTGCGCCTGCCCGCACCTCTCTCGGCCTCCTTTGTCGCTTACCCCGCGCCCCTGTGCCGCGCGGACGAGGACTCAATTAAACGGAAGGTCCATAGCTTCAGTCAGGGTCACTAAACCACTGCTATCCGATAGTTGAAGAACTCTTGGTCAGTACTTTCATTATAGTATTAGTAAGCATAAAACAGATAGGTCAAGAAACGAGTGAATAATCTTCATTACTCCTCTCTATAATAAATAAATCCGCCTTTTATAGCTTCCTTCTCCGATAAATATCGGCCAAGCGCGAGTCAAGAAGTAAGTTTTTGTTAAAATTTTTGTTAAAATGTTGCTGTGCCCTGACAGGGTTATGCTGGAACTGAAATTATTATATATTTATCATGTTGTAAGACCCTACTGCAATAAATAAATGAATATGAATAAGATTAAGCACGAAGGCTTCTATTCGTTCCGTACCATACATAAATTATATAAATCACGTCTCTATCCCTTACGGGATAGACAGGGCCTAAGGTAACTAGACCTAAAGGCCACGTTTAGCATGATTATGAGCGTATAGGTGGAAAGGGGAATAAAAATAGTGTAGGGTTGCTAGCCGCTTCGCTTATAGGATCATTTCCTAAGTTATTCGCCCGGTCCCTCGATGGGCTCTTACCATCTGCACGGGAAGAGAAGCAACTGGTACATTCTATATTTTTTCTTTGCTCCCAGACTAGGGGCCTTACCGTGACGTCCTAATTCCGACTCCTGGCCCCTGGGGCCGTACCATGACGTCTTAATGCGATTCAGTTCAGGTTCGCTCGCTGTCAGATTCATACTAAAAGTGACAGCTAAAACTTGAACTGAGTCGGAATTAGGACGTCATGGTAAGGCCCCTGCATAGAAGTAATTGATAATACGTTATTTTTAACTTTGTTTTCAATCCAAGTATATTCTACAAAAAACAAACAGCAAAAAAACGGATAAAAATGAAGTGTTTATTTAGGTTATTCTGTCTGACAAACTGTGACAATCAAGGTTCAAAAACAGACGCATAAAAAGCGGTGGAGCCCTATTAGGGTCTAATTGGAACCCTGGTAATACGGAACTCTGAAAACTAAAAGCAAAGCACAATAAATTACTATTGCTATCGCGTTCGAAAGCTAACTGGGGCACTCTGATAAAAGCTTTGAACTTTTATCTATAGCTTTACATGTATAAAACGTCTGCCGCTTGTCTGTCAGTGCGTTTTTATATAGTCGAGTGGTGTGGTGAGTCGATTGAGATTGGTTGATCATTGTAATGATTAAAGTTAAGTATAAATAAAAAATACGTTTTTAGTTGTTTATAAAAGAGCGTTCATTACGCCGAAGAAGAGCGGAGATTCTAATTCATAGATAGACATAATTATAGTGCTTATACCATTTATAATTTATTTGTACAATTGATTATTTTAATAAATTATTTGATTATTTGATTTGAGATATTTATGCAGAAACTTGTGAATAAATATTTCTTTTACCCTATCTTAGAACCATAATTTGACATAATTTAAAAAAAACATGATTCATACCTCATCGTTATTTTAGAGACCTAAAAATTCTGTTAATAAAAAATACAAAAAGATATTCATAGACGATTCTTAGACTACTTTAAGAGGGTGCATCCGTGCTGAGCTCGCAACATCGCATTTTTGGAGATTTTTTGTGATTATTTCACAAAAATTAAATGAAAGTATCAAATATCTGTCTGTAGTGCACTTCGTTTTTAGTGTATTAATGTGTCCAATGCAATGATTAATGGTGATGGACTTTTATTTTCGTATTAAAACGATAAAATACTATATCTCGTTTAATATTAAAATAAAAGTCCATCACGATGAATTATTGCATCAGACACATTAATACACTAAAAACGAAGTGCACTACAGACGGATATTTGATACTTTCATTCAATTTCTGTGAAATAATCGCAAAAAATCACCAAAAATGCGACGTTGCGAGCTCAGCACGGATGCACACTCTTAATGCACAATAATGCACATACTGTCATATTAAAGGAAACTTTCATGCTGTAGGCTTATTGTTTAACTCGCTCGCAATCGCCATCGTGTTCATTTTGACAGTTCATGTATGGGCTGACAATTGGCATCGGAATCAGCTAGCTGTCACATTCATACAAGAACTGTCAAAATGAACACGATGGCGATTGCGAGCGAGTTAGACAATAAGCCTACAGGTCTGGAAGCAAAAAAAAACATAGTATCTACCAGTTGCTTCTCTTCTCGCGCTATGGCAAAATTCCATCGAGGGATATTAGGCGAAAATCTTAGGAATCATGCTATGGGTGATGCGGCTAGCAACCCATCACTATTTTGATTCCCCTTTCCACCTATACGCCCAAAATCATGCTAAACGTGGCCTTTAGGATTACCTTAGGCTTTGTCTACTGCGTAAGGGATAAAGGTCCGACCACACTGCCGCGTATACGCAGTGACGTGTCGTATGCGTCACGTTTTCTCACCGTTTCTAAGACGTTATTTACGTATGTACCAATGTGTCACCGGCCTTATTGTTTGTGGAATAACGGTGTATACATGTCATTTCGATGTCGTGGTAACGTACATATAATAATAATCTAACTAATATTATAAATGCGGAAGTTTGGATGGATGGATGGATGGATGTTTGTTTGTTACTCAATCACGCCAGAACGGCCTAACGAATATGGATGAAATTCGGCACATAGATAGAGAAAAGTCTGGAATAGCACATGGCTACTTTTTATCCCGGAAAATTCCCACGAGATAGCAATAAACGAATTCTTTGCAGACAAAGTCGCAGGCAACAACTAGTAAATAATAAATATCATGGGACAAATTACACCAATTTCCTAACCAAGCAAATCTTGTAATATTACCAGGCAACGGATAAACATACTTATATTATAGTGTAGATAAATAAATACTTGAATAGGTCAACATCCATGACTCGGGTAGAAACATTCGTATTTATCATACAAATGCCTGCCCCTAGGGATTCGAACCCGGAACCTCTAGCTTCATAGTCAGGGTCACTTACCACTAGGCTATCCGGTCGTCATATAGTTACGCCTTTGACTGTACCTACAGTCCGTCAGCTTTTAAAATGACATTCGGGTTTATCTTGCTGTCTCACTCACTCTTATGGGCTTGATACTTAAATGGCATTCTTTGGGCCACTTGCACGGACCAGGGTTAACGATTTAACCCCGTTAGACGCTAACCCGGGGCTAAGTAGTGTCAAAATATACGGAACTGTCAAACCTAACCCCGAGTTAGCGATTTAATTTTTTAACTCTGGACTGTGCAAGTGGGCTCAGGAGATCACGATGCGTAACGCTTTGGCGTGAGCAAAGTCGCGTCATTTGTAGGATCACTTACGGATTTAGACTGTGTGTAGTAAAGTATCAGTACGTAAATGTCCTGATTCCGACTCTCTATTTATAGTTTCCATTGACGTGGATTTCGAAAGTAAACACATGTTTACGACTCCTGGTTAACTTGTAAGGAAAACTGATATATTATTTATTTACAGTGGTAGTGGTAAATTGGTTTGATTTATATCGTGGTTATAGTCCGGGCAATGAAGTGTTACACTGTATTTTTGAAGTGAAAACTTCTTTACTGGGGTAAAAAATGTTAAACTCGCGTCAGGCCTAAGACGGAGGGAGAGTTTAAGTAGGTAATGTAGAGCTGCCTTGAGGAGGCACTTTAAACTAGTACGGGGATTCAAATAGAATTCGGCCTATAAGAACTGGGGGTGCTGAAGGCCTATGATTTGAGTTAAGAGGCTGACAACACCTAATTTTGTTGAAATTGATGTTATTTAAGCACTTTTTTAAGAAAAACTACACACAAAAAAAATACAAAAAAATTATATTGATAATTTTCGTCATATTTCAAACACGATAGACGGACTCGATACATAATTGAGCAAAATCGGCTCGATAGAAAATAATTGCAAAGATTGGTCTTATAATCATCATTAAACGGTTCTATGTCTTTATTTTTTCGACGTATGGGTCTGCAATTAAAAACATGAAGCCAAAATATTCATACCTACACGGCTAACGAGTCATATTTCACAAATAATCCATACTTTTTTTTATTTCTTCTTATTTGTGTCTTATTTGCAAGATTTTAGACGCGCGCCAAGCTGCCGGAATAGTTTCTTCTCTTTCACTCACAGGCACGCGAACCGTATGTGCGAAGAGTGGCGCTGCTCAAGGTCATTTGCTGTTGACAGCGCCTTAAACTACCACAATACGTTTGAATATTTTTTATTTCGCTTTGGAAAATAAACATTAAATATACAAAATGGGTTGCATCGGCAAGCCAAGCGATCTGACCGTGCTCTCGAAATCCGAAAAACAAATATTTTAAATCATCGAACGAGCGTTCGATGTATGGATTTCAATCGCACCGACGAACCAGCCAGTCCGACAAACCAGCCAGTTCGCAGATTCGCATGCTACCTCACAGTACCTACCAGGATATCAGATCCTCTAAGAGCTTATTTTGAAATACGAATGAAACTAGAGTCGCGTTTGATTTTTGAAGTGTACTCTGATTTCCAACAAGATGGAGCGACGACCTGATCAGGATCGCGGGATCGCGGTGGATGCGGAAGGCACAGGACCGGTCCGAGTGGAGAGCCTTGGGGGACGCCTATGTCCAGCAGTGGACGTCTTTCGGCTGATATGACTTTATCGCTTTAACGTATTTGCGTTTGACCTAGTGGTATAAGGTGTGGAATAACAGTGTGTTATCTCATGTGACCGCAGTTAAAATCTCGTGTATTTTTTTTCTTTTTGCGCGAGTGTGCGTGTGTAGTTTTCACTTCTGCCGGCACTCCCGGAATGCTAACCGGTGTTTTTTTTTGTTAATAGGTTATTTCGGTAAAATTTTGCAGATTTTTGAATCACGTCAAGTAGTGGGTTTGACTTGTGGTGTCATCATCTTCAGCTCACACACTCCTTTTAAGGCGCTGTCAACAGCAAATGACCTTGAGCAGCGCCACTCTTCAAAGTGAACCGCGACAAGGGTGGGACTAAATTAATCAAAAATTTAAATAATATTATATCTTATTATACAGCGTGTATTTTTTATACAACCTAAAACTTTACAAGTTCTTAGAAGAGGCCCTAATGAATATGTTTTTCTATAAATTATTTAAAATCTACGATATTTTTTTCCTTATAAAATAATTCAGCACGGAATGTACCTATCTCATTTTTATTCGCAATTAGCTACGTGACGTCACAACTGTCACAAGTGTTAACTTTCATTTACTGTCATTGTGTCAAATAAGTGTAGGTAGGTACGCAATACATTGCTGCTCGAATTTTTTTCAAAAATTAATTACGCTCTTTTAGTTAATACTAAACTAGCTGTTGCCAGCATTCATTTTGCATTCGTCTGCAAAGAATTCGTTTATCGCTATCCTGAGGGAACTACGCAATATACCGGGATAAAAAGTAGCCTATGTGCTATTCCAGACTTTTCTCTATCTATGTGCCGAATTTCATCCAGATCCGTTGGGCCGTTCTGGCGTGATTGAGTAACAAACAAACATCCATCCATCCATCCATCCATCCATCCATCCATCCATCCATCCATACTTTCGCATTTATAATATTAGTTAGATTAGATTAACAATTAGTTTTAATATCGGTTCATAGTACTAAAATCTAGGTCTGATTACAGTTTGTCGCTATATTAACAATACACACTGTATAATTATGTATGTCTAATACTCAAAAAAATGCAAGTAACCTATGACTCAAACTAAAACTGTACAAACCATTACACTCTCCGATCATTTTCGAACGACACACTTTAAAGCTTACATTGAACTTTCCTACCCATAAAATGTGAAACTTACGCCCCATGTTAGTCTATTTTAATAACTCCATATTGTAATACTAAACGATAATGCATGCCGCGTCTAGACGGCGACCTCTGGCTTTACGATCTCGGTACGTGCTTCTACACCCTCTTTATAACCAATATTATGGCCTCTTACACTCTCGAGCGAACGCTCGAGCTCGCGAACGCTCGTGCTCGCGAACGCTCGAGCTCGCGAACGCTCGAGCTCGCGAACGCTCGAGCTCGCGAACGCTCGAGCTCGCGAACGCTCGAGCTCACGAATGGCTGGGCGAGCGACCTCGCAAAGCATACGTATTTGTTATTAAAAGCGTCTAGTGGAAATTTTTTGACATAAATTTAATCAAATGCGATCGATATATATCTTGGGACAATTGACACCAATTGACCTAGCCCCAAACTAAGCAAAGTTTGTAATATGGGCGCTAGACAACGGATAAACATACTTATATAGATAAATACATATTAAACATCCAAGACTCGAGAACAGTCATTCGTATTTTCATAGTTACAAATATCTGCTCTGACCGGGGATCGAACCCGGGACCTCAAGCTTTATAGTCAGGTTCTCTAACCACTAGGCAATTCGGTTGTCGAATGAACGGGGATTGCGACCAATTTTTTAAATGTGACACATGAATTCGCAGGCAACAGCCAACACAAATACAGTTATGCAGTGCTTCTAGTTTCTTAATGTATTTGACAGTTGAATGAAAAAGTAGAGCGAGTAGTTTGGACAGAGTGATGCTCGATGCAGCTTTTGCACTCGCTCTCGATGTTACTAACAACATCATTTTTCATTCATGTTTATTCAGAACACGGCAATTGTCAAATATATGAAGAAACTAGAAGCTCTGTAATAAATTGACTACAAATCATATAAAATGCTAAAATGGTTTAGCGTGTCTTAGCAAACAAAAGACTGATTATAGTAATTAAATTACCTACTAATACCACGTACGCCCATATCTTTGACACGGGGCGATCTTTTCCAATTGTCAATCGCATTCACGTTCAGCGTGAGTGTGGTAGAGCCATTAGTGTTGCGACACAAGAATTATTATAGGAAGGAATTTGATAAGATTTCATGAGACTGGATGATTTTAATTGGAATACATACATACATTACACATATATACATTGATAAATAAGACAAGATATTTATTAATCATCATCATCAAGTTTGAGGTCCCAAGATCAAGAGCTTGAGGATCAAGAATACGGCCGGGGCAGATTATTCATCATCATAATCATCTCCAGCCTATATACGTCCCACTGATGTGCACAGGCCTCCTCTCAGAATGCGAGGGCTTGGGCTATAGTTCCCTCGCGGGCCCAGTGCGGATTGGGCACTTCACACACACTAAGTACCTACCTACAAGCTTTACTTAGTTTGGGACAAAATCAATTGATATTTACTTTTTATTTAAATCATTCACTTTGTTTTCGTGGCACAATATTGAAGAAATCAATATTACTTGATAACTTAGCTAAAAACATAATGTATGGTTCTACCACGATTAGTGTTGTTCGCATATCGATAACTAGCTTTTTCCCGCGACTTCGTCCGCGTAGACTTCATTTATTGACAAATAGCTTTTAGCCACGGCTTCGCTTGTGTGTACCAGGAGTATTTCAATCCCGTTTTTTTCCCGTTCCCGTAAGAATTTCGTGAAAATGCTCTCTTAATGCTCCCTACACTCCCCAAAGAACTCACTTGCCAAATTTCAGCTTTCTACGACCAGTAAAACGAAAAATCCCGTTTTTTCCCGTTCCCGTGGGAATTTTGGAAATTCCTCTCTTAATGCTTCTTTATACTCTCCAAACAACCTAAATGCCGAATTTCAGCGTTCTACAACCAGTAAAACGAAAAGTTCCGTTTTCCCGTTCTCGTGGGAATTTTGAAAAATGATCTTTTATAGCTTCTCTACACTCTTCAAGCAACCTACATGCCAAGTTTCAGCTTTCTACGACCAATAAAATGAAACATCCCGTTTTTTCCCGTTCCCGTGGGAATTTTGGAAAGTCCTCTCTTAATACTTCTCTACACTCCCCAAGCAACCTACATTTCGAACTTCAGCTTTCTACAACCAATAAATCGAAAAGTTCCGTTTTTCCCGTTCCCGTGGGAATTTCAGGAAATTGTCTCTTAGTGCTTCCCTACACTCATCAATCAACCTACATGCAAAGTTTCAGCTTTCTACGACCAGTAAAACGAAAAATCCCGTTTTTCTCGTTCCCGTGGGAATTTTGCAAAGTCCTCTCTAAATGCTTCTCTACACTCCCCAAGCAACCTACATGACGAATTTCAGCTTTCTACAACCTGCACTGCAGTATAACAAAAAATCCCGTTTTTTCCCGTTCATTTCCGTCAGAATTTTGGGAAATCCTTTCGTAGTGCTCCCCTATACTCCCCAAGGAACCTGAAGGCCAAATTTCAGTTTTCTACGATCATTAAAACGAAAATTCGATCCCGTAGAACTGAATATAAATCTCGTTTTTTCCTTATCCTGTTGGAATTTTCGAAAATCCTTAAAACTGTTTTTTACTATCATAATCACCAACTTCTATGCCAAATTTGAAGTCTAGTGTTTATAGTTCATAGGATTTCCTTGAACTGAACATATAAATCCCGTTTTTTCCTTATCCCGTGAGAATTTCCAAAAATCCTGAAATTATTTTCTTAGTTTTGTAATCATCTACTTGTGTACGAAATTTGAAGTCTATATTTATTAATTAAGTATAGTTACTGAGATAGGGTCACTCGGAATCGAATATAATAAATCCCGTTTTTTCCCGTTCCCGTGGAAATTTGTGTGTGTGTGTGTGTGTGTGTGTGTGTGTGTGTGTGTGTGTGTGTCAGGTAGGTATGTGTGTTGTTGTTTTCGTAATCAGCGACCCGATAAACCGTACAAACAATACTACCCACTATAATATAATAATAATAATACCCACGTTGATTTTCAGATTTTGTCACCCCCTATCCCCTTTTAGGGGTTGAATTTTCAAAAAACCTGAAACAGGTATTTACTCATTTATCGTTAGGATTACTCCTGTGAAGTTTCGAATAAAATAGTCTAACTAATCTTGTTTCTCCATACAAACTTTGGACCCCCATTTAACCCCTTTAGAGGTCGAATTTTGAAAAATCCTTTCTTAGTGCACCCCTAGACCTTATAAGGAACCTACGTGCCAAATTTGGAATCTCTAGAACCAGCGGTTTGGGCTGTGCGTTGATATGTCAGTCAGTCAGTCAGTCAGTCAGTCAGTCAGTTTCTTCTTTTATATATTTAGACTGGTATCGGTATTGTTGGACACCTGAAGGTGCTTACTACTCTTTACTTAATAAATCAAATTTAAGACTTTTTGAGCTCTTTAATGCGTAGTGAGTGACACAACAACGTAAAAATCCACACTGAAATAATAAAACAAAATCTAAAAAGTATAAAAAAAACCATAAAATCCATAAAAAGGTTGGCTGTCGACAACAGGTGTTGTTTTATCATTGTTAGCTCGTGATAATGAAGGGAACCTCAACTCTATCCCCCTTAAAGTATGGATGGATGGATGTTTGTTTGTTACTCAATCACGCCAGAACGGCCCAACGGATCTGGATGAAATTCGGCACATAGATAGAGAAAAGTCTGGAATAGCACATAGGCTACTTTTTATCCCGGAAAATTGCGTAGTTCCCGCGGGATAGCGATAAACGAATTCTTTGCAGACGAAGTCGCTGGCAACAGCTAGTCGTCGTTCAATATAGGCTTCTACTAACTTAGCAATCGTTTGTCCTTATCTGTGAAAGGTAAATGTCAAAGTGACAAATAAACACAAACGATTACTAAGTTAGCAAAAGCCTATAGTGCGTTTCTTCATCTGTAGGTATTCACAACGACATTTTTTGCAAATAAATATTCTTATTCTTATTCTTATTATAAATAACGGGGTAAGTAAGTATGTTGCAGCCGGCAATTGATATTTTCATTTGAATGTTAAAGTAAGTACTGTCCATTGCACTTCCATTTCCATGTTACTTCTGTAGAGGAATTAATCGATTGACTTCACGCATTCCCGAGGAAAACGGTATTGACAGACGGACGGACAAAGTGATCGTATACTGGATTTTTTCCGTGTGAGATGCAGAACCCTAAAAAAAGTTTTATTCACGGCACCACGCAATGACTAAACAGATTTCATCGATAGGTATCGATTATAATATATGCTTGCCAAACTGTAATGCCCTGCTTGACCCTGAGCAGAATATAACCTATAGTCAAGTCCAATCCATTCTAACGTCCATGTAAACAAACCATTGTTATCTGGATCAGAGATTGTCATTATAAATATCATTCCTGGCGCAGATTGTCCATCGCCAACGCGGCATCGCGGCGAGCGTGATGGCCACCTTGCGCCCAGAATGATGCGGAATTTTCCGGGATAAAAACTATCCTATGTCCTTCTCCAGGACTGAAACTATCCGTATTCCAAATCTCAACGAAATCGGTCAAGTGGTTTAAGAGTGTAAAGGTAATAAACAGAGAGACCGAGTTAATTTCGCATCCTACTAATCCTACTAATATTATAAATGCGACAGTTTGTGACGATGTGACGATGTGAGTGAGCGAGTGTGTATGTTTGTTCCTTCTTCACGCTAAAACGACTGACGGATTTGAATAAAATTTGGGACGAAGATAGCTGGTACCCTAGATTAAAACATAGGCTACTTTTTAACCCGGAAAATTGCATAGTTCCCGCGGGATAACGATAAACATGTTAAATCATTGCTAATTCTACGCGGAAGAAGTCGCGGGCAGAAGCTAAGACATAATAAGACAAGTGGGGATTTAAAAACTATCGATACCATCGATGTTACAGTCATGTGTACACAACACTACCACCATAAAAGTTAAGTCGATACTTATGGCAGGTAAATCGGCGCAAATGGCATTTTAATGTGCCATACTTTATCCTGATCGCCGCGGCATGTATCGGTGATGCTATACGGGACTGTTTTACGACTTTGCTTTCGCCGATGCCGTGGGGATATTTGGTTTCTTTCTTGGTCACTTTGGTTTTAATAAACGATTTGAAAAAAGGTCAGTATGCTTAGTGTAGGTTTTCGGTCACAAAATACGTCTCGAACGCGTTTGCGTTAAAATGTCAAATACTATGGGAACAGTTTGTTGCCGTTTCGATCCGCAAGTGGCGCTGCCAATTTTTCCATAGTAATTGAGACGTTTACGTGAACGCGTTCGAGACGTTTTTTTGTGTGAAAACTTACACTAGAGGCTCAGGAGCTACCACAGTCGCTTACGTGCCAAGTTCTATTCAGCGTAAGGGACAGAGCTATATGGCTGTATAACTGTGCTGCTTGGCATATTGTTATGCTGGCGTTGATATGACGATTACCTACCTACATCAAGCGGTGTTTGCGCGTAGGACAGATATCTTATCTATGACAATGGTAGTTAATTCGCTTATTGATCGCCCCGTCTGGAACTTTACTTATCATTTTTAGCTGACAAAGGCGAAGCGAGGGTTTTGTGTTTATAATCAAAATTCATACTAAAAGTGACACTAAAACTTGAACTCAGTCGGAATTAGGACGTCATGGTAAGGCCCCAGAGCGTATGCGCTTTTAAAATTCAAAACTGTAAAGTTGGAGCAATAAAAGCCTTCCTTTTTAACTAGATCGCAGAGCGGTCCCGATTTGTTCCGCTCACTCCAGTTTTAACCTAGATTTCCTAGGTATTGGAAAATGTATAACGGCTAGGTCACGACTGTGCGCTACCAGCGATGAATGCCATTTTTGGGGTTCCACACCTCTAAAGGAAAAAGCGGAACCCTTATAGGATCACTTTGTTGTCTGTCCATCCGTCCGTCTGTCAAGGCCCTTTTTCTGAGGAACGCGTGGATACTCAGATCTACTGTAACGTCTAATGGAGCTGTGAAAAAATCAAAGTTCTAAGCCAACGCAATCAAAAGATACAACCGTTTATGCTGCAAATTTAAGCAAATTTTCGAAACTCACAAGGGAATCAAAACCTACAGGGTACTTCCCGTGAACTTAGAATCTTGAAATTTGGCACGAAGCAACGTCTCGTAGCACAGATAAAGGAAAAATTGCGAAAACCGTAAATTTTCTACAGGTTTGTACGGAACCCTCGGTGCGCGAGTCCGACTCGCACTTGGCCAGTTTTTTTTAACCTCCGATACCAAAATAGAGAGAGACCTTTAAGCGATCGGTCTATATAGCTATGCTGAGAAAATGCGATGTGCCGCCATCGCGCGTACTCGTGCTTGGGCCTTATTGGTCTAGATTGAAAACGGATTCAGCTCGGTTTGCGCTTTGAAAATTGAAGTACAAAATAAAGCGAACGAGACATTCTGCTGATTGTATAGCGTCTATCGCTCCTGCCGCCAAGCAGTGCAGTATTCCGGTTTGTGGAGTCAGACAACTGGTGATATTACTGGCACATGCATGAGGTATTATTAGTCTTCTAAGCTGACAACGCATCTCTCTCAACGCTTTCAATTTTAATCGGGCAAAAAAATACCCTAAGTTTTTCTTATTTTGTTACTATATTTTCCACACACTTTAGTATGACATTATGGGAAAAGAAAAATGTATGAAAATTTCGGGATTTTTTTTTCTCTCCTACAGGGACGGAAAGAGCTCGTGATTCTAAATGGAAAATGCAATAATAAAAATTAAGGCGGTGGCATTTTTGAAGTGGAAACTTCTTTTTCATGGGTAAAAAATGTTAGACTCACGTCAGGCGTAAGACGGAGGGAGAGTTAAAGTACCAGGATATCAGGATCCTCTAAGAGCTATTTTGAAATACGAATGAAGCTAGAGTCGCGTTCGATTTTTGAAGTGTACGTTAATTTCGTCGTTTTAACGTATGTACGTTTGGCCTAGTGGTATAAGGTGTGGAATAACAGTGTCCACTCAGGTGACTGCAGTTCAAATCACGTGTATTTTTTTTTTTTTTTTGCGCGAGTGTGCGTGTGTGTAGTTTTCACTTCTGCCGGCACTCCCGAAGTGCTACCCTGTGTTTTCTTTTTGGTGAATTGCTCATTTACCTACCATAAAATTATCTGCTACCCAATGGTAATTTATGTATTAGTAGTATTTATTGTCTTTATCACAAACGGAGTCTCTTGGCACAAGAGTTTGTCTGTCCGTTGATGAGTCAGTCAAGACATTTATATTTATACTAGCTGTTGCCAGCGACTTCGTCTGCAAAGAATTCGTTTATCGCTATCCCGCGGGAACTACGCAATTTTCCAGGATAAAAAGTAGCCTATGTGCTATTCCAGACTTTTCTCTATCTATGTGCCGAATTTCATCCAGATCCGTTGGGCCGTTCTGGCGTGATTGAGTAACAAACAAACATCCATCCATCCATCCATACTTTCGCATTTATAATATTAGTTAGATTGAGATGTATGTTTTATGTGTGTGTAGTTCCACAAGAGACGTGTTAGGGTTGTTTACCTAATCAGTGTTATGGCAGTTGTTGAGACAACTTCGAGCTGTACTGTTGGAAACTCGGACCAACAGGAAATTAGGCCACTATTGGTTACATACAAATATTACGTATACGTTGTTACTATTATATAAATTTGAGAAAATCTGTGAAAGTTAACAACTTTGCCCGAGGCAAAATCGAAGGGAATTTCAGTACCTTTTAACCCTCGACGCAAAAGGAGTGTTATATAATAGGTTTGATGTCGATGTGTTTGTGTGTGTGTGTGATGCGATTTTTTTCACCCAAAAGCCAGTTTTCTTGCAGTGGTTCTTAGCCACATTTGGTAAAAATCAGTCCAGTAGTTTTAAGAGTATCAGCTCAATTTCAAAGTGATATAAGGCATTTTTCGCAGAAAATCCTACTATCTAATCTAACTAATATTATAAATGCGAAAGTAGGTATGGATGGATGGATGGATGGATGGATGTTTGTTTGTTTGTTACTCAATCACGCCAGAACGGCCCAACAGATCTGGATGAAATTCGGCACATAGATAGAGAAAAGTCTGGAATAGCACATAGGCTACTTTTTATCCCGGAAAATTGCCTAGTTCCCGCGGGATAGCGATAAACGAATTCTTTGCAGACGAAGTCGCTGGCAACAGCTAGTACATATAAATTTGAGAAAATCTGTGAAAGTTAACAACTTTGCCCGACGTCAAATCGAAGTCAATTTCAGTACTTTTTAACCCTCGACGCAAAAGGAGTGTTATAGGTTTGACGTTGATGTGTGTGTGTATGTGTGTGATGCGGTTTTTTTCATCCGAAAGCCAGTTTCCTTGCCATCTTAGCCACATTTGGTGATAGTCCAGCAGTTTTATGAGTATCAGCTCTATTTCAAAATGATATAAGGCATTTTTCGCATAAAATCTTACTAATATTATAAATGCGAAAGTTTGTGACGATGTGACGACGTGAGTGAGTATATACGCTAAACCGACAGGACGGATTTAGATAAAATTTGAAACAAAGATAGCTGGTACCCCAGATTAAAACATAGGCTACTTTTTATCCCGGAATATTGTATAGTTCCCGCGGGATAGCGATAAACATGTCAAAGCTCGTAGCTGCCTAGTGTAATTTTAATTCTACGCGGACGAAGTCGCGTGCAGAAGCTAGTTACTCAATAAATGCGTAGGAGTTTAAAAAAAAAAAAAACATTTTGTGTGCGTTTTGTGTGGCAATAGAGGAGGGAGGGCTTGCATGCAAAACGTATATATTTCGCACAAGCTTGGTTATCTTGCACGTAAGTAGCGGAGTAGCAAGTTAATATTTTGTGTTCATTACAGACAATAGTACCTTAAACCGAGAAACATGTATGAAGAGATTGATGAATGTGTCTGAAGCAAAACAAGTATGTCAGGATCGTAACAAGTGGAACAAAGTGGTATCTCCCAAATTCTACGAGAAAGAGGCGTGATGGTACATATGTGTGCATCTCTTTCTTGTCTTTCTATATTTTTAAGCTCTTCATTTGCTTTAAGTGACAACCAAGCCAAAAAGTCAATCTTTTGTAAAATCAAAATTCTACGAGCAATCTTATCTGAGCGCAAAATTGCCTCTTCGACATTTATTTATTATTTATGGGCAAAGTTGCCAAAGTCGTGGTGATAAGGACAAGACCGCGAAAGCGAGACGTCACGGGTTCAAAGCCCGTATTGATTTATTGCATTGTATTTTTCTTTTAGTTCTGTCTACTATCACTTCCATGCTAGTCTGGGAGGGGAGCAAAGAAAAAACATAGAATGGATCAGTCCATTCCGGTCCAGTCCGCGCAGATGGTAAAAGCCCATCGAGGGCATGGGCGAAAATCATAGGAATCATGTTATAGGCGATGCGGCTAGCAACCGATCACTATTTTGATTCCCTTTCCACCTACACCCACAATCATCCTAAACGTAGCCTTTAGGTCTTTACCTTAGGCCCTGTCTACCCCATACGGGATAAAGACGTGATTTCAGTGTCGTTTAATCGTGTTACCAGCATCAACGTAAAAATTGCATGGGTGGGATTTCTTTGCTCCTAAGTATCGTCTTAAGTCGTATTTTCCTGTTAGTACATTATTATTTTTTTCTTTTTTTATGTGAATAGGAAGGCAAACGAGCTAGTGGGTCACCTGATGGTAAGCGACCACCACTGCCCCTAGACACCCGCAACCCCGGAGGGATTGCAGATGCGTTGCCAACCTAGAGGACTTAGATGAAATGCCTCTTGTGCCCGTAATTTCCCCAGCTGTTTTACTCTCCACACTGGAACACAGCACAAGCACTGCTGCTTAGCGGCAGGATTAGCGAGTAAGATGGTGGTAGCGATCCGGACGGACCTTGCACAAGGCCCTACCACCCGCAAAACATTATAATTGTTTAGGATACGTTCGCCTGGCAACATTATCTGCTCTAAGTAAAAAATATTAAAAAAAAAAAGTTTAGTTGTCTACCTTCGTTCGTTTATGAAAGGCTTGTCGTGTCGGTTTTCGGCGTATTTCCACGCAAATTATATATCGGTCGAGATTAATACTTATTTTAGTGTAAAATCACGTGTGAACGCTGAGGAAGGCTGATCCGTTGGAGGGAGTACTGTTCTTGTTGTATTTCGGTATTTGTGCTGGTTAACGGTAACCTTTATTGGAGGTAAGTTCGAACAAGCCGAAGATCTAGGGAGCCTACGCCAGCTAATACAGCCGAAATCTGCATCATCATCTGCAGACCTTCGAGGTGAGTGCTTCAAACAACTGATATAAGCCTATTTTTCGTTTCGCGTTGCAAAATCTTTCGTATTTGTTTTTATTAAATTTAGTCCAAAGATATTCGTTTACAGTCCGCTTAAATTATCGTTTTCGTATTCTAAACAATAATGGTTCAGTATGCTTAGTGCAAGTTTTCGATAACAAAATACGTCACGATAACGTTTGCGTTAAACTGTCAAATACTATGAGGAATTTTAGTTGCCATTTCGATCCGCAAGTGGCGCTGCCAATTATTCCATAGTAATTGAGACGTTTACGTGAACGCGTTCGAGACGTTTTTATATGCGAAAACTTACACTAGAGGCTCAGGGTAACACCCTGTAGATTAACATGGCGCGATGAGTCAGACTCAATCAATCTCTGAAGGCAATGAACTATAAGTGCGTTCAGATGTATCTGGACTATAGTATACTAGTTTTTATTTATAAACCAGCTTCTGCCCGCGACTTCGCTTAGAATCAGCAATTAAATAAATAAATAAAATAAATAAATATTAGGGAATAATTCACACAAATTGACATAGTCCCAAAGTAAGCGCTAGTAAGGCTTGGGTTATGGGTACTAGACAACGATATACACACTTATATATAGAAATACATACTTATATAGATAGAGAACATCCATAACCCAGGAACAAATATTCGTGCTCATCACACAAATATATTTATGCCCTTACCAGGATTCGAACCAAGGACGCTTGCTTCGCAGGGAGGGTCACTACCAACTAGGCCAACCGCGTCGCGGGAACTTCGGAATTTTCCGGGATAAAAGTAATCTATGTTTAATCTAGGGTATCAGCTATCTCTGTTCCAAATGATTCAAATCCATCCAGTCGTTTCAGCGTGAAGAAGGAAAAAACATACTCACTCACTCACATCGTTAGTAGGATAGTTAATAGGATTATACAAAATTAACAACTAGCTTCTGCCCGCGGCTTTGCTTACGTAAATACTGATTATTCCATCCCGAAAAAATGGGGGTAATAGTTGCCTGTGTTATTCTAGCTATAATACTAAATTTTACCCAAATCCGTCCAGCCGCCTTAGCGTGACAAGCACACAAACTTTCACGTTTAAGATATAAGATTCAAAAGTTAAACAAAATGTACCGAACGTTGAACATCCAAAACCAAAAAAAGAAGAAAAAAAGGAAAAAGAAAAGAAGAAGTAGAGTGAAGTAGGTAATTGTATGGGCAATAAATGCATTTTTTTTTAGAGAGATGTCAGAATCATAGCAAGTGGAACAAAGTAGTATCTGCCTACCCTTATGGGAAAGAGGCGTGACTGTATGTCTGTATGTATGTAGTGGTGGCAATAACGGCTGTTTTGCAATAATGAATAACAGTGTTGTGTTATTCTCAAATAGCTTTTATTGTAAACTGTTGTCTGTTATCCTGTTATATTGCTGTTTTACAAAACGATAATGAACTTTATTATTAAATAATTGGTATACTTATTTCGTCGCGATCAATAAAAACGAACGGGAACAAAAGCAAAATAACGCTCTGTTACCTTGTTTGTTATTGTACTGACTGACAACAAACAGCAACAGCTTATAATGATACCAGCTCGCGCGTATAGCGCTATCTCTCGCACACACGTACTTGATTTGTTGCGCACTCGCTTGCGCTTCTATGGCAAGTGCGGCAACAGTGCGCGTATGAACAACATTGACAACAGACAACGAATAATGATAACAGGATAGTTGACGATTCGATAATGTGTTGTTCGTTGCGTGCAAATAATGAATTACGTTATCTGCTGTTGTAATAACGACCACCACTATATGTATGTATGTATTTTTTTTAAAGACAAAACAAGTATTTTTTTTAAAAGACGAAACAATAACCCTACGGTATCCTTAAAACGAAATTAAACGCAGAAAGAAACTAGTAAACCCACTTTAATTAAGTAGAGTGAAACAACCTACTAATAACGGGCAAGAGGCCCCCACCACCCATCCCCCGTCATAAATATTCATCTTTCCGGGATACCAACTTAAATAAAAGACGGCAGTAAACGAATAAGCCGATTGTGATTCAATATTTTTATGTGCAATATATACATACATACCGCCACGCCTCTTTCCTACAGAGGTAGGCAGAGACTACTTTATTCCACTGGCGATCCTGACACCTCATTCGCTTCATCCACATTCATCAATCTCTTCATACATGCTCGCCGGTTTCGGGTACTCTTGACCTGACTTATATGCCAAGTTGGTTAAATAGGGGTCTTATTCATAAACGCTCTATGGGCCTCTGCTAACTTAGTAATCGTTTTTCCTTATCTGTCACTTTGACATTTACCTTTCACAGATCCAAGGACAAACGATTACTAAGTTAGCAGAAGCCTAGAGCGTTTATGAATAAGTGGGTTTGTCACTTCACACTTCATGGACATCCGAAACAACAAATTTCAGATGGGTTGGCAGCCTAGAGGGCTGAGATAAAATACCTCACCGTACAATAGCGAAATTGAATTTTTTTGGGCAGTTTTTAATATGGCAACATTTTCGATTCAAGACGTTTAAGGGTTATTTGGAGAAAGGGACACTGGGTCATTTTGCAAACGGGACCTTGTGTCCCAAGCATATATTGTCTTATGGTGTTTACAAGAATGTTTTTACTCACTGACTATCTGTCAAAGATGTGTCCCAAAAGCGTAGCTGTAAAAAAATGGGCTTTCATTCTAAAAATCTAGGTAATGTCTACTTTCAATAATTAACCGAGACAAATAATAAACCTGAATCTGAAATAATTTATTTTAATTTTAAAGTGCTTTTATTTCATGCTTTTGCCCCTTGTGTTTCTGAACGCCACTTTTTATTATATTTCTGAAGTAAATATATGAACCGAAACAGATTGCGCTACGCATTGGAACCTTCAAATGTAGCTTCGGGTAATTAAATAAGCTACAGACATTTATGCGTCTGATTGTACTTTTACACAGAATTAACTGCGTGATTTAGGGCACATAAATTTCATGAAACATAAATTTTGTAGAGTTCTTTTGGTAAAGTCTTATATTACGGATGATAGCAAGGCGTCTAGTTCTAGAACAAAACTATTGATAAGAATGTAGTATAACGAGGATATTTATTTTCTTAATTAATTTAGCTCTTTTCACATGGAAAGTTTTTTGACAGCAACAAGAATTAAGGTCACGTATTCTTAAAAAAAATTACCTGTTTATAGTCCAATTCCTTGCAGCTCACAATCACTCATACTCACAACACAACCTTGGTCCAAAAAAAAAAACAATTAAGCCATAATTATAATCAGGCCGCCAAAAATGAAGCACCGCCGATTTGTCACCGAAATACGCACGTCTGCACTAGCCCCACGTTTGCACTAAAAATAAGCATTCCCGAACGCACTTTACCTATTTTTTTCTTTTTAAAAGTAAAAAAAAAATAAGTTACACTGTTGGTATAATTTTGTTGCTGGCTGGTTACGAATGGCCGTTAAAAAGTGTTATTTTTAAATTGGGAAGCGATGGCCGGGCGCGCGCGTCCGCGGAAAGCGGGCTCGGAATTCGTATTTAGGTTGGAATACGCGGGTTATGGCGCCACACAGACATGCGCAGAGCATTGTTGTACAGACAGTGGCAAAGGTTATGAGGAAGAGACGCGACACCACTTTGAGAGCTTTTAAGTATTCCTAGTGCTAAAAAGTACTTCTTGTCTTTTTGTTGTACACAGGCCAGATAGAAAATGAGAGAAGTGATCTTACGACTAAACATTGTAAGAGCGGGTTCGGATGTTCAATTATTACATTCACGCATCTGTGATATTTTCGAAATTCCGAGCCGAGGCTGAGGTTGCGTTATTTGACCTGCGTCTAGTTCCTCAAAAGTATTAAACATTTTACTACGTATCCGACACGCTAGCCAATTTTAATTATCGCGTCAAGAGGGAGACTTTTGACCATAGCTCTTGCAATTCATAATGGCAAAAGTAGATAAGCTTAATTTGTAATTGTTGGTTCGGGTGTTACGGTAACTTAGAGGACTGAAATGAGTGGACACGGGAAGTCACGACAAGAGCTATATACCAACTAACTGACAGTCGCCACGGACGCAGCCGCGGTAGATACACATTTTACAACTACCCACTTACATTACTAATAGTAATTAACTCGTATCTGCATACGTGTCAAAGTGTGCGTGTATCCGCATTCACTCACGCAGGCACGCGTATGCAACTATGCAGTAGGTACGCTTAGGTAGTGTAAGTGTTCGATAGCAAAATACGACTCGATAACGTTTGCGTTAAACTGTCAAATACTATGAGAACAGTTTGTTGTCGTTTCGTTCCGCTAGCGGCGCTGTAATTTTTCCCATAGTAATAGAGTCGTTTAACGCGAACGCGTTCGATACGTTTCTCGTGTCAGAAAAGTTTCGTTCACTAGAGGATCAGACGTGTTTACCACCCACAAATACAGTTCACTCGCCATCGTGAATTGCATGGGCTATCTATAATCTCGTATGGAACTTTACTATGGAATTGATCTCTGCCTACAGAGAAGTTAACCCTCTACGGTTTTCTACTCTATCCCAAACATACACACACATAGCCGCCCTGGCAGACTCGACGGCGTTTACGTACTAGCGCTGTTTACTGAAATACTTCCATGAGTCCGCCTGGGCGAACCGTGAACTTCCGCGGCTTCGGGCGGCTTCGGGCGACTTCGGGCGATATCGTGACTTCGGCAACTTCATAGTGGAAGTTGGAAGGCTTGGAAGTTCGATGACTGTATTTGGTATATTAATAGGAGGTAATTACTAATTAAATTAGTAGAACTTTTTTTGATGGTCGAGTTAGTGACACTACATACATAAATCACGTCTTTATTTCTTACGGGGTGGACAGAGCTTAGGGCAAGACCTAAAGGCTGCGTTTGGCATGATTGTGAACGTATAGGTGGAAAGGGGAATCAAAATTGTGATGGGTTGCTAGCCGCATCGCCTATAACTATAACAGGTACACATACCTAGTATAAATCAAGCAGTTTCAGTGGAGTCATGAATAAATAGATATACATACCTACATAATCTTTTAATCAATGAAAATGTAAGCGTTTCATCATCTTGGCGTCGAGATTTTGCTGTCATGAGCAATCATGCAAATATGGACCTTAATGCGTTCACCCAAGTCTCAACTTGCAATGGCAGTAGTAACAGCTGATCATCCGTCACTTGTTTCAGTAGGTACCTTGTTATTGGAAATTGAATTTTGAAAGGTAGAGAATAGAGTTATTTTTAAAGTGGTTTATGTCAGCAAAAAACGAACTAAAGAATAATGTCGTCCGTCTGTCTGTCTTAAGTGCAGAATCTAGAAATCTTAATGGCTAAGAAGTCTAGAATAAATACCACGAAACCATTTTTTTTCCACTTTGTCGATGTAACTAAAAATTGGAGTTTTTTTTTAAATATTTTCTATAGGAATGATTATAGTTAAAGTAGTAACCATTGCTATAGAAAAAAAAAGAAATTTACCTTCTCCAATTTTATCCAAAATATTTTTTTAGCTTCTATAGCTATGGTTTTATACCCCAGTGGATTATTGTTAGGGGGTATCTGATACACCCTGTATAAATGTTTTATTATATAAAAATAAAGAACCAAACGCAATTGCAAAAAAAATTAGGAAATATCAGTCGAGGGCATAAATATCGATACAACCTTCATGTCAAATATATGACACCGACCTTATTGTTTGTGTATTTTATTAAATCAGACGTTACTTTGCGGAGGTCCATTTCAATGAACACAAAATATTTACCTTACTACTCCGCTACTTAAGTACTTAAGTAGCGGAGTAGCAAGGTAAATATTTTGTGTTCATTCTTATTCTTTGTGGCATAAAGGTGTATAGATATTTTTGACGTCTTGGTAAAGTGCATATATTTATGCCCTTAACTGTACACTCAGATACTTTAATTGTTGAACATGATGGAACGCTGTCATAGGTAGGCGATAGCTTCGGGTGTACAAACACTTTGCAATGGCTTGGCAAAGTTAATATGACAGCGTTCCAAAGTGGCTCTACATAAAGTCCTTGGGTGTACAAAGACGAACTTATCCCTATATAATGATTCCTTAGATTTTCGCCCATCCCCCCGATTGGCTTTTACCCGGAGCCTTTCGTTTGCCCTAATTTCATATGCCATAATGATCACCATGACTCTTTTTAGGGTTGCCAGCGACTACGTCTGCAAAGAATTCGTTTATCGCTATCCCGCGGGAACTACGCAATTTTCCGGGATAAAAAGTAGCCTATGTGCTATTCCAGACTTTTCTCTATCTATGTGCCGAATTTCATCCAGATCCATTGGGCCGTTTTGGCGTGATTGAGTAACAAACAAACATCCATCCATCCATACTTTCGCATTTATAATATTAGTTAGATTATAATATTAGTTAGACTAGCGACCCGCCCCGGCTTGGCACGGTATATTATGCATTGTATTATACATATAAACCTTCCTCTTGATTCACTCTATCTATTAAAAAAACCGCATTAAAATCCGTTGCGTAGTTTTAAAGATTTAAGCATACATAGGGACATAGGAACATAGGGATATAAGGACATAGGGACAGAAAAAGCGACTTTGTTTTATACTACCTATGTAGTGATATAGGTATTATAATTATAGTAAGATGAAATTCGGGCATACGATAGAGAACCCACGAGTATGTATTGTTATGAGTAGGTAAATGTGTCATTTACTTATAATGACATACACATGTCAGGTTTTTGTTCCTCATGAATGCGTTATCATGTTTATCAAAATATTACGGAGGTGTGAAGGTAAATCGATATCCGTGGGTGGCAGCCACAGAGTACCTACGACAGGAGGCGACGTCCACTATAATATTTTTTTTCTTCTTTTGTTGTTCCATGGTCTGGGAGTAAAGAAAAAACATAGAATGTACCAGTTGCTTCTCTTTCCGCGCTGGTAAAAGCCCATCGAGGGAATGGGCGAAAATCTTAGAAATCATGTCATAGGCGATGCGGCCAGCCCATCACTGTTTTGATTCCTCTTTTTAGACTACTTTTTACCCCGGAAAATTGCATAGTTCCCGCGGGATAGCGATGAAATGAAATGAAATGATTTATTTTCCAAACCAGGTCCAATAAATGTACAATAAATAAACAGCGATAAGCATGTGAAAGGTCGTAGCTGCCTGGAGTCGCGACGTAAATACTTATTGCAGAATGTTCTGTAAAAAAAAATTAAGTCTAATTCTACGCGAACGAAGTCGTGGGCAGAAGCTAGTTTTACATAATTCTCAATTAATGTAGGTAATTTTGTTTTTCCCTTTACTTCTGTCAGCCTTCTTGCCAACATTTTAAATTCATCAAGAGCATCCTTTTGATATGCGCTTTAGAAGACTTCTAAAGGAAGCTCCTTAACTCCAAGAAAACCTTCAACAGACGGCCAAAAACAAAGGCAATAAGTGCCGTTATCCCGTTCATTATGAGCGCCATTGTCCTTTCACTCTTTGTTTTCTCCCGATGTTATGTCAACGACAAAATTAATGGAGCTTGGCGAACAAACATGAGTGTGGCTTACATTATTTTCACAAAAGATAGGTACATTAAATATAAAAATAAATAAATATTAGGGAACAATTCACACAAATTGACCTAGTCCAGTAGTAGTAAGCGCTAGTAAGGCTTGTGTTATGGGTACTAGATAACGATATAGGTACATCCTACTAATATTATAAATGTGAAAGTTTGTGAGTGACGATGTGAGTGAGTGTGTATGTTCGTTCCTTTTTCACGCTAAAACGACTGGACGGATTTGGATAAAATTTGGAACGAAGATAGTAGATATCCTAGTTTAAAACATAGGCTACTTTTTATCCCGGAAAATTGCATAGTACCCGCGGGATAGCGATAAACAATGTTCAAGGTCGTAGCTGCCTAGAGTTGCAACGTATAAATTGTTGCAGAACTTGAACGTGTGCCCTTCTCAGAGACGTCAGTTAATAAGGGATAATGACGTGATTTATGTATGTAATAGCTGTTGCCTGCGACTTCGTCTGCAAAGAATTCGTTTATCGCTAGCCCGCGGGAATTTTCCGGGATAAAAAGTAGCCTATGTGCTATTCCAGACTTTTCTCTATCTATTTGCCGAATTTCATCCAGATTCGTCGGGCCGTTGAGTAACAAACAAACACCCATCCAACCAAACTTTCGCATTTATAATATTACCTAGTTAGATGTATGTAATTATTATTACGGTGGCTTCACACTAATAGGATAGTTACTTTACCGACTGACCGTGTTCATTACTTAGGCGATGAAAGGGATGGATAGCATCGATTAAAATAATTGCAACGGAACGAGAGCCATTATTTGAAGTAATGGCGGCCACGCACACAAACTAGCTAGTAGATGTATTATCGGGGATAGTGCAATACCGCGTAACTGGCACTGGTTAACACGTTCACTGCGGGAAAGTATTTCGAAGACTTTCAGTCGGTACGTCATAGGGTATATAAGATCCGACAAATAACTTTCTGTTAGAGCGTTTGGGGGGTCGAAAGGACCTGTTTGACTTGCTCGTCTATAAGGGCCATTATCCGCATAGGTATGTTGAATATTGGTAAAATATGAATTGTAATATATAGACATAGAGTTACTCTTGGCACAGCAAAGTTCGTAAGTATGTGGAGCCTTTCAAAACTAATCAAATGTATGTTTACAACTGTCGGATCTTGTATGCCCGATATCCGCACTAACATAAAAAAGTATCGATATAATTTTAGGGCGGAGGGTATTAAAGAAAACATCGATATCGAGCAATATAAAGGCATTGCTTTGGAAAGTTCTTTTCCTACTTTAAGAAGTAAGTAGAAAAAAAAATGGTCTTTACCGGTGAACACTCTTGTATTTTGAGGTATTTCTTCCCGATTTATTTAAGCTTTGTTTGTAATCAAATTCAGTTTTTTTTTTAATTTTTAGGCGTTGAAAAAATGTAACACTCATCTTCGCCAGATTCCAAAAAAAAAAGATCGATCGCGGTGTGTTTACTTTGAACTTGGGTAACCACTATATTCGTTGCTGGTTTCATTACAATGTCATGTAATATCTCAATATGCTGATTACGAGGATAACTAGTCGACGAGAAGGGTATATCAGACGAGCTTGGTGCATTTTGCTACGTGCATCCTGTAGACGGGCTGGTATAAAACAGTAGGTTGATAAAAATTACTCTTACCCAATGAGTTTTTCAGTTTAAACATATCGGTAGGCAATTTTTGTAAATATTCTTTTATTTTGGTGTTGTTTGCACTTTCGTCACCACTAGGCGTTAACAATTTCCGTATAGATCACTTCATTTTCACTCATTTCAAAAACAAAAAAGTCCCTGCGTTAATTTCGGTTAATTTCAGAAAAACAAATAGGGGCATTTATCTTTTGTTCTGCACACGAGCACTGCACTAGACAAACTAGCGTATAATCTAGTATGGCTATCGGGTAATTGGGCATCGGGTCACTAAGATCCTATAACGCACTAGACGATATTTTTTTACGTTCAGTCGGCATAGGGCATAAAGGATCCGATGAAGTTTTTTTACAGTAACAGACTACTTTGGGAGAGGTAATTCCAAAACAGTAACTATCTCACTTATACTCAACATATAACCTGTATTAGCTTGTCCCGCACCAGCGGTGAGTCAAGGAATTTTATCGCCGCACCGTAGGCTAGATGTGCATAGGATCTATTCGACCCGAAACCGCAGTGAACGTGTTAATACCGTATCTACACAATAACCATAGTGCAAAACCACGTAACTAGCACTGGTAAATACTGCGTATCTACACAACACCCATAGTGCAAAACCACGTAACTAGCACTGGTAAATACTGCGTATCTACACAACACCCATAGTGCAAAACCACGTAACTAGCACTGGTAAATACTACGTATCTACACAACAGCCATAGTGCAAAACCACGTAAATAGCACTGGTAAATACTGCGTATCTACACAATACCCATAGTGCAAAACCACGTAACTACCACTGGTAAATACTGCGTATCTACACAATACCCATAGTGCAAAACCACGTAACTACCACTGGTAAATACTGCGTATCTACACAACACCCATAGTGCAAAACCACGTAACTAGAACTGGTAAATACCGTATCTACACAATGCCCATAGTGCAAAACCACGTAACTAGCACTGGTAAATACCGTATCTACACAATACCCATAGTGCAAAACCACGTAACTAGCACTGGTAAATTCCGTATCTACACAATACCCATAGTGCAAAACCACGTAACTAGCACTGGTAAATACTGCGTATCTACACAACACCCAACTTTATACTGGTTTGAACTGGTATATTCTAATCAGGATTTTACGTTAATTCGTTGGCGGGAAATCTTAATTTGGCTACATTTTGTTAGATACGCGGTATTGCATTATCCTCGACGATATTTACTTATGTACCTACTAGCTGTTGCCAGCGACTTCGTCTGCAAAGAATTCTTTTATCGCTATCTCGCGGGAACTACGCAATTTTCCGGGATAAAAAGTAGCCTATGTGCTATTCCAGACTTTTCTCTATCTATGTGCCGAATTTCATCCAGATCCGTTGGGCCGTTCTGGCGTGATTGAGTAACAAACAAACATCCATCGATCCAGCTATCCATCCATCCATCCATCCATACTTTCGCATTTATAATATTAGTTAGATTAGATTCTAAGTCGCTATATCATATTCAATTCAATTCAATTCAATAGCCTATGGAAGTGTCCCGCTATATCATATAAGTTCGACAAAATAATTCAATGCAGATTATTTTGTATGTTCATACCTTTACTCTTCTTCCGTGCTGGGGCCTTACCATGACGTCCTAATTCTGACTCAGTTCAGGTTTTAGCTGTCACTTTTAGTATGAATCTGACAGCGAGCGAACCTAAACTGAATTGCATTAAGACGTCATGGTAAGGCCCCAGGTCTGGGATTAAAGAAAAAACAGAATGTACCAGTTGCTTCTCTTCCCGCGCAGATGGTAAAAGCACATCGAGGGAGGCGAAAATCTTAGGAATCATGTTATAGGCGCGGCTAGCAACCCATCAATATTTTGATTCCCCTTTCCATCTACGCCCACAATCATGCTAAAGGTCTTGTTACCTTAGGCTCTGTCTACCCCGTAAGGGATAAATGATGTATGTAATATGATGATGATGATGATTATTGATGATGTATGTGTGTCAGGATCGTAGCAAGTGGAACAAAGTAGTCTCTGCCTCCCCCTGTGGGGAAGAGGCGTGACGATATGTATGTATGTAATATGATATTAAAACCTCGCTCACATTTGGCATAGTGCAGACAATACGTGTTGAAATTTTATCATCATTTCCTTGCATCAGTTTATGTATGAGGGAATTTATGATGCGGTCAGTGACGTCACGTCTGTTATAAATGGCGTAAGCGTGGCCCGGGGCCTTACCATGACGTCCTAATTCCGACTCAGTTCAAGTTTTAGCTGTCACTTTTAGTATGAATCTGACAGCGAGCGAACCTAAACTGAATCGCATTAAGACCAGAGATGTAGAAAATGGTTTCGAAAAAGCATTTAAATACAAAATGCAAAATACTTTTTAGATTTACTATTTCAAATGCTAAATACCAAATAGTTTTGCGTTTTGTATTTCAAATGCTAAATGCAAAATAGGTATTTTCAAAATACTTTTTCAAAATAAAATACCTTTTTACCAGATCGAATGATTTATATTTATTTTAGGTATTTATCATGAGAAATAGAATAGAAACAATGCCGAGCCAAATGGCACCTCACTAGTCAGACATAAGGCGCGCACTCTGACCAAAGAAGAAAAAAAAACCGGCCAAGTGCGAGTCGGACCCGCGCACCGAGGGTTCCGTACAAATTCGCCATGTTATTAAAAAATTCGGTGTTAACAGAGCCCTGCTCTTAAGCAAAATGTAGGCAGTGTGAGGTCATTTTATATTGGTTACTTATACAGACAGAAATAAAATTATATCTGATAAACCGTGAACTTTTTAAAATATCGAAAAACCTTTATGCGTGGCCCACATTAGGTTAGGTTTGTTTTATAAATTTTTAAAAAAGTTTACGGTTTATCAGATATTTAAAGTTTGTCAAATGACCATTTTGTCAAATGATAATTTTGACAATAATTTTTAGGTTAAACGTTAGTGGATCGTTCATTTATCGTTAATTTTGATTGACTGGTAATGTTGGCTAAACTTAATCAAAAAGTATTTTGCATTTTGAAATGAATATTAAAAATGCAAAATACATCTTAAAAGGTATCTAACTATAATATTATAAATGTGAAAGTATGGATGGATGGATGGATGGATGGATGGATGGATGGATGGATGTTTGTTTGTTTGTTACTCAATCACGCCAGAACGGCCCAACGGATCTGGATGAAATTCGGCACATAGATAGAGAAAAGTCTGGAATAGCACATAGGCTACTTTTTAAATCCGTTGCGTAGTTTTAAAGATCTAAGCACACATAGGGACAAGCAGCGGAAAGCGACTTTGTTTTATACTATTGATTGATATTGTTTTAAGATTGCCAGACGTGGGAAATTTTCCTAGCAGGCAATATACATTTTTTTTTCTTATTTGTTTATTTGATGTTAAATTGCTTATGATATCACACCCGGACCATAATTAACCACTCGATTGACACATTCATCAAAATTTAAACGAGTTTAATAAGGGGTTCACATTTCAGACGAGTTGTCGACCTAAAATAAATCTTTAAGAAAACAGGCTCATCTGAAAGAAAATTCACCTACATTTTTAATTTCCAAGCGTAAATAATGAAATAGTAGTAGCTCAGACGAACCGTGCACAAGACTCTACCCAAAATAAAATTAATTTTCATTGCTAAGAAATTTTGCGAACAGCGCCACCTGTGATTTGATCTACGAACTACAGCAACTTTCGAAACGCTTTCCTTGCTTATAGCGGTGAAAGCGCACGCAGTGTCGCTTCAGTGTCACCCATTCCCCTCTAGATGTCGCTACTAATCCTCTCTAAAGAACAATTCGTAAGATTACCGTAGTTGACTGCGGCAATTCATAAAATGGATCATAAAGTAAGTATTTTCGCTTCATTTATATTTGTACCTACTTATCCTTTGATCAAAACAAAGGAGTTATTAAGCTAAGAACGTGGAACATACTAACAGCGTGGTTTGCTTCCGCGGTTTGGTCTTGCATGGAAATTGGCGAAACCCAATGAAGGACTTCAAAACGAAGTAAGTATATAAGTCAATGGCAAAAGCTTTCTAGAAACCTCACGGTGTACCTGTCACCTTATGGTACACTAATCTTAACTAATATTATAAATGTGTGTTTGTTTGTTACGTCTCCACGCTAAACTGTCAAAATTTGGTATGGAAATAGTTTAAGACCCTGGAATAGGACCTATCCTAATTACCTATAATTTTATCCTAGAAAATTGTATATACTACACTCAGACGCGCGATAAACGAATTCTCCGCAGACAAAGACGCGGGTAACAGCTAGTAGATAATTAATAATTATCTTTAAATAGGTACCATTGTAAGGCCATCCAAAGAATTTCTCACAACAATCTGATATGTTTGATTTCGCAATCATAAGGGCCTGTTGCACCACTCTCTGTTAAGTTCCTGTTATCTTAAGTGTCAGTTATCCATGATTCTCTTACTACGAAACAGACAGGGCCCTAAAACTTAATTGCATTATATCTTTCTGAACATAGTAGAATAGCCAATGCAGTAAATAAATCACAGCGGTGCTGCAATGCAGACATCAAACTAGACTTCAAGAACTAGTTACTTAAGTACCTGCTTTTAAAAATAAATGCTATTTTTACATATTGATAATTATAAAACTATTTTCAAAAAGGTTGTCGACAACTGCCCGTGTTATTTTTTAATAGTGTAAGAGGTGTGCGTGCTATTTTTATTTTAAATCCCGGAGAGGGAAGCAAAAAGTCAGATGGGTCACCTGATGGTAAATGAGCACCCTAGAGGGCTAAGATAGAATATCTCGTGTGCCAGTAATTTCCCCGGCGGTTACTCCCCACGCCGGAACACAGCAGCGCAAGCACTGCTGCTCGGCGGCAAGATTGACGAGCAAGACAGTGGTAGCAATCTGGACGAACCTTACACCTTGACACTTTTGAAATATTTCAGCAATGCTGCTGTTCAAATTTAAGTAAATAACCCCGTATCAGGTTGTCAACCTCTGCGAAAATAAAAAAGGCAATCCAATAACCGATTTATTTCACTCGCCCGCAATTTTAACGACGCCAATAAATCAAAAAACTCTAAATAAAATCAATGATACGATCCGGTCACCATTAACGCTGCCAAATGTCACTTTTCGCGCCGAAACGTCAAACGTCAGTCCGCCATCTTGGGGCGCGTTATTGGCGCGTTCACGGGGGTTGTTACGTACGTACGGACGGATGTATAGCTGTCCCGCTTTATCCTAGTTACATAATACGGAAGTGGGTGAGTAGTGTTCAGTTTTGAAGGGAGTTCCGCATGCGGCCCGGGCTCGGGGGTGATATTGATTTTCCTTCGAGTTTGCGGCAGTTCTCTCGACGCCGGTGCCAGCGCGAAAAACACATCTCCGCCGCGCGTCGCGTTACGAAAAAACAGTGTTCCATAACCAAAATTTAAAAAGAAACACGATATTCGTATTCGAACAAAGGAACACGGTCGGTTATCGGTTCAAAAGTGTGCAAACATAGTGCTGGGAATTCAGTTTCGTAAGTTGAAAATTCTTTTTTTTATTCAAGGCTCCATTTTAATCAGTTGTAAGTGACAATAATTCGTATAATGCAATTGCTATCCCTCGTTTTGTGAGTATGGATTACGCAAAACGTATCGTTAATTGAGCGTTTTCCCTGATTTGCCGCATTGGATTAGAACAGCTGATTTAACAACCGCTGATTAAACGTCAAAACGAAATCAAAATACTCCTCCGTCATTTTGCATCGTCATTGCTAATTTTCTTCTAATTTCTTTCTTACATTACCCTTTTCATCTAGTAGTCACAAAAACTTACCTATTGTATCCAATTAAAAAGTTACATCTTTTTTAACTGAATATAATCCCAGACGTCAACACTGCTTCTACTTTCAAATAATTAAAATAAACACTAACACTGGCAAGAAAAAAACTGAACTTTTTCCGCGTTCTATTTTCGAAACTGACACCAGCCCGTTGTTAATGGCAGGAAACTGAGATCTTTCTAAGAAAAATCTAAGATGTCGCATGGTGTGACGTCATGGATCGTTACTAATACCATAAAGTGCATGACGTCACACGTCCTTCTAACACCCATGGGTTAAGAACCTAGGTATTAACCTAATGCGCCTGTGGGCGTAGTTGAGTGCTAATCACAAGGTTTTATTGGAAGTTTTATCTTTCTTTGATAGACGTATTTCCTTTGCTAATGTATGTATGTATGTATGTATAATTCTTTATTGTACATAAAACACATGAAAAAGGTAAATACAGGACAACACAAATGTACAAAGGCGAACTTATCCCTACAAGGGATTTCTTCCAGTTGACCTTAATTAGGGGTTTCATAAGCAAGGTATCATGTCAGGGGCCTTACCATGACGTCTAATGTGATTCAGTTTAGGTTCGCTCGCTGTCAGATTCATACTAAAAGTGACAGCTAAAACTTGAACTGAGTCGGAATTAGGATGTCATGGTAAGGACCCAGATCATCTGGTCGAGCAGTGGAAAGAGACACTAAAACAGTGGAATATGTCTTTCACTACCTTTCACTTCTTTTAGTGTCTCTCTAACTAGTGAGGGTTGGCTATTAGCTTCATGTACTCATTAGCTTCATGTCTTTAGCTTTTTCTCCTTATTTTTAACTCCTTAAGGGTGGGAGAAATCTTAGGAATCATGTTATAGTCGATGCGGCTAGCAACCCATCACTATTTGGATTCCCCTTTCCACCTATACGCCCCATGGTAAACGTGGCCTTTAGGTCTTGTTACCTTAGGCTCGGTCTACCACGGAAGGGACATGCACGTGATTTGTGTATGAAAGTGTTGCGTACTCCTTGGTTTTTTTTTTTTTTTTTTTTTTGTACGATAATGAACAAATCGCAGTCCTCGCGAGAGGTACGGGCGACTGCGATTCCATGAACTAATGGACAAGGATGTTAGTGCTGTAATAAAAATAAACTAATATGACTTAAAGTCGGTGATGTTATGTAATGTTTATATGAGTGACATGAGGATTGTTAATGATTTTGTGAAGATGATTGTAATGCTTGCTTGGTACTAATATTAAAATATAGGTGGGAACTATGTGCCGTTGAACTTTTTAAGACTATTGATTATTATGCTAGTGAATTTTTCGAAAGATGATAACGTCGTTTCTTTTGAGATGAGTTCTGTTAAGATGTACGGGTCTATTCTAAAGTTGCTGCAGATGATTTCATGATTTAGTCGTTGCGAAGAAAATTTTGGGCAGTGTTTTAGGAGATGATCAATTGATTGAAGGCTGGTTCCGTCACAAGGGCATAGAGCATCGTTGATGATTTTGAATCGACACAGGTATTCTTTATGGTATCCATGTCCTGTGAGGATTTGGGTGATTTCAAAAGTCGGTCGTATTGCGTACTCCTTGGTTACTTTCTCTATATTTTTGTAACTTCCATGCCGGTATGGGAGCAAAGAAAAAACATAGAATGTACCAGTTGCTTCTCTTCCCGCGCTGGTAAAAGCCCATCGAGGGAATGGGCGAAAATCATTATTAATCTAACTAATACCTATTATAAATGCGAAAGTATGGATGGATGGATGGATGGACGTTTGTTTGTTACTCAATCACGCCAAAACGGCCCAACGGATCTGGATGAAATTCGGCACACAGATAGAGAAAAGTCTGGAATAGCACATAGGCTACTTTTTATCCCGGAAAATTGCGTAGTTCCCGCGGGATAGCGATAAACGAATTCTTTGCAGACGAAGTCGCTGGCAACAGCTAGTCATGTTTTAAGTAGGTAAGATGCGGCTACCAACCCAGCAGTATTTTGATTCCATTTTCCACCTACGCCTACAATCTTGCTAAATGTGGCCTGCAGGTCTACCTTAGGGTCTGTCTACCCCGTAAGGGATAAAGACGTGATTTGTGTATGTATGTGTGTAATTGTTTTTTTTTTTAACTCATTGTCTGTGTCAGTGTGTAGCCAGTGAAGAAGTAAACGAAAGGGCAGTTGCTTGGAGTTTTTCATCATCGTCATCAACATCATAATCATCATCTCTAGACTGTATACGTTCCACTGCTGGGCACAGGCCTCCTCTCAGAATGAGAGGGCTTGGGCTAGTTCCCACGCGGGCCCAGTGCGCGTTGGTGCTTGGTGTTTTTATCAATTCTATTTTCCTTTTCTATAAACTCGTAGCAAAATTATTATCATAAAGTCCACATCGTACGCTTTAGTAAATGAAAACTACAATGTAATTTTTGGTAATTCCCGGTATAGTTTTTGTAAATTCCCAAGGGCAATAACTGCCACAATTAAACACCCGAGCAAAGCCGTGAGCCAAAGCTAGTAAACAGAACAACAACACAAATAACAAATACGGTTACCAAATAAACTTTGCGGCCGTACCTTCCTAACTTTAGCACACGTCAAAACAAACGAGGTATTGTGTTTTGGAATTTTATATGAGGCATACACTGCAATGTTGCTCCGTTTTCTGTGCTGCTTGTTGGTTGGAATTACTACAGAAGTTTTACCTTGCAGCACAAAATTGGGCACATTTCAAAGAGTCACTTGTATGATGATGTTATATTTCGATTTTAGGGCTCCGTACCCAAAGGTAAAAAGGGACTCTATACTAGGACTTCCACTGTCCGTCTGTCTGTCACCAGGCTGTATCTTAGGTACCGTGATAGCTAGACAGTTGAAATTTACACAGATGATGAATTCCTGTTGCCGCCATAACAAAAAATACTAAAAACGCCCACAATCATTCTAAACGTGGTCTTTAGGTCTTGTTATCCTAAGCTCTGTCTACCCTTTAAGGGATAAAGACGTGACTTATGTGTATGTAGTACCAAGTCGAGTTATATTCATCATTTATAACTCAAGAACGGCTGCACCAATTTTATGATGTTTCATTTTGTTAGATTAAAATTGGATTAAAATTAAAACGAAACCGATAATAATGATATCAACAAAAATGTACGTACAAAATATAAAAGCTCACATTAAAATGTCAATTGAATCCTACTATCCTACTATAATATTATAAATGCGAAAGTTTGTGACGATGTGACGATGTGACGACGTGAGTGAGTGCGTGTGTATGTTTGTTCCTTCTTCACGCTAAAACGACTGAACGGATTTGAATAAAATTTGGAACGAAGATAGCTGGTTACCTAGATTAAAATGTAGGCTACTTTTTGTCCCGAAAAATTGTATAGTTCCCGCGGGATAGCGATAAACATATCGATTGCTAATTCTACGCGGACGAAGTCGCGGGCAGAAGCTAGTTATATTATAAATGCGAAAGTTTGTGACGATGTGACGATGTGACGATTTGAGTGAGTGAGTGTGTATGTTTGTTCCTTCTTCACGCTAAAACGACTGAACGGATTTGGATAAAATTTGGAACGAAGATAGCTGATTACCTAAATTAAAACATAGGCTACTTTTTAACCCGGAAAATTGCATAGTTCCCGCGGGATAGCGATAAACATGTTAAATCATTGCTAATTCTACGCGGACGAAGTCGCAGGCAGAAGCTAGTATAACAATAAGGAAGGGTAGAAACGAATATTTGACTTAAATGGTGCTGAGAATTTTACTATCTCCTTTCGTAACTGAATCGATCGTACTCTTATGTGAATACTTCAAAACGTGCTCTCTCCATAAGAGGTCGCCCAAAGCCCAACCGCATCGGTAATTTGGCTTCCTTCCCAGAATGAGCTACGTTCACTCTTTACTTTATTTTTATTGGGGTACACCCTTTGTGAACACAGAAAGTAGTGGTAACGTTCGAGTCTGGATTCAATTTGGGAAAGCTTTAACTATTTTCTTTAATCTTGCGTCGGGAACTTTCCGATTGCGCGGTCTGCTGTAAAAGCGGTGTTTTATTTGTGTCTTCTTCTTTGAGTGGTGCCTTGACTTATTGAAGCTTTCTCATTATTTTATTATCTTTAGAACTGAAATTGTCAACTTCATCGATGTGTTCATAACTTCCAATATTATTGTTTAGTGCTTCGGTCTTGCGAGCGCCATCAATACCAATACTAATAATACCTATACAATACTCTCCTGTCTTTTCCAGGTTCTCAGACTGTCTCCATAACAAATTATATCACGATCGATTGAGTAGTTTAGACGTGAAAGCGTAACAAACAATCTTGCATTCAGATTTATAATATTTTAGTCAAGACTAGGATTTAGGAACATAGAGCCAAGTACCTAACTTGTGAAAGTTAAAACTTGGTCGTATTGAGCTTGGACTTGATAATATTTCTTGACTTTTTTTGCATTGTCATCCTTCCTACATAATGTGTACCAAATTTCAAGTCAATCTGACCAACCGTCGAAGAGTTCCCTCCTGCGGAGACGGTCCTGGCTGGGTCACCAGTACTCCACTAAGGGCCACTTGCACGGACCAGGGTTAGCGACTTAATCCCGTGTTAGACGCTAACCCGGGGAGATACATCCATACTGTCAAACCTAACCCCGAGTTAGCGATTGATTTTTTTTACTCTGGACTGTGCAAGTTGGTCTAACAGATTATTGTATTGTCATCAAACTTACATAAGTATGCAAAATTTCAGCTCAATCGGTTGAAGATATCTGCTTCAAAATTGAGTCGCAATTCCACCCGGTCACACATACTTTGCAAGTTAATATGAAGCTTGTAACAAGAACACAGAAAATTCAGAAGAATGTTTCTCGGAATATAGCACGGTTTCTTATCCGAGATGCACGCTTCACCCATACACTAACCCGAGGAGTTAGCAGACACAGCCAAATGTTTCAATGTGTTCTTGTAGCAGTGGTTTCAATTTACTCTGCATTTCTCGCCAGACTGATGATTAATCTTCCTTCTCTCTCCAACAGCGGCACATGCGCCTAGCCCCATCTCCCTGACCTGAGCCGCCGACCGCCCGCGAGGCTGCCGCCAGATGATCGGCTCATTCTGGAACCTGTGCCGCGCGTGTCCGTCCATGCCCGTCGATAAGGTAGGCTTCATCATCATCAGCAGCATTGTTATCGTTGTTGGCATTCCCATCGTCAGTGCTGCCAACGTAAATACCATCTGTATTACTACTATTATTATTATTACCATCAGTAGCATTTGCGTCTTCCTTACCTGGGACGCAAAACGCCAATAAGGCTGCTACCAGATGATCGGCTCATTCTAGAACTGGAGCCACGCAAGTCCAACCCGTCGATAAAATAGCGTCATCATTATCAACAGCATCATGACCGAAGGTATCACATTCGTCAGTGTTATTACCACCAACGTCAGTACCACCTGTTATACTACATTACTACCTCTTCCAAGAAATTAAGAAGAAGTTAGTGAATCGTTGCACTATGTAGCCAATCATAACTTGACCGTATTCGGTGGGAGAGAGTAGATACTATGAGTCAGGTGTCTTCCATGTCTGTCCATTGTTCGTAAAGATTGCCAAATGTCAAACTAACAGAAATATCAAAGAGTGATTCCTTAATAAGGCAATTTGTTGTAAATTAACCTGCATGAAATGACGATCCTGTAATTCAAATCCTACCCTTAATCCATGCCATAAAAGACCCTGCCGTAAATCATATTTGGGGCCCCATTCGCGCAAAAGGCCCATTTGTCTTACCTTTGGGCACTTGAGGTGTTTAGCTGTTTACGCTATTCTATTAAGCTCGTGACTTCGTCCACGAAGAAATCTCTCGATAACTATAGAATTTTACAGGACAAAACTACCATTATGTCCTTCCCTAGAACTTGACTTGAACCACCTCCATAGCAACTTACGTCTACAGTTAAGAGTGAAGAGGTACACATTATTCTATTGACATTGACCTTAGAACATCGCCCTCTCGAAAATGTGCCGGCAAAACAATTGTCAAAGTCGTTTTTAGTGCTGTTTTAAGCGCAGTCACGTTTGGGTGCTGAAGAGTCGCAAGAGACTTTGATTCTATAATCAAATGATCGAAGTACGGAGCTTTTATCACTCAGTGACTACCACAATCGAGCTACATGACTTTATCTGAATCATCAGAATTTCGTTCACTCATCAGATTTTCATTTTCATAACTTTCCCGCAAAGTCTCCGTATTTACACCATTTTTCCCTCAAGAGACCCGCAAAGGGTAACACGTAAATATTATTTCTGCCACGCAAAAGAGCCGACACATAAATCCCTGCCATAACCTGACCTAAGCAAAGTTTTATAAACGCCATACATTATGCATGTCGCAGTATAACCCCAGTAGGTAATCTACTAGCAACGCGTTGAAATTGCTCTCAAAGATACAATGCTGCCCTCACACAGACTCAGCATAACGTTGTACAATACACCTGACTAAATATTTGACGTTTTACCCCCTTATTCATACACGTTCGATAGGCTTCTGCTAACTTAGCAATCGTTTGTCCTTATCCGTCACTTTGACATTTACTTTTCACAGATAAGGACAAACGATTGTTAAGTTAGCAGAAGCAGAGCGTTTATGAATAAGGGGATCAGAAGTTAAAAGGTGAGCTAACAATATGGGTACTGTGTACGCGAACATTGGACGAGGAATGGGGAAGTGCGAACGGTCATGTCTGTCTGTCTGTAAGTTTGTTACTCTTTCACGCTAAAGAGGCGAAATGAAATTTGTTATGCATGGGATCGGTATCTATGAATGCGCAATCTCGAAATCCCACATCTAAATGAAGAGCTATGAAAGTTTTCACGAATGTTCTTCATGCAATATGATACAAGTGCCGGCACGTAAGTCTAGCGATGACCGTTGATGTGCAGTAGTCGAAAATAAGGTATAGCGGGGGAGTGCAGGGGACGCGGGCGGGCGTACTCCACGTTAGACTTACGTGCCGCCACCTGTATAGTTTTACTGAATCAGGCGTTACTTTGCGGAGGTCCATCGTCGATTCGAGTAGCGGAGTAGCAAGGTAAAGATTTTTTGATTACATAATATAGTGTTTATTTTCTTACCCCCTTATTCATAAACGCACTATAGGCCTCTGCTAAGTTAGTAATCGTTTGTCCTTATCTGTGAAAGGTAAATGTCAAAGTGACAGATAAGGACAAACGATTACTAAGTTAACAGAGGCCTATAGTGCGTTTATGAATAAGGGGGTTAATGTCTACCGACAAACTTCGTGTTTCATATGGCTGACGCATGAACTGAAGAAACTTCTTAAGCCGAGAGACATTAAAAAAATAGAAAGCACTTCCATTTTTGGGGAACCCGGTAGAATTTTCATACGCACCCATTCAATGTACAAAAAAAACTCATTCAGTAGGTAAAATCACTTAATTTTAACCGCGGGAAACGAGGTCGCGCAGATTCAGGGCGTTATTTGGTATCACCTACTGGGTTTATACTATGTTCGTGTGCCGAAATGTCTCACTGGCAGACTTAGCCGTTTAGGGCTTATACGGCTTCGAAATTGCTAGGTCGTTACGTGTACTAGACAGACTAGACTGTAACCTATCCGCCACCAAGTGGGGTTCGGATGTAACTAGCACAAATATGTAGTTATGTCTACGAGTTATGTATACGTCGGTCTACTTGGCGGGTACGTATTAAAATACATAAAGTTTCAAATGTATAATGTATGTAAAATTTATTCTATTCTATTCTATTATATGGGTTAAAATACATAATGGTTCAAAATATATAATGCGATTTTCTCAGAAAGTGACAAATTAACAGGATTGTTATAAAACAAACCTAACCCAACCTAAACCAATCTATAGATTACGATATCAAAAATGTTCATTTAGCTAATAGTTGTACAGAAAATAGCATATTTTGAACCATTATGTATTTTAACCAATATACATTTTAAACTTTATGTATTCTGATCCGCTCCCCTACTTGGATACGTACAGGGTGTATCAGACACCCCCTAACAATAATCCACTGGGGTTAACCATAGCTAAAGAAGCTAAAAAAATATTTTGAAAAAAATTGGAGTATTTTTTTAATATTTTCTATAGGAATGGTAGTATTAACTGTAATCATCCCTTCAACATGAAACTCGAAATAGTCCGAAACAATTGTCGGAGCAATTCTTCGGCTTTTATACGTGAGTTATCCGTTGTGTTGTAATTATGTAATCATTCCTATAGAAAATATTTTAAAAAATTTACTCCAATTTTATTTTAATATTTTTTTTTAACTTCTATAGCTTCTATACGCCAGTGGATTATTGTTAGGGGGTGTCTGATACACTACAGGATGTATCAGACACACACTAGTTTACATGGTTTACACTATAGACCGACCGCATAAAGGAGTCCTCGCGGGCGCGGCTGCGGGGCGCGAGGTAGGATGACAAAGGGGACCGAGAGAGGTGCGGGCGGGTAGTGCGCCTGCCGCCCGCACCTCTCTCGGCCTCCGCGGTCGTCCCCCGCGCCCCGCAGCCGCGCCCGCGAGGACTCCTTTAAGCGGTTGGTCTATAGTTCCGTATGTCAAAAGAGAAATTAACGGAACCCGTATAGGATGACTTTGTTGTCGGTTTGACCATCCGTCCGTCGTCTTGCCTTTTCTTAGGAACGCATCACTACATATTATAAAACAGAGTCGCTTTCCTCTGTCCCTATGTATGCTTAGATCTTTAAAACTACGCAACGGATTTTGATGCGGTTTTTTTTAATAGATAGAGTGATTCTAGATGAAGGTTTATAAAATGAATAGTTCTACGCAGACGAAGCTAGTCTCTTAGCTGTGGAAAAATCAACCTTCTAAGCTAAGTCAACTTAAAAAGATGCAGTCATTGGAATTACGGGTACTTCCAGTTATCCCAGAAATTAGAAATTTGCAATAAAGGTAGCTTAGAACAACTAATGAAATAGTTCAAAAATTATTTTTCTGTGCCTTACTAACCAATATAAAATGACCTCACACTGCGTACATTCTGCTTAAGAGCAGGGCTCTCACATGCCGAATTTGTACTGAATCCACGGTGCGCGAGTCCGTCTCGCACTTGGCCGGTTTTTGTTAAATATAGTAGACACTGAAGTAACCTAAACTTAGCAGCTTAGAAACATGACTTTTGTATGCAGTAAAAACGCGACTCCCAACTCAACTCAAAATTGTCTGGCCTCACTTTAAAGTCTATTTCGGTGTGTTTGCGTATTAATATTGTGTTGATTAAGGTCATTATTCGTATAAAACAATTAAACGTATATCAATATCGGCTGGTCTAATAAACGGGATGAAATAGCAACAAAACGCCGCCATTAGTCTACTCACCCGTGGTTGTCGATAAAATGGATTGGAAATAGATTTGTCGCATCGCCCGGTGGCAAAGTATATATATAAGCTAAAGCAGTAGGGAAGATAGGCTTAAATAAATACCTACGCTCCAATAAAGCGTTAGGGTTGTCGATTTAATTTTTGTTAAATTGAAAAGTTTTTTGTCTACTTAGCGCTATAATCTCAGCTGGTAAGGCGTGTTTTTAGAGTAACTAGCTACACTTAATTAAGAGTATTAGGGTTGGCACCCATAATTTGTGTAAAAGAGAAACAAACGTTTATATGGATTTTATATTAATTAAATAATAATCGAATGAATTAACTATTTTTTTAAATAAAATAGGGTATTTTAAAAAGACTTCAACAGTTTAAGATTTTTTATTTGTCGGTAGGTAAGTATTATATATTACTTACTGAAAAATACTTTCGCCTGCTACGACACGTTCGGAAAGCTCTGTTATTAAATTTTATTGTATAAATAATTGTCATCCGAATGAATAGCTTTCTTAAATAAACTATTGGGTAAGACATGATACATTTTAAACTTTATGTATTCTGACCCGCACCCCTTTTAAAGTCACTTGCTAAACAACTTTTTACATTCATCATTTTACAGTCTGATTATCATTGACAAACCTATTATTTGCTTATTAGTAAACTTTTAAAATAATCTAAAAAACGATTGGCGTAGCCTACGCTAGGCTAGGTTAGGTTAGGTCATTTAAAGCAATTTTAAAATTAAAATCCCATCGAAGGAATGTGCCAAATTCATAGGAATCATGAGGAATCATGTTATAGGCAATGCGGCTAGCAACCCGTCACTATTTCGAATCCCCTTTCCATACGCCCACAGTCATAACTAAACTAAACGTGGCTAGAGGTCTTGTTAAGGGATATAGACGTAATTTGTGTGTGTGTGTGTGTGTAATTTAAAGTTAATTTAACAATATTAACATTCTTGCAATGTCACGGGAATTCAAAAATTTTTTCTACTCTCCTGACCATCGTCTCTGAACTTTAAATAAATACTAAGTTCGTTACTTCAAACCCCTCGCAAGTATCCTAAGTTAGGAGAGTACTTGACTACAAAGTGACTTCGTTATATTAACGTATTCTGAACTTTGACCTTTCAGCTATATACTTTAGTACTGGAAAGGTCAACGATCTTTTTCACTTTGTTTTCTGCTCGAACATGTTACGTATTCCTAATTGTCTTTGTTTTCCCTTGGGAGCTGAGCATGAAGGGGTGTAAAACCTTTTTCAGGGATATTTTCTAAGGCAGTGTTAGATAACCTTTTGGCCACGGAGTTTCCGCCTAGGAAAACTTGCATAATAGGGAATATTCATGATTTTTGTCATGGCTTTCTTTAAAAACTCATTGTATGTAAATAAACAATATAAACAAAATATTTTTCAAATAATACTTAACTATAACAACCGAGATAACTGCTGCTATCAAAGATTTCTTTACCTGTTTCTAGAAAAACGGAATTATATTATATGGAGTTTAATTATGGACGATGTGACAAATGACGTCACATCAGGTAATGTCATATCGAATCTCTCTTTGTAATTACTCACTAATTTGTATTTTGTATTTGTTTGTTTGTAATTTGTTAAAACGTTATAATTTGTATTTGTTCTAAGTTTTCATTGTCGTTTAGAAATTTAATAAAGCGTAAAATAAAGTATAAAAATCGGCCAAGTGCGAGTCAGACTCGCGCACGAAGGATACCGTACCAGAAAAAACGGTAAAAGAATACTTTTGTTGCATGGAAGCCCCCTTAAATATTATTTTTATTTTATTTTTAGTAGGTATTTGTTATTATTGTGGCTATAAAAATACAACATCTGTGAATATTTTAACCTCCTCGCTATTACGGTTCATGAGATACAGCAAAAAACGCCAACTACTACTCTGTATTATGGGAGCCCCCTTAATTATTATTATTATTTTAGTATTTGTTGTTATAGCGGCAACAGAAATAAATAATCTGTGAAAATTTCAACTGTCTAGCTATTACGGTTCTTGAGATACAGCCTGGTGACAGACGGACGGACGGACGAACGGACAGCGAAGGCTTAGTAATAGGGTCCCGTTTTTACCCTTTGGGTACGGAACCCTAAAAATCAAGGAAAAAAAGAAAAAAAAAAGTAAAACTTAATTACTTTCCTTGATTTGTATAACTTTTCAAAACTTAATATAAAAACAGATCAGTATGAAAAGTTTCTGAGACGTTTGCAATTGTGAAATGTTGCATTGCAATGTGTGCTTTTTGTCAAATAATGACAAAGCTACACACACTAGTATTATAGTATAGTATAATAGATAGTAGCAAACCTTCATCCATTCCCACTTCAGCTGAAATACAGTTCCCAAAGCCTGGGGTTTTAGAGGTGGACCAAAGTAAAGCCAGGTGGGATGACAGTTGGAATTACAGTTGTATAATGCATTACATTACGATTGTTACAATTGTATGAGGGTTTAGTGTAGGTAACCATTGTTGTGGTGAACTATTTATTTGCTAATTACATTTGAGTGACATAATAGATGCGTTAGTAATTAATGCGAGAAACTTAGAAAGAAAAAAATATAAGTAGGTATTCAATATAGATTTTGTGATCTAACAAAAAGAAACATATTTTTAGTTAACATCGATGTCAAGAACGTTTAATTTTATAAATTTCTAAATATTTTTCGTATGTAATTTCCAAATTAATTTCGTTGTAATTTTCTACATCATTATTTTTTTTATTATTTTACCGTTATATTAATTATTAAGTCACAAATTATTTAGTATAGTAATAAAGTTGGCAGCAGCCTTAGCGAGTAAAATGGTGGTAGTAATAAGGGCGGAACTTGCACAGGATCTTAAACACCTACTAATTCACTTAAGATTGATTTCATCTGCGCGGCATCTCGCGCGCGACGCGACTCTTGTGGGCTCTTGTGCTTGACGTGCTGTTATGAATTTTGTACTTAAACAATTTTATCATTAATTCCGCGTACGTGACAAACTAATGGTTCATTGAAAATTAAACCAGGTCCCGGAAAATCATTAGTCTCATTTAATGAAATTGCTTCGATAGCGGGCATTAACATTTTCTCAAAATAAATTACAGGTTTACCACCCCTGGTATCTAGGCCGCGCCGTAAAATTCGAAGTAAATTGTATTTTATTACCATACTTTTAGGTATAAAATTGGTGAATAATGATTATAAAGTTGTGAATTATTATCAAAGTTGTGGCTGTTTTGCATAAGGGTAGGCCTTAGAATTCTTGTTTGCGGTTTGGTGTTACTAGCCGTTGCCTGCGACTTCGCTTGTCAAGAACTTGTTTATAGCTTGCCCTTGGAAATTATGCAATTTTCCAGGATTAAATGTTTTACCTCGGGAGTCAACCAATCTCCACGTGAAATTAACTAGCGGGTGTGAAGAAGATAGACTAGTAGTATGTTCTATCTAAAAAGCCTTGGTAGCCTAGTGGTTTGACCTGTGGCCTCTCAAGCAGAGCGTCGTGGGTTCAAATCCTCTGAGTTTTTCGGAATTTATGTGCGAAAATTACATTAGTAACTTGCCATAAGCTTATCGGTGAAGGAAAACATCGTGAGGAAACCTGCACACATATGCGAAGAAATTCAATGGTGTGTGTTAAGTTCCCAATCCGCACTGGGCGCACGTGGGAACTATAAGCCAAACCCTCCAATACACGGAGGAGGCCTGCCATGAGGCACGCCGAATTTCGCGACAATTTAATAAATAAACGACAATAATAACAACAACAACATGTACTTACTGAAATTGTAGCGAATTCGGAATAAAAAGGCTTATAAATAAAAAATAATAAAAATAATGTTCTATCTTATTAACTGTTGCCAGCACTTCTAGCACGAGAGCGTCCGAGATATACTACCCGTCTCTTTCTGACAGTCGTGTGAAAAAGACGGTCGTGTGAAAGTCGTGCTAGACTTGCCAACGCCTGCATAAATAGAGAACTTTGCATCTTTTGGGATGAAAATTAGCCTATGTTAATTAAGGATAGTTCAATTTTCTATTAGTGAAATAATTTTAGAGTAGTTCCCTAGATTACCCCTCTACAAACAAACAAACATAACCTCTTTATTCAGAAAATTAATACATAGCACACATAGACATAATGCTAGTGTAAATGTTGAAAGACGTTTGATAATTACGATTAATTTACCATTTTTATTAAAAAAAACTGTTGAAAAAAACCTCTCTCGGCTAACACGTAGGTTAAAATTTTTGGTTCTGGTAGATTAAAATGCTGTAGATGAGATAAAACACCAATGTTATGAAAGACTATGATTATAAATGCGAGTAGCCTGAAATGAAATATAGTTCGTCTTCTATACCAATATCACAATATTTAAAGAGGTAAAGTTTGTTACGTTGTAGGTGGTAATGGTAAACTCTGGATCTACCAAACCGATTTTGAAAATTCTTTTACCAATAGAAAGCCACGTTATTTGTGAGTTTCATCTAACTAATATTATAAATGCGAAAGTATGGATGGATAGATGGATGGATGGATGGATAGATGTTTGTTTGTTACTCAATCACGCCAGAACAGCCCAACGAATCTGGATGAAATTCGGCACATAGATAGAGAAAAGTCTGGAATAGCACATAGGCTACTTTTTATCCCGGTAAATTCCCGCGGGATAGCGATAAACGAATTCTTTGCAGACGAAGTCGCTGGCAACAACTAGTAGGCTATATTTATCTAACATCAAGTTTTGTCAACAAGCGTAAGTTGGCAGTGTAAAAAAATCGTAAAAACCGAAACATCTGGAAGTCTGCCAAACGTTTTGTCCGACATGCGCAGAATACAATCCAGAAATGGAAATAAGCAAATAAAATTGTGGGGTCCGAAGCTCCATTGAAAAGTTCTCTAAAAAAGGCTCGGATTTTTTTTGTTTTTTTTTTATTGTTTAATACATATAAGCACACTCAACTGGTTTACACGATTAAATTAATTAATTAATTGATCAATTTTCTTCAAAAACACCAAACACAAATCACGATATATAGGTAAAGTACTAAATCAAGTCTTTATCCCAATAATTTCCTATAATATAATACTAAATAGTACTTACTTCGATTTTCTTTTGCGTGAGAATGAAGGTTTTGACGTGTCTTTATATATTGAAAAACACTTTGTAAAAATCTGTACCTAACTGAAAAATAGAAACCGTAACAAAACTAATCACACTATTCCAAGCAGGGATTTTAAATGGTAAATTGCTGTAATTTAAAAAAAAACACAACAACATGTAACTTACTGAAATTGTAGCGAATTCGGAATAAAAATTCATTCATTCATTGCTGTAATTTATTTTTTTAAACCGTTTTTCAATAAAAAAGGATGGACATGGCAAGATTACTTACTTTATTTCTCATGCTAAAAATACCGGAGTATAATGACCTTACAAACCAGCGAAAAGTCCATATTTGACCTTTACCAGAGCTTAACAACCTTTGGCATGACACCTGCATTATTTCTATGCAATATCCCGCAACCTTACCTCTGGGATACAAGAATAATAAGTCTGTAACTGCCTTTCGTCAAACAGGCATACCCTGGAGACCTGTGAATAAAGAAGCATAAAATAAAATCCAATAATGGGTCTGTCAGACGGCGTGCGTGTTATTAGCCAATGGGAGCGCGCCGCGGGGCACGCTGATTGGTTGGCGTTCCGTTAACGTCAGAAACGCGGCGCTCCCATTGGCTAGGGCGACGACCTTGCCGCCTTGAACTTTGGTTTAATCAAGTATCGGATACGATGACACGGGTATTTGACAGTGAATAATAATAATATGGTCATGAGTATACATTATAAAGTGTCTCTGAATATTTCCGGAATTATTTCAGCCTAAAAAGAGCGTGGCCGTGTTTGTATGGAAAAGCGGCCCTTTCACCAAATGTTTACTTTATATTTTTTAATAAAGAGCCCCCATGACAAGAAAAACTTTATTTCAAAATAAAGGTAGTTAGGTAGGTACAAAAACAGACTAAGCATAAAATTAACACGAGTAACTAAAACTAACTTAAAAATAGCTAAACAAAAACTAAAAATTAAAATCTAAATTTGAAAAAGTAAGTATGACAAGTATTATTTTTCTGTAAGTTTCAGTTTCCTACCTTTGTTATTTTCGAAGGTATGATTTTTTAAAATTATTCTTCATAATGTTTTTCTTTTCACATTGGTTAATGCAATTTACGTAATCTTTTAGTACCTACCTACAGTTTTCTATATGTAAAGACTCGCAAATACCTACTATAAATAATAAGAGTTTTTAATGATTCACGGTTAAGTTCATTCGAAATATTATAAACGTGCTCAATAAAGGTAATCGCGGTTCACATCCCTTTTATGATATTTCGAATGGACTATAAATAATATATAATATTGTCTGCGCGTTGGTGTGTTTTTTTTTTTCTTTATTTTTGGTGTGATCAAGCCACCCAGGCTTCTAGTGATAATTCAAATGTTTATGTTAAGTGTTTATTATGTTAAGTTCGCCTTTGTACTATTTTCTGTGTATTTCTGTATTTTTAAATTTTATGTGCAATAAAGAGTTTACATACATACATACATAAACTACCAAGATAAAGGGGATTTTTTGCTTAAAATAATTTCACGTAGTAACTGCCTTGATTCAAGGAAACAGAAATCCCGGCATTCCGAGATGATAATTTTTGTAATTTTAAAAACCTTAGGCATTATTCGTTTAAAAAAAACTAGCTCAAACAGTTCTTCAGTACGTACTGAAAAGCTCAAAATCCTGGTACTGCTTGGGGACAATAGAAAGGCTTTATTGCAGCCTGTGAGCTCGTGAAATACGGGTTTGGGTATTTACTGGATACTTTTAGCAGGTTTTAAGTGTCTGATAGAAGACGTAAACAAATGCGACAGTACACGAATAGAGGAACAAGAAATTATAGACGTAAAAAGTGACAGATGAGCATTTACAATATCAAGTGTAGGTCCTATTATTTGTCCAACCTTTCTTTCCATTAAAAACAAAATTGTGGCAGTTGTGAGATGAGCGATGGTAAAAAAGATACAAAACTAAGAATAAATAAGGGACAGCGGATTCAGAAAAATAACTTTTCTCCAACTTGCTCGGAAATGTGCGTCTTACTGCTAAAAACAGCTTCCAGGAAGGTCTCCGTTACTGGCGCAACATTAGAAAAAAAAAACAGCTGCAGCGGCGGCCGGGAAATAGCGGAAGCGGCCGGGAAATTTTCATTACTGTACAACTATTTAACTTTTTAATTTGTTATGGCTAAGATCATTCACCACAAACAGCCAAATGCTCGTACAATCATATGGAACCAGCGCGTTTAAAAGTGTCTTAAATAGTTTTTTTTTTTTTATTTATTTAAAGATCAGATTCTGTGGAAAAAAAGTAAAACTAGTCTGATTTTTTAATCCAATGTAATTTTAAATTAAATAGTTGTATAACATTTAATTTTGCACTTTTAGTTGATTTATTACTATATATAGTAAAAGGAAATATACTTTCGAATGAAATGGCGTTATCAGAAGACAAATGGGAAATTACAAGTACCTATGTACTGTTGCGGGAGTAGAACATTGCGACAATTTTGTTCAATTGCAAGTCAGTGGAATATTTTAACATTTTATTTTATTTCCTCGCATTATTAGAGAAAAGCACTATACATGCCTCAGCGGAAACGGCAATTCGTGGATTCGTATTTATTAACGGACTCCGCTACGCGTCGTCCGTCAAACTATATACTCATCCACGAATTGCAATTTCCTGGCCTCGGCAGTAATGTACTATTTTTTATTGGAATCTAAAATGTCTAAAATGCCCAAGATTACGAAACAAAATGATTGTATAATTTTCATTTCATTTCATTTATTCATTGTAACGTCAAGTACATGGTCAAAAGATGTTATACGAGATTAGTAGGTAAGTAGGTACATGACGCCCTGCAAGGGCACACAATAATAATTTATCACTAAATGTGTAAAATATCAATTTCAACCAATTTCCTGTTCTTTGTTATCTTAGCTAACACGGTTTATTGTAAATTCAAATAAACATTACACGAACACAAACCTCTTTTCACAAACTCATATCACGTCTTACAGGGTAGACAGAACCTAAGATAACTAAAGGCCACGTTTAGCATGATTGTGGGCGTATGGGTGGAAAGGGGAATCAAAATAGTGATGGGTTGCTAGCCGCATCGCCTATAACATGATTCCTAAGATTTTCGCCCATACCCTCCGTGAAAATAGTACACATATCGGGAAGTAAAATTCTCGATTATTTGATAGAATATATATGCATTCAGAAACTAAGGTACGAGGAAGGAGTATTTAATACCTACTGTGAAGAACGCTGCATTTTTAATTAAACTTTTCAATTACCTTTTGTGAGCCAGCCATTCGAAAACTTCAAGCCTTTGAATTTTATATGACTGCGCTTTTCCAGCTTTCCTGCGGCACAAGTAAGAGTAACATAGTAACCTCTTATTCATAAACGCTCTTAGGTAACTTAGCAATCGTTTGTCCTTATCTGTGAAAGGTAAATGTCAATGTGACAGATAAGGACAGCTTGTTAAGTTAGCAGATGCCTATAGAGCGTTTATGAATATGGGGGTAAGTCTCTTTTTTTTTATGTGCATAGGAAGGCAAACGAGCAAATGGGTCACCTGATGGTAAGTGATCACCACTGCCCATAGACCCGCAACCCCGGAGGGATTGCAGATGCGTTGCCAACCTAGAGGACTTAGATGAAATGCCTCTTGTGCCCGTAATTTCCCCGGCTGTCTTACTCTTCACACCGGAACACAGCAGTGCAAGCACTGCTGCTTAGCGGTAGGATTAGCAAGTAAGATGGTGGTAGCGATCCGGACGGACCTTGCACAAGGCTCTACCACCCGCGAAATATATATATATAGCTTGCAAACTTGTAAACTGTAGGGTGCACATGAGAAATGCTTCTCACGTAACAACAACACAATAAAAACATACGAATATCTTTGCCAGCTACTATAGACCCAACAATGTGCAAATTGCAGAAATTCTCAAAAAAGCGAGAATATGCTCACAAATTTCCAGAATTTTCGCGAGAATTCATACAATACTAGCTGTTGCCTCGCGGGAATTTTCCGGGATAAAAAGTAGCCTATGCGTTATTCCACAATTTTCTCTATCTATGTGCCGAATTTCATGCAGATACGTTTGGCCGTTCTGGAGTGATTGAGTAACAAACAAACATCCATCCATCCACCCATCTATACTTTCGCATTTATAATATTAGTTAGATTAGATACTTAGTTAGATATTTACAATACAAATAAGTACTCTTTATTGAACACCTCAAATCAGTACAAAACAATACAGAAACAAAGAACAAAGTATACAATAGGCGGTCTTATCGCTTAGTTCCAGACAACCAATAAGTCAGAGAAATAAGTAATTTATGGTAAGTTTCCATGACGAAACTTTCGAAAGAATGAAAAAAAGACTTGATAATGTTATTTTTATATGACTCTCAAGATAATCAGTTGAAACAAGGAATAATAGTATCCTGCGGACACTACATGGTCCCATTAATAATTAATTATTAATTAAATTTCTGAGAACATTCCATTAGCAAATTTCGCAACTCTGGTAACTTCTCCTTGTTGCATTACTATTTATATACCACTTATTTAGCCAGCCAACCATATAGCTAAGAATTTAAAATAAGTAAGCACGTGTCTGTTAAATTTGACGACAGTTTGATGACAAAAAGTAAACAAAATACTAACTTAACTTCCACTTCCTTTCAGGTAAAGTTAAATAAAACAAAAATACTCTAAAATGTAGCTATGTCTACAACTTATTTCTTTTTCTTATTGGTTTGGTAGAGATTACTATTAAGCAATAATTAATACCACCTATTGTCTACCTTGTTCTTTGTTTCTGTTATGTTATAGTACTGATTTGTGTGTTCAAAAAAGAATATTTGTATTGAATTGTATCATTTTAAGCTCAATAACAACAAAATTCCAAATTCAAATTTAAATTCGTCAGCGTTCCAAATGACATAACAAAGTAACATTTTAAATAAGCCGTTGGAGGCAAAGGTTTACAGCGTTCAGCTCAAACAGCCAATGAAGCGAGAGCAAGCAGTTATCGGACCCTTTTCCAGGTCATTTGCTCTTTTTTGAGAGGATCGTTACACAATTCAGAGTTTACATCGAGAGTGGAGTGTTAAAGAAGCTTTATGAGACATTTGAAGCAGAATTTACTATTATACCTACTCATCGCCAATGTATTTTATCAAAGTAGTAGTATATGTATAGGTTTTTTTAAAAAAAAAAAAAAAAAAAAACGGCAATAACAACAACAACATGTACTTACTGAAATTGTAGCGAATTCGGAATAAAAAGGCTTATAAATAAAAATAAATAAATATGTATAGGTACTATTTCCGACACATGTATATACAGTCGCCATCAGATATATCGTAGCGGGCGAGGTCCTCAAATACTTCGGAGCAGCCTTAAATTTCAATAAATTCATTACAACTGTAAGGTTAATAACATCAGAACACGCAATTAGTCATAAATATAATAGCATCGACTTTTCAATAAAATCGAGACACCACAGATCGTCAAAGATATCGATGCAGACAGGCTGACCATAAAGATCGGAACATTTTTGGAAAATATACCTTAACTTTGTGACAAACAGTTTAAATTACAGTGCGTTTATAATAAAACTAGTTTTATAAAATAGAACTACATGTTTTGACTTATAACAGCAGAAAAAGAAAAATTTTATTCTTAAAAAAAGTATAATGGCAATTTAGTGGCCAGTAACAATTTACACTTTATACAACAAAAAAGGTTTTATGTTACTAACACAGTGAATTATGCATGCAGACGCGTACACTATATAGGTGACATATCTTTCATTTTGGCATGACGTTTGAGCCTTATTTGTATTTTGTTGGGAATTCGAATCTATCATCATATACGTAAGGTTTATTTTCCACTTATGTTCCGATATTAATGGTCAGCCTGACTGCGTCGATACCTTTGACGATATGTGCTTCCTGATATTTTTAGCTCATTGAACGTCCCGAATTTATTGAAAAGTCGCTGCTCTTATATTTATGACGGATTGCGTGTTCCGATGTTATTAACCATATTTAGTGTAACGAATTTATTGAAATTTAATGCTGCTCCGAAATATTTGAGGACCTCGCCCGCTACGATATATCTGATGGCGACTGTACAAGAAAAAAATCAAATATTATAAATACGTAAAAAACTTTCAACATGAAACATGTTTTTGTAATTATGCGTAAAAAACTCTCTAAGTACCTATGTCTTTCTGTCCGTCTGTTAGTTACCTCTTCATGGTGATACCGATAAACTAATCTTCATCAAATGTAAAGTGTTCATTCTTAATTGTCCTATTTGGTAAACAGAATTCTTACCTTAATGTACAAATTTTTGTAAAGAATCAAAGGTTTATTATTCATCAAGTAAACCTAAGGCAATATTTTGTATATAATTTTGCTGATATTTTATCTCCATTTGCTTTATTTACGATAAAATACCCAGTAAAAAAATAATTAAAGACGTCTTGAGGTTATAATTTCGTTTACCAAATAGGACATCTCGGGTGGTAGGGCCTTGTGCAAGGTCCGTCCGGATCGCTACCACCATCTTACTCGCTAATCCTGCCGCTAAGCAGCAGTGCTTGCACTGCTGTGTTCCGGTGTGGAGAGTAAGACAGCCGGAGAAATTATGAGCATAAGAGGCATTCATCTTAGCCCTCTTGGTTGGCAACGCATCTGCAATCCCTCCGGGGTTGCGGGTCTATGGGCAGTGGTGATCACTTGCCATCAGGTGACCCACTTGCTCGTTTGCCTTCCTATTCATATAAAAAAAAGACAATTAAGAATAAACAGACTTTACATAAAATCGTATTGATCTACTTAAATTCAGCCTTGTTATACTAACATTACAATTATGTCACGACAGCATGCCCAATATGTATTATAGCTTCATCAGACCCAGAAAGCTGTTAGCGGCACGCGACCTCGTATGCTTTCGTTTCAGTTACAAACTGTCACTACCGTTGACAGGTAATATCATACTTTACAGGTAAATTAGGACGCGATTACAAATAAACAGGCAAGTTGGTTCAGTATGGAGGCAAAGGCTTCCGATATATTATACATACTTATATCCATAGTACACTACGCTTCTTGTCACACATCGTGTCTATTGGGCTCTTGGTGTTTGGCGGCTGTAGATACTGTCTCATCTGTGTAAAAAAGCTGTTATTTTGTTAGTTTTTCGCTGTTTTTAATTAAGTTATTAAATCTGTATTTTTGCTTCTCTCCCTCATTTTAAACATGGGCTTCACTGTAAACCAGCGTTGCTGCACTTTTGTGTGGCAACATATGCTGAGTGGAGACCCTTTTTCGGTGTCCTTATGGACCATCACAAACTAGTAATAAGCAATATTTTTAGTTATAATTTTTATGGTGGTGGTACCTTGGGAACGGAAATAAAATATTTTTCTTTCTTTCTTTTCTTTCGATAAAAATGAAAGTAGAACTTTTCGTTTGAACAATAGGTATGTCCTGTAATTTAGGAGTTATTTTGCGAAGGCGTTATTTTCCGTGTTTGTTGTCAAATTTGACAGCTGTCAATGGAGTAGGATATCTATACCATTTTCATTCTTACCCGCCGTATTTGGTAGGTAATTAAAATTCTAACCTCAATATGCAAATTTTTGTAAAGAATAAGGTGTATTATGTTATCAAATAAACCTGAGGTAATATTTTGTACATAATTTTGCTGATATTTTATCTCCAGTTCCTTTATTTACGATGAAATTGTTAAAAAATAACAAAAATGAGACGTTTGGAGGTTAGAATTTTCTTTACCAAATAGGACTGGTAAGAATGAAAATGGTATACTTGCTCCGTTACGTAATACCTAACGAGCTAAGCTTCTTAAAGTGCCAGTAAATAATTGTATTAAAAAAAATCAAAATTGGTACTTCATTCCCTAGTAATTTCGATTTTTTTTACCGCACTTTTATGTTCAAGCTAAACTCATAACGTTGTTTGCTGAATTTTATCGTACATTATCTTTCTATCAACCGGTTCGTTTCTCACTTACATATAAAATATATAAATAAATTGATAGAACTAGTTGTATTATTATATTAATTACTAGCGACCTGCCCCGGCTTCGCACGGTATATTATGCATGTATTATAGATATAAACCTTCCTCTTGATTCACTCTATCTATTAAAAAAAACCGCATCAAAATCCGTTTTAAAGATTACATAGCATTAAAGCATACATAGGGACTTAGGGACAGAGAAAGCGACTTTGTTTTATACTATGTACCTAGTGTTTATACTATGTAGTGATGATGATAGTGATAGTGATTAAGATATTTCTAATTCAATAACGTTAATTACATGTTACGTTTCAGCTAACCGCATAGCTAAAACGACATGAAACTACACCAACTGTCAAAAATAACCGCTCATTTTCCATACAAACTTGTTTGAAACCCGACCCATAATTTATTTCTTGTCAGTATATCACGTTACCTCGAACACATTTCCCGAACAACACAGACTTTTATTTCTCAGTAAGCAATTTGTCAAAAACATTCGGGTAACCGTTCATTGTGTGTCGTTTCCCCACAATGTCGCTCTTGTCCCATGTTGGGCTGAATTGGGACATTTTGAAGTGATTTATTCGATAATTGTGAGTCTTTTGCGGAGAGGATATTGACCATTTTCACGTATTATCCATGGAATATACACCTATAGTAAAGTAGTTGTGGTATCTTTGCACATACATTTAGTGGTGGTCGTTATTACAACAGCAGATAACGTAATGCATTATTTGCACGCAACGAACAACACATTATCGAATCGTCAACTATCCTGTTATCATAATTCGTTGTCTGTTGTCAACGTTGTTCATACGCGCACTGTTGCCGCATTTGGCATAGAAGCGCAAGCGAATAAGTACGCAACAAATCAAGTAGGTGGGTGCGAGAGATAGCGCTATACGCACGAGCTCGCATCGCAATCGCAATTCAAATAACTGACTTTTGGTATCATTATTAGCTGTTGCTGTTTGTTGTCAGTCAGTACAATAACAAACAAGGTAACAGCGTTGTTTTGCTTCTGTTCCCGTACGTTTTTATTACGCTGCGATCGCAACGAAATAAGCATTACAATTATTTAATAATAAGTTCATTATCGTTTTGTAAAACAGCAATATAATAGGATAACAGACAACAGTTTACAATAACAGCTATTAAGCTGAATAACACAACACTGTTATTCATTATTGCAAAACAGCCGTTATTGCCACCACTATCAGTCGCGCGTGGTGCATTAAAACGAGCGGCCGTTTTGTCGTTTTAAACATGCCAAGAGCGTATTGCGCAGTGTACGGCTGCTTGAACTCGGCTTCTTCAAAACCGAAATAAACATAAATTGCAAATTAGCTTTATTAATTTACGAAGAACTAGAAAAAAACAGTTTTATAGTAGTGCCGTGTCCATGTTTCCCAATAGTTTATTTAAGAAAGCTATTCACGCGGATGAGAATTTTTTATACAATTAAATTTAATAACAGAGCTTTCCGAACGTCTCGTAGTAGGCGAAAGTACTTTTCAGTAAGTAATATATAATACCTACCGACACATAAAAAATCTTAAACTGTTGAAGTCTTTTTTAAATATTTAAAAAATTGTTATTTCATTCGATTATTATTTAATTAATATAGAATCCATATAAACGTTTGTTTCTTTTTTACATAAATTATGGGTGCCAACCCTAATACTCTTAATTAAGTGTAGCTAGTTACTCTAAAATAGGCCTTACCATCTGAGATTTTAGCGCTAACTACACAAAAACTTTTCAATTTAACAAAAATTAAATCGACAACCCTAACGCTTTATTGGAGCGTAGGTACTTATTTCAAAAAGTAAGCCTAGCTTCCCTACTGCTTTGGCTTATATATATACTGTGTTTACGCGCTCGTGCTAGCCGTGATCCAATAACCTGTCAGGTAAACAGCTGACGCGGGTCAACGACCGCTGCACTGCTCGACGCCGTATACTGCAGTCTGCACCAACTTGCAGTTAACATATTAGCGTAGAATGCTAACTATGCCAACTGCATATTCAAGTTAGTTAACATAACAGGCGAAATACGCGCACGAACATGGGAATATAAAGTTTCACCCCTTATACATAAACGCTCTATGGGCTTCTGCTAACTTAGCAATCGTTTGTCCTTAAGGCGCTGTCAACAGCAAATGACCTTGAGCAGCGCCACTCTTCACACATACGGTTCGCATGCCTGTGAGTGAAAGAGAAGAAACTATTCCGGCAGCTTGGCGCGCGTCTAAAATCTTGCAAATAAGACACAAATAAGAAGAAATAAAAAAAAGTATGGATTATTTGTGAAATATGAATCGTTAGCCGTGTAGGTATGAATATGTTGACTTCATGTTTTTAATTGCAGACCCATATGTCGAAAAAATAAAGACTAGAACCGTTTAATGATGATTTTAAGACCAATGTTTGCAATTATTTTCTATCGAGCCGATTTTGTTCGATTATGTATCGAGTCCGTCTAGCGTGTTTGAAATATGATGAAAATTAACATTATATTTTTTTCGTATTTTTTTGCGTGTAGTTTTTCTTAAAAAGTGCTTAAATAACATCAATTTCAACAAAATTAGGTGTTGTCAGCCTCTTAACTGTGAAAGTTAAATGTCAAAGTGACAGATAAGTTCAAACGATTAATAAGTTAGCAGAGGCGTATAGAGCATTTATGAATAAGGGGATTATATAATAATACCTACACTTTATTAAATAAGTCCTTATGTTTTTCTTTTTCGTTCTAAAGTCAGATATTATTGTCTACCCACAATATCCACTCCATTCACTTGGCATCAGCCTTAAATCAATATAAACCGCGTTTGAAATATTGGCAACACTTATTGGATGCTGCAAGCTGGCAACACCAAGCTTTAGATGCAATTTCGGAAGTTGTGGACTTCAACGTGAGGATATAAGTTCGGTTTTTGAATGACAATCTGTATTTATTGGGCGTGGTTTAAAATGGCAATTGCATAAGTTTGACTGTTTGAGAGTTTGATTAGAGATTTTGAAGAAGTTTTCGTTTCATTGCAAAAGTTGTGTGTGTCTCCCAGAATTCTTAAGAGGCTGACAACACCTAATTTTGTTGAAATTGATTTTATTTAAGCACTTTTTTAAAAAACTACACATAAAAAAATTATATGTTAATTTTCATCATATTTCAAAGACGTTGGACGGACTCGATACATAATTGAACAAAATCGGCTCGATAGAAACTAATTGCAAAGATTGGTCTTAAAATATCATTAAACGGTTCTATGTCTTTATTTTTTCGACGTATGGGTCTGCAATTAAAAACATGAAGTCAACATATTCACACCTAAACGGCTAACGAGTCATATTTCACAAATAATCCTTACTTTTTTTTATTTCTTCTTATTTGTGTCTTATTTGCAAGATTTTAGACGCGCGCCAAGCTGCCGGAATAGTTTCTTCTCTTTCACTAACAGGCACGCGAACCGTATGTGTGAAGAGTGGCGCTGCTCAAGGTCATTTGCTGTTGACAGCGCCTTAAGGAATATATCAGCAGGTCCCTTTTTCTCCAACTTGACAATTGTCGGCGACATATATGACAATTCGAAATGCAAGGCGCAGTCAATATGAAGCCAACCGGCGTGGATACTGGTCGAGTTTGTAATGTTAACAGGGCCCTATTTCATATAACTTACAAGTCAGTGACAGGTAAAAGGTGACAAGTCGACAATTCGATAATTGAATGTTTCATAAAATTTTGGGTTTGACATATTTGTAATCGGAAAAATCGACAAGTTTGTCAAATTGTCATGACAAGTTGACAATTTCGCGTTTCATATAATATTACTAGTGATAATAAAAATTAGACAATTTGTCGTAGATTTTCTGACAATTTTCTTTTATGAAACGCAATATTATAAATTTAAAATTACAAACCTGTCGAATTGTCGCAAGTTCTTGACACCTTGGCCTGTGTCCGAAATAGTGTCGAGTGACGAAGAAAGTCGTAACAAATCATGATGTTAAATTCTAGCAGTGATAATAGCAACAATAAATGAAAATAAAACCAAAATTAAAAATAGTAGTAGTAGTAGTAATAGTAGTAGTAGTAGTAGAAGTAGTAGTAGTAGTATTCATTTTAGAATTTATAGTAAACTAACCCATAACCTACTACATTCTGATGACTTTTCCAAAAATCCTGAAAAATGCACCATTTCATGTGTTATAACTAACAAAAATTATGACTAACGATTGTTGTGACCAATGAAAATTTATGGGACAAAAAGGGACCCGGGCCTTTGTCCAACAGTGGGACGCCATAATTGGCTAAGACAATGAATAAAAACCAGCATCCTACTAATATTATAAATGTAAAGTTTGTGAGCATGTTCGTTACTAGTTCTTTCACGCCAGCACAGATCTGGATGAAATTTGGTACAGAGATAGATGGATCAACAGCATCATCATCATCATCATCACCATCATCTCCAGTCTATACTTACACGTCCGATTCCTTCGCACAGGCCTCCTCTCAGAATGAGAGAGTTTGGGCTATAGTTCCCATCCAGTCCAGGGTCCAGCGCGGATTGGGAAATTCACACACACCATTGAATTGCTTCACAGGCGTGAGCAGGTTTCCTCACGATTAAGTAAATTTCAAATGTGATGCGCACTCAGAGGTGTGCCGGGTTTGAACTCACGACCCTCTGCTTGAGAGGTCACAGGTCAAACCACTAGGCTACTACGGCTTTCAGAGATAGATTATAGTCCGGAATATCCATATTTCATCTATTTATTCATTCTTAATAAGTAGGTATTAACACACCTGTAGGTTCAAATATTAATAACACTCTACCTTTCTAAGCCCCGTACCAGAAACATTAATGTAATGTTCTCGTTAATAATTCTCAGAGACCGCTTTACGGCACCTACAGTGTCGAAATCTAGAGTTTCGCGCACACGGGCGGTAAACACGCCCTAGGGATTAAATGTGTTATTATTACTGAGCGTGTTGAGAAGAAATTTCATTTTTATGCAGAGAATATATTAAAATATGCTGGAACACATTCTCACGATTCTTGAATCCACAAAAATATGATACTTAAAAACGAGCTATGTATACATAGACGCGTGCGTTCATGTTCATATTCTTTTAGGATTTTACACCTTGTAAAATACGTGTTTATTACACCGCTCAGTGTAGCACACCAAACACTCCCATAACCTCAATCTGCGCGAAACTAGAAACCAATTAAACCTATCTACTTTTCCGGTAGTCGGAAAACCCGCACCTACTCGTATAGATCGCCAGCGGGCAGTGCGTACGGCCCAGACTGTGGTATTGATCCCACCACCACACCCACCGCACCACTTCTGCCAAGCAGTCGGCCTTAGCCACGCCGCCACGCCACTCGAAAATTAAAAAAACAAAAACTTACGCGCTCTTTTTCAAATGCCGAACGTCAGTGCTTTGTTTTTCTAAGCTGCCAGTGTGAAATAAAGTGTTCTTTTATCAAATGTGCGAAGTTTGAAAGTGTAACAGTGAGTCATAGACATAATCACACGACCTCGTTAGGTGTAACAATTTACACAGTTAAAACGTAATAGGGTAACGACATCAAGCCAAATTGGAACGAATCGTAATGCCAAATTGTTTATAACAGTGCATTTTTATTTTTACCGCTACGTAACTGCAAGGAAACTATTATCAATATATCGGATGCAAATTATCTCACTTATCTGGTCCCCTCGCGATACCGGCCCAGTAAGCCGCTGGAGCGTCAGTTTGATATCAGCTGATGCAGCCAGTAAAAGCGGTTAAGAAAAGCAATTTTCTATGAAAAACAATAGAGATTTACATGGCGGAGCGTCACGGCAAGCGATTATAGTGACTCAGTCGACGGCGCAAGCGCGCGGCAGACGGTTGCAATCTCTATTTCATGCCAGTTGCTAAATAAGAATAAGATCGTCACTTTTTTTTAAAAAGCGTTCCTTTTTCGAAGTTCGATTTAGTTTTTTGTTTGGTGCGTTTTTTGTCTGTGGTTTGGTTCAGTGATGGTGTCGTGATTGGAAACTTTTTGCTTCTTTTATAATGGAAAGAAGCGTCTTGGCTGACGCGAGGCACGTGACATGGGCTTCTGAAGTGAGTAAATACCTATCTCTAATCTTGACAGTAACCTTGAGTTTGTCAATAAAAATCATGTTAATCTGTCTGTTTATCCGCTTTGCACGTCCTGAAAACCGAAATTCAGCCTTTATCTAATCTAACTAATATTATAAATGTGAAAGTATGGATGGATGGATGGATGGATGGATGGATGGATGGATGGATGTTTGTTTGTTTGTTACTCAATCACGCCAGAACGGCACAACGGATCTGGATGAAATTCGGCACATAGATAGAGAAAAGTCTGGAATAGCACATAGGCTACTTTTTATCCCGGAAAATTGCGTAGTTCCTGCGGGATAGCGATAACCGAATTCTTTGCAGACGAAGTCGCTGGCAACAGCTAGTTTATCAATATACAGAGCGGATTATTTATAAAATCAAGTTCAAACATTTTGCTCTATCAATGAAATTGTATAAGTAAATACATTGTGTAAGTAAATACTAAAAACTGGGACATCTTAAAACTGTAATAAATTCTTAGTCATAATTTTAGCTAAACGAGACTTTGTGGAGGGGTGTATATGCTTCAAAATGAAAAAAAATCCCCACGCCAGCCTTACTTCTATCACGAGGACGACGAGGACTTCTATCAATTTTCCGGGATAAAAAGTAGCCTAAGTATTTAGTTCCAATGTCAAATTTAATAGTAAACAGATAGACAGAGAAACTTTCTTTCTCATTTATGACATAGTTAATTTACCCATGTAAAGAAACAATAGCAGGACACTGCATTACCTTTTTAAGCAACAATACATAGTTACCAACTATGAACTCACTTCATCTAAAAAGGTTGTCACGTTAACCAGTCTCAGACCACGAAGTTTTATTATGTGAAAACGTCGTGGGAAACAGCGAGAAAGTACCTTTTCCGTTTTAGAACTAACTGCCTTATTTCCAACCATTTGGCGAACAGGGGGGCTACTCAAATTCGATTTTCGAAGTTCGTGTCATACCGTCCCTGTCACTCTAAAATGAATGACTATTAATGTGAGTGGAACAGCACGAAACGAACTTAGAAAATCGAATTTCGGAGTATAAGACCAGGGGATTCACTAAAAGAAAATCGCTTACGAAGTTGGCTGCACTTGGCATGCAATCAAAAAATCAAAACTCTATGTGTAACTCTTTATCACACTACATTCTTGTCAAGTTTGTGATCTAACTAATCTAACTAATATTATAAATGCGAAAGTATGGATGGATGGATGGATGGATGGATGGATGTTTGTTTGTTACTCAATCACGCCAGAACGGCCCAACAGATCTGGATGAAATTCAGCACATAGATAAAGAAAAGTCTGGAATAGCACATAGGCTACTTTTTATCCCGGAAAATTGCGTAGTTCCCGCTGGATAGCGATAAACGAATTCTTTGCAGACGAAGTCGCTGGCAACAGCTAGTCTAACTAATATTATAAATGCGAAAGTATGGATGGATGGATAGATGGATGGATGGATGGATGGATGGATGGATGTTTTTTTGATACTCAATCACGCCAGAACGGCCCAACGGATCTGGATGAAATTCGGCACATAGATAGAGAAAAGTCTCGAATAGGCTACTTTTTATCCCGGAAAATTCCCGCGGGATAGCGATAAACAAATTCTTTGCAGACGAAGTTGCGGGCAACAGCTAGTGTAAACATATATGTCACTTGTCACCCACAATTTGTCGGCTTGGTGGAATTGGGGCCAGGCATTATACAGAGGCAGGAGTCTCACCCCTTATTCATAAACGCTCTGTAGGCTTCTGCTAACTTAGCAATCGTTTGTCCTTATCTGTGAAAGGTAAATGTCAAAGTGACAGATAAGGACAAACGATTACTAAGTTAGCAAAAAGCCCACAGAGCGTTTATGAATAAGGTGGTTATGATTTAAGTGTGTGGTATACAGTTTCAAAGTTAAAAGTTCAGTGTCCGTTGCAGTTTACGAGGTCATTCAACTCAAACTACTGAAAGGTTGCCAATGTTTAAAAATGACTGGCTAGAAGCGAGTTGCCAGCTGAAAAAAATACTCAACTTACTTCTTGAAAAGGCTTGTTAGTTTTCATGATTTAATTAATTCAATAGTCCGTTGAAATTTGATGCGGTCTACCGAGGTTGCCTATTAAGTTGCTCCTTTATTTAAATGTTTCAACACAAGTTGTTACGGTTTTAATTTATCTGTTTATCTTACTCATTCAGTACCTACGAGGTTTCATATTTATCTATAAACTCACAAATGTTGCCATGGTAAAATCTTATTTAAATAAATTTAATTTTGAAAAGTTTGTGGTTCAAGCCTCATCGTAATTTGGGAGTTCTAAAAATTCTGTGTTAATAAAAAAATACCAAAATGTATTATATTGTACTAGCGACCCGCCCTGGCTTCGCACGGTATATTATTCATGTATTACATAATAAACCTTCCTCTTGATTCACTCTATCTATTAAAAAAAACCACATCAAAATCCGTTGCGTAGTTTTAAAGATTTAAGCAGACGTAGGGACAGAGAAAGCGACTTTGTTTTATACTATGTAGTGATGATATTGTAAACGTAAAATTTGCATTGTGGACACTCTGATTTGATCTGACTATTTGCTGAAATCTAACTAATATTATAAATGCGAAAGTATGGATGGATGGATGTTTGTTGGTTACTCAATCACGCCAGAACGGCCCAATGGATCTGGATGAAATTCGGCGCATAGATAGAGAAAAGTCTGGATTAGCACATAGGCTACTTTTTATCCCGGAAAATTGTGTTGTTCCCGCAGGATAGCGATAAACGAATTCTTTGCAGACGAAGTCGCTGGCAACAGCTAGTACATACATACATACGTAAATCACGTCTCTATCCCTTACGGGGTAGACAGGGCTTAAGGTAACGAGACCTAAAGGCCACGCTGAAATATACTCCGGAATAATTCTACAGCAAATGACAAAAGGCAAACAATGACAAATAGTAGCAAGCTTCACATTTGACCTCTACAATGAACTCTACGATCTTCTATTGCTTTTATACGTCCGATCTCTATCTCTGGTTCATCGTACATTGCTCTCTGACCTTCAGTGTGTCAGAGTACTGCCCCCAATACAACAGTAATGGAGTATAAACGTGTTAATACGTCGTTGTCGTGATTAGATGGTTTTAGGCCCTCGCTTGGGCCGGAGCGTAGATTACTTTTTGCTTGTCTTTCTGGCACTTTAGCTCGAATTGATGTATCGCTCGTTTTTATCCTTCTCTAAGATTTTTGTGGGTAAATAGGGAATATGCATTAAAAAAAATTATAACATTTCTTTACAAAATATGAAAATATAGTAAAAAAGATGACAAAAAGTGAAATGAAAAGTAAAATCGGTCAAGAAACACGGAAAATATAAGAGTTTTATACTACTGATTAGTCAGCGATTAGAAAGAGAGATCCGATATGACATGTGACGTCAATTGTCATAACGCCCATATAAACTCCATATTAAAAGTCCGTTTTTCTAGAAAGAGACTTAGACAAATCTTTAATAGCTTATATCTCGGTTATTTTTATAGTTAGGTACACCTATTTGAAAAATATTTTCTTCGTATTGTTAATTACATAAATGAACTGCTATAGAAAGCCATGAAAAAATCATGAATATTCCCTATTACAGATGGAAAGTCTGCCTGGGTTATTGCCACCATCGTACCCGCTAATTCTGCCGTCACATTGACATTTACCATTCACAGATAAGGACAAACGATTGCTAAGTTTAATAGAAGCCTATAGAGCGTTTATGAATACGGGGGTAAATCACTACCTAAGGGCCTGTTTCACCACTCCTTAACTGTCAGTTATCTATGATGACGTCTCTGTCTGTTTCGTAGTAATAAATAGAGACGGAATAATGGTCAGTTTATAATAAAAAAAAAAGTTAAGGAGTGGTGAGACAGGCCCTAAGTGTAATAATTATATACGGTCGCCCAAATAAGTGGTCTACCACTTTTCATCCAACTTCCTATCAAATGAAAACGTCGCTAAAGTCGAACTTTCAAGTTGACAGCTTGTCTTATCGACGTTATATATTGTGACGTGCAAAGGAATTTTAACCTTAGGGTGGTAGACCACATATTTGGCTGATGGTACATATCTAGTCAAAGTTTCAAAAATAAGTACCATAGGCTCTTACACCGGTGTAACAAGGTCGTGGGACATATTTATGAGAAGTTATAAAGGGAATGAGCGAAAATCTTAGGAATCATAACTATAGGCGATGCGGCTAGCAACGTACCACTATTTTGATTCCTCCTTCCACCTCTACGCCAATCACGGTAAACGTGGTCTCGTTACCCTAGGCTACGTCCACCCCGTAAGGAAAAACACGTGATTTATGTAGATATGTAAGTATTTTCATTCTTCCTATTTGGTAAACCAAATTCTAATCTCAAAACGTCTCATTTTTGTTATTTTTTAACTATTTCATCGTAAATAAAGGAGGAGATAAAATATCAGCAAAATCGCTACATAGTACAACGTCACAAAAAAACAACACAAACAAAGTCACTTTCTCTGTCCCTGTGTCCCTATGTATGCTTAAATCTTTAAAACTACGCAACGGATTTTGATGCGTTTTTTTTAATAGATAGAGTGGATCAAGAGGAAGGTTTATATGTATAATGCATGCATAATATACCGTGCCAAGCCGGGGCGGGGCGGGTCGCTAGTTATGTATAAAATATTGCCTCAGGTTTATTTGAAAACATAATACACCTTATTCTTTACAAAAATTTTCACATTGAGGTTAGGATTTTTGTTTACTAAATAGGACGGGTATGAATGAAAATACCATATATTATGTATTATGTCGGGTTAACCGCTATCCGCGCAAAGTTTATTTTAACTATTGTTATCATTTTGTCTTATCTTTCGATAAAAGTTATCTGCATGTATATAGCCAATCAAAACAGATAACTTTGTCATTTTGACATATCGCCTATGTGTTTCAATCATCATTACTCCACAATGCTCCAAAATTTGGCGGTTTCGATGCACGAAGCACCAAAAGCCCGTTTCTTGAAAGTAATGAAAAAAAAAACAAATGTGATGAAAAACAGCGATAAAGAATTACTTTACTCGTTTAAAATTCGTTTGAAAAGAAAAATGTCCATGATTTACTTATTTTCAGTATTGAACTATTTTCGGTTTTCTCAACCAGCATCTTCACTGAAAAAAATAATTTGCTAAATGAAACCGCACTTTCGTCAGCCTGTAACTTAAAAAAAGTGACTGCATAACTAAGGCTATATCTTGTTAAATGTTTTGTTCTTTATTATAGGTAAACCTGTTATGGTTATTGATGAAATAGCCGAAGTAGTTTGGTTAAATATTTTTAAGTGATTTATCGATCTTTGTGATTGTGAGTGTGACTCTCCTCCCTTCCACCACGCTACCCTATTATATTGCGAGGGCGACCCTTGAATTTTGCTCATCAGTGTATTTATTTAATAAACTAAACAACAAGCTCAAATGACTCTTCAAACCCCGACTATATAGTTGTATCTTCATATTCGCCTTTTAACTCAATTTCATTGCAAAACTGCTTGTACATACATCGTATTCCGACGTTCTTACAAAATACGTGCAAAAGAATGCAGTTAGCTCATAGTCATAGGTCAACCCGTTCTGAACTTCTAACATTAAATAAATGTTTTGTTTTCTTCTCTAGTCAACCTAAAAAGACAAATGCACTTACTGAGAACTGGTGGAGAACTGAGACAGTTGCGTATCACTCACTTGCAAACATTATTATCTGCGAAGTGTCGTACATAAATAGTTATAAATTAGAAAAAAAAAATAAACAATGCGTTTATTAAAACGGGTACGTATTTTATCTGTCCGAATCCGAATGAGTTTAGTATACTTAGGTACTTACGTGAAAATCTCTATGAAAATTGATGTAATGTATTTTTGTTTTGCGACGCCCAATTTAACAGCACGTCTAGTTAATTTCCATAGATAGGTAAAGGCAAAGGCTGCACGGTTTTCGAGACAACTTTTTTATGCTACCCTAGATCCATTTTTTTGGTGCCACGGCCATGATATTGTAAGCGTTTCAGAATTGCAACACTATCTTTGGGCAGTGCACCAGCACTTACCATCAGGTGACCCACTTGCTGGTTTGCCTTCCTATTGATATAAAAAAAACTATCAAAGGAGATCATATAAAATGCACTTAATGGACACGATTTTTACGACCTTTATACAGCTCACAGCTCCTCACATATCTACTCACTTTAGGTACCCAAGAAGTTCTAAGAAAAATCACAATAATTTTTGAAGACATATCTAATGATATCACAACTAAAAAAATACACGCGATATTTTGATTACTTATTGTAAAAGCCATTGTAAATGTTTTCGTTTAAGTTTATTTAAACAATTTCCCTAGATTCCATAGACTGGCATAGAGACAGGCGCACATAAGCCCAGAAAAAATATAGAAAAAGAAAAGTTACAACAGTGATCAGCTGATTTTTCCGATGACAGCGTGATTACAAGATGGCGTCTAACAAGGTCGACAGCGGTTTGCAATAGAATTTGCGAAGCCGAAACTAATTCCATGGCTAATTCGTTTATTAAGTAATGAAATTGAATTGCAACTATCGATTACATAATAAAATATGTGCGTGTTGAATATAGGTAACTAAGTGTGGCGTGTTATGAAATGGAACCGATGAATTTAGGTGAACTATGTAAACAGCCATAGAGTAAAGTAGGCTGCCCTCTTTTTTTTTAATTGGATTAGGTTAAAGGAAATAGGCATAGGGAACATTTTTTCATGCCTGTCGTTTAAATGAGCGTTGAATGAGGACTATGCCTAGCCTACACAACATTGAAATTTGAAAATCTAAGTGAACGTACTTATTAAGCAAATTTGTTTTTCCGTTGTTAACTTCGACGGTTTTTGTAACATTATTAAAGTTGTGACACTAAAAATACACGATTTCATCGGTCATGAAAAAAAATATGACTAATTATAATATAATAATTAATCTACCTACTTAAATAAAAATGAATGTTGCTAAGCGCAAAACTTAAGAACGACTGGACCAATCCTCTAATTTTTTTTCATTATGTTTCTTCCTTAAGGCTCACGTAATGTTTTATGGGGGTAAAAAAAATTAAATAAAAAAAAAATTGAACAGGGCGAAGCCGCGGGAAAGCTAGCGAAGAATATAACTCTGTGACTACTAAAACTGAGACAACCATTAAAGATGAACTCAACAAATTTATAGAAAGCCGAAATTTCAAACACGTCAGTCGTGTTTAAGTTCTTGTTGCAAGGCCAATAGCAATTTACAACTGCGCTTTCAAACACTGTCAGATCTATCTCTCACAACATTTAAAACAGGCGTGTTCTTCATAAAAATATAAATAACAATAATATTAATGGACTAACGCACTTTATTTTTACGAACCACTTGAGTTTACTTTACAGGCCATTGCATTTATACTGTGATTGTCGGCCAACATACCTGTGCTGGTGGCCAAATTTGGAACTAACAGGTTTTAATACTATTTTGACGTAAGTTATTTACTGGTGGCGCCATATTGGCTTGAAGTGCTTAGTTTGTGGTTTTAAAATTATGTTATGCTGTTAAATTTTATAGTTTTGTTGGCTTGTATATGAGATAAACTACAAGAAATTAGCTACAAACGAGGGCGTCAAGTTGGTACACGCATTTGTCAATAGGGTAAGAATAAAAGTCAATGTTTCAATTGTGTCAATTGTTTTCGTATCAATTTAATACAGAATAGCGCGAATCTGTACAATAATTAATGTTGGCCAACTTGACAAACAATAGTCGCTCGGGCTGTTCATTTGTCTTGTCTGTGGCCTCGACTTGTTTTATTGGATTAAAAGGCAAAGGCATTGTCCCTGGAATTGTAAGGGAGAGAAAATTTTAAAAAAGTTTAATTATCTTTATAATTAATCTATTTAATAATTTTATTGTGGTAAATCTTTGAATTTTATTTATTCTAGCGTACTACTTTACGTAGCTCATTGAACTCTATTATGGTCGTTATGAGCCCGTTCCTACACTTTCTGTTAAGGTCCTGATATCTTAAATGTCAGATATCTATGATACCGTCTCTGTCGGTTTCGTAGTAATAAATAGAGATGGTTTCAGTGAGAAAATGGAACAACCAATACACATTCACTCACTCACTAATTTTCGCATTTATAATATTAGTAGGATAGTACCTAGTCAGATTGTGCTCATTTTAATTCAAATTGGGGTGTGAACAATGATCTACAAACCGTAATATCAGGCGCTCACGCAACCCCCACCCTCATTAAACCCTCTTAATTAACACTGATTATCTTATTAATGGCAATACTACGGCTTTATTGTTTTTTGACATGACCTGTGGCCCGTTTCTCTAAGCTTTAAGGTATGATTTTACAACACTACCTACACTAGCAACATTGGCTAAATCCCAACCACTGATTGGTTAAATGGGCCAATGTTGCCAGTTTAGACTCGAAAAAAAATCTATTTATTTCTATTTATTACTACGAAACAGACAGAGACGTCATTATAGATAACTGACAATTAAGATAACTAGAACTTAACAGAGAGTGATGAAACAAGCCCTAAATAAAAAATGTAACCCCTAAATCACTACTTCAGTTGGTGGTTAATTTAGAAGCTAACATACAAGATGTCTTAGAATTATCTTTGACAGAGAGAGAGAGAGATAGACATTTATTTACACACATTCGATACACGTAGATTTAAAATATGAAGAAATACAATATACTTACTTAAGAATAGTACCTACCGATATATCTGTGCCAAATTTCATTCAGATCTGTTCCACCGTTTTGGCGTGAAAGACTAAGAAACATCCATCATTCTCGCAAACTTTCGCATATAATATTACTAGCTGTTTCCAGCGACTTCGTCTGAAAAGAGTTCGTTTATCGCTATCCCGCGGGAATTTTCCGGGATAAAAAGTAGCCTATGTGCTATTCCAGACTTTACTCTATCTATGTGCCGAATTTCATCCAGATCTGTTGGGCCGTTCTGGCGTGATTGAGTAACAAACAAACATCCATCCATCCATCCATCCATCCATCTATCCATCCATCCATCCATACTTTCGCATTTATAATATTAGTTAGATGATATAGGATACGCTAAATTTATATCACAAGCTCTTCGGGTGTCAACGTAACCGTTCACCTCATTTCACCCCAGGGGTTATCGCCTCAAAATCCTTTTAAAAGTAAAAGATTGTCTTCTAAGGAATTCTTCTAACTTAAACTCTTATTTTACGGAGTGTTCGTTTTATTCTTGTTCTCATTTAATCCAACCGATTGTCCCAGGCGTACATTGACCCCACTTTCGAAGAGAAACCATGGAATATTGGATTTCCCACATAAACAAAGCAATGTTATTTTCATTTTACAACATATTAACAATGTCACCTTAATAATGAGCTAAACTTTGCGTGTTTCTGTTTTACCGACCATTTTTCTTTTCGATTTCGTTGGCAAATAGAAACAGGGCTCTGAAATTCGAAACTCTACGTTCGTATTGTACCGTCCCTCTTACTCTCAAATAAATGACTGTTAGTGTGAGTAGGACAGCACGCAATGAACTTCGAGTTTGTAACTTCAGGGTATGAGGCTAGACTTGCGTAAAAAAGAGACCTAAATCATAATATTTTAAGTAACTAGCGGTTGCCTCCGACTCCGTCTGCGCAGAATTTGGTAATCACTATCCCGCGGGAACTATGCAATATGCAACCTATGCAACCCAGGCCTTAAACTATCAGTATACCTCAACTAAATCGGTCCAGCGGTTTAATAATAATAATAAAATCATTTATTTCGGACATCAAGGTCCATATCGGGTTAGTAATACAACTTAGAGCACTATGTTAGTTAATTAAAATTAAAATGGAAATAAAAAATAAAATAAAAATAAGCGTGAAAAGGTAACAGACAGACAGACAGACAGCCGCATCGCCTATAACATGATTCGTACTAAAAATTGTTTCAAACACCCATTTAAGTTTTCAGTGAAATCAGATGACATCATTTGGTTGAATTATGATTATGACTCAAATTCTCTTATCAGTTGCTTAAATGGGTTCCTTATCAGGAATGAGAGTACACGTAATATTTAGTGCTGTAATTAGGCCTATGGGCTTAGATAATACCTCATCGTCATCAGCCTGAAGACGTCCACTGTTGAATAAAGGCGTCCTTAGAACACCACAATGAACGTCAACTCGCCACCTGCACCCAGCTTTACCACAATTTTCACGATAGGAGGGCTGCCAACACTGCGTCTTCCGGTTCGTGGTCGCCACTCGAGAACTTTTCTCCTCCAACGATTGTCTTCTACGAGCAATGTGGTCTGCCCATTGCCACTTCAACGTACAAAATCTTCGAGCTATGTCGGTGACTTTAGTTCTTCGGCGAATCATCGTATTCCGGATTCTGTCGCGCAAAGAAACTCTGAGCACTACTAATAATATTTATACTAATATTTATTATTTATTAAATAAATAGGTACTACCTATTATTGCACTACAGATTATGATCTTCTGTGATCTTCCTGCTAATGTCCCCGTCATTCGTAAAAAATACAAACCTTTAGAAAATATAACAACTATTTTTTTAATCTTCATCTCTCCAGGGATAGGCAAAGGAAACAAGGTCCATACAGCCATATGAATAATCCAGTACCTAAGGTTTCAAAATGACTATGCTCTAGGTCCATGGGTTGCGGTATTTGCGGTCAATTAGATACATCAAAAGTTGTCTATTTAAGAAAAAAATTAAGTCGTTAAATTGATTAAATATTAACTTCAGTCTTCATAAAAATCACTTCACGACTTAAATTTATATTTTAATAACCTTACTTACACTATTTCATAAGCTCTTTATCAACTACTAGCTGTTGCCCGCGACTCCGTCTGCAGAATTCGCTTTTCGCTATCCCGCGGGAACTATGCAATATTCCGGGATAGAAACTATCCTATGTCCTTTCCCAGGACTGTAACTATCACTATACTAAATTTCAATAAAATCGGTTCAGCCGTTTTGCCATGACAGAGCAACAAACATCCAAACTTACAAACTTTCGCCTTTATAATAGTAGTAAGATAAGATAAAGATAAGATTAGTAGTACAACAAATCCTTAATCTTTTATGGGCCACACACACATAGCTGTAATCTCTTTTACACACATACAAACCATCTCACATCACTTATTTATCCGGCAATCTAAATCTTATCTAAAAACTGGGTCAACAGCGCGTTTCTGTCGCGTTGCTCTCCCTAGAGCGCCGCCGAGTGTCCCGAGAGCGCTGGAGTGCTCTAGGGCCGCCTAGAGCTCGCTCGGGGTTGCTGATGGGCCTAGATTTTGTGCTTTTTTTAGTACGCTAATGTAACTTTACATACAGACATACATAAATCACGTCTTTATCCCTTACGGGGTAGATAGAGCCTAAGGTAACAAGACCTAAACGCTACGTTTAGAAATGAAAAAAAAAAGGAAATGTACCAGTTGCTTCTCTTCCCGCGCTGATGGTAAAAGCCCATCGAGAGAACGGTCGAACATCTTAGGAATCATGTTACACATACACGCGATGCGGCTGGGTAAGTAATACAAGATATAACAACTTATTATCCAAAATTATCCAATGTTCATAATATATACGTTTACTGGATATAATGAACGAAAATTATAATCTTAAAATATCTATTTTTGTAAGATATAACGTTGTTTATATATAATATCAATTGAAATAACGATCAAAGCATATAATGTTCATAACAGCTAACATCAAAAAGCATAATGCACAGTTGTTTATTGAATTTGCTATGTGGTTAGGGGTTTTCTAGGTGGTTATAAAAAAAAGAACCTAACCTATCCGAGTCGCTTCCGCTCCGTACCGTCTTGCTCGCTCGTTTCGCTCGCTCGCCGAGAATTAAACAATGATGTCTTGCAGCTGTTTCAGTTAGGTTAAATGTTTGTTATCTTAAAAGAAATTAAGCCATATAAATCTTATACAAATCGAAGTTATATAAAAATAACGTTATATAATTTAAGCCTTATACGTTAAAAAAAATATACTTTTTGCTGTTATAGCTAACGTTCATTATATCTTGTGAACGTTATTATTATGAAATTAGATACTTTGTAGTTATATCTCGTGGGACGCACCCGATGCGGGTAGCAACCCATCACTATTTTGATTCCTTCAATCATGCTAAACGTGGCTTTCAGGTCCTTTGGCTCTGTCTACCCCGTATGGGTAAAGGCGTGGTTTATGTATGTACTAGCTGATGCCTGCGACTTCGTCTGCAAGGAATTCGTTTATCGCTAACCCGCGGGAACTTTCCGGGATAAAAAGTAGCCTATGTGCTATTCCGCAGACGTTTCTCTATCTATGTGCCGAATTTCATCCAGATTCGTTGGGCCGTTCTGGCTTGATTGAGTAACAAGCAAACATCCATCCATCCATCCATCCATACTTTCGCATTTATAGGGAACTATGCAATTTTCCGGGATAAAAAGTAGCCTATGTTCTATTCCAGACTTTTCTCTATCTATGTGCCGAATTTCATCCAGATCCGTTGGGCCGTTCTGGCGTGATTGAATAACAAGCAAACACCCATCCCTCCATCAATTCATACTTTCGCATTTATAATAGTAGTTAGATCTATTCGTAGAACAAACATGACATTAAATATTACGTTTGTCTAATTATTACGGCAACTCCCTGGCCTTGTTACTGGGTGTCACTTTTTCTTCCTTATTTTCGGCAGACAAACGAAATTAGATATGTTTGTTGAATACTTAGATTTCTTGTTAAACCAGATACCATTACGAAGATATATTCATTGTTATCTTAATCTTAGTATCTTTCGCAAATACAAACCTATCTTAGCTCAGACATCGCATTAAGAGGGTGCATACGTGCTGAGCTCGCAACGTCGCATTTTGGTGATTTTTTGCGATTATTTCACAGAAATTGAATGAAAGTATCAAGTATCCGTCTGTAGTGCACTTCGTTTTTAGTGTATTAATGTATCCAATGCAATAATTAATAGTGATGGACTTTTATTTTCGTATTAAAGCGATAAAATACTATATCTCGTTTAATAAGAAAATAAAAGTCCATCACGATGAATTATTGCATTAGACACATTAATACACTAAAAACGAAGTGCACTACAGACGGATATTTGATACTTTCATTCAATTTCTGTGAAATAATCGCAAAAAATCACCAAAACTGCGACGTTGCGAGCTCAGCATGAATGCACCCTCTTAACAGATACATAAAAAGATTCAAGAGTCGGTATAGGATTCTTTAACATGCGTCGACAGCTGTCATTTTTGACGGTCTCGTCTCATTTATTTTATCGTTAATTTAATCTAACATAATGTCTATGGGTAGATTGAGGAAAAAGAAAAAGAAAACACCAGACTAGGCTGTATGGACGGAGTTTCCTTTGCCTTCCCCCCGAAAATAAAAGGGGGAGAATTAACCAAAAAAAAAATGTCTATGGGTAGGACAGTTACCCCCTCCCCACCCTGTTTCCCTTGAAGGCTAAAAGTCAAATAAATGAAACCTTTACAGGATAAACTAAACGTGACGCGAGGGCAATGGCCCCTTACATAAGCGCTAAGTCAAAGTACACAGCGTAAGTGGGGGTATTGCGGTTAACCTCCACCCGAATTGGAAGGGTTGGGATGCCCTATCGATACAATGAAAATTGAAATAATCTTTTTATCTATACAAGCTAGTTTATTATAACAAACAACATTACAAATGGCAAGTAAAAACAAATGGAACTGTAATTAAATTAAAAACAAATTAAAAAAGGAGAGGCCCTTGTCGCATAGTAGGTACAGTCGGCGTCATATAGTTTGAACCTTCAAAATCGGCCGAATAGTTCGGTACACCATAGAAATAGTATGGCGTTATGGCAGCTTGAATGTTTCATGCTTTATGACGCTGACGTACCACAGATGCTGGCATCCCCTCTTTGGACAGAGATACAGCACGTTGTCCAAGGAAGCAGCCAGCTCTGCGATCTCCCGTAGCGTTTACATACAAACATACAGTACATGCACACATATACATACCGTCATGTCTTTCCCACAGGGGTAGGCAGAGACTACTTTGTCCCACTTGCTACGATCCTGACATACCTCTTTCGCTTCATCCACACGCATCAATCTCTTCATACATGCACATCGGATCTTTTTGCTCTCTATTTGTCTCTTTCATGGTCGGGAAGTCCGCTGATGAAGATCTTTATGGTGATCTAGAAGGAGGAATATGTTCAATTGTATACGCCCACAATAAATCAATCCCAGTGTTAGCAGAGCTCTGCTCTTAAGCAAAACGTAGGCAATGTGAGGTCATTTTATATTGATTACTTAAGTTACATTTTTAGTAGGTATTGGTTGTTTCAGCAGCAATATAAATAAATCCGTGAAAATTTCAGCTGTCTAGTAATTGCGGTTCATGAGATACAGCCTAATGACAGACGCGGACAGACAGACTATGGAATCTCAGTAACAAGGTCGCGTTTTTACCCTTTGGGTACGGAGCCCTAAAAAGGAAAAATTAAACAAGTTTTTCTGGTTTTTGTACATGAAAGAAAGAAAGAAAGAAAGAAGACAATTTATTCATTTTGCAAGACACACAAATATAAGAGCATACACACAATTTTATAGAAAAGAAACAACAAAAACAAAAACACAGATATGAAAATTAGATCATCAGCGTTGTGTGTCTCCGCAAAAGTGAAACGGTCGCTGGCTCAGCATTACGCTGAGGTGTTAGACACCTGCAGCACTGATTTTCAGTCAGAACCGTCTGTGACTCAAGATGAATCCTAACTAACTAGAAATTGTATATGTATAAATACTGTATAGTATAGTCACGTTGGATATAGCTCTTTGATACGAGAGCTGACGTTATTGGAGCCCCGGGAGGCAGTGGAAATTTCCCCTTTTACGCTAGAGATGGGAAAATATCGATAAATATCAGACAGTGTTGATTGAATTGGGACAGATTTTCGAAAGCATTTCACTTGAAAATACCCTTAGAAAGTGCTGTAAATTTGAATGTAGTACCAAAAATACAGCTTTAATAACTTTTTGACAAGATTAAGGAGCTGTGATTTTCTTTCACTATCTCAAATTCAGCACAATTTTTCACCACTTTCGATGTTAAGTAAATATCTCGCCCCCTCAAGATTTTAGCAAAAAACTTGCAAATATTAAATCAAAATCAAAATCTCCTTTGGAAATTATTAAAACGGCAGTAAAATACCGTTCCTCAGAATATTTCTTTAAGGGCCTGTCTCACCACTCCTTAACTGACAGTTATCTATGACGACGTCTCTGTCTGTTTCGTAGTAATAAATAGAGACGGAGTCATAGATAACTGACAGTTAAGGAGTGGTGAAACAGTCCCTAAGTATAGCAATAAAATAACTACGAAAAGACCACTTTAATCAACCGCTAAAACTTCAGGGCGCATTGCCAAAATAATTTGCTGGTTCTATGACGAATGGGACGGAAACTTAAGTTTTTAAATACTTCTGCAAACTTTGTTAAAGATACTTGGATTATTAAACCACGAAAAAGCTTTTAAAGTTTACAGATTCGGTATAATTTTTCGCTTATCACTACACAAAATGCTCCAAGTTACGCTTAAGCTACCATCCATCTAATCTAACTAATATTATAAATGCGAAAGTATGGATGGATGGATGAATGGATGTTTGTTTGTTTGTTACTCAATCACGCCAGAACGGCCCAACGGTTCTGGATGAAATTCGGCACATAGATAGAAAAAAGTCTGGAATAGCACATAGGCTACTTTTTATTCCGGAAAATTGCGTAGTTCCCGCGGGATAGCGATAAACGAATTCTTTGCAGACGAAGTCGCTGGCAACAGCTAGTAAGTCATAACTTTTTAACATGTATCACCCTAGATACACCACTTGTTGCTACCCGATGAGATAGGGTCGCATGCGATCTACTCTTAGGGGCCTGGGGCCTTACCATGACGTCTTTTTTTATATGAATAGGAAGGCAAACGAGCAAGTGGGTCACCTGATGGTAAGCGATCACCACTGCCCATAGACAGCCGCAACCCCGGAGGGATTGCAGATGCGTTGCCAACCTAGAGGGCTAAGGTGAAATGCCTCTTGTGCCTGTAATTTCCCCGGCTGTCTTACTCTCCACATCGGTACACAGCAGTGCAAGCACTGCTGCTTAGCGGCAGGATTAGCGAGTAAGATGGTGGTAGCGATCCGGACGGAGCTTGCACAAGGTCCTCTACCACCCGTAAAAACGTCTTAATGCGATTCAGTTTAGGTTCGCTCGCTGTCAGATTCATACTAAAAGTGACAGCTAAAACTTGAACTGAGTCGGAATTAGGACGTCATGGTAAGGCCCCTGTTTCACTCTCTGTTAAGTTCCAGTATCTTAACTGTCAGTTATCTATGATTCTGTCTCTATTTATTACTAAGAAACAGACAGAGACGTCATTATAGATAACTGACAGTTAAGGCAACTGAAACTTAACAGAGAGTGAAACAGGCCCTTAAAATTAATTACTAGCTGTTGCCCGCGACTTTGTCTGCAAAAAAAATATAGCCCGCGGGAACTATGTAATTTTCCGGGATCAAAGTAGCCTATGTTAAAATCTGGGGTACCAGCTATGTCCGTTCCAAATTTGATCCAAATCTGTCCATTCGTTTTAGCATGAAGAAGAAACAAACATACACACTCACACACATCGTCACATCGTCACAAACTTTCGCATTTATACCTAACTAGCTTCTGCCCGCGACTTCGAACGCGTAGAATTAGCAATCGATATGTTTATCGCTATCCCGCGGGAACTATAAAATTTTTCGGGATAAAAAGTAGCCTATGTTTTAATCTAGGGTCACAGCTGTCTTCGTACCAAATTTTATCCAAATCCGTCCACCAGGTACCCACTTGCTCGTTTGCCTTCCTATTCGCATAAAAAAAAAAAAAAAAAAAAAAAAAAAAGTCGTTTTAGCGTGAAGAAGGAACAAACATACACACTCACTCACATCGTCACATCGTCACAAACTTTCGCATTTATAATATTAGTAGGATATTAGTAGGATTACAAGATGATGGTCCGTTATGGTTGCCTGGTAGAGATCGCTCTGTAGCAATAAGGCCGCCTATTGTTACCTTATTACTTCTGTATACCTTTTTTCTGTTTTGATTGTTATATGTGGTGTTCATAAAGAGTTATTGTATTGTATTGATGATAGTATTCGAAAAACCGACAACGGATCAAGCAAAACAGTACGTCCGTCGCAACGTGCGCGATTAGATCGGAATTCGCAAAAAGCGGGTTTGTAGCGCACCGGGCCGACGCCCGAGGGGCGCCGCGCAGCGCCATACTAACGCAGATCGTGTAACTAAGCGTGATTTGCACCAACTTATTATAACAATAATGGCAATAATTAACACCATAACCAACGGTTTTTGACGGAGAATTAAGTACATACATACATAAATCACGTCTCCCGTTCAGAGTAAAAAGACTTCTGGAGTATTTTATGTCAAAATCTTCGGTTGTTGTTAAAGTAACTCACGTTAACTGTAAGGGTTCTTGGGTTACTTTGAGGCAATAGGCATTACAGCATTAAAATAAAGCATAATAACGTCACCCGAAATTAGATAATTGACAACATTTCATTTTTATAACACCTGAAAATGTATATATGGTTCGAAAGCATTTTGCCTCTTGATCACTGCAATATGTTTATATAATTTTAATATTGCTTATTATAGAAAATAAAAATTAATTAAAAACATGTCTTAATTTTACCAATTCTACCACAGGATAGGTGAAATGCCTTTGCCTTTTTCACGAGAAAAAGTAAGCGACCATATTTTTGTATTTGACAACTTCAAAGTACAAGGGGGGCAACTCTGTAATTCTATTTTTGAAGTTCGTTGCATACCTTCTCTCTCACTCTCAAGTTAATGACTATATTAGTATGAGCGGAACAGCACGAAGCGAACATGGAAAATCGAATATCGGAGAATAAGGCCTGACATTGTCAATTTGAAATTGACGTCAGTTTTTTTTCTATACAGAAAAGACAAAAGGATAAGTGTCTATTCTGTGATAGTTTCGGAGTTACGCCCTTTTAGAATAAGCAAAAATTAATAAATTAATTATAAATTAAATACAAACCCTAGCGAAAAAATTAAACTTCCAGCATGTTCATCTTTTCAAACAAAATACAGAGAACCATTAAAACTATAGGCTCAGAAATATGAAATGTTGTCAATTTTGGGGCTACTTTGATCGTTTTAAAATTGCTATCAAATCGATATTGTCCATATGTGGTGTATGTTTGCTAATATAGACGCAAAGGCGATCGATGAACACATCGATTGGAAGCAGTAAACATACATAAAAAATAATGATTTCGTCATTACAAACTACTTTAAAGTCACCCCGTACCTAAATCAGTCAGTCAAGAGCTCAGTGTATTTCTATTCGATATACTCTTGCCTAACATGTCCCGCCAATCGTTCCAAAGTTAACTGGAAGAAATGTCTTACAGGGATAAGTTCGCCTTTGTGCATTCAAACACTAAAAATGTTCATCCTTTATTGTATCTCCGACACTATTCATAACTAACAACACGCAAATGTGAAGCCTCATACAAAATGCACGGACAGTTCTGTTGCATGTAATAATTAAACGCTACGGCGTGTCGGGCGCTAATACTAATTATATGGCCTGCTGTCCGCTTGGCTGACTGTGCGCTAACGAGATGAGCGCCGGTAGACTAGGTAAGTACCGGAATACATACATACATACACAAATAACGTCATCCCTTACGGGGTAGACAGAGCCTAAGGTAACAAGAGCTAAAGGCCACGTTTAGCATGATAGTGGGCGTATAGGAAGGGGAATCAAAATAGTGATGGATTGCCAGCCGCATCTGTAACATGATTCCTAAGATTCTTTATGTGTACAGGGCATAAATATATGTACGTTACCAAGACGTCAAAAACATCTACTTATGCCATAAACAATAAGGCTGGTGACACATATATTTGACATGATGGTTGTATCGATATATATGCCCTCGAATGTACTTGCAAAATTTCTAGCACTCATAATGAAATCATAGCGAAAGAGGTAAGGTATTTTCGTTATTACCTGTCCTATTTGGTAAACAAAATTCTAACCTCAATGTGCAAATTTTTGTAAAGAATAAGGTGTATTATGTTATCAAATAAACCTGAGGCTTTATTTTGTGCATAATTTTGCTGATATTTTATCTTCAGTTCCTTTATTTACGATGAAATAGTTAAAAAATAACAAAAATGAGACGTTTTGAGGTTAGAATTTTGTTTACCAATACCAGGTCACCAGCTAGCTTATTACGTAACTCGCTCGCAATCGCCATCGTGTTCATTTTGACAGTTCTTGTATGAATGTGACAGCTAGCTGATTCCGATGCCAATTGTCAGCCCATACATGAACTGTCAAAATGAAGACGATGGTGATCGCGAGCGAGTAACGTAATAAGCATGCAGGTCACCAGGTCAGGTTTACCTATGCCAGGATCGTAGCAAGTGGAACAAAGTAGTCTTTGCCTACCCCTGTGGGAAAGAGGCGTGACGGTATGTATATATAATGAAATAAACAAACAGAGTCACATAAACAATTAAAACATATTGACATCCGCTGACCTCGCGTGGCCGTGCCATCGATTCAAAACTAAAATAGAAAAACTGTGAAAAAATATTATTCGTAACTCTTTCGGCATTGTGATAAAGTCAAGTTTTGCTTATTTTTCTGTTATTTCCGGTAATAGTAGCCTAAGTACGTTTTATACCCATTTATAGCGGAAAGGACCAAACTTTGATACCGTGACAATGTGAAAACATACAAGGTTATATTACGGTTCCGTAGTTTATTTTTATGAGGGTTCATAGGGTGGCAAACAAGCAAGTTGGCCACCTGATGGTAACTCAGCACTACTCATGGTCACCCGCGACAACATAGGGTCGCAGAACTTCCGATTCAGTTCAGGTTCGCTCGCTGTCAGATCCATACTAAAAATGACAGCTAAAACCTGAACTGAGTCTGAATTGAATCGCATAAAGACGTCATGGTAAAGCCCCAGGAACGTATAAATGAATAACGAGTCGCCTCGTGACCTTAATCATTTTATTTCTACGCCATCGGAACGTTGAGGTAAATAAAACATGTTTCTAACACAGCATTTCCCTTTTTTACAATTCCCATTGTTGTTACAAATTCAAAACTTTATTTTGCAAATAGGCCGCCAAGGGCTCTTTTACATGTCTCTTTTTCATGTGTCTTTTTGAAACTATACCAGCGCCAGTGGCGTGGCGTCCATAGAACTCGATTCCCACTGGCTTGCCTATTTTAAGGCAGTTGGGCAATTATTGTGCAGAATTAGAGGAAAAGGCTAGTTAAGTTCCCTTCGGCTTGCCTTCTGATATACTTGACGCCACGCCACTGACCAGCGCATTCGGAAAGACCATCATTGCCAAGAAGAATGCGCCGCAACAAACTTGGCAAGAAGTTATTTGTTTAAAATAAAATAATACTTTACTTATTTATCTGTCTTATTGGTTGTCTGGTAGAGATCGCTATTTAAGCGATAAGACCGCCTATTGTATAATTTGTTCTTTGTTTCTGTATTGTTTTGTTCTGATTTGTGGTATTCAATAAAGAGTATTTGTATTGTTCGTATTGTATTGCACTTTAATTCTGAATACTTAACTTATACATACATACATATCGTCACGCCTCTTTCCCACAGGGGTAGGCAGAGACTACTTTGTTCCACTTGCTACGATCCTGACATACCTCTTTCGCTTCATCCACATTCATCAATCTCTTTATACATGCTCGTCGGTTACTAGTACTCTTGACTTAACTTATAATACATTTTTGTACTGATTAGGGATGTATAAGTTGGGAACAAGTTAAGACAAGTAGATTACCTTACAGGTTATAAAACGCGAAATAACTAGTATTTGCTCACTAAAATAGATAAAACTGGAACGGAGGGAGGTGCTTTCATTAAATTAGTTTCTTCCAGAGCGTTATTACTCTCGTTTGTCTAAATTAGACTGATCATCAGAGGTCGGGGGTCGCACTAGCGCCACTGTGGCAGCGGGAATTTGGTGAAACTTTTACTTTTTCACACCTCTCAGAAAAGTAAGCTTTGCTCCCTGTCGAGAGGGATCAAAGTGCAACTTTTCTGTTCGAAGTGTTTTTTTGCAAATGCAATTTTTTGAAGTTGATAATTGTATACCACGCCATTTTCTATGCTCTTTAATTATATTTAGAATTCTCTTCTCTAGTTTTTTAATGTTCGGTGTGAAAAGTTGTATGAGCCACTCGGGAGCAAAATTATTTTCATCTTGGGCGTTGGCAGGCATTCTTCCTTCGCTACATTCTGGATTCAATGTAGCACCCTCGCCGTAAATGCATCATTTTGCTCCCTTGTGGCACAAATAACTATTGTACAGTTGAGTTAAATATTTGTCCATTCATCCTTACGTGTCTTATCATGTAAACAAATGTAACATCAAAAGTGATAATAGACTATGACTAGTGATTGGAAACGTTGATAAAATATACATAAAACGTGACCGATTATTTCGCTTTAAAAAATAAATAGAACTCGTATCAGGGTTTTCGTTTTTTTTTTCGATATTCTCGAGTTGATTCATTCGTTCCTCCGATTATTGAAGAAAATCTTATTAAAAATGATATATAGATATGTAGATCACATAACACTTATACGTATCAGTAACAAATTAATACCTACTCGTTGCGCGATACACCCAACTCTTTTTTAACATATAAATGGCTCAATAGCACTCCAATACCTCCGTAACGATGCTAGTGCTGCCCCGTGTCGATAATATCGACAATATCGATATCGAGTTATGGTAATTCCAAGTGTTTTTATTGCTTCGGTGCACGGATAGGGATTCGCTTTTGACTTGTTAAGCCATTATTTAACTGTTGGAGGGTAAAAGTGAATTATATAGATAACTAGCTTGTGCCCGCGACTTCGTCTGCGTAGAATTAAACATACAAACCTTCCTCTTGAATCACTCTATTTAAAAAACCGCATCAAAATCCGTTGCGTAGTTTTAAAGATATTATAATCATACATAGAGACAGACAGAAAGCGGATAGCGACTTTGTTTTATACTGTGTAGTGATAATTGGAACGTAGCTTGTAACTTCATGTATAAAGTTATCAGTTTTCAGCAACTTTAAAGTGAATTTCAAACGGAAACGTTAACAATAAACTTCATTTCAGATGCTACTCGCATTATTCATTTGTTTGTGTTTTATTTATATCGTTTTGTATCCACCGTTCCATAACACTTCAATTGACAGCAATATGAATATAACATGCATAGCGTGCAATCGTAACATTTACATAACGTTTCATAATAACCATCTCAAATCTGTAAAAGTTAATAGCAGACATTCATTTCTTTCAACGGAAGTATTTTTTCCTAATTAATAATGAGGTATTTATTCAATGATGCTCAACGTTTTCATGGACCTACTGTACCTAAAAAATAAACAGTTTGTCTTTATACAGTCATGTAGAATAGACAGACAGATAACAGAGACTTCATATTAGGGGTTGCATTAGCTACGTTTTAACCCCATTATTTATAAACGCACTGTAGGCTTCTGCTAACTTAGCAATCGTTTGTCCTTATCTGTCACATTGACATTTACCTTTCACAGATAAGGACAAACGATTGCTAAGTAAGTAGAAGCCTATAGAGCGCTTATGAATAAGGGGGTTAGTCTCATCATAATTTTATCATCTTCTGCCTCTATACATCCCACTGCTGGGCACAGGCCTCCTCTCTGAATTAGAGGGCTTAGGCTAAGTGTGTAACCACAAAAATGTAGCCTACACAATCCTAGACAATGTAAATAAAATTGCTGTTAACAGTCTTATGGAATTAAGAAAGTGAGTTTGCATGTCTGTTCCGCTTTGACGGCGTAGCTGTCCAATCGATCTCTAAGAAATTCCTTTTTTCATACATTTCCTATAATGAGATTAATTGAGACACTCTGAGATCTCCATTAGAGATAATTCCGTCAGTGCTCTGCTAACCGTGTTAAGCATATAATAAGTTTTTATATGTCGGTATTTCATTTATGTTTACAACTAGCTTCTGCCCGCGACTTCGTCCGCGTAAAATTAGCAATTGACATGTTTATCGCTATCCCGCGGGAACTATGCAATTTTCCGGGATAAAAAGTAGCTGTGGGCTAAATAATAAACTGTTTAAAGTCGACTATATAGCTTTATATAATTGCAAGCAAAAAAATATGGGGGGATACGTCCAATTGCCGTTGGCAGCACCATACGGTTGTGAAGCTGCTTTGTTTTAATGTAAGGGATCTTAGATTAGCGAATTGACAACATTTCATATTTCTGAGCCTATAATTTTAATGGTTCTCTGTATTTTGTTTGAAAAGATGAACATGCTGACAGTTTAATTTTTTCGCTAGGGCTTGTATTTAATTTATAATTAATTTACTAATTTGTGCTTATTCGAAAAGGGCGTAACTCCGATACTATCACAGAATACACACTTATCCCTTTGTCTTTTCTCTGTAGAAAAAAAAACTGACGTTAATTTCAATTTTTTTTTTTTTTTTATGTGAATAGGAAGGCAAACGAGCAAGTGGGTCACCTGATGGTAAGCGATCACCACTGCCCATAGACACCCGCAACCCCGGAGGGATTGCAGATGCGTTGCCAACCTAGAGGACTTAGATGAAATGCCTCTTGTGCCCGTAATTTCCCCGGCTGTCTTACTCTCCACACCGGAACACAGCAGTGCAAGCACTGCTGCTTTGCGGCAGGATTAGCGAGTAAGATGGTGGTAGCGATCCGGACGGACCTTGCACAAGGCCCTACCACCCGCGAATTGTCAATGTCAGGTTCTATTCTCCAATATTCGATTTTCGAGGTTCATTTCGTGCTGTCCCGCTCATACTAATAGTCATTATCTTGAGAGTGAGAGAGAAGGTATGCAACGAACTTCGAAAATAGAATTTCAGAGTTGCCCCCCCTTGTACTTTGAAGTTGTCAAAAATACAAAATTATAATCGCTTATTTTTTCTCGTGAAAAAAGCAAAGGCGTTTCACCTATCCTGTGGTAGTTTTGGTAAAATTAGGACATATTTTTAATTATTTTTTATTTTTTATAATAAGCGATATTAAAATTATATAAATATAATATTGCGGTGATCAGGAGGCAAAATGCTTTCGAACCATATATACATTTTCAGGTGTTATAAAAATGAAATGTTGTCAATTGACATCTTGACATCAATAAAATATAAAATTATATAAACAAACTAAATAAACAATATACATTCTTACATAAAAATCATCACTGAACTAAATAATCTAATGTCAAGAAATGCAACTGACAGCTAAACAAAAAAACACGGCGCGCCAAAGAGTATCGAAAACAGTCCTCTATGGTAGACCGCCACATAGCCTATGTTTTAATCTAGGGTACCAGCTATCTCCGTTCCAAATTTGATCCAAATCCGTCTAATTGTTTCAGCGTGAAGAAGGAACAAACATACACACTCACTCATTCACTCACTCACTATCACTGTATCACTAGATTAATTTTAATAAAAACCAAAAGTAAATATATAATCAAAATCTTAATTACATGATGAATTGGTTTAATCCAGGTGTTGTCACAATTAAATACCCCTTATAATCACTTTAATTGATTACTCCCTCTATGGATATATAATAATAATAATAATAAAATCTTTATTTCAGACCAATAATTATCCATAAAAATTGTTAGTAATTTACATTACAACTTAAACATGTAAGGTTAGTAAATAAATAAATAGCTTTACTATAGGTATTTTAGCGGCAAATATACGATGTTTTAGCATTGCATGTTACCTGTAAATAATAAATCTATGATGAAACGCTTTGTGCAACAAATAGTTTTGTTGAAATGTTTAAATTAAATGATTACAACACGAACATTATAATGAAGTCTATGACGTTCATTGAAACAATTCAACAATGTGTGTGAAGTTCCCAATCTGCACTGGGACCGCGTGGGAACTATAGCCCAAGCCCTCTCATTCTGAGAGGAGGCCTGTGCCCAGCAGTGGAACGTATATAGGCTGGAGATGATGACGACGTTCGTTGAAGGATACGAGAATCGAACGTGTATTTTTTATACGTTATTGACGTTATTTATCTTCTGTTAACCGTTGTATTTGAATTGTTCAAATTGGTACATTTTGCTTCTGTAAAAGGTAGTTAGGTGCAGATGGTAGGGCCTTGTACAAGGTCCGTCCGGATCGCTACCACCATCTTACTCGCTAATCTTGCCGCTAAGCAGCATTGCTTGCACTGCTGTGTTCCGGTGTGGAGAGTAAGACAGCCGGGGAAATTACGGGCACAAGAGGCATTTCATCTAAGTCCTCTAGGTTGGCAACGCATCTGCAATCCCTCCGGGGTTGCGGGTGTCTGTGGGCAGTGGTGATCGCTTACCATCAGGTGACCCACTTGCTCGTTTGCCTTCCTATTTACATAAAAAAAAAAGGTAACCGTCGGCATTCTGCGCGATATGCTGGATTCAGTTACTTAAACTTAACTTTGACAAAAGGCCAAGTTAGAGTATATTTGACAAGCGATGTAGGTTTGACGTCTTCCAACACTTTAATATAGTGGAGTCTCTCATGAATATTGTAACGAGGCTGGTAAGCTCGGTACAAACTTTTACCTTTTTATTTCTTCACCTTTTTTTAAAAAGCATATTTCGTATTCTGCTCCTTTTTCAAAATTTAAACTCATTTCTTGTTTTTGATCTATCAGAGCTGCTATTTCATTTGCTCTCTTACAGTCGTGCCTGCCTGGTTACCATATTTTATCAGTTGCTTCAAGCCTATGGGCTCTTTATATACAAGTATTGAGTACAACAATAAGTCCTGTGAAACGTCTTGAATTTTAGTGACTCGTGTTGTGTCCATGTTTTATATACCGTCAACTGGGGTGACTTTGGTAATTTCGATAAAATCGATATTATCCATATCCGGTGAATGTTTGGCATGTAGACGCAAAAGCGATCGACGAAGACATTGATTGGAAGCAGTAAACGCAAATAAAAAATAATGGTTTTGTCATTAAAACTACTTTTTAAAGTCACCCCGTAAATCAAAGTCACTCCAGTTGACTGTACTGCAGAAGGCACAATCGTAACTATCGTAAGTGTTTACCCATATTTACCATGCTCTGTTAGTTTTGTAATACTATGTAACTTCTTTTTTAACAAGTACCTATGTTTGTTCTAGGTGCCTTCATTTATAAAATTAAATTAACTAACACCACATAAGTGGCTTATTCCTTCAACCCCAACCTCCTCATCCTCGCAACGTGACAATATAAGGAAAAAGTTTAAGTGTAATATTGAGTATCCTAATGCTGCGTAAAGGTATCCCCTACTTTTCTGTTCTTTATTTTCAAACTGCTGCCCCTTCTGTTAATTACAAAACATCCTGCTATCTCTTTCATGCTTTGCCGCTGCTCAGCTCCAATAGTTAGCCAGAAAAAACATTCGTGCACTAGTGAGGCGATAAATTCGACATAACTTTCGATTTCCGATAATCGACCTGGCTGGAATAATTGATTGCCGTCGGCTGCCACGTGTTCCGATGTTTATTTACATTGCCAGCAATAAAATGTCAGTCCGGCTGACTTTATAGGTTAATTGCTGGCGTGATGCGTTATTGCACGATATTTACTTACCGTATTCATGTTTTTTTACCATCTACATATCGGTTAATGTTTAAGTTAATGCTATTATGTTTTTAGAAGTTTGCTACCATACATTTATTGCATACTAACCGTTTCCCCGCGGTGTCGACCCCGTTCCAGTTTTTTTTTATAAAAACTGTGACATGTGAAAAAAAATGGCCGATTCGGTCCAGACGTTCTCGACTTTTGCACTTAGCAATATTAATTTTTATATGTTACTCTATACATATAGACTGGAAATCATGATGATATGATGATGAATCACACGATAGCGAACCGAGCTAGTTTTTCTTTAAATCTCCATTTCATTGAACATCGTTCTAATAAAAGCAAGAACTATCGATAAACCATTTTCAATCCCTAGCTAAAACTTTACCCAGCACCAATATCGGTGCAGAGAGCTATCAAGTTACCGCCACATCTACTTATGTCGGTATATGTTACATCACTAGTACACCGTTCAGTTTTGGAGCATTGATTTTTCAATATGGCGGATTAGGATTTTGATATTGGAGCCGAAGTGAATGGTAGAACCTGTGGTGGACTTTCAAATATAAAATGACTAGGTTGCCAGCGACTTCGTCTGCAAAGAATTAGTTTATCGCTATCCCGCGGGAACTACGCAATTTCCCGGGATAAAAAGTAGCCTATGTGCTATTCTACACTTTTCTTTATCTATGTGCCGAATTTCATACAGATCCGTTGGGCCGTTTTAGCGTGATTGAGTAACAAACAAACATCCATCCATCCATCCATCCATACTTTCGCATTTATAATATTAGTTATGTTATATTAGTAGCGGCGGCGGCCGCTCGCCGCTGGATGAGGCAATCGTTGTACTTGCTGCATTAAGATAGTGTAGAATATACCCTCTTTATACACTTTGGTTTGCACTTGTTGGATTTGTTATTGTATCTAATGTAATTAAATATTGTTACCATGCTTCAAATCTAACTAATATTATAAATGCGAAAGTATGGATGGATGGATGGATGGATGGATGGATGGATGGATGTTTGTTTGTTTGTTACTCAATCACGCCAGAACGGCCCAACGGATCTGGATGAAATTCGGCATATAGATAGAGAAAAGTCTGGAATAGCACATAGGCTACTTTTTATCCCGGAAAATTGCGTAGTTCCCGCGGGATAGCGATAAACGAATTCTTTGCAGACGAAGTCGCTGGCAACTGCTAGTTTATTATAAATATTTAAATATTCTCATTTAAGTGAATTTCTGTAATTCTTTTGAGAATAAAGTATCTTTAACCCGATATTAGTTAATATTAGTAAAAGGACATAACTTCGAAATTTAAATTTGTCACGCGTTATCGTAATTGCCAGCATATATACGTTCTACTGCTGGACACAGGCCTCCTATCGGAATAAGAGGGCTTAGGCTATGAATTTAATTATTTATCGCCGTAAATTGGAGTTTTCTCGTCACCAGTTCGATGAAGGCTTTCAACAACAGTGCGTTTCCAAAATAAATGGATAACTTTACTTTGCTACTCCCCGATATAGTGAGGTCTAACTCACTTCAAAAAAAAGGAAGGCTTTTCTGTCTCTTCACGAAGCAATTGCTTAATCCGACGTGAACTACGCAATTATCAGAGATAAAAACTGTCCTTAATACTCTCGGCAATCAAACTCTTCCCATACCAAATATCATCTCCATCCATACCGAATTTAGGAGTGTGTAAGCAGTAAAGACGGACAGAATTAAACTATTAGGAATCTAAATTTTACCAATTTGGCTCCGAAACACAAAAAGTATGAATTTAATTAGGAATTTTATGATTGCAGCGCCCTCTGTCGAGTTAACGTCATATCAACCTTTTAAAGAAAATTGCTTCTAAATCGGTCCAACTGTTCAGAAAATAAATGGGAAAATTCAATTTTTACTTATACGAATATTGTAGTGCCCCCTAGCGGTCCAACATTATAACACCTATCTAAGAACCATCGCTAAGAAAATACAAACCTAACACAGAAAACAGCGTTTAAATCAGTCCAACCGTTCTGGATATAAATGGGAACATTCGCGTTTCACATATACGAATATTGCAGCGCCCCCTAACGGGCAAACATCATAACACCTATCTAAGAACCACCGCTAAATAATTACGAACCTATTACAGAAAACCGCATCTAAATCGGTCCAACCGTTCTCAAGATAAAAGGGAACATGCGTTTGCGGACAAACACACACAACCTATCACCCTAAACGCATATTTATAATATCGTCTCCGTTCCGTCGTGGGTAAAAAGACAAACAGACACGCACGCACAGATGGAAAACAATACTGTTTCTAATGTCTCCTTTCAATCATTCAATCATTTATTTATTGAAACCATGGTATTTACAAGGTGAAGGTGTTGTATGTGTTATTTATTTATTTATCTGCTGTATTATGTGTTTTTTTTTATTTTGATGTTTTGTTTGTCATAAATAAACTTTTTTCTTCTTCTTCTTCTTCTATTATTCTAGCCAGTAAAAACATGGACCCTACTAGGGCGTAGCAAAACTTAAAACTAAACCTAAAAATAAGTAACGTTATACGTATAATCTATAATCTACGATACCTCTAAATACCTATTAGTCTGCAATTAACAACGTAACTGATGTAGTTACCGTCCTTGTTGCAGCTGCACTCGGAGTACCGCAGCACGTACCGATGGCACCAGTACCGCGAGCAGCAGGGCGTGGTCAAACAGCCGGCCGCAAGCCCGCCCTCCGCGCTACCCATACCACGGGGTAAGCCCTCTAGCACTAGCATATACCAGCAACTAGTACCGATGGCACCAGTACCGCGAGTAGTAGTGTGATCAAACAGCCGGCCGCAAGCCCGCCCTCCGCGCTACCCATACCACGGGGTAAGCCCTTACTAGCACTAGCATATACCAGCAACTAGTACCGATGGCACCAGTACTGCGAGCAGCAGAGTGATCAAACAGCCGGCCGAAATCCCGCCCTCCGCGCTGCCCATACCATGGGGTAAGCCATTACTAGCACTATCATATACCAGCAAATAGTACCGATGGCACCAGTACCGCGAGTAGCGGCGTGGTCAAACACTGCCCCCCGCACTGCCCATACCACGGGGTAAGCTAAGCCCTTACTAGCACTAGCATATGCTATGCAGGCTGTAAAATTCTCTGCTCATTTGTGCCACTTCCTCGTATAAATACTTACCAACTTATCATTAAGACTATGACTTATCCATATTTGTCTCCTCCAGGGCCTATGGAGCCGGCGATGCCGCGTCGCAAGAAGTACCCCGGTGTGGCGTACAAGACCAACGAGCTGTTCGACCCGGCGCCCGCAGACGACATCAGACCCCACCAGACGTCCGCCGCTGACCGCGCCAGGGTAAGTCCAGTTTAACAGAAGGAGATCCTTTAAAAACTGTATAGATTCAGGCGCTACTTTGCGGAAGTTCAAGTTTCAGACTGAAAGTTACTTACTAAAATTGTAGCGAATTCGGAATAAAAAGGCTTATAAATAAATAAATAAGCGTTTGTCAAACGATGCATTCGATCAAAAAATGTTTTTCATTAGAATCTAAATCATCAAATCTGATGTTTTCGATTTTTGTGCCAAAAAAAATGTTTTACCTGCATAAACCAAACGCCTCAACATTTCTCGTAACATTAGGTAGCACCGCAGTACGGTAATGGATGTGAGAGTATAATCATGCCTCAGTTTACTGAACAAATTTACAAACGAGACCGCACTATATCATCTGAAGTTGGACGAAACAGTACTTCGTAAGCAAAAACAGTCTGCGGTCTATCAACCGCAAAAACGGCCAACCACATTCGAGAATTCGATGTAGTTATAAGAGAAGCCTTTGGAAATAATACGACAGCCATATGTAATATAAATAATGAGTTTCATACAAAGTTGAAAAGCGAAAGCGAACATTACTTTTGCTCGTGAAATTTGGCTGATGGTACGTACTGTGGTCATTCGCACGACAAATGACATGTCGTTGTGATAGGACACTGCAACATAATTGCAAAAAAAACCGCCCAAGTGCGAGTTGGACTCGCGCACCGGGGGTTCCGTACCCTTATCTATAAATATCTATAAACCAGTGTAAGCAGAGCCCTGCTCCAAAGCAAAATATACGCAGTGTGGGGTCACTTTATATTGGTCACTGATATATACAGACATACATACATATTTACGGTTTTCGCAATTATTCCTTAATCTGTGCTATAAGACCTACCTTCATACCAAATTTCAAGATTCTGCGTTCACGGGAAGTACCCTGTAGGTTTTGATTCCCTTGAGAGTTGCGGAAATTTGCTGCATAAACGGCTGTATCTTTTGATTGCGTTGGCTTAGAAGTTTGATTTTTTCACAGCTCCAAGGGGCAGTAGACTTGAGTATTTGATATAAATTTCAGCTTGATACCTCTACGCGTTCCTGAGAAAAAGGGTCTTGACAGACGGACGGACGGACAACAAACTGATCCTATAAGGGTTCCGTTTTTTCCTTTTGAGGTACGGAACCCTAAAAAGGTGTATTTTGTTCTCGTGTATTATCGTTTCGAGTGACCCCGTTCAGGTCGCAATCAGGATATATTTCCTCTATTTAAAGCAGGCCGAATGCCCTATTAATGATTCAAGCGATCACTGTCCGACTTTAGCTCGTAAATATTTTAGTGTGCCGATAATTCCTCTAGTACAGTCAAAAGCATTATGGGGGAGCTTTAGTCGAAGAGGAACGATAGTGACAATATGATGTTTTAAACTTCCGCGATTTTCACTCATATTTATTTAACGCTGCGCTGCGTCAGCTGCGTGGTCTGTTCGTGACCACGGCCTCTGCAACGTGGCCGAAACGTCGAGGTAATTAATAAAAAAAATTACGCGGTTAAGTCCCGAAATACTTTAAATAAATACGATAGTGACAAATTGTATACTGTGTGTTTTAACTGGATTACCTACTTCAATGTGGTCGAATTAGTTTATCTGAACAGCCTGTACAAATGTCCTGGGAATCAAAATAGTGATGGGTTGCTAGCCGCATCGTCTATAAAATGATTCCTAAGATTTTCGCCCATTCCCTCGATGGGTTTTTATCATCTCTCACGTATAGCATCGATTTTTAATTATTGTGATGCAGTGTATGGACCGAGGCTTTTGGCAAAAACGTCACAAGCAATACAGAGCGTACAAAATGTATGCGTGAGATTTTGTTTTGAGATACCAAGGCGGGCCCATATTACCCCGTCCCTCAACGAAAGGAGAATTTTAAAGATGTCGGCAAGAAGGGTGCTGCACTTAGCTAGTTTGGTTCACAAGACAGTGTACAAAAAAATACCCGAATATCTTTTTGGGAAAATCACATGGATGAAAGATGTACACAATTGGAATACGCGCAGCAAAGAACAGAACAAGGCATTCCGTTCCAAACACAAAACTGTTTAAGTTCGCAGCGGCAAAGATCTGGAATGACCTGCCTCCACCGTTACTCAAAAATATGTCCCAGAGATCTTTGAAACGCAAATTAAGTACTTTATTTTTAAACAAACAAGTAAGTACTTATTAAAATCACTTGCTCGGTTAGGGTATGGGGCTCAATGTCGTGCCAGCTTTAATCCGATGCAATTCGTTAGTGTGTAAATTCTTCCAAATTTTCTTCTTTTTTTAAATCTTAATTTTTTTTTTATTTTTTGTTTGTTCAAACTTACCCGCGTAACAAAATATTTACAGAGGAATAAATAGGGTTGGGCTGAAAATCAGCGCTGTGTGCGTGCGCGCCCCGCGGTGCGCACCCGCAGCACACGCTGAGCCCGATCCAATTGCCACACTTATACTTCATTTAATTTAGAATGAGAAACCACAATAACATTATATTGCGTCTGGTCAACCATTTCTTACCTAGCAAATAGTACTGTGCAATAGTTTGGCAGCCGCAAAATAAAATTGTTTTAATGCCACTTTATTTGCGTGTCGTCAATTGTTACTCTAGTACAAATCGTAAAGAGATTACAGTTCACGAGCCGCAATATAATGTTGTTGCGGTTTCTCATTCTAAATTAAATGAAGTATAGTTTAAGTTTGTTTACATATTAAGCTACTTATACTAATGTATGCATATTCTATTTGTGGTAATAAAAGTTTATTCTATTCTATTCTATAGCTATAGAAGATTAACTAAACAGATTTATACGGCGAGTGTGAATGGGTGCGTTGGGAGGGGAAGGCCTAGGCGGACGTTCCATGATCAAATTAGGGACGTTTTGGAAAAAGGCCAGGTCAAGAGTACCCGAAACCGACGAGCATGTATGAAGAGATTGATGAATGTGGACGAAGCGAAAGAGGTATGTCAGGATCGTAGTAAGTGGAACAAAGTAGTCTCTGCCTACCCCTGTGGGAAAGAGGCGTGACGATATGTATGTATGTATGTATGTATTCTATAGCTTACTGTTTGTTTGTTGCAGAGTGCGCAGAGGAATGAGACAGACCGCGCCGGGCGGCGCAGCAAGTCCGAGGGGCCGCGGCAGCCGCGCTGGACCGACACCGTCGAACCCAAGGTGACGACTCCTCCAGTATCACCTACAGGCACAGGGACCATTCTAAAGCACATAAATTTTAGACGACCGAATGGCCTAGTGGTTAGAGAACCTGACTATGAAGCTCGAGGTCCCGGGTTCGATCCCCGGTCGGGGCATATATTTGTATGGAAAATACGAATGTTTGTTCTCGAGTCTTGGATGTTTAATATGTATTTAAGTATGTATTTATCTATATAAGTATGTTTATCCGTTGTCTAGTGCCCATATTACAAGCTTTGCTTAGTTTGGGACTAGATCAATTGGTGTCAATTGTCCCAAGATTATTTATTATTATTACATCCCCCCCCATCCCCTCCCCCTCCTTCCTTCACCCCTCTTATATACATCAATCGAAAGTACCACTAAGAAATGGGAAATGATCTGTGTTATGCTATTATGCTGCTAAATTGCAACGCTGTTAAAGTTAAATAAGAAAATACTCTGGAGAGTTTTTTTGTGCTGAAAATGACGACTTTTTGTAAGAAAATGTTTCTAAATACACTAAAATGAATAGCCCGCATACGTACACAAATTTTAATCACGTCTTTATCCCTTACGGGGTAGACAGCAGTGGCGTGGCGTCAAGTATATCAGAAGGCAAGCCGAAGGGAACTCAACTAGCCTTTTCCTCTAATTCTGCACAATAAATTTCCCAACTGCCTTAAAATAGGCAAGCCAGTGGGAATCGAGTTCTATGGACGCCACGCCACTGGTAGACAGAGCTACAGGCCACATCTAGCAAGATTGTAGCATAGGTGGACAATGGAATCAAAATAGTGATGGGTTGAAGCCGCATCGCCTACTTGATTCCTATGATTTTCGCCCATTCTCCCGATGGGCTTTTACCATCTGCGCGGGAAGAGAAGCAACTGGTACATTCTATGTTTTTTTCTTTGCTCCCAGACCAGCATGGAAGTACGACGGATAGCTCGTCTGTCCGAAACCACAAATTAATCAACTAGCCCATTCGCCACTAAAAGGATAATCAATAACCACAAATTAGGATAATGAATAGTAAATTCGTACTGCCGTTTTACGCAAACCTCATGAAATGTTATAAAATATTTATGCCAACTCCGCTCCATTTCGCATTTTACGTATTTAATATTTGTTTGTCAATTAATTGTCACAGGTCAATGGCTTAATTAATTTTAGCTGGGCTCGCGCCATCAGGGTTTTTAGGTTAGGCCGAAGTAATTAATTTCTTAATGAAGTATTCCATTTTTAGGCTAAATATTCTAGATTGGGTGAAAGATGCGATTTTTTTTGTTCTCGAGTTTTACCTACATGTTAAATATGTATTTAAGTATGTATTTATCTATTACTTACATATAAGTATGTTTATCCGTTGTCTAGGACCCAGGTCTAGGCCTTGCCTAGTTTGGAACTAAGTCGGGTTTGCGGGTGGTAGGGCCTTGTGCAAGGTCCTTCCGGATCGCTACCACCATCTTACTCGCTAATCCTGCCGCTAAGCAGCAGTGATTGCAATGCTGTGTTCCGGTGTGGAGAGTAAAGGCGCGACCACACCGCCGCTTAAAAAACGGTGACGTTACGGAATCGCAACAAAATGTATGAAGAAACGGTGAGAAAACGTGACGCCTACGGCACGTCACTGCGTATACGCGGCGGTTTGGTCGCACCCTAAGACAGCCTGGGAAATTACGGGCACAAGAGGCATTTCAATCTAAGTCCTCAAGGTTGGCAACGCATCTGCAATCCCTCCGGGGTTGCGGGTGTCTATGGGCAGTGGTGATCGCTTACCATCAGGTGACCCACTTGCTCGTTTGCCTTCCTATTCACATAAAAAAAGTCAATTGTTATCAATTGTCCCAAGACATTTCTCTATTTAACTTATAATTATCATTCCAGGCCACCAGCGCAGCGCTAGGCGAACCCATAGCTCCAAAGGAGCCCGAGATCGTGAGCACCGAGTACAGGAACCAGTTCGCGTGGCCCAAGGACACCACCGACGCGCCCCGGAAAAGCATCTCCATGGGGGCCCTGAAGAAGGCCGCTGTGGCTGAAGGTAGGGGATTATAACCCTTACGCGCCGGGAACGTGGGCCGCTGTCTTTTTCAAGACGATGGCCACGAGGAGACAACCTCTATAAAAAAAACCGGCCAAGTGCGAGTCGGACACGCGCACCGAGGGTTCCGCACCATTATCTATAAATATCTATTAACCAGTGTAAGCAGAGCCCTGCTCCAAAGCAAAGCAAAATGTACGCAGTGTGGGGTCACTTTATATTGGTCACTGATATATACAGACATACATACATATTTACGGTTTTCGCAATTATTCCTTAATTTGTGCTAAAAGACCTACCTTCATACCAAATTTCAATATTCTGCGTTCGCGGGAAGTACCCTGTAGGTTTTGATTCCCTTGCGAGTTTCGAAAATTTGCGGCATAAACGGCTGTATTTTTTTATTACGATGGCTTAGAAGTTTGATTTTTTCACAGCTCCAAGGGGCAGTAGACCTGAGTATTTGATATAAATTTCAGCTTGATACCTCCACGCGTTCCTGAGAAAAAGGGTCTTGACAGACGGACGGACGGACGGACGGACAACAAAGTGATCCTATAAGGGTTCCGTTTTTTTCTTTTGAGGTACGGAACCCTAAAAATCCAAGTGGCACCAGCGGGGGAGGGCGGGAATCCCCAAACCTGCATTGTACAGGTGCCGCGAAGAGGGAACCCCATCCCGGGGTGATCGTGGAACATCGCAGTGACACTGAACTCCCGTAACGCCTCACACTCGACCGAATAGGGAATCCTTCTAGTTTTAGTGGGTATGCCTGCTGTGCGGGAGAGCCCCACATACCCCCGTATACCCACGTAACCCGTACTGAGCGGATGCATAAGGCGCATTTTCCACAACATAAAAAATGGCCTTATAACCCTTGTGGAGCCCCATAAGCCCTTATGGAACCCTGGTGAAAAGACCCAAGAATCCAAAGAGAATTAATGTGACTTTTGTGGGTGGCTTGTTTTTATTGACAATTTTATAAAGTCTCGCCGAGATAAGTCACAGACTTCTCGGAGTCAGCAATAGATTTGAATTATTAAATCATTTGAATTCTAAATCCAGCTTTCTCCGTATTCAAGTTTCATCTACCCTTTGTCTTGTATCGTGTATTATTTAGAATGCTAGCTCAAAGTATTTTCAACAAAGATTGCACTTAGCGTTTGACGTAACTCTGTTCCAAGTATTCTCCCGAAAGATTATGTTCTCCGCTCCGTCATTAAAATTTGCATAATGCTGCTCCGCTGCGCTATTTGCTCACTATTTGGGAAGAAATGTTCGCATAGGTACACATGCTATTATATGTATATAGAAATGATCATACCATTGGTATTTTAGCTAAAATTACAATGATACTTGAAGTTAGACCACATTGAAAATTACCATGAGCTTTCCGGTGAAGGAAAACATTTCGAAGAAACCTGCACAAATCTGCGAAGCAATTCAATGGTGTGTGTGAAGTTCCCAATCTGAACTGGGCCCGCGTGGGAACTATCCCAAGCCCTCTCATTCTGAGAGGAGGCCTGTGCCCAACAGTGGGAAGTAGATAGGTTGGAGATGAAGCAGATATTTAAAGAATTTAAAGTCAATCCGACTAGAGCTATCTTTGACCGTAACAAATCTAAACAAAAATTGCGAGTAACATAAAACAGCTTCGTATTAAAAGCAGCTAGATATACTGATTACGACAAATGTGTTCCAAAGCAAACTGTTCCAATTCAAAGCACATCTATAAACCGTGAAACTTTTGGTGGAAACCCCACAAATTTCACCCCGAATGCAAATGCAGTGTGTCTTTGTCTGTCGTGTTGTGCATACCGACTCTGCATTCTGAACGTAGCAGATTGCGCTGAATCCAAATCTGCTGTTTGTATTATGCACAAACTTTTGTTTCTAGTCGATTGTTTGTGTTCTTTATTACGAGTTTGAATCATTGTAATTGTATTTTAAAAACGAAGGGTGCGACCAAACCGCCGCGTACACGCAGTGACGCGTCGTATGCGTCACGTTTTCTCACCGTTTCTTCATACATCTTGTTGCGATTCCGTACCGTCACCGTCTTTTAAGCGGCGGTGTGGTCGCACCCTAAGTTGGATGAGACCGGCGCTTGGTGTTCTGCCTTTTCGCCGAATTTTTTTTGATCGAATTTCATTTGGCAACCAACGTTTCACCGAATTTACACTTTGACAACTGACAATTGGCAAATTTTTGTATGCCAACCTCTCATTTGGCCGAATTTTCATAAAGACGAAGATCATTTTGATTTTAAACTTTTGGAATATCTTTCACATGGCAAATGTTACACTAGGCCGAAAAAGTCTTATGATTAATTTGGATTAATTTAGGTTTAGGTGCGGCGAACATGTTTGTTTTAATTTATAAACAGTCTTTATTTTACCTTAGAATGTCTTATTTTTTATTAATGGTTATGTGGTACCATTTGGCTATATAAAAAAAAAAATTTAATAAGTGCCCATTTAAAAAAAAAACAAACGTTGAGTTGGCAATCGTGAGGTTGGGAAATGAAACTAATCATTTTAAAAAACAAGTTGCCATATGATGATTCGGTAAAATGAAATTCAGCCAAACGTTGGTTGGGAAGTAAAATTCGGCAATAAAATTTTCGGCAAATCAATAGAGAACCCCGGCGCTTAAATAATTGAGACCAAGAAATTTTACAGTTTTTGGTGCGTGTAGGTAAAAGAAAGAGAAGCATAGCTTCGCTCCTCTCTGTTTCAGGCTCAAAATGGTCTCGCCTATCTATCTTACTCACTCACTTATCTACATCACTTTTTCTCTTGCATTGTTGATCTATTACTATGTATTCTATATCTTAACCGTTACGTCTGCTTAAAAACGTCGTAATACATAACGTGTACAAATCACGTCTCTATCCCTTACGGGGTAAACAGAGCTTAGGGCAACAAGACTTAAAGGTCACGTTTAGCGTGGTTGTGGGCGTATGTGGAAAGGGGAATCGAAATAGTAATGGATTGCTAGCTGGTACATCCTATGTTTTTTCTTCCCTTCCATACCAGCATGAGTTAATAATATTCTGTCTGAAATACACGTATTTAATAACCTTGATCTATTACAAAGCATATTTTATATCCGTGTCTCAGCAAAACGACAATAGGTCTTACGCAATCCGTTTGGTCATATAACAGTTGTAAAAAAGTCAATGTCAGACTTTTACTGCCATTGTGTAAACCGTCTAGGTTGCCATTTTGTCTGCGTAATAATACTAATTAATGGTTTTGGAGCCAAGTATAATGTGTCTAAAATAGTCAAAATGGTCTAAAATACGCGGACCCGGATTTAAGGGAGGGAAACAAATTCAGACTAGTAAACACTAGTAAACAACAGAACTCGGACAGGAAAATAATTTGGGGCCAGAAGCCTCCACTCCTTTGTTGCCCAGAGGCCTCCAGACCTCTTCAGCACTGAAAATGCGTTTTTTTTAAGTTGATAGGCCGCGCCGCGCGGCGTCGCTGTGTCCTGTGTGTTACGAAAAATCGACGAATGAGTTCATGAACTGAGACCACCTCGCTACACTCGTGACCATATTTATACACCATAGCTGTTACCCGCGACTTTTTCCGTGTATAATTCAATTTTTTTTTTAAATTGCCTTTGTTCATCATCACTACATACCTAGTACCTATAAAACAAAGTCGCTTTCTCTGTCCCTATGTCCCTATGTATGCTTAAATCTTTAAAACTACGCAACGGATTTTGATGCGGTTTTTTTTAATATATAGAGTGAATCAAGAGGAAGGTTTATAAAATTTTCACAGATGTTGTATTTTTATTGCCACAATAATAACAAATACTAAAAATATAATAAAAATTATATTTAAAGCGGGCTTCCATACAACAAAAGTATTTTTTTTTACCGTTTTTTCTGGTACGGAACCTTCCGTGCGCGAGTCCGACTCGCACTTGGCCGGTTTTTTATGTATACACTAGAAAAACTATCTCTCAGTTACCTACTTACCTCTTTCTCTTAAACCGCTTAACGGATTTAGATGAAATTTGATAGCGAGATAGTTTAAGCCTTGGGGAAGAATGTTTTTATCTCGGAAAATTGCACAACTCTCGCGGAATACGGGCACCAGTTAGTTTTTAATAATTATCAACAGCAATTTAATATTCATTTTATAAATGTACATTGTATGACTATTATATGACTTCCAGGCTCCGTAGAGGCGGAACCTCTCATGAACAACGTGGACGGCGACCACGACGACCACCGAGGTCGCTACATCGAGGACTACCTCTGGAATGGGCAGAAACCCGGCGTGCAGAGGTCAGTACGCTGCATTAGTTGAGTCGAGATGGTGGTAAATACGATGAGTCGAAAAAAAGCATTTTTGTATTGTACTTTTTCTAACATTTGGCATTTTGAGTTGTTCATAATATTCTAACTTAAAAGAACGACATAAACTGCTATAGCTATTATTATATGTAAAAAAAACAAACGAAATATAGTTTACGATTTACTACTGCTAGAATATGTACTACTAATTAACTATGACAGTGAATAAATTGATTATGAGAAAGTGCAACAAGAATGCTCCAAAAAAAATTTTTGAGTTAAGATCGTTGGTGATACTTACCTACTACTTAGTTGTGTAAGAAACAATCGTGTTTATAACTATCTTAAGTCCATTGGCATAGTCGATTGTCTACTTCTTACAGTTTTGGAACGTTATTCTATTTTTTAAAGATCACATCTACATGGTATCTCAAATGAAGTATTTTTTATTTAGCCACTAGACACTAACGAGAGCTCATTATTATTATTACTTCTTGTTTTCTCAAGTACATAATTTCACGTACCTACTCTACATTTGACAAACCTTTATTATCTGCTAATTGGGAATGGATGATTATTTTAAAGGTGCTTGGTGATTTTTCTATTGATAGGAATAACCATCTTTAGCTACGGAAAAAAGTTTCAGATTTTTCCGTCGAGCCATATATTTTATAAATAAAAATAAAAACATTTTACTCAGTCACTCGGCGGCCACTATACGGCATTATCAAATTTAAAAAAAATTTGCTGCTTGAATCTGTGGTACACAATGACATTTGTCACTGACGTTGATAGCACCGCACTCTCGGAAGCTAAAACAAGCAACGGCTAAGTGGCGCCGTCTGTAGATTGTTGGTGGTACTAAACCACCTATTTGGGATTTCATTAAAATTACCATTAATTTCTCATATAACTTTCAGTAGTGTTTTTGATTCAGAGTAGAAATAACCCAATAATTCCAAAATCTGAGAAAAAAATATATATTATGGTAATTTTTATTGAAATTCCCCATGTATGGTTTAGTAACACGAACAATCTACAGACGGCGCCACTTAGCCGTTGTTTCTTTTAGCTACAAATGCCATCGTGTACCACAGATTCAAGCAGCATTTTTTTTTAAATTTTATATGTCATTGGCGTACTGCTTACTGCCGTATAGAGGCCGCCGAGTGACTAGTAAAATGTTTTTATTTTTATAAAATATATGGCTCGATGGAAAAATCTGAAACTTTTTTCCGTAGCTAAGGATGGTTATTCCTATCAATAGAAAAACCACCAAGCACTTTTAAAATAATCATCCATTCCCAATTCGAAAATTTTAAAAAATAGTCCTAAAAAAGTTAGGTTAGATGTAGTTACAACTTTTTGAAAAAGTTAATGTGCAGATAATAAAGGTTTGTCAAATTTAGAGTAGGTACTTAAGTGAAATGATGCATTTGCAGTATGTTTAGTTCATCTTACAAGTCGTATGTATAACGGGAGTCATGTATGAAATGGCAATCTGCTCAAAAAGAAACTCTTCTGCAATTATAATAATAATATAGTTTTTTTTACAATAATCTGTATTGAAGTAGACAATAGTTCAGGAACTGTCTTTTACTTCTCACGACCTGCACCAGTTTCTGGAACCTGTAGCTTCTGCTATTATACTCTATATTATATTATATGCTTTCATTATATTTTCATATTATCATAACTTAGAATTGTTTCTTGTACTTACTCTTTATTCAAAATAATTCGTTATATATTGTAGATTTTTCAAAACGTTATAGTTAACTAATAATTTGGACAATTATTACTTCATTTTATTTGTATCTGCATGCCTTTTTAGCATATTTCTACGTTTTACAAGAAACAATTTGTCATATGTTATATCTTATTCATTATTTATTCTTGTTAGTTATATGATCATCGGTTAACCCATCACAACAAGCTTCGCTTTCGCTAAAGCAGCTTATTAGCAACTTCATTGATGTCATTTGAAGTCACCACTGGGCCAATACTAACCCCAGAAACCACAAAATTTAACACATAACCTTCAAATGAACACTTCTTATTATCACCACACTCAAATAAAGAAATAAACCGTATCTAAGTATGTATAATATAAAAATCCGCAATTTTCCGGGCATATTTAACTATCTGTTTTCAAATAGATTTCTTTCCAAATAATGGATTCATATTTTCAAACAATCGATTCTTTCATGATCAAATAACTTAATACTTTGAAATCCTAACTAACTTTTTCAGGTGAAGAAAAAAAGAAAAGATCACTGCTGATAGCTTTCAATTTTTTTCTGTGTCTAGCTTTGTGTACTTACTAACCCTTGCTCGGGGAACCTTTTAATACGACCTTATCGCGTTGTTAGTGCTATAGTGGTAACACGGTAGCACCTTTAGTGTTTTAGCCGTATGGTGCTACTGTTGCTAGTGCTACAGTCCTATAATGCTTGTTGTTAGCGCTGATAGCTGTATAAAGGTCATGTAAAAGGCTCCCCGAGCGTGTTCTGCCCTATCTCCTTCTCTCAATATACTACTGGGTACCGCAGAACAAGTCTAAATTTCGTTTTTGATATTTGCTTACAACTCTCGTCACGGTGGCGGTGTTAGGCCGTTTAGTTTACTAACACTAGTCCGGAATGACAGCTAATAGTTACATTTTTTATATCAATATCGTTGTGTCTTGCACTTTTGTCGATGTGAACGTTCATCCAAATTTTTGTTAGATTGTATGTCGATGTATCACCTATATAACACTTGTAACACAGTACGAGTAGCGCCGGCGCCACGGAGCACAGCCGGCGTCGATCCTTCTAGACTCTTCCAGGACTGCCATCCTAACCTCACCATGCGAGCTTGACAATTATTTGAAGCATGTCTCCTTACTAACCTAGCTCGGCGCGAGCTCTTTCTTTTGCCGCATCATCATCGTAAACTCAATCCAAACGTCTAAGACATAAAATGGAATTTTGCAGAAAATCGACGTTCCGTAGCGCGCTATCGGCCCTCATATCCAACGGGGAGGATCGTTCCAAAGATAATAGGAAACGTTACAAAAGCGAGTACAAAAAGAAATTTAGACCGTTCTCTCAATACGTGTACGAGGCGTCTAAAGGGACATTTACGAAATGCAGGGGTAAAGGGAAGGTTGACGAGGCGAGCGAGAGGATGTTGAGGGAGCCCGAGGTGGCGCGGGGGGAGGCGGCGCCGCCCGCGGGGGGCGCGGGCGCGGGCGACGACAGCGCCACCACGCTGCGCGCGGCCGGCCTGCAGCCGCTCGGACTGGCCCAGGGCGACTCCTGGTACCGCGAAGTCCTGGACCTGCGCAAGCGCGCCGGCGAGTACAAGGTCGGCGCCCGCACAAGGGGATGTTCAGTTCATCGTTCAAAATGCCGGCCGAGGCGAAGAACTCACCGCTGACCACCGTAACTCTACAAGAAGCACGTTGTGAATCGGATATCGTAACGCCTACCACCGTAATTACATGAAAAAATCAAATTAAAGATGATGTTAAGCAGGATTCACGCGCCGAAGGCATTTTTAACTATGAAGTGAACACACCCTGCACAAATAGAATAGCCTCTCAATGAATTAAAAGATCCCAATTAATAACAAAAAAAAAGAAGCCATTATACCACCGTTATACAACCAAGCATCATCACGCAGTAGTGTCATGTTCATGCTTGTAATGTTGCCATTATTCGACAGTACCGCGGCTGGGGGACCGAGCTAGCTCCCGAGCACATCACACAGCTATACAATAAGCAAATCGAGCTCTGGTACCAGGTGTCCCGCCGGTCCTCCCTGTCGGCCCTATCACTCGCTTCCACGAATCACAAGTAAGTGATGCACTGATTGTAGCGGGGGACCAGACGCAAAGCTGTATAGGAGTAACATAGCTGTCGTATAACAGCAAACGATCTGCAGCTGTTTAAGTTACTTTTATAACCACCTAAAGCGATTGCTCGCAGATTATTAGTACTACGAAAGGTGTATTTTATAAGGACTTGGTTATATCATAGCGTTATAAGAGTCACTGGTAATATATTGAGAGTCTTTTGTTGCTACTGGTCCTTCGTGCCGGATTTTATACGCATTTATTTTTATTTTGCAACGAAGCTGATGCAAAGCAACGAATGGCTTTATACAAAATGATGAAAGCCAATTCACATGCTGTATTATTGTGTATGTTAGCTGGATCATCATCAGTCTTCAAATATTATGTTTATTAAAGCGTGATTATTATTGCACCTTTGTAGATAAGCATTATATCTTTCAGAATATCATCAATTATATAAGTCTGTTTATTTGCTGATATACTTTATGCTTTGCGCAAATGAGCAGTTTTCTGCGAAATGTCCAACTCCTTACAAGAAGGAATTGCACCATTGCGGTTATTCTTTCAGAGCAACGTTTGAAGGCTTGCATATTTTAACCAGATTCTAACACGTCCTTTTCACTCGAAGTCCAATTGAAAAGGGCGGATACATATCGTTAAGAACAACCCCAACTGGGAACGTCAATCGTCGGTCTTTTATGGTGGCTGCGAAGAGACGTGTGGACAGACTATAATCAATCTCTCTCTCCCTAGGGCCCTGCCCCGTGATGAGAAGGATGGAAAAGATTCGAAGAACCACTCTCCAAAGAAGTACCGCTCGTTCCGCTCGGCTCCGCACCAGTCTATTCACGCCAAGTTGCAAGAGACCAAGGCGTTGGAGCGCTCTCCACACAAGACCTCTCCTCAGAAGCAGAGGAAAAAGTTGCAGGGCAGCAGCTTTGATGAGGGCGCTGCTCAGGATGGTAAGGCTACAGAAATATTACGTTTCTTTAACGTTGCTAACGCAACCTTTATGTTCTACAGGCGTTTTTTTTGGTTCCGAGAATCTTTAACTGTCTTAGATTCAGTCACAAATGCTAAACGTGGCCTCTGTCTAACCCGAAAGGGATAAAGACGTGATTTATGTGTATTGTATATGTATTTATGTTCAAGATTCGAATGGTGAATGTGTGAAAGAAGCTGACAGATATGCTAATTTCTGTCAAATATTAGTAAGTACCTTGATTGAGGTTCTGTGACACTAATATTGGGTTACATTTGAGCTTAATTTACCGATCGCCCCAGTTTGCTTAGAGTTGGAGAGTGGAACCAAGGGTCTCTTCCCACTAGTTCCATTATCAGTTCCATTGATGGTACTACTTTGTATAGTGATAATAGAACTAGTGGGAATAGACCAAACGAAGGGCCAGTTTAAAATCGTTGTTGTCTGTATGTACAATTGTGTCATTTTCATTTTACATTGAAACAGAGAGACCTTCCCTACATTTCTACTACGTCTCAAGCGGCACATTCTTCTTGGAAAGCTTGGTCTTTCCGAAACCGGTCATAAAATAAAAAAATTGTATGTACAGTCACCAGCATAAATAAGTGATCACTTTTGTACCTTGTCACTCATGTTTGAAAAACCATACGAAATCATGTAACGACTGAAAGCGACAAGGTACAAAAATGATCACTTATTTATGCTGGTGACTGTACAATCCCTATGTGGGTTCCATAGAGTGCGTTATTGAAATTTTGTATTTTAAAAACCTTTCCAGCCAAGTCGGGCGAGCCCCGCGAGTTCCGGTCGCCGCGCCGGCGGCCCCGCTCCGCCGACCCGGCGCCTGCGCCTTCGCGCCATCTGCCGAACGGCCACGAGGCGCACCCGCGTCCGGCCAAGCCCACTGGTCAGTTTAATCTTACTTACATCCTCAAAATCCTGCCTCATGACTATAAGTATCACCTGAATTACAAGCGCCCGGTCTATCGGTCTACCGGTCTACTGATCTACCGGTCTACTGGTCTACCGGTCTACTGGTCTACCGGTCTACTGGTCTACCGGTCTACTGGTCTACCGGTCTACTGGTCTACCGGTGTACTGGTCCCTCGGTCTACTTCCAAATCTGAAACAGGAAATTCGTATCACACCGGCCTTCTCACATAGTTAAACACTACTAGTGTGAGCGAGACGGCAGGATACGAACTTTGAATTTCGAATTTGAAAGTATAAGACCAGAAGCCTAAATGTCTGTCAGTTGTAAGTAGTAGAGATCTGGTTTCCTAATCAAAACTCTTCCGTGAAGTAATCGCTGCCTTTCGATAACAATCATAACTTGACTTGTTCCCTCGGACACAGTACACCAAGTCAGGTGTTATCCATTTCTAATTGACGATTGTGCTAAACATCAAATTGCAAGACACCTGCCTGTGATTGAACGGCTCTAGTTGCGATTGTTCCCGAACGTGGCGATCCTTTTAGGACGAGTTTTTTTTTTAGAGAATCAAACGTCATGGCTGATTGTCGAGGACGGACTTTCTTGGAAAAGGCCTCTAATATAAAAACCAAATTTGTTATTTACAGCTATGATTTTTGTCTGATTTACTTCAAATATGTTGGTATACTATGGTAGAGAATCTCTTGAATCTTCTAGATGATAGATAAATCTCTTGTGTATAGAATATGACTAAATGTCGTGATCCTGCCTGATGCCTGTACCTTCTCCGATGTGGCCAAGTGATGAGGACCTGGCTCTACAATATGTCATTATATTTCAACCGACTTCAATAAAGGGAGGTTCTGTATTCTCCAATGTTATTAAATGTTTCTCTGTCGATTTATAACTCTGCTAGGGAATACAAGTGGTACAGATAACTACATATATTTCAAAATTTGACTGTAACCATGTGGTATAACATCCATAGAAAAAAGCACAGGCGAAAATAGAACCTCCTCCTTCTTTGAAGTCGGTTAAAATTAAATAATTACCTATATTTCCTTCCAACCTAAATCATGTTTGGAGCCAGTTCTCATGCGAAAAATGTTTAGTAGAAATTTCTTCTGTAGGTTTGCCGTTGAGTAGAGGGGCTAGTGCTAGAGTTAGGTCAACGTCGAGGGGGGGGAGGTCACCGTCGGCAAGCAAACCTGTGAACGGGGTCGGGGTTGCGGGGGTCGGGGCTGCGGGGGTCGGGGCTGCGGGGACTCCGGGCCGGGGCCGGCGGAGTCGAAGCGTCTCCAAAGTAGGAATTAAGCTGGGTGCGTACTACTGTGCCAGTTGCGTCGACGCTCTGTTGTTTTGTGGGCTTTTGTTGCCTGTGATCGGTTGATGGCGGACGAATGCGCGTACGTTGCGAAGTTGCGATCTTCGAAATTCGATTTTCGAATCATACTGCCCTTCTCACTCTCCAATCAATTACTATCAGGGTGAGCGGAACGGCACGAAACGAACTTTGAAAATTGAATTTAGGAATATAAAGCCTCGTAGGTTCTATGGAAGACGTGACACAGAAAGCGAGTAAGTACAATATGGCCGGCTAATACCGAGGTGTTTTATAACTAACGGAAATTAAATTTCAATTCAATGTAACAGTTGCCACTATAAAATTGGCTACGGTTGCCACTATAAAGTCGACTATAGTTGTCGCTATAAAATTGACTACAGCTTTCACTATAAAATTAAATACATTTGTCACTATTAAGTTGACTACAGTTATCACTAAAATGTCTACAGTTATTACTATTAAAATTAAAATTATTAAATTATTATTAAAATTTATTACAATTGTCACTATAAAGTTGACTACAGTTATCACTAAAATGTCTACAGTTATTACTATAAAATTTATTACAATTGTCACTATAAAGTTGACTACAGTTGTCATGTCACTATAAAGTTGACTAGACTTATCACTATAAAATTGTCTACAGTTGTCACAATAAAGTTGACTACAGTTGTCATGTCACTATAAAGTTGACTAGAGTTATCACTATAAAATTGTCTACAGTTATCACTATAAAACTGACTACAGTTGTCACTATAAAGTTGACTACAGTTGTCAACACAAAATTGCTACAACATGGTCGCACGAGAGCGCGCGAGATAAACTACCCTTTTCTTTCTAAAACAAACAGTAAGAAAAAGACGGGTAGATCTCGCCCGTCACGGCTCTTTCGCGCTCTCGTGCTAGCCGTGCAGTTGTCACTATAAAATTGGTCAAAATTTGCCGCGTACACGCATTTGTCCGATTCAATTCTGTGGCTTGAGCTTTAGCATGACTGTTGCTTGATGTGGCTTGGATTTCGAAATTTAAATTCTTTCAAGTTTTTTTTTAATCAGTGCGTCAACGCAACGTCGGTCACATGGCACCGAATGGGAATGGCTTGACGTCACCGGTGTGACTGTTTGTTTGTCCGTCCGTGTGTCACAACTCCTAAACGCACCGCCACTGTAGATGTTAATGTTTGGGAGGGTTTGTAAATAAAATCAAGCAATTTGTAGGATAATTGCACTGCTTAGTTTTGGATTTTAGGGTGAATAGATAAATGTAAAAGCGAAAAATCCTTCCAAGTTGTTATCCCAGAACTTCCATGCTGGTGTGGGATCAAAGAAAAAACTTTCTCTCCCCCGCAGATGGTAAAAGCACATCGAGGGAATGGGCAAAAATATTAAGAATCACGTTATAGGCAATGCAGCTAGCAACCCACTATTTTGATTCCCCTTTCCATCTATAAGCCCACAACCAAGCAATCACTTGGTATTTAGGTCTTGTTGCCTTAGGCTCTGCCTACCTTGTCAGGGATGAAGTCGTTTGTTATATATATGCAAGTAGAAACCTACCCACTGGGTCCGTAGAAAAACCACTAGGTGCTGTCATAATCTACATCGGAAAAGATTCCTGATTTATTGTTTGTTATTGGCGCCCTCTCTCGCGCTCTGGAGACAGTATACGCTCTAGGGGAGTGTTGTTTCCATGTTGTTTCAATTATGTTCACATAGATGGCGCACTATGACAACAAGCTTTAAAAATCAAATTTAAAATATGTACAAGGGTTCAAATGTGAGGCCTAGCTTTACTTAGATAGGTATATAGGTACTCTGTCTGATCTTGTTATTTTCTGTATTCTATTGTTTAAGTAGAAACTAAAAAAAGTTTTATACTGGCGTAGTTTGTACCTTGGTGTACAATTAGCTATAATTCGGTAACAAGGTAGGCAGATATTCATACTAGGTAGGTATTTGATAGTTGATTCACAAGGGCACTATCACAAAAAAAACTCAACATTTCTGTTTCTTATGTGCAAAAATTCCTATGATCTTATCTTAATCAATTTTCTGTTTCTTTCTTAATTTGCATGCAATGTGTTATTTTTGATTGGATATTTAATACTATTTGAGTGTTTTTAAAGTTGTACCTATTACTTACAATGTTACGTCTTAGACAAATGATTATTAGATTAGTTGTTGCGTGCCGTTTTAGTTGAATAACTTTGATGTCTTAGAATTTTCCTTTATTATAAGTATAACAACTAGAATAACTTGGTTTGGAATAACGCACTATAGGCCTCTGTTAACTTAGTAATCGTTTGTCCTTATTTGTCACTTTGACATTTACCTTTCACAGATAAGGACAAACGATTACTAACTTAGCAGAGGCCTATAGTGCGTTTATGAATAAGGGGGCAAGTCTCTAAACGCACTCAAAGTCAATCAGTTCTACTAACCAACGACCGTACCTACAGAAATGTAGAAATATAACATCAGTACCTATAAAACTTAGGTATAAACTGTACCTATGTGAGCTGCAAAGAATGCTCTTTTAGTTTAATGGTTCTCCTCCACAAACAGTTTCAAGTATCAAAAAGTCACCCCGACCTTCCCTCACCTCCCACGTGACACTTTTTGATACTTAAAACTTGAAATATAGGACAGCAGTTTTGTGTGTTCCGTATTGCAGTCTCTGATAGCATTGCCGCAAAATTAATGGTTTCCCTATCCATAGTTTTAATCGAAAATACCACAATATCGATAGGAGTATCTGTACCTACTATCGATAGTATCGATGGTACCGATCTCTTATAGAGCAATACTATCGATATCGATAGTCTATCGAAACACTATCGATAGTGTACTATCGAGTGGCAACAATAGTCCGTATTTGCAGTATCTGAACACCTCGCGCGTGCAATTGCAAATTGGATGCATTGTTTTGAGATCACACGCATGCTCGTACCGTGAAGCTTACAACACTAGCTAACACCTCCGCCGACCATTCCAGACGACGTCATACCGGCCCACCGCAGCGCCTCCGTGGCCAAAGACCATTTCTTCGACGACTCCCCGGTGGTCAAGTCTCCGCCGGAACCCACCAGGGTCAAGTCTCCAGAGCAGATGAACATGAGATCCCCCGATCCCGTGAACTGGACTGTGCCCCTTGATACTGGGAAGACTTTCACTGTGACCCAGAACGTGAAAAGCGGTGAGTTAGGATTGCTAAAATTGTTCGGTGCCAAGTGTAGCTAGACGAGAAGCTAGTTTTAAGACATTTTATTGAATCAGGCGTTACTTTGCGGAGGTCCATTTCAATGAACACAAAATATTTACCTTGCTACTACAAAAAAAAAAAAAATTACTTGGAGTAGCAAGGTAAATATTTTGTGTTCATTTTAATTTTAAGTCCATTATTTTATGTAGAGACCGAATCGCGGATGGGCTGAGTGTTTCTTGAAAATAGTTAAGTACATGAAAAAGTTTCTGACGCGTTGAAGGGTTATTGGGGAAAAAATTAAAAATGTTTAGGGTAGGGCACTTTACGTGTCTTTTTAGCAACCAGTGCTTTCGGAAAAACCATGTATGAAAGTGTACCTATAGGTAGGTAGGTATTTAAAATAATAAAAGAGGGTTAAAATGAAATAAAACGGGATTATACCTATAGGTTCAAAGAAAAGTGTTTCGGGGGGTGAGGAAACCCGTGGGAACAGTATAAACGTAAAACATTACGGTGGGTTACCACAATCGCTTAATGTGTGCCAAGTTCTATATAATTAGTTTTGAGAAACACTCATTTAGTGAATACTTTTTATACAAGCTCTTATCTCAATATATTAATAAAACAAACTTGAATTACCGTGATTCAAGGCTCAGTTCGCATGTTAATTTGAGATGTCAGCTTTATTCTAAGTACATGCTAAGTACCTAGTGACGTTTACTTTCTTGCGATAAGTGGGAGGGGAGAAGCGGTTTTAGTATTTTTTTTAACGTTTATTTCGAAGTTGGTATGTAAAATAGTTTCACAAGCATTAAATTCTGTACAAAGGGGTATCTTTTTCTTGGTCGCTACTAACAACGGTGATGGTCAATTGTATTTACACTTATGAAGGTATTAAGTAACGTTTAAGTAACTTTTTTAAAGGTTTTTTCTCACATTTTTTTTTTCAGTTATACATATACCTACTTGTGTCTTCTTTTAATAAATACGTGCAACAGAAAAGCTTATTCATTATTTATTGCGTTTTTTTAACAAAATTAAAACTGTTACAAATTATTTTTTTACCTACTAGCTTAGGGATTCTTGATTTAACCCGGTGAACAGTGAACACATACGGAACATAATACTGAAATAGTAGGTACTTAACTTACTTAGTACGTACTTGAGACAAATTAAAAATCTACTTGACTAATGGAAAAAATTAAATTGAAAAGATTATTTTTATATTGGTCATCACCTAATTTTCTGAAAATGATGTTTATTTGTTTGTTGAAGAAAAAGAAACTCTTTTTTAGAAAATTATTATAAATACCTAGTTATGAGCATATTAATTAACGTAGGTAAGCATAATAAGTAATAAAATAGACGAAATGAATATTTGAAACAGTTAGTCATTACACGTTCATTTTCACATATATTATATTTTCAGGTTTAAAGCGATTTTATTTAAATATTTTTTAATCAAATAAAATCATCGTTAATAAAATCACGCCGGATAACTTTAATTTTACTTTCGACATTCAGCCTTTGTATGACGTGTGAATAGTAAAGTATAGCAACACTAGCATACAGTAGAGCTTGCAACACTGACAGCAGTTGATCAGAAACACACGATCGTGCATTCGTAATTAGATAATACACGAAAACACTCATTAAAATACCACCATTCATCTCCAACGACATTACATTGTTATGTTTTCAGATCATCTTATTGAACGATTAATTTTATTCTATGTCCACAAAACACACTTATTCTAAAAATCCTAGAAGCCGAATCTTATAAAATAAAACTAAAAAAAAACCTTACTGTCATTTGTGGACATAGAACGTAAACTTTTAGCTCACATGTCACGTCACCGGCCATACAACTCGCTCACCACATTTCAGATGAGAGCGTAAAGCGCCCTAGCTCTGAGTTTAAGGGCGCTTCGGTGGCGGAAGACGCAGTGAAGCCGCCAGGTACGACGACCACTGCCACCGCCTAGACCATCGGCCATTCACGTTTTAATGAGTGTGACAGACAGCCATGCGACAGTGAACTCACCAAGACTCAAAGTCACAGAGATCACTGCCCCATAAGCACCACACACGATCGACACCAGAAACTATAATCTGTTTTATATAATTATATTTATTCAATAGTTCATGATTAAATTGTGTTAATCCAATAATTAAAATGCTTTTATTTATCCGTGCTCTGCTGAGACGTCGACCACGTATGTATTCACTTGTCCGTGTGTGTGTCTGTTTCGATGTTTGCGTGCACTGTCACTTGTTTGGCACTCTTTCGCTCGACATGTTCACTATTGCATGCTGCCTGTCCTGGCTGTTGAATGAAGTCATTTCAGCGTTTAACCTAGCTATACATACGGAACTGCATGCTTGACCGAACATGTTCGCAATTACCGGTGCAAGCGTATTGCGTAAGAATTTTTGTCTCTCATGCAGTAACCAAGTCCAGTAGCCCGCTTAATCGCGAATTAGTTGTGCCTAAACATTTAATTTTAATCATTCTTTGACGGTGAAGTTGAACTCCATGACAAAATGCATTAAATACTAGATATTTTTCCTGTGTAAAATAGATTAAGTAGTAGTGCCTGTAATGACTTGATTTAGTAGCTCTTCGGTAGATGTCGAGAAGATGCCTATCCTATTTTTCTTATTTAAAAGTAACAAAAAAAACACAATATTGTGTCTTTATCATTTGGTCAACCGGCATCTTTTCGATCATTATTCATCTCAATTTTTATAATGAATAAGCGACTAAAAATTAACTTATAAAAATTATTTACCTATAATTTTTCTCATACCCATATTTGGACTATTTCTTCATACGAGATGTCTTATTGCAATCACTATACATCTAGAAATTAGCTTGCATGTCTGTTACGGCGAAACAAACCACATATTTCAAAATTAAAGTTCTATTATCTACAAAATAAATATAAATAAAACTTGCTCTCTTTACAGAAAGCATGTTCTTATGTTTAATTGAAATACTTAATCTTTTTCTATTATTTTAGTGTTTATAGTTTACTTAAATAAAACCGTAGCAAATGCTGTAGATACGAGCATTAAATTATATATTTCTATACCTACCATTAGATCACACCTAAATAGGTACTTTATACAATAGGAAAAAGTACATAATATAAGCAAATATTGTGTGAAAAAGTAAGTATAAAGGTATTTAGTTGCACAATAATAATAATATATAATGTAGGTGGTTAATATATGTACTTATGTAAATTGGAAAAGCTAGGTTATGTACCATTAGTTGACGTTAATATCTGTATGTGCTTATTGTTATTATGGAAGTTTCAAATTAGTTTAAATCCAAATTACGGGAAAACGTCTTTGAAAAAAGAGGCGCAATTTTTTCTTAAAATAACCAATAAGAACGTTCATGCCCCAATAATAAAGGCATTATGCATCCAACACTAATTATGATACGTATTATTACTTATCCTTTATTGTTATGCGGATTTTGTTGGGGTCGATACAATAATGACTTGATAATTTCAAAACGTTCCCCCGAATATACAATTTAGAATTAAAATAAAGAGAATACAGTAGTATGTACCTACCTACTCTACTAATCATTTCAAACATTCTTTACGTTGAAATCACACCAGATCAGTAAACAAAATGTTATTACACTAATTTGAAACTTCTTAGGTGTTTATCAGCAACAATAAGCGACTAAAAAATCCTTAAACATGTTTCAGAAATCGCTCCCATCCATCATCAGCAGATGTCGCCAATCCGCTCACTGAAAAAGAGCGAGTCCCCAAATAGCCTGAGCAAGCGCACTGACAAAACCCCCACCACTCCGATCAGCCTCACCCCCATCGACGAAACCAAGGCACTCGACATGAACAAGCTTAACGGAGTCAACGGAGTCAACGGAGTCAACGGGGTCAACGGAGTCAGCAGCAACCAACTGACCCCAGAAACCCCTGATCAGGACTTTAAGGAAGTAGTAAAGAAGTCGACTGAAGCTACTCAAAAGGCCCCTGGGGTCATAGATACGATCGTCGTCAACGAAGGCCCGACGGACGGCCTCACGGCGGCTGAAGTGCTCGATCGGGCTCGCACGAGATTCGACAAATTCTGGGGCAAAAAGGAAGAAGACAACGTGTAGACGAATTCGAATAGTTTCAATTTCAATATTGGAAGTGAGGAATGCATTTTAGATGGTTTGGTCAAAACCAAGCCGATAGCACGGCAGTGAGCCTTATCAATTCATTGAGGTCAATCGCATATTTTATAAGTTTTGCTGGTGACTGCCAATAGCGGCCCCAAAATTTCACGATTTCTTTAGCGGAATCACAACGTATTGGTGGCTGTAAGTGTTGTAAGGAATCCAAGCTCAATATAATCACGACTAACTAGCCATTTGCAATATTGAATATTGGACATCGATGTAGGAAAAAAATAAAAATGCAGTATTTAAAACTGTTACGAATAAGATAATGCTTTCGCTTTATAACGACGACTGTAATACGTATGTATTTTAATATTTATTTAATATTTTACTATCATGAATCACGTTCCTTATATTTACTACGAGTGTGGTGGCTTGTGATAGTAGTGTTGATTATTGAATAATAAAAATTAAATCAAGTATGTACTTGATTTATTTAAATATTTATGGTTATTGTTAGGATATTGATAAACGGCCACTTCACTTTTAATATCAAACGACCCCTACTTAAAAATAACCGTTATATTATTCATAATCACTGCCTTTTAAAGTAAATAAATACATTTGTGTATATTTTCGTATTGTATTTACTTATTTACTTAGTGCGTGTTCCATTTATTTACCAAAATCGAGGTCGAGTATTACAATTATTATGATGTATTTATGTTTATTAGTATATTGTATGTAAGTGTATTATAATATTTTATAAAAAAAACAGCAAAACATGAGTAGAAATTAAAATAGTGACTTTAATAAGCCAACGTAACAATTTACGTTCTGCGGTACTACAGATGAAAATTATAAATATCTTAAAACATTTTAGGTCAATGTATACAGCACAATTAAGCCGTCCAACCCGATGTTGTATTTTGTGGCAAATTACAAATTGTTTATTTAAAATTAATGTAAGAAAATATTTATAATAGGTACTTATTTCCTTTTTTGCCACCATGAATCCGAACAAACCCGATCCATGCAACAGCCAATCACAGCACAGTTTGCCTTTTGGCGCGAAGCACCATTAAAAAGTAATAAATTTCATTTAATCATTTTGCTACCGACCGATCTTAGCTCATTGCTTGGACTTTGACATAAAATAATAAAAAAAAATAAGTAGAAATGGAATTATCAAGTAATTCTTGCCGTCTTTGTTTATCAGAGACCAACTTCAACGTATCTCTTTTCGGCAGTTACAGCCGTAAGACTAAAATAGTGGATAAAATATCAGTGTGCCTAAAAGTAGTTATTGACGAATCGGATCCGCTCACGACCATCTGCTACAAGTGCGCAGGCAACGTCGAGAGGTATCACGACTTTATTAGTACAGTCAAGAAGGGCCAGAACCTTTTAAAATTTAATAAATATAACGAACGCCAGATTGACGTGAATGAATCGTTTGGCCGCCGCCACGTCACCTCTTACGTGAGGGAGCACGTTGTCGACTCCGACTACACTTTCTCTTTTCTCGAAATACCAGATGAGAAAAATGAAAAGTCTTCTAGTCCCTTCTTTTCTTATTTTTCGCCTCCAAACGTGCAGAAGGACGAGGTGCATAAAGAATGGAAAAAGCCTAGACAGACGAACGGTGAGAAAAAAAATGAAAATGATAGGTTTTGTAATAAAAAGAAAATGACGCCGCGACTTAAGAAATGTTCGCGTGATATCTTTGACTCGCAGTCTCAGGAGGAGGAACAGAAAGGCCTGGACTGGAAGTTAACCCCAGATGACAATATTATTAAACGAATCCGAGAAAAAATATTCGGACGCACAGAAACTTAGTTTCTGCTTTTTTTAATGTTGATTGATTGACACATTTAAACATGAATTAATTTAATACAGACGAACCATTTGATGTTTTATTAAATGAAAAGAAATCTATTAGGTATTTTGTTATTCGTTAAATTCCGTAGACAGGGTAATGAGAATTGTTGTGTTGCTGCATTTGAAAATACAAATTTACTTACTAATACAGTTTAGATTACTTTAGATGCCATGTTTGAACAAAATAAGAATCGAAATTTCGTAAATCTTATAACACTAATTTCTACTTGTTATTTATGACTGAGGTTGTAACTTGAGAGCAAACTACTTACTCATATGTACCATTCACATACTAGTATAAATCAATGTTAACGTTTCACGTCATACAAAAATAAAGGTAAATTTTAATATTTTTCAAAATGGCATCTATGCAAGAATAATTTTAGATTTAAATCCCCAAAGTCCATCACCCATTCCATAAAATTCAACATTTTGTCTTTAATTTATGCTGTAACTGGAGATCGAACGATATTATAATAAGGCTATAGATAACAATTGTAATGTTAGATGTACTGTAAGTACATTATTTAATAATACATTTAAGTACATCAAATTTTTCATAGTATCCATTTTACTTGTAATGTTATGTTTGCTACATTTTAACTGTTCGAAAGTTCCTAATTGTCGTTATTTTCATTTCACGCACAAAACAAATTTTGTTTTTATTAAATTGTTTTGTGAAACCGAGCAAATTGTATTTATGTAATTCGAAAAAATGCCATTAGAAAAAATCAAAACTGTTTCTGTAAAGTGCTTTCATAATACAAAATGTGTTAATTTTGTTCTAATTGTAATTTATCGAACCCTGCCGTGTCTAGATTCTCCATAGTAATATGAAAGATTATAGCTTTGCTACGGGTTTATAATAGCGTGTTTGTTTTCAGTTGTTACTTAAAAATGAACACCTAAATAAAATTTTGAAATTAAATTGACTTTTTTTTCTACACCTACCTATCTGCATAAAGATCGAACCGACGACAAAAGTTGGTAGTAAAAGTTAATCAAAATGGCACGACAAATACGCGAATTGAAATTGAAAGATTTTGTGAATTTTACCATAATTGAGCGCAGAAACATGGCCATAAAAACAGAAATCGTGAAATCGGTTTAGGAGCATGGAGTTAAGAAAGACAAAAAAGTAGTTATTCATGACTTTATTTCATTTCCATATCAATTCATACACCGATTAATCTAGAGAAAAATAACTCATCGCTCACTAAGAGAAATCTTTATTTATAAATCACATTTATTTTTAAACGCAGAGATTATTCGCAGCACTTTATAGCTACACAAGATTAATACGTTACAGTAACAGATGTGAAATAATACTACGCCTAAATACTGAGCCGCCGCAGACGGCTGTTTCGTTACTCGTCAATGTGATCAATAATTTACAGTAAAACCGTTCGTCTGCGACGGATCTTGCCTGACTTCATAGTCGCGCAACGGCTTCCATAACATACCGTAAATCATTTCAAGTTTCTAAACCAAATAAAGGACACGCATGGCGACAAGTAGATGCAGTTTTCAAATATGCAAAAAATTCAGGAAAATAACACGGATAAATTTCAGAAAATTCCATTTTTTATAAAGGAATTGAAACATGCCGAGAACCTTTTTTTGAAATTTTTCCCAACTTGCACATCTGTAATCTACGGTATGTCATGCTAGCCGCATAAAGCGCCAAGCTCGAATATATACATTCATAAGTAGCAACACTGAACGTGTCCAACATCAAGATATACAACAAAACTTTTTAAAGCCGTGGTCCCGAAAACAATTTTATTATGCTCAAATAAATCTACTTAAAATTCATTGTTCATATTGGTCGAAGAGCGCGATTCGGTATTTATGAAGGGCACAGTACGCAATTACCCTGTACTACCATGCACTAGCGTTCGCAGTTCCAAACCTTCATTAATGAGTATTACTAGGAAAATATTCCTAAATTAAGAAATAAACATGCCGTGGGTCAAAACGCGAACCTATTCCGTAATACAAAACAAAACAAAAACCGTTTTAGTCTTTCAACAAACAATGATTATTTCCTGTGACAATTTCATCGTAGTTTAAATAATAATTATGACATTAACTTGTGAAAAGCGGAAACGAATAAATGCTACTGTATTAATTTAAGTTAGTTGTTGTACTTGTATATTTGCAGATGATTAAATAATGGTATGATTAATTATGTAAATCACTTGTGCATTTTTGCGTAATATCAAGAATACACAAGTAACCTATGACGAAAAACTATACAATTTTACACAGAGTAAAACGTAAGTTTCTGAACGTTTGGAATGTTAGATGACAGGTTATTTGTCTAGGTTTAATTTTAAATAATTATTTAATTTAATACGATATTAAATTAAGAATAACGGCATAATTCATTAAAAAGATAGTAGAACTTAACTTGGAAGACGGTTAAATGGAGCCTCCATTTTAATTTATTTATTTATCAAGCAAAATTAGAAATCAAATTTTGATGGATTTCATTGTAATGAATTTATATTATAAGCGCAAAAAAGGCAGAAGGCTCTATGGCACTATTACTCAATGATTCGTTATGACGTCTGTTGTTTAAAAATATTATTTCTAAAAATTGCCGCTTTTGTCTATTTGCAAAACCAAAGCCTCACAGCAGTAATTAACAAAGTTACGGTCAAACTGTATTTGTAAAAGACCAAAACTATAAAGTAAAAAACAAATTACACAAAAAAAAAAACAAAAGCAAAAAATACGTCAAAAGAACAAACATACTATAACTACACCTAGTCTAACGGCTATTCGACCGACAGGGACGCAAGTATACGAGAGAGCGAGATACCCTTCTTTCTCTTATAAAGTACAACTGCCTCTCTCTCGACAAACAGCATGGGTACGTTAGAAGGCGTTACATACTCACTTAACTCACTAAAATTATTAAAATTAAAATATTGCAAGTTAGAAAATTCTAGAGCGCATTAAAAATATATCACAATATTCCACTAAACACTAAATTACAAAAACATCTACTTCCCAAAACTAAAAGCTACGATGAGATTTAAAAAGTTTAAGTTTTTTTTTAAATGGGGATGGTTGGGGGCATGACGTGAACTTAGTTCATGGTCCACCCTTAAAGAATACCTTAATTCGTTAAAAAAATAAATTATTTTGCTAATAGGAACGAATAAGTTTATAATGTGGCCAGACTTGTAACAAATCGTTGACAGTATTATTTAAGTATTTTCTCCTGCTCTAATGTTTTCTATTGCGAGCGAGACAGCAAATTAGTGACTGCCAGATTCCGACTACCCTACCACCCCCGTTTCAACAAGCTTGTCTATAACTATCCTTTTTGTTTAAACGAATACTAAATAAAGTTCTTTTTACGCCTCAACATTGTAATACTGGCAAAGCTATTTAAACGAAATTAAGGCCGCTTTCACATTATCAGAGTGTTAACTATATTGATTTAAAGTCAAACTTTGACTTTTAGTATAGTGTTATATTTAAAAAGAAATTATGTTAAGTATTTGAAAGTCAAGTCTGGAAATGTAAGAAAGAGATAATGTACCGCGGTCTACAAACGAAAGATAAATTTTGTTTCATCTCTTATAACAAGTCTAAAGCTATACACAGTCTAGGGGAAGCTTACAGCGATTTTTTTTAGAATTTTTAGATTTTCGACTGTACGTCAACACGACATCAAACATTAAGATCACGTAATGTGAAAACGCCACCTCTCGGCCACTATACTAAACAGAAAAGACTAAAACATGTCTTATTCCCATCTCACTATGATACCTTAGGTCTAACGTTCTTTTACGCATTTAAAAATATGAAATCACATCGGCCAGTTACATTCGATAATTCTAAGTTTAAATCAAATTCGTACTGAAGCGTGTGGTGAAACGTACGGTTGTCTTGCTCTTACTTCTCGCCCGAGGAGGAGCTGGAGGCGCGTCCCCGTCCTTTTTTCACTTTTGTATCTTCGACGTCCTTTTCGCTTTGTTTTTCTGTGGAACTTCCTGGTTCACCCTGTTTGCCTGGTGCTTGCTGCTGTGTTGGGGTGTTGCCGCCCTATTAAATATTTAAAAATATGTGAAACATTTTATATTTTGGGATACATGTATTTCTGGTCCGTGAGAAACATTTTGTAGTTTATGTGACTGTATTATAATGAAGGGCATTAAAACACGAGTTTGGGTTCATGAAACGAAGCTAGCTAAGAAGGTAAACATTATAGTACTGCCACACATTTTAGTATCGATATTGGTACTCAAAAGTAAACATTATAATACTCCCACAGATACAGGTTGCTTAATGTAGGCCATTTCCTAATCGTTCCTGATCATATTATAGGGAAGTTATGATATGGATGTAGATAAACATTTTTTTTATAAGATAGGACGGCAAACGAGCAAGTGAGTGCCAAGGGGCGTCGCAAGGATAGGCAGCGCACACAAATTGCCTGTACTGCTGCCTACCATGGTGACCCCCCAATACCCTCCATTGGAGATGTGCGCTACCTTTTTCCTGCTGGCCTTCTCGGCCTTCTTGCTGGGCTTGTGGTCGTCCTCGTCGCGGTCGCGCGCGCCCTTGCGCCCCATAACGCCCAGCAGCTTGCTGACCATGCTGTTCTTACTGCGGGACTCCACCTCCGGCGCCTCCGGCCACTGGATACAGAAAGGATACTATGAACCGACCGCTGAACTGAGTGCAGGGTGGGACGACAAAGGGGACCGAGAGCGGCGCGGGCGGGTAGTGCGCCTGCCGCGCGCACAGAGAGGCCCCCGCTGTCGTCACACCCCGCGCGTCTGCGCCGCAAGGGAGAGGACTTGGTTAAGCGGTCGGTCTATAGTCAACTATCTTAATTGACGACCGGATAGCCTAGTGGTTAGTGACCCTGACTATGAAGCTAGAGGTCCCGGGTTCGAATCCCGGTAGGGGCAAACATTTGTATGATGAATACGAATGTTTGTGCCCGAGTCATGGATGTTTTATGTATTTAAGTATGTATTTATCTACATTATATAAGTATGTTTATCCGTTGCCAGGTACCCATAGTACAAGCATTGCTTAGTTTGGGGCTAGGTCAATTGGTGTTAGAAGATATTTATTTATTATTATTTATTAATCTGACTGTGACATTATATAGGTAGAATAGTGATCACTGATCAGACTTGTGACACTATAGACATCATGTTGTATGGGCTCAGATACCTTTGCCTTTTCTACATTAAAGACAAACAAAAATACATTTGCAAGACTATGGAATAATACGACTCTATAAAAGAAATAGAAACTTTGATTTGTTTGAAATCGTAGAACCGAATGTTCATTACTTTTAACTCGACTCACCTTCATCGTATCCACGGACTCTTGCCTCTTCAGCGCCTCCTTCTTCCCCTCCGTCTTCTTTTCTTGCTTCTTTATCTCCGCCTTCTCTTGCCGCTCCAATTTCTCTTGTTTCCTCGCTTCTGCTTTTTCCTGCTTGGTTTCCACTCTTTTCACGGACCCTGTTCTTTCCATAATCTTCTCTTTAACTTCAACTTTCGGCGCTTCTTTTTCTTCTATTTTGATTTCAGTCTTTTCTTTCTTGACAGAATCTTGTTTTTTCAATTCCGGCTTTTCTCTTTCCTTCTTGGATTTCTCTTTGCTTTTGTCTTCTTCTTTAAGGCTGGAGTCGGATTTCTTTCTTGCTTTCGGCTGGGTGTCTGTCGTGGGTGGGATTTCTGGTGCTGCTGGTGGTTTCGCTTTATCGTCCATTGTAATAGAGCTGGTGTCTGTGCTTGAACGACTCTCGTCGAAACGCGTGTTGTCTGTGAAAGAATATTGAATAGTTTAAGGATAGAGTGAGATGGAAAGACGATGCTCACTCTAACGTTGATTCGCGGCTCTTTAGCTGACTGACGTTGGCTGAGTGACATAACACAACGCATTAGCACAAAACAACGAGAAATCCAATTCGGAAAGACCACGACGCAGTTTGTCAACTAGTAATCTTTTTTCTATCAAATATGGGATAGAAACTTCTCGAAAAGCTTTTGCTTTGCGTAGAATGCTGGCACCACTCACCGATAGTCAGGTCCCTGGACGTGTCCATATCGACGGAGGTGTCAGGCGCGAAGGACTCGTCGGAGAGAGAGAGGGAAGCGAAAGAGCTGGACGCGTTGAAGCTCTTCTCCAGACTCGGCTTGGGGGAGGATGTGAAGATGCTCGGTGTCGTCTGTTTCGCTGGCGTCCTAAGAATAAAAGCTTTGGTTATTATAAATAGTAATAATTATCGCCTTTCTCAACTTTTAGTTACGTAGAGGCTAACTAGGTGGCTTAGGGTCGCTACAATTCCGAGTTGCGTTGTTTTCACTTTGTTATATTTACATCTGAGGCAAATAACAGTAAGATAGCAATAAGAGTTTTCAATGATTCACGGTTAAGCTCAATAAAGCGTTTCATATCCCGTTTATAATATGTCGAATGAGTAAGATAGCAGTCGAGTCAATAGTCGAGTCTAAAAAAGACATGACAAAAGCATTTCATCTAGTCGATCGCTTTATTATTTTATTCAAATCGAATAAAAGCGGAATCAGGAACCCGGCTCAAGACTGCTCGAAAAGTTGTCAATCGTATGGGGATTACGGAAATGCTATAAGTCGGGAACGGTCTCAGTAAGGTAGTTTTTACATATGAATTGCGTAGCGTTTATTCGGGCGTCGCGCAAGGGAGCAACTTGGGACCTTTGTCGTTTTCGACTCATGTAAACAGTCTTTCTGAAAAACATCGAGGCAGCATAGGACAGCAGAGCTTACCTATTGGACGCAATTTTCACGCGATGTATTCTTCTCACCAATTCACGGCAGCGGAGCCATCAGGGCGCCTGCGGCTCGCTAGATATCGTCAGGAAAGTATCAGGGCAGGTCCGGGCTAACCTGTTGGGCGCGATCCTGGCATGGTGCGTGGGCGAGTCCTTCTCCTCGGCGATCCTGGGCAGCGGCGGCTCGTCGGGCTTGTCCTGCGGCGGCGGCGTGGGCGGGGCCGGCGCGCGCCACACCACGCCGCGCCGCGCGCCGCCGCCCGCCACGCTCACGCTGCTGACGCCGCCGCAGCACAGGGGGGAGATCGAGCACTTCGACTCGGCCGAGCGCGGATGTAGCCTGAGAATGTACGTTCCGATTGCTGACTTTATACGTTACACAGGGCCTGTCTCACCACTCCTTGACTGTCATTAGCCGTGTATTCACTGGGCGAGCCGCCTCGCGCGGCAGCTTCGTGAGGCAAATCCTCGACCTGTCAGGACGTGCCTCGCCCGAGGCGAACGCACGTGTCGCCTCGGGCGAGCGTGCCTCGACCCGAGCCGCGCGGTGTCGGTTTTTGTCCATGCTCAAAGGCGCCTCAGCACGTTTGCCGCGCTCAGTCGAGACGGTTGTGTTTTGCCTAGCTTGTTCGTCGCAAGTTAGCGTCATGGATAAAGAGCGGTGTCTTAAATTAATACAACTATATGGTGAATATAGACGATTATGGGATGCGCAATGTCCCGATTATACAAACAGAGGACTGCCTCAGCCTCACCGTGGCTCGGCTTTGCCGCGCGAGGCAGCCTCGATCAGTAGGATTTCTTGCATGAGGCTGCCTCGCGCAGCAATCGTTGCGCGGCAAACGTCCGAGGCGGCCTCGCAAGGTGGCTCGCTCAGTGAATACGCGGCTATTTATCTATGATCACGCCTGTCTGTTTCTTAGTAATAAATAGAGATGGAATCATAGATAACTGACAGTTAAGAAGTGGTGAGACAGGCCCTCAGTTATACAGTCAGTTTTATGTTATTCGGGTTTGTCTTGCTGTCTCACTCACTCGCTTTGATACTGAATCGGCCGATAGTACCCGAAACCCGAGTAGCATTCCGAGAGGTCACGGACTGTACTTAGTTAACAAAGAAACGCACCTACATAGCGATTTAGTGAGACTTGGGATTTCTCGCAAAGCAAACATAGATCCAAACAGAGACAAAATTACTTTCATAATCATAATTTAATATAGACATAGATTACAACAATGAAAGCCAGCTGCAGTCGTGTGAGCTTTTATGAGACCTTCACCATTATTATGTGAACAATGAAATTCGACAATGAATTATGATCGGATTTTTCGAATCTAAGTCCCAATTATATGAACGATCAAGACCGACCAATTTTTAGCTTTTAGCATCACTTTATACTACAAAAAAACCAATCACCTCGCCACTCCACGAGCCACGACGAGTAGACTTGCAGCCTTATTCATAAAAAATCCTTAATTGAGGTTTGATCAGTCGATTGTTAACAGACTGATTAAGCTTATTTGACAGTTGTTAAAAAGTATGATTCATAAACGCTTGCTAGCAGTCTGTTAGCTAATGAGCTGCTGATGGATAGATTGTCGTTATGGCGTTATGTTGTCACCTTGACAAATCATAGGCCAAAAATGGCCTTTTAGTGAATTAAAAAAAAATTTGACAGCAGTGGCAGCAAATTAGCGGGAAACCAGCGAATTAACACGACAGACTAGGCAGTGTGGATCTAGTTTTCTTTACCTTTCCCGGAGGGAATAAAAACTTAAAACAAAAAAAACTATCTTGCGTATGGTTTTGCTCTTGCCAAAATCAGCTGTTCACATGTGTGGAAGCCATTTTGTGAGTTAACAGAGAGATAAAGTAGGGTCTACGGTCCGTTAACTTTCGGAAGACTTAACAGACCCTTGCTGGACTGATTAGCGCTAATTGACGTTTATGAATCATGTTTTTTTGCATCGGTCCTATAGCGAGCTTATAGCGAGCCTCTAACTTTTTATGAATAAGGCTAAGTCTAAGTCGCTCGCAATCGCCATCGTATTCATTTTGACAGTTCTTGTATGAATGAGACGGCTAGCTGATTCCGATGCCCATACATGAACTGTCAAAATGAGCACGATGGCGATTGCGAGCGAGTTAGACAATACCTAAGCCGTTCTCACGATACAGCAAGGTGATAAGTTTCAGTTGTCGATTATCGTCCAACGCCATCTAGCGGCGATCGCGTGAACTACGCGGCAGCAATAACAATATTGTGGGCCGGCGCCATCTAGCGGTAATCGCGCGAACTAGTCGGGTGGTCGGTGGTAACAACCTGTCGGGCGAGAGCGCGCGGCGCAGCAGCGGCGAGGCGGGGTCCCGGCGCGCCCAGGCGCGGCGCCCGCACTCGCGCGCCGCCAGCGGGGACGGGCTGCGCGCCTCGCACCGGCTGCGTCCGACATGCACCGTGATGTTAGCACGAGTGGGAAATGACATTGCGCATACTGATATCAAACATTCGGTGCCTGGGACGATTTTTTTTCCGACTGCATTTTTTGAAGCCACGTCTGTCTGTTCGCGATAGACTCAAAAACTACTGCATGGATCATCATGCGGTTTTCGCCAAAACGGTAGTTCACGACGAAGGTTTAGGTATATAATTTGTCAAGGTTGTGGTAATTGTTGGAAGAGTCGAGAAGTCTAGCAGACGGGGATGGTTCTAATTCTACGCGGACGACGTCGCGGGCAACGACTAGTCCTACGTATGTATTCTAAATTTCAAGTCATTAGGTCCCTGACCGTTGAAGAGTCCTCATGCGGAGACGGTCCTAGCGGAGCCACGAGGCTTTCAGTTCAAGATTATTGTGCTCGTATTATTACCGAAATTATATGCTAAATTTCACATCAAGATTCGATTAGAACGCGATAAATTAAACTAAATAAAAGCTTGTAACAACGATGCGATTATTAAATTAGTAAATTAATACGCGACAGAGCAGACTGTTCTTCATTCTTCTAGGAAATAAATCTGTCAAGTACACCGTTGACTTATGGCACCGAGGGCATGTTTGATATCAGTATAGTTTCCATCAGGGTGCTTTAGTATGCACTTTACATTAAAAATATGACCTGTCACGAAACATGCAGAGTTTCACAAACCCTTGATAGAAACTTTAGAGTATATAATAATGTGGTTTAGACATAGACACTGTTTTTTTTTTATGTAATGACACAGTATGACAAACATGGCATGAACCAGAGTGACACAGTTAACCTAAATCTGTATTAATAGAATAAATTTAAAGACAATGGTAACGATCCGGACAGACCTACTAATCAATACAGACTTAAATGATACCAAGACAACTGAGAAAAACACAGATGATACCAGTGGAGTGAGTGGGGGTTCGCCAGGGTAGGCAGCGGCTAAGTGACGCCATCGCAATCGCTGCCTACTCCAGCGACCGCCCACTGCACGCCTTAGAATGATACAATCACAATGATCACAATCCCGATGCAAGCAAATTACATTTGATTTTCCCAAACAAACATGCAGGTTTATATTAGACGAACAAATATGGCAGTTTTATTCTTCCTGTAGGTATCTAAAGGGTCTGGCCGGAAAGTAATAGTAAAATCGCCCCTGGCTGAATTTGAAATATTGTTATGCACGTTTGTTTGTTTTATTATAAGATATAATTTTACTGAATATTAACCCCCAAATGCTTACGGTTAGCGAAAAAATTAAAAAAATAAAAATTTAGTTTTTTTTTTTTTTTAGCCAAACTACGTTACCGATTAACTTGTCCTTTGGATATTTTGTACATATATTTAAGATACATTTATAAAAAAAAAATTAAATTCCTAACGTTTCTTAAAGTTGACAATTTTGGCTGTTTCAGTTTTTCTTTTTTTTTTTTTTTACTTGCGAGTTAGCGACACCTACCATATTTTTATATAATATACATAATTTTATATTCTATTACATATATTTTTTTCAAAATTATTCGTTTGGATCAACAAAGTGAAAATAAGTAATTTGTATTGACACGTGTTATATTCAAATCGGTTCGATACTACCATCCGCCATTATTATGTCGCCCACCGTATTCGAAATTCGAACGCACTTTGAACTTTGAACTCGGTGGCCGGCAACTTACTTTTTTTCAAACCTTGGAATGCGCCTCTGTGGCTAATACGCACGATGTTACGTTGTTAAAAAAAAAAAATGGCGGGAACTGGAAAAGTGTCTTCAACGGACGAAACGAAATTAATTATAAATAAAAATAAAATTATACGGAAATTATTTCAAAAACGCATCCCAACGCTATATAAAATAGTGTACGATATAATTCGTAATAAAATAACAAGCTGGACACTCGAATATTTGGAAAATAGTCACCAATCCCTAACAAATAACGTAAGCCGCATATTGATATTTTATTAACATCTTTTGTGAATTGTTGTAGAAGTAATCTTTATACACGTAATGAATGTTAATTTTCAGTTGGATGTAGTGAAATTTTCAGTACTTGAGCAAGTAAACCTGCCAAAATATATGCAGGTCGCATTGTTTCGGGAGTGTCTACCCAATCATGAAGTATTTCTGGAGGAGGAAGGCATTATGCTTTTGAATATGTGCTCAACATGTGGCAGAAGTAGTGATGAACAGGATACAGTTATATTAAGTGATTTGTATTGCAGTTCTTGTGCGGGCAAACTATTCTACAAACATACACACATTTAAGTTCAACTTTTCTAGAAGTTTAATTAATTATAGATAAATATTGATAGGATAAATTGTATATAGGTGTATAATAGATAGATTTACAAAACAAGTGATATTCATGTCAGCGTCCAACGAAGCCATTCGTAATTGTAATAGTTGCAAGAAACAATTTTGTAAAAGAAAAGGTGTAAAAAAAACTGTATTGTCTTCTGCTGATATAAAATTCTTTTCGGATACTTTGCTACAGACTTTTCAACTTAATGACATTATATGTTCATCTTGCCGCACGAAAGCCTATCGTATTAAACCATTAAATGTGACCTCAAATTCAAACTCGCACCAACTGTTGAGTACGAGTAGCGATTCAAGCAGTGAAGATGAATCCGTCGCATTTAATGTCACTAGTAGAAGCTCAGTTGAAAGGATTGACTTACCACTTCAAAGAACACTGTCTACTCACAGGTACTGTTTCATATGCCATTCTTCATCAAATCATTTACAAACAGTACCTAAAAAGGCAAGATTACAGGTCTACACTAAAAAAAATATTTATATCCCAACAGAGAATAGATGCTGCTCATCGCATTTAATTAATGGTCAATTTTATCAAGATGATTTCAACCTGATCGAAGTCTATTCAACCACAGCCTCCGTAAATGTTAAAGAGATAGTAGAGCTATTTGGTTGTTTAGTCACTGAAACACAGCTGCCTTTAATTGAGAAAATAATTAATAAATCCGTCTCCGATGAACATTTTGTTATTTTAACTGGATTTATCTGGAAACATTTTCATATCATTCAGAACGAACTGCACTCTTTACAAGGAAAATGTGACATTATACAAGCTGTTGTGATTTTTTTAATCAAATTACGTACTGGCAATAGTAACAGATTAATCGGTACATTATTGCAGCTTTCAAGGTACCAAATAGTATCAGAATATGTGTCGAACGTTATTGATTCCTTCGAAAGAGATGTTCTTCCATTTCAATTTGGTGTCAATGCATTTAGTCGCCAGTGGCTTATTGACAATCACACAACGGAACTAGCGAAAAAACTCTTTAATGTAGAGAATGTTCTGATACTCATTTGTGATGGTACATATATATACCACCAAAAAAGTTCCAACAATGAGTATCAACGAAAATCGTATTCTGGACAGAAGAAAACACATTTATGCAAGCCGTTCACAATATGTACAACGGATGGTTTCATTGTCGATATGCTAGGACCTTTCCACGCTACTGAGAACGATGCAAGTATTATGCGAAAAGTCATACCCAGTTTGAAAAATATTATTAGACCTGGCGACATATTTGTCTTAGATAGAGGCTTCCGGGACGTAGTAGATTTTTTAAAATCGAAAGGTTACCGAGTAATGATGCCCGCTCTTAAAGGAAAGCGTAAACAGCTAACCACCGAAGAAGCCAATGAGTCCCGGTATGTTACAAAAGTTCGTTGGGTCGTGGAAGCAGTTCATGGTGCATTAAAACAAAAATATAATCTACTGGATCAGACATTAGATAACAAAATGCTTGATAAAATACAAAGCTTGTGCCGCATAGCTTCATATTTTTTAAACCGTTTTGGAAAACCTTTCATTTCGGACACCAATATGAGCACCGTAATTTTTGAGAGAATGAGCATAAAAAAATGCAATCAAAATGTTTTAGCTGTTATAGTGGAAGAAAAAGGCTTATTGCGAAAAAAACTTCCTTTTCAAAGCATTTCAGCTAATGACGTTTCCTATTTTCCACAATTAACGGAATACGAGATGAAACTTTTATTCACAGGCACTTATCAATATGGCCAAGCCATTTCATATTTAGCCGAGGTTTTGGATGAATCAGGCAACTTAAATATGGCATACGTAAAAGACCAATCAAACATTTTAAAAATATGTATACAATCACGTCATATATCAAAGAAGCAATACAAATGTTTCATAATGTACAATCCCGACAAAAGTGGTATAGATGCAATTGAAAATTATTGCTGTGAATGTGCGAATGGATTAAGGACGGTGGGCTGTTGTTCTCATATTGCAGCTATTGTCTATTATTTGTCATATGGCAGATATTTATCAAAAATACCGCGTCCTAATCTCAAACTTAGCGCTTTATTTAATAACGACGGTTTAAATATTGCCATCGAAAGTGACAGCGATAATGATTAGAATCTGTTAAATAATATGGTAATAGCTTAACATTCTGAGTAGGTATTTGTTAATGTATAAATAAAGTTATGTTTCTTTTTCGCTGTTAATTTTTATTTATTAATAATATAATAGTGCTTGAAACTTAAAAAGCATGTTTGCTATGACTGATGTACATTTGCACTAATATTATAAAGAGGAAACATTTGTATTTTTGTATGTAACGAATGAACTCAAAAACTATTGGACCGATTTACCAAATTCTTTCACCGTTAGAATGCTACGTTATCCCTGCCTGAGTAACATTTAACTATATTTAATACTGCGCGGCCGAAGTCGCAGGCAACAGCTAGTGAGTAATAAACATAATGTTCACTGAAACTGATTTTATGGAAAAAATGTATGTATTAGTGTGTATTATTACATCTCTTCTCTCATCTCATTTCATCTCTTCGTAGATATGAAACAAAGTTGTGATATTATCTGCCCGCGTAAAATTCAAAAACTACTGAACTGATCCCAAAGTGGTTTTCATGGAGTTTCAAAGAGATTTTCATGACGCAGGTTTACATTTTCTAATCGTTAGAAATGCCTAAAAACTGTTTCCTCTTGTCAATATATAAATTAGGCCACTTGCAAAAAATTTGAGCACCTATGGTTTTTCATATTTTTAGGCATTAAAGCTTAGAAAGTGAGCATTTATGAACATAAATCAAACACCATAAGTGCCCGTTTTTTTTCAAGGGTGTGTAGTTAGGTAAATGCTATTTCTAAAAATACGCAGAAAATCTCTGTACACACCAATTTTTTAACTTTTGGCGATTTTAACATTAACAAAAACCGATAGAGAGGCAATTTGACCAGTTTTATGACCTCGTTTTCTTTGAAAATTCATACTCTCTGAGTGTTTTCACATTTCATAACTTTTTATCTGATTTAGCTGATTTGATCTGTCAGTCACATAACCTATTGTCACAACTTTGCTAGAGAACGAGTATCAGTTTAAGCAGGCAATTAGAGCAGTTCTGTACCATAAAATATTTCTTGATTTTCTTATGATATTTGACTGGTTCGATTTCCAAGCCCTTTCCAGGAATTAAAAAAAATTGGAGGCAGTATTTATTGTTTCCAAAAAATAAAAGTAAGATTCTTTTGCGCAGCATTGGCTATTTCCATTATTTAAGGTACTTACGCGTAATTGCCGTTCATTGATGTTCTTTTTTTCCACCCTATTATACAATTTTTTTTTTTTCACTTTGTTGATCCAAACGAATAATTTTGAAAAAAATATATGTAATAGAATATAAAATTATGTATATTATACAAAAATATGGTAGGTGTCGCTAACTCGCAAGTAAAAAAAAAAAAAAAAAGAAAAACTGAAACAGCCAAAATTGTCAACTTTAAGAAACGTTAGGAATTTAATTTTTTTTTTATAAATGTATCTTAAATATATGTACAAAATATCCAAAGGACAAGTTAATCGGTAACGTAGTTTGGCTAAAAAAAAAAAAAAACTAAATTTTTATTTTTTTAATTTTTTCGCTAACCGTAAGCATTTGGGGGTTAATATTCAGTAAAATTATATCTTATAATAAAACAAACAAACGTGCATAACAATATTTCAAATTCAGCCAGGGGCGATTTTACTATTACTTTCCGGCCAGACCCTTTAAAAAAAAATTCATACACATTGTACCAAAATTGATGTATCAAATTTAAAAAAATACAATGTACCGCGATTTCATAAGAGATCTTCATTATCGAAGTATGACTTATCCCAAATTTGTAGTTTGCTGTGTATTTGTACTCTGAAGCGTTGACGGAGAGTGGTAGGCTAACGTCAGCCAAGATGATAGAGCGAAGCTTCTTAGGCATCGTCCTAATACATATAACGCGAATGGGCAATCATCGTAGGTTTGTGCGAATTTTACTTGTACGAGTGCGCGATCGAACATATTGAACTCGAATATTTGTCCTAACTGACAATCGCACGACGCGGTCGCGCGACTCAATCAATTCGAACGATGATCATTCGCGTTCTATTAGGTTACTCAGTTTTTACCCTTTGTTCCTCGCAGATAACCAAGTTGGCTAACCAGCAGCCAAGAAGGAAGAAATTTTCTTCCTAGATAACTGGTTTTTTAACGGGAAAAGTTTGTTCCCCATACATAACTATAGGGTAAAATAAAGACTATTTCTAAATTAAAACAAACATGTTCGCCGCACCTGAACCTAAATTTATCTAAATTAATCATCCTACATTGCTTTTACCAGTGCCAGTTATGTAAGTTGGTTATCGTGCAGGAAAAAATTTTCCCGTTAAAAAACCAGTTATCTGGGCAGAAAATTTCTTCCTTCTCGGCTAATTGATAGCTACCTTGGTTATATGCGAGGATGATAAAGGCGCGAACATGCGATGGTCGCATCGCTTACTCGCGCATTCGATAGATATATCGTTTATTTGATGCTACAATACACACAATCAATTCGAGTTCTGTTAGGACGATGCCTTACTACCAGATAGTCGGTCGATAAGGCAGTAGATATCTGAATTACCTTCTCGTATGTAATAGAATTAGTATCAAATTAGTTGTGTGTCACCTGGTGGGCGACTGCGGCGGCGGCTGCGGGGAGGGGGAGGGCGTGCGCGCCAGCGGGGACAGCGGCATGTGCTGCAGCGACGCGCGCCGCACCTCCGGCCCGCCCGCCACCAGCTTGTGCCTCACCTGGTGGGCGACTGCGGCGGCGGCTGCGGGGAGGGGGAGGGCGTGCGCGCCAGCGGGGACAGCGGCATGTGCTGCAGCGACGCGCGCCGCACCTCCGGCCCGCCCGCCACCAGCTTGTGCCTCACCTGGTGGGCGACTGCGGCGGCGGCTGCGGGGAGGGGGAGGGCGTGCGCGCCAGCGGGGACAGCGGCATGTGCTGCAGCGACGCGCGCCGCACCTCCGGCCCGCCCGCCACCAGCTTGTGCTTCAGCCCGTGGAGCGACGACGGCCTGCCAACACACACATGCTCTATTTACACAGCCCGTTACTATACACAAATCACGCCTATATCCCTTAGGGGCCATCCATTAAGTATGTCACGCATTTAGGACGGGGGGGGGGGGTTCTTGAAATTTGTGACACATGAACAAAGTAGTTGGGGAGAGGCTCTAAAAATGATGAAATTGGTGTGATGAACTTTATGGACGACCTGTACGGGGTAGACAGAGCCTGAGGTAACAAGACCTAAAGGCCAAGTTTAGCATGATAATGATAATAATGCTAATTACTAAGTATAACTTGTTAAGAAACATAAAATAAAATTTTCAGAAAATTGTATGTATGTATGTATAACTCTTTATTGCACATAAAACACATAAAAAAGGTAAATACAGGACAACACAAATGTACAAAGGCGAACTTATCCCTACAAGGGATTTCTTCCAGTTGACCTTAGAACGATTGACAGAACACAGGTATTAAGCAAGATAAATAAAAAAAATTACTGATCAAAACACAAATGCTAGCTTATGCGAGCTATGGACGCCACCGTATCGGCTGCTCTGCCGAGCGCCTGCCACTTTATCCCCCCTGCGCCAGCTGTAATACGACATGCGACAGGGTTCTCTACTGATTTGCCGAATTTCACTTTCCAACTAACGTTTGGCCGAATTTCATTTTGCCGAATCATTATATGGCAACTTGTTAAAATGATTAGTTTCATTTCCAAACCTCACGATTGCCAACTTAACGTTTGTTTTTTGTTTTACATGGACACTTATTAAAATGTCATTTTTTATACTTATAGCCAAATGGTACTACATAACCATTAATAAAATTAAGACATTCTAAGATAAAATAAAGACTGTTTATAAATTAAAACAAACATGTTCGCGGCTAAGGGGTGGCCCAAAGGCCACCCCGCCGCACCTAAACCTAAATTAATCCAAATTAATCATAAGAGTTTTTCGGCCTAGTGTAACATTTGCCATGTGAAAGATATTCCAAAAGTTATCAAAATGATATTCGTCTTCATGAAAATTCGGCCAAATGAGAGGTTGGCATACAAATATTTGCCAATAAGAAGTTGTCAAAGTGAACATTCGGCGAAATGTTGGTTGCCAAATGAAATTCAATCAAAAAAAATCGGCGAAAAGGCAGAACACCAGTGCCCCAACAGAGAGATCTCTGTCCAGGCAGACGTTATGCTTAGGAACCAAGTCCGAAGGAGGAATGTTGGAAGTTGTATTTATGCATCCGCGTTGTGAAACTTCGTCGAAGTGATGCAGTACGACGTGATAGTTGTCATTAGAACTGGCGCCAGCTACTCGTGCGTCGTAGAAGTTATGTAGTCGACAACTAGGTAGCGCTAAGATCGCTACCAAAACTAATATGTACTCTCTCTCTTCGTTACCTCTGGTAGTGCGTGGTAGTGGCGGCGGCGTGGAGAGGACTGTCGTTAGGCGCAGGCGCGGCCGGCGCCGCCGCACACTCGCCTGCTACGGCCGACACCATCTGCAAGGCAACCATGTTTACAGACATCCACAGACCACCTACCCCATTAGACTTGTAATACAGGGCGGCATTTTCTGGATCTTATTTGCGCAATTGCGCCTATAACTTCGAACGCAAACGCGCGCTCATTCAGTAGTGACCAGGAAACAGACCCGTGAGCAGCGTGTTACTGTGACCTAAAACTACAATAGTAAAATACAAAAAAATGCCAGTTTGCACAGTAAGGTGGTGTGAAAGCGACTGTCGCAAAAATAATTACAAGAAGGATAATATTATTATTACGTTTCATCGGTAAATTCAAAGTATAATAATATAATACCTTAATAACAAAAAATCACGGAGCTCTAATAACACTGGTCGCTAATAAGTACCAAGTCTATGTTTGTCCTTGTTTAGCACGCTTTGCGTCGCATTACATCTCTTTCTTGCATTTCAACGTCATGCGTAAGTAGAGATGCGACCAAACCGTATCGATATTATTCATTCATTCAATTTGATTGTCTTTCAAGTTATTATCAAAATCTTGTTTACTAATTACTTTTAAATCTTTTCATTAAGTGATTGATTTAATTCACGTAAAACTTATTACTAGACAGTATGAAGTTATTAAAATGATTTCGTTCGTCAATTTGTCCATTTAATAGCTTTTGACACTGAAACTTCGGAACAGATTGTCATGTAATTTTTTTCACTCGTTTTAAGCGACGTGAATCAACTTTGATAATAAGACCAATGATAATTAACAGAGTGAATAAATATATGTTACGTGCCTAGCAAATTGTGTTTGAAAATAGTCGCGGTTGGATAGTTGTTTGTCACGTCATTGGTGGATTTGTTTGAACAAAGCGGTTTACCCTCCCAAGTTATCACTTCACCAGCGCACATTGCTCCCAAAATCTAACCGGCCAGTAGCTTATCGATATACAATATCGACATGCCCTCATCTCTTCCGTGACGTCACCCCTGCCGCCCGCTTACGTCGCATTCCGCCAACGTCGGCAGAAGTGTTTGCTTAGAAATTCGTAAAGATGGCATGTCTCTGGGGTAGGTGGTCTGTGCAGACATCTAATCTAGGCCGCCCACTGGACAATATTGTCGTGATACTGCTATGTCAATACAAGATCGGGGATAACGACCGAATTCGCTGCGATACGCATCCATATTAAGTGATATGAATCGCGATACGCTGTAGTGTGAGCCGTGCCACACTCACACTATCCCAATATGTACCGTATATAAACGTAAGCGTTTACTATATTAAAGGACAGTATTTACTCGGAACTCGACCTTATTAGTTGCCTCCCAACGCCCATCCTGACATGGCGACCCTGCTAGGATCACGCGATAATTTAGACGCCACTTTACCTAGTCATGTATCCGTCTCAAACTTGAAATCTGACCTGTTCTTTATTGCAGAAGCTGAGGAAGCCGATTGCTAGTCGAGTAATTATAGAAGGCCGAGCGCTAGGCCATCTATTATAGGAGTTGCAGTAGCATACTGTCCTAAACATTGGATTCTCATCGGGTTCTCTCGCTCTTTACTTGACGCTGTATGATAAATGTTTATTTTGCTCCGGCTTACCTAGCGATAATTTGCCACTGGAATCCCATACGTTTCTAGTAGTAAAACTTCATACTTAGTGATTCTATTGCGGTATAAGTCAGTGGCGTACAGTGGCGGGTCGTCAGGGTAGGCACCGCATGCAGCCCGCTGTCTACTGCACGCTGCCTGTAGGGGTGGGGGTGGGTACCTGGTGCATCTCCTGCGAGGCGCGCTTGGTGCTGATGCGGCGGAACAGCGAGCAGCGGCGGCGCGGGCGCGGCCGGGGCGGCGCCGACGCGCGCCTGCCGCCGCCGATGCGCCGCCTGCCGCCCGCCTGCACGCACACACACACACACTATCAGTCTCAGTGCTGCCAATTTAGATTTGTCGCTAAAATTGCGATTTTTGCTTACGTGTTGACGACAAAAAAATTGCTATTTTATCTGTAATTGATTTAACTCTTTATATTTAAGGCCCCATTTATTGAAGCATACTACCACACATTCAAAAACAGCTATCGAATGCATACCTGGCAAAGAATATTTTGAAAGCTAGTCGTGTTTCCAATAATTACGATGGAAATTGTGACGTATATTGAAATCAATAAGGTTGAAATTCCAACACAATGCACGTGGTCGCCAAATCGCCTCTGCCTTATAAAGGGTTAAAATGTAGATAATCATACTAGGAGTCGAAGTGGTCGCCATGGCCGAAATCGGTCGGAAGGATCATCATCATCATCATCATCATCATCATCAATAATTATACATGGAATTAAAACATTTGCATGACAATACACGTATTAAAAACTCTATAACCATCTTTGTACCATGTTTGATTGTGCAAATAAACTATTAATTGATTTTGGGGACACTTTTTTTTCACTTTCAGTAAACAGTTACATTTAAACAACTTGATAAATAATAGCCGAATTTTAAAACAAGTATGTACAACATACATACATACGTACATACATACGTAAGTACAACATACGCTAACAACAGCACAAAAGTACAACGTTACCTGTATGGTGGTTTGGTCCAGAGGCGTGGCACGGAGCGTGGCATGCGGCGCCGCCAACAACAGCCTGAGCACCTGTCAACAACATTAACTTATAGTTAAAGTTAAACGTACAATCAATTGCCAACGACACATATCAGCGCCGCAGGTTCAACGTCAACGATCAATATATACGAGTACGTCCTTTACTTCAATGCAAAAGCAATCTTGTGTGAATTTGCCACTAGAGGCGTTAGTATCGCGTGAGGTCCAATAACATTCGATTTTCATTGGTTTTGGCGGGCTTCGTGATTTGATTTGATTTCATGTACCTGTTGAAAAGTGATCTCCTTCGTGAAATTATCGCAAATATGAATTACTGGCTTCTGCCGGCGACTTCGTCCGCGTAGAATTAGCAATTGATATGTTTGTCTCTATCCCGCGGGAACTACACAATTTTCCGGCATAAAAAGAAGCCTATGTTGTAATCTAGGGTACAAGCTATCTACGTACCAAATTTTATCCAAATCCGTCCAGTCGTTTTAGCGTGAAGAAGGAACAAACATTCACACTCACTCACATCATCACATCGTCACATCGTCACAAACTTTCGCATTTATAATATTAGTAGGATTTGGCGATGAATATGAACTCTTTGAAAGCGAAATTATAAAAAAGAGGCGCAAATATAAGCGGCCTCAAAGAGCAGCTAAATCAGAGGTTTGTTTGTTGATTCAAGATTTAAAACTTTGTTTCGGCGCCGATCTTATAAAGCCGCCTTTGACAGCTATACCTCTGGACCTTAGTCAACAGTGACGCCAACTGGTGAGCAAAGAAACTATAGTCCCTATTGGCTTTAGGTTCAACTTAAGACATCGCAATAAAGAAGCCTGGCGTATGGTTGACGTCTCTTGTATTTGAAGTAAGTAGTTATTATGAACTAATGAGTTTGTCTATGTCTAGTCTATGCATGTAATTTTGTTCGTGTGTCTGTGTGTGTGTGTGTGTGTGTGTACCTGCGTGTGCAGCAGCCCCTGCACGGACTCGCCGTTGAGCTGCGTGATGAGGTCCCCGGCGCGCAGCCCGGCTGCCCACGCGGCGCCCTGCTCGCTGACAGCCTGCAATAAAACATATACAATAGTTAGAGGGGCATGACACTTTCATCAGCATCATATCAGGCGAAAGACGTCCACTGCTGGACATAGGCCTCCCCCGCGGCTCTCCACTCGGACCGGTCCTGTGCCTTCCGCATCCACCGCGATCCCGCGATCCTGATCAGGTCGTCGCTCCATCTTGTCATGCATGACACTTTAAATTCTGACAACTTTCTAATATGTATTTTGCAAGGACCAGAACCGGTTACCATTAAAGGGGTATTGGATAGGGTATTTCATAGAATTGTTTTCATAAACCCTATCAATTTGGTAAGATATCATCGGGTTACCCGAAAGAAAGTCTGACCGTAATAACGTAGTCAATTCCATAAGCGATTACCAAAATAAAAACCCGGTTACCGTATAGGGTTAATTAACGTATTAGAAAACGGTTATAACCATAATAGAAAACGGGTAACCAACGGTTAACCTTATTCAAACCGGTTTCCGTAATGATAGGCTTAGCACAACTATAAGCTTACCATATCATAGGGTAACAGTTTAATAGGGTTACCCTAGAAGTAGCAAAAGCGAGAACTAGTATGAACGTGAAGACTAGGGAAAATGTTAAAATAGGCTCCGACCATTTTGGAGGTAGCTGTATATAAAAAAAATAAAAATTGGGTTACCCTATGAAAAGGCTTCCGCAAATGAAGGGGTTTTCCGGTCCTTGGTATTTTGACCCTGATTTGGAGTCGCTACTAACAGCATATATGGCAATAATGTGCATACTTACGTCATGCTTAGATCTTTAAAACTACGCAACGGATTTTGATGCGGTTTTTTTTAATAGATAGTATGATTCAAGAGGAAGGTTTATATGTAGAATACATGCATAATATAGTAGAGAAACACTGTTGGCAATCGTGCGAAGCCGGGGCGGGTACTATAATAAAATGTCAGTACCGGCATGCCAATCAAAAATTTCACAACATTGTTTATTAGTATTTTATGCAATCCTTCGTCCTTTATTATTGAAATACAATACAATTCAATACAATTATTCTTTATTGAGCACCACAAATCAGTACAAAACAATACTAATAAAAAAAATATTTTATTCGAAATATTTTCTCTTACAACTTTGGGAATTTCTTTTGGGTCACCTGATGGTAAGCGATCACCACTGCCCATAGACACCCGCAACCCCGGAGGGATTGCAGATGCGTTGCCAACCTAGAGGGCTAAGATGAAATGCCTCTTGTGCCTGTAATTTCCCCGGCTGTCTTACTCTCCACAGCGGAACACAGCAGTGCAAGCACTGCTGCTTAGCGGCAGGATTAGCGCGTAAGATGGTGGTAGCGATCCGGACGGACCTTGCACAAGGCCCTACCACCCCACAGAACTATATCAAGATAGAATGATAGAGTTCAGCAATTTGTTCGAGACCGAGCGTGTAACATTTTGCGTGTGACATTTGACGTCACGAGCGTAATTCAGTGATGGGAAACATAAGCCGCGCGAAAACAATTCAAAAGCATCGATTCACAGATCGATTAGAACACGGCACCGATTCTATGCACCGCGCCGCGACCACTGAAATATATCTGGCATCGGACGTTCGTCTTCGTTGTGAAAAGAAGTAATTACATCTTTATTCGCGTGATGACAAAATATTTACTCGTACATAATTATCACTCAATTCGCCAGTTATTGTACTCGTAGGTGCATTTTTATCGATTTTAAATATCGATAAGAACCGACAGAGGAAATGATAATTATTTTCGACAGAGGAAATGAGAAATCTCATATTATAAATCTAAAAATATAAATGTAGGTAGGTACCTACTTAACCAATTTCAAACCTTTTTTGCTTTATTTAATAGTACAAACTGGACAAAATAGGAGACGTTTTGAAAAAAGGGCAGGTCAGGAGTACCTGAAACCGACGAGCATGTATGAAGAGATTGATAAATGTGGATGAAGCGAAAGAGGTATGTCAGGATCGTAGCAAGTGGAACAAAGTAGTCTCTGCCTACCCCTATGGGAAAGAGACGTGACGTATGTGTGTAAAAACTGGCACGAACGCATATTACCTACGCTAAAAAAAAAACAAATTTAGAATTTGAGTTTCGCTTGACATTCTACGGCGAAACAACAGAGGGGGATTCCTGGCTGATCGTTGATTGTAGACGGACCTGAATAACTGAATTTTTATTTTTTTCTCCTTAATTTTGTAAATTTTGTTAAAATTTATAAGTTTTTAACGGCTGTACTTACCTATTGAAGACCGTGATAGACAGTTAAAATTTCCACAGATAATGTATTTTTGATGCCGCTATAACAACAAATGCTAAAAAACAGAACCCATTTTTTACGACCAGTTGCTTGAATCCATTTATTTTTCATATCAGGATCAATCGGAAAACTGGAATAAAATCGCAATATAGAAGGAACCATAACCTGTTTGTTAATAATATTTGCTTTGCCCTACGTAGGTACATTATATAGCTGCATAATTAATAATATAAAAACGTAATTAGGTATCATTTCCTCTGTTTTCAAAATCGATTTTAATCGAGTAAGTCAATCGCAGTGTGCAGCACTGTGGTACAGCACTATTCTTACTTTTGACAGAAAAAATGAGAAATCGACCTTGAACGCGACTCGACAGTTTGAATAGCATATTTTTACATCGCTGGTTTTGAATGCACGCCAAGTCTGGCTCGTCAAATTAAAGCCGCAATGGAAAACTAGCGTTGGCACACAATCGCCCGCTACTGTTTTGATGAAAATAATAAGATAAATCGTTTTCTAATTAATAACAGATATTTAAGGACAAATAGTACTTCCCGATGAAAGGAAATACCTCGATTAATAGCTCGCAACCTTTTTGGTAGTGTTTAAACAATTAATTATTGAGCAACAAACAATTTTGTTTTTAAAATCTGTCGTCCACTGACGTAACACGCAGACCGCGGTCGGGAGCAGATTGAAGTTCGCGGCGAGCAAGTGAGCCCTCGGGACAACTTTTCGCCACGCGAGGTACATACACTCTTTCCTTCTATCTTGATATAGTTCTGTGTACCACCCGCAAAAATAATTGCAAAATATCGGAATAACGTTATAACATAAATAACTATTACAAGTATTACTTACCGAGACAAGATGATGCATAGTATAATAATCTGTGTCCCCATAGTACACCCGAACGGTGTGGATGGTAAAACCAAAACCGCGCGGCCCGCGTCGCACCACGATAGGCGGCTTCGACGACTGGATTAACCTGTACAAACATAAGAAAGACTTAATAAATCACTGCTGCTTGACGGCAGGATTAGCGAGTAAGACGCTTGCGTGATGATTGAGTTCCGCTCGAGTGATGATTAAGTGAAGATTGAGGTGCAACTGAGAGTTGATTAAGTGACGCACGAGGGAAGATGAACTGAAAATTAATCGACGATCGAGTGGCATTTGAGCAATAATTAAGGTATGAGGTGAGTGATGATTAAGTAGTGATTGGTAAGGTATATTTGTGTGATAATTAAGTGCCGCTCGATGGCGCTTGAGTAATGATTAAGCGACGATCGAGTGACAATTGAGCGATGATTAAGTTTAGCTCGAGTGACGATTGAGCAACGACTAAATGATCGATTAGTTATCTAGTGACGACCGTGCAGTATTTGAGCGTCTATCAGTGTGTCTCGTGTGTGCGTGTGTTGTACTCACGAGTGGTTGTGATGCGCGAAGGGCGAGGGCGGGTCGCGGCAGGGCGACGAGTCGCGCGACGAGTTGGTCGACGACGTGTTGCCCGCGCACGGGGAGCCCGCGCCCGAACCTTGCTCCGCTGCAGAACACACACAGTTTTACAGCCTTATTCATAAAAAGTTAGAGGCTCGCTATAAGCTCGCTATAGGACCGATGCAAAAAAAACATGATTCATAAACGTCAATTAGCGCTAATCAGTCCATCAAGGGTCTGTTAAGTCTTCCGAAAGTTAGCGGACCGTAGACCCCTACTTTATCTCTCTGCTAACTCACAAAATGGCCGCCACACATGTGAACAGCTGATTTTGGCAAGAGCAAAACCATACGCAAGACAGTTTTTTTTTGTTTTAAGTTTTTATTCCCTCCGGGAAAGGTAAAGGAAACTAGATCCACACTGCCTACTCTGTCGTGTTAATTCGCTGGTTTCCCGCTAATTCGCTGCCACTGCTGTCAATTTATTTTTTTTAATTCACTAAAAAGCCATTTTTGGTCTATGATTTGTCAAGGTGACAACATAACGCGTCTAATCCATCCATCAGCAGCTCATTAGTTAACAGACTGCTAGCAAGCGTTTATGAATCATACTTTTTAACAACTGTCAAATAAGCTTAATCAGTCTATTAACTAATCGACTAATCAAACCTCAATTAAGGATTTTTTATGAATAAGGCTGTTATACTGGCACTCCACTTGACGTATTTATCCAAATATTTGCGTGAGTGAAGGGGATGCACTATATTGTTACTAGCGTATGCGACGAAGATGCCAATAGCGCAACGCGAACACGCAACGCCAAGTGGAGTGCCAGTATAAGGTCTGCCCACTACACCGTACCATACTATAACCATAACCGACACCCAGTACGCCTTGCCTTGTCCCATTAGTACGATTAGACAAGGCAAGGTATACTAGTGACGATTACGGTCGTACGGTATGGTGTAGAGGGCAAGGGACCTTTTAGTATACAAGCCCTCACAAAATCCACTCCGGGAGTGCCGGCAGAAGTGAAAACAGCAGCTTAGATTAGATTTTAATGTTGTAACCTCCATGACGCTCAAGACGCGTACCGTACTGGCCGCTTATATGGACAGACCTCTAACAATGTGCTGGTGCCCTAGTACTTTACACTTCAAAAATCGAACGCGATTCATTTGTATTTCAAAATAAGCTCTTGGATCTGATATCCTGGTATTTAAACACCTCCGTCTTACGCCTGACGCGAGTTTAACATTTTTTGCCCATCCCAAAAAGCGTTCAACGCCGCTAAAGAAGTTTTCACTTCAAAAAAGCCTCAGGTAGCATGTTTATCGCCCTCGCCTTTGGCCCGTGCGACAAATTCCTGCGAGCTGAGATATTCTTTATTTCACCCCCCTCAGAATGTAAAGTACCGAATGTACTATATCTATATAGGTAGTACCTGGATGTATGACGAGCGATAGTCCCGAGGTGCTGGCAGACCTTCGCATGGCCTTGGGTGCCACCAGTGCAACGGGTTTCGTCTTCTCCGGCCGGTCGGGCTTGTCGATGCCTTTGGGCTCTTTCTTCGGTGCGTCAGACCTGTCAAAATAGCTTTTTTAAAGCGTTGGGACTAATTTTTATAAATTCAAGTTTGTAATTCGTATATGGTATTTGTTACTCTTTTGCCGACGATCGGGTGAGTGTGGGCTGTGTTCGTTATTCGTTATTCAATTTCGATTCAGCTTAGGTTCGCCCGCTGTCAGATCCATACTAAAAACGACAGCTAAAACCTGAACTGAGTCAGTGATTGGTTTATTTTAGTGTTTTAAAGCCAGGGCAGGTTTAACCTCCTCTATGCAACTTCAACATAACTATGTGTGCGTGTGTGCGTGCGTGTGTGTGTGTGTGTGTGTGTGTGTGTGTGTGTGTGTGTGTGTGTGTGTGTGTGTGTGTGTGTACGTGTGTCTGTGTGTATGTGTGTCTGCGTGTGTCTGTGTGTGTGTGTGTGTGTGTGTGTCTGTGTGTGTCTGTGTGTGTGTGTGTGTGTCTGTGTGTGTGTGTGTGTGTCTGTGTGTGTGTGTGTGTGTGTCTGTGTGTGTGTGTGTGTCTGTGTGTGTGTGTGTGTGTGTCTGTGTGTGTGTGTGTGTGTGTCTGTGTGAGTGTGTGTGTGTCTGTGTGAGTGTGTGTGTGTCTGAGCATATGTGTATGTGTGTGAGTCTGAGCATATGTGTATGTGTGTGTGTGTGTGTGTGTCTGTGTGTGTGTGTGTGTCTGTGTGTGTGTGTGTGTGTGTGTCTGTGTGTGTGTGTGTGTGTGTCTGTGTGAGTGTGTGTGTGTCTGTGTGAGTGTGTGTGTGTCTGAGCATATGTGTATGTGTGTGAGTCTGAGCATATGTGTATGTGTGTGTGTGTGTGTACGTACGCCCTGCTGGGCTGCGCGGGGTGCGGGCGCAGCGCGGGGCGGCGGCGCGCGGCGGGGGACACGTCGTCCGAGTCCGTCTGGGAAGACTCCGCGGTCGATGCGCCGCCGCCGGGGATTATCATCTGTTAGAGAAATACACAGTGTCAAGGCAATATGGGGGGGGGGGGGGGATGAGGGCAGTAAATAATTCTCACAAGACAAAAATCTTAAGGCGCTATCAACAGCAATTGTGCTTGAGCATGAGCAGCGCCACTCTTCACACATACGGTTCGCGGTGCCTGTTAGTGAAAGAGAAGAAACTATTCCGGCAGCTTGGCGCGCGTCTAAAATCTTGCATAAGACACAAATAATAAGAAATAAAAAAAAGTATGGATTATTTGTGAAATATGACTCGTTAGGCGTTTAGGTATGTATATGTTGACTTCATGTTTTTAATTGCAGACCCATACGTCGTAAAAATAAAGACATAGAACCATTTAATGATGATTTTAAGACCAATCTTTGCAATTATTTTCTATCGAGCCGATTTTGTTCAATTATGTATTGAGTCCGTCCAGCGTCTTTGAAATATGATGAAAATTAATATATATTTTTTTTGTGTGTAGTTTTTCTTAAAAAAATGCTTAAATAACATTAATTTCAACAAAATTAGGTGTTGTCAGCCTCTTAAAGAGAACATCACTATTGTAAATTTGTACTCACCGGACATCTTGGATGATGATGCAGAGGCGCAGTGGGCGTGCTCGGAGGCCCGGCGCTGTCCGGGGTACCCGGCCAGCTGTCCGTACTCTGCGGACAAATAACAATATATCACGTGTTTATCCTTTACGGGGTAACATAGCCAAAGGTAACAAGATCTAAAGGCCACGTTTGATTAATTTATTTAAATTGATTTAAGGCAAAAATACGATGCGAGAATTTTAAACGCTGCTCGCGTGCCATTTCTATTTCATCAAGGCTCTGTTAAGTCTTCCGAAAGTTAGCGGACCGTAGACCTTCCTTTATCTCTCTGCTAACTCACAAAATGGCCGCCACAAATGTGAACAGCTGATTTTGGCAAGAGCAAAACCATACGCAAGACAGTTTTATTTTGTTTTAAGTTTATCCCCTCCGGGAAAGGTAAAGGAAACTAGATCCACACTGCCTCGTCTGTCGTGTTAGGCCGAAGCCATGTTTTCGGTTTCCCGCTAATTCGCTGTCACTGCTGTCAATTTCTTTTTTTTAATTCACTAAAAGGCCGTTTTTGGTCTATGATTTAGCAAGGTGGCCAAAATAACGTATCTAATACATCCATCAGCAGCTCAACAACTCACAAACTGCTAGCAAGCGTTTATGAATTATTCTTCTTAACAATCGTCCAACATTATTAAGGTTTTTTTATGAATAAGGCTGTAGATTTCTAATGATTCTACTGACCCTGGAGTCGTGGTCGAGAGCCGAATGATGGTAGTGCCGGCGCCACTGCGGCGATGTGGAAGAGAACGCGGCGAACACGCCCGCTTCCTCCCCCGCTTCCGCTGCCACCTCTGTCGCCTCGTCCGTGTCCGCTTCGCTGTGGTTGTAGCGGTCGCACCGGCCTGGGACAACCACATGATAAGCGAGGGTGAAGAGAGAGAAAGAGAATACAAATCAAATCCAGCCAAAGCAAGACAGCAATACTAGTTGCGAGTTGCAATGATCGAAAACAGTTCTAGTTTGCTACACTCTGACAGAACCACTTTGAAATCAATGCAAAAGGCAACTGTGAAATTTTTAGTAGTTGTGTCAAGTTGCTGTTTTTTTTTAGTCCTGACCGTGAGTTTATAATCGCGCCAAGCATATAAGTTCGTTGCTTCAAGTCAAGGTTTCTACGTCTAAGCTGATAGTTTGTTCAACTAAGATGATAGTTTCTTGGACTAGGTTATTAGTTTCTTCAACCGAGTTGGTAGTTTAGTTAACTAAATTGATATTGCCTTAACAAGTTTATCCAACTAGATAGTTTCTAGGTTTTTAGTTTCTACAACTAAGTTGATAGTTTACTTAACTAAATTGATATTGCCTTAACAATTATCCAACTAAGATGATAGTTTCTAGGTTGTTAGTTTCTTCAACTAAGTTGATAGTTTAGTTAACTAAATTGATATTGCCTTAATAAGTTTATTCATTGATACTTCCTTCAACTAGTGCATAGTTTCTTAGACTAAGTTAATAGTTACTTCAACTAATTTGATACATTACTTTATTAAACTAAATTGATATTGCCTTGAACTAAGTTGATATTTTATTCAACAAAGTAGATAGTTTCTTCGACTAAGTTGTTAGTTTCTTCAACTAAGTTGACATTGACACTTACTTCAACCAAACTCGCACTGCCTGCGTCGCGCCTTAAATCTACGCACAAAAATAGAGTTACAAACTCACTGTCAAAGTAGCTGGTATCTTCATCGTTTTCTAGCTGAGGTATGAACTCCGCTTTCCGCCGTAGTAGATTATTCCAGTCCAGACCGTAGAAGTACACATGCTCCTGTTGATAATTATTACTTTACAACATTAAGCACAGTCAGTGAGCTCTTAGAATGCCATTCGTGTTTGTCTTACTGTCTCACTCACTCTTATAGTTTTGATAATTGAATCGGCCAAGTAAGAGAGTGACATCACACATAAGTTTCTTAACCTCCCGCCACCCAGGCTTCTGTAATCTCATTAGCTCATTACCTATCTGCATTGCACGGTCTCATCATCTGAAGACGAGCCCAGCGTACGGGCCCTCCCCTTCTTGGCGCGATGACGGAAGCCGGGGCCACCGGGGGGGCGTTTGTGGTGAAACTCTAATGGCATCCCACTGCGTCCCCATCACACCGGACTGAGGCAACGCCGGATAGTTTTTAGTTTGGGTATACCTGCCTAGGAAATCCATAAAGATTTCCTCTTCGTTAAAAAAAACCCCTGTCGTCAAAATTTTCATAACAACCTTAAATCCTTTCCACAAGTTTCAATTTTCAACAGCGTTGACAACTTTTTTGACCTTTGGGCGGCAGGTTAACGCCGATGCATATAACAACTTCCCATTCCCTATCTTCGGACTTCGATCCCCAGGCACAACATCAGAATCAGAATCATTTATTGTTTAACTGTCTAGGTTAGGTACATAAGGGTGGCCTAAACAGGCATACAATTTTTGATCTGGAGATCTCTCTATGGTGGCCTCTCCCCACTTGCCTTGACTTGGTGCGTGCCGCCGGTCCCCAGCCTGTCCCTCGGGTTCCGCGCGAGCAGCTCCGTGATGATGGCACGCGCTTCCACAGCTATAGGGAAGTCCTCCTCCGAAGGCCACTCGATGTCATCTGTAACACGTCACTTATATACCGACAGCCTGAGCCCTCTCCCGTGCGGGTACAGGGGCGCAGGGTACGACGACAAAGGGAACCGAGAGCGGTGCGGGCGGTTAGTGCGCCTGCCGCCCGCACAGAGAGAAGACCCCGCCGTCGTCTACCCCGCGCCCCTGTGCCTCGCGGGCGATGAATCGGATAAGCGGTCGGTCTATAATACAAATACCCGCTCGAAGTATTACGTAATATTAACAGCAAAACGTAATACGAGTTCACGATTCTTCCAGCTCTTGTTTCGTCGAATTTTTTTACACGATAAAATCAAATGGGAAAAGAAAGCAAGATAGATCATTAAATTAACTGTTATTAAATAAATTAAGTTTGATAATGAAAGGCAACCTTTTATTTAGTAGGCATGAAGAGCTACGTCATTTCAAGTTTTTTTTTGTTCTCGAGTCTTGGATGTTTAATATGTATTTAAGTATGTATTTATCCATATAAGTATGTTTATCCGTTGTCTAGTGCCCATATTACAAGCTTTGCTTAGTTTGGGGCTAGGTCAATTGGTGTCAATTGTCCCAAGATATTATTATTATTATTATTATTTTGTTTAAATAACTGAAAATTGGAACGAAACAAGAATCCGACGAATCAGAAAATCTGCTGCATAGTCAGTTTAAAACAATACACACACTACGTTTACAAGAAACGTAAGAATAATTCGAATGAAATAAAAAGTTATCTTCGACAAATTGTTCATACCATTGACTGTGTGAGCGAACAGCTCCTCAGGAGTGTCTCCGAAGAAAGGCACGCAGCCCACCAGGAACTCGTACAGGATGATGCCCATCGACCACCAATCCACCGGTTTCCCGTAACCCTGGACACCAATGGAAGGATACAGGTCTTGTTAAACCTTTTTTTTTTTTTTTAAGTGAAATGGAAGGCAAACGAGCAAGTGGGTCACCTGATGGTAAGCGATCACCACTGCCCATAGACACCCGCAACCCCGGAGGGATTGCAGATGCGTTGCCAACCTAGAGGACTTAGATGAAATGCCTCTTGTGCCCGTAATTTCTCCGGCTGTCTTACTCTCCACACCGGAACACAGCAGTGCAAGCACTGCTGCTTAGCGGCAGGATTAGCTAGTAAGATGGTGGTAGCGATCCGGACGGACCTTGCACAAGGCCCTACCACCCGCCTTACATAAAATTTAATTAACACGGCGAAGGTTTTATTTATTTCAAAATGGGATTAAATTTTTTTCTTAATTTCCTTCCGTGGCTGAAAGAAGTCTGTCAGAATAGACTATAAGATACACACAAAATCAAAGCTAACAACCATAAAAACCATAACATCTAGTAAATCTTTCACAATGGAACAATACTCCGCAAATATGGCGTTATTTGCAGAGACGACTTCTGAATAACACGCTGTCATCTTTAATATACTAATTGCACAAAATTTGACCCAGACTCCATACAAAATTACCTATATTTCATACATAATTATGCCGGCCACATTTACCCCCTTGTTCATAAACGCTCTATAGGCTTCTGCTAACTTAGCAATCGTTTGTCCTTATCTGTGAAAGGTAAATGTCAAAGTGACAGATAAGGACAAACGATTACTACGTTAACAGAAACCTACAGAGCGTTGAATAATGGGGTATGTATAGTATCAATCTTCCCAGGTGAACTTTTCGCTTCGAGCCCTTATCTTTCAAACAAAGGCAATTGTCTCTATTATCGCAAACCGCAAGCTACCGTACGCACGTGCCACTACAACATTCATATTGAAAAACAAACGGTATCGTCATATAGTAAGATTCAAACGTTTGTTCACGTGCGTACGGTAGCTTGCGGTTATGCGATAATTGAGACAATGAAATATTATAAACGGGATGTGAACCGCGATTACCCGCTAGTTGCATGTATCATGATCACGGGTAGACTGAAGAAATTGCGGGTGGATGAACTTAACCGTGAATCATTAAAAACTCTTAATTGAGACAATGGCCTTAGTTTGAAAGATTAGGGGGAAGCGAAGAGTTCACCTGGGAAGATTCATTCTATAAGTATTTATAGCTTACCTGTCGCAGTATGACTTCGGGTGCGATATATTCCGGAGTACCGCAAACCTGCTTATCAGAAAACTGGCGCGCCTCCCTATCCGCGTATTCTTCGTATAAATTCGTCGCCACTGAATAATAATACAGCAAAATGATTATGATGGTGATGAATTAACGTTGGCTACGTTATTTATAGATGATGGACAGTACAGTACAGTGTATAAATTATCTTCTATTTTAAGCATAAATCAAATTATTTTGCAAAAAAGCCACCGAAGTGTTCTTTTAAATTTTTTTAAAGTACCAGTGCTTTGCCAAGGAAAAAACAAAATATACATAATAAATTCAACTTAACCTACCAACCTTAAAAAAAAAAATCTTAGTTAATGCTACTACTTACACGACATGAGACCCATTTTGCTGAGTCCAAAGTCAGTCAGCTTGATATGCCCTGTAGCGGTGATCAGTAAGCTGCAACAAAATAGAACTTACAAAACAGTTACATTCGCGTATTAATCGTTACGCGTATTGGTCGATTAGATGTCATTTTGCGTATAAAATACCGGTCATTTCTCGTATTACTCGTTGTGCGTATGTCGTATATTAATTATTACGCATTACGAATAAAACACAATATGTGAAAATTACTAATGTTTACTTAATACGCGTAAGGACTCATAAAAAAAAACTGGACATTACCAATGTTCTGTAAGCAAAAGAACGATTTGACAAGTACGCAGAGTGACTAATAAATACGCAGAAGGACTAATGCATAGAAGACTAATTAGCTTAATTAATTAATCTATTGATAACACATTAAAATCTTAACAGCTACGCCAAAATGAACAAGTTTACAGACCTAACACTGCACAAGAAATTAATTTGCTTTGAAATTAAAGAGGTCTCAAGCATCTGGCCTTTCGTCACTCTCTTGCACTCTGTCGCTTGCATACGCATAATAATACTTATCCTTTTGCGTACATAACATTGGTCATAGTAGTCGTTATGCGTATTGGTCAATATGTCAATTCAAGAATTATCCCCTTATTCATAAACGCTCTATAGGCTTCCGCTAACTTAACAATCGTTTGTCCTTATCTGTCAATTGGACATTTACCTTTCACAGATAAGTACAAACGACTGCTAAGTTAGCAGAAGCCTATAGAGCGTTTATGAATAATGGGGTTAGTCATCATGCGTATTAGTCGTAATGCGTACACACAAAAACCTCGCACTCCTCTCATCTCCCACTCACTTGTCGGGCTTCAAGTCCCGATGCACCACGCCGTACGAGTGCAGGTACTCGACGGCTAGCACCGCCTCGGCGAAGTAGTGCCGCGCCATGTCCGGCGGCAGCGGGCCGGCGCGCAGCAGTGTCGCACAGTCACCGCCCTCCACGAACTCCAGTATCAGGCACAGGTGGCGCTTCGTCTCGAACGAACAGTACATCGTTACCTACAAACAGTTACAATAGGGAATACGCATTAAAAAATAAATCGAATTTCTTAATAAAATATGAAAATATAGTAAAAAAATGACAAAAAGTGAAATCAGTCAAGAAATACGGAAAATATAATAGTTGCTCCATATAAGAGCACTACTTATGGCACCGCGGGCGAGTCTTTAAAGCTTACCACGAAAGGGTTGTCGGCGAAGCTGAGTATGTCTCTCTCAGCAAACGCTTGTTCCACTTGATTGCGCAGTATCAAGTTGTTTTTGCTGATTTTCTTCATGGCATACCTGAAATTCAAATTATGAATCCGAGATGAAAAACTTATAAGTAAATTTAAACATGCATTTACGCGCTTGGTAACAGTTTTTTTTTTTTTTAATTATACCAAGTCTAAATTTCGAACGCGTACATTTTAACGCGAAAGAACCATAAACAGGCATGTTTTTAAAAATGTTTGAACATTTCAAGGATTTTTTTATGGCACAGAAAAATGACTGTTCCAACCTAAGACATTTTTAGTAATTTCGAATGCCTCCACTTTATTTCTGTGGCAAGAAAGACACTTGAAAATTATTTCATTTGGTCCACATTAAACTATCCCAAAATAAAAGATTTTGTTTACAAATTAACGCTCATTGTTGCAATATTGACTCGTGACTATCAAATTCTGGGTATTTTCAAAAAAATTCAAAATTTTAAATAAAAAAAATAAAAAAATTCGGCTAAGACATATATAGCTAAAAATGCTCAAAAATACCTCGGCTATCACCCCCTTAAAGCTTTGCACCTAGCTACCAAACACCCTGTAGAATATCTCATCAGCCAGTAATTTCACCGACTGTCTTACTCTCTACTTAACTCATCCTTAGCGAGTAAGACGGTGGTAGCGACCCGGGCGGACCTCGCAGGAGGTCCTACCCTCAGTGTTGTAGAACATCACCTCTGTCTAGTCTGCTTGTGCTTGACGAGGTAGACCGCCCCGTAGGCCCCGTTGGAGATGAGCTTGATGACCTGGTAGTCGTTCTCGGAGGGCGGCGCGCCCCCGCTGCCCGGCGCGCCCGGGGGGGACTGCCGCCCGCGCGCCCTGCGACAACAACACACATTCAACAACAGTAAACAACAGTACTTACACATCAAGAACTGATAAGACTACCCAGAGAATACACTGAGTAGGATTCCGGGAGTGCCGACAGAAGTGAAAACAGCAGCTTAGATTAGATTTCAATGTTGTAACCTCATGACGCTCAAGACGCGTACCGTACTGACCGCTTACAAAAAAAAACGTACGTATTATCTATATGGACAGACCTCTAACAATGTGCTGATGCCCTAGTACTTTTGCCCCACGACTTAACAAAAAAACACTCCAAAAATCGAACGCGATTCATTCGTATTTCAAAATATCCTGATATCTGATATCCTGTTACTTTAACTCTCCCTCCGTCTTACGCCTGACGCGAGTTTAAACATTTTTACCCATTCCAAGAAGTGCTCAGCGCCGCTAAAAAAGTTTTCACATCAAAAATCTTAACAAAGGCGTTCAATCAGACAAATCTAATCACATGCTGATAATATTCAAGAATAATTTTAAAACACTGTACAGAAGCGAGTGAGTGAAAGAGTGAATGAAAATAATGAACAACTAGTTGCAAGTTTATAGCTTACTTGGACGGCGAAGCGTTTTGCGGCGGCTGAGGCGGAGGGGGAGGGGCGTGAAGCTCCGCCAGTGGGTCCCGCGAGAGACCCAACTTGTGGATTATGTACTTCGGTATTTCAGAAGTCATGCCCTGGAACACAAAGTATTCAATAAAGTTACAGCCAACAAATTTTGATAGGAATTTTATAGCGAGTCTAGCGCCACGCACTTTGTGGTACTAATAGGAACTAAAGGGAGTGGAAACTTGATGTTACAAGTGGAAATTTGAAAGTCTGATAACCATAAGTTTGCACATATTACGCGTAGAGCTCTTGAGGTAGGTATATATTGATAACTTGAAGGTACAAGTACAAGCTTTTGGAGGTAGACCGAGTGGGAATCTGGGGGTAGTAGCGGGAATTTGGCGGTACAAGTGGGAATTCCGTGGTATGAGTGGGAGCACGGAGGTACGAGTGGGAATTCGGTGGTACGAGTGGGAATCTGCGGGTACGAGTGGGAATCTGCGGGTACAAGTGGGAATCTGGGGGTACGAGTGGGAATTCGGAGGTACAAATGGGAACTCGGAGGTACGAGCGGGAATCAGCCATTGCCCACCTGCAAGTGCCTGGCGTGGCCCTCGGCAGCCTCCAGCAGCCTGTAGAAGCGCTCGGGATCGAACTCGAGGCACTCCAGCAGGCGGGCGGGCCGCGCCATCGCCAGGATAAGCCGCGTCACCAGCGGCGCCACCTGCGCGCCCGCCTCTGTCGACTTCTCGCGAGTCTATACGAAAAGAAAAAAATGTGTTGTAACCTACTACAATACTCGAAATATGCGCCAATACTTGGTATAAATATTATTATCATAGACTAGCTTCTGCCCGCGACTTCGTCCACGTAGAATTAGCAATGGACATTTGTTTATCGCTATCCCGCGGGAACTTTAAAAATTTCCGGGATAAAAAGTAGCATACGTGTCAATCTAGGGTACCAGCTATCTCCGTTCCAAATTTTATCCAAATCCGTCCAGTCGTTTCAGTGTGAAGAAGGAACAAACATACACACTCACATCGTCGCATCCATCTATCTATCCATCCGTCCTCACAAACTTTCGCATTTATTATATTAGTAGGATTATGTTGAAGGCGATGCGGCTAGCAACCCATCACTATTTTTATTCCCCTTTCCACCCACACGCTCACGATAATGCTAAACCTGGCCTTTAGATCTTGTTACCCCAGGCTCTGTCTGTCTGTGTGTAGGATAAAGATGTGATTTATGTTATGTATGTATGTAATGTATATAAACCACTTACGGTATAGTAAAGCAGAGTAACTCACCTCAGCAAGCAACCTATCCAAGCTATCCGCCATGTCGTAGAAATAGCTGCTGGTGACCTGCTTCGACTCCGACTTGTGCAGGCAGTCGCGCGCCATCTCCAATACCTAAAGGCCAGCGACATCTATATTTTAAACTTTGAACACGAATAAAAATCGTTAAAAATGACATGACGGCTCGTACAAGTGGAAAAATTCTCTCTCATCTATAGGCCAACCGCTTGAGTCTTCGCGGACGCGGCTGCGGGGCGCGGGGTGGGACGGCCGCGGGGAGCTCTCTCGGGCCCCGCGGTCGTCCCACCCCGCGCGTCTTCGCCGCAAGGGCGAGGACTCATTTAAGCGGTCAGTCAATTCTATACCTATGACGACGCGGTTGGCCTAGTTGGTAGTGACCCTGCCTGCAAAGCAAGCGTCCCGGGTTCGAAACCTGGTAAGGGCACATATTTGTGTAATGAGCACGAATATTTGTTCCTGAGTTATGGATGTTTCTATCTATATAAGTAGGCATGTATTTCTCTATATAAGTATGTATGTATATCGTTGTAGTACCCATAACACAAGCCTTACTAGCGCTTAATTTGGGACTAGGTCAATTTGTGTGAATTGTTCCCTAATATTTATTTTATTTATTTATACCTGCTGAGTGATCAGTGGTGACGTAGCTGTATAGAGCATTATAGCTTTACATTTCATATTTTTCCATTTGTTCTAATTTTCATTATCGTTTATGAATTTAAACAAGAAATCCGAAAGTTCAACACCAAAAGAAAAAAAATGAGGGAAATTTCTTGCACGTCTAAACCGGGCTTAACGTACACATAATGGCATTTTTTTTTTTAAATAATTACCTGTCTTTGCACGAATCTCTCGATGGGCGGCCGGTCAGGTTTCTTATCTAGTTCAGTCAATTCTTCGATGAGCGATCTTAATCTGAAATCCACATAAGATGTTCATTATTCCCTTTCCCTTTTAGGGATAGGTTCGACTTTGTGCATTTGTGTTGTCCTATATTCATCTTTTTCACGTGTTTTATGTACAAATAAGAGTTTTACATACATACATACATTATTTTATTCAAGAAGTGAACTCAAATCAGTTACTCTGCTACTCTGCAACTATTTAATACTTTATATTTTAGATCTTTATACTTCATATTATAGAATAGAATAGAATAGAATAATGTTTATTGTTTAACTGTGTACATAAATGTTAACAAAGATATAATAGAACCAACAGTTTATCCATCACGGACGTACAATACATAAGACACTTAACACCAAACAAAGTTAATACAAAAGTAAGTTAGTTACTTAATAGATCCTTGGGGAAGCCCAATGTCCACAAGTGGATGTATCCCGGCTGATACAATAAGACGATGAAAGTAGATATATATAATATATATACATATATATTTTTTTTTTGTTTATTCTTACTTATCATCCATAGCTCTCTGGGCGGCGGGGAAGCGGGCAGCGAACAGCGAAGACATGGCCGAGACAGCGTCGTCTTTCGCACCCTCGCCGCCGCTGCCCGCGCCGCCGGGGGAACGGGACGGAGAACTGTCGACAACAGGGGTGCGAGTGAGAAAGGATTGATGGATACTTAACTAAAATACAGTGGCAAACTTCTCAATGATAATTTTATTGATAATTTTATGTTTCAAAGGATTCCGAATGAGGTAATTTCAGTGCCGCAAATGAATGAAGTTAAATTATCTAATTTAATTTTTGTTGCTAAAGAATCTAGATCCAAAATCTAGTGACTTGCGTGCAGGTTTAATTAGTGTTGTAAAAGACTCGAGTTGTGGAGTTCTTATTTTGTAGACTCGATTCACTTAATAGAGGACTCGGTGAACTCGAACAATCCGAGTCCCGAGTTTTTAGTATGGATCTGACAGCGAGCGAACCTAATCTGAATCGGAATTGAATCGCATTAAGACGTCATGGTAAAGACTCTGTAATTATCTTCTATCTATGGCTCCATATTTACTGGCTCGGATTGTTCGAGTTCATTTTTTTTTTGCTCTCCCTTTCTTTTCCCTTTCTTTTTACAGTAGTTGCTGCCGCGGGTGCACCGGCCGGCACTCTAGTACCTGAGGCTGCGGCTGCGCACGCGCCGCTTGGGGCTCTGCGGGGAGGGCGCGCGCGCGGCTGCGTACGCGCCGCCGCTGTCGGACAGCGACGCCCAATTGTTCATGCCGCTGCCTTGCGAACTGCTGCAATACGAACAAACATACACATTTTAATCGATTAAGAACTGTTGTTGATTGTATATTCTGCAAAAATTATTAACGTCGCGGCTCTAGGCTGCTACGACCTTAGGCATGTTTATCGCTACACCGCGGGAACTATGCAATTTTCCGGAATAAAAAATAGCCTATGTTTTATTCTAGGATACCAACTATCTCCATTCCAAATTTGATCCAACACAGTCCAGTCGTTTCAGCGTGAAGAAGGAACAAACATACACACTCACTCACTCACTCACATCGTCAAAAACTTTCGCATTTACTATATTAGTAGGATTAATTGTCGCTTGAATAAATTAGTGGATAAACCTATCGTCCAAACGCGTCAACTCAAACCGATTCAAGTCCACCCATAGTTTTACACAAAGTTAACCCATTGGTCTTACTTCAAAGAGTTCTGATGCTGATGGCAGTGGGGGCAGGGCGCGCGGGGCGGCTCGCAGACCGCCACCGCGAGCAGACGCTCCTGGGACGAGCATTGCGACTGAAACAGATAGACACACACATTAAATAACGCTTTATATAAGTGTTATCGACATGCTAAAAAAATCGGAATTATAAATCAATGATGAATGGTGGATATAGTTGTGCTACAACCATAATGTGCATAACTGTTTTCTCTATAATTCGTATGCGAACGAGATCCTGTAGGCATATTGTCTAACTCGCTTGTGTTCATTTTGACAGTTCATGTATGGGCTGACAATTGGCATTGGAATCAGCTAGCTGTCACATTCATACAAGAACTGTCAAAATGAACACGATGGCGATTGCGAGCGAGTAAGACAATAAGCCTACTGAACGGATTGCACATGCATTTTAAGCTTATCGAAGCAAAGAATTATATATATAAAATTGCATAGAAAACTTTTTACAGGAGAGTTCAAATGAAACTCAACCACCTGTTGAAATATACCGGATTAGTTCAAGACGCCTTGTATAAAGACCCAGAGCTTTAGTAATACTTAAGTAAGCTCTACTTTAGGGGTACTTTAGGTACGAAACCATAAATAAATATCCCTAGGTGTCCTATTATAAGTCAGCTAGTGTTTATTCCAATCGACCGCTGCGACATTGATGATTCCGCCGTAATCGCGATGCGTTGTTCTAAACAGAATTAGAAGCGAAAACAATTCAGAATGACACATGCCCACCGCCGAATTCTTACCAGCTGAATTGCACACACAAATAAATCAGTATAAAAGCTCTAGGTGCCTAAACTACAAAATGTTTATGGAACATTATGTGAAACAAAAAGTTCTATTGCTCCTAGCGGTGTCCTGGATGTTGAGATTTTTCTAGCCATGATTAATTAAAATCAGAGGAAATTATTCTTGCTTTTTTTTGCTCATACCAATGAGCGCGAGCGTATGTCGATAAGATTGAATGATGATGATTATTAGTCTCATTTTTTTATTACATTATACGGCTCTTTCACTATAGAAATAAATAAAACTTTTGGTCTGACTTATTCCTAACAGGTCATTTGTAACATGACAGTGTATAATGACCAGACCCCGTTATCAGTGGTGAAAATTCATTGAAATAGAATCATAGGGTTGTCACACAATATTCATTTAATACGTGTACATTTGGCATACTGGTATAAATGACAATCAATAACCATTGGAGAAAAAATATCGTCTATTGCACAGTTTTACTAAAATTACAAACTATTTTTTCCGCGTCGCATTCGCTTTATTTCCAGTTTTGCCATTAGCTCCATTTTAAACTGAGAGAATTCACCACGATTATCCAGGAAGTTCATATTTTTACCAAACATAAAATTAAGTAAGTATATGACATCAGACATATTTTGACAAATAAATGTCAATTTAGTACCTAAGTATTATTATAGAGTTCAACAACCAAATGAAACCTTTTTTATTTATAAGGCAATTGGCTTCACATTATATATGTATACGTATGAATGAAATAAGTAGGTATATTGTTTTGATCAAATATTAGGTATATCAAATTATACACGTGTAAATATTAATGTGTAGTGCCAGCCCTAGTATTTTGAATGTTTTTTCACCACTGATAACGAGGTTTGATAATGACCTGGGTCCTTGCCATGATATTTTAGTACAGATCTGACAGATAGCGTACCTAAACTGAATATATATCTCGTTTAAAAAGAAAATAAAGGTCCATCACGATTAATCATTGTTTTGCACACATTAATACACTAAAAACGAAGTGCACTACAGACGCACATTTGAAACTTTCATTCAATTTCTGTGAAATAATCGTAAAAATCACCAAAAATGCGACGTTGCCAGCTCAGTAGGGATAAACGCTCTCAACTTTCCATGCTGATTCATCTGTTCGTTTGACAATGACATAGCCAATCGATTCCTACAAGCACTAGTATTTATGTTAGCTGACATCATAATGAGTGGAAATGCAATCTATATCTATTACTATTGAAGTGCTATCTCGAAATTATATCAACTGATTAACAAAATGTGCATACCACAAATTCAAATACCTGAAAGTCTGCTGAAATCACCGATACCTACGCCTAAAAACTATAAAAGTTAGACATGCATACACGCTACAGCTCCAGAAGACAATCATCAAATCTAGATAAATAATTAATTAGACGATAATACATTTAAAACATTATTATTATCCAGAATGATACTATGAAATCGCAGTGAATATGTAAAATATATCGCATACCTATAGTACAGGCTATAGTATAGGCAGGTAGTAGTCAGGTTTTGTTACTAACAAATTATGGATGTTTCCGAAATAAATGATTATATTATTTATAGTACTATGGCTCAAGTATGACTCAGTGTAAGTATGGAATACACTACCTGCCAAGAAAACTTATCAGACGTTAAAATTAAAATCTAATCTAACTAATATTATAAATGCGAAAGTTTGGATGGATGATGGATGTGGCCTTTAAATCTTGTTACCCTAGGCTCTGTCGGCCCCGTAATGGATACATAAGACGTGATCATTATGCTTATTATATACATTTATATAATATGATCTATCTAAATCTATCTAAAAAAAAATAAAAAAATAAAAAGTAAAGTAAAAAAAGAAAAAAGTAAAAAAAAAAAGTAAAAAAAAAGTAGTAAAAAGTAGTGTCTATAAAGTAGTCTCTGCCTACCCCTGTGGGAAAGAGGCGTGACGATATGTATGTATGTATGTAAATCTATCTTTCGCCCCCAAAAACCCTAATTAATCGTAATCAACCAGCCTAATTAAATCATTTACCTTTAACTATGGCCCACTACTACATCATTAATTAAAGCAACAACTTAGTTAACGGCATTTGAGTCATTAAAGTAATTAAGCTATTTATTAACACACAGATAAATTAATTCACACATACAATACCACTCAGGCACAATAATACCCCAAGTCATCGGCTAATTAACATACTTACATAACAAACATTATCGGCGTTCATTAACGCATGTTATGAAAACACAATTGGAACTTTATCAAAACAAACGATAACATTGTACCTTTAATTAAATAAAACTCTATTTCTTCATGCATAAGGTGAGAATTCGTGTGAAGATGAATGGTTTCAATGCCAAATTAACGCAAGTCGCATAAAGTTCGTCGTTAATTCAATTTAGTGCATATTTTGGCGCAAAAATAGAGATTTCAAATATATTGTTTTGTATATCTCCCTAATGTTTCTGTACATACATACATAAATCACGTCTTTATCCCTTACAGGGTAGACAGAGCCTAAGGTAAAAAGACCTAAAGGCCACGTTTAGCATGATTATGTGCGTATAAGTTGAAAGGGGAATCAAAATAGTGATGGGTTGCTAGCCGCATCGCCTTGTCTTGCCTCACATGTTTGGATCTGTTGCAGCCTTAAACTTGATACTAGCAAACTATAACTGTACAGAGTGAGAGTACAAACAGTATTTCATACATAGAGGAATTAAAACTAACATATAGAGTGGAGTAACTTCCATTCTGGTCTAGTAACAAAGAATAAACAAAGAACGTATCAGCTGCTTCTCTTCCCGTGCAGATGTTAAAAGCCCATAGAGCGACAGGGCAGAAATCTTAGAAATCATGTTACAGGCGATGCGGCTAGCAAGCCATCACTATTTTGAACGCCCACAACCTTGCTAAACGTGGCCTTTAGGTGTTGTCACCTTAGGCTCTGTCTACCCCGAAAGGGATAAAGACGTGATATATCACGTCTTACATACATATATGTATGTATATGTGGAAAGAACAGACAATTTGTATTGAAAAAACTAATCGCCAAGCAATCCCGATTTTACCCTTTGCGTATGGAACCCTAAAAAACTAAACAGGTTCCATCAAAGTAACCTAATCACCAGACCCCGTTATCAGTGGTGAAATTCATTGTAATAGAATCATAGGGTTGTCACACAATATTCATTTAATTCGTGTACATTAGACATACCTACTGGTATGATTTTTTGCGGGTGGTAGGGCCTTGTGCAAGGTCCGTCCGGATAGCTACCACCATCTTACTCGCTAATCCTGCCGCTAAGCAGCAGTGCTTGCACTGCTGTGTTCCGGTGTGGAGAGTAAGACAACCGGGGAAATTACGGGCACAAGAGGCATTTCAACTTAGCCCTCTAGGTTGGCAACGCATCTGCAATCCCTCCGGGGTTGCGGGTTTCTATGGGCAGTGGTGATCGTTTACCATCAAGTGACCCACATGCTCGTTTGCCTTCCTATTCGCATAAAAAAAAAATTTCAATCAATAACTATTGGAGAAAAAATATCGTCTATTGCACTAAAATTACAAAACATTTTTTCCGCGTCGCATTCGGTTTATTTCCAGTTTTTTTTTTTTTATTTTTTTATGTGAATAGGAAGGCAAACGAGCAAGTTTTTAAGTTTTGCCATTAGCTCCATTTTAAACTGAGAGAATTCAGCACGATTATCCAGGAAGTTCATATTTTTTTAAAATTAAGTAAGTATGTGACATCAGACATATTTTGACAAATAAATGTCAATTTAGTACCTACCTATTATTATAGAGTTCAACAACCAAATGAAACCTTTTTTTAAGGCGAAGGGATAGGCAAAAGCTCATAAATTGGTTGTTTTTGTGCATGTTTTATGGCGATAATACACAATTTGGAGTTTTGAAAACTGCACATTCTATAAAACATGTCTTGAATTAGAATTCACCGGCGAAAACATATTCCTTAATGTCGTAGTTACTACATAAATTCGTTTGCTCTAAGAGTCTCGACAATATTTTGTACAACTTTTGCTCGGGTGAAACAAATCTATTTGCTACCAATCTCGACGAGGTTACTCTAGTAACTCATAATTAAAATTCCACGGTGCGTTTGCTTCAATTAGCCAACAAATAAGGCTTTAGAGAGTAGTACTGCCCTGAGCTTGTGAAAAGGGCGAACGCAATATTTGCCCGCACATTCAATCAGGCGCTTTTCAATGTACAAAAAAATTCGTAAACCAAAAAAATGTTAAAAAGATAATACAGTGAAATAAATTATTAAGATAAAACCAAAAATGTTCATAAAAAAAAAATAAAAAAATAATAGATAAATAAATAAAAAAATAATTTGGATAACACGTATGAAAAAAATAAGGAAAAAGCAACGTTGCATGTTCGCTCGGTGGCGGCAGTGCGTAAGCGACGCGACGTTGCCAACATTCGCTTCGCGTTTTTTCATATTGGTTTGGCTAAGCATGTTGTTTGAGTCACAGAATAGGCGCGAAACAGTGCTTCAAAAAGTCGTACTCGTTCGCTTCGCACGTATAATACCTATATTAAGTTAAAAGTGATTATTTTCAATCCGTTTTTTGGGAACTTAGTGGCAGGTTGGTTTGATACTTACTTGCTGTTTAGCGAACAAGCATGGGAAATAGGATTTTGGTTAGAATTACTGCATGAAAAATTTTGATATTTAGAATAGAATAGAATAGAATAGAATATATTTTATTTCTCAGAATATGGTAGGTACAAGGTATTGTGTATAATAATTATTCATTCACAGCATATTCTGCCAGTTTTGGCGTAGAAATATTAATTAATACATTACATTTAGGCAAGTAGTACTCCAATGTATGTATATGTCAATCATTAGAAAGAAAAAAAAAGATATCTGAAGGTCCAAGTAGTCCCCAAACACGGATCCGTTATCAAAATAAAAAAGACCGCCATATTGAAATCTTTAGTTTTTCGACCGATTAATTTCAAAATCAATATCTGAGGATCTGAGTTGTCTCCAAACACGTGTCGTATCCGTTATCAAAAAAATTGGTTGCCTGTAAAGTCGGTATACGGGCGAAAGTTTTACGTGACAACGACTTTGAGTGGTAAAATAATTTTAATGTGAATATTCATTCGTATAGTAGGAAGAAGGATGAAATAATAGTAACAATTTAAAACATTTATTTATACAAAGAATTATATTTAACACTAACTGTGCTCGAGTGGAAGGGACGCGTGCCTTTCACTTTTTATGTCTGTCTCTCTCGCTCTTAGGCGGGCTAACCATGCCCGAGTGGAAGGGACGCGTGCCTCTCACTCGCTCTCATTGTGAGCGCATAACGTGAGCGGAGCGTAACGCAGTTTCTTGAAGTGTCACCCGGCAAACCAATTTATAAGACGTTGTCACGTCAAAATGTCAAATTAAAGTGGCCGCCATTTTGAAATCTTTGTTTTTGGGCCGATTTTTTTTCAAAATCGATATCTGAGGGTCCGAGTGGTCGTCAAAAATAAATCTGCTACTGAAAATGAAAAACCTGGCCGCCATTTTGAATTCTTTACTTCTTGGGCCGATTATTTTCAAAACCGATATCTGAGAGTCCGAGAGGTCCCCAAACATGAATCCGTTTTTAAAAATGAAAAAAGTGGCCGCCATTTTGAAATCTTTAAGTTTTGGACCGAGTATTTTCAAAATCGATATATGAGGGTCCGAGTGGTCGTCAAACACAAATTTGCTATAGAAAATGAAAAAACTGGCCGCCATTTTGAAATCTTTAGTTTTCCGACCGATTGATTTCAAAATCGATATCTGAGAATCCGAGTTGTCTCCAAACACGAATCCGTTGTCAAAAATGACAAAAGTGGCCGCCATTTTGAAATCTTTAGTTTTAGAACTGATTATTTTCAAAACCGATATCTGAGAGTCCGAGAGGTCCCCAAACATAAATCCGTTATCAAAAATGAAAAAAGTGGCCGCCATTTTGAAATCTTTAAGTTTTGGGCCGATTATTTTCAAAATCGATATCTGAGGGTCCGAGTGGTTGTCAATCACAAATCTGCTACCGAAAATGAAAAAAATGGCCGCCATTTTGAAATCTTTAGTTTTCCGACCGATTGATTTCAAAATTGATATCTGAGAATCCGAGTTGTCTCCAAACACGTATCCGTTGTCAAAAATGACAAAAGTGGCCGCCATTTTGAAATCTTTAGTTTTTGGACCGATTATTTTCAAAACCGATATCTGAGAGTCCGAGAGGTCCCCAAACATAAATCCGTTATCAAAAATGAAAAAAGTGGCCGCCATTTTGAAATCTTTAAGTTTTGGGCCGATTATTTTCAAAATCGATATCCGAGGGTCCGAGTGGTTGTCAAACACAAATCTGCTACCGAAAATGAAAAAACTGGCCGCCATTTTGAATTCCTTACTTTCTGGACCAATTGTTTTCAAAATCGATATCTGAAAATCCGAGTGGTCCCCAAACATGAATCCGTTTTTAAAAATGAAAAAAGTGGCCGCCATTTTGAAAATTTTAAGTTTTGGACCGAATATTTTCAAAATCGATATGTGATGGTCGGAGTGGTCGTGAAACACAAATTTGCTATCGAAAATGAAAAAAATGGCCGCCATTTTGAAATCTTTAGTTTTCCGACCGATTGATTTCAAAATCGATATCTGAGAATCCGAGTTGTCTCCAAACACGAATCCGTTGTCAAAAATGCCAAAAGTGGCCGCCATTTTGAAATCTTTAGTTTTTGGACTGATTATTTTCAAAACCGATATCTGAGAGTCCGAGAGGTCCCCAAACATAAATCTGTTATCAAAAATGAAAAAAGTGGCCGCCATTTTGAAATCTTTAAGTTTTGGGCCGATTATTTTCAAAATTGATATCTGAGGGTCCGAGTGGTTGTCAAACACAAATCTGCTACCGAAAATGAAAAAACTGGCCGCCATTTTGAATTCCTTACTTTCTGGACCAATTGTTTTCAAAATCGATATCTGAAGATCCGAGTGGTCCCCAAACATGAATCCGTTTTTAAAAATGAAAAAAGTGGCCGCCATTTTGAAATTTTTAAGTTTTGGACCGAATATTTTCAAAATCGATATGTGATGGTCGGAGTGGTCGTGAAACACAAATTTGCTATCGAAAATGAAAAAAATGGCCGCCATTTTGAAATCTTTAGTTTTCCGACCGATTGATTTCAAAACCGATATCTGAGGGTCCGATTGGTCGTCAAACACAAATCTGCTATCGAAAATAAAAAAAACTGGCTGCCATTCTGAATTCTTTACTTTTTGGACCGATTGTTTTCAAAATCGATATCTTACGATCCGAGTGCTTCCCAAACACGTATCCGTTATACAAAATAGAAAAGTGACCACCATTTTGAAATGTTTAGTATTTGAACAGATTGTTTTCAAAATCGATATCTGAGCTGGCGGCCACTTTTTCCATTTTTGATAACGGGTTTATGTTTGGGGAACACTTGGATCCTCAGATATCGATTTTGAAAGCTATCAACCTAAAAACTAAAGATTTCAAAATGGCGGACACTTTTTTCATTTTTGATAACGGATTCATGTTTGGGAACCACTCGAACCCTCAGATATCGATTTTGAAAACAATCAGTTCAAAAACTAAGGATTTCAAAATGGCGGTCACTTTTTCCATTTTATATAACGGATACGTGTTTGGGAATCACTCGGATCGTCAGATATCGATTTTGAAAACAATCGGTCCAAAAACTAAAGATTTCAAAATGGCAGCCACTTTTTTCATTTTTGATAACGGATTCATGTTTGGGGACCACTTGGACCCTCAGATATCGATTTTTTAAACAATCGGTTCAAAAACTAGAGATTTCAAAATGGCGGTCACTTTTTCCATTTTATATAACGGATACGTGTTTGGGAATCACTCGGACCCTCAGATATCAATTTTGAAAACAATCGGTTCAAAAACTAGAGATTTCAAAATGGCGGTCACTTTTTCCATTTTATATAACGGATACGTGTTTGGGAATTACTCGGATCGTCAGATATCGATTTTGAAATCAATCGGTCCAAAAACAAAAGTTTTTAAAATGGCGGCCACTTTTTTCATTTTTAAAAACGGATTCATGTTTGGAGACGACTCGGATCCTCAGATATCGAATTTGAAAACAATCGGTTCAAAAAGTAAAGAATTCAAAATGGCGTTCAGTTTTTTTATTTTCGATAGCAGATTTGTGTTTGACGACCACTCGGACCCTCAGATATCGATTTTGAAAATAATCGGCCCAAAACTTAAAGAATTCAAAATGGCGGCCATCTTTTTCATTTTTGATAACGGATTTATGTTTGGGGACCTCTCGGACCCTCAGATATCGGTTTTGAAAATAATCATTGGAAAAACTACACCTTATTCTGTACCTTTCCCGCACACGTTCAAGTTTTACTTTATTCTGCAATAATAATTTACGTTGCGACTCCAGACAGACTCTGGACACCTTTGACGTCACGTTCATCACTATCCCGCGGAAACTGCAATGTTCTGTGATAAAAAGTAGCCTGTTTTAATCTAGGGTTCCAACTGTCTTCGTTCCAAATTTCATGCAGAGGCATTTCATCTAAGTCCTCTAGGTTGGCATGGCAACGCATCTGCAATCCCTCCGGGGTTGCGGGTGTCTATGGGCAGTGGTGATCGCTTACCATCAGGTGACCCACTTGCTCGTTTACCTTCCTATTCACATAAAAAAAAGAAGAAACAAACATTACACACTCACTCACATCGTCACAAACTTTCACATGTATAATATCACATACATACATACATACATACATAAATAACGTCTCTATTCCTTGCGGAGCAGACAGAGCCCAAGGTAACAAGACTTTAAGGCCACGTTACGAATGCCGAAATGTTTCAATTTTTATTATTTTTGCGAAATCTGATTTGAACATTATGCTGTGTCTGTGTAAGGCAATCGGAAAACTGAAACAAGCGCCATCTACTAACATCACAGTGCAATATTTCAACCCATCAGCCCGCGCCCATTCGCATCGAGTTCACGCGTCGATTATTTAACAGATGTCGCGTTGATCGGACTGGTTGCCACGTCACAAACGGGCAAGGTCATTTGCCTATCCCTTCGCCTTAAGGCAATTGGCTTCACATAGAAATATACCTATGAATGAAATAAGTAGGTACCTATATTTTTTTTATCAAATATTAGGTAGGTAGGTATATCAAATTATACACATGTAAATATTAATGTGTAGTGCCAGCCCTAGTATTTTCAATGTTTCTTCACCACTGATAACGGGGTCTGCTAATCACCTGCCGAAGTGTTCCTTATTAATTTTTAGACTGTGTTGTCCCTCTAGCTTGTGTTAGCTTTAGCATTAGGGGAGTGGTGTGTTTTAGGTCACCCACCGTTGATGGCGAAGGCGCGCCCTACGGTACGCCCTAAATGCCTTAATTCATTCCTTTGTCCACTCTCACGGAAAATTATTTGCTATATTTACACAAAGAAAGACCTTAGAAGCGGTTTATGGATTCCTCCCGTCTATTAAATATACGGGCTGATATTTTTTAATCATTTATCAAAAAAAAAACTGTCAAAGCCTAGTAGTTTAAGTTAAACCTATTCGGCATCTCAGTCAGAGGAACGTGGCTTCGAAGCCGAGCTCGTGCCTTTTAGAGTTTCAGAACGAAAAATCTAAATAAAAAAAACAAAAAGTTTATCTTGCAAATAGGCCGCCAAGGGCTCTTTGACATATCTTTTTTTGAAACTACCAGCGCATTCGGAAAGACCATCACTGCCAAGAAGAATGGGCCGCAAGAAACTTGGCACGAACGGCTTGAACGAAAACTAATTATTCACATTCAAAAATTATCTTTAGCTTTACGGTGCAGAAAAAGATCATTTGGAAGTTGCCTTTCTTGCGTATCAAATTAAAATTGGGCCCGCGTAAGAAGTGAGAACTACCGTAACAGACGAGTATTCTTTATCCGAGAGGCCTAAGCTGTGGGACATAAATAGGCCGGAGAAATGGTGATGATGAACCAAAAAGATATCATCAGACCGTTCAATCCTCTGATAAGTACCTACATCACATTATTCGCTCATATTTTACAAAATTATTAAAGGTGATGACAAATTGTTTAATGATCGAGTCTTTGAAACAACCTTTTCATTGTCTACAAAGAACACTCCAATTAAGTACTTTATTCATAAATCAGACCATCCATTTTCTTTACACTTTAATCAGAACGATAACAACCACTTTAATTACGAAAATCAGTCACGAACAGCGTCTAAGCACTTTATCGCTATAACTAATTATATGCACTGCCTAACGAGCACCTCTTAAGTAAATACGACAAGGTGCCAACTACGTGACTTTCGCGCACCTACAAGCCTACAACAAAAGAGAACAAACAAAGCACCAAAGGTTACCGAAAATACTGAGAATATGTAATTCTCAGTACGTGATTCAGAATCACACATGATTAGTGACTTAAAGACTTACTAACACACATGTGCATCCGTCTGTGACTCAAAGATGGTACAGTGAATTAGATAATATCCGTTTTATTTTGAGTAACATAATGCGCTTGATTATCAAATCGTGTTAGTCCCTTGATGACTCTGCAGTTACTTTGGAAATCATTTATCTTTTTACTTTAAAAAGTTGTTTTTTGAAGTGAAAACTTCTTTAGGGGCGTTGTGCACTTTTTTGGGATGGGTAAAAAATGTTAAACTCGCGTCAGGACACGTGACCAGTAGGCTTAAAGGCTTTATTGTCTAACTCGCTCGCAATCGCCATCTTGTTCATTTTGACAGTTCATGTATGAGCTGACAATTGGCATCGGAATCAGCTAGCTGTCACATTCATACAAGAACTGTCAAAATGAACACGATGGCGATTGCGAGCGAGTTAGACAATAAGCCTACTGGTCTTATACTATGAAATTCGATTTTCGAAGTTCGTTTGTTGCCGTTCCGCTCATACTAATACACATTCATTTGAGAGTGTGAGGGACGGTATGACACGAACTTCGAAAATCGAATTTCGTGGTAGCCCCCCTGATCGAAAATTCGTAAGACGGAGGGAGAGTAGACCGCCGGCGCGGCGTAGAAGAGGAATCCCGCTCTTTCTGCCTCGCGGTTCAAGTTTCCACTTCTGCCGGCACTCTTGGAGTGCAACCCGTTGTTTTGTTTTTAACCAGCCTAGTGTCCCACTGCTGGGCAAAGGCCTCTCCCCGGACCACCACAATTGCTACATAATAACAATAACAATACATTGTATTATCATTATAGATATCATTATCGTTGCCAAAATACAGCTGAAAATTGCTATCTTTTGCGTCAGAATACACCGCACTTGCATGTAGACGATATACTTCGTCTGTATGGCAATGAAACGAATGAAGATATATATCTAAACCACTTAATTAGTCTATTAATATATCCTACATGACATACAACATGTACTACAATTATTGGTAGAGTTTGACAAAAACAATACCTACATAAAGAAACTGACTTCAATGTTAAGCTCAAAGGAGTTAATAATAAAACAGGCATTGGAATCGAGAAACATCTAGTCCCTAGAGCCTGCCAGTCAATATTATTTAATTTGTAAAGTCACATAGGAATTGGGAAAAGACAAAGCCTATTTCGGCATTGTTACACGAAAGATTCTCGAAGGAGTACGCTATAAGAAATATTCTACATTCAAGGAACAAGCAAATCTAACTTCCATCTAGGTATACCAACCAATATTATAAAATTATAAACTTTGTATCTCTGAATGTAGGGATGAATTCTGGAACTAACATCGAAACTAACAATTCTTTCACTTATAGAAAACTACACTATCCCTGATTAACATAGGCTACTTTTCATCCCGGGACCAAGTTCCCGCGAGACGTAGAAGTAGCGGTCATAAAGCAAAGTGTATTCAATATCTATGTAGTTGTAAGTGCAAAAAAAGAAATTAAATATATGCACAAAGGCGAACTTATCCCTATAAGGGATCTCTACTGTTAACCTTTGAGTAGATGAGAGGAGCATTAAGCGAGGGACCGACAAAGAGTGAGTTTAAAATATCCATATAGTGAAAGCTACAAGTTGTCGATGTTGTAGCTGTGGCCGATGGAGTGTGAAGGTTCTCGAATAACGACTACGTACTGGAAGACCCCCCACAGCATGGAATGACACCTGGCGAAGGTTGCGGGAGTCCGCTGGAATAGGGCCGCGGCGGACCGGTTTTTGTGGTGCTCTTTGGGCGAGGCTTATGTTCAGCAGTGGACGTCTTTTGGCTGATGATCCAGTTGTCTATACACTCCTACATTACGTCAAGCCTAGACTTGGATAAAAATCCAGCAAGCCGCGTTCCATTGCGTCGCCGGGTTCAACTTCTAACTCGTGTGCACATCTGAGGAATGTAATGAAACTTGCATGTTCTTGTGTAAAATGTTGGATGGTACTCACTGACAGGCTGGAACTGCCCGGCGTCGTCCCGTAGCCGGAAGACGGCAGAGACGCCACCGACCACCTGCGACCATCGCTGCAGGACAAAAACAAACGTTACAGCTATATTACCATTGGCTTATCTACAAGACAAGTGGGGGTCTCAAAATTATTTCCGGAATCTTTTAGCAGGTTATAAGGAGAGTTTAACATTAGCCCTGTATTTAAATATTTGTCTGGTTTATGTTTCCATAAATTTATCGAGCGATTATACGTAGCTCTTTTTTTCAATAATAATTATTATAAAGTCTAATGTACCTCTAGGTACCCTGATGACTGGAAAAAGATAAAGCAATGCTGAAGCAACAAACCTCACCAGCATAAATAAGGTTGGAATTGAAAGTATACATTCTTAATGCAGATTTTATAATCCCGAGATTGTACTGCATAAGTAAGTATCATGAACTCTCCGTTTTGTTTTGTATACAGTTATTTACACAAAGAATGGAAATAATCAATTCCTACACTCCTACTTAACTGAAAGTGAAAACCTTTGTAAAAAACCTTTGCGACTTCGATTCTGGGTGAAATACAAGCATTGACATTTCTATCCCACTTATTGATTAGATATAGTGATGGCTATATATAACATATAAGTTCTAAATTCTAAACACCAGCCCGGGGATGCAAAGTGATAGATATGTCTTTGTTGTTACAAAAACAAACGTGGATTTCACCCCTCTCCATTTCCAGGTCTATAATATATCACGAATAAAACGCCGAGCACATTATGTAAATCTTAAAACAGATACATTGGGCAATAACCGTAATACGTGAGAAATCCGAGAATGTATTCATACCCTTAGGTAATAAAAAGGCGATAAATAACCGGGTAGCTTCATGCTTTATCTTCCAGGTCAAACTTTTCAATATAACACGGATTTGATTTCTCATATATCTGAGTCCGTATCTAATAGTACTTTAGTGATAACCTCTTTGTAATATCACCAAATCATATAAAAAAACAAGTATAACTACATGTAGGTCATTCTAGGTGCCTTGTGAATAAAACAGAATACCATCATATTAAGAACCTATAATTAAGTGCGTATAAGTAAGAGGCTCTTACACCATCTTTAAAACAAAACAAAAGTTCATGTTAATACATGGTTAATACGGTTAAAAAACAGTGAACACAGTATACAAAAAACCTTATTATTTACGAGTTGATCAACTATTGATATATGTGTCTCTTTTACTGACACGATATGCATCTTACTGTACGTTTTTGGAGTGAGATAGTAGTCGTTACTTAGACAATCGTTTTCTAGTGCAAATGTAGCGAATACGCTGTCCAACAATACAGAGAAAGTCTATAAGGTCTTACATGACTTACACTAAAATTATCTTGAATAAAGATAAACTTATTTACGTATTTTCCCAACGCAAACAAAATGCACTGACGATAAAAAATATTGCAAAACAAGGTGTGACTATTCAGTCATTGACAGATTTCATATCTCGAATGCGTGCGATCCAATCAGTTGCATGACGGTGGTACTATTGTATCTGATACCGTATAAAACAACAGGTTCTAAATATATGTATAACGATCGTCGTTGTATTGAAAATAAGTGTACCTACTTTCAATACTTTTGAATAATACATAAAGTGTTACAGTTTATAGAGCCTTAAGCTGGCGTACATTTAAATTGTGTGACGGACGATTTTCGCGTGAAAACTCGCGTGAAAATATGAGTTTTAGTTTGTTGTTTTGTTTTAGGTAATCCATAAAAAAACACCAATTGTCTTTGCGACAGTAAAGAGAACAGAGAAACGGACGAATGAGGAACTAACATTATTCATACAAAATCCTGAAAGGCCATACTGCCATCCAGAGCAAAGCGTTATTTTTAAAATAACGATAAACGCCATATTGGTTAACTGTGACAACATTTGCCTGCCTGTGTCGGAGTCTTTCTATGTGTGCTTGTAGGTGTAGATTCATACAGTTTCTAAGGTCTTAAAATATTAAGGGCCTAATTAAAAAAGGGCCAAGTCTGAAATAAAAGAACAGCAATTTTCATTTCTAGTGTAAAAAGTTCTAAGTCTAATATACCCCCGGCCCCGTTTTCACAGATGAGAAAAGTTGCGTAAAGATAGACCGCGCGGGCCGAATTTAGAAAAGATATCTGGACAATCCGTGGAAACTCCTTAAGAATTTATTTATCATGGATACGTCCGAGGATACGTTAAACTAACACTAAAAATGTATGAAGGGAGTTGACACACCGGTAAGCTATAATAGGTGTTGCCGTTACGGCGTTTCACTATAAATATATAGTCTAAGATGGAGCACGATTGCTTAGGAAACATGATATGATATAGGATATGTGACATGAATAAGACTAAGGAATTTTCTAGAATACTTACATATCCTTATTCCTAGCATGGATAGACATGTGAATTTAGAACAATAGCGTTATAAATATTATACATTTTTTATGTCGATACAGTTGAAGACGTCTAACAACACATGATATGAGTCATTTACTATAAACTTATTATGAAGATGTTAATGTATCGCGAATAAATCGTCCTTAACATTGGAATAGTTAATAGCTAAAAAGGGCCCTCCACACTCCCGCTACAAACGAGGACAAACTAAAATGATGTAGCTTGCTCGTTCAGTTATTTCACGCCAATGTAAGTGTGAGCTTCCGAGTACTATACACAACTACTTGAGCAAGTGCTTTTTAAGTAAGCAGTTTAAAAAGCCTAATAAATAACTATTTAAAAACTTTCAGTCTTTTATTTAAAATCTGGTGATGAGAGCATGTTTATTTAAAAACTTCTATTTGTTTTACCATCCTGTTATCATCATCAAAGATTGGCGTAAATTATAAGTTAACATTTTGAGAAAGTATCTTGAAAACTATTTTCTTCTAATGTTTAAGGTTTCGGATACAATAGCAAAAGTGGCGCCCCCTATGTCTCTTATATTACATATTACCGATAAAGCTATATGTATGCGTGACACGACCTCATTCATTGCGTTTATGAATAAAACAAATACGATGTACTGCTTTAAGTAAATACAATAGATTGTGGAATTTGTGGAAATGTGGCGACGAACCCCATGTTAGTTATATTATGATTTGTTGTGGTTGAATCATTATTTCCTGATGATGTAATTTTAATGATACGGTGACAATCCAACTACAAGATGACACTTTACCTTAACTTTTCGTCGGCATAAAGTCTAAATGTGAGAGGGGTATAGACTTTTTTTCTAGAGCTGTTAAAACACTAATTAATAAAAAACTTTCGCTACTGACAAAGTGCTATATACATATCAGCAACTTACGGTAAGTTTATGAACCTAATGTTCTTAATAAGCAAGCTATTGACTAAAACACTTGAACACAATAAACACACACAACACTCCCCACAATTGAATAACTACTTTGCTATCTCCGCGAGATAGAAAAGTACTTAATTATTCAATTGTGGGGAGTGTTTGTTGTTTGTGACTAACAAACTGGATTTTTTATTTAAATAAGTCTCGTTGTAGAACTAGAACTAAAGGAGTTATAAGTATCCAGATCCAGATATTCAATGACCGGTACTTTCTCGATTTAATCCTTATAATTCGGGGCACCCAATTTCTGCTTTTATGCAGAATTCACACTGACAATCTTAAGTCTAAGTCGCATGTTATGGCGTGCAGTGAGGGGTAGCCACGGTAGGCAGCGCATACAAATTTTATTGCATCACCTTACCGCTGCCTACCCCGGGGACCTCGCACTGCTAAGGGAACCCCATCCCAGGGTGGTCGTAGGGCGTCGCGGTGACACCAAGTTACCCCGTAACAACTCACATACAACCGCATACGTATACGTGTGATTTTGCATGCCTTCCATCGCAGGAGTGCCCCACATACCCCCGGTAACCCCGTACCGGGCGGATGCATAAGGCGCATTTACACACCAGGTTCTATACCCTGTAAATACTTGCGTCATCATACGGTGTATACTTACAGCTCCTTGCCGCGCTTTACGCTGGAAGACAGCAAGGCGTGATGCAACGGATGCGGGTGGTGCGAATGAGGCCACCGCGGCCCGTCGGCTGGCGAGAGAGGACCCGTGCCCGGAGAGCTGCAACGCCCTGACCCCACCTGGCGGTAACAAACAGCGCAATGTTAATGTTATATTAAATTAAGTTTTAGTTTTATTAGCCCTTAAGGCCAAGGTTCTGGCAGAATATCAGAGTCTCGAAGCAATTCGTGACCTAGTGCTGAGCCAGCTTCCCTTTTTGTGTCCATTTTGCTCCATTTAGTAGGTACTGGTTAAGTTTATCATACTGTTATAATGTGACCGAATAAATATATTTTATTTCTTTCTTTCATTCAATACATTCACGTCTTAACTTCACTTCTCTAGAGAAAGACTTCCCAAAACCTTCCCCCTAAGGGGGCGTAGAGCAATGTCAGGTGGACGTAAACGTAATAGGTAAGTTTGCATTTCTGAGCGGTTAGGATCTTTTTACCCTAGGCTTGGTCTACCACGTAAGGGTTAGAGCGTAATATGTATGCGCAAGTATACGTATGTATGTATTCTAGATTGGAAAAGGGGCATCACACAAACCGAAAACAACAATGTTTATGTCAGTTACGACTGATATGACATGATTTTATGTCACTGATTGGATATCAGCAACTTATCAGGTATTATTAAGGGTACGGTCTTATGGCCTGATGTCATTTATTGATACAGATGTAGATACAAGTTTTATGATCAAAAATTAATTACTTTATTTGCTTTTGATTGACTAATACTATTAAGAGTAAGTATAAAGTGTATTTATTTAGCAAACATCGCATTCCTCAATGGTTTTAAGTTGTTAACATCGCTTTAAACTTTCAAATCGACTTCAAATATAAAACAAACTACAGAACCGTTGAAAATGCAACCTTCCAAAGGAATATTTGCTTTAAAAATGACTGAATTCTATGGTAACAACCATTAAAAAAAATGACTGAATCCTCCTTTTTTATTTATTAAAGTCGATTAAAAATGGGAATAGTGTTCCTAACACTAGGTCAGACCTGTCGTGACATAAAATAATTCTTGGGTGTAAAATTGGGTCTGCTTTGGCAACACTGCATGCTACTAACCCTATGCTTAAGTACTTGTAATCAATCAAACACTGGATATTCGTCTCCGAAATAAAATAAAATAATTTGCGAACTTGGCTGACACACTACTGTGTCTAGATTTCCAGTATATAAAAAGTACTCTGCGGTCTAGATCACAAGCAGCATCTTAAATTCTCCTAAATCCATCGTTCCGTTCCGGCACATTTCGACGAAACAATAAAACGGAGTGTACATAATAAAGCGGAGAGCAACGACCCACGTCTATTTTATACGACCTTTATACGACCTTTATACGGCCTGTAGCCTCAGGACGCTAGTTATCATGCGCGGGCGGTGATCCTATGAATATCTAGCGCTCGAGACGGTCTCAAGGTTGGGGTGCGATCCCGACAGCATAGCTTTAAAGCACGCCTAGACACATAAATCGAGCAGTTTACATACATGGGTACATATATATATACATACATAAATCACGTCTGTATCCTTAGGGGCCGTCTATCGTCACAACAATTTCTTCGTTTTCATTTTGTTCGTGTCACAAATTTCAGATCCCCCCCCCCCCCTCCTAAATGTGTTACGTACTTTGTGGATGGCCCCTTACCCACTCGCTTTACCCGCCGGTTCACGCTGAGCTCCGTCGCTTCACCCTGGATACTGTCGTATCCAACACTATTTGGACCTCGCTTTACCTTGGATACTATAGTGTCCACGACAGGGTGAATAGTTAGAGGTCACAAATATATAACTTACCTATTTATTCTTATGAATAAAACGGCTAGTAAATGTTTCTATCCTTTTCTTGAAAAAGCTGCCCTTGTTTTCCGTAAGGCGGTGCCTATGTGCGTTTTGTTTACCTAGCCAAACTTTGTAAACAAAGTTCGTCGATCAAGGCAAGTGGTCACTGCGGGAGAACTCCATGAGTTTTTATTGTATTTTGATGGATAAAGGTGCGATTATTAAATAACACTAATTAAAAAATATACATAAATAGCCTAGTTTATAACAAATAACAAAAACGTATGATGACATGTTTCGGATATTTATAAAAGCTTCAAAAAAATATTATCCAATAATGGGCGACCGCCTGATTTCGACCGCCAAAAGGCGCGGTGAATCAACGGTATTTTGGCTTCTGACACGGGTGAAGCGACGGTTTATTGAGGTTGGATACTGTACTACCCGTAGTAAAGCGAGTGGTTAGGGGGTAGACATAGCTGTTTAAACACACCACAATATGTTACCTTATTATTGAAGCGATAAGGTTGATGTATACATGTCTATTTCAACTTTGTGCGAATCCATATCTTTGAACTTGACTGTACAAAATATATCTTTCCTAAATCTACACCCATTTTGCTAATAATTCCACATTCTAAGTGTAACGTCTACTTTCCAAAAATTCTAATCATCTATGTAATTGGCAAAACCTCCATAGCTCAGAAAATTTATTTCTAAAAACAGTATTATTTATTTATTTATTTATAAGCCTTTTTTATTCCGAATTCGCTACAATTTCAGTAAGTACATGTTGTTATTGTCGTTTATTTATTTTTTATTTATTAAATTGTCGCGTAATTCGGCGTGCCTCGTGGCATAGGCCTCCTCCGTGTATTGGAGGGTTTGGGCTATAGTTCCCACGCGCGCCCAGTGCGGATTGGGAACTTAACACACAGCATTGAATTTCTTCGCAGATGTGTGCAGGTTTCCTCACGATGTTTTCCTTCACCGAAAAGCTCATGGCAAATTACAAATGTAATTTTCGCACATAAATTCCGAAAAACTCAGAGGTGCGAGCCCGGGATTTGAACCCGCGACGCTCTGCTTGAGAGGCCACAGGTCAAACCACTAGGCTACCACGGCTTTTTTAAAAACAGTATACTTAGTTAACTATTATAGGACCACTTTCCAAAACAACCAAATTATGTATGTATAAGAAATATCAAATGAATCAAGAAATTTACTTCTTGATTTTTTTATGTTTACTTTTTCGGTTTTACCGTTAGAAATTTAATTTCTAAGCGACACTGAAAATTAGAACACATAGAAAAATCCGAAAAGTAAAGCTATGGCCGGGAATCGAACCCGGGTCATCGTCATTCCGTGACGCTTGCTATGCTATACCCCTACACCACCTTGCCTGCTATGTGTGTATACTTAAAATTTATAATGTTTATTTTTTGTTAAAAAAAAACACCCTGATGAAAACCATACTTCAATGGTGAGTATGCAGTTCCCAATCCGCGTGGGAGCTAGCCCAAGCTCATGCTTCTCTGAGAGAAGGTCTCCAGATCTCCATTGGTAGGACATAAGCTAGAGATGATGATCATTGCTGTGCCTAAGAGCCAACGAGGCATAGGTAATCGAACGCGTGCCGCAATGTACTGCTATCAACGGACTGCTTTTGCATCTGCGATCTGCATATTGGCGCTAATGCCGTCTGATCCTTGCAAAGGTGACCATTCCATTCTCCACTCAGTAGGCTTATTGTCTAACTCGCTCGCAATCGCCATCGCGTTCATTTTGACAGTTCTTGTATGAATGTGACAGCTAGCTGATTCCGATGCCAATTGTCAGCCCATACATGAACTGTCAAAATGAACACGATAGCGATTGTGAGCGAGTTAGACAATAAGCCTACTGAATATATGGGCACAATAGAAGCAAGACCAAAGTTTCATAAACCGTACGCCCACAGTTTTTGTCCTTTCCGTTAAGACTTGTTCACGCAGCTTAGTTGGTATAAGTACAGAATGTTCACTAGAAATAATAACTGTCAGAAGTTTTCTTCAAATACTTAAAATATTCGAAGACAAGAGGCAAGTAGTGGTTCTATACCTTCTTAATATCTCGTAAAACTTCGGCTTCGACAGTTGCCGAGTTTCTTTTATACAAACTAATCATAGCATAGAATAGATGATAAATGTAATAAGTATTTGAGTGCAAACGTGAGTCCGATATTTGCTGAGCGGCATTAAGAAAATAGAAACGCTGTATGCACATTACGTTCAAGCTTTACGAATTCATTGAGAAAAAATATTTCAACAGCTTACAGTAACAGCTGATTCCACCGTACCACCACCGTAGAATCCTGTCGTCACTCAAACTAGAGTCATATATTAGCTCAAGCAAATAAGAATCCATTGTATGGGAAATCTGGCAAAATATATGGAGAACATTTATCTATTGGGATGGATACCTTATGGGGTGAAGTCAAAATTTATCAACTCTCCCCCCTCCTCCGGGGGGCGCGTCCCCCCACCACGCCCCCCGAAATGTCCCGAAACACGGTTTTTTGAAGTTTTTGAGAAAACTGTTCGCGATACAGAAAAAGTGTGTAGGAATGAAATAATATACAATAAATTTACTATAAATCTACCATACACATAAAAGCGGTATCTCTTATGGTTTTGACGCAAGAAGACGCAGAAAATCATAATTTTTTGTTTTTTTACAATAAATTTTATTAAAACTTCAGTTTTCTCAGAAAATACTCATTTTACACCTAAAAAATGTATTATTTAAATAAACAATGGAATATTCCCTTTAAAAAGAGGTATAATTTATTTATATATTAGTTAAATTGACCATTTTATGATAGTTTAAATATTTAATTTGTCATGAACAATTTTTTTTACTTGAAGATTAGGTATGTTTAAAATGTTTTTTATATAGTTTAAAGTTAATTATAAACCATTCTAGTGTAATTTTGTTTATTTATTCTCAGTTATCCGCAAATAATTAGTGTGAATAAATTCATTCATTTCCAAAAAGGGACTAAGATGTTTATTTAATATAATCAACTATTTATTTAAGTATACCCTTTTATTTAAGTACTTACATTAAAATAAACAATGTTAACACTCTTATTATCTGGGGGCACGGCAGTGCTCCAGCTAAGATAGCCAAGTGAAGCGCAAGAAGTGCACTAGTTACCTTTCCTCGAACCGCTTTGTCGTTATTTTGTACTCTCATAACTTGGTTTTGGACTGTACCAGATAACTAAAATTCTCGGGATATGATGTGAATAATGGATTTATTACAAGCTCTTATATTTTAAATTTTATAGATATCTAAAAAACTCTGATTTCGTCACTGACTCACTCACTGGTAGTCAACAAATTTACGTCCTATAAAGTTGAAATTCGTAACTATAAGAACTATTGTAATGATAATTATAATCACACAAACGAATAACTCACGTATAAAAATCGAGTGATGCTCGACATATTCCAGACTAGTTCGTAGTCTTTATTCCTGGACCGCTTGCCCCGGCGGCAGAGAAACGATCATATATTACAAATAAAGTAAATAAAGTATTATTATACTTATTATTTTACTACGCCTATATGACGGTAGCAAAACGGCCAACGACATTATTTTTACTAAATTGTAGACTTCACAAACTCTTAAACACTTGTAGAGTTAGAACGTAAAAAGTTTGTAAGTTGTTGCTTATGACAAGTGCCTTCAGAAAACACCACATTTGCACACGCTTAATTTCATCCACTAATTCAGTTTAATTTACTGAAAATTCTGAAATATACAGTTTATTATTTTTAACAACTCTCTTTATCAATTTTCAGACCGCTGGGCATCAAAATTTGCGAAGTTTCGTACAAAATATCCATTCGCTAGTTTGTTTGACAGATTGAAGGAAAAGTTAAAGTTCCAAATTTTAGATTTTTGCTGTTGATTGTATACTAATCTAGCTTACAAACCAAATTTGAGCATTCTAGGAATTTAATATGATGATCACTAGTGACGACCACTAGTTTTTTAGATATCAATAAAATTTTAAATATAAGAGCTATGCAATTGAAACTTTACACTTGTAATAAGTCCACTATTCACATCATATCCCGAGAATTTTAATTATCTCATACAATCCAAAACCAAGTTATGAGGGTACAAAATAACGACAAAGCGGTTCGAGAAAAGGTAACTAGTGCCCTTCTTGCGCTTCACTTGGCTATCTTAGCTGGGGCACTACCGTGCCCCCAGATAATAAGAGTGTTAACAATTGTTTATTTCAATGTCTCTCTTCAATTTCAATGTAAGTTACTTAAATAAAAGTGTATATTTAAATAAATAGTTGATTATATTAAATAAACATCTTAGTACCGTTTTGGAAATGAATGAATATACTTATTATTTGCGGATAACTGAAAAAATAAATAAACATAATTACACTAGCATGGTCTATAATTAACTCTAAACTATATAAAAAACATTTTAAACATACCTAATCTTCAAGTAAAAAAAATTGTTCATGACAAATTAAATATTTAAACTATCATAAAATGGTCAATTTAACTAATATATAAATAAATTATACCTTTTTTTAAAGGGAATATTCCATTGTTTATTTAAGTGCTACATTTTTTAGGTGTAAAATGAGTATTTTCTGAGAAAACTGAAGTTTTAATAAAATTTATTGTAAAAAAACAAAAAAATATGATTTTCTGCGTCTTCTTGCGTCAAAACCATACGAGATACCGCTTTTATGTGTATAGTAGATTTATAGTAAATTTATTGTACATTATTTCATTCCTCCACACTTTTTCTGTATCGCGAACAGTTTTCTCAAAAAGTTCAAAAAACCGCGTTTCGGGACATTTCGGGGGGCCTGGGGGGGGGACGCGCACCCCGGAGGAGGGGGGAGAGTTGATAAATTTTGACTTCACCCCATAAGGTATCCATCCCAATAGATAAATGTTCTCCATATATTTTGCCACGTTTTGAGCTATTTTTACTGAATTATATCACCTTATTGGGATAAAGTTCTATGGTGGTACGTGAATACATTTCCCTTTCCATACATTGACAGAACCTAGGAAACTACCACGTATGTATGTATACTCCGATGCATACATACCCCCTAATATTTTTGAGCTGTGTAAATGTATGCATGTAAGATGTAAGTGTAGTGCATGTGGTCGCTTTTGGTGCATGCATACCTATACCATTTGCTTCAGTATTTTCGGCGGTAAATCAGTTCAGTGTCAACGCTGTTCTAATCTCGACAACGGATCCGTCTGAGTCATCCCCCGTCGTGACTCGCTGTTCATTGTCTAGTTTCTTTATTATTGTTGCAATAAGAACAACTTAGACACGGCGTTTTTGTACGATTCAAGAAAAAACGCTGAAATTCGAGACAAAAGCGCGGAGATATCAGAAATATAGAGCTTGGTGGTTGGCGTTAGAGTCTGTTGTAGTTTGATGAAAGTGTGTCGACATCCTTTGCAAATATTGTTTGGAGCTTTTGTTGGAGAAACTTTATAAGAATATAGATTGGCAGTTTTATTTTATTTATTACAAACTAGCTGTTACCGCGACTTCATCTGCGCAAAATTCACTTATCGCTATCCAGCGAGAACTATGCTATTTCTGGCATAAACAAACACACGCACACACACATACACACATATCAAAGCAAGTGAAATAAAAAACACCTTCACAGATTTATAACCCACACACAGACCCACAGATTTATTTCATGCGATGGAAAGATAATTACAATATGTTATGTAAAAGTTAATTAGGTAATGTGATTTGAGTACCTCTGAATAAAATTGTTAAATATATTTACTCGAACAAAGAAACATACACGTGTACAGAACAATCTAAAGTAATTATAATAATCTGAATTATTATAAGCTGATTATAATCTAATCTTTAAATGTGTTTAATATGATAGATACTGATAAATGATAAATCACATTAAAAAGCACGCTCGTAAAGATAACTACAGTAAATAAAACAAAATAAAATGTAAAACTAAAAAAAATGTCGGACGTTGTGGGAGTATCTCAATCGTCACCTTTGGCTTGTACAGTTAAGGGCATAAATACAGGGTTATTGGTAATTCGACGTATATTCTTTAGGAGGTGATAGGGGTGACTAGACTAACCCCTATAAGTATTATGCAAAAGTTAACCATTTTTGAGATAATTGTGGTTTTAATATTGTTTAATAACCAGTACTTAATCGCTTTTATAAATCAGAAGAAAAAATGAGATTTTAGCTGATACTTTTTTTTTTGAAAAAAGCTAAAAAAGATGATAACTCAAAAATGGTTAACTTTTGCATAATACATATAGGAGTTAATATTTTCGCAAATAGTCACCCTTATCACCTCCTAAAGAATATACGTCGAATTACGAATAACCCTGTATATGTATATGTATAGGTACGTTACCAAGACGTCAAAAACATTGCTATTATACACCTTGCCACAAACGATAAGGCCGTTGACACATATATTTATGCTCTCGACTGTACATTAATAGATTCAGATTAATTAGTTTATATGTTTAGCATACCTACAGATCGTGCGCAAGACCCAAGAATTTTTTAAGTGGGTAACAAATTAACAATTTGTATAGCACAATCCAAAATTCGCACCGGGCGAGTGCGAGGTATGGTATGAAGCAACAACAACAAGCCGAGCGGGCGGGGCACACACCCCCCACTTCCCCAAACCCCGCTTCCTCAGAGTCCGCGCGCCGTCTGTACCTTAAGTTACAAACGTAAAATTGTAATGTTCTATGGTATTTTTGAATTGTAAATTATTTACACCAATTAACACATTGGACACGTTTCACGCTCAAAAAGCCGAAGACATCTAATTATTGCATCCTTCACCTTAATCGCTTTATTTATTGTAAAAACTGCTTGGCCACTAAAATTGATTAGACACGCCGTTTCACATAATTTTATATGATGTATCCTAAAACTGTACATAAATGCGGCATATTTAAATAACTATGTATCACCATATATTTTCATTCGACCCTATTCAGGGATAAAAAAATCTTTACATACATAAATCACGTCTTTATCCCTTACAAGGTAGACAGAGGCTGGTAAAAAGACCTAAAGGTCACGTTTAGCATGACTACGGGTGTATAGGTAGAAAGAGGAATCAAAAATAGTGAAGGTTGCATTGCAAGCGCATCGCCTATAACCTATATCATTATTCCGAAGGTCTTCGCCCAAAATCTGTGTATTACTCTTCTTTCAGTATTAATTACAAAAGCCTTGTTATTACTCTATTGCAATTGTACCGCATCTAAACCTGAATAGAAGCTAATGCACATAATGTAAGCAATCCGAGGGTGCTAAGTTACATTATATAACTCGTTATGCGCGGCAAAACATAATACGGTGTTCGCGTGAAGGACAAACAGATCTATTCAGATGTTGAGCGATTCTACAGAATATTCTATAGTTATTCGCTCTGTCACTCACATATTAATGACTATTAGGTATGAGCAGAACTTCCAATTTTAACTTTTTATTTTTAACTTCGGTGTAGGCTTCTTTGCAGATTGTTATTGTCATGCGAATTGCTCAAGTATGCAAAATTTCAGCTCAATAGAACAAAAGAACAAACATGGTTAGAAATACATTGCAAGATTTGCAAGTTTAATAAAATATTGCAATAAAATGTGAAGTAGGTTCAATCGTTTTTCCCGATCGCCATTTGAATGATCGAAAAATGATAACTGCCAATTGGGACGATTTAGTTCACACATTAAAAATTAACGAACGCCATTATAGAACGGCATTATCCATCTTCAATCACTAGAACTACGCCGAAGGCCTTTTCGAATAACTGATAAATCAACAAAGCCACAAACAGCATTTTAGGTCAAACGCATTATGTATCAGCCATGAAAAAACGCTTTAGTTTCATTCTTGACACTGTTTATAGTCTGTAATAGAACAAAAGGCCAATGACGATGTCTATGCAAAGTTGATCAATTAATTGCCTTAGAATCCTGAGGTTCAATGTCACATACGCGACTTGCTTATACCTACATATGTATATCAACGTGACAATAAACTATACAGCGTAGGAACTATCACCAAAAGCGTAAAGTATCCACCTCCTCGAGCGAATATAACATGACTAATTATACGCTCCTTCATTTCATAGTGCCTAATTATTACTATTACTATGAATAAAAAACGGTCCTTCAAAAATGACTCGAGAAACCATAAATAACAGTCGAGGGCATAAATATCGATACAGCTATCACGTCAAATATGTGTGTCACCGACCTTATTTTTTGTAGCATAAAGGTGTACTTACAGATGTTTTTTGGCGACTTGGTAACATAAGTACATATACATATTTATGCACTTGACTGTACATACTGAACTGAAGAAACACGAAGTTTGCCGAGATACATTAATCTAACTAATATCATAAATGCGAAAGTATGGATGGATGGATGGATGGATGTTTGTTTGTTACTCAATCACGCCAGAACGGCCTAACGGATCTGGATGAAATTTGGCACATAAGAATAAGAATAAGAATAAGAATAATTTTTTTGTTGAAAGATAGAGAAAAGTCTGGAATAGCACATAGGCTACAGTTTATCCCGGAAAATTGCGTAGTTCCCGCTGGATAGCGATAAACGAATTCTTTGCAGACGAAGTCGCTGGCAACAGCAAGTAAAATATAATCACTGTATGGTATACATACACATGCTGTCATACGGAAGAGTTTAACTGACAGTACAGCTATAATACTATTTGCTATCGTAAAAGATTAATGAAGCCTTACACATGATACACAGGATTAAGGTAAGGTGAAGATCGAGTTCCGGACGAGGTCGGGGTGGAATGGAAACCTTGACAATGAACAATGACAAATTGACAATGTACAGTTAGTTCAATTGAATGCCTTTCAGATTACTCGTAACTTTATAGCCGCTTGTACTTCTGATACAGAAATTAAGCGGCCTAATACTTGTAATAACACTACAATCAGATTGCAACTGAGACGCTATAATAGAAAAAGTGAAATTGCTATTTTGCAAAACACCGAAAACAGCTGATTTACAGTTAATGTTATTGTATCGAAAATGTTACTTCTCGATTTAGTTTTGCTATCAGATAGAGCACCATAGATTTTTTCGTTGTTATAGATCTATCGTTGAAAACAGCGACATCTCTCATCTCAGATGAGCAATATTGAAGAAGCACCAAATAGACAGACATGCTATAACATTAACATTAAAATCATGAACATTCACCATTCACGGGTAGGGCGACCATCCGTCCCAATTTCCACGGACGCGTCCCAGTTCACAAAGTCACGAAGGGCGTTTTAAAACTTCGAAAACAAGTTCAGATGTTGCGTCCGATAGAGAATATACGTAGTACAACATCGGCGCCCTAGTTTCGAGTCGTGAAAGATGAGAAAATAATTGGACTTACAACAAGAGAAAGCCTGTGGTGAGGCGGCGGCGGCGGCAGACGAGACGGGCGTCGCGATGTCGCGCATGACTCTTTCTGTGGACAAACAAACATTTTGAGAAACTAATTACCTTACTACTCCGCTAACATTCGACATATAAATGCCTATGAACGTTGTCCAGGATGTTGGGTCAATATGCTGGGCCATGTCGTGCAAAGCTCTATCACAGGAAAACACTATACCCGTGTCATTTAAGTTAAAAAATATGCTTTTCTCCCAAAAATAAATGACAGTGCCATGGCCCACGCATCAACAAATCAAAAACGAAAGTGTGAAATATCTGTTATCAGACTCCTTTCTACAGAATACTATCCCATTTAACCTCGCCTTGCAATACTAGGCTAAGAAATGTCACAAAAAGTAATCGCTTTACAGTTTACAGTGCATAAAATTTGGACGACGATCAAGCTGCATCATCACTAGATATATGCTAAGCAGCGTAGACTGTGTAAGATAACCACCAATTTTTCACACATCTCATACATAAATCTGGTAAAAAACTACCACAACGACTTCCTCATACATTGCGAGTGTTGCCAACAAACCGCAGCCCGTGGAGTGTCTCAACCACGCAATGAACAGAGAAATCAATACGGACCCGCAGTCTGTGTTAGTGTTTCAAATGTTTATCCCCACTTACCACGTGGACGGATAGAGTCGGTGCCGATTTGCCCAGCGCGGAGCGGCGCATACGCACCAGATTGGTGCGCGCCAATTTACCCGCATCTGTTCAACAAAGAAACATAATACATTATTACATGTACACAATCACAACAAGCACTGTCTTTCGTCTCGTATGTGTAAGTATTTGCCTATCAGAGCAGACCACTAATATTTTACTAAGTATACTTAAATAAGATATGTTTATTTTGCATCCGGCCAGTGGAAAATACTGAAAAGATCTCCGAAGAACCGATTCAGTTTCTTCGAATGTATGTACCTAATATCGCAATCGCAACTGGCCGAGACAAAATTTTGCTAGAGTACGTTTGTACTCTTCAGATCAGGATTCAGGAGATTTTTTCAGTATTTTCCACTGGCCGGATGCAAAATAAACCTGTCTTATTTAAGTATAGTAAAATATTAGTGGTCTGCTCTGATAGGCAAATACTTACAGGCAGGCTCAGTGTCTACTGAGCCTGCGTGGGAACTATAGTCCAAGCCCTCTCGTTTAGAGAAGAAGCCTGTGCCCAGTAGTGGGACGAATATAGGCTGAAGACGATGATGATGATGACAGACATTTAAACAAAAAATTTGTTACGACTATCACACAATCAAGCCAATCCCTCCCGGGCAGTTATATAACCGAAAAATAGATAACGATATAAGAACCACGTGAACATTAACTTATGCCCTCATTAGGTCATTGACCTCGGAATTTTTCTTTATTGTCGTATAATCATTAGGGTGCGACCAAACCGCCGCGTATACGCAGTGACGTGTCGTAGGCGTCACGTTTTCTCACCGTTTCTTCATACATTTTGTTGCGATTCCGTAACATCACCGTTTTTTAAGCGGCGGTGTGGTCGCACCCTTAATCGCATATATAAATAGCAATGGCAATTAAAACACTCCTTATTTAAGCTTGGCTTGTCGGTCAAAGGATTCATAAAAGAGAAGACATATTTTCCGTAGTCCTCATTCTTACTGATACACTAGAAATTCCGACGGATTATCCTATAATACAAACAATAATACTCATGACTCGTAACTAGGAAAAATATTCTAAGCAATGACTTAATATTTTTGTTCCGCTCATTCCTGTTCAAATCACCAGTTAAACAAACCATCAATCTACAACGCGAAGTTTGCAATTTATAAAAATTCAAGATACATCACCACAGTCTCTATTAATAGCGATCTTTTCCGATCTCAACGGATCACGGTTGAGGCAGTCTAAAGGGGCTCTTGTGACGTCAAGAATTTACGTCAAGTCACATTTTATTCGCCGAATCGATTAAAAATAGCGTATACGAAAATAGCGAATTCCCGAATTGACATTTACCTTAAAATCTTCCGTCGCATGATTATAAAACACGTGACTATATTGTAATTTAAACAACTAAACCCGCTTTCAAGCACATTGTTATGCCCTAATACATTTTAAACCGATTATTTACTATTCTAACTTCGTAACGTAAACAAGACTCCATGAATATATATGAATAGAAACTTCACTGTATTATAACCCTTAAACATTTTACAGAAGAGTCAAATTTTGTGATTTTCTAATCCTATGGGCACCCCATCCTTTCTGTATTTTGAAGGACAAGACAAGACATTTTGATAGACGACTTTAAGATTGGAATTTGTGAAACTTATAATGCTCTTTGTTTTAGGTAATACATAAATTGTAAAACACTAGCTTAGTTTAAATTAACATAAGTGTTTGGTAAAATTATTGTTTACACGTGAGTCGATTTTTGAACGGCCTCATTTTCACTTGTGCTATTTAAAATTTAACCCTAATACGTATTAATACAGTTTACATTGACTTCACCCGTATTTATTCTACGTATTTGACACACCTCTGCCGCGCCTAGCATGCGAATGTTTATAAATAAACGCTTTAGAGTAATATTTATATCAAAATATTCCTCGCGCGTAATGCGGAATGCGGCGATTCGCCGGTTTCGGACTGCTTCGACAAATATTTGGCAAAACTGCAAATTTTCGAGACAATGTCACATTGTTCTTTTATTTTGCAACTTAAGTTTCAACAGCCTACTTAGGAACCAGCATGAGGCTTTGAGACTATTTTGAGACCGACTTTGCCTAGGGTTTTGTCATCGTCACCTTAAAAAACATTTGAGATCATTCATTTTAACTCAACTTGACTACGTTGAGACAGAAGCCATTGACGGATGGTTTTAGATAACTTTGTTAATATGCTTCAAAACATCTAGAAGATCTATTATTACTAAACTAAACTTAAACTTTCTAATAAAATTCTCGTTCGTCTTTCAGATGCCATCTAAAACGAACACTAGAGCTATTTGTACAATCTTAGGTACATCTGATTCAAGCAAGATGGTGGCGACAGAATAATTCACATTACATTAACACGTGTCTATACATATCCTCCATACGACCGGTCTTACTGGACTTAGTCGCAAGTTGATGTTATGTCTAAGTTTTAAAAGAGAAAACAAGTTTGAATGTCGACAGAACTCGTAACGTGCTGAAACAATGAGATATGTCAAACAAGCCGGGCGAGTATTGATTTATAGCTGTTTGCCCTTCGTTGACAAACGTACCGAGGCAGCGAATTGTCAAAGTTTCGTTAATTATTAGCCTTTATCGACAACTACGGCCGTATGGGGTAATTACGTAAGAAAACTTCTGTATCTTTGCCGGAAGTTGGACCAGTGTTCTGCCAAGCTGCTCCTAGAATTAGTCAGAACTTATGCTCGTAAAAGTTATCACTTGAATGACCCTGGTTCACATTGACACTGCTCATACATAATTAAAGGTGAACTGCATAACTTACAAATTTAAATAGCTCAAGCCGCAAGAGTGACAGAATATGTCGCTTTCACATCTAATAAATTAGATAGTAGATATAAACATGATAACAAAAGATTAATCCATAACCTGTACGAAAGTTAATTCCGAAGACAAAAAGGTTACAGTACAATAGCTTTCTACTCCAATTAACAGTCAATTATGAGTCACTATGTCAATTATACTCAACCTCGCGTGGGTGAATAACTATTTAAGCAGTTAACCGCTGTCATAATTACTTGGCGGAGTTTATTTGCTTATATGGGAATATATTCCATGTTAACATATTTATATGTTACGTTCGACGGCCTTCGTAAAATATTTCAGAAACAAACAATACTGAAAGACTAAACATAAAAAAAATGATTTAAGTGGCAATTAATGTCTGTCAGTGCAATACTGTTAATGCATTGAAAATATTTCTATGTTGTAATGGTATAACGTCAGACAGTGAAAACCTTTACTTGCCTACGTATTGACTCTCCGTCCTGAGTAAATAAGCAGTCTCACACGGTTCAAAATACAGTTTACCTCCATTCCATCATGTCAGTAGCGACAACACTAAACCCATTAAAACTCAAAACGTCAAGTGGTCTAACTCCACAGTCATAATAAAGCCGTTAACATAGCAATCAACCATAACTACTACTATATCTCTTGGATCCTCGGAGTCGAACACAGAAATATCATCGCGTGACTATATCTGGTTTTTAACAACAATAAATTTACCATCCATACCGAAATAGCAGCTTGTACTTTAATAAGGCTGATCGACACATTTGACTCGTTAATGAAGATAATCTGTTGTTTAAAAAAACAATAAGGCTAATTGACATCTAAATATATAAAAGAAGAAACTGACTGACTGACTGACTGACTGACTGACTGACTGAAATATCAGCGCACAGCCCAAACCGCTGGTTCTAGAGATTCCAAATTTGGCACGTAGGTTCCTTATAAGGTCTAGGGGTGCACTAAGAAAGGATTTTTCAAAATTCGACCCCTAAAGGGGTTAAATGGGGGTCCAAAGTTTGTATGGGGAAACAAGATTAGTTCGACTATTTTACTCGAAACTTCACAGGAGTATTCCTGACGATAAATGAATAAACACCTGTTTCAGGTTTTTTGAAAATTCAACCCCTAAAAGGGGGATAGGGGGTGACAAAATCTGAAAATCAACGTGGGTATTATTATTATTATATTATAGTGGGTAGTATTGTTTGTACGGTTTATCGGGTCGCTGATTACGAAAACAACAACACACATACCTACCTGACACACACACACACACACACACACACGCACACACACACACACACACACACACGCACACACACACACGCACACACACACACACACACACACACACACACACACACACACACACACACACACACACACACAAATTTCCACGGGGACGGGAAAAAACGGGATTTATTATATTCGATTCCGAGTGACCCTATCTCAATAACTATACTTAATAAATATGGACTTCAAGTTTCGTACACAAGTAGATGATTACAAAACTAAGAAAATAATTACAGGATTTTTGGAAATTCTCACGGGTTAAGGAAAAAACGGGATTTATATATTCAGTTCAACGAAATCCTATGAACTATAATTACTAAGACTCTTCAAATTTGGCATAGAAGTAGGTGATTATAATAGTAAAAAATTTATATTCAGTTCTACGGGATCGACTTTTCGTTTTAATGATTGTAGAAAACTGCAATTTGGCCTTCAGGTTCCTTGGGGAGTATAGGAGAGCACTACAAAAAGATTTCCCAAAATTTTGACGGACATGAACGGGAAAAAGCGGGATTTTTTGTTATACTGCAGGTCGTAGAAAGTTGAAATTTGGCATGTAGGTTGCTTGGGGAGTGTAAGGAAGCATTAAGAGACAATTTTCCGAAATTCCCACGGGAACGGGAAAAACGGGACTTTTCGTTTTACTGGTTGTAGAAAGCTGAAATTCGACATGTACTTAGATTGCTTGGGGAGTGTAGGGAAGCATTTAGAGAGGACTTTCCAAAATTCCCACGGGAACGGGAAATAACGGGATTTTTTGTTTTACTGGTCGTAGAAAGCTGAAATTTGGCATGTAGGTTGCTTGATGAGTGTCGGGAAGCACTAAGAGACAATTTCCTGAAATTCTCACGGGAACGGGAAAAACGGGACTTTTCGTTTTACTGGTTGTAGAAAGCTGAAATTCGACATGTAGGTTGCTTGGGGAGTGTGAAGAAGCTATAAGAGATAATTTTCCAAAATTGGAAAACGGGACTTTTGGTTTTACTGGTTGTAGAACGCTGAAATTCGGCATTTAGGTTTTTTGGAGAGTGTAGAGGAGCAAAAGGAATTTCCAAAGTTCCCACGGGAACGGGAAAAACGGGATTTTTCGTTTTACTGGTCGTAGAAAGCTGAAATTTGGCAAGTGGGTTCCTTGGGGAGTGTAGGGAGCAATAACAGAGCATTTCCCGAAATTCTTACGGGAACGGGAAAAAAACGGGATTGAAATACTCCTGGTACACGCGAGCGAAGCCGCGGGCAAAAGCTATTTGCCAATAAATGAGTCTACGCGGACGAAGTCGCGGGAAAAAGCTAGTATTTAATAAAGTTTTCATTGAAAGGCGTTCACAATGAATAAACTTTCACCGTCCCCCAGGTTACATATCTCCGTCCCACTTCTGGGCACAGGCCTGAAAAAAAGCGGTGCGATGCGACCACTCTGATTGAGTGGCCATAGGTCAAACTACAAACCTTAGATGAAGCCTATGGTAGAGTATCAATAACAAAGTCACGTTGTTCATTGGAAGCGTCCAATTTCACGCAAGTCTTACAAGCTTAAGCTTTCATGGGCCGCGGTGACCGCGCCTTATTTTCGCTCACTTCTGTATTCCGGTTTCGGTATCACTGGTATCGGATATACATAGCACACGTGGGTTATAGTGGCACACGTCCAAATATTTGTTTTAATAGTAGTAGTAAGCAACGGAGATTGCGGCAACGTACGTAACTAAAAGCATCGTGGAATCATTCCACGAAAATTAAGTAATCATGGATACACTAACACATATTTTAAAGGATATTTTGTTTTTTCTTTACATCTAATGCGTTCGCTTCTTCTTCATGGAAATGGATACACGAACTGAAATTTTAGATTTTGAAGAAATAAGTGAACTCACAGTATTTTTTAAAGCTCGTGAATACTCAGTGAAGATTTTTTTAATAATTTCAGATTTGATACAAGCATTTTTGCCGACTCTACTTTTTGTTGACTGTACTTGGATTGCCATCAATCTCACATATGTACATACCAAATCAAGTCAATCAGATCGGAGCCCCTCTTTTGCCCGAATTTCAAATGCCATAAAGTAATGTTTGCCATAATGATCATTTGCCATAACCCTTATTTTCTCTGAAACTGTAATTTTTTCAGGAGCATTGTAATGGCAATCCTGTAGAACTCTATAGGTTAGGTTAGGTTTGTTTCATAAAAATCCTGAATAATTAACAAATAAAGAGAAAAAAGGGTTATGATCATTATGACAAACAATACATTTATGGCATATGAAATTCGGGCAAACGATAGAGACCCTCGAAGTTTGGAAATAGATTGTTAACATAATTTTTTCATTACTATAATACAAAGTAATACGATTCCGTGCAAATTCGATTAAAAAACGCATTTTAACTTTTTTTTAAACCTTAAAGTAGGTTTTATAATAAACATAGTGTTTTATAACAATTTAACCACCGGTTAAACAACTTAATAAAACATTTCGTATGCAAATTATACAACTGTCTATTGTAAGTACTAGGAATAGACACGTAAACATACTACTCGACTCGCCTTGCTTATTATTACTTAAAACATAAAGTATACTTTTATACATAATACATTTAATTTAACAGACCTTTGCCTTTACCCAGCAGTATTGGCCATCACTTAAAAAAAAACATTAAAAGAACTTTTACGTAATCTGTAGCTCAGCTGCACAGGTAAAAATACTTATGCATTACAAAGCAAGTAAAAACTTAGCATAACAATTCTAGACTAGGTAACTCTTCTTTTGCATTTGGAAAGCAAAACGAACGACGCAAAATTTTATTTTTTAACGGTCTCCGGCTTTTAACGAGCTCCTTCAATATTGGTTACTGTCCCGGGCCATTCCAATTTTACGATCGGCAATTGAATAAAAGAAATACCTATTTAATATCAGAATACTAAAGATGGCAACGGTAAATTCAATACCTTTTCCGACTCCAAAAAGCGTTCTCAGAAATTTTTCAATCCAATAATCATTGCTAATTTCCTTTTAATATTGTTTTTTCCTGTTAATAGTATTTTTTTTACTATGACAAAGGATTAGGTACGACACTTTTTTCCTAAACCGCAAACATACTCTTATCAATAAAATGTTCAAAGTAACAGCAAAGTAATGTGACAAACAGCATTTTTAACAACGTAGGAACTGTCTTAAAAAACGTACTTTTGGGTACATTTTTTTATATTTTTATTGTACGATTAGTAACAAATCGCAGTCCTCGCGAGAGGTACGGGCTGCGATTCCATGAACTAATGGACAAGGATTTTAGTGCTATAATTAAAATAAACTTGGGTACGTTGGGGACGTTGATTTCCATACGATCCGCGAACTAGGATACTGTAAGCCACCACATGAGCTAGCTTAATTAAATACAGGTATGACCTTTACAGTATATACCTAGCTATTACGGCTGTGACGTAACCTATTGAGCCTTGTGCATCGAGGCAACTTAGAATCAACAAGTCATATAAGGGGGTTGGCGTGGCGTTTACAAATCTTAAGAGGCTGACAACACCTAATTTTGTTGAAATTGATGTTATTTAAGCACTTTTTTAAGAAAAACTACACACAAAAAAAAATACAAAAAAATATAATGTTAATTTTCATCATATTTCAAACACGCTAGACGGACTCGATTCATAATTGAACAAAATCGGCTCGATAGAAAATAATTGCAAAGATTGGTCTTAAAATCATCATTAAACGGTTCTATGTCTTTATTTTTTCGACGTATGGGTCTGCAATTAAAAACATGAAGTCAACATATTCATACCTACACGGCTAACGAGTCATATTTCACAAATAATCCATACTTTTTTTTATTTCTTCTTATTTGTGTCTTATTTGCAAGATTTTAGACGCGCGCCAAGCTGCCGGAATAGTTTCTTCTCTTTCACTCACAGGCACGCGAACCGTATGTGTGAAGAGTGGCGCTGCTCAAGGTCATTTGCTGTTGACAGCGCCTTAATGCCATACTTTACTTAGTGTGACTCTATCTTCCATCAAATCAGGTATTTACATGAAGGAAAAATAAGACATTATTAGTCTAATTAACTCTGTAGGCTTATTGTCTAACACGCTCGCAATCGCCATCGTGTTCATTTTGACAGTTCTTGTATGAATGTGACAGCTAGCTGATACCGATGCCAATTGTCAGCCCATACATGAACTGTCAAAATGAACACGATGGCGATTGCGAGCGAGTTAGACAATAAGCCTACTGGTCTTGAACAAAACTGTAACGATTTTGTAGCTATAGATAGACCGACCGCTGAAAAGAGTCCTCGCGGGCGCGGTGCGGGGCGCGGGGTTGGACAACCGCGGGGGCCGAGAGTTGCGAGCGGCAGGCGCACTGCCCCCCCGCACCTCTCTCGGTCCCCTTTGACATCTTACCCCTCGCCCCTGTTTTTTTAAAGACTACTAATTAATAATAACAGATGTAATAAAAAAACACGTGTGTGAAAATGTCCTAAAGTTACATTCACGACATTTTCACATTTATTTTTATACTTAAGTATAACATTTTTCCTCTCAGATTCCAAAATAAACATAAATTAAAAATCAAAACGCATTGTCACCCTACAAAAAATGTTTTTCAATAAAACTTTGGGTTTGTTTAGAAAGTTTGACCAATTAGAGCGCATTGTGTTTGCCTACGTGCTCCAAGCACCCAGCTAATTGGTTAACAAGTGGCTAATTAGCCTAAACAGCAATTAATGTGCATGTTTAAGTGTAAATTAAGAGAAATTGCGGCAGGGTTCCGCTAGTAATTTTAAAATTTGCGTGCAGTAGGTCCGTCCGACTCGCACTTGACCGGCTTTTTTTATTACTTCACACTTTATTATAATTAGTCGGCCAATATTAAGCTCAGTACACACATGGTAATCTACTTTCAGACAACGCACTACTTTTCAAATGCCCAAAATCATTATATTACGTGCATACGGTTGGCAATTTTCAATGCCTCCGTTGCGCAAGCGCACTCTCAGTGGAACTCTAGCCTTATGCAATTCGTTTTGCTCGTTTGTTACAATATAGGGTTGTCACTTCAAAAAAAAAGTTTGTCGTCTCACTGAAAATCAGTGTCGTGGCACTCCCGTGCCGTGACAAACGCTGAGTGGAGTCCTTTTTTTGTAACAACTGTATCTACTCTTTACATTGTTATCTAATTCATGTTTTAGTTTAAGTTGTTCAAAAATAAATATTTTCTATTCTATTCTATTTAAAGGAACTGTGGCACGTTGAACTTCGAACACGAAGAAAAAGAGTTTTATCATAATTTTTCGCAGTCAAATAAATTATATTCGCCAAATATGTCATATAAAATACCTATAAAGTCGATAAAACGTGGCTGTCAACTTTAAAGTCCGACTTCAGCGTCATTTTCATTTGATACAAAGTTAGATGAGAAGTAATAGGCAATTTTTTGGACCGTACTTCAAAAATGCCTTAATTCCAAAAAGAACTCAAAATTATCCAATTAAAAGTGTTTTATGACTTTTGCGATAAACCAAACAAATTAATCTTAGGCATAAAAATTGCCACAGCCAGTAACAACAACCAAGAGGCAACCCTACCAAGCAATGACGTTTCAGTTAGCATAATCTGTAACCAGTCAAACGAGCTCCTCTTAAATCGCAAACAAGACGGAACTGCAAACTTGTATGGCAGGTTCTTTATTCTCAATCTGCCAGTGTGCCCACAGCTTTTGAAGTACAGTAAATTATTAAAAAAAAAGAAGTCGCAGGCAACAGCCGGCCAGTGCCAAATAAAAAAAAATTGGTTTGTAACGGAAATGTGCAAATTTTGAAGTAAATCGATTAACGGGACCTACAAAATCGACGATGCATCGATGAAATAAAACTAATAACAATAATTACGTACAAAAAGGCTTAAATCGATGTTCGATGATGATGACAGCGAACGAAAGTTGTATATCAGAAAGCCGTTACATGAACCTTTCTATATCTCGACGATAGCCATCGACCTGCAAGAACTATCTGGGTCACGCACTTAGGCAGTTAGGCATAGGCCGTTTTGTCTAACCTAACACAATTCCATGCCAGTCTGGGAGCAAAGAAAAAACATTGAAAGTACCAGTTGCTTCGTTCTTCGCGAGCATTTTTTTTTACATATACGACAAGGAAGGCAGACGAGCAAGTGGGTTAGCGAGCCCCTCATGGACACTAGCTAAAAGAACACTAGAGGATACAGGTGGCGGCAAATAAGTAAAACGTGGAGGGGATATGCGCAGTATGAAAATGATGTTGTCTTTCATACTGCGCATATCCCCTCCACGTTTTACTTATTTGCTGCCACCTGTAGCAGATGCGTTGCCAGCCTAGAGAGCTAGGATAGAATACCTCTTGTGCCAATAATTTGGTAAAATAAAAGCCCATGCCCATGTGGGCGAAAATCGTAGGAATCATGTTAGGCGATGCGACTAGCAACCCATCACTACTTTGAATCCCCTTACCAAAATATGCGCCCACAGTCATTATACGTGACCTTTAGGTCTTGTTAAAAATGTTTTGTTCGTGTGTATGGCAAATGCAAACAAATGACGGATAACTCGCTTGAATAAGGGGGTTGATCTATGTATTCTTTAATTAGATGATTACATAACATACATAAACAGCGAGAAGGGCATCAAAATCGAAAAGAAAATGTAGGAGTCACGGCCAGCACGGCAATAGACCGTGAGCCGAAAATTATTCAAATCGCGTTACGGTTAATCTATAACCCATCATCTAAAACGGTTACATTACAGTTTATTAGCTGCTATAGCACGAAAGAACTGGCCCGTGGGCCCGTGGGCAAGGTAACGAAAATAAATTAAAAACTGTTCTGGAAATGAATATACAACAGAAGAACCAAAAAAAGTGGTAAAACAAACGATGACATTTCTATTCCTCTAATTGTTAGTTAATTGCCAATTAAAATGCTGTTACATAAAACGTGTACCTAATCATAGCAATATATCAACACGGCTTAGTTTCCAGCCATATGGCATTGTGTACGCAGGTCATGCTCGAAAACAATCAGTGATCCATTGACGCCAGGTGGCGAACGAATGGCCAGATTATGTGGAAACAATGATACGCAATCGTATCGATAGTTCGTGACCATGACGAGATTTGATAGGCTGGAGATTGAAGTACTAATATAACATAGCTTAGTGCTTAGGACCTTAGGCTTATTGTCTAACTCGCTCGCAATCTCCATCATGTTCATTTTGATAGTTCATGTATGGGCTGACAATTGGCATCGGAATCAGCTAGCTGTCACATTCATACAAGAACTGTCAATTTGGACACGATGGCGATTGCGAGCGAGTTACGTAATAATAATAAGCCTACTGCCTGTGCCTGTCTAGCACGAGAGCGCACAAGAGTCGCGTCGCGCGCGATAGTGCAGGGGGGCTACTCCGAAATTCGATTTTCAAAGTTCGTTTTATGCCGTCCCTCTCACTCTAAAATTAATGACTATTAGTGTGAGCGGAATGGCGTTACACAAATTTCGAAAATCGAAATTCGGAGTATAAGGCCAGTCTCTTTCTAGAACTAACGGTAAGAAAAAGACGGGCAATCGACCTCGCGCGCGCGCGACGAGACTCTTGCGCGCTCTCGTCACTGTCTCTCGTGCTGATAGTGGTTGAAGTTTCGGGTTCGATCCCCGGTCGGGGCAGATAGGTATTATGTTATGTACGGTCAGCGACATATAGTATGAAACATCCAGAGTGACCGTAAAGTTCGGCACGCATATTGTCTCTATGGTGTGAACTAATTCGCCACTCGAAGCTTCAAACTATATTGACGCTGACTGTATGACCAATATACGATGTAATTTGCGTAAATAATTTATTGGCTTGATTAAAAGCACTGTAATTTTAAGGATTTTTGGTAATTCCTGTGGGACTTTGTAAACTCTTTTGGGAATTCAATAAAATCCCGATATTTTGACCCTTATATTTCATCCTGGCCAAGCCGCGGGTAAAACCTAGTGTATTAAAGCTAAGGCTTTCCCTTCCAACAGTATCGTGTGTGTTTGTAACTAGATATGGTAGATATTAATTTATGGAAGGTCGACTCGATAAAAAGTGCTAAGGGACGTTGAACAGAACGATATTTGTTATTTTGATGGTTATTTTTTATTAGTACCTCCTAGAAAAGGTTTTTTTCATTAGTCCGTGCAGTGCAGGCTGGCTCGACCAACAAAGGACTAAGCTACAAATTACTAAATTGCTTTACAAATTCAACAAGTCACTGAATGTTATTAATTTAATGTCGAACGTTTAGGTACCACCATAATTACTATCGCATGCCATCGCGCTAATAAAAGTGGATTAATTAAATTGAATTAATTTCACGCAACCGTTCAGTTTTGTAGAACGGAAAGACAGGACAAAAAATTGTTTATTGTAATATTATTTCAAGAAGTAACTAAGGTAGTTTATCGCGAAAACCGAGCCCGAAGACATGGCAAATCGCCGATTTAACACTTCGGAATAAACCTTCTTAAAATCATCAGAACTCGTACCAAATAAGTAGATATAGCATCACAGTCAGTAACGAAACTATTTATTGAAAAAGAAAAAGAAATGATTACAAAAAACAGTCAAACTTAAAAACTTAAACCTACCTAAAACTAATATTAAATTAAACATTAAAAAAAATCCCAAATTCAGTAACGTATAGTAGGCAGCAAATAAGTAAAACGTGGAGGGGATATGCGCAGTATGAAAATGATGTCGTTTTTCATACTGCGCATATCCCCACCACGTTTTACTTATTTGCCGCCTACTATACACAAAATTGAAACCTAAAGACCTAAAGGCCACGTTTAGCGTTTAGGTGGAAATGGAAACGGAAACCAAAATAGTGATGGTTCTAGCCGCATCGCCTATTAACATGATTTGGAGATATTGAGAGAAGCAGCTGGTACAGTACAGACCATAGAAGACGAGAGAGATGATGCACTTCTTTATATTAAGAACGAATGAATTTGCCATAGGACCCATCCGAGGCTGTAAGTGTGAACGGGAGACAAACACGAGGACATTCTCCATCCACGGTTGAGGGTAACTTCAACGCAAACTTATTTGGTACTAGCTGTTCCCTGCGACTTCGTTCACACAGAATCAAATATAGCAGCCATACTCAAAGTGTGTTCCGCGGAACCCTAGGGTTCCACGAAGCCCTCGTAGGGGTTCCACGAAGTCGTCGTGAGAGCTCCGCAATCATTTCGAAATAATTCAAAACACCTCTCATTCTGATTTTAGGGTTCCGTAAAGTATTTCGCTTTCTAAAAGGGTTCCGTCACCGAAAAAGTTTGGGAACCGCTGAAATATAGTCTATGTTCATCTGGGATAATGTAGGATTCTAATGGTGAAAGAATTGTTCTAATCGGCCCAGTAGTTTTGGAGTCTATTCTATGCAAACAAACAATCAAATCTTTCCTCTTTATAATATTAGTGTAGAAGTGTAGATTGTCGTGAAGCGACAAATTAAAAAGAAAAAATACCTAAACCTAAATGAAATAAAAAGTTAACGAGTAGAATATTTACAATTTATTTACAACATTAAACAAAAATATTTACAATCAATATAAAAGATAGGGTAAGTTGGTGAATGAGATGTGTAATGGAGAAAAGTGGGTGTAGGGTGATGGATAATGACAGAAGAGTGTAGGTAGAAGTAGATGACAGTGCGTAGGCAGGAAGTTGTTGACGGACAGTGACCGTGGAAGTAGACCACAACACGTAGACAGGCAGTTTGTTGTTCTTGGACGTCAAGGTGGGCACGTCAACTGACATGCATTCAGGAATTCCATAGGGTTGAAGGCAGTCGTTCAACGGAGGTGGGCGCGATTATCAAGACGCACTCAAGGGCAGGAATTTTCCACGTTGTTGTAGAAGAATGACTCGGCGAAGAGCGGTAACCCGAGGTGGCAGCAGCGATGAAGGTGGATATGCAGAGTAGTGGGTGAGGCAATTGACCCACACCCAAGAAATCAGCTCGATAGGTAATCCGATGTACAGGGCCCGGCGTATGATGGAGGCACAAGGCGACTGAATACTTTAGCGACTTGAAGCACGAGAAAGAAAGAGAGAGGCTTCGCAGGGTCCCGGGGTTTAGCGACCCCGGGACAAGGCCTTTAGATGTTACTTGTTCGAAACTAAGGTGATGACTGACGATCGCTCCCGGAACACCCGCTTTTATACCTTTTTGGGGAGCTCCGTTCGCGATCGCGGTGAAGAAATGAGAATGACATGAAATTTTGAATTATGAGTAAATTTCGAGTTAGTGGCCAAGACAAATGCGTGAATTTGCGAAAGGTTGTTCATGAAATTGCTGGTGAGTGAAAATTTAGAAGAAATATCGCCATGGTAACGATATAAACATGACGATCAAAACATGTCAAATTTTGCATTTTGGTTCATAACTTACAAAGGAAATGAAAATATTATTAGAAATAGTGTTTCACGCCACGGAAAAAGTGATCTGCAAATGTATGCGCGAAGCGCGATATTGTGACGTTCCTCTGAACTCTGGAAAACATTGCGGAAGGTAATTGGTTTGGAATACGAGTTCAGTGCTTCGTAAATCAGTCTTCAAAAGGGCAACAACTGATCTCCAATTACTTCCTATCGTTCCAGAATCCAGTGTAAATGAAGGCAAGATGAAATGTGTGACGGAACACTCGTTGGAATAATGTGTAAAGAAAGACGAGATGGATTTTTAATGAACGAAAATGAATGGTGAGCAGACTATAATACTACAAGATGTAGACGAATTGTGTTCGCGTCTCACTCGCTCATAGAGCTGGTTAATTGGGGCTTGTGCCATTTCACACTGACTGCGCGCGCGCATACAAATCTCAGCCTCAGACTATTGTTTCTGTATCTGTTCTGTTATGATCTGAGCGACTTTAATTAAGTAATTTTAGTTATTTACTGTTGTATCCGTGCTAAAAGGAAACTACGAATAGATATGATATGAAAAGAGCCAAAGATATTATCAGTAATTATTTTACGTCGATTGGCGACTATCATGTTACGATATAAATAGTATGTTAGAATTAACTGTTCCAATTAAACTAAAACGTCGGTAGCTGATGTCATAACGGAGCGACGTGGGAATGGGAAACGAAGGTGTAACAATGTTTCGAGAGCTGGCGGACATTTTTGAATAGGTATTTAAGGTAGCGTAAAACTTGTAAATACTTTTGACATTTTAACTCATAAACATAGATCTGGCTGAATGGAAGGGCTTAAGCGACCCTTTACTTAGCCAATTAACGTCCTTGATCACCCAGAGCCGCGTACTCATCTGCGTTACCCTATTTATTGTGTTTAACAGTGAGACATTTGATATTATATTTTTGTTGTATTGTTATTTCTTTATTTTTGTGACTGAACAAATCTATCTATTGGGGGTCTATCTGCGTGTGGTTCTTTATTATTATAAATAAAAAACTGGATCGTGCTTTTCTTGTATATTGTCGGCAGACTAGAGAAAGAGTTGCCATAGGCAAATTTTACATAAAATTTAATGTTGCCATAGTTAAATATGTGGATTGCAACAGTGACATTCGGTATTCTTTTTTTTATTGCTTTAAAAACTTCCTTTAACATGTCCACCGGCTCTTGGACTACTTGTCGTGAAATAGAAAATACTGGTATAACAGGTAAACTAATTAATTTGAATAGATACTGCCGACTTTCGCGGGTGTAATTTTCACGTACGGAAAACATACGGCATACACTCCTAACGCATATATCGCCTACACCGAAATACATATACTAGACTAGCTGTTGTCCACGTCTTCGTCCACGCAGAATTTAAATTTGCAGCGTCTTCTTACCCATCGAATAGCATTCCGTACTACGTATAAAAGAGGAATATCCCATCCATATATTGTTTTATTACATATCAAAGGGTTTATGCAGCTTTTTCCCATGAATGCTTGGGAGCTATCATCGATAACACTGCCTGGAGCAGCTTTACTTTTTCAAACAATTAGAGACAAATTGGTAATGATTTAACTAATCTTAAAGAAAACTTATACTTAAACTGACAGCTGTCCTCCCCATTTGCCTGGACTCTTGAGATTCCCTTAAGTGGCTTTATCTTTTAACCATCAACAATGCTACCTATCGACATGTTCTAGAACAGTGGTTCTTAACCTGGGGTAATTACCCCCGCGGGGGTAAATCAGCGTTTTTGTGGGCGTAACAAAGAACCTAATAGTTAAGACCTAATTTAATAAAAGCAACACCAACCATCATAACTATTTTTGCTTAATTAATTGTTTAAGTATATAATTGTATATGTAAAATACTTTAAAATTATAAGACTGATGTACCTACTATTTGTGTTGGCTTGTATTGCTTGTATTGATAACATTTTAAGGTTGGGGTAAAATCGGTTTTCCTAATAGGTCACAGAGTTAACAATATAGAAAAGGTTACGAACCACTGTTTAGTACATTCATATCGGATATATCAAACAAGGATGTTTATGTGAAAGAAAATCATTTGTTAGTAAAATGGCGGTTAACAATGGCCTATTACGGAGCAGTTATGGTTGGATATGGAAGTTTACGCCTAGACTTGAGTAATCAAAACCATCTGTAAGCATAGGCGCACATAAACAGAATTTTCTGTCAAAAATCGGAATCAACCATATGCGATTGGATATGTGGAAAGCTGTGGGCGGCATTTTTGATAGAAATTTCTGATAATGTATCAATGTCTTGTCTGCCGATAAGACGGCTGATTCGCCGGCCAAAATAGGCGACCGTTACAGACTCAAAAGGCTACTCCGAAATTTGTATCATACCATAAAAGAAAACATACATACATTATTCTGGTTTTTAGTATTTGTCGCTATAATAATAATATAGCCTTTTTTATTCCAAATTCGCTACAATTTCAGTAAGTACATTGTTGTTGTTAATTGTCACGTAATTCGGCGTGCCTCATGGCATAGGCCTCCTCCGTGTATTGGAGGGTCGCTATAGCGGCAACAGAAATACATCATCTGTGAAAATTTCAACTGTGTAACTATCAGGGCTCATGAGATACAGCCTGGTGACAGATGGACGGATGGACAGCAAAGCCTCAAGAATAGGGTTTCCGTTTTTACCCTTCACCCCTTCACGTAAGGAATATGCTGTCAAATATTCTGGTTTTGTTTCAGATATTTCAGCACCAATCTAATCTAATGGTAATAATAAACATTACCCTACTAATATTATAAATGCGAAAGTTTGTGATGATGTGAGTGAGTGATATATGTTAGATACAACCAAGAGATTATTTATTTATTTTCCACAAGACAACTGTTGGTGCCGTAAATAGTTCTTTTATATTTCTGATTTTTGCCTTTTATTCCTTATTTGAAGTTGATTTTTTATATGTGTTTTTAAGTCATATTATGTCTGTCTATCTTTCTCAATATAACTGGAATGTCAGCTGCTTTGGTTTTTACTTCTCTCCCACTTTTCTGCTCCTTTTATGCTATTAAATTGCTATTGAATCCGCTTTAACTACTTTGAGAGATTAAAAGCTATGAAATGAAGAAAATCATGTTCCAGCATTATTGCTTAGCCTTAGAATGTTTTTCAGGAAAAAAAAACTATCACTATCTTTAAAAGTACAATCAAATAAAATATTTAAATTCAAATCCAATAAGAATCCATTTTAGCCCCAGATTTTTTGCAAATTGGGGATGTTTTTCAAAAAAGGTCAGGTCAAGTGTACCCGAAACCGACGAGCATGTATGAAGAAATTGATGAATGTGGATAAAGCGAAACAGCTATGTCAGGATCGTAGCAAGTGGAACAAAGTAGTCTCTGCCTACCCCTGTGGGAAAGAGGCGTGACGGTATGTATGTATGTATTTTTTGAAAATGGGCCCCTGCATAGTCTATTACTGCTCATTGCACCTTGTCTGGAGACAGCATCACAATTTCAAATTATGTCTTCAATTATATATCAGCCAACAAACTGGCAATCACATAAATGCTTCATAGGCAATCAATAATGATAATTATAAATTATATTACAACTGTGTCACTTGCCAGAACTGCTCAGTACATATCTACATCTCATAATAAATTAGTTCATTCAAAGACTATGGTCTTCACCTCTTTTCGTTCAAGGTCAGCTTAAGGTTCTTATCTCAAAAGAGAACTTGTTCCACTAAAAAGCTGGCATTAGTCGGTATAATTCGTAATTATCTACCCACACCCGCTCATAAAACAATTAACCTATATTATAATCGTTTAGAATTCAATGTAGTAGTTAACTCTCGCAAATTTCCCAGACCGTTTGACACAATTTCTCCAAATTGTAGGTGTAGGGAAAGATTTGATACAATATGCATCGCACCGACCAATCACTCGCCTCTATTCATTCACGCCCTCGCAATTAAAATCACATTGACAGCTGAACAGATAAACCTTGAAACCGACTATACAACAACATATACGCCTACACTACATGCACCGAAAACATTTAACATAATTTTACTCCGCTCACCTTCTGCGCTCTGGTTCAGCGACGAAGGCACCCCAGTCGAAGACAATTCCTTCTTCTGACCATGTTTTGGCGGGTCAGAATCTGAATCGTCAAAAACAAGAGTCCTGACCGATTGGGAACATCGTCGATCCATTGGCACTCACAACACAAATTCACACAAATGCACTAAAATTTCCCCCATTTATCACAAGAATATGGTTACTTAAGCGGCACCATCGGAGTTGTGAAAGAGAATATAGCAAACTAATATCGTTGTTGTGCACACGATTGAAATAATATTCGCGTCTTATGCCATTATAAATATAGCGCGACACGGCTTCTCGCATCACCAATCGAAAAATGACACTTTTGTTTGAAGGGCTTTTGGCGGTGTTGCCTTATTAAATTTCGATTACCCCAGTCGTTACTGATAGGGTAAATGTTCAACTTTTTTTGGGCAATGGTTTTAACACTTAATCAGCTGCAGCGGTTAAATTTTGCTATTTAAAGTGCAAATTCATATTACATAAGACAGTATTTTTTGGTAACATTTTAATCGTAAATAGATAAGCTACATCTTAATAACAAAATTTAATCAAATGAGGCGTGACGATATGTATGTATGTATGTTAATCAAATTTTTCTAAAATTAAAGTTGGTGAAATACCTACTTTAGTATAAAAAATTATAATGTTTATAAATCATTAAAAACTCACTACCCAAGTTAAATCCAGAGAGAAGCTTCGGTCAATTTATTTGTATTCCAAATATAAAGCCGTTTAAAGAGCGCCGCCTAAACAGTTTTCAAAATCTCCGACGAAACGATGTCTCAAAAATTAAATAAATATTAAAACAAGTTAAATGAGTAGGAAGTAGTAAAACGTGCCTTGAGGGTAGCAAACGTCCTTTTCTATTACGTCTGTTTTAAATATAAAAAAAAAGTGATTAGGTCAAAATTGTAGATAGAGAGCAAGTATTAATGCTAATAACCGTCCTAAAGTGTTCAATCATTTACTAGCATGTAAAATAAAAATCTTGGCTAATGCAGTTATTTGGTCGGACAGCGAAGGAAACTAAAATACCTTACTTATTTGTAATTTTTTGAAGCTGGCAAGGAATGAACATAGAAGCGAGAAAAAATATCATCTTTCTCGTTCTTTTTTGTGTGAATACTGCCATCTATGAGTGCAAACTGTCAAATTAAGTTTAAGAAGTTGCCATTATTATCACAAAATGTTGCCTGCACATCACATGTTTGTAATTTTTATGATTGTGATTTACATTAAAATGGGCTTTGCAGGTACATTTTCTTCATTGTAAATATAGTCATAAACTTAAGTTGTATTTTGACACCAAAAACACGATAAATAAGCCTTGGCTATTTAAAATATCTAAAAGAATACCGCTGACTGTGCTGCCATCTCGTGAGCATTTTGAGCAATCTAGAATAATTCTGTCAAAAGAAACGGAAAAACACGAGCGCGCGTCGTCTCGGGTAGATATCAGCTGAATTATTCGGCTAAAATGCCCTGGCACGGGCATACGTAGTCGTCGGTCCGCCATTACGACGCAGCCGAGACACGTTTGTCGTATTTAGTTAAATATTTTCGTTTATAAATGAGTAATAACGCTCATGAACTCAGTAATCGACTTCTGAATGCGTTGGATAACAATTACAATGTAAGTTTGCGAGTTTTGAAGATCGTAAGATTGGATAAGCGAGTCTTTGATATGAGAACGGTCCCACGAGCCTGTGACACCCGATTCGCGCAACGATGCGGCCTCTTAGGCGGTTGTTTCCAGGATTCATGACGTTCCTAGTTACCCGGATGATGATACCGAAGTGTGGGGATGTGAGACGGAGCTGGTCCGCGTCGTCTGATAATAAAGTAGTGACGGTCAGAGTGGGTACGTGCGCGCTGCGAGTGCGGGATATGGGAGCACTGACGTCGCAAGCACCGCCTCTCGACCCTCCGTCCCCAGTGCCAAAAGTTTTGCAATGTGAAAGTATGGAATTGTGCCACGCGCGTCGAATCCTGACGATTCTCTCGGGTTACGCCGATATGGTGCTGTTTAGAAGGCGCATGGATTATGTGTTTTTTGTCGTACAATATGACCTTACGTGAGTAGTAGATTAAGATTCGGTGTGCTGAGACCTCTGGTGACGGGTGGTGTTTACTGCTCGTACACTGCTGAGGGAACTGGATACACGTTCCAGATTGCTGAATCTGTCAATCGTTGCTGGCATTTTTGGTTGTGCAATTCTCAGTTTAGCAATGGTTAAAGTTTGCAATGATCATGCAATAATCCTGAAGCATATGATTTACACTGAATTATAACCTTACCAACCACTGCCAGACAGTTACATGTACTGGCCGTTCCAGATACTATTTGCAATTAGGTATTTTTAGAGTTCTGTTTCCCCAAATTGCCTGTAATATTTGCATTTTATTTGCCCTTAAACTTTTCAGCAAAAGTCACTCTTAATTGATGACCAAAAATTGCCACATGGTTCATTAGTAACTCATGTGGTATTTTTTATTTAAAGTCCAAACCTTGATTGAGTTATAAAGCGGAGTATATCTTATTTTGCTGGCTCTCCAGTGATCAATCCAGGCATAATTATTTGGCATGTGATTGGTGATCATGTCATGATGATTGCTTGTATCTAAAGTTGACTAAATTCTTCACTTGGTCTTTTCAGTTATTAGTTTTTAAAAACAAAAACAAGCTTAGTTGGTTATAGTTACCACTTGACCAGAAGGCAGACGTACCCTTGGTGCTTTTTGTATGTACTCCATGTCCAGGATACTGTCCCAAGTAACATGTTAAGTTAAGAGGTGAATTAATACCTTAAGATAGACGGAAACTTTTATATTGAAGTTCCATATTAGGTTCTCATTGGATTAACCTCCTAGCGCTCCCCATACCTCGTAAGTTCAAATTAATTAAAATAAAGATAACTGCTCAGTGTACCATATGAGGAACAAATTGTTCAATGATTAAAGAACTTGTGAATAGGCTGAAATAAGTTCCATTACAAAGCTGGTGACTCGTATGGGTTTAGGAACTTAAATGTTGGAAATAGTTGGGGTTATGTTTATCTGTGATGCAAGTGAGGAATAATAGTATAGCATAACACATCTGTGCGAGGCTAATGTCAAAGAAGCAACGGACTTCATCATTGCCTTATTGCAATGCATTTGAGCTTTGAAGTTAAATCAACAAAGTAAATTGAAAGAGACAGCCAACCTAGCTAAACCTCAGATTCCGCTTTTGAAAACATTGATTTTGCTTAATGTTTTTCGAAATAGTAATTTGAAGATCAAATAAACATGTAGTATACACTCTTAAAATGGTTGTGGAATATTTCAACAGGGGTTGAGTTACTTTTACTAAATAGCCCTGTTTTCCAGGATTTTTTAATCATAGGTGACAAATATGCTTCCATACATTGATTGATGTCTAAAATGAACCACTCAAGGGCGGGACTAAATTATCAATCAAAAAAATGTTATGAAAAATCTTTGCGGGGATGGGGGTTGTTCATTCAGACTAATCCAACCATGGTGCCCATTTCACCAGCATGACAATTGTCGGTGACAAGCGACAATTCTGTTTACATTAAAAACTCTACCAGTATCTACGCCGGTTGGCTTCATATTGACTGCGTCTTGCATTTCGAATTGTCATATATTTCTGGAAATATTCTTATAGTTGTTGTAGTCAAGTCACTAACACTAAGAACATCTTGATATAACATAAAAAACTTTAGGAGTACCTGTTAGTACTTCCCAAGCAGAAAGTTTATTATTATGACTGTGACTTCAGCCAAAAAACAGTCCACATTGTAATTGGATGCTTGATTAGACTCAACATACCAACTTCCTTCCTTTTATAGAACAGGGTATTTGTTTCATAATATAATGTTTATGTTACCTTTACTTAGTTAACCATGAATCATATCTGGAGCTATATTTCCAGTACTTTAACGGTAACATTAACCATAACGCCGGAATTCTCTTGGCATTTTTGAGATGTCAGGGACTTCTCATTTATAGACTTCCGATATTCATATTATATTGATACATTACAGAACCCAACATATTAAATTTGATTTCTCCACCACTAAGTACAGTGAATACATAACACAATTTAGTAATACTTAATTGACAGACTTGTGTGGGGGGGACTGGTGCCCATTTACCATCAGCCAAATATGTGGTTTACCAACCTAAGGTTAATATTCCTTTGCACATCACAATATATAATGTTGATAACACAGGCTGTCAACTTGGAAAGTTCGACTTTAGCGACATTTTCATTTGATAGGAAGTTGGATGAAAAGTGGTAGACCACTTATTTGGGCGACCGTACCAGTGTCAATGTATGTACTGCCCTCGCCGTAAATATATCATTTTGCTCTCTTGTGACACAAATAACTATTTTTGCAGGGAGAGATCAATCCTACACTATTTAGGATCTCTCAGATACACTAGATTGTTCATAATATCAAAAACAGACCTGTCTTAAGTCTTACCTTTAAGGGAACTTGAAACTTTAAATTATCTCTATTATCATGATTCACAACAAATAATCATTTATTGTTTCTTATCAGCATTGTTGATTTCTTTGTCAATTAATTTCAGCTTAGTAGGAAGTGGCAAGTACAAACTTGATAAGTTTTATTTTATATGGCAATGTTTTTCATGTTAGTTTTTTGAAGAGTTAAAAATAACTAGTAAGCTAAACAGGTGGGTAATTTGATAGCGACATGGCATATACCAAGGTCTCTCAGATTTTATTCTGAAATCATTTATCTGCCATAATTAAAAATCCTCAAAAACATTTACATGGCTATTTAGTCAAACTGACCCAATAACCTACTAAAGTATTCCGGACCAATTTTTAGAGAGCCTGTAGACATAGCAATACCAGAGGGATATTGCAGACACTGCCAAGCCATTGAGCCGAGACGGTATGCCTCCTGCACAGGCCTATAGAAAAATTACAATATCTTCAAGTCAAAAGTGAATACTTTTATTAAGTAAACAGCACTTCACCTTTAACCACGATCTTCTGGCATTTCACTATTGAAGGTTGGCATTGGCAGTCAGCTCCTTAAACTTAGTCCTGTCCAAAGCCAGTCTAAATTGTTGTCCAACCATCTTGATGCCGGTCGACTCCCTGATGTTACGGAGCCATGACGTTTTACGTCTTCGGACCTAGCATTTTCCGGCTATTTTGCTCATCATGATAGTCTGCAGAAGAATATACTGCTGGTTTCGGAGAACATGGCCCAAGTACGCGACTTTCCATTTCCACCATGATATCTATATTTCTTATATATATTTCTATATATATTTCTTATATTTTTAAATCTACGTGTATCGAATGTGTGTAAATAAATGTTTCTCTCTCTCTCTCTCTCTCTCTCTCTCTCTCTCATCTATACAGAACTCGGTAATTTAATCAATCGCAGTCAATAAAATTCTATGTCGTCTTACTTTTGCAAACTGCCTCTCAGCTTGTCTTCTTTAGTTGGTTCCAGATGTTGTTTTAATATATTGAATCAGAAGTTGCTTTGCAGAGGTTCATTCCGCTACCACCATCCTGATGCTTGCAGAGTTTTAAGTTCAATGGTTTTTTGTTCGTTGATGTTGCTCTGTTCGTTTCTCAATATGTGGGGCTAGATAACTTGTCTTCCACGTTCCCCCACTGCTGAGGATCGTGACCACATATGATCAGCTTCCATTCTATATGGTCATATGTTGAGTGGACTGCATGGTGGAGAACACCTTGTAAAAGACTTTTATAAAACTACCAAACTTCCAAGGGTGCAATTTGTCATAGTAAGTTCTAAAATTATTAGGTTGAATTTACCACCACATTGAACCTTAACTCATATGAAATCAGGTGAATAACAATTGTAGGAAACGGCTAATCTCCATATTTTTTTTCTGCGGCAGCGTACTGATTACGAAAAGTCGTAAAACGATAGTAACTGTGAAATAGGTGAATGAAATTGTGCAAAAGTATTTTACATTGAATCGGAAAGGAAGTGTACTTTTTATTACACCCAGCTCTAGTGGTTGGATTGACGTGGAAGATATCCATATTATACAGGGTGGACGACACGACAATGCAAGTCTCTGCAAAAAAATACTTGGACCTGTTTCATGAGAGAGATGCACTGCGGATTTCCTTATCCCGTAGGTATTCTGCAAGAAATCATCCTTGGTAGTTGGAGTGATTGTTGCCTGGGTATAAAAAAAGACTGTTAAATTTCACCTTTTCGGGTCGAAAGCTTTGTTCTGTAAAGTTTCATATTCCTAATTTCTGTTTCTCTTTTATTACAGGTTGTCGACATGCATGCCGTTAACGAAATCATATCCATTTTGGAGAAAATCAATATTACAAAAGAGCTGTTGGAGGTAAGTTGAATAAATACTATGAGACATTATATTTTAAGAATAAAAAAATATCTGCATAACATTTTCCATCTATACGCCCACAATCACGCTTAAATTGGCTTTTAGGTCTTGTTACAATAAGCTCTGTCCATGCGGTATAAACACTTGATTAATTTGGAATAATTTGGATGAATGAATAAAGCTAGGCTTCCGAGCAAAGGTCCGACCACGCCGCCGCGTATACGCAATGACGTGTCGTAGGGGTCACGGTTACTTCATACATTTTTGTTGCGATTCCTTAACGTCACCGTTTTTTAAGCGGCGGTATGGTCGCACCCCAGCGGCTCTGGCGTCACTGACGCTGCGCTCGAAAGTTCCTTTATACTTTTTCATACTGCATAATACTATCGCACTGTCGCAGCGACAGTGTCGCTGTGTGGAAGCGGATGAGGATGAGAAAGAGGGATAGGGTTGTGTGTGAGTGACGTAATTACTAGTTCAAAATTAAAAAATCTAATATATCAAAGAACGCAATATTTATTAATTAATTGATAGAAAACGTAAATTATGCACATCATTTATGTACACACAGCAAAGCTATTCGGTAAGCACCTTTGCAAGCACGCGCTGCTTTAAACCTGCTTACCGAATAGCTTTGCTGTGTGTACATAAAATTTATTTCAATAATCAAAATTGACCGCTGCGCGGTGAAATGAAAATTTAATATTCCTCTAGATTTTATGTGGAAGCGATAACGGTAGAGGAATTTAAAAAAATGCGGAACTTCCTCATCATGAGGAAGCGGAAACGGAATCCTGATGGAACAGAGCTGAATACGAGTGGTGGCTCTCGTTAATCTACGTTAGTACTATTATATATTCTGTGGTTAATTTTAAGCATGTACGTTTCAGACCACCCGACTGGGTAAGCATGTGAACGAGCTCCGACGCAAGACCTCCGAGCCGACGCTCGCGCGCCGCGCCAAGGTGCTCGTGAAGCGATGGCGCGACCTCGTCATACCGGCGGCTGCCTCGCCGCAGAACACAGGTACACACACACACAGTTGGGATTATTTTTGCTTCCGCGGCGTGTGGGACTCTCCGTCCACACGGCACCCTTCCCTAGCGGAAGGAGGCAAACCCACTAAAGACCCACTGGTATTCCCTTCGCCACGGGAACGTGAGGGTGGCATTGGGAACGCCCGCCGGTCGCCTCATCCTTAGCGGTGGCAATAACGGCTGTTTTGCAATAATGAATAACAGTGTTGTGTTATTCTTAAATATCTGTTATTATAAACTGTTGTCTGTTATCCTGTTATATTGCTGTTTTATAAAACGATAATGAACTTATTATTAAATCATTGTTATACTTATTTCGTCGCGCTCGAAGACACCTACTTGATTTGTTGAGCACTCGCTTGCGCTTCTATGCCAAGTGCGGCAACAGTGCGCGTATGACAACGTTGACAACAGACAACGAATAATGATAACAGGATAGTTGACGATTCGATAATGTGTTGTTCGTTGCGTGCAAATAATGCATTACGTTATCTGCTGTTGTAATAACAATCACCACTACTCAGCCTACGCGTGGGTCTCCAGAGGTTGCGAGAATACTTCTCCAGTTCCATAGTACAAGCTTTGCTCACTTAAACACACTGACCGGCTTTGTCTTGCAAAATTTCATAAACGTGACAATTGTCGGCGACCAGTGACAATTCGAAATGCAATGCGTAGTCAATATGAAGCCAACCGGCGAAGATTCACGTCGATTTTGTAATGTAAACAGAATTGTCACTTGTCACCGACAATTGTCGCTTTGGTGAAATAGGGGCCAGGTTTCACATTGTGCTAAAAAATGCATATCAAAATGTCAGTGTCACCTGTCGCGTGTCACTTGTAGAAGCCATTATTCTCGCTAGGATTCTTGCGTGTGTAACTCATTACAGTTTTTGACGTGATAACGTCTTATAAATCGATGAAGGCCGACTGCACTCACGAAATAGCATGACTCATTGTCACGTTCCTCGTGACGTCAGTGTGCAAGCGAGAGCGCGGAACAAGCGATAGAGAGGCACAATCTCGCGTGACGTCAGAGCTAGGAGTTCGAATATGTTTCTTTATGACGTTATCATGTAAAACTATCTTCCGTAAACCGAGTTTATAGACAAGTTTTTTTTTAAATGTCAACGGTTATGGCGACAGGTTTTTAATATATTCATGATAGCCAGTGAAGTGATGCGAGCACTTGGTATGGGAAACGGAACTAGGGAAGCTGGCCCCTACTTCCTTTGACCAAACCCTTTTTATGGCCGCCTGTGGCACACAATTCAATTAATCATACATACAGAATTGTAGCGTATATTATGGGCGTGTTTAGCGGAAATATGTTCGGATTGACTTGAAATTTGGTATAACTTATGAAAGTAAAGCTTACTTAGCAAAAAGGTTTTTTGAAAAAATTTCATTTTTTATATGTCTCTAATATTTTTAAATTTGCCATATTTATTTTGCTAAAACGTTCTGCATTAAAATTATGTTGTCATCCAATCTATGTATATCAAATTTTAAGTAAATCTGTCCACTAGAAGTGGATGAAATACGACCAAGATATGATCCAAATTTTGTGTGTTTACAAAGAAACGTACATTTCATTTTAATAAAAGCCTATGTTATAAAAATACCCGAGCCCTAGAACACAGTGTACTGACAAAAACCCGGTACAATAATTCACTGGTGTATACATAATATACATACATAAATAGTATAGACTACAAAAATTTGTTTGGCAAATTTTGAAGTGATCAAGAAGAACGTAACCATAGCAACGATTGACAAGAAAAAGTTAATTCACCCTTATCATCTCTCATCTGTTTTTTTTTTAATAATAAACTGACCTGATGGTAAGAAATTGAAAATGAAAATGAAAAAGTTTATTATATAAAAATGTTACAATTAATGAATCTTCGACTCTGGATCCTGAGTTAGGAGTCCCTGTGTGACAGGATCCAGGTAAGAAATCATCATCATCGTTGTTTTGATTTCGTATACAACGGTCAAAGGGGTCGCTGACCCGCCACCAAGCGCGTTGACTTGCCGCGCGTTGCACCCGCCGAATAAATTAAAATACCTATTAATACGCTTAACTCAAGTTTATACCATTCATATTTAGTTCCCTGAACAAACCACTGAGTTGATTCCGTTGGATTTTGATATACATTACTAGGGTGGGTTTTTAATCCAAGAATTTGGCATAGTTCCCACGGGATAGCGTTAAGCGAATACCGCAGACGGAGTCGCGGGCAACGGCTACTAAATGAATAAATATCAATCAAATTGTAAGGTTAATTTTATTTACAAAAACGGATAACTAAAAGCCGAGTAATGTTCGACATGTTTCGGACTAATCCGTAGTCGTACTCGGCTTTTATACGTGAGTTATCCGTTTTTGTAATTATGATTGAGTCTCACGTTAGTTTCATGTTGAAAAAGGTTAATTTTGCAAATAGATGTAAATAAGTGGATATAGTGAATAACTGATATGTTTTTTTTATATGAATAGGAAGGCAAACGAGCAAGTGGGTCACCTGATAGTAAGTGATCACCACTGCCCTTAGACACCCGCAACCCCGGAGGGATCGCAGATGCGTTGCCAACCTAGAGGGCTAAGATGAAATGCCTCTTGTGCTCGTAATTTCCCCGGCTTTTTTCTCAGAGTTTTGTAATTTGTTGTCGTAAACCATATAGTATACTAGCTTTTTCCCGCGACTTCGTCCGCGTAGACTTCATTTATTGACAAATAGCTTTTGGCCACGGCTTCGCTTGTGTGTACCAGGAGTACTTATTTCAATCCCGTTTTTTTCCCGTTCCTATAAGAATTTCGTGAAATGCTCTCTTAATGCTCCCTACACTCCCCAAAGAACCCACTTGCCAAATTTCAGCTTTCTACGGCCAGTAAAACGAAAAATCCCGTTTTTTCCCGTTCCCGGGGGAATTTTGGAAATTTCTTTCTTAATGCTTCTTTATACTCTCCAAACAACCTAAATGCCGAATTTCAGCGTTCTACAACCAGTAAAAAGAAAAGTTCCGTTTTCCCGTTCCCGTGGTAATTTTGAAAAATGATCTTTTATAGCTTCTCTACACTCTTCAAGCAACCTACATGCCAAGTTTCAGCTTTCTACGACGAATAAGACGAAAATCCCGTTTTTTCCCGTTCCCGTGGGAATTTTGGAAAGTCCTCTCTTAACACTTCTCTACACTCCCCAAACAACCTACATTTCGAATTTCAGCTTTCTACAACCAGTAAAACGAAAAGTCCCGTTTTTCCCGTTCCCGTGGGAATTTCAGGAAATTGTCTCTTAGTGCTTCCCTACACTCATCAAGCAACCTACATGCCAAGTTTCAGCTTTCTACGACCAGTAAAACGAAAAATCCAGTTTTTCCCGTTCCCGTGGGAATTTTGGAAAGTCCTCTCTAAATGCTTCTCTACAATAACACTCCCCAAGCAACCTACATGTCGAATTTCAGCTTTCTACAACCTGCACTGCAGTATAGCAAAAAATCCCGTTCTTTCCCGTTCATTTCCGTCAGAATTTTGGGAAATCCTTTCGGTAGTGCTGCCCTATACTCCCCAAGGAACCTGAAGACCAAATTTCAGTTTTCTACGATCATTAAAACAAAAAATCGATCCCGTAGATCTGAATATAAATCTTGTTTTTTTCTTATCCTGTTGGAATTTTCGAAAATCCTTAAAACTGTTTTTTACTATTATAATCACCTACTTCTATGCCAAATTTGAAGTCTAGTAATTATAGTTCATAGGATTTCGTTGAACTGAATATATAAATCCCGTTTTTTCCTTATCCCGTGAGAATTTCCAAAAATCCTGAAATTATTTTCTTAGTTTTGTAATCATCTACTTGTGTACGAAATTTTAGATAGGGTCACTCGGAATCGAATATAATAAATCCCGTTTTTTCCCGTTCCCGTGGAAATTTGTGTGTGTGTGTGTGTGTGTGTGTGTGTGTGTGTGTGTGTGTGTGTGTGTGTGTCAGGTAGGTATGTGTGTTGTTGTTTTCGTAATCAGCGACCCGATAAACCGTACAAACAATACTACCCACTATAATATAATAATAATAATACCCACGTCGATTTTCAGACTTTGTCACCCCCTATCCCCTTTTAGGGGTTGAATTTTCAAAAAACCTGAAACAGGTGTTTACTCATTTATTGTTAGGATTACTCCTGTGAAGTTTCGAATAAAATAGTCTAACTAATCGTGTTTCCCCATACAAACTTTGGACCCCCATTTAACCCCTTTAGAGGTCGAATTTTGAAAAATCCTTTCTTAGTGCACCCCTAGACCTTATAAGGAACCTACGTGCCAAATTTGGAATCTCTATAACCAGCGGTTTGGGCTGTGCGTTGATATGTCAGTCAGTCAGTCAGTCAGTCAGTTTCTTCTTTTATATATTTAGATAACATAGCCTAAGAATACCTTTTAGATACAAGCTTTGTTGCTGACTGTCCTTTTTGTTGACTGTACTTGCATTGCCATCCATTCTACATATGTGAACCAAATTTCAAGTCAGTCGGATCAACCGCTGAAGAGTTCCTGCGGAGACGGTCCTGGCTGGACCACCAGAATTCTACTACTAGGTTGTATTGTCATCTGACTTACTCAAGTATGCAAAATTTCAGCTCGATCAGATGAAGATATCGGCTTCAAAATTGAGTCGCAAGATTTTCCACCTGGACAAACATACTTACATACATACGTTGCAAGTTTATATGAAGCTTGTAATTACACGTAATAATAATATATAACACTTAATACTTTATATTTGGGCCTGCGTCTGCGCAGAATTTGCCGTCCCCGGAATTGAAACTATAAACCAATTTCCAATTAAATCAGTTAGCGGTTCAAGCGTTTAGAGGTAACAGACATAAATACACACTTTCGCATTTATAATATTAGTTTGGATACGAAGGGGGTAAGGGGTTTAGAACGAAAAAACAATTGCTTAATAAACATCTAATAAATAAATGTATAATACATTTGAGTGAGGTATCCTTGAAGTTTCCAATATGCGGTCGAGGCCAGTACAATTAGTGTCCTAGTGTTGGTTAACAGTTACTTGAACGTGAAATCTGATATCAAATGCATAAAATGGGAGCGGATCATGATATATAAAGTTTAAAATGTATAATGGGTTAAAATGCATAACAGTTCAAAATATATAATGGCATTTTCTGTGAAACTATTAGGTGTATGTTTTTTTTATAGCGTGATCTATAGATTGGTTTAGGTTAGGTTTAGTTTACAGCAATTCTGTTAATTTGCAATTTTCGGAGTTAATAGCATTACATATTTTGATGTATTTTAACCCATTGTACATTTTAAACTTTATGGATTTTAATACGTACCCGCATAAAATATATGTCATTTGAATGAAACTTGTATTTTTGTATTCATGGGATATGTCTTAATTGAATATTGCAGTTAAAATACTTGGTATCCTTGTACACGCGGTACTCCGTAATATTTAAAATAGTTATTTAAAAAAATCGAACGCGACTAGCTTCATTCGTATTTCAAAATAAGCTCTTAGAGGATCCTGATATCCTGGTACTTAAACTCTCCCTCCGTCTTACGCCTGATGCGAGTTTAACATTTTTTACTCCTCCAAAAAAGTGCCCAACGCCGCTAAACAAGTTTTCACTTCAATAATAATCTAAGTAAACCGATAGTTTATTAGCCTGTCTCACCACTCTCTGTAAAGAACCCGATGTCTTAAGTGTCAGTAATCTATGATTCCCTCTCTATTTCTTACTACGAAACAGAGAGAGACGTCATCATAGACAGACATCATAGATAACCGACTCTTAAGTTCGTGTTTGTTTGGCCTAATTTTACTGGGAAACTGACAACGGATCGATGTATGTTTTTTATTCGCGGGTAGGGTTATGTTCGGAAATTTAAAAAGTCTACAAAAACAACACACACTAGGTACAAAAAACATGATATTCAGAATGTCTTACATTAGGTACTGTAGGCTTATTGTCTAACTCGCTCGCGATCGCCATTGTGTTCATTTTGACAGTTCTTGTATGAATGTGACAGCTAGCTGATTCCGATACCAATTGTCAGCCCATACATGAACTGTCAAAATGAAGACGATGGCGATTGCGAGCGAGTTAGACAATAAGCCTACTGATCTATTAAATGTTCTATATAACAATATGTATATGATTATACATGTAAATAAAATAAATAAATATCATGGGACAAATTACACCAAATGACCCAGTCCCAAACTAAGCAAAGCTTGTACTATGGGTACCAGGCAACGGATAAACATACTTATATAATGTAAATAAATACATACTTAAATACATACAGACTCGGGCACAAACATTCGTATTCATCATACAAATGTCTGCCCCTACCGGGATTCGAACCCGGGACCTCTAGTTTCATAGTCAGGGTCACTAACCACTAGGCTATCCGGTCGTCATATATGTATATGTGTGTTCCTTTTTTTGTCGGCAGGTTCGAACCGTTCGTCGGCGGAGCGGCAGACGCGCCGGCTCGGCGGCACGCCCATCACCTCGCCCGCCTTCGCCCGGGTAATGCCTTATGTCTGTCTGTGTGTATGCCAGCCCGACGGGCACTAGTGCGTTACATTCACAACTGACTATGTTACAGCAAGTGGTGAGTCCAGCTGTGCCGAGCCCGCGACCGCCCTCCCGACCGGGTATGTTCTTTATTTATATGCTTTTCAAATACAGCTAATACTAATATGTACAAACAATTTATTTGTCAAACATAGGTTAAATAGACGGTCCAATAATTGTATTATTGTATAATATTTGTAGATTTGTATTACTAGGCTGCGCCCAAGGGCATACAAATTGCCTTGGAGGCAGGTACATTCACGTCATGCACTAAACCGATAAACCGTCTAAAAACATATTAAATAATATACACCCAATAATAACACGCATATACTCCTCGATTGAATAGTAGGCCTTATCCGCCAAAAAGTCAAAAAGTTGTTTTTAAAATCATGACCAACTTGGAGGTATACAACTTTTTTTTGCCGCCATTTTGGTTTGGTGGCAAATAGGACAGTTGTTGCATGAAAGTGTAGTTATGTCGCTCGATTTAACAGTGACTTTTGTTCTGTGGGGATATCTAAAGGGACGTCCCTAAATCTAAGCTAAAATGCGAATGAACTTTTAGCGATTAAAGTAAAATATTCGATTGACAATCACAGATAACGCAGGAAATATGATGGAAAACGCGATGAAACGGGTTCATCTGTCATGCTGCTAGAGGTGGACATTTGTCTGACATTATTTTCCATATTTAATATAATAAAATTACCGTATTAGGATGGATGAAAGTAGACTAACTAAACAGATCTATATGGGGAGTGTGGGTTGCGTTGGGAGGGGAAGGGCTAGACGGAGGTTCCTGGACCAAATAGGAGACGTTTTGAAAAAGGGCAGGTCAGTACCCGAAATCGGCGAGCATGTATGTAGAGATTGATGAATGTGGATGAACGGAAAGAGGTATGTCAGAATCGTAGCAAGTGGAACAAAGTAGTCTCTGCCTACCTCTATGGGCAAGAGGCGTGACTGTATGTATGTATAAAATTGCAAAATCTAAAGTGATGCCTGTTATTTGGCCACCTTGTATAAAGGGAGGGTTAGGGGGTACTCCCTCCCTTTCCAAGAACGAGATTTGGGGCCTCTTTCAATACTTATGTTAAGTTCTTGATCTTTAAGTGCCATATCTGTGATACCGTCTCTTTTTGTATTAAAGGAAGAAGACCGCATCACAAGGTGATGAAAAATATTAAATAGTTGAGTTGAGAAGGTGAAGTAAGGTTATGTTAGGCAGTTGAATAATTATTATTGTGCTGCATAATATATTTATCGGCTTACGCGTTTACTGTGATAAAATTTATCTTTTTGTTTTGTCATATCATACAAATTTGTATTTTGTAGTATTTCGAATTATTCAGTAACTAGCTTCTGCCCGCGACTTCACACTTGGTGGGGAGAAATTGTACGGGCCACGGGCCCTACACCCAACTGTGGGTAATAGAAGAATAATAATAACAGTCTGTGAACTCTAGAACGTCACTCGGGTTTCGGGTAGAATTCAAGTATCCAACTCATAAGAGTGAATGAGATAGCAAGACAAACTCTTTAAAGTTTTACGATCTAAACATACATAGGCATAGACAGCGGAAAGCGACTATGTTTTATACTATGTAGTGATATTATTCTCGGAGCCAACTTGGAACCCGGCCAGCCCCTATAACCCGTGTATTGTGTGATTGCAGCGTGGGGTGGTTACGAGTCGGACTCGCAGGACGTGATACTAGTGGACGACGACCCGCCCCCGCCTCCGCTCCCGCTTCCGCTCGGCTCCAGCCTGGCGCCCGCGCCCGCCGTGCCCTCCCCGCTCACTCACACCGCCACCACCAGTGAGTAACAAGAGCCCTTTCGTGAGCAATACCAGCCCGGCTAGCACGACAGCGCACAAGAGTCGCGTCGCGCACGAGATAGATTACCCGTCTCTTTCTAGAACGAACAGTAAGAAAAAGACAGGCAATCTATCTCGCGCCCGACGCGAGTCTTGTGCGCTGTCGTGCTAGACGTGCAGGAGCCGGAACCGTTATTGATATATCTGTTAATATAGTTCCAATATCGTTATTTTATTTCGTTCGATAATTAATTATTATTATTTTTTTTGCCTTATTTCAGCACCAAAAAGGCCGTTGTCCCCGGATGCGCCGCACGATGAAAAGAAAGCAAAACGAGACAAAAAACCTAAGAAACGAAGGTGCGTTCTCTATTGTTACTTGAAAGAAAGAACGTCGTGTGTTGGTGATGAGATGCAATTGTCAATATTTCAATTTTTTAAGAGCTACTTTTTATTGTCTGGCTGGAAAGAGCGCACAAATTTAAGACACCCATGTTTTTTTATATTCGTGAAAATCTTGTATTTTCGTGGAAAAATCCATTTAAATCGTTGCTCAAGCGGAAAGGACGTAAGTAACAAACATCAAGTATTAGCGAAATGACGTCACTGCTTTGTTTCGTACACTTAAAAAAACGTTGAAATAATTACATTAATTCACCGCCAAAACCTGTGCTTAAATACTTTGACAGTGAATGCAGTTGTCACTGTCGATGAACGTCAAAACGAGCTGACAAACTCAAACAGAATACTTCACAAAAATATGATTTTAAATGAAAACTTGCAAAAATATTATCATTATTGCCCGGCAAACAGTTATCTAGTGTTCCCGATGGCAACAAAGACGAGTGGTGTGCGAATGAATTAACCGTCAGCTGTCAGTAGTGTTTGTGTTGTGAAAGTTGTAAATGTCAAAGGGAAACCCGGAAGACAAGGTTTTTTATAATGGCAGTATTGGACCGGCCGCTGGACGTCATTTCCTGTTTTACATATTTTGCTCATTTTTCCAAAAAATACTGTACGAAAAAATCCAAATTTTTTTTATTGTGTTCTACAAGTGTTTCTCTCGAAACGGTTTTTGATTTATGAATATGAAGAAATTTGAAATATTGTCAATTCATCCTACTAATATTATAAATGCGAAAGTTTGTGAGTGAGCGACCGAGTGTGTATGTTTGTTTCTTCTTCACGGTGAAACGACAGGACGAATTCAGATCAAATTTGGAATGATAGCTGGTACCATAGATAACATAGGCTATTTTTTAATCTTTTTCGAATATTTGTTTCTGAGTTATGGCCTTTTCTATTTATCTAAGTGTGTATTTCTCTATATGTATAATTATGTAAATCGTTGTCTAGTATCCATAACACAAGTCTTAGCGCTTACTTTGCGACTAGATCAATTTGTGTGAATTGTTCCCTAATATTTATTTATTTATCCCGGAAAATTACATAGTTCCCACGGGAAAGCGATAACATGTCAATCGCTAATTGTACGTGGACGAGCAGAAGCGCGAAAGAAGCTAGTTTTTTGAAGTGAAAACTTCTTAAGTGGCGTTGGGCACTTTTTGGGATGGGTAAAAAATGTTAAACTCGCGTCAGCCGTAAGACGGAGGGAGAGTTTAATTACCCTGGACATCAGGATCCTCTAAGAGCTTATTTTGAAATACGAATGAAGCTAGTCGCGTTCGATTTCTGAAGTGTACGGTGATTTTGTCGCTTTAACGTATGTGCGTCTGGCCTAGTGGTATAAGGTGTGGAATAACAGTGTGTTCTCGAATCTCGTGTAGTTTTCGTGTGCGTGTGTGTAGTTTTCACTTATGCCGGCACACCCGGGGTGCTATGCTACCCGGTGTTTTTTTTTGTACATAAAGTGTTTTGGAATGTTCTAGACGTATTATTCGTTTGCAGGGGTCACAGTCGCGCGGGCACCGGCGCGGAGACGCCGCCGGCCCTGGCGCCGGCGCCGGCGCTCGGCGCGGCGTGGGCGGCGCGCAACGGCTCGCACGCCGAGCGCAAGAAGAACGGCGTGCGCAGCGCCATAGACCCCTACGCCGCGCTCGTGCACCGGATGCCGCCCGCCGGCGCCAAGAAGGTACGCCGCTGCCGGTGACACATACACATCACGGCTATATCCCTTCCCCCCTCCCCTTCTATTCCCTACGAGGTAACAAGACCTAAAGAGAACAAATAGATAAATAAAAAAAATAAAAAAAAAATAAAGGCCACGTTGGGATGATTATCAGTCAGCCCCGGATCTAAGGGGGGGGGGCAAACCGGGGCATTTGCCTCGGATGACAGTTTCATGGGGGCATTTCAAGGGGCGCCACCATTAAGGTTTTGCCGGTTAACTAAACTAAACATTGTTGAAAAGAATGCGCCGCATGAAACTTGCCAGAAAATCATTTTTTTTTAGGATAAAATAAATTTACAACAATACTTAAATTCTACTTAACTTATAATACATAAGGTCCCTAAGTTAATTAGTCTATAGTAGAGATGGCATATCGTAAGTCACGACTGGTTGTGTTGTGCCCGCAGGTGAAAACGACCAAGGAGCTGCTGGCGCAGATCCAGTCGCGCGGCTCGCGGCGCGCCGCCTCGCCCCCCGCGCCCGCGGACCCCAGCGACCCGGACGTCATGCTCATAGAGCCCGACGAACGTACGTACATGTTATAGCGAACGAGGACTGACCGATTTGCGAACGACTCGGATGCGATGTTAGCGCGTAATGATATCGCCGCGAGTGCCTAATGATCTCGTCACGCGCGAGCGCGTAACGATTTCGAGTGCGTAACATTTTCGCTGTGAGTGCGTAATGATTTTGTCGCGATCATGTGTCGAACTCGATTCGCAATTAATTCACAGCGCGCACGGTGAAATCGTGCACTCGCGGCTAATTCGCTTTCAACTCATCCGCAGATCGCCAGAGAACTTCTTATCGCGAACAGTATCGAACTCGGTTCGCAATTAATTCATAGCGCGCGCGCGGTGAAATCTTGCGATCGCGGCTAATTCGCTTTCAATTCGTCCGTAGATCGCCAGAGACACGCATTACAACCATTTCATTGTGTCATTCCAGCGAGTCCGGTGCGGGCGGAGTCCCCGCTCCGCAACGGCGGCTCCCCGCCCCCCGCGCCCGCGCGCGCGCCCTCCCCGCCGCCGGCGCCGCTGGAGGACGAGCGAGAGGTCCGCGAGTGCACGTGCGGGGAGGAGCGGGACGCCGCGTGCCCAGCGGCGCGGCGCGCGCGCGTGCTGCCGGCGCACGTGCACGCGCTGCACCACCTGTACCTGCCCGGGGTCAACGGCACGCGCGCGCCGCTGCGCCCGCACAGGTTCGCCGTGCGCCCGCTCGCCAACCCCGAGCGCCCCGAGCTGTTCGCCAGCATAGTGCCCTTATACAATTACTCCGACTACGCGGACGACTACTGCGTCAAGAACATGGCGGAGGTGCCGCTGTGCACGCACCTGCCGTGGACGGAGTTCGCGCCCGCGCCGCCCGAGCTGCCCGCGCCGCCCGAGCCGCCGCCGCCGCGGCCCTACCCGCGCGACGACGAGCCCGCGCCGGAGCCCGAGCCCGCCGGCCCCGAGGAGCCCGTCCGGGTCAGACCGGAGAAGCTCGAGCCGGTCGTCGAGACCGAGATGGTGTCCGCGCCGCCGCTCGAGCCGAGCGAGCGCCTCAAGGCCCCCATCATCGCGACCGAGGACGAGACGCTGTTCCGCGTGAAAAAGTGCGAGAGCGTCGAGCCGGAGGTCGCGGACGAGTTCGAGAGCGTCCAGCAGGAGCACAGGACCGTCGAGAGGACGAAAGACGAGCTCGACGGGCGGGCGCTGTACGAGCTGTGCGAGAGCGCGAACGGGGCGATCCCGTTCCGGTACGAGCAGACGTTCGCCGCGGCCGCCGTGACGCTGCCGGAGCGCGAGGACGAGGTCCCGCCGGCGCTGCTGGCGGGGCTGGCGCGCGCGGCGGCTAGCACAGAGCGCGACGCGCGCGGCCGCCCGACCCGCCCGCTGGGCTTCGCGGAGTGGCACGAGTGCGCGCAGCTGGGCGAGCTGCTGGCGCTGCCCTACGTCGTCATCGACTGACCCGCGGGTGCTGCGCCGGCCCGCCGCGCCGTTCCAAGTGTCCTTACGCTAGTTTTAAGGGTAACCGATGTACATAGTGTTGGTTGTGTGCGAGTGCTCGAATATGTGCGTACGATTCGATCCAGCCGGTGTAGTTAGGACGGAATTGAGGGCCGCGTCGCGTCGACGCGCCCGCGGGACGCTTCCACGGTTTTGTGTTTGAGAAGAGTTTTATTTGATGTGTCAGACGGTCCCGTCCGCTGATGTGTTTAGTCATGTATTTATTTTATATCGTTTTAGGTGGATATATTTTTACTGGGTGGATCACTATGTGAAACACGGGCGGGGGCCGGCCGCGGGACGCTAGCGCTAGGGGGCCAATTAGTGTAACTTTTTGCCGGTCCAGGATCGGCTCATATCATTTTCTTTTAAAAGGAAACCTTTTGATTCTGTTCGATGCGACACAGTGATAGTTTTGGCCATTATGATGCGACCCACGGTGTAGCGCCGCGCTCTTCTCTCTTGTGAGGCGAGACGGAGACGGCGCGCGGCCCCTCGCCGATGCCAATGCACTGAATTCCAAACAACTTACTTCCTATAGGTATTAAACTCAATTCAGCAGTGTTTAAAGGCGGGCTGCAAATTATTAATACAGTACCCGGCCATAAAGATCACATTTCGGTCTTTGGAAAGACACAATTGTCGTCACCTATACTTTATTTAATTTAGAATGAGAAACCACAATAACATTATATTGCGTCTAGTCAACTATTTCTTACCAAGCAAATAGTTCAGTGCTATAGTATGGCAGCCGCAAAATAAAATTGTTTTAATGCCACTTTATTTGCGTGGCGTCAATTGTTACTTTAGTACAAATCGTAAAGAGATTACAGTTCACGAGCCGCGATATAACATTATTGTGGTTTCTCATCCTAAATTAAATGAAGTATAAGTTAGAGCGACACAACGCTCTACGAAGCTGAAATTAGCCGAGACCATATGTGCAATCTTTAAGGCCCAGGTACTGTATGGTCAACCAAATGGAACCCTGGGCCACTGTATAACCTTATCGCAATAAGTGATCGGCTTGTTATTTGTGTCAGCAGTGTCAAACTACTCTGACGTTGATTGTGAAAAGGTTGTATAGTGGCCTCGGGTTCCATTTGGATGACTAAATCAATGAATTTAGTGACCAAGTGAATAAATAGGGATCGCATTATTAAAGACTACAGTATAAAATGTGGGCAAGAATGATATGGTGTGACTTAGCACTGAACAATAATTATCAAGCAGCATTTTTTTCTAATGATCAGTGTTTATGAAACTACATAGTAAAAATACAATCATAGTATAATGTTAAGACATCTATGAGTTTTAGCTTCATATATTTTACCGTGCCAAAATTACTTTGTCCAGCGTTTTTCGACAGTGTTTACTAGGCTATTCTGTTAAAAATACATATATTTTTAAATTGGACTATCCACTTTATAATTGACTTCAGATTGAGGGAGTTTGGAGGTGTCTCAACTTTGATAATTTTGCCTTTTTGACGGAAAACTGCCTCCCATATAAAAGCTTCTTTTGGTGCTTGGGCTAGAAAGTGTTCCCAACTACCCCAAGTAGAAAACAGTTATATCATGAAATTTTATGGAAAGATATATCGTAATGAGTGTAAAACACCTTGTGAAAATATAAATAAATAATTTTGGAAACGAGTGAATATTATCAAAAAATGGTGGACAAAGTAATTTAGGCACAATAAAATATATGAAGCTGAAATTCACAGATGTCTTAACATTATATTATGATTGTATTTTTATTATGTAGTTTCATAACCACTGATCATTTGAAAATAGTGCTGCTTGAAAAGTATTGTTCAGTACAAAGTTACACCATATCATGCCCACATTTTATGGTGTTCAGTCTTTAATAACACCTTACTCAGCTTTAATAGTACTTTGCGTGCCCCCTTAGAATAGACTCCACCCAAAAGCGCAAGTGGCGAAAACGTATTTATTAGTCTTAATAGTGTGTCTAAAGAGTCAAGAGAGTATGCTTTTAAATATAATGTTGTTCCAGCCACTCGCTAGCTCTTGCGGTGGAGAATACTGCATATAAAACTATATGATCCACCAGATATATGTATAGGCAACAAATTCCTAAATAAGACAAAAAAAAAATCTCCAGACTGTTTCGTGTTGAGTTATCTTGTTACCGAATGTGATTTATAAAGAGAAAAATTAGGTAATTAATAATAATAGGAGTTCCAATTGTATATTATACATATATATTGCTATATCAACCATTAAATATCAAACAGAGTTATCGGTATATGAACGTGATGTTTTTCCGACTTTATATATCAAAACGCGCAAATGTTCAAAGGCAATTTATGATACTTTTATATGATTGAACTTTGTGATTTTTGATAATTGATATAGTTGATTAATTAAAAAAACTGTACGATTTGTAATTTATGGATGCCTCGAGTATTGTGGTATTACTGACGCGTTATTTATTAAATGTTATATATGATTATAATACAGGATACATTTCATACGACGAACGAGCTTGTTTTTCGTCGAAATCGTGGAGCCTCTATATTTTGATTTTAGAGGTGTTTAATTAGTGAAATTTCGTGTAACTGAGCTAGAACTTTCAGATATCTGGACTAATCTGTGCATTTTTTAAAACTTAAAAAAACTTACAAAAGAAAGATTTAGGTAGTCATGAAACTGAACTTTAAAACGGGATAAACATAGAATATGAAAAAAAATACTTTTTCATTAGACGATTTCGCTGAATTTCGTAGGACAACACGAAATTTTAAATTATAATTAAAATAAAAAATTTGGAAGAAGTTTAGAGATCTAACTCATTATGCTAAATTCTGTACTTCTCATGATTTGCGCACTGACTAAAAAATGCCATGTATTTCCAACTATACTATAGTCCATGAACTCTTACAATACCATTCGAGTTTGTCTTGCTCTCTCACTCTTACGGCTTTGATACTTGAATCCGAGTGAGTGAGACACCAAGACAAACCCGAATGCTATTCTAAAAGCTTACGGTCTGCAGCTTTTTTAATACACCACGTTAATTCATATTTAATTTAAGTAATTGACAATAGTAGATTCTAGATATTAGCATTATAATATAAACGCGTCAGTAATGCTGCCTGACTATGAATTGTTAAGCCCCCTGCGTGTGATAGTGTTAGCGCGGGGGCCACGCTCTGTTCAGTGAATCTGCTATAAGAGCCCTGCCTTTGGGACGCCATGGCGACGACGCCAGCTACGTATCCTTTACATAAACGTCTCCAAGCGTGTGACATACAGTTTGTCTATAAAGTCGTGACATTAAAAAGTGGCAATACTGTAGTGTCGTCCCTTTCTAATCTATATGTATAAGAAAACGGGACGACACTACAGTATTGCTACTTTTAATGTCACGACTTAGACAAACTGTACATACGTTCGTACATAAATCATGTCTATCCGTTGCGGGGTCGACAGCCTAAGGCAGGGATGGCGAACCAATGGCACGCGTGCTAGTGGCACGCTTCAAAATAATTCGCCAATATTAAAAAAGCCGTGGTAGCCTAGTGGTTTGACCTGTGGCCTCTTAAGCAGAGGTTCGTGGGTTCGAATCCCGTGCTCGCACCTCTGAGTTTTTCGGAATTTATGTGCGAAATTACATTTGAAATTTACCATGAGCTTTTCGGTGAAGGAAAACATCGTGAGGAAACCTGCACACAACTGCGAAGCAATTCAATGGTGCGTGTGAAGTTCCCAATCCGCACTGGGCCCGCGTGGGAACTATAGCCCAAGCCCTCTCATTCTGAGAGGAGGCCTGTGCCCAGCAGTGGGACGTATGTAGGCTGGAGATGGAAAAAAGGGTGCTAGGTTTATTTTTGACCATTAAATCACCAACTTAAGATTCTTTTATTAGGAAATAGGACGGAAAACGGGCAATGTGGTCATATGATGGTAAAATAACAACACACTTTCAAGACGACAAGGTCTTAGATGATACGTCAGAGCCAAATAATACTTTCTTTGTGAAAAAATGGCACGTCCACCAAAAAAGGTTCGCCACCCCTGGCCTAAGGTAACTAGATCTGGGCCGCAGGATCTGATTGTAGCCGCATTGGTGGATAAGGGAATCGAAATAGTGATGGGTTGCTAGTCGCATTGCCTATGGCATGATTGCTACGATTTTCGCCCATCCCTCGGGGCTTTTACAGTTGCCGGCAAACATCTTGAGCCTGACCTTGAATGCGCAGAAGTGAATTTAGCGTCTCTTTGGTATAAAAGTACATGCGCGAACTTGCCCCTTCCACGTCGTTCTTCCACAAGAAGTTTTCCATTATGCGAAAAATCTAAGGCGATGCTAGCAACCCATCACTTGATTCCCCTCTCCACTTCTACCTATGCGCCCACAAAATGCTAAGCGTGGCCTTTGGATCTTGTTACCCTTAGCTCTGTCTACCCTGTAAGGGATAAAGAGTGATATATGTATGTATGTATGTATGTATATCCTCCATTTCTCAGACCAGCATTGAAGCAAGTGACAGCTTCTATAGATTAGATTAGATAGATTTCTATATGAATTGTTTGACTACGGTAGCTCGCGACGTTGCTTTAGCGTCCAGGTTAGGCAGGGCTCTGAAACCTATCTATGTATTTTATGTATTAATATCTATAACTCGTGAGTTAGCAAAATGTATTTGTATGGGGATTGCAGGGTTTATTTTCTAATGCTATCGAAATCGCAATCTGATTCACTATTGCCTTCTGTCAAATGGTAAAAGATAGAGAGATTTAAAACAAAAGTGTCTTCGTATTAACCCTACCCTGAAATTTCATTTCATTTCATTTCATTTTTGGTAGAGCCTGCAAGCTTATTACGTAACTCGCTCGCGATCACCATCCTGTTCATTTTGACAGTTCTTGTATGAATGTGACAGCTAGCTGATTCCGATGCCAATTGTCAGCCCATACATGAACTGTCAAAATGAAGACGATGGTGATCGCGAGCGAGTTACGTAATAAGCTTGCTGTTCCCTCTGTTAAGTTCCAGTTAACTGTCAGTTATCTCTGATTCCGTCTCTATTTATTACTACGAAACAGACAGAGACGTCATAGATAACTGACATGTAAGATAACTGGAACTTAACAGGGAGTTGTGAAACAGGCCCTTATTGTAAAGAAACAGATTTTTGATGTATCAGTTTGTCTAGATTCATTCAGATTGTAGCTTTTGATACATAATGTAGAACAAAGTACAAATAGATATTACGAAGTTCTTCAAATGTGAATTATTCGGTTGTATTTGTTACGAAATGCCAAGTGGTCTATAGGTTGACCGCTTAAATGAGTCCTTGCCCTCTTGGTGCAGGGGCGCGGGGTAGGACGACAAAGGGGACCGAGAGCGGTGCGGGCAGGCGAACTACCCGCCCGCACCTATCTCGGTCCCCTTTGTCGTCCTACCCCACGCCCCGCAGCCGTCCGAGCGAGTACTCATTTAAGCAGTCGGTATATAGTATCTCGTTTGTACTAAAATTATATGTTACTCATATTTATTTATTGATTTATTTATATTGCACATAATTTAACACTTGCACAATCAAATGACGCGAATTGATGAAATGCGTCGCCATTTTGTATTTTTAATTAAAATTTAATGTATACTTTAAAAGTGTCGCGTATAGAAAAAATTTAGTACCAACGAGATTTTGTTTGTGGAACATGTGATCGCTATCATTTTCTAAAAGTTAATTCTATCAACAATATTTGCTGTCAGAATAATAACTTAAAAATATGCCGTAAAAACGCTGAATAATAACAACCTTCGTTCGATTATGACCGGGCACAGTGTACAGACACCTTCTAGGCAAACGCGTACCATCTTAGGCCTCATCTTCGCCTTCCATCAAGCGAGATTAAAGTCAATTTTTTATGCAAAAAAAACTCTAGGTTCAACTTAAGGCATAGCAATAAAGAAGTCTGCCGTACTCTTCTAAGGTTGAACACGACGGTATTGATTATCGCATAGTGTGTGTTCACTGTTAAAATATTTTAGAGCAGCCCTTGAATGATAGCTCTAATATTTATCAATATCGTTTGTCTATTAAAAAGTGCGATACAGACTTCAGGTTATATCTGAGAGCTTTATTCAAGACTAGCTTCTGCCCGCGACTTCTTCTGCGTAGAATTATATATATAAACCTTCCTCTTGAATCACTTGAATCACTCTTATCTATTAACAGCCATATTCATAAAAAGTTAGAGGCTCGCTATAAGCTCGCTATAGGACCGAAGCAAAAAAACATGATTCATAAACGTCAATTAGCGCTAATCAGTCCTTCAAGGGTCTGTTAAGTCTTCCGAAAGTTAGCGGACCGTAGACCGTACTTTATCTCTCTGCTAACTCACAAAATGGCCGCCACACATATGAACAGCTGATTTTGGCAAGAGCAAAACCATACGCAAGACAGTTTTTTTTGTTTTAAGTTTGTATCCCCTCGAGAAAGGTAAAGGAAACTAGATCCAGACTGCCTCGTCTGTCGTGTTAATTCGCTGGTTTCCCGCTAATTCGCTGCCACTGCTGTAATTATTTTTTTTTAATTCACTAAAAAGCCATTTATGGTCTATGATTTGTCAAGGTTACAACATAACGCGTCTAATCCATTCATCAACAGCTCATTAGTTAACAGACTGCTTGCTAGCAAGCGTTTATGAATCATACTTTTTAACAACTGTCAAATAAGCTTAATCAGTCTGTTAACTAATGAACTGATCAAACCTCAATTAAGGTTTTTTTATGAATAAGGCTGTAAAAAACCGCATCAAAATCCGTTGCGTAATTTTTTTAAAGATCTAAGCATACATAGGGACAGACAGACAGCGGAAAGCGACGTTTTATACTTTGTAGTGATGATGCGTTTTCGACGAGTCATATTCAACGATATCCTTTTCTGGTGGCGTACATTTTGCTAACTTATCGTGAATTATACAAAACTCCTGAGACTCATAATTATGGTAGAATACACGGGTCACTCGTGTATTAGTCCAACATGTTTCGGACCTATATATGGTCCTTTGTCAAGGTGTCTCCGGAGAAGTCTAGTTCTTGTTTGGCTATCCGTGCAAGCACTGGCAAGGACTACATACTACATATGCCTTAGTGGTCTGTGTATTTTGTTTCTAATTAATTGTAACTTAACTATACAGACTCCGACATTTGCTCAATTTTAAACATGTAGAAAAACGTGCAGTATTGTATGTGGTGTGAGCTGTATAGTTATTTGAATTATTCTCAAGTTCTATTAAATACTGTTTCTAATGTATCGACGTCGTAAATAGTGAAAGTGGAAGAAATTGTTAATTTTATTGTCTCCACAGTTTTAATTACGCTGTCGTTGTTTTAGCAAATTGTCAATTATGTTTGTTTATCTTCATTATGTTTTTGTTTAATGCTCTCGGTTTTTTTAATGTTGTACTGTATTATGTTTGTGTTTTATGTTCGTAACCCGATTAATTATTATTATAACGAAAATTACTTTGTCTAAAGCACAATTAACTATTATTATTTCATTATTGTATAATCAAATTCGTTTATTATCGTCGGCCACTGTAATCTTCTCTAAATTGTTTCGCCCATTGTCAGTTAACGACTAGTGATATAAGTAATTGACAATATTAACATTTTTTCAGTGCCTGTTTTTATTGCCTGGCTCAAAAGAGCCCTCAATAAATACTCGCTGGTTTTTTTTCTAAATATTGTTTCATAAGTACCTTCTGATAATAACAATGACAACAAAAAGAAGTTGCCAAATCGGTCCAGCCGTTCCCGCGAGCTGTGACCTTCATTTTGGAGTAAAGAGGCTCAGTCATTGTCAATTAGTCCTCATATTTCGCAAATAACGTGTTAGAATATAAACGTACATGTGTGTTTTGCTGCTCATTAAGAAGCGTTAACTGGTACTGGGCTAACATAAAACTAACATAAAAAAATTGTTTACAGCCTTAACTGTATTTCCTAAGCTCTCTTGTATTAAGTTTCACTGTTTCGTTGTTTATATATAAGCAGATTCACTGTACGGAGTGTGAGAGTGGGCCTTAGCGACCGCGCGGGCGGCGCCGGGCGCGGAGCTTGTAGTTTACCCGCAGACTGCCTTGTTGGACACGATCCAAAGTTTTGGTAATACAAAAGCAAAATATATGTGTTTTTATTACGACGCATTGTTTTATTTGTTTGATGTAGATTGGAGATCGTAAATGGGATGTGGAAATGTAGGTTTATAGGTTGAGGCCAGTAAGATAAAAAATAGTTTCTGCAAAATATTTTGACTCTACGTTTTTTTTGCTGGCCTTTCTTTTTGTTATTAGTGCTCGGCAAAAGTGGTGGGGGTTTGCGCAAGTATATACTGTCCTTCAGGGACGCGAGACGCGAAGGGGCGCGGGAGCGGAAAGCGACTGAACGAACCAATAGAATGCATTCGCGTCACGTGGCGCGCTACCTCCCCGCGTCGCGCCTCAGTCCCCCCGCCAAAGAGACCCAAAGAATGAATTCTACGCATTCAAGGTCACCGCTCCTAAATATGTATTGTAATATGACATGTATACCAAATTTCAAGTCTAAAAGTGGATCTAATGCATTTAGGGTTAAGTAAGTCTTCTGTTTTACCCGATAGGAATAAGGTGACGAAATGAAATAAAGATTCGTTAATAAAATTTATTAATTATTACAATTCATTTACATAATTTGTAATTGACGCGTCTTACAGTTAAAATATCAGTAATGGCACATGTTAGTTTAATGCTGAGTTTACATAATTATTCAATTAGATCGCTTTTGAGATTCGCTGTTAAGTATTACTTGCAAGTTAGAATTTACGTATACAAGATTTGAAGTAACCTGCAAGCTCTCAGATACTGTCTCTTTGAGAAGTATGGAGACTTAGACTAGTAAATATTTTTACATTTTAATATATCTTTAAATAACTTTAGCACTGTAAAACTTTACCAAAAAAAATTCATTACATTCTTGTAATAACCGTTAATTTTCATAAAATACACCGGCAAGTCAATTATTTCATACAACTAGATGTCAATCACATACAACATCCATACAATATACACTTAGTTTACCTTTTGAAGTAGAGAAACTGTAATCCAATCTACAAATGGCATCCAAGACAACGATATGAAGAAACATTTAGGATGTTACCTACCATTGAAATGGCACTCAACATCCGAGATGTCTTAACATCTTAAATGCCAAATAACATCCAAAAGCCAAACAGCTTCCTCTGTGGTCCGATTCTCGAAGCTACAAGCACCAATTTTACAAGTCTAAACTGGCAACATTGGCCCAATCAACCAATCAGTGATAGGGATTTGACCAATGTTGCTACTTTAAACTTGTAAACGGGCCGCAGATGTCGGAAATGCTAAATGCCATCCACGATGTGACGTCCAAGAATGTCACATGACATCTAAGGTATCAAACGGCACCTCGAAATGTCATATGACGTCAAGACACTAAATAGCCGTCCAGATGCCAGATGTCAGATTCATCTGCCAATATCATCTGCGATGTCAGATGGCGTCTTACATGATAACGCAAGGCATGGCGCAGCACAACGGCAAGCAGATGGGTACGGCTGTCTTCTTCTCCGTGTGCTTTTCCTTGCTTCGGGAACCCGACTCGTATTCGTACATGCCTCTGCCGGATGCGTACGCGCCGCCTCCTTGCATTGCCGCCTGAATGAACAATAGTTTACTGGTTTAGTAATTATGTAACTTCGAATAAATATGTAGGTGTTTAGAATTAGACCTCATTTAGTTAAATGGGATACCTACTAATTTATTTGTAGGTACTACTAAAAATGTTGCTAGCATGGCTTTTTTAATAGTAACTATGTTCGTACGGAAGAAATTATATATAAGTAAATGCTTTATTGTACTAAAATAAAGAAACAAACACCATAAAATTGACAAAACATAAATGTACCAAGGCGAACTTATCCCGTTGCATCTCAATACCCGATAGGTGGCGGTGGACGAGTTTGAGGTAACTACTAACAGATGGCGCCTCTAGCAGCAAATTCAAAAATTCTTCAAGTTAGGTATTGTGTAACATGTTCGACATAAAATGAAATTTGCAACTATTTTCATAATAAATCATATACAATATTTAATAGGTATCATCCGCTTTCTACTTTGCTGTCGTAGTCAATTGCTTTTTATTTTTGGGGGGGAGTAAAGTAACAGGATAGTATAGTATTTAATTTCACTGATATTCTAGTTTTTTTTTAATTTGAACCTTAATACTATGACGATACCGTTTGTTTTTCAATATGAATGTTGTAGTGGCACATGCTGACTCGGTATATAGCTTGCGGCTTGGCGGTAATAGCGACAATGGCCTTTGTTTGGAAGATTATGACTCGAAGCGAAAAATTCACCTGGGAAGATTCATACTATAACTTACACTGCTCCCTCCAGCCTGATACGCCACCGGGGTGTCCTTCTTCGCGAACGGCGTGTGTCCGGGCGGGTAGTATACGGCTGGTCCGGCGACGTTCTTGCTGCCGACGGCCGGCGCGCGCGCCGTGGCGACCGGGCCAGGCGCCGGCGCAGCCGAGGTACTCTCGTGCGTCACGTCCACTTTACGGCGGACCACGCCGTCGGGCTGCGTTGGGAACCTCTGCGGAGGTATTGTTTGTTTAGACTAGGTTACTGAAATTTTATTTTATCTAAAACTACTTAACCATCAAGATTAAAACATTTTACAAGTTTCATCTTTTTAACGGGGTGATAGGGCTAGGTAATTAAATCCAAGTCCTCGATGATACCTGTGATGACAGGTACAGTGAGGGAAATTTATTCATGAACTACCGTAGAACCCTGTCGCAATTGACAGGTCGCCGTCACTCAAACTCGAGTCATATGTCACCTTATTGCGATAGGGTTCAACAGTGAAACGTGAATGCATTTCTCTTTACATGTTACAAATATACTTTGAGGGATTTTAGCGTACCGTGGCGAGAATGTGGTACCAAATTCGAATGTTCACGGGTGGACGTGTCAAGGTCCAATTAGTAATTAAAAATTGGTTACATTTACGCATCGATATTCTATTCAGATATTCCTATATCGTCATGTCGTCAAATAAACTTTTTTTTCTTTCTTTCTTTCATGTGCCCACACTATAGTTCAGTTCGACATAAGTCGTAACAGTTCATGTATTCTACACTAGGCGGCGCTAAGGTCGCAGCTGCGGCCATCGCTAGTATAATGTAACTGACCGCCTCAGGGAAGTCGGCCAGCAGGTCGTCCAGCCGCTTGGGGGGCTGCTGGTCGCGCGGCGCGGGCGTGTGCGGGCGCGGGAAGGGCGCGGGGGAGGGGCCGCGCTCCGTCGTGTTGTGCGACGAGTACGTTGTCTCGCTGTACTTGTATGTTGTTGGACCCTGGGGAGTTTACAGTGTTATACCTTAATTGAGTTAAAGTTAAAGCCAAAGTACGACATTTAATTAAAGCCAATTTGAACTTGTTAGTGCTACATTAAAAACTTTTTTTATATAGCCATTTCGAATTCAATACAATACAATACAAATACTCTTTATTGAACACCACAAATCAGTACAAAACAATAAAGAAACAAAGAACAAAGTATACAATAGGCGATCTTATCGCTTAATAGCGATCTCTACCAGACAACCTTTAAGACAAAGAAATAATTTGGAGACAGTTTAAGTAGGTGGCGGAAACAAATAGACAATTGGAATTCGTTACATGTCTTAATTTTTTGTTTTTATTTTTTATTAAATTGAGTAATTCGGTGTGCCTCTAGGCATAGGCCTCCATTGAATTCCTTCGCAGATGTGTACAAGGTTTCCTCAAGATGTTTTCCTTCACCGATAAGCGCATGGCAAATTTCAAATGTAATTTCGCACATAAATTCCGAAAAACTCAGAGGTGCGAGCGCAGGGTTCGAACCCACCACCCTCTGCTTGAGAGGCCACAGGTCAAACCACTAGGCTACCACGACATTAAAAACTTACTTCTTAATATAAACATACACAAGGTCTCTCTACCTCAAATAAAAATTTCGTGTTGCTTCCTCTATTCGCCACTAGATGTCGCTAGAGGTGTCGCCACTCGCGGTACTCACATAAGGGCCGTGTCCGTTCCGCTCGGGCGAGAGGTGCGTGTTGGTGGGCGCGGGCGGCGGGGACGGCAGCAGCGTCACCTCGTGCGACGCCGGGTTAGGGTACACCATGCGCTCTGTTGTGTGCTCCGACACTGTAATAACCATTTTGTTAAGCTGTAACCATTGACTTACGATAAACAACTAGACTCCCAATCGCAAACAAAAGTGCCTCAAGAAACGTCCGAGCGGCGTTGTCTATGTATTGTGTCAACACATCAACTTACACAGATAACATTAACATATTCGTTCAAATTAACACCTTATTTCGTGGCAGTAATGTTTAATGTCAATTGCATACGATCGTGAGAAGTAATAACACGACGCCACGCGCTGGAAGCCTGCCTGTCTCTTGTTCTCAAGCGTTTGAGATTACGGTGCGAAAGAGACATGTACATTGTTATCGAAGTGCGGTCGAAACACGACTGAACCAAAACTTTGCACAATAGACGCGTCGTGCAGACTTTTGCTTCCGACAGTTTTTGAGCGTGATTGGGAGTCTAGTTGTTTATCGCAAGTCAATGGCTGTAACCCACAGATTACCAGACAGCAAGCTTATTACGTAACTCGCTCGCAATCGCCATCGTGTTCATTTTGACAGCTCTTGTATGAATGTGACAGCTAGCTGATTCCGATGCCAATTGTCAGCCCATACACGAACTGTCAAAATGAAGACGATGGTGATCGCGAACGAGTTACGTAATAAGTTAGCAGGTCTTAGTAATATGGTCTTAAACTTAAATTAAGTAGCTGTGACGACTATTTATTATACCAATGAACTAACCCCCTTATTCATAAACGCTCTATAGGCTTCTGCTAACTTAGTAATCATTTGTCCTTATCTGTGAAAGGTAAATGTCAAAGCGATAAGGACAAACGATTAGGTACTAAGCTAGTCGAGGCCTATGGAGCGTTTATGAATAAGGGGGTATATGTTTACTAAACGCTAGTACGCCTCGGTAAAGTTTATGTTTATTAACATAGTCCTTCACATCTTAAAGTCTGATTCAATATACTGACGAGCAAAAACAATGAGTTACTTTGTGTTGGGCTTCACATGGAAAATGGAAATTGAAATTGACCAGTTATTTTGCCTTATACTCCGAAATTCGATTTTGGAAGTTTGTTTCACGCCCTTCCGCTCACATTAACAGTCACCAATTTGAGAGTAAGAGGGACAGTATAATATAATCCCAACGAAAATGGAAGTTCGGAGTGGCGTGTGTTACCGTCGGTGGCGGAATAGTGGTCGCGGCGCACGCGCGTGTTGCAGTGCGAGCAGTGCGCGCAGCCGCCGGGCGCGGGCGGCAGGGGGGACGGGGACCGCCCCGTTGTAGTCCGGCTCAGCCTGAGGAACACATTATACAATCACAAACTCATCTAATCTATTAATCTAAAGCTCATCGAGGGAAAGAGCGAAATTCTTAGGAATCATCATGTTATAGGTGAATGATGTGGCTAGCAGTGGCGTGGCGTCCATAGAACTCGATTCACACTGGCTTGCCTATTTTAAGGCAGTTGGACAATTTATTGTGCAGAATTAGAGGAAAAGGCTCGTTAAGTTTACTTCGGCTTGCCTTAGACCTTTCCACTTATATGCCTACAATCTACAATCATGCTAAATGTGGCATTTAGGTTTCGTCTATCCCGGATATAGAAATTATTTGTGTATGTTTGTATGTATCTTTAATCTTCATTCGTCCAAACAGTCCAAAGAGATTAAGAAAAGAGATTAGAGTATTTGACGAAACATAAGAATGAAATTATATGTAAAATGTAAATTTTCGTATTGGTAATAAACATATAGTTCTATTTCGCAAATGTTGTTTCCTTAATGCGCTACTAGATGGCGCTGTTAATTGCATACATAGGTATCGCAACATCGTGAACACCGTTAGTTTCCAATCAGTCTAGCTAGTAACAAACATGACCGGCAATTTACAATCTCGCGATATGGTTACGATAATAATAATTCCGATTTCAGACTAGCTTCTGTCCGCGACTTCGTCTGCGTAGAATTATGCATATAAACGTTCCTCTTGAATCACTCTACGAGTATCTATTAAAAAAACCGCATCAAAATTATGTAGTGATAGTGATTAGTATCCATATTAGATTAGTAACAGAATTCTTAGACACTAGTATTAGTAACATAAGCATACATATAGTTGCCGGCAAACATCTTGAGCATGACCTTAAATGCGCAGAAGTGAATTTAGCGTCTCTTTGGTAGAAAAGTACATGCGCGAACTTACCCCTTCCACGTCGTTCTTGCTCAAGATGTTTGCCGGCAACTATATAATATATTATAAGCTATGTACTGACGTGCGAACGTTCTCGTGGTCGCTGATGTATGTGTGGTCAGCGTTCGTGGGGATGGGCACGCTGGCGGGATCCTGGTCGGCGGGCACCTCGTACGTGTACGTCTTCACTGTCGTCGTCACCTTGTTCATGGGCGTACTGGACCGGGTCAGCTGGTAGCATACAATGGATAGTCAAGATTTAACTTCGATATACGACAAAAGGTAGGGCCTTATAGTTACAATTTACTAGCGAAAGTCTCTATCTAACATCAATTGTAACTTGTATAATCATTAACATAACCGAGAGTTAGCAGGGGCTTTACCATGACGTCTTAATGCGATTCAGTTTAGGTTCGCTCGCTGTCAGATTCATACTAAAAGTGACGGCTAAAACTTGAACTGAGTTGGAATTAGGACGTCATGGTAAGGCACCTGTTATTATACAGGGAGAGATGGAGGTCATTTAAATTATTTTTTAAATACAGGTGTACTTCTTTAGGGTGCTACCACACCGCCGCTTAAAAAACGGTGACGTTACGGAATCGCAACCAAATGTATGAAGAAACGGTGAGAAAACGTGACGCATACGACACGTCACTGCGTATACGCGGCGGTTTGGTCGCACCCTTACATGAAAACAGGGTGGGTTTTCCCGTAATTCCCCATAAAAAATACCACACACCACCACTGACGCCAAAAACAAATAACCCTCAACAACGAACTGCTTCGTTGCCTCTTTCTGCTTCTTTGCTGACAAAAAATCCAATGCTTATAAATTTAAGTTTGTGCCCGAGTCATGGATGTTGTATGTATTGAAGTATGTTTATCCGTTGCCTGGTATCCATTACAAGCCTTGTGTTTAGTTTGGGACTGGGTCAATTGGTGTAATTTGTCCCAAGATATTTATTTATTATTTATTTATTTATTTAAATTGTAATATTATCGAGTGGCGGGTAATTTATGAAAGGCAGCTATAGTATGAATCTTCCCAGGTGAATTTTTCGCTTCGAACCCTAATCTTTCAAACAAAGGCCATTGTCTCTATTATCGCAAAACCGAAAGCTACCGAGACGCACGTGCCACTACAACATTCATATTGAAAAGCAAACAGTATCGTAATAGTATTAAGGTTCAAATTAATAATAATATCTAGAATATCAGTGACATTAAATTGGAACCTTAATACTATGACGATACCGTTTGTTTTTGAATATGAATGTTGTAGTGGCACTTGCGTCTCGGTAGCTTGCGGTTTTGCGATATTAGACAATGGCCTTTGGTTGAAAGATCAGTGCTCGAAGTGAAAAATTCAACTGAGAAAATTCATACCATACTTAACTTAGCTCAGCCATTAAAGTATAATTGGGAACAAGATATTGTATATTGTGGCAAGCTTACGGTGCCAGTGGAGCTGGAGGTCTGGTGGTGGCAGTGCGTGCACACCGGCGGCACGGGCAGCGGCGACGCCGGGGACAGCTGGGAAGGCACCACGCGGGACTCTGCGAACACATTACAATGACATCATCGTCATCAAAGTTGCGGCAAACAGGTGCATGCAGGTGGCGAATTGTCGTTCATTATGGTGTGCTAAGGGGGAGGCCTTTGTTCAACAGTGGACGTCTTCAGGCTGATGATGATGATGTTGATGGTCGTAATCATCAGCCGGATGTCTACTGTTGAATATTTTGCCTTCCCCTTAGAACGACATAATGTACGATATGATGCCTGCATCCATAGCTCGTTCTGTGACATTATAATTTAGAGTATAGTTTTTGTTATTGTAAATCTTTTGTTATTGTTACAGTCGAAAATGATAAAAATCTGAGTGAGTTTGTATTGTTACAGAACTACGCCTCGAAAAAGTTATTTAAGTAGCTTGTCGAAAAGATACTTAGGCCGTTTGTCCAGCGCCGCCGTCACCGTCACGTCACCGAGAACGAGATGACGGCGCCGAAGTAGCGGTACATACATTTACTTAAGCCGCGTGTCCACCGCACATGGACACGCGGCTTAAGTAAATGTATGTACCGCTACTTCGGCGCCGTCATCTCGTTCTCGGTGACGTGACGGTGACGGCGGCGGTGGACAAACGGCCTTAGAGTTGTTATTTTATTCTACTAGTACTTCGTGTTTTAAATAGTTGCATTTTTTTCTCAACATAGATTTAGATTACTTATTCATTCAATATAAATTGCATAATAAATTGTACATTGTCAAGTTAGGAGAATTTTGATTGAAATCGTCAAGAGTAAAAAAAATTAAATAATACAAATCAATAATCATATGAATGAATGTAATAATGCTTTCAATAATCAGAGCCGTCTACCGGTTAAATTGCAAAACTGTTCGCTATTTGAGCTTTAGATCAACTCGTGCGCAACCGACCTGTCTTCTCCTCCCTGTACATCTCCTGTCTCATCTCCGCGGCGCGGGTGACGGCGGGGGGAGGGGGAGGGCTGGAGTTCCAGGACGAGGTCTCCATGCGCTCCTCGCGTTTCAGCGTGGAGTAGCCGCTAGAGGGCGCCTTCACTGGGGTGCTGGAAGTATCAACGATATTAGTAATAAGGTGGAATAACAGGGCGGCTACTCCAACATTTGATTTTAGAAGTTCGTCGTTTACCTAGCGTCCCCTCTCTCTCAAATTAAATGTCAGTGAGAGCGGAACAGCATGAAACGAACTTAAAAATCGAAATTCGGAGTATAAGACAGATAGAAAGTATCTTCACGATTCAATTCCGATTCAGTTTAGGTTCGCTCGCTGTCAAACCCATACTAAACATGACAGCTAAAACCTGAACTGGGTCAGAATTGAATCGCATTAAAATCAGTTCTTAACCGAAGCAAATAAGTAAATATTAGATGCAAGCAGTGGCTTAGGGTTTCCCAAATTTTCTTAAGTAATTTCGCTAAAACAAATATCTTGTGTGTAAAGTTTTTACGCTGCTGTGTTCCAGTTTCTGATGAAATTACTAGGCCATGAAGTATTTTATGCCCTCTGAGCTGATTTCTATGGGCACTGGTGATCACTTGCCATCAGGAAACCCTGAAACGCTACTCGTTGTCCTTTCTTGTTGTGTACTTGAAAAATGCTCACCTTCGTTTGTAGTCGAATGATGTGCTTTCAGCTGTGTCTGACGTGTAGCCGCCTGAAATATAATTAATATAAAGCTCATACACAGCATTAAATACCTAATTTTCATCGCATATCAGTGAAGACTCAATGAAAATAGGTGAAACACCTCTGTATTTAAATAAATAAGTCACAGATTTAGGCCGCAACATACATACGGAATTTTCTTACGGTTTCCGTACGGAATGACGTCAATTTGTAGCCTTGTCCGGTTCCGCTATATAGCGAACGATGTCCCGTTCGCTGACGTCATTCCGTACGGAAACCGTGTGCGAATTCCGTATGTATGTGGCCAACCTTAAAAGGTTCATGGTTATTAATATAAGACGTGCAGGATTGAGGGTAGAACGCGCGTGGTCTATGCAACATTAACATCCACCGACAATTTCCTTAGTTTACGCATGACCATAATGCATGAATGCACGACGCGTCGAAATATCGGGACCACGTAATGGTAATCGCGGTCTATATTCCGTTGATAATGTCTTAAATTAGTCTTCTTCTTTTATTAATATGGCCCCATCGATCAATGCGATGATTTCGCCAATGTCAAAGTAAAAAATACAGTATTCCAAAATCTTGTGACAAAAATGTCGGCAACGTTGTACGGTAGAACACGGTCAAACGACCCCCTCCCCCCCTGTCGGGCTCTTAGCCAACGGACAATGATATCCCACGGAGACCGCCAGGAAATTATTAACCGAAGCCCAGGGTGCACCGGACCAAGCACTGCTCTTCCCCTCGGACGGATCCAAAAACGAACCGCAGCTCTTGACCACACGCGAAGGTAACCCGACTCGCACCCCTTTAAATTAGTCATAATTGAACAGAGTGAACTGTGGACTCACTTTTGTACAGCTGCCTCTCCTGATCTTTCTGCAGATCGTCGAGCAGTGAGTCCAACTCCTCCACGTTGTGGGACAGGTCTTTCGTCACCTTGCTGCTCTTCACCTTCGAATAGCCTGCGCAAACGTCATCATTAACATCATCTTACAAGTTCAAATCTTACAAATCTTTCGTATTCAAACTTCAAGCGACATCTACTACGAATAAAGTAAAACATTAGAAATTAAATGAGGGTGCCATTTGCAACATACTTAAGTGTCACATTTTTGATGAAAAACGCTTGACAGTAGCAATAGCAACCATTTGGTAAGGAAAGGTTTAGTTCGTATTTCATTCGTTTGTGCTCATATACGCAAAAAATAGCACCTAACATATACATAGGTGATTTCCGGAGTAGGTTATATATCCGCTGTCCCGCAAGGCAAGAACTATGCTATTTTCCGGAATAAAAACTATCCTATGTCGTTTCTTAGGACTGAAACCATCTCAACCAAATCCTTACCAATATTATAAATGCGAAAGTAACTCTGTCTGTCTGTCTGTTACCTAATCACGCTTAAACCGCTGGACCGATTTAGTTGAAATTTGGTATACAAAATGGTTTGAGTCCCGGGGAAGGACATAGGATAGTTTTTATCCCGGAAAATGGCAGTTCCCGGGGGATCGCGATAAGCGACTTCGGCGCACACTTTTTCCCATATTATTATTGTGTCTAAAACTGTTTCCTCGTGAAGAGGAAACAGTATTAGACACAATAATAATATGGGTCTTCAATACCAACATGTCTGCATAATCTCAAAATAGGTACCATGTAACAGTTATTTGATTGACACCATGGATTCCTATTAACTATGCCTTGCTTATCTCACCTGGCGTGGAGTTAGTGCTGGACTCATAGTTGTATGTGCGTGTGCCGCTTGTGACCGCCGGCAGGGTGCGCTCTGACCGCTCATAGTGGTACGAGTTTGACTCCGACGCCGGCAGCGCCTTTGGAGGCACCGTGTACTCCTGAAAAATAGGAAACAACATTACAGCTGATGAGGATTTTAGAAATCGTGAACAATGTTTAATATTCACGCAACTATCTAAAAAGACAACCAAACTGACTTTTTAGTACGGAGTCCTCTTTTTTTTTAACTGAGAGAACAATAGTCATCAAATGACCGAGCTATGTCTCAATCTTGGTCGTTACTCGTAGAAAACAATCATAGCAATTGTTTGTGTCTCCCACTAGATGGCGCTAATCTCACCAGTACACTACACTCAACCTTCGCATTCATCCTCATGAATTTTACTTGTTCGCGATGAACTATGCTATGCAAATGTAACCGTTCTAAGCAATCGGCTGCCTAAGCTAAATCTCGAGCGAATGTTTCGATACCTCCGATACCTAGCCTAGTCTTTTTAATCTCTAATTAGTATTATTTGAAACTAATGGGACTAGATTGCAGGTTGATTATTCTGGCAAATGAAAGGTTAAGTTACTTAAGTTGTACGACGCGGTTGGCCTAGTTGGTAGTGACCCTGCCTACGAAGCAAGCGTCCTGGGTTCGAATCCTGGTAAGGGCATATATTTGAGTGATGAGCACGAATATTTGTTCCTGAGTTATGGATGTTTTCTATCTATATAAGTACGTATTTCTCTATATAAGTAGGTATGCATATCGTTGCCTAGTACCCATAACACAAGCCTTACTAGCGCTTACTTTGGGACGAGGTCAATTTGTGTGAGTTTGTTCCCTAATATTTATATTTATATTTATTTAAGTTGTATGTATCCCTCACTAGATGGCGCTTACCTCAACGGTGTGCAAATCCTTGCGGTCGTACTTTCCGTGTGGCAGCTTCTCCTCGCGGTACTCGTAGTGGTACTCGCGGTGGCCGCCGTTGCCGACGCCGCCGATGCTGTTGAGCTTGCTGCCCGCCGGGATCAATTCGGATTTCATCATATCTATAAAGTAAATGGAAACAATTAATTGTAAGTAGCAGAAGTAGCAGGCGTAAGACGGAGGGAGAGTTTAAGTACCAGGTTATCAGATCCTCTAAGAGCTTATTTTGAAATATGAATGAATCGCGTTCGATTTTTAAAGGGTTTTTTGTTGAGTCGTGGAGTTAAAGTACTAGGGCATCAGCACATTGTTACAGGTCTGTTCATATAGATAATACGTACGTTTTTTTTTTGTAAGCGGTCAGTACGGTACGCGTCTTGAGCGTCATAGAGGTTACAACATTAAAATCTAAGCTGCTGTTTTCACATCTGCCGGCACTCCCGGAGTGCTACCCGTCTTTTTTTTTTTAATAAGGTATCAACATCATCGTATTCTCTAACCACGTCCTACTGCAGGGTAGGTACCAGGTAGGTACGTAACACTTGCTCTCAGGGGGCTTAGGCTAGTTCACACGTTCGTGTTAGGAACTTTGCACACGCGACTGAATTGCGGCTTTTTACGATGATGACTGCCGAACCTCACCTAATCTCTTAAGGGAAAGAGTTTACGTTTTCACATTGCAATGTTACGAAATTAAGCGTAAAATGTTTTTTCTCAAAGATGCAATAAAATGTTAACATTACGTTCCAAATAATAGGCCGGGACGTATCACGTTGCGGGCGCGCTTGGACAAGTGGTATGTAATGGATTTTCATACAAAATGGCAGGCCTTGGCCTGCAAAGCGATCGTGTTTTGTTTTGTGGTGGTCGTCGTCGTGCGCTGCGCGGGCGCAGGACGCGCTGCTGGAGGACACGCACGTGGAGGATAATGCGCCTGCTGCTGCTCGGCCGCTGCCTAATGCACGCGCTAGCGGCAACATTCTAAGGGTTTTTTGGAGTTTTTTTATATATTTCATTGCATGTTTGAGAAAAGCACTATACAAGCCTCGGCGTGAGAGAACTTGCGGGCTTCGTACTCCTATCCGGCCTCGCAAAGCTCGGCCGTCTATACATATACGTTACTCAGCCTGCAAGCCTTTCTTTCCTGGCCTCTGCAGTAATGTACTATTCTTGTCGGTGGATCAATTTCCATGTGGTCCTTTCCAGGGCCTTTTCTTTGACTTCCTGATACGACACGACTTCTACCCTCTCTTTCACCTGCTCCATAAATATTCTTCTAGGACTTCCTACTCTTCCGCTTCCCTTCAACCTTTTCTTAATGTATTTGTCGTGTTTCGTGTCGTGTTTTTTTAATGTCACTTGTTCGAGATGTGGTCGATTGGTATTACCACATCTCACCACCCCGTCAAAATAGCCTCCCGTAAATAATATGTTCCCTTACCGAATTGTTCCCCCGCGAAAGGCGCGTTCCCACTGCTGGAGTACTCCTTGAACTCCTTGTGCTTGCTGTACGATTTCGTCGTCATCTTGCCAGTGCGTTATACCTGAAAAGATAGAACAGATATATATATGTGTTATTCGGCCCAAGTACTCAATAGTTTAAGGCCTATTTAAAAATTAACCCCTACGGTTAATTTTTAAATTATGCAGTTTTCTGACTGCTACCCATAGTTATTCGTCGAATAGGGCTATCTGACTATACTGAATTATACGGGGCCCCACCAAGGCACGCTACGCCCCTGACATCAAACGATGGTTGCCATACAAAAACTTTTTCAAATTCCTTAAAAGTTTATACTATACTATGTACCTCAGTATGTGTAATACAAAATGTTCGTAACCGTGAATAGCGTAGTTCATGCTCTTCCTATTTGCAAGTTTTAAGTTCGTCACTTAGCACTACTTAATACATATGTAATTATTCACACCTACACACATTCGGTGTTGTCTTCTAATTGGAACTCGACTGTAACAGCTTCGTGATTCTTTTAACGAATATCACCTGCCTACATACACCTACAAAATTTGTTCTTAATGCGGCTCTCACAAAACGGCTCAGCACGCTCACGGCTCCTTCAGTCTTAGACTACATAAAACTATATTTCACTGGGCCCCTATTTAAAAGCGTTAGACAATAATCTTCTTTGTTGGCCCAGAATTGAGGTCGGTCTAATAAAAACCCTACACACGTATAAACACCGCACAAGCTGGTGCCATTCAGCACTATAAAAAAAACCGGCCAAGTGCGAGTCGGACTCGCGCACCGAGGGTTCCGTATCATTATCCATAAATTTCTATAAACTAGTGTAAGCAGAGCCCTGCTCCGAAGTAAACTGTACGCAGTGTGGGGTCACTTTATATTGGTCACTGATATATACAGACATACATACATAGTTACGGTTTTCGCAATTATTCCTTAATCTGTGCTATAAGACCTACCTTAATCATACCAAATTTCTAGATTCTGCGTTCACGGGAAGTACCCTGTAGGTTTTGATTCCCTTGAGAGTTTCGAAAATATGCGGAAATTTGCTGTATCTTTTGATTGCGTTGGCTTAAAAGTTTGATTTTTTCAAGGGGCAGTGGAGTATCTAACTAATATTATAAATGCGAAAGTATAGATGGATGGATAGATGGATGGATGTTTGTTTGTTACTCAATCACGCCAGAACGGCCCAACGGATCTGGATGAAATTCGGCACATAGATAGAGAAAAGTCTGGAATAGCACATAGGCTACTTTTTATCCCGGAAAATTGCCTAGCTCCCGCGGGATAGCGATAAACGAATTATTTGCAGACGAAGTCGCTGGCAACAGCTAATAGTTTGATATAAATTTCAGCTTGATACCTTCACGCATTCCTGAGAAAAAGGGTCTTGACAGACGGACGGACAACAAAGTGATCCTATAAGGGTTCCGTTTTTTCCTTTTGAGGTACGGAACCCTAAAAAAGACCCGGCTAGCACGACTAACACGACAGCGCACAAGAGTCTCTTTCTAGAACGAACAGTAAGAAAAAGACAGACAATCTATATCGCGCGCGACGCGACTCTAGTGCGCCCTCGTGCTAGACGTGCTGCTTTATTCGTGTTCGTGAGCGCTGGCGAGATAATAAGAATAACGAACTCTAAAGGTTAATCCAGAGTAGTCCTATTTACTATAATACTGACATACCTATCTACACAAATACAGTATAAGTATTTATCCCTTACGGAGTAGACAGTGCACAGTAAAATAATTTTAATGCGAAAGTTATGCAGACTTTCGAAGTGTGCAAAAATAGTAGATTGTAGACCGAGGGGATAAAGCACTGTATTATGTCACGGGCGCGATATTGAATCCTGAGCGCAGCGAAGGACTCCAGATTTAACTCCCGAGCGCAGCGAGGGTGTTATGAGTTAATTCCTGAGCGTAGCGAGGGAATTAAGATTGAGTCCCGAGAGGAGCGAAGAATTTAAGCGCTCCCGAGACATAAACAGTTTTATCCCCGAGGAGTATACTCTACTTTTCTCACCTTCTGCGAGACAATAAAAACCAAGGCAACTAGAAAAATAATTTCATTTAAACAACAGTAAGTAAAACAAAATTAAAAGTAAAAAAAAATATTTGAGACATTGGTCCGGTTGTAATATTTTTATTTGGAATCTTAGCAATTCTAATGCGTAACAATATTAAAGCGTCAGCAAACACTCGCGGCTTTTGTTTTATTTGAAAGTTTCATTCGTTTGAAAATCGAACGCGGCCGCTTGCCGTGGCATGGCCATCTCGATTTTCGGTGCCGTGCGATTTTTACGAAATTAGACTTTAAGACTATAACAATAAGAACTATGAGAAGTGAGATTCACATTACTAACCGGCGGGTTATAATGAAATTCAGTACAATATTACTACCCGGCTAGAGCCAAGGGCTATAATGAGTTACTTTGAGTAAGGTTTACATGATATATAATTAGCCATTGTCGAGCAGGTGGTGTGAAAATGTGATTTAAATAGAAAAACGACTAAATAGTAAAAAATATTGAAAAAATTTCAAGTTCAATTTTGGTGTACCTAATTTGACCAAAATGATTGTTCGCGGCTCGTAATAAGAGTAAGTACATGAATACCCTGCATACAACCGGCGCCGGCGCCGTATTTGGTGGTGAAATCTAACCGTGCGTGGGATCTGTTCCAAAGGGCTTGCGCTTGCACTATACTTCATTTAATTTAGAATGAGAAACCACAACAACATTATATTGCGGCTCGTGAACTGTAATCTCTTTACAATTTGTACTAGAGTAACAATTGACGACACGCAAATAAAGTGACATTAAAACAATTTTATTTTGCGGCTGCCTAACTATTGCCCTGTACTATTTGCTAGGTAAGAAATAGTTGACCAGACGCAATATAATTTTATTGTGGTTTCTCATTCTAAATGGGTCTATCAACACATAATATGGTTCGAAATTCGAAATTCATAATCATGCTATCCCATTCACTCTACGAATAATGTCTGTTACTGTGAGGCTAATGAATTTCTAATGATAAAATTTGTTTGGAACTTAGGGTGAAAGGGTATCAAGGCCATTGTTCCTTTAATTCTACACTTGAGTAAAACCGTGGTTTATTGATTTATGTGTGTTACCACATTATGGAATGACACTCAAAGGTGGGTGTAAGTCGTAAACAAAACATAAGCAAACATTTGTGCAGCTGTTGTCCAAAACTGTCCAAAACTGTCGCCGCGGCGAAATGTCAACTGGTCTGAGATAGAACCTTGTCTAACTTGGCTGTTCGCAATAAAACTATGCATTGGAAGATACCTACGGCATAGAATTAATTGGAAACATTGAGGTCGCAATGTTTAAAAGGGTGAGGGAAAATACAATTTTTACCTATGTACCTATATATGTAATTCGGTAGTTACAGCTGATACCTACCCTTAAAAATCAAAAACAATATTCCCAATCTAACCAGTAGGTCTCCCACGTTGACCCTTTTTGAGGACATGAATTGGATCAATATTATCGTGATACTAGGTAGTATGTCATTATAGGAACAAAACAACCGGATTCGTTGCAATACGCATCAATATTTCGTGGATAATATTGATCGTTTAATAGTTTTAACTGTTTTAATTTTAAGTTTTAAAATGGTTGGACGGTAGTTTTGAACGTTATTTTTGCATGCGTCGGTACTCTGACGTAGGTACTCGTCTTCGTCATAAAAATCCTCTTTAAATCGAAAATTCTTTTTTTTTGTATAATTTAACCCAATTTTACCTACGTCGTTTACAGAAAATGTTGATCTCGACATGGGAAAATATCAGCGGATTCTATTTTTAAAATAGATATTTTTTTAACGCAACCAAGTAAGACAGCGTAATTGTTTATTATAATATAATAATGTTACATAAAATGTTTTTTTTTCACCACACAATGACCTATGTTTCAAAAGTGTTTCCTACTCGACATTGGCAATTTTTGTCCCTAGTGGACAGAGGGAAGAAAAAAAAGTACTTAAGTAAGTACATGATTAGAACTACATATACCTATTCCATAGAAGGAATCACAAAAGAGTATTGAGCTAGAAGTTTTAAAAAATAATCTTTAGGAAAATAAAAATGCAAAATAAAAACGTTCATATCACGATCAAAGATTTAGTTCAGTGCTCGAATAATCAATTAACATCCCCCACCCTTTACTCCACGCCAAACAACCAATTTTAAAAACCAACTCCATCACAACGGGATAGCGCTCATTTCACATCGTATCCTAACCCCTATTAAACCATCACCGATGCAGCCGGCAGCGGCGTCACTAGCGCTTTAACCAAGTGGATTTAATACGGAAGCATCGTTAGTTCAAAATTTCGCCACCAACTTAAACAACTTTGCTGTTCTGCATCGCGCTTACGGTTTTTTTTTAAAGTTTAGTTAAATACAACTTAAATTACTTAATATATCGGGGTCCGTTGTCCCATAGGAAATCAGTTTCTATCAAGCTGATCTGAATTGAATGACATTCCGATGACTTCTGATCGAAGTAAAGACAAGTAAAACACAACAATGAAAAATTCCTTGCCACGTTAAGTGCACCAGTCTTTCGGGTCCCTCGGTACGGCATCATACGGTGCCTGCAGGGTTGGCCCGGTCGACAACAATACTATGAGACGGATTTGACCCCACCTTTTGCCCTTTCAAATTTTTTTACAAAAAAAAACATATTTCAGGCCAGTTAGCCGTAGAAAAGCACATTACAATTAATATAAGTGAAATTTAAAATTAAAATTTACTATGAACAATAACAATAATATTTTTCAAAAATATTAATAATTAATAAATATTAATAATAAAACGGAGATGGCGGGACGACCTGGATTACTATCTAGGGAAATGGCAGGAACACGCGGACCATAGGGAAGATTGGCGAAGAAGAGGAGAGGCCTTTGCCCAGCAGTGGGACACGAAATAGGCTATTTAGATTAGATTAATAATTCAGCCTTGTTTTTTTCTGTTGTATAATGTTGTCATAAAAAATAAAGCACTTCCTTTAGGTACTTTATTTTACTTTGTATTAGGAAGTGGCCCTCCCCCAACATTTTCCGATTAAAATGATAGTGTAATATACAAACATACAGACAGATGGACTATATGCCACTATTAGAGTTCCATTTTTGCCATTTTTTATAATCCTAAAAATTACAAAACTGATTTATCGATTTGCTATTCGCACAGAGTCTACAAGTGCCGGCACGTAAGTCTAGCGATGACAGTTGATGCGCAGTAGTCGAAAATAAGGCATCGTGGGGGAGTGCAGGGGACGCGGGCGGGCGTACTCCACGTTAGACTTACGTGCCGCCACCTGTAACTTAGCTTATATTATATTATGTATCTACCTATTGTAAGATGTATGGGATATAATTATATACAAACTTAATACTTAAACTTAATCATAATAAAAGCTGCTTCATTCCGCATTCGCAACACCAACAAAGCTGCGCGTGCTTCGAATGTCAACATGTCTGTCTGTGCGGCGCTAGCTCCTAAACCGATGCTCGAAGAGATTGCCAACGTATTACCGCCTTATGTGGCATGGTGTTATGAATAATAATTCAATTATTGTTACTCCAAGTAACACTGAACTCGGTCAATTTGGAAATGTTCATAATCGCTACGCGAAATTAATTTGCGGTATTTTTTTTACTTTTGAATTTTGAATTGTTAATTGTATGAAGTCGCGGGCAGAAGCTTGTAAAAAATAAATGATATTCCAGACAGAATATGTAGTACTTTTAAAATACTTTGTCAATCACTACATAGTATAAAACAAAGTCACTTTCCGCTGTCTGTCTGTCCCTATGTAGGTATGCTTAGATCTTTAAAACTTCGCAACGGATTTTGATGCGGTTTTTTTAATAGATAAGAGTGATTCAAGAGGAAGGTTCATATGTATAATTGTACGCAGACGAAGACGCGGGCAGAAGCTAGTAATAAATATACCAAAGCGCTTTTGAGTCGGGCTGTACGCTAAGTGCCAGGTGAGGCGAGTTAATTTAGGATTGCTTCAAAAGCGTTCCGGTTAACTATTAATAAACCACATCGCTGTTTGACCCAAATTACGTTAACTCGAGCCGTTAACTGAGTCTGGAGCAAATTAACCTGTTGTTAATAATAGACGAAGTTTAAATAGACCACAAGATCTTTATTTCGTTGGGGGGCTGCTCGGAATGTCGATTTTCGCAGTTCTTTTCATACTGTCCCCCTCACTCTCGAATGAATGACTATTAGTGTGAGCTGGACGAGAGAAAACGAACTTCGGAAATCGAATTTCGGAGTAGGTACCCCCCTGATATTGTTTAGGACTTATGACCTACTTAGCTTGGCCACTTAAGTTCTATTAAACAAATTCCAGTTTGAACAACGAGCAACGTGGAGAACTAACAACAGAGGGTTACCATGACGTCTTAATGGGGTAAGTAATACGAGATATAACAACTTATTATCTAATGTTCATAATATACCTATACGCTCACTTTATATAAACTCGTTTAGTATAACGTTTACTGGATACAATGAACGAAAATTATAATTTTAAAATATCTAATTTTGTAAGGAATAACGTTGTTTATATATAATATCAATTGAAATAACGATCAAAGCATATAATGTTCATAACAGCTAACATCAAAAAGCATAATGCACAGTTGTTTATTGAATTTGCTATGTGGTTAGGGGGTTTTCTAGGTGGTTATAAAAAAAAAACTAACACCAAAGGCTTCGCTGCGCTACGCTCCCGCATTAGCTTTGAACCTAACCCTAACCTATCCGAGTCGCTTCCGCTCCGTACCGTCTTGCTCGCTCGCTTCGCTCGCTCGCCGAAAATTAAACAATGGCTTGCAGCTGTTTCAGTTAGGTTAAATGTTTGTTATGTTAAAATAAATAAATTAGGCCATATAAATCTTATACAAATTAAAGTCACATAAAAATAACGTTATATAATTTAAGCCTTATACGTTAAAAAATTATACTTTTTGCTGTTATAGCTAACGTTCATTATATCTTGTGAACGTTATTATTATGAAATTAGATATTTTGTAGTTATATCTCGTGGGACGCACCCGTCTTAATGCGATTCAATTCCGATTCAGTTTAGGTTCGCTCGCTGTCAGAACTGAATCATATTAAGACGTCATGGTTAACCCCCCCCCCCTCCCCCCCACCTCTGTACCTAGTTACATAATGATCGAAGGCATCTAAGCCTCGCCAGCACCATTACCGCTGTTGACAGTGTTGCCAGATGGGTTTTACGTTCCGTTACGCGTAGCTCTTAAAAATAGTACGCAAAATCAAGTTTGAGTACGCAGTGCAACATTTAGTGCAAAACTGCGCTTTACGCAGCTGGCACATAAACAAAGGCCTAAAAAAAAAAAAAAAAAAACGTCATCGCGACAGCCACAGGTAATTTATATTGTTTTTCTGTCATCTGAAATAACCTAGGCTGTCAGGTGCTAAAATATAAAAATAGTACGCAAATCGACGGATGAGTACGCGAGTACGCAAGATCATAAAATAGTACGCCATGCGTACTATTGCGTACCCATCTGGCAACGCTGGCTGTTGACTATGACTACGTGTTTGTCGTCGTAGTAAGTATGCGTGGGCGCAGTGAATGGGTGACGCCAGCGCCGCCGACGCTTGCACAACTCGTCTGCGGTGATGCGGCCATAAGTTGACTAGGAGTCGAAGTCATCATCATCAAGTCCTCGTACTTTAGTTGACCACGTACCAGTACGTTTTTCACCCTTCGGAAATGTCGTGAAGACTGCCGATGACCATCGGAGAGTTTTATCAAAACTGCGGGTAGGTTATACAAAGTCTCACGTAAAGAAAAAAGTTTTCGCTACCTACATTAAAAAAAGTATGTAAGTATACATATTATGTAGACGCAGCGAATAAAATATATCTAACCATCTGTCTATACATAAACGAAAAAAATATATAAGTCTTTGACTTAATGTTAATAGACTTTAATTATAGACCAAAACCTGTCTTAATTTCCTGGTCCTTCGAACCGGATCAACTAAAAAACTTTCTTAATTGAAACTTAATTAAGAGGCCACTTTCTTGAAACTGATTACCGTTCTCAGTTCTCAATAAATCTAACCAGATAAAACCAGCAATTCCGTTTCCTAGAATAAATCTCAAGTCCGTAGGCGAGAATTTCGGAGCGTTCGATAAATATATCGAATATTCGCTTTATCACCGCAGATGTAATATACCCTTGACCGCTATTCGTTCGCATGACATCATCCGAAGAGTTTGCTTGCTTTTTGTATTTTTGCACGCCACCCTCTCTTTCGCTCTCACTGGTAAATGTTGCCGTCCCGTTCCCTCGGTAATTAAACACTCCATTTTTAGTGGATCATAATGCGTCCTTTATTTTTGAGGGTCGTATTTTGCGGTTATAACTGGACGGAGTTCTTGGTATGAGTCGATGGTTGTGTCGAAATTCCATTTGTTTTGTTATCTTGATTGGTTGCGTTGTGTTCCCGATTATTATAAGGAGAGGGCACAGGGACAGCAGGGGGGAGGGCAGGGGGTTACAGGGACTAAGAGTAAGTTTTCTGTCCCAGCGTTAGAACGCGTTCGCTTTAAAATGCCAAATATTTTCTACGATAACACTTTATACTCTTACAAAAAAAAACATGAAATAAAGATCACAAATAAATTCCATACGTCACGTCACGTCCCGTAATAAAGACGTGATTTATAAATGTATGTCTATACTTCATTTTTTTTTTAATGCGAATAGGAAGGCAAACGAGCAAGTGGGTCACCTGATGGTAAGCGATCACCACTGCCCATAGACACCCGCAACCCCGGAGGGATTGCAGATGCGTTACCAACCTAGAGGGCTAAGATGAAATGCCTCTTGTGCCCGTAATTTCCCCGGCTGTCTTACTCTCCACACCGGAACACAGCAGTTTATTTAATTTAGAATGAGAAACCACATAACATCATATTGCGTCTGGTCAACTATTTCTTATCTAGCAAATAGTACAGTGCAATAGTTTGGCAGCCGCAAAATAAAATTGTTTTAATGCCACTTTATTTGCGTGGCGTCAATTGTTACTCTAGTACAAATCGTAAAGAGATTACAGTTCACGAGCCGCAATATAATGTTGTTGTGGTTTCTCATCCTAAATTAAATGAAGTATACCTATGTGTATGTATCAGAAATAAATGGAATTATTATTATTTGTTGGTTGGTACAGGTCGATTACAGGTCCACAGGCGCAACCAACGAGGTCTATCTCCTGAATACACCATGAGTATTTACAGCAGGCATCTTCGCTGTATATTGATTCAAACTTTCGCGATTTTCACACAACAGTAGTTAGGAAAACCCGTGCAGCTAGAAGATGTTGATACCCGCCTCTCGAGACCATGGATGCAAAGTCGCGTCCGAAACGTCGAGGTATTTACAAAAATACTTATTATTTACGTGATTAAGTCCCATCTTCAACGCTACCATAACCTCAGTATCTTAGAGTAAACCTTCTGAGAGTTCTGACTCAGCACGTTAGCAGATGTGAGCTCTCTGTTCGCACTTAGTCAGATCATTGCCCGCTGTAATTGATACCAATACCTACGAGAACAGAACTGTGAACAATGTTACGTTAACTGTTAACCTCTTTATCGCTAACGTTGGGATATCATTCGCAGTTTGCTAAAAACAACTTGTTTCATGAGTGTTTAAGAGAGGGCAATTCATTAACTAGGTTCTGCCCGCGCCTTCGTCCGCGTAGATTTAAAAATTGCCATGTTTATGGCTATCCCGCGGGATTATGCAATTTTCCGAGATAAAAAGTACCTAGCCTATCGCCTGGCCGGTGATTTTCTTAACAGATTATAAAGCTTACTTACATTAAAATCCGTTCAGCCGTTTTCACGTGATGCGCTGGCAAATATACAGACAAAGACAAAAATTCTAAAAACGTTGGAACGCGTGTTCTTTTATCGATTTTAAGTACTTAATTAATAAATAATTAGTTACTTATAACAGCAGTTATTTTTGGCCTTGGCAACACTGGTTTAATTTAAATCCTACCCCAACGCCTAATACGAAATGCCATTGCCTTATAATATCTTATTGACTTATATATAACCTTTTGAAATCATTGTGTAATGCTTTTTGCTTATCAGCTTGCAGAAATGTATTTCCTTTATTTGTAAGGAACATATTCCGATAAGCCCGACTTCCTGCACGATATCGGAGGACGTAAATTGACAACATTTCATTTTTATAACACCTGAAAATGTATATATGGTTCGAAAGCATTTTGCCTCCTGATCACTGCAATATGTTTATATAATTTTAATATCGCTTATAATAAAAATTAAAAAATAATTAAAAATATGTCCTAATTTTACCAAAACTACCACATGATAGGTGAAACGCCTTTGCTTTTTTCACGAGAAAAAATAAGCGATCATAAGTTTGTATTTTTGACAACTTCAAAGTACAAGGGGGGCAACTCTCAAATTCTATTTTCGAAGTTCGTTGCATACCTTCTCTCTCACTCTCAAAATAATGACTATTAGTATGTGCGGAACAACACGAAGCGAACCTCGAAAATCGAATATTGGAGAATAGGACCTGACATTGACAATTTGAAATTAACGTCAGTTTTTTTTCTATAGAGGAAAGACAAAGGGATAAGTGTGTATTCTGTGATAGTATCGGAGTTACGCCCTTTTAGAATAAGCACAAATTAATAAATTAATTATAAATTAAATACAAGCCCTAGCGAAAAAATTAAACGGTCAGCATGTTCATCTTTTCAAACAAAATACAGAGAACCATTAAAATTACAGGCTCAGAAATATGAAATGTTGTCAATTGGCATGGATTAGAGATTAGACGGTCAATATTATCGTGATCGTGGTTTTCAAAACAACCGGATTCGCTGCGATACGCATCAATATTTTGTGATGTGGATGACGATATGTGTTGGATCACACGGTAATTGACCGTCTAATCTAATCTATGCCATTAATGGACCCGACAAGACTGCGCGCTAAATTATAACTTTTGAGTGAAAGATAGATATGGCATTTATAATATTGTACACTAGCTTTTGCCCGCGACTACCTCTTGAATAACTCTATCTTTTGAAAAAAACCGCATCAAAATCCGTTGCGTAGTTTTAAAGATCTAAGCATACATAGGGACAGACGGCGGAAAGCGACTTTGTTTTATACTATGCTGAGTGATTTAACATTAACATCAGAAGGCAATAAAATAAATAAATAAGAATAATAATAATGCGTTTTATTTATCCATTTCCCTTTTCAATTTATTCACTCTAACTAACTTGTCTCCTAATTTAAAATATCAGTTCTCAGGACTAGTTCGACATTAGACGTTATGTATGTATATATGTATGTATGTATGTATGTATAACTCTTTTTTTTTTTTTTTTTACTCTTTATATCTAGTTAATCTACCTAATTATACAATGCAATTTTTTTTATACGACAAGGAAGGAAAACGAGCAAGTGGGTCACCTGATGGTAAGCGAGCACCGCCCTTGGACACCCGCAACACTAGTTGCAGATGCGTTGCCACTGTTGCCAGCCTGCAACCTGAAGCACCTCTCAAAATAGCCTCACCCTCGTTCCAAAAGCACATAATGATCATGAAAATTAATTTCAGCGACATTAACAAGCCTTAATTAAATGACATCACGCAATGACATCATGAGGTCGGCAGGTTGACAACTTGACATCTAGTTACTGTTATAAGAAGCAGGTCAAGTTTAACTGTATGTGAACTCGGCTTATCTCGAGAATAAGGAGCTCTTGTTACTTATTATATTTTGCCTGTGGTCTTAGATTACCTTGGGTATCGAGTTGCGGGCGTCGCGTCGTGGCTGATTGTAAAAAGAATTCGAGTCACAATTTTTAGTTTTTTAGGTGTGGAAATTTATGATTTGTAAACACGCTGTAGCTATTAACACGCGCTGTTTTATATGTACTAAGTACCTTTAAAACTACATCTTTATATCCTATATTCTATACCTCTTGTTTTGTAGTTTGCAGTGGAATACTTATTCAACAAGAACCAAATAAAAATTCAAGACAGAGTCACAGAGTTCTGCGAACTAAACTACGCATTGCCGCTTATTTGGCAGTTTGATTGCGTAAGGCGTAGTTTAAATTGGTATCACATAAGGGTGAGGCCAGACGAGCGTAGCTTGATTTTTTTAAGTTGTAAGTAATTTTTGCTGCATACGAAAGTCCAACTCATATTGCGTCGCCGCTGTCGCCGTGTGAACGAAACAGGAGTTTTGTATATAAAAGCGAATGTCATCCTGGCCTCACCCTTAATACTCACTGCATTAAGGCTGCGCACAAATTCAATCGTATGGATTTTAGGTCAATGACGTACTGTTTATATGTAAACTAGCTTCTGCCCGCGACTTCGTCCGCGTAGAATTAGCAATGATTTAACATGTTTATAGTTATCCCGCGGGAACTATGCAATTTTCCGGGATAAAAAGTAGCCTATGTTTTAATCTAGGGTACCAGCTATCTTCGTCCCAAATTTTATCCAAATCCGTCCAGTCGTTTTAGCGTGCAGAAGGAACGAACATACACACTCACTCACTCACATCGTCACATCGTCACATCCTCACATCGTCACAAACTTTCACATTTATAATATTAGTAGGATAGGATAGCATACATATATATTACCCCTTAACAATATCCTGCTACACATTGCCAAGCGGTCGGAGTTTAGGTTAAGTTCAAATATTATTATTTTTTAATGTTTTCTTTTAATTGTATCTAATCTACCTATACTTACGCATGATGGCAATAAAAGGTTTTCTTTTTATTATTATTTTTAAGCAGTGTATTGGGACAGTAAATCTCTAAATACGAATGTTAACGTCGACTTTTAAATTGTTTATTCAATCATTTGGCGGACATCCACTCATACGTAACTCTTGCGGCCTTGTCAACGCCAGTTAATACAATCGTCATAGTCATAGTATAGTACCCATTACACCTACTACACGTCCTACGTTCAGAATATCTTAACAGCCGTCCAGCATCCGAGTTATCGGTTAGATGCGGTGGATTAGAGCAATTAGGAGTCGTTAAGAAACCCAATCATATTTTTATCTTATTCAGGCTAATGTGACGGCAATTGAAGTTTTTCAACCACTATCCGAGCTTGTTAGTTTTCAAGGGCTTCTAATTTTACGTTTACATACATATATCACCTTTAACCCTTACGGGGTAGTGCCTAAGTTCAGGCCCCTCTTCTCCACTGGGCACTATGGGCACGTGCCCAGGGCCCCGCGATCGAATGGGGCCCCCTAGTTCCTGCCAGATTACCAAATGACAACCGATATTTAGGTCATAGGGGCCCCATGATCCTAATGTGCCCAGGGCCTCAAATAGTTTAAAGACGGCCCTGCCTAAGATAACAAAACCCTAAGGCCGCGTGTAGCATTGATTGTGGGCGTACCTATATATATGTAGGTGGAAAGGGGAATCAAAATAGTCATGGCTAGCCGCCTATAACTTACATGATATGATGATTATAGACTTTTTAATTTTTATACAAAATGTAGTGTCCTGTCTGAAGCAGAGATATGTTCTGAATTTTGCGGAATTTATTCCATTTCGTGTACCTAATAAGTAAGGACTCTTATGGGGTACCTTAGAGAGGCAGAACCATTTTGTAAGCAAGAGTGTAAAACTTTCGTTTCCCGATAGTTCACCGGCGCGTGGGCGGATAGGTTTCAGAATGCCGCCCGCCCACGCCGGCACACATCTGTTTCTCTTGCTCGCAGCAGTAACAGTTCCGCTCGACCGCACTTTGCATAGTAGTTTGACACGTTAGCCGGTTATTTGAATTGAATTAACAAATTATGCTGGTGTTCAATATATTCTTTGATCGGACAGACGTCGTTCTATCAAATCAAAACAAATAGTAAAGCAAAAAAACGTGCAAATTTTTTCAATATTCTATGTAATTAGGTATAGAAACCTTCCATGGAGTTATTTTTATTAAGTTTAAGTATTAATAAGATAAAATTATAAAGTAAGTTTTCCTCTCTGTCCATATGCCTCAAATGCCTGTCAATTTGCTACTCCTTCACGGCAAAATCACTGTGACGATCTTGATGAAATTCACACACAAGATAGCTTGAACAATGAGGAACAAAAAGGTAGCCTTATATCACGGAAAATTGCAGAGCTCCATACAGGATATGGCGTTAGATGAATTCGCAGATGGAGTCGCGGATAACAACTGGTGTTTCCATGGTGTTTCATAATAGTATACCATGAGTATACCTAACTAGTTTTTTTTTTAATTTTATGGCATGGCATGAGCATGACGTCGCAAACAATAGAAAATAAAATAATAATTGTCCGATGTAGCAATAAATAAATAAAGTGACTTTACACTTATAGAACAATAACAGGTAGATATAATAACAATTAACCGTTGATGTGAACGTTTGAATTCAAGAATAAAAATAGCCAGCGACTTCGTCCGCGCAGATTTAAAAAATATGTGTTCATCAGGGATTCTAATGGTGAGAGAATTTTTAAAATCGGTCCAGTAGTTTCGAAACCTTTTCAATTATTTGTATGTTTTTGTATTATTGATCCTGACCTACTTATATACAAACAGGAAAACACTTTTCTCAGAAAACCGCTAGTGGTTTTAATAATTAGGTCAGGAATTATTTATTTTCGCTTATAAACGTAAAGTATGCCGCAAACGTACAAGGTTGCGCGCGCGCATGCCCATCCGTAATAATCCGAAAGCTAAAAGCTACCTATTTATTGCAGATTCCAGACAACTATAACTGTGATACTAAGTTGATCGCAACGTTCCTGTATTATCCGCCGAGTGTTTGGATCCAAAATATCTTTACCGATAAATTTTCCCACATAAAGGATCCCACTTCTGATTCTTGTAATCAAGTGTCAAGTCGTATAAAATAATGTATGTATAACCAATTATTATTGTTCTTTTTGCGTCACTAAGACCTAGTCCGAGATTCTTCAGGTGCATAAAAAATAAATGGTCTTCCATTAACACTTAATATATGCTTATAGAGAAGTTCAAGAGTAGTGGCTCTGCGGGCCCCCAAACTGGCCGAGCCTAGCACAGATGGACAATGATACACTTTTGTTTATATTGAGGAAGGACCTGATGAATTTCCTACGGGCCCCAGACACGGGCATCCAGTGATCTAAGCATGTGTATACATGTGTGTATGTATGTATAACTCTTTATTGTTCATAAAACACATTAATTTGCGTGGAGCGACTGTGATTTCTACAACCTGAAGTTTCTTGTGAAGATTATTTCAACTTCTGTTGAATTGAAATAGCTTGTATCTAAAGCTCTTTATGTTTAAATTTGTTTAATTTACTTAAGTGATGTTTCTTAATAACAACCTGACTCAAAAATCATTCCAGGATCCATAGGACCTTGTTCTCCTTAGTCAGCGCATCATGGCTATTTCGGTTGGCGCCAATTTATTGAGAAAACAGTCGAAACCGCGGATGCGTCAGCGCATATGCAGTCACCCTTTGGATAATACGCTATGTACTTTATTGCTCGCTGACACGGTGCTAAAAAAACATTGAAAATGCACAAAAAACTTGTACTTACATTCCTATTCCTCTTCATTTTGTTCATTAAAATGGGCCTCCGCAAAGTAACGCCTGGTTAATTAAGTTAATTGAAAAATTCGGGGGATAATCTCTTTAATCTACAAGTTGTCCTATTATTTTGGAATGTTTCAGCAGAGAGGTCTAGGGAGACCGTAGGGATAGATATAGGCATTGATATCAGTCTGCCAGGAAGTATATCTCCGCCATTTTAGTCTTATCCACTGGCGATTTCGAAGGAAAACACAAATCAAGCCCCGGATGGAAATGAATACAATATTATATCGTAAAACGGGACTTAATCACGTAAACAAAAACAAAAACTTAAGTTAAGTCCCGTTTTATTATATAATAATGTGTGAAAATCGGGAAAGTTTGAAAGGAATACAATAACCCGGTAGAAGAAAGTAAATTAAGGTTCGTTTTCTTCTCAATGTGCCTATGAAAGTTGGTTCTGGCGGAAAAAAAATCCAAATGTTCCGTGCACCCCAGCTATATGGAACTCCTAAAATTGTTTTTTTTTATTTTTATTTTAGTTCTTTTTTATTTCATGTAAGTACTTACTACAACAATAAAATTATAAAACCTGATTCTGACCAATGCGTCGCTTCAGGTTGTTAGCTGGCTTTAAAATGACCTCTGGAACATTTTAAATTTAGTATTTTTTGAACTTAACAAATCAACAAAGGATGTTAGTCATACCGTTATTGGTTTTGTGGTTAACCCGACAAGGTGTCGTAAAGACAAGACACCGATGGAATAATTCATGACTGCTCGTCAATGCATGATCGGGCCTGTTCTGAACGAACTGTCCATTTTTATATATTCCCACCTTTAAAATTACACATCTCAAAGCATACACCATATCATAAGTATTTATATGTCTCTGAAGGTTGACGATTATAACAATTACCTATTAGTTTCTTGAAGCCGTAGCAACATACGAAAATAGGTAGCACGACAAGACATATAGCCGTCTCGAAGTTATCTTTCCTCTTTATTCATAGCTCTCAATTACAGAACTGTAAGATAAGGCCTAAGTCACAACTAAAATTTAAAAAATACTTTCGAGTTTTTAGAAAAAAAATTGTAGATTCTTCATCTCGTCCTTCAACTGTCTGCCCACGTGCAACTTCAAAAACTTGAAGTCCCCAAACCGCTCTTTGAGTCAACAATTCAGCAAACATTCATATTCCAAAAACAATGTTTTCACTCGAACAGGGCGATGACATCAGCTGCGCTAATATTAAAACTTGGCTGCCATCCACATCGACGCTTTGCAGTGTCGGTAGCAATGAATAATCTAATAATGACATACACATAGGTTAGAGTTCGCCTGACAATTAACCACCCACGTCTAGACTTGTAATTCTATAAACATGAGAAACCCAGTTAAGTTCCTGGCCAAGGTCAACAATCCCACCTTAACCTATTCTTCCAGATAATCATTGGAAGAAGATCTTACAATTTAAACTAACCCAGCTCTTGTAGTTATACCCAAAAGTTAAGGACGTCGTCATGATCTGGTGACTCAAGCTTCAATTTGCGTGGTCCTGGAACCTTCATAAACTGCTGCTGCAATCGACTGTAGCGTAAGTACACGCAGCAAAAGGACAATTTTATGAAAAAAGTTTCATTTTAGCACTTATTAGATTAACCCCACTGAGTAGGTAAAGCTAGGTATCTCAAAATTTTCCCAAGACATCTCGATTACTTGGCTTAGGAAAAAAGGTCAAGGCCCTGTCATTTTCGACCTTTTCGTTCTTTAAATGACAAACAACAATCTCTTCAATTGTTATTTTGTCGGGATACGTTTCGCACGACCTAAAACCGAAGGCAGGGGGGCTACTCCGAAATTCGATTTTCGAAGTTCGTATCACGCCGTCCCTCTCACTCTCAATTTAATAACTATTAGTGAGAGGGGAACGGCACGAAACGAACTTCGAAAATCGTATTTCGGAGTATAAGGCCAGGGCATTGGTTGCTGTTCAAATGTTATCCTGTACTTTTATCCATCTTTTACAAGATGCTAAAAGGTTCACTGCTGACAAACTTTACATCTCTGACTGAATCTGTATTAAAGATGTGAATTCTTGTGTATCCATCAAACACTTGCTGAGTCACGCTAATGCTTTTAACATGTTTTTCTCCTCAAGTGCAATCATAAACCACTCGCCGAAACAACAAGATTTTCCTCTTACTTCGTCCTTGTCCATTACTGAGTACATGAGTAAACCGCTTAAGGTCATTTTGGATTAAAAAATTCAATGAGTTCATTCAATAGTGTTTTACTAGGAATACAGATGTGTCATTTATAGCTCCTAAAGGCCATGGCATGTTGTGACAATTGTGAATCAATGCCAAATAGTAGATTGAGGTAGCTGTAAAATGCGTTAGCACTATTAATGAAAACAAGTTGAAGGTGATTCCGTCTGGAGAGTACCTATAACGCGTTTAATAATCTTCTAGTTCCCGCGTACTTGACGTAACCTATCTAATAAAGCACTATGGCATAAAGCAATGCCTATAGAAGCTAAGCCACGTCTTCTAGCTATATCCAATAATGACTGTAACGCCAAAGGCTCTCGATTACAAATAAAATAAACGTCTCGCCTTGAGAACCTCCGATTTTTCGTTTTCGTCGCTTAAAAAACTACTCTACGCTGCTCCAATTTGAGTCTAATTTGCGCAGGAATGCAGTATCTCAAAATGAACGAGTAACGTGTTAAAGATCACATGGAAAATGTGTATAGTGTGATAATGTACTTGTATATGTCTAGACACAAATCGCTGTCGGTATAGTCAGTCAGTTTCATTTATCTTCCACAAACGAATTCATACGAGCGTATTCATTGGGGAAGCTAGAGGTCCTGTCCGTTATGTTTTTAAATGAGGGTACTATTAATGAAAAGGGGGTTAAATCTGAAATAAACGAATAACTATTTCCTTTAAAGGGAGTGTAAAATCGTTAGCTTTGAAGAAAATCTCCTTTTTCACCAGGATTCCAATAATCTCAGTACATATTTATCAGGATTTGTCAAGTACTGTCAAGCCGTTCAATTAGGCCGTGTCACAGTACATATAAGCACAAGCAGTAGGGATATTCGAACAAATCGGTCGAAACGAACGCACACATAAACACGCGCTTTTACACGGCCCCTAAGCAGATCTCGCGGTGCCGTCAGTCGCGCGCAGTGGTGCCAGATTAGGCGACTTATCGCCATTTAGGCTACCTTAGGGGGTCAAATGGCGACCAAAAAATTCGATCGGCTACCAGTAGCCATTTAGGCTACCTAGGAAAACATTTACGGGCGATTTAGGCTATTTCAGGATTACCCAAATTTATAGAATCATTCCTTCATAATTCCAAAAATGCTTGTAACGAAACGTAATTATGCATATAAAATAAAATGGCTGTATGTTGCAAAACCTTCGCTTATTCCCTTGCGGAATGAATTTTAAAGACAACAAACCAGCCAAAATATAGAAAAGTTACGACTTTTTTGGGTACGAAATTTTTTGTATTCTTGCTTTCACCGAATCTTTTTGATTGATTGCTTTACCTTGTATTTTTTTACGTTTCTTCTTTACCTGGCTAGGCTGCTTAGCTCAAAATGTTAGGCGAATTAGGCTACTTGAAAAAAAAATCATATAAGGCGATTTAGGCTACTCGGTAGTCAAAATTAGGCGAATTGAGTTAGCTGAAATCTGGCAAGCCTGGTCGCGCGTGGCGCATTGAGACGAGCGGCCGTGTTCGTTTTAAACATGCCAAGAGCGTATTGCGCAGTGTACGGCTGCTTGAACTCGGCTTCTTCAAAACCGGAGCTTTCGTTTTTTAAACTCCCTGCTGATGTTGAAAGGTAAGAATGATACTATATTATTATGAAATAAAATGTATAATATTATTTTTATAACGAGAAATGTCAGATGTCACTTCTCCGACAAATGCTTTTTCTGTTAAATAAAACGTTTGGCTGTTTAGATAATAAGTAAATAGTTGCCGTATATCATACACCGTGTTTTTGGTGAAAAAATTTTCTACGGACTTTCATTGTTATCATCTTGCATCTATAGTATATGTTTATATACTAATATATTATAGAAAACTACACTTGAAGGATAACTTGTCAAATACCTATAGGTAGGGCAAACCTTGGTTAATCGGTGATACATAGTTATATTTAATTTTGGCCAATATGACATAAGTTTTTTTTTCATAATTTTGACGGATGCGTTCGGATACTTGCTGCATGATAGCATGTTGAATGATAGTGCCGTCACTACTGGAAATTGGTACAAGCCGTAAAGGTATCGAGTATTTCCGCTATTAAACCATAATGTACCTAACTATCACCGAATTACTCATATCACCGATTTGCCGAGGTTTGCCCTACTATTCAATTTAACAAAAATTAAATCGACAACCCTAACGCTTTATTGGAGCGTAGGTACTTATTTCAAAAAGTAGGGCTATCTTCCCTACTGCTTTAGCTTATATATATACTGTGGCCGTGTGTCGGAAGTGACGCGTGCGTCTATTTCAATGTCTGTCGTGTGCCAAGTAGGGCCGGTGTCTCATCAGCGGAGTCTGCGGATGCTGTGCTCGGTGGCTCATCACAGAATAGAGCTTCGTAACAACACTGGCCTTATCCCAAATTCGATTTTCGAAGTTCGTTTCTAGCCGTCCCGCTCACACTTACACTAATTTGAGAGACGGTATGATACAAACTTAGAAAAACGAATTTAATAACCCCATTGTAAAGATGTGTTTAAGTTTATGTAAATAATGTTAGCGTCATGTGTAATTGTTGCAAATAAACATGAGTAGAAACCAGAATATAAATAACAATGATGGTGTTATGTGTATTGTATAAGTAGTAGGTATGTTTTGTTATGTTATGTTGTATGAAATCACTAAAGAGACCGGATCCACGTACTTATACACCTGTGATCCTAACTCTACTTATTTTATCTGTAGTATACTAAAATAACTTAGCTGTCTACACTTGATAACAAAATAATAATATGGACCCTCTCACCTTGTCCTCGAACCTGTCTTTATTTTTTGGCTTTTGCAAGATTTATGAGTCCATTGTTTAAATGTTGCCAATGTTGTAACAATGGGTTCCGTGGTCGGTGTTCCTGGAACAACTAGGAACTTAGGTACTAGTTTCGTTTTTTACATTGGCATGTCTCTAATTTATAAGTTACAGCAGGATGAATACTAAATAAATAAATACCTACAGTTCTAGGGCCCGATTTTTGAAAGATTTCGGAATAAATTTCGGAATAAATAAACTACAAAACAACAATTCAAATGACCTTTTCGACTACTTAGACTTAATTGACTAGATTAATAAGTGCTGTCGTTTTTTTCTAATCTACACGTACCTATTTCAAATTCAACACAATTTTTCACTCTAATTTCCAGTGAAGTTTTCACATGTCTCAAAAATTGGGCCTGATTTCCAGCTGTGCATAATCATTTACAATTAAAAAAGTTAGCGTGGAAGCGACAGCTTCTAAACCTCATAAGCATACTCCATCTTACACCACATCTCCACTTCCCATCAGGCCAGGGGGGCTAATCCGAAAATCGACTTCCGAAGTTCGTATCACACCGTCCCTCTCACTCTCAAATTATTCAAATTATTCTCAAATTATCGGAATGGGAGTGCCCCAAGGATCTATACTTGCACCATTTTTATATCTTGTTTATGTAAATGACCTAACTTATATGGTGAGCCGAAAATCAGGCATAGTCATGTTTGCTGACGATACTTCTCTACTATTCAAGGTTAGTAGAAAAGACAGCGACTTCATTGAACCCAATAAGACCCTGTCCATGATATCCGCATGGTTTGCTACAAATAATTTGTTACTAAATCCTAAGAAAACCAAATGTATTAAATTTTCGTTGATAAGTTCATCTCACTCAAATTCCGCTTCCAATATCAAATTGGACGGTCAAAGTATTGAATTTGTAAATTCAACGGTATTTTTGGGAATAACACTGGACTCGAAACTACAGTGGGGATCTCACGTCACAGCTATTGCGAGTAGATTGAGCTCTGCTGCTTTTGCAGTGAGGAAGATACGGCAGCTAACCGATGTGGCGACGGCGCGGTTGGTGTATTTTGCTTACTTTAATAGCATCATTTCGTACGGCCTTATTTTGTGGGGATCTGCTGCAGACTTGGAGTCAATCTTTATCTTGCAGAAAAGGGCAGTTAGAGCTATCTACAACTTAGGGACTCGTGAATCTTTAAGATCATTTTTTAAAGAAATAGGCATCCTAACCGTGCCGTCGTTTTATGTATTCGAAATAATCATGTATGTAAGAAAAAATCTATATGATTTTCCTACTAATGTCGATAAGCTAAAGGTTACTAGAAACACAGGAAAGCTTAAAGTACCATCTTACAGACTGGTTAAAACCAAAAAGTCGTTTCTGGGAAATTGCATATGTTTTTATAATAAAATTCCAAAAAATATTACTGACCAAACAGATACTAAGTTCAAATTAACTGTCAAGAAAACATTGATATCTAAGGCGTATTATAAAATTAATGATTATATCATGGACAGGGATGTTTGGCAATAATTCCAATCCGCATTGGCGATCCCGGAAAACCAAATGGTGTATCTACTGTATTAGAAAATCTAGTTGTGTTTAATGCTTTGTATGCAAGTTTTAAAAGTAATTTATTGTAATCTGTTGACATTCATAAGTGCTTGTAAAGCCTAAACTGAAAAAAATTGAAAAAAAATATATTGACTATTAGTAACGGCACGAAACGAACTTCGAAAATCGAATTTCGGAGTATAAGGCCAGGAATGGTTGTGGTCAAACGCAACGCAAGCTCATTAAAATTTTGCAGCATTTAAAAAATAACTCAAAACAAGTTATTTTGTCGATCAACGTAACCCTAACAATTCGGCAAACTCAAAACCAGTCTGCTGCTTTAAATTCGGGACGGAATACATTTTTCTGTCGGTCAGACGCAACCTTGGCTATATTTACGACTACGCTAAATTATCTCCTATTCTGTTTACATTTATGTACATGCAGAGCTAGAAACTGTAGATTGGCTTCAGTGATGCATTTTAATTTAGAACCTATGCAAACCGTATTTAGGTATTCGTTTTACGCTTTACATGTATTAACTTAATATCTAAACAAAGAGATTAAACATTTTAGTAGGTATCTAAAGATTTTGAAAAGCTATTAGAGAATCACGAAGCTACGTTAATTTTAAAAATTAAGTAGCCATGTACTTAGCTTAGAGGGTAGTAAAAAACCTAACTATGATGTATCGTCGTAATAAATGGAGTATGAGACTAGGTACAAAATATGAGCGTTAATTTTCACTCTGTAAACAAATTTGATTGTTTTAACCTTGAGATACATTTAGCAGACATATTTATTAGTAACCAGTAGGTACAAGTAATTAAACAGTTCTTATCATCTCAAAATATTTTATTTATCTCGGCGTTCTACATAAAAGCTGCTCAAAAGAATCCCAGAAATCGTATCACTACACTACATATCATCACTACTTACATAGTATAAAACAAAGTCGCTTTCTCTGTCCCTATGTCTCTTTGTATGCTTATTAAATGTTTAAAACTACGCAACGGATTTTGATGCGGTTTTTTTAAGTGAATCAAGAGGAAGGTTTATACCTATGTATAATACATGCATAATATACCGTGCGAAGCCGGGGCGGGTCGCTAGTAATATTATAAATGCGAAAGTTTGTGAATGTTTGTCTGTTTGCTACTTTGTACGATAAAATGGCGTATTTTGATGATATTTGGTATTGGTATGATGGGATGGGGATGTATTTATAAGTAGGTACCTATAATCCCGGAATTTCAACCTCCTTGTAGAGACACAAAAATTTACACGAATCGTTCTTACACAACATAAAATAACGACTACGATGGCATTTTCGGGAACTGCTACCATTGAATTTTTATAAATACTTTGTATAATTGAATTCAACCGCCAGATTTGATGGCATGCGGTAGATACGGTAAAGCTAGTAATTTATTAACTTACATAATATAAATTAATTAAGTACTATTCGTTGGTCTTGCTAAAACATGAGAAATGCTGGACAAATTTGGTTAATTTTGGTATTGGAATGTGGTGGAAGCCCCAGGGAAGGTTTAAAGGGTGAGAAAGCCGCGGACAACAACTAGTTTCATACAAGAATTAGAACAGCTAGGTACCTAATACATACATTTTTCACGTTTATTTTTCACGTCATGAAATAACCATCACTCAACATTACCTAATGAAAAATTCATAGAAGAATGCACCATCTCAAACCCTTAGGTAGGTAATTACACGTTTCCAAGCATTTTCCTTCTAGATCTATTGTAGTCACAATTGTTCATTCATAATATTTTACGATGCTGATCTCCTTGAGCATACCCGCACAGTCACACCAAGTCACCAACACCAACACACGCTTAATTATTCGTAAACCCTGTAGGTGTCGTTCGCACATCCGTTCGACTATTTTGGTTTCCTTAAAAATAGTTGCCTTGGCAACGCTGGGATACGTTGACACTCTAGCCACTCTAGCGCACGAAATACGGCGTCTAAAACCTGTTTTTGTTAGAATTTGAAACGTGGACTTCGCGTTCATATTTGCATAATATAGGTATAGGACTGACTTAACAAATTGTCGTAGGTATTACCTTAGTAGAGCATGAGTAGAGCAGGAGTAGAGCTGCTAAATTTGTGTAGTTGTGTAGTAATTGGCTAAGTAAAGTTTTTGGAAGAGGTGCAAATTATATTTTTATTCGACAGTCCACGTCTTAATAATCGAGGAACTGCAGCTCTTTTATTTTTATTCCCTCTTGTTAATTAGAAATATTTTTTTAAGTGGTCGATTTGACATTTGTGAAATTTAATGGATGACCAGCTACGCGTGCCTAGAACTAGCTTGTAATAAAAAAAAAAACTACGTCAACCGTACGTCAACTGTCACTTTTGAGTCAAAAGTGACCGTTGACGTACGGTTGACGTAGTTTTTTGAGTCAAAAGTGACAGTTGACGTACGGTTGACATAGTTTTTTTTTATTACAGGCTAGTTCTAGGCACGCGTAGCTGGTCATCCATTAAATTTCACAAATGTCAAATTGACCACTTAAAAAAATATTTCTAATTAACAAGAGGGAATAAAAATAATAGAGCTGCAGGTCCTCGGTTAATAAGACGTGGACTGTCGAATAAAAATATAATTTGCACCTCTTCCAAAAACTTTACTTAGCCAATTGTGTACTTAGTAATAAATATTACAAGTTAACTACTAGTAGGTACCTAAGTCGGACTACATGCCGATATTTAAAGTTAATTATTTTAATATTTAAATTTATATTGAAAAAATCAGGGGCTACGGCGCCCGTTGATTTACCTAGCGACCTAAATAGGTATAATTTATTTTGAATACTTACTTACGTATCTATTTCAAGATAATCTTCATAGGTAGGTACAGTCGGCTCATGATAATGCTGAGCATACTTGGAACCTTGTCGTTCGAAATTAAAAACTTAATCGCAAACGAAGCTTGACACAGCTCGTAATTATTTTAATTGCACCTACTAGCGGTGGCTTATTCGGCACTTATTGTTGTTTGTCAGTGTTCAAGTTGTTTATTTATTTATATTTTGTGTGGCTGTGTCGAATTTCTGTCAATAAACGTAAGTACCTAATTTCTTCTTCTAGTTAAAAATTCACTTTCTAAACGACACTGAAAATTAAAACACATAGAAAAATCCGAAAAGTAAAGCTATGGCCGGGAATCGAACCCGGGTCCTCGTCATTCCGTGACGCGTGCTATAAATAATAATAAATAAACCCATAGCAGGTAAAAATTCACCTTCTCGATTAGCATAGCGAATTTTCATTCGATTTGAATGAAGAACGTTTTAAGTCTGTACTAAGTATTGTACTTAACCATTCCCGTAGCTGTATTGGTTCCAATAAAAGTTGGTATTCAAAGTTGGCGCCCTTTACTTAGTAACTGGGTAAAAAACGTGCAAAAGTTATCAATTTTTTGTTTTTCCTTGACTGATTTACATGACTCTACCAAACTTTTGTTACGGTAAGTAACCTCACTATTTTCAATTATGTAATGTCACCATGTGCTGTCTCAGTCAGGCATGGCCAACAGGTGACAAGACTGACAAGGCCACAGAAAGGTAGAGGCGAACGTAGCGACATACTCCTCCAATGTCATCAGAGATTTTTCGTGATTCTTTGGCAATACGTTTCTTTTCTTAGTCACCGAGGTTTACTTTTTTTTTCTTTTTTACCTGCCCGTGATGCTGTGCCAACTCCGTCGGTATGTCATGCACGACTCTATTCCGGATTTCCGTTTTAAAATAGATTGATTCCAAAAAACATACACTCGTAGGGACTACCGAACTTATTTTCAAGAAGTTATCAGCGCACGGCGTGTTAAAAAAAACTGATGATAAATCTGTAGCTTTAGACCGAGACCGACCGCTTATAATTAATCATAGGTAATGAGTCCTCGCCTGCGGCACAGGGGCGCGGGGTAGCTAGGACGACAAAGGAGACCGAGAGAGGTGCGGGCGGCAGGCGCACCACCCGCCCGCACATCTCTCGGTCCCCTTTGTCGTCCTAGCTACCCCGCGCCCCTGTGCCGCGCAGGCGAGGCGAGGACTGATTCAAGCGGTAGCGCCATTCTTTTTGCGCAGTTTTTAGTTTTGTTAGTTTTGAAAGTTTTTGAACGCTACCTAAACTGTCATTAAGTTTTATTTCTCAAATATAGTGTAACAAAACAATAACTACATGTAATTTTTTTATTTTTTATTATTTTTAGTACGAATAAGAGATAAGGTGTTTACAAAGGATAAATAAAAATAACATTGGCACTTTACAAAACTTTGTATTTGTTTTTTTTTGTGCGACGCTTTTTGTGTCAATGCGAGTTTTCTTATTTTAATTTTTGGCGCCATGCCGAATCAATAATCTTCGTTACAATTTTTAAATAGCCAATATAGCCATAGAACGGAAACTCTCTTAGAAAGTCCTAACAACTTAAGGTTATGTAGTACAATACCGTAATGCACTTTCAAACCTCCGGCTAGAAAACTAGTATATGGCAGCGTCCTAGACGAGCCTAGATGGCGGCAAAGCCTTATTTGTCCAAGTAACGGCTGCACAGCCTTACTTAAAAGGCCAACCATTTATCTTAAAATTCCTTTTCCGGCCCCAATTTTAAGAAAACAAATTATGTAAAGTAAAACCGAAAAATACTTACGCCTTGTTATCCTTGAATTTAAAATCACGGCACAATCACTACTTTTTTTACAGGCACAGATTAAAAACTGAATTTGACACAAACAGCACTAATTAAAAAAATAAAATATGTTTCGTTTCTAAATTCGTATTTCGTTGTTCGAATGTGCGCGATTTGAAATACGTTCGCGCGCGGTTGGGTTGCGCGCGCACTTGAATGGAGCGCGGGAAAACTGAACGGAAATATCGGATTCGTCGAGATGACGCGCGACACGTATAATGGTCTCTTTCTTTCAAGCTTTCTTAAAACGAGATAGCAGTAACAGCGTGAGATCATCCTATTTGTATGCTTTTTCTTAGGAATTCTATGATTATAATGATGTATTACCATTTAATAAAATAAAATAATAGTTTATAATAATACATTACTGAAGAGACCAGTAAGTATAAGATAAGCCATACTGGACGATTGTTTGAAATCCGAGCTTAAGGAGAGGATTTTTATATACATATACATACGAGTCGGCTGCTTTTTTTCCCGCGCAGATGGTAAAAAGCTCATCGAAGGAATGGGCGGAAATCTTAGGAATCATGTTTTAGACGATGCGCCTAGCAACCCATCACTATTTTGATTCCCCTTTCCACTTCCATCCTGTGCGCCCAGCGCCCACACAATCATGCTAAGCTTGGCATTTGGGTCTTGTTACCCTGGGCTCTGTCTACCCCGTAAGGGATAAAGACGTGATTGGTGTGTGTATGTATGCATGTATGTACCTATGTAGTGACCTAATTATTAACTGTTTGCCCGTTACCCGTATTAATAAGATATGATAGGTATTTGTTACTTATGTATGTAACTAATGTAATAAAAAATCTTTCTAAGAGTTGACTTTCCTTCGGTATATTTCTGCTTTTTTGCTACAAAAAAATCAGGTAACTAAAGAAAGACGTTTTAAAACCCCCAAGAGATGGCGCTGTATAAGCCTTGTTTGTAGACCAGCAAGGTTTAGCGAAATCGTACGTAGCAATAGCGAGCGACGTGACTACGCAGCTCGTACGTATTCTCACAGATGGCGCTTTTGTTAAATTTTAGTAACTCCAATGCAAAATGTGATTATTTTATTTTATCATTTTTACTTACGAGATTTTTTTCGGAATTAAACGTTTTTCTCTCTTACTAAGTCTTCATGATACTTTATAGGTTTAAAGCTGCCTAAAGGATTAATTTATTGTTGAGACATTAGTAGGTAGTAGGTACTACACTACCGTAGCTTAGTATTTTCTATTAGAAAAAATCCAAATCCCAGTGTAATCTAGATTCTAGTTTATCACGAAAGTCCTAATTTAGTACAGCCGGCCCGACCGGCATTACCTTATATGGCAATGAAATCGTCCAGCCAACCAGAAGTTGTTTGTCTGCGCATGTGTGTGGGATTTTTATAGGTGTGTGATGTAATTCAGGACCTACAATAATTTCTGAACCTCAAAAATGTCTCTCTTGATAAATAAGAATAATCTTAACAAAGCCCCCCTACACGCAAAAAAATAAACAACAAGAATAACGAACTTTTTAGTGTTGTATTTTGCCGCACTGAGGTGTCGATATCGATAAAATGTTATTTTAATATATTATCACTTCTCACTATAATGTAATAGATGCCAAAGGTTGGGAGTGTGTATGTCTGTCTTTCCATCAATGGATTTGTTGCTCTTTCGCGCTGAAATGGATGGAAGGGTTTGGATGAAATTCAGCACACATTTTGTGCTGTATTAACACTTACAATACTTTTTGTCCCAATATTCCCTCGGGATCAGGATTCACGATTGTTTAAATCAGCAGAGATTTGTAAACACCCACGGAAATTCAATAAAAACTTAGAATTTGAACTATTATATTTTGAGATTTTAAAGGCACATTTAAAATGACTACTGGAAGTCTGAGCTTATGAAATGCAATCGAGTCAAAACTTGACAAATTATTTTGACAGAACAACATCCTCAAATATTGTCACAATTCAATCACAATCAGTAAGTACTGTACTGTTCTTGTTGATAGTTAATATTATAAAAAAAATACTCGATAGCAGTCCTTAGCATAAGTGTGCAGTGCAGGTGCAGGTAATTCATCAATCATCATACGTACGTTTTTTTCGTTTCTGTAGTTGTTACACTGACTTAGTTTTTTTTACATTATACTTAACCACCAAGCGGGCATACGGTTCACGTAACGTTAAGTGATCACCACCGCTCATATACACCTACAGTACCATCAGGACCGCTGGTGCGTTGCCAGTCTAGATTTCTACACTACAGTAGTAGAGTACAAATAGGATTTTAAAAAATTACATGTACGATCGTTACCACTTTAAGCACTTGATCAAAAATAAAATAGTCGTAAAAGAAATAGCGCTTCATTCAACCGTTGGAGCCTAAATTGATAAAACTTGATCGATATTTTTATCTATGCGTATTAAATTTGTCCCATGTCTGGCAACATTTTAATTTAAGAGAGAGAGAGAGAGAGAGAGAGAAACATTTATTACCCACTTTCTATATACAAAAAAAGAGAATACATTTGAGAAAAATATAATAAAAAGAAAACATACAGTCAATGTCAATGAGTTTATACTAAAACTTTAATTAAGAATAGTACCGTCAAACTGGATCGGTCGGTTTAAGTTATTGAAGGCTTAGGCGTTACTATGAGAAGGTGATGAACAATAAACATAATAATATAGTAGCTGAGTTGCAAGGAAAAAGTTTTTTGTTATGGTTGGGTTTATTTTGGACTTAACTGTTGTTATCATCCGAGAGCAGCATTGCGGGCATTACAACGTATTTTTTTTCAATTACAATGCGTTTGTTATTATTGTTTTGTATAATGTATTGATGTATAAAATTTTATACATATTTATTTATGTATTTTATATATATATATATAAAGAAGTAATAAAAAGGAACGTTTAAATTAAACCACTGTATTAAGAATAAGGTATGATTACGAATACTTGACGATGTTTCTCTCGATATCGACTTGATGACATCCCTAAAGTTGAATGAATCACTCACCCACATATTCCCGCAATGGTGAGATAATGCAGACTTGTCCTTATTGGCCAGTCTGTCGATGCGGCAGCCGTATCGACCAATCGCGGTGCCGCATGCGAGGCGTCTCTCCCCCGTGGCGCCGGCACTATAAAAGCCGGCCTAACGGATTTTTCGTCGTATTTCCCGTTTGGCAAGCCTCTTAACCGGTCGCGCCGAACGACGACTGACTTATTTAATTAACTTATTTGTACGTTAAGTTTTACAAAACTCAAATCAAAATGGTGAGTACCGCTTTATTTCATTCCTATTTGCTTCATGATCCAGTATTCCCTGTGTTAAAATCAGTTTATCAGCCATATTTTCCGTTAAATGTTACCGGTTGGCCACGCCGCCATTTCGTGCAGGCCGGCACCGGAGCTTTTTCTTACCCGTTTTTAAAGTAATTCCGCTGTGTACGGTGTTGTACTGTCTAATTAAGTGTTGTTTTAGCCTAATTCTAAGATTCAGATGTTTAAATTAACTTCTATATTTAGACCGATGCTCTTTTGTCATGCGACTCGATGACTAGCCGGTTGGAATTTGTCACCCCGGCTTCCTTTGCGTGCCGATGCCACGCCCGTTGAATCGATAGTTTAGCCTAGTTTTAAGCAGGTACCAACTGAGTACATTTCAATCAATAATCAAGTTTTCATAAGTACTGTCATTTGAAAAACGATGACGTGTCCGTGACCTCTTTCAAGGCTTCGTAAATGATAAATGGATGATCTCACTTGTTGTGTCCCCAATGGCTTTACTTTAAAACTAATTTACATTTATTATGTTTGTGGAAGGCCTTGGCGGATAAAATCAATAGTTTAGGTTCGTGACAAACTGTTTCATAATTATAGCAAGTAGCTCCGTGGTTGTAAGCACAAAGCTTTCACCAGTTTCACCTTTCTCTTGCATTGTGGTTGCTACTTGTTTCTCCATTGTTAAACTTTCTTTTAACAATCAAATTTTTAGGGTTCAGTAGCCGTAGCCGTAGCCGCGTAGGCATTTATACATTCTAATGATAAGTTTTTAGAATTGATCTTAAGTAGGTTCTTCTTAGCTCGAATCTTTCTAGTAGCTGCTAGATGATCACAAATAGTCGTTCAGGAAATAGGCAGTTACCTGTAAATTCTGTCATTGTCTAATCTTTTTTCTTTCTGCCACAGCGTGAGTGCATCTCAGTACACGTTGGCCAAGCCGGAGTCCAGATCGGCAATGCCTGCTGGGAGCTCTACTGCCTTGAGCACGGGATCCAGCCTGATGGCCAGATGCCCACTGACAAGACCATCGGGGGCGGAGATGACTCCTTCAACACCTTCTTCAGCGAGACCGGAGCTGGCAAGCATGTGCCCCGTGCCGTGTTTGTCGACTTGGAGCCTACTGTAGTTGGTACGTTTCAGAAAGAATCAAGATTTCTCTTAACTAGGTACCAACTTAACCTTCTTTTGGTTCCGTTTCAAATTAAAACAAAAGTAGTTCTCAGTATTATGAACTTACTGAGCGAAACTTGAGATAGAACAAGAAATTTATTACACCAAGAAGCAAATTAAGAAAGTATTTCCTAAAAGAAAAAGTACCTATTTACATTTACTAATCCAGCCTTTTTTTTTTAAACAGATGAGGTCCGCACCGGCACATACAGACAGTTGTTTCACCCAGAACAACTTATCACTGGTAAGGAAGACGCGGCCAACAACTACGCCCGCGGCCACTACACCATCGGCAAGGAAATCGTCGACCTAGTGCTGGACCGCATCCGCAAGCTGGCCGATCAGTGCACTGGTCTCCAGGGCTTCCTCATCTTCCACTCCTTCGGAGGTGGTACCGGCTCAGGCTTCACTTCTCTCCTCATGGAACGTCTCTCAGTCGACTACGGAAAGAAGTCCAAGCTCGAGTTCGCCATCTACCCCGCGCCCCAGGTCTCCACCGCCGTGGTCGAGCCCTACAACTCCATCCTGACCACCCACACCACCCTGGAACACTCCGACTGCGCTTTCATGGTCGACAACGAGGCCATCTACGACATCTGCCGCCGTAACCTGGACATCGAGCGACCCACCTACACCAATCTCAACAGGCTGATTGGTCAGATCGTATCTTCCATCACCGCCTCTCTCCGTTTCGACGGCGCCCTGAACGTGGACCTTACCGAGTTCCAGACCAACTTGGTGCCTTACCCCCGTATCCACTTCCCGCTGGTCACCTACGCGCCGGTCATCTCTGCTGAGAAAGCTTACCACGAGCAGCTGTCTGTGGCGGAGATCACCAACGCCTGCTTCGAGCCCGCCAACCAGATGGTCAAGTGCGACCCCCGCCACGGGAAGTACATGGCTTGCTGCATGCTGTACCGCGGTGACGTCGTCCCCAAGGACGTGAACGCCGCCATCGCGACCATCAAGACCAAGCGTACCATCCAGTTCGTGGACTGGTGCCCCACCGGCTTCAAGGTCGGCATCAACTACCAGCCCCCGACCGTCGTGCCCGGCGGCGACCTGGCCAAGGTGCAGCGTGCCGTGTGCATGTTGTCCAACACCACCGCCATCGCCGAGGCCTGGGCTCGTCTGGACCACAAGTTCGACCTCATGTACGCCAAGCGCGCGTTCGTTCACTGGTACGTCGGAGAGGGTATGGAGGAGGGAGAGTTCTCCGAGGCCCGCGAGGACTTGGCCGCTCTCGAGAAGGACTACGAAGAGGTCGGCATGGACTCCGCCGAGGGCGAGAACGAGGGAGCCGAAGAGTATTAAGTCAGTCGGCGCACTCACACCCGATACATTCCGCGGTGAAAATGAATAAAACATAAATTATGTGCATTTCTTTAGTTTGATTCTTATCCCTCTAACCTTGTTTATTAAAAACAGAACAGTCATTGATTGGCTGGGACACATTATCTATGCGAGCAGGTCCATTCAAGACTGTTATTCATAATTTCAGTTAATAACAAACAGCTGAACATTATGCTTATGATGCATACCAATGACTTTTCCACCTTATCGTGTTTACTGAATAGATTAGCGATAACGAATTCTTGATAAGGTATTACATTCATACATATCGACAATCCATAGATCGATATCGTCGAGAGACCTATGCGACTGCGCTTTGTATGCATAATATTACAATGGGCTTTTCCCTAGAAAAAATTGAAGCGCGATTTTTTACTAAGTACCTACTCAAACCCAGTGAGAAAGTTCCTCGTTCATACGTTATCTACTTTTAAAGCAAAGCTATGAAACAACAGTTATAGCAGTTAGCGTGCAGTTATAGAGACTAAAAGAACTGCAGTAGTGGAAAGAATCCATCCATCTGTAGAAGCCCTTACGTGGAAGTTTAAAACGGAAGTATACATATTCATTTCCGTTTGTCTTACAATGGGTGTCTTCTCCGAAATTCGAAGGTCGTATATGTATCATACCACTCCTTTCACTCTCTTCGAACACTCACTAGATAAGTATAGAAGCACAACGATTCCATTCCAACTATCGCAATACACGTATAGTCTATACGTATTATATTACGTACGTTAGGTTCGGATGGTTTTCATATGACCGGCGTCACGTAACGTAAGCGACACTAGGCGGCCAAGGTGATCAAATCAATCTATCTTCTAGCTTTCAATTCATATCGCCTTACATCCCACGCGAATCCTTGCGGCCAGCCTACGTGGATATGAAATACATCCGTATACACTAATACACTAACAATTTAGACCTTGTTGCTACCCACAGCACAGTAATCACATTACGTAGGTTGTATGAGCTATTCCTGCCTACCTATGCCTATGTATAGTTTTGGGAAACATTTTTTGATCGCAAGTAGGCACAGGGGAAATGACGATGATTTGATGTTAAAATTAGTGTTGTAAATGCTAGAAATATTAAGACTCTATAGTAGCATATACCTACTCGTATGTCCATAATAATCATGGTCCTTTCCTACTAAGGTAGTGTATGAGATTTTGTGTGAGCAATGGGCCCAAGACCGCCCGCTCGCCGCCCGCCTCCTACGGCATTGCTTGTGGTGACATCACCGCACTGTCATCGCCATATACGGCTAATAATGACCTTGTTTCGGAGAAAACAGATGTTCATTTAACTTGTAGAATACTTAACATGATTGATATGTTTTTGAACAATATTGTTCAAATGACCCAGTTGTGGTTTAATTAATATTTAAAGTTCTATGCTATTTTAGTATTTTGTTGAATAATGTCGTCTTGTTTATGTCGGCACTAAACTCGTCTATCGAGTGGGCAGTTACTGATTAATCATAACTTGAATGACTTTAATAGGCGTCGTGTGCCACCCACATGAACGGAGTAAGCAACCATTCCTTCTAGTTGTAACTCTGCATTAAAATTAGTCTGTGAAAAATGAATTCAATTCCCTAAATTAAATCATTTTCAATCAAGAAGGTCGACCATTTATTCAACAGTTAGCTCAACAGAGAAAATAAATAAACTTTTAAAAACCTAAATATACAACATTGGAAGAGATAAACTTTCTCCCGATGCAATTTTTATTTAACTCAGACAGGGTATTTCCAGCCGGGTCGCTGACCTCGTTAACGTGTTCGCGGCGGGAGTAACGCCCGGTCACTGTTTCCTTCCTGTTTTTAGACCAAAATATTTTCGCCGTGACAAGCAAGTTTAGAAAAAGCTAGGTACTTAAATTCAGAAACAATTTAATCTCAACTGCATTGTATACACAACTTTAAAAACATGTTATTAAAGTTTAAAACCGGAGAGAATACAACGAAATGTCAACTTTATTCACTGAATATTGTAGGTATAAAATCAAGAGCATCACTAAATAAACAACAATCACTGTTCATTTCATATATTCAAATAACAGCAAAACGCACGAAACAACTTAGTTTACATAAACTGACATAATCGATTACATACACAACTAATTTTTACATAAATATTTAATAACATCGAGACGGCTAGGAGACATGATTTACCTCTTTAGCCGCTACGCTATGGGCCACAACACTCCAATCTGAGAGCCGCAATAATAAGCTCCTGATATTTCTTCGCACCCGTGATCATGATGTATGCAACGACATCTAAATATGGGGAACTCATATAAGAAATTGCGGCTACACAATAGGATATAACTAAATAAGCGAGTAACGTTATGTTGTGCTAGCCGGCTCGATTTTATCATGAATTGATTTGGGAATTCTTCAAAATTACAAATTTACCTAGTTACTGGGTAACGTTCAAGTAGGTACAGTCAGCTACAGATTAACCAGCATACCTACTTACAGTATAGTGTAAAATTTATGACACAAAAAATGTTTCGAACGCGATAGCGTAAACGTCTCAATTACATACATTAAATCACATCTTTATCCCTTACGGGGTAGGGAGAGCCTAAGGTAACAAGACCTAAAGGCCACGTTCAGCACGACTGAGGGCGTATGGTTGGAAAGGGGAATCAAAATAGTGATGGGTTGCTAGCCGCATCGCCTATAACTTATTCCTAATATTCGCCCATTCCCTTTACTAACTTGCTAAGTATTTACGTGTAGTGTTTGGAATAGCGCAATCTATTCATATATCTGGTGTTGACTGTACCTACTATTATTCAATTAAAGTACATTCGGCAACAAAAATAAGTGATCAGTTAACATTATCTTAGATTTATTTACCGAAGTTTATTTGTATTAATATTAAGTATGTGATGTAATTTTATTACTCACTGTTATTTAAATAAAATAAGGATTAAAATTAACATTAAATAAATCTTTAATAACTTGGTATAAATGGAAGCTTACTGTGTATTGTAGTATAAAGCTAAATTATGGCTATGCTATGTATAAAAAATCTGTATAAAATAATGGAAATTACCACGTTAAAGTAGGCACGCAAACCATACATACTATAACCGAAGTAAAGTCAGCGACAATAAGATTATAGTTTTTTTTATTTCTTCCACAGCAATAATTTGAAAAAGTGGACATAATATTGTCGCTTTCTATACCTAATAACATTTTTGTTTAGCTGGTTTAGTAAAAACCTTTTTCTTCGGTAGGTAATTATTAATTAATCATAATCCTACTGTTTAATTATTTCATTTTCGAAATATCTTATGAGCATCGTCATCGTACCACCTTAACTAAAATAACGCAGTGCCTAGAACGGGAGGTAAGAGCAAATAATCTTCGTATTTTTTTTAGCGTGCAATACAGTTCTGTCAGATCTTAAATCTCTGTGCCTCGTTGCAAATAAAAAAAAAACTTTTAAACTAGAATTCATAGTACGCCCCCTTTTTTAAAAGGACGCACTTAGTATTCGTCGTAGGAAGAAAATCAAGTAATTGTTTTGGATGCTAGATTCGTTGACTTTGCAAAATTGAGACGTGTGTATCTGTGGCGTCTGAGCTTACAAACGGATAGACCGATTCGGAAGCGAGTTCCATGTAGTGAAAATGTCGAGTTTAAAGTTTTTTAAATTGTTAGTTATGATTATGATAGAGTAAACCCTTGTCCAGCTTTTGTTAACTATACATTAGTTCTTTAGCTGTTTCTTTGACATTTGGCTTTGCCAGACATAGATAAAATACATATTGTGTAACTTTGACGATTAAGGGCGTAAGCGATTATGTGTTAAAGTATTAAGAAAACATATTTGGCAAACTATGTATAGTAAAATTAATTTAATGAAAAATTTAGAGACATTATTTATTTCTAAGATAGTATTAGTGTTATGGCTTACAAACTTTGATACTAAAGTTTAATTTGGAACAAAATAATACTTAGTTCAATAGGAAATTATTAACCGCATGCGTATTACTTAAATAGGTACCTTAATGTAAGCTGCCAAATCTTGATACAGACTTTTGTATATACGAAAGTTTACCATTTTTATTCTAAAATGACGCATAGTAAAAATAATACTATACTCAACATAATGTGAAGAAAGAAGCATGCTTGATTTGATCACGATAATATTGCTTTGACTCCTTGGAACATGGCTGTAAAATGCTCAACTATTTCGGGCTTCGGTTTTCAAAAAACTATTTTTTTTTAATATACTTGTAATTTTTTTTCAATGAACATTTTCAAAAACAGTACTAACTATTCGGGTAACCGCAAACCTCTACTCCAATACAAAACGCTCGTACCAGCTACAGTTAAACTAAATTTGATATATTTCTAACTATTTTTATTTGTCACACCACTAGGTATAATACAATGTTTAATATCTAATCGTTATTGTGTACACCATTAAAGGCTGTTTCACCACTCTCTGTTAACTTCCAGTTAACTTAAGTGTCAGTTATCTATGATTCCGTGTCTATTTATAAATGACACTTAAATACCTGGTACACGTGACACGTTTTTTAGTCGTGTTCAGATTTATGTCACAGTATCATTCAGAATATCATTTTCTAAGTAATCTGGTGAGACAAGCTGAAGGTTTTCAAAATCATATAGGTAGTTAGAGATACGATATCCGTCCATCTTGACCGTTAAACGTTTGACAAAGGTATCGTTCGACTAATCAATCAACAACCCTTCAATATTAAGCTGAACTGTGGTTTTTAAAATTTTAAAAAATTGCGTGACTCATTATGTTATTGGGTTAGATTTGTTTTGTAACTTTTCAAAAAAAATATGACAAAATTAAGGGTTGTCAAATGAATTGTTTGGCAAACGATACATTTGTCGAACGTTAGTGAACCGAGAGTCACATTTAATGACAGATACGTATCTACGCGTGCATTGTAATTATCCAGGAATCACTCAAAGCTAGTTTTATTCCTTTATTCGTTAAGTTAAATGATAATGAGACGAAGCAATATTTTTTATTAATGGTCATATCATAATATTACACTATAGAAGTGAATAGTGCATTAAAAAAACTACAAAATAGACTTTTACCTTACACATCTGCGAGTTGTAATTGTAACTGTAGCAATTTGCAGTAACCAAAAATTCCAAAACGCTAGTGTGGACGTGGCGTTCCGCTCGCGGCAAGCTTGGGAGCTACCACACTAAGGTTTTTGGTTATTGTAAACTGCAACAGTTACAATTACAACTCGCAATTGAGTACCCAGCTTTATAAATCGAGAACTATCCAACTATACTCAGTTGGTTTAGGTAGTTAACTTAAGGTAAATCTTGACATGTCTTTTTATTGAAATACACGCTTTAAAAATCCAAATCTTTACACTACAAATTAATTAAGAAATCTCATTGTTATTTCATAATTAATTTGTAATGTGGAAGATTTTGTTTTTTTTTTTTTTGTAATAAAAATACATGTCAAGAGTGTTTACATTTAGTTAATTTCCTAAACTTCTCTGGTATATTTTCGATCGTATCGAAACTCTTGAAAAATATCCCTATTTTGTAGTTTTTGTAAATAATGTCTCATAAGAGTTTAAACAGTAGTGAGTGTATACTTGTCTCTAACATAGCCCTAAGTGAATCACCTATGAAATGTACTTGCAATAATATTAACCATAGAAAAAAGAGAAAAGTAGAAGTGGTATAGTGAACGGACGCGTGCCACCTTTATGCGCATACCGCATGTATAAACGTCAGTTGAATTTGACGGTTCGATTAGCAGAATGATTCTGCCAGAATCAGAAATTTTCGAGTGTTCCGCTGTCATCAGTTAGATTTTCAATCACGTAACCTAAATCCCATTCAGCAGAGTTCAATTTACAACGCAGTTATTTTAAAAACATCGGTTATCTTTTGGCTACCTCACGCTAGCCATCTATGTATACCTATACAATGGACCTTAAGTAATATTCTGCGGATGGAAAGTTCAAATTATAATACCGATTCAGAACTTATAACAATTTTATTATAGAAAAGCTACGACCAATAATTGCCAAGATTTCTAGGTAGGAAAACTGTCGATTTTGGCGACACCGGTTTCCCTAGCAAATATGATTTACCGCACTTCTATTTCCTCTTTGTTCTGTGGTATTAACTGTTTATTAAGTATATTCGATGCATGTTCTACGCTATAAAAAAAAACAAATCGGATATTCTAGCGTACTCGGGTGCTCGTTTATATAATTTAAGGTGCATTACATTAGTATAAGTATATTATTTACAAAACAATAATAAAACATCTCACTTGGATCTACCATTTCCGTATTACGACCCGTCGAGAGGTCTGATCGCCATACAATTTCTAGTGGAGGAAGAGCTCTGGCCGCAACCGTTGCAGTTCGCTTGTCCACACTCGAACAAAGTTTTAGTCATACCGTATGCTTCTAAAGATGTGGTTTCTGCCAAAAAAATACACAATTTTAGTTCTATTATAATATTCTAAAAACAAAACACTACTTGTCCCTAAGTCTTGTCTATTTAAGAGCGTGCATCCCTACTGAGCTGGCAACGTTGCATTCTTGGTGATTTTTTGCGATTATTTCACAGAAAATGAATGAAAGTTTCAAAAACAACATTGATAACATAACATAACATAACATTGTTTACATTGTTTGATTGAAACATTGATATTGTGACACATGTATTTATGACTAATGACTATGTTAGTATTTAGTATGATTGCCTTAAATTGTATGCCTGTTCAGGCCACTGTTGATACCAATCTGTTCACCCTTATGTACCTAACCTACACAGTTAAACAATAAATGATTCTGATTCTAATTCTGAAATGTTCGTCTGTAGTGCACTTCATTTTTAGTGTATTAATGTGTCTAATGCAATAATTGATCGTGATGGACTTTTATTTTCTTATTAAACGAGATATAGTATTTTATCCCTTTTACACGAAATGAAAGTCCATCACGATTAATGTTTGCATTGGACACATTAATACACTAAAAACGAAGTGCACTACAGACGAACATTTGAAACTTTTATTCATTTTCTGTGAAATAATCGCAAAAAATCACCAAGAATGCAACGTTGCCAGCTCAGCAGGGTAGGGATGCACCCTCTTAAGCGGTTGGTCTATCTATACCTATATGTGTATGGTGTAGACGGTCCGGCGCTAGGGCGGCGCGGCGAGCAGCGCGGCGAACTGTTGCAGCGCCTCGCGCAGCGCCGCGCGCGCCGCCGCCGCGCGCCCGGAGCACGCGAGCGCCACCAGCGCCGGGTACAAGCCTGCAGCAACAGTAATAACTAGTGGCGTGCATTGGCTCGCCTGGGTTGGCAGTGGGAAGGTGACGCAACACGGTATGTACGCGCTGCCTACCCTGGCGACCCCCGCACTGCACGCTCATAACTCATAACGAACCATAATATTGCTAAGTTTTTTTTAAATTGCTGAATACCAAGATGCTGTGTCACAAATATGTGTGGAACATAATTTAAAAAACCAGCCAAGTGCGAATCGGACTCTCGCACCAAGGGTTCCGTATTTTAGCAAAGTAAATAAAAAATCCAGTGTTAGCAGAGTCCTGCCTAAGAAAAATGTAGGCAGTGTGAGGTCGTTAAATTGGTTGCTTACATAGACAGATAGACACAAAATATTCTGTTTTTGGCATTTTGTTGCTATAGCGGCAACAGAAATACATCACCTGTGAAAATTTACTGTCTAGTTATCATGTCTCATGAGATACAGTCTGTGGACAGACAGACAGATGGACCGTGGAGTCTTAGTAATAGGGTCCTATTCCAGTGGGAAGGTGACGCACATTTTGTACGCGCTGCCAATCTTAGAGACCCACTTCGGGTCGTTACAATCCACACTCGTATTTTAACGCTTCATTATGATACCAGTCACATAAACTACAAATTAAAATCAATGAGTCACCGATGAGCTTCTGCCAGGCGGCGGCGTCCACCTTGGCGCGCGGCGCCTGCTGCATCGCCTCCGCCAGCGTGGCCACCGCCTTCAGCACGAATGACACCTCGGACAGCTCGTGCCTGACAAAAACACAACTTATCAAACATTTGTAATGGTGGAACGCAATAAAAGGTCACAGGAAAGGAAACAGGAATTTGACGAACGTCTTCGCTATCCAACTGTGTCAATAGATTTTAACAATAAAGAGTAGGAAATGAATGGAAAAAAAATAAAAAGACGACAATTTTTTTACTGTATTTGAGCATCATCAGTCGTAAAAGAAGCTGCACTCTGATTTCATTTCTACTCTTTATTTTAGAAGCCTAGAAGGAATTTAACTAATATTATAAATGCGAAAGTATGGATGGATGGATGTTTGTTTGTTACTCAATCACGCCAGAACGGCCCAACGGATCTGGATGAAATTCGGCACATAGATAGGGAAAAATCTGGGATAGCACATAGGCTACTTTTTATCCAGGAAAATTGCGTAGTTCCCGCGGGATAGCGATAAACGAATTCTTTGCAGACGAAGTCACTGGCAACAGCTAGTTACAAATATAACAATCACCCTTCCTCCCCACCCCCCAACCCAAGATAAAAGAAAAATATGAAAGGCCTTAAACTGGTTCGCAACAAGAGCTTGGTTTGCACAGTCAACGTGATTTCTCAAATTGATAAGACCCCTTATTCATAAACGCTCTGTAGGCTTCTGCTAACTTGGCAATCGTTTGTCACTTTGACATTTACCTTTCACAGATAAGGACAAACGATTGCTAAGTTAGCAGAAGCCTATAGAACGATTATGTATAAGGGGGCAAGTACCTGGGTAGCGGGTCGCTGCTGTCTTCGTCGCGCGCGTACTTCGATACCACCTCGTGAAACCTGTCGAGCAGCGCGACTATCGCCAGTGGGTCGGGGTCGTCTGACAACAAACGTAAATCATCAGATTGTAGCTCGAATCTAACTAGTCTAACTAATATTATAAATGCGAAAGTATGGATGGATGGATGGATGTTTGTTTGTTACTCAATCACGCCAGAACGGCCCAACGGATCTGGATGAAATTCGGCACACAGATAGAGAAAAGTCTGGAATAGCACATAGGCTACTTTTTATCCCGGAAAATTGCGTAGTTCCCGCGGGATAGCGATAAACGAATTCTTTGCAGACGAAGTCGCTGGCAACAGCTAATAACCTATAAATATCCCTGAAGCTGATAGGTAAGGGCAACAAGTCATACTCATGGGCAATGTAACCGGAAGGAGAAAAGTTGGACGAAAGAAATCTTGGCTGTAACATCAGGGAGTGGACGGAGATCGCGAGCTGCCGAACTGTTACGCCTCGCTAAAGATAAGAAGTACTTTGAGCTAACGGCCAACCTTCACTAGTTGGAGAGACACTAAAAGAAGCTGAACAGGGGTTATTAGTCCCATGTGTTCCATGTGTTGGGACTCTAGCTGAAGACCGACCACGGTGGAGGCAAACGGTGCACGATAAAGTGTGCGACTTTGAGGCCAGTCGTCGTAATGAACTGGACGCAAAACGTGACGAACGGAAGGCCCGACCACCTGTGGCCATACACTATAATTACGTCGGAGGGGTGCTGACTTGTAGTGAGTGCGGCCGCGCATTCACTGCAAAAATTGGCTACGTCAGTTACCTGAGAGCGCATCAACGGCGCTCTCAGCGTTAGGAATCAGTCGCTGTAGCCGGACACGGCCAAGAGATGATGATGATGATGATGAGTCCCATGTAAACAAACCTACTAGAGTTGACCCTATTTTTAAATTTGATATTCACATTACATACATTACAATATTTGGCGGTTTGAGGTTCGACCTTTCACGGTCCAACTGTTGTCGACCGTTGTCCTATGAGAAAGAGGCGTGAGGGTATGTATGTTGTGTTACATACATACAAACCGTCACACCTCTTTCCCACAGGGGTAGGCAGAGACTACTTTGTTCCACTTGCTACGATCCTGACATACCTCTTTCGCTTCATACATGCTCGTCAGTTTCGGGTACTCTTGACCTGACCTATTTCCAAAACGTCCCCAATTTGATCACGGAACGTTCGTCGAGGCCTTCCCCTTCCAACGCACCCATTCACACTCCCCATATAAATTATATATTATGTTGGTATATGTGACACGTATTTTAACTGTCAAATGTCCTGGAATGGTTGAATTGTTGTTTACCTTCAACGCCGGATAGCGACACGTCTTCTAGCATGGAGAACTGCAGTAGAGTCTCGAAGCAAGCCCGCGCGAACTCTTCCCGCTCTCGCAACTCGAGCTCGTTCTCTGTGGAGATAGCTGGTGTTTATTAAAAGTTATCTCAGTTATTGAACAAATTATAATTACGTGTTATAGTTAGATAGACGAGACAATAGTTAGTTGGGGAATATATACATAATAGATTTGTTAAAACCGTTGTCTTACTTCTCGCTAGTCGCTTTATTCGATTTAAACTGAGTATAGTTTGTTTGGCCCACTTGCACAGTCCAGAGTTAAAAAATTAAATCGCTAAAGTGGGTTCTAAATCGGGTTAGGTTTGACAGCTCCATACATTTTGACACTACTTAGCCACGGGTTAGCATCTAACACGGGGTTAAGTCGTTAACCCTGGTCCGTGCAAGTGGAACTAAGTAACTTCGTGAATTCAACCATATTTTACTTTGTTACTCACTATATGGCCACAAATTAGGTAATTAATGTTTAATTAACTTTCGTTTTTTTTTTCTATTAACTTGGGTTTTGCCAGAACAACAGTTCGCGTAATACAAGGTTGTGTAATAAGCATAGGTCGCACAAATCATCGCAAAAACAGATATGGACATAGAACAAGATTCAGTAGAGTTGTAATAGTGTAATTAAGTGTTTTTGCATACATCGTCTCCAAAGATTTTGATTACCTAAACAGTATATTTGCACAATTAACATGTGGCCTTTATTGTTACCCTTCTGGGTTGAAAGGTTAGACGGCAGTCGCTTCTGTAAAAACTAGCCTACGCCAAATCTTGGGATTAGGTTGTCAAAGCGTTCGCTCACTGAGCCCTGGCAAATGCCGGGAAAACCTAGGAAGATGATGAACATGTGGCCTTTATTTAGTTGCAGTTCTGTCAAAGTTCTTGTTCCTTTGTGATGACCTGTCCAGGCTATGGTAACAATAATAAGTGTCAGTGAGTGGCAACGTGTGTGTGTCTCTCTCTGTCTCTCTGTGTGTGTGTGTGTGTGTACTGACGCGGCGGCGGCGGCACGGCGTGCAGCGAGCCCTTGCGCACGAGCGCGAGCGCGGCGCGCACATGCCGCGGGGGCAAGCGCGGCGCCCCGCGCAGGATCTCGTCGCGGATCACGCTCACCAGTGCGCGCGCGCAGCCGTCCACGCCGGTGCCACTAATAATAATAATAATGATAATATTTATTTATTTTACACTGCCAACAACATATCACATATTACTACACAAAAAGTGGGGGCCACTTGACTTTCATCGGTAAAATTACAGTAGTCTATGCGATTAAATTACGAGCGTGAGTTTATAATACGAACGAAGTGAGTTTCATAATAGGATCACACGAGTTTTTTGCGCGGGCGTTTTACGCTATATTTGGTGGTTCAAACTGGTAAAAGCCCAGAAGTCATATCCATGCTCTATGCTGGAGTTAAGTAGATACCCAGAGATTTTTCAATGAAATTAACACAGCTAACTACTTTACGTTACAGCTTCATATAGGTCACTGACTACTGACGCGCCCAAATTCATTCAAATTATGTAAAATTTCGCTTCCCGATTTGTTCTTATTCTTTAAATTGTATTAAATTTAGAGGCAAAAATACGTGCAGTGTTATAAAGTTTGTTATTACCAATTTTACGCCTTCAGTGCTGTCAGCCTTAGGATACCAGCCGCGAGCGACATCGCACTTTAGATTTTAAGTTCAGTTTTGTTATCCTATACTTATATCTAAGCTGTGTCGTTCATAACAAATTTATTTTATAAGATTCTGTCTTTGCATCTGCGACGCCGGACCCTGTACAATATACATAATAATATACATATACTTACGGCGCCTCAAACATGAAGGTTTCGAGCACCCCGGGCAACGTTTCCCAGAACTCTTCGTACACGTCCGGTTGTTCTCTCGCCAGAGGCAGACCAGTAGCCAACACCTGCGGCGAGAACATATTACATTATCCTAATACTGGCACTCCACTTGGCGTTGCGTGTTCGCGGTGCGCTATTGGCATCTTCGTCGCATACGCTAGTAACAATATAGTGCATCCCCTTCACTCACGCAAGTATTTGGATAAATACGCCAAGTAGAGTGCCAGTACAAAGAAAGCATCCAAATCAAGCTCAATGACCTTAAAACAAGATGGACACTGTGGTACAAAAAATGGTAATGATTCAACGAATAGAAACCAGCCCGTTTGTGAGAAAACCTGCCCACGCCTGCAAAGTAATTCAATGGCGGGAACTGTAGCCCAAGCCCTCTCATTCTGACGGGAGGCCTGTGCCCAGCGTTGGGACGGATATAGGCTGGAGATGATGATGGTGAGTAGCGCCAGCATCAGGGGCCTCAACATGACATCTTAATGCGATTCAGTTTAGGTTCGCTCGTTGTCAGATTCATACTAAAAGTGACAGCTAAAACTTGAACTGCGTCGGAATTAGGACGTCATGGTAAGGCCCGTTATTTTTTTATTTAAGGTCTACAAACTGGATATTACATCCTAACTAACAAAGTAGAGTGCTAGGTATTGACTTACACTTCGTGTATACCTTAAAATAGTAGACACATCATGCACTTAAGGTAAACAGTTATTACAAAAAGAACACTGTTCGCCAAATCTAAGCGCACTGACTTAAAAAAACAATGTCAGCTTGTAATAATTCTTAGGCTAAGGTCTGAGTGGCAGGGCAGCGTGCACTCGGGACGCTCATATACATTTGCTTGTGTATAACATGAACGCCGCACGCCCCGCCCCGCCGCCCGCTCCGCTCGAGCGTCCGCTCAGGTCCACTTACTTGTAACAGCAGCGTGGAGATCTGAGCAGTGTCATCTGGCAGGTCGATGTTCGGACGTCTTTTGTCCGCCGTCGATTGCTTCACGGCTGAGTGTAGCGCCTGTCAATGACAAATAAACTTCTAAGACAAGCCTTTGAAAAAAAAACCTGTAGCGTCTGTAAAATCGGTTTACGGACGCTAGTTTTACGTGATAAGTTCATAAAGAAACATTGATGAAAATGACGTCACCTGGCAGGTAACAACGTGACACTTTTTCGTGCGTGCAGCCGGTGTTCATCGATTTAGAAGACGTTATCACGCCAAAAAAAACCGGCGAAGTGCGAGTCGGACTCGGGCACCGAGAGTTCCGTACAAATTCGCCAAGTTATCATAAAATTCGGTGTCAGCAGAGCCCTGCTCTTAAGCAAAACGTAGGCAGCAGGCGCCGCGAACACTAAACGCTCACCTCGAGCAGCGCGGGCGCGGCGGCGGCGGCGGCGGCGGGCGCGGCGCGGTACAGCTGCGCGGCGGCGGCCAGGCTGCGCGTGCGCGCGCCGCCGCTGCTGGCCCGCGCCAGCGCCGTCAGCGCCGCGAACAGCGCCGGCAGCAGCTCGTGCCGCGACAGCGCCTCCTGCGCACACGCACACCGTTACACATGCACACTCGTAGTGTTAAGACTCGAATCACGTTTCACTCGAGTCACTCGGCTGTCGAGCGAATCGAGTCAACTCGAGTCGCCTATAAATTCACACGGCCGGCGAGTGACTCGAACCATCCGAGTCGACTCGGGCCATTCGAGTTACCTGTAGTGATTCGAGTGAGAAAGTCGAGTTAAGACGATTCGGGCATAATTATTGATAGGCGTTCTGTCAAAATTTGTTGGTTATAGTTAAAGTTATTGTTGAAGTAATTTCGTGCTACTGACGCTATGATGACGCGATATTTTTACAAAAGGACGGACAGTTGACTGAAAAAATCGTGACTCGTGTCACAAATTCACTCGAGTGACTTTGGGCATATCATCACTCGAGTGAAAAAATTGACATCGAGAGTCGGGTTTTTCGATCGAGGATAGCGGCGGGGCGGGGCGGGGCGCACCTTGTGCACGGTGTCCAGCGCGTGCAGCGCGTGCAGGCTGACGGGCGCGGCCGCGGGCGCGGGCAGCGAGTCCAGCGCGCACGGCGCGGGCTGCACGGAGCACACGAGGCACAGGCACGCGCCCAGCCGCTCCACGTCCGCTGCCGTGAACCTACACGAAAACATTCATCATCATCATCATCGCATCGGCCCGCAGCAATCCACTGCTCGACGTAGCCTCCACTAAAACGCGCCATTTTCCACTGCCTTAGGACTTGTCGCATCCGATCACTACCATTCGTAAATGAATACTACCACAAAGCAAAGAAAGTTGCACAATTACCCAAAACTAAATTACAGAAAGATTTTAGAAAAATAATGTTATGTATTAAATAAAACAAACATAATCGGAAAGTAATATTTTCGGTACAGTCGCCATCAGATATATCGTAGCGGGCGGTCCTCAAATAATTCGGAGCAGCCTTCAATAAATTCGTTACACTGACAAGGTTAATAACATCAGAACACGCAATTAGTCAAAAATATAATAGCAGCGACTTTTCAATAAAATCGGGACGGCACACATCGTCAAAGGTATCGATGCGGACAGGCTGACCATACAGATCGGAACATTTTTGGAAAATATACCTTAACTTTGTGACAAACAGTTTAAATTACAGTGTGTTTATAATTAAATTAGTTTTATAAAATAGAACTACATGCTTTGCCTTATAACAGCAGAAGAAGAAAAAAATTATTCGTAAAAAAAGTATATTTGGTAATTTAGTGGCCAGTAACAATTTACACTTTATACAACGAAAAAGATTTTATGTTACTAACACAGTGAATTATGCATGCAGACGCGAACACTATATAGGTGACATATCATTTTGGCATGACGTTTGAGCCTTATTTGTATTTTGTTTGAAATTCGAATCTATTATTATATACGTAAGATTTATTTTCCACATGTGTTCCGATATTTATGATCACATTGACTGCGTCGATATCTTTGACGATATGTGCTTCCTGATATTTTTAGCTCATTGAACGTCCCGAATTTATTGAAAAGTCGCTGCTCTTATATTTATGACGGATTGCGTGTTCCGATGTTATTAACCGTATCTAGTGTAACGAAGTTATTGAAATTTAATGCTGCTCCGAAATATTTGAGGACCTCGCCCGCTACGATATATCTGATGGCGACTGTACAATAATCTATCTTTGAAAACAGCACCAAAAATTCGTCCTGGGTGAGCAGTAATCTTTTTTTTTTTTTTTTAATTTTAACTCAATTCAATTCAATATACCAATGTGGTTGGATAAGACACGGCCAATAGACTATAGTCCTGTTGTACGGTAGCGCTGCCAGTTTTCGGTAGGGTATCAGCCAGAAGGTAAATTTCTACAGGAGATATTTCATTTAATTTAGAATGAGAAACCACAACAACATTATATTGCGTCTCACGAACTGTAATCTCTTTACAAATTGTACTAGAGTAACAATTAACGACACGCAAATAAAGTGATAATAAAACAATTTTATTTTGCGGCTCCCAGACTGGTTTGGCCGTTTAGTCAGTTTATGTATTAGTACACCTGTCTCACTGATGTTTCCATATCCTCAATTTCCTTCATTCTTCCCGCTCCAAAACTGTTCCTAAGCTATCGCATGCGCTCCACTGGGTCGCGCGCGGACCAATCCGAAGCGCCCGATTAGTTCGAGAGGGCGCCACCGTCGTACGCGCTAACGCAGCCCGCAGCGCCCTGCACCCGCCATGCCGCTAGTTCAGTTCGCTCTGGAGACCAAGAGCCTATGGACCTGTCGCGCCGCTCTGCCTCCGGAACCTACTCCTCGAGTTGCACGGCCATCAGCGCCTCTTCTCCGGTGTATCGCTAATAAACATTTCCCTATCTACTAACAATACGCACGGTGTTTGTAATCGCTTATCATTTCTACTAACAACTAACTTTCTGTGGCGGCCGCCCCTTTGTGTGTGTGGTGTGTGTTTCGCTTCGTACCTTCTTACGATTGCCTAGTGTCATACTGGGCATCCATCGCCAGGTGTGGGAGATCAACCCGCCAGAATCGGATATACCGCTTGCGTTGTTAAGCACCTTTTCTATCCACTTTCCTTTCCCGCATCAATGAGACTAATTCCTATCGAATTCATGCCTAATTAACAACAAACCAGTGCCTAACAAATACAGTCCTTTCAAACGCATCACAGACTATTGTATTGTACTATTTGCTAGGTAAGAAATAGTTGACCAGACACAATATAATGTTATTGTGGTTTCTCATTCTAAATTAAATGAAGTATAGAAAGAGAAATTTCAACTGGCGACCCTGTTATGCTGTAAACCGAAGGTAAAGCACGCACCACGAATCGATACGGATCCGGATTCAATTCCCGGCCATAACTTTGCTTTTCGAATTTTTCTATGTATTGTTTAGTTTAGAAATATAATTTTTACAAGTTGACCGAAATCATAAATTTTTAATACTTGAGCTTTTTTCAAAACAAATTCGACAACATTTTTTTTTATGCCTTGATGAAACTTAATAATCTGATACTCACGTGGGTCGTATATGCTGGAAGATGAGCGGGAATATCTGCACGAGCGTGGTGAGGAAATTCAAAGATGGCGCGTAGTTGTCCAGCGGTTTGCCTTCCTCTGCCGCTGTCCAATAAAATAAAATAAAAGTAAAATAAAAAAAAAAGTAAAATATGATTCAGTAAAATATGATTTATCTATAACTCGACTATCGCAAGGAAGATGGTTATGTTTATTGAGTTTATGCAATTGTTTGGGCAAAAGTTAAACGAGAGATGTTAGTTATTTCAACATTAGGCCGGTGCACTCTGGGCAACAACGGGTAACATCCAATTTTGGGGTTACCGCAGAAGCCGAGGCATTTTAAAACTGTAGGCTTATTGCCTAACTCGCTCGCAATCGCCATCGTGTTCATTTTGACAGTTCTTGTATGAATGTGACAGCTAGCTGATTCCGATGCCAATTGTCAGCTGATGCCAGTTGTCAGCTGATGCCAAATGAACACGATGGCGATTGCGAGCGAGTTAGACAATAAGCCCTCTGTTTTTCGATATTGGCTACAATGTCTTCCGCAGAACTTTTATTAAAAAAAAAAGTAAGCTCAATAAGCGTGTGTGAGTGAGGTCAGACGCAGCGACATACCAGCGAGCGGCGGCGGCGTGGGCACGGCGCCGGCCACGCGGCCCCACGCGGCCCACGCGGCGGCCCACACGCGCTTCTGCAGCACGCCGTCGGGCTTAATAAGCGTGTGTGAGTGAGGTCAGACGCAGCGACATACCAGCGAGCGGCGGCGGCGTGGGCACGGCGCCGGCCACGCGGCCCCACGCGGCCCACGCGGCGGCCCACACGCGCTTCTGCAGCACGCCGTCGGGCTTAATAAGCGTGTGTGAGTGAGGTCAGACGCAGCGACATACCAGCGAGCGGCGGCGGCGTGGGCACGGCGCCGGCCACGCGGCCCCACGCGGCCCACGCGGCGGCCCACACGCGCTTCTGCAGCACGCCGTCGGGCTTAATAAGCGTGTGTGAGTGAGGTCAGACGCAGCGACATACCAGCGAGCGGCGGCGGCGTGGGCACGGCGCCGGCCACGCGGCCCCACGCGGCCCACGCGGCGGCCCACACGCGCTTCTGCAGCACGCCGTCGGGCTTAATAAGCGTGTGTGAGTGAGGTCAGACGCAGCGACATACCAGCGAGCGGCGGCGGCGTGGGCACGGCGCCGGCCACGCGGCCCCACGCGGCCCACGCGGCGGCCCACACGCGCTTCTGCAGCACGCCGTCGGGCTTAATAAGCGTGTGTGAGTGAGGTCAGACGCAGCGACATACCAGCGAGCGGCGGCGGCGTGGGCACGGCGCCGGCCACGCGGCCCCACGCGGCCCACGCGGCGGCCCACACGCGCTTCTGCAGCACGCCGTCGGGCTTAATAAGCGTGTGTGAGTGAGGTCAGACGCAGCGACATACCAGCGAGCGGCGGCGGCGTGGGCACGGCGCCGGCCACGCGGCCCCACGCGGCCCACGCGGCGGCCCACACGCGCTTCTGCAGAACGCCGTCGGGCTTAATAAGCGTGTGTGAGTGAGGTCAGACGCAGCGACATACCAGCGAGCGGCGGCGGCGTGGGCACGGCGCCGGCCACGCGGCCCCACGCGGCCCACGCGGCGGCCCACACGCGCTTCTGCAGCACGCCGTCGGGCTTAATAAGCGTGTGTGAGTGAGGTCAGACGCAGCGACATACCAGCGAGCGGCGGCGGCGTGGGCACGGCGCCGGCCACGCGGCCCCACGCGGCCCACGCGGCGGCCCACACGCGCTTCTGCAGCACGCCGTCGGGCTTAATAAGCGTGTGTGAGTGAGGTCAGACGCAGCGACATACCAGCGAGCGGCGGCGGCGTGGGCACGGCGCCGGCCACGCGGCCCCACGCGGCCCACGCGGCGGCCCACACGCGCTTCTGCAGCACGCCGTCGGGCTTAATAAGCGTGTGTGAGTGAGGTCAGACGCAGCGACATACCAGCGAGCGGCGGCGGCGTGGGCACGGCGCCGGCCACGCGGCCCCACGCGGCCCACGCGGCGGCCCACACGCGCTTCTGCAGCACGCCGTCGGGCTTAATAAGCGTGTGTGAGTGAGGTCAGACGCAGCGACATACCAGCGAGCGGCGGCGGCGTGGGCACGGCGCCGGCCACGCGGCCCCACGCGGCCCACGCGGCGGCCCACACGCGCTTCTGCAGCACGCCGTCGGGCTTAATAAGCGTGTGTGAGTGAGGTCAGACGCAGCGACATACCAGCGAGCGGCGGCGGCGTGGGCACGGCGCCGGCCACGCGGCCCCACGCGGCCCACGCGGCGGCCCACACGCGCTTCTGCAGCACGCCGTCGGGCTTAATAAGCGTGTGTGAGTGAGGTCAGACGCAGCGACATACCAGCGAGCGGCGGCGGCGTGGGCACGGCGCCGGCCACGCGGCCCCACGCGGCCCACGCGGCGGCCCACACGCGCTTCTGCAGCACGCCGTCGGGCTTAATAAGCGTGTGTGAGTGAGGTCAGACGCAGCGACATACCAGCGAGCGGCGGCGGCGTGGGCACGGCGCCGGCCACGCGGCCCCACGCGGCCCACGCGGCGGCCCACACGCGCTTCTGCAGCACGCCGTCGGGCTTAATAAGCGTGTGTGAGTGAGGTCAGACGCAGCGACATACCAGCGAGCGGCGGCGGCGTGGGCACGGCGCCGGCCACGCGGCCCCACGCGGCCCACGCGGCGGCCCACACGCGCTTCTGCAGCACGCCGTCGGGCTTAATAAGCGTGTGTGAGTGAGGTCAGACGCAGCGACATACCAGCGAGCGGCGGCGGCGTGGGCACGGCGCCGGCCACGCGGCCCCACGCGGCCCACGCGGCGGCCCACACGCGCTTCTGCAGCACGCCGTCGGGCTTAATAAGCGTGTGTGAGTGAGGTCAGACGCAGCGACATACCAGCGAGCGGCGGCGGCGTGGGCACGGCGCCGGCCACGCGGCCCCACGCGGCCCACGCGGCGGCCCACACGCGCTTCTGCAGCACGCCGTCGGGCTTAATAAGCGTGTGTGAGTGAGGTCAGACGCAGCGACATACCAGCGAGCGGCGGCGGCGTGGGCACGGCGCCGGCCACGCGGCCCCACGCGGCCCACGCGGCGGCCCACACGCGCTTCTGCAGCACGCCGTCGGGCTTAATAAGCGTGTGTGAGTGAGGTCAGACGCAGCGACATACCAGCGAGCGGCGGCGGCGTGGGCACGGCGCCGGCCACGCGGCCCCACGCGGCCCACGCGGCGGCCCACACGCGCTTCTGCAGCACGCCGTCGGGCTTAATAAGCGTGTGTGAGTGAGGTCAGACGCAGCGACATACCAGCGAGCGGCGGCGGCGTGGGCACGGCGCCGGCCACGCGGCCCCACGCGGCCCACGCGGCGGCCCACACGCGCTTCTGCAGCACGCCGTCGGGCTTAATAAGCGTGTGTGAGTGAGGTCAGACGCAGCGACATACCAGCGAGCGGCGGCGGCGTGGGCACGGCGCCGGCCACGCGGCCCCACGCGGCCCACGCGGCGGCCCACACGCGCTTCTGCAGCACGCCGTCGGGCTTAATAAGCGTGTGTGAGTGAGGTCAGACGCAGCGACATACCAGCGAGCGGCGGCGGCGTGGGCACGGCGCCGGCCACGCGGCCCCACGCGGCCCACGCGGCGGCCCACACGCGCTTCTGCAGCACGCCGTCGGGCTTAATAAGCGTGTGTGAGTGAGGTCAGACGCAGCGACATACCAGCGAGCGGCGGCGGCGTGGGCACGGCGCCGGCCACGCGGCCCCACGCGGCCCACGCGGCGGCCCACACGCGCTTCTGCAGCACGCCGTCGGGCTTAATAAGCGTGTGTGAGTGAGGTCAGACGCAGCGACATACCAGCGAGCGGCGGCGGCGTGGGCACGGCGCCGGCCACGCGGCCCCACGCGGCCCACGCGGCGGCCCACACGCGCTTCTGCAGCACGCCGTCGGGCTTAATAAGCGTGTGTGAGTGAGGTCAGACGCAGCGACATACCAGCGAGCGGCGGCGGCGTGGGCACGGCGCCGGCCACGCGGCCCCACGCGGCCCACGCGGCGGCCCACACGCGCTTCTGCAGCACGCCGTCGGGCTTAATAAGCGTGTGTGAGTGAGGTCAGACGCAGCGACATACCAGCGAGCGGCGGCGGCGTGGGCACGGCGCCGGCCACGCGGCCCCACGCGGCCCACGCGGCGGCCCACACGCGCTTCTGCAGCACGCCGTCGGGCTTAATAAGCGTGTGTGAGTGAGGTCAGACGCAGCGACATACCAGCGAGCGGCGGCGGCGTGGGCACGGCGCCGGCCACGCGGCCCCACGCGGCCCACGCGGCGGCCCACACGCGCTTCTGCAGCACGCCGTCGGGCTTAATAAGCGTGTGTGAGTGAGGTCAGACGCAGCGACATACCAGCGAGCGGCGGCGGCGTGGGCACGGCGCCGGCCACGCGGCCCCACGCGGCCCACGCGGCGGCCCACACGCGCTTCTGCAGCACGCCGTCGGGCTTAATAAGCGTGTGTGAGTGAGGTCAGACGCAGCGACATACCAGCGAGCGGCGGCGGCGTGGGCACGGCGCCGGCCACGCGGCCCCACGCGGCCCACGCGGCGGCCCACACGCGCTTCTGCAGCACGCCGTCGGGCTTAATAAGCGTGTGTGAGTGAGGTCAGACGCAGCGACATACCAGCGAGCGGCGGCGGCGTGGGCACGGCGCCGGCCACGCGGCCCCACGCGGCCCACGCGGCGGCCCACACGCGCTTCTGCAGCACGCCGTCGGGCTTAATAAGCGTGTGTGAGTGAGGTCAGACGCAGCGACATACCAGCGAGCGGCGGCGGCGTGGGCACGGCGCCGGCCACGCGGCCCCACGCGGCCCACGCGGCGGCCCACACGCGCTTCTGCAGCACGCCGTCGGGCTTAATAAGCGTGTGTGAGTGAGGTCAGACGCAGCGACATACCAGCGAGCGGCGGCGGCGTGGGCACGGCGCCGGCCACGCGGCCCCACGCGGCCCACGCGGCGGCCCACACGCGCTTCTGCAGCACGCCGTCGGGCTTAATAAGCGTGTGTGAGTGAGGTCAGACGCAGCGACATACCAGCGAGCGGCGGCGGCGTGGGCACGGCGCCGGCCACGCGGCCCCACGCGGCCCACGCGGCGGCCCACACGCGCTTCTGCAGCACGCCGTCGGGCTTAATAAGCGTGTGTGAGTGAGGTCAGACGCAGCGACATACCAGCGAGCGGCGGCGGCGTGGGCACGGCGCCGGCCACGCGGCCCCACGCGGCCCACGCGGCGGCCCACACGCGCTTCTGCAGCACGCCGTCGGGCTCCGCCTCTGCCGCGCGCCCCGCCGCCGACACCACCTCTTGGAACGACTTTAGAGCCGCCACTGACACCTGCAAAACACATACCACTTGTCATTGATGGCGATTGCGAGCGAGTTAGACAATAAGCCTACAGCACTCATTCATTCACATCACTAACGCTAAGGGAGAGAGCGCGCACGCACATCCCTATAGACCGAATGGTTAAATGAGTCCTCGCCTTTACGGACGCGCGGGGTGGGATTCAAGATTTAAAACTTTTTTTCGGCGCCGATCTTATAGGGTCGCCTTTGACAGCTATATCTCTAGACCTAAGTCAACAATGGCGCCAACTGGTGAGCAAAAAAACGATAGTTTACAGGAACTGAACCATCTGCTCTAATATTCTGGGATAATAGAAAGACCGCCTGCAGTACACAGGTACCTCATGACTCTTGCGCAGCGCGAAGTCCGTGATGTAGTCCAGCAGCGCCGCCCAGGAGCGGCTGAAATCGCCCACCGTCGTCAGCAGCTGGAAGCGCGAGTGGAACACGCGCGACACACCCGACAACGTCAGCACCTGGGGGATGCACAACATCAGACAAAAGGCAGTCTAATAGTACTAGTCTAATAGTAGACAGGGCAAAATAGTAGTTTATGCTATGATATACTAGATAAAATTGAGGTAGATACGTCATAGGCGATCTCCCCGTGGCAAGCGAAAAGTAAGGTAGTTGCCTGACTTGTGTTTAGTCGCTGTCGGCGCGCGCAGAGGTCCTTATATGTCATGTCAAGTAACGGCAATAACGTTGCCATGTCCGAAAGGAGCTTTGTTCAGCTACAACGCGTCTATTAGTAATATGTCATTGAGTTTGTGTGACTGTATTTAATGAAGGGTATTAAAACACGATTTTGGGTTTATGAAACGAAGCGAAGCTAAGCATTGCCCTAAGAGGTGTGTGAGTGAGAAAACGTAAAAATGTACTTTTAAAAAGTTTGTTGGGCTTCTAATTTTTTCCCTTATACCCTTCTTTCCTGGTTTGTAACACAAGGGGAAGCTCTATATATTTTTTTCTGATTTGCATATTCAAGGTTTTGGACATGACATTGTCATGCCAATCAATACTTTTCTTTTACAAACATTAAAATATAGCATAAAAATATTATTCATCATCATCATCATATCAGCCGAAAGACGTCCACTGCTGGACATAGGCCTCCCACAAGGCTATCCACATAAAATATTAAAAATATTATTACGGTTACGTTTATTCGAAATATTATGGACGGGATATAAACCGCGATTACCTTTATTGAGCACCCGATATTTCGACGCAGTTGCATGCATCATGATCACGGGTAGACTGAAGAAATCATGATCATAATGCATGCAACTGCGTCGAAATATCGGAAAATCAATAAAAGTAATCGAGGTTCATATCCCGTTTATAATATTTTGAATGAAAGTAAGCGTGAATCATTGAAAACTCTTATAGCATAAAAGGCTTGACGAACGTACCTGTGTCTCGGCCCATTGCTTTTGAGCCGTGTTCCTCGTGTGGTGTATGAGTATATGTTCTCCGGTGTCCACTTTCTCGGAGCTCGCTATGTTAGACTGTTTCTGAACCTGCAAACAAGACCAGACAGTGAATACTTGATGGACAACTCAGATGCTTTCATGGAAGCGTCCTGCCTACAGACGCGCGAATACATACATACACAAATCACGGCTATATACTGGGTTGACAGAACCTAAGGTAACAAGACTTAAGCCCACAATTAGCATGGTTGGGGTTGTATATGTGGAAAGGGGAATCAAATGAGTTGCCAACCTCCTGTCCAACGCGTTTGATGCAAGGATGTGAAGGGTTTGACTGAAAATCAGCGCTGTAGCAGGCACATGCAGCAATGCTGAGTCGAATTTCTTTTCGGCATCATTAACTCACTATGTTTTTTGTATTAGTTTAAGAGTCTGTGTATTTTTGACGTCGAATAAAGTTATGTCTACATATGTCTATGTCTGGTGTGAGTGTGATGGTGTGACCTGGTCCAGCATGGGGAATAGCACGGCGAGCAGCGCGCGCCAGGCCGGCTTGCCCAGTAGCGTGCCGTGGGCGCCGATGCAGCTGAACAGGGTCTGGCTGGCGGCGCGGCGGACCGGCGCACGCGGCTCCGTACACAGCTCGCCTGGAAATAAACTAGTATTGACAAACTATACACCTATAGCAGCCCTCCAATTATGAGAGACCTGTGCCCAGGAGTGGGACGTACACAGCCTGAGAAAAGTTCTCGACGAATTAAGAACCTCTTCCTTTTTTGGAAGTCTGTTAAAAACGGTCACGGTTGTCGATTTACCCCCTTATTCATAAACGCTCTATAGGCTTCTGCTAACTTAGCAATCGTTTGTCCTCATCCGTAAAAGGTAAATGTTTAAGTGACAGATAAGGACAAACGATTGCTAAGTTAGCAGAAGCCTACAGAGCGTTTATGAATAAGGGGGTTAGAAAATGTATTAATGCATACGGTGACGTCACCGGCTGCAGCTACCTGTGCCTCGTAGCAGTTTATTTAGTCGACGACTAGGTGACTTTAAGCAGGTGTTCTTACGGCTAGGGCTACTCACTGAGGCGGATGTAGAGACACATCCAGAGCTTGTCAAGCGGCGGCAGCTCGGCGTGGTTGGGCACCTCGGGGCAGACGGCCGCGTCGCTCGCGAGCGCCGCCGTCAGCTTGTCCCGGTTGTGGTACAAATAGTCCGATATGTTCCACTGAAAACATCAAATCTGTATAAACAAATGGAAAAGCAGAGCAGCACATTGACGATTTTTTAAAGTGATAACTGCTGGTAAAGTGGTAAACCGCTTCGTAACGTAACGCGTTACGGCGCCAGACTGTCTGGCTTCCCTTTCTCTGACGCATACGACAGCGGTAGGCAGGCCACCACCTGCAGCAAGCGTGCACTGACCATGAGGCCGACGGCGGTGAGGCTGATGTTGAGGTCCCTTGTCTGGTGCGCGAAGGCGGCGGCGGCCGTCAGCACGCGGCGCAGGCAGCGCGGGCCCGCGCAGCCCAGCAGGTCACCCGCCACCACCTGCGCGCACTGGAACGCCGACCGGATCAGCTGCTCGCTGGGGGACAACACGAGAGATCATTTTGCCGTTCGGACACGTGGCGCCATCTAGTATCGAAGCGAACTAACATTTGCGGGAGCGTCTTTGATTAGATTAGATTATTTACTCGTTTAATAAAAATTACATCATAAATTGTACTCGTTCGCACGTGGCAGTGTACAGAGCGCGCGCTCCAGGAGTGCGGGTACCTGTGCTGCGAGGAGATGGCGGAGATGACCTCCATCATGAGCGGCCAGGCGGCGCCGAGCTGCTCCCCGCGCGAGTGCAACAGCCGCGCCGCGCACTCCAGCTGTCTCGCTCGCACGTCGCAGTGCCGCACCGTGCACAGCTCCGCCAAAGGCTCCAATAGCAGCCGCTCGCGGGCCTACACAAACATAGTCTTAAACGCTCCTCATTCATAAACGCTCTGTAGGCTTCTGCTAACTTAACAATCGTTTGTCCTTATCTGTCACTTTGACATTTACCTTTCACAGATAAGGACAAACCATTGCTAAGTGTATAGAGCGTTTATGAATAAGGGGGTAACTAATTGTGGCCACTACGACATAAGGCCCAATAGATAGCTGTCAAGCTTTAAATTTACTTACTTTAACCTGGGTTGCTGACTTTGAGTCGTATCATATCGTCCCTTTCACTCTCTTAACAATGACTATTATAGTGTGAGCGGTACGACATGAAACGGCTTTAGAAGACGTACCTCGTTGACGAGTGAAGGATTGATGTGATGGTATTGGAAGGCAGCCTGCACCAAATATGTAATAGCTTCGACGCCCCACTCTCTCATTCGTATGTGTGGGTGTTGGCACACCTAAAAACAATACAATTTAAAATACATTTTATTGAATCAGGCGTTATTTTTCGGAGGTCCATTTTAATGAACACAAAATATTTACCTTGCTACTCCGCTACTTACGTGCAAGATAACCAAGCTTGTGCAAAATATATGTATATATTGTGCAGTAGCAAGGTAAATATTTTGTGTTCATTAATTAAAAATATGCAATTAGGCTTCAATTAGGTTCAAAAGATCTAACCTAAAAAATGTTTTTTAATACAGCTATTTTTCTGACTTTACTTGTAGTAACATCTATCCTGCATAATGTGTACCTTTCAAGTCAATCGGACAAACTGTTGAAGAGTTCCCTTCTGCGGAGACGGTCTTGGCTGATTCACCAGAATTTCAGAATAAGTAATAAAAAATATAAAAAAGAGAAAAATTTCGTATACAACGCTATCTACGATGACATCACAGAAATTGATTCTAAGATGGTGTTAAATAAAGACATAATTATGTTATCCACACATCCTTCTGTAATGTGAGATGTGCCACACTCACTCTCCCCCAATATGTAGTACCTTTATAAGCGGAAGCGTTTAGTATAATAAAGGACAGTTTTAACTCAAAACTCGTGTACATTGCCTCTCAACGCCCATCCTCACATGGCGACCTTGCCAGTGTGCCTTAAAGTGCTAAAGAGTTGAAGTGTTTATAACTTACTTCCAGCAGATGATTTGTGATGGGTCTCCACATGACTTCAATCCTGTGCATGTTGGCCAGCCCCGTCTCCAACAGTTTAGCGACCGCGAACAGCGACGGCTCCTGAGAAGGAATACATTACGGGATGAAGTTTGGTATAGGTTAGTTTACCTCTCACTGTATGTAGAATGCTGAAATGTAAACCGTAAAATGAAGACTGCGACGCGATTGTTAATTAGTTAATTGCCTTGAATTTAGTAAAATCCCGTAACAGCCAGGTCCCCGGTACTTGTTGTAAATGTTGTCAACTAATCAAAATTTTTCTTAGAACTGTAGATGTCAAGCATCGTGCTTTTAGAAGCGGTTCATGCGAGCTAAGCCGCGGGTAAAAGTTAGTGTTCCCATGAGACTTAGGGCATGTTTGCACTCCCTGTTAAGTTCTAGTTATCTTAAGTGTCAGTTATCTATGACGTCTCTGTCTGTTTCGTAATAATAAATAGAGACGGAATCACAGACAACTGACACTTAAGATACTTAACAGAGAGTGGTGACACAGGCCCTTAGGCTCACTTGCACAGTCCAGAGTTAAAAAATTAAATCGCTAACTCGGGGTTAGGTTTGACAGTTCCATACATTTTGACACTATTTAGCTCCGGGTTAGCATCTAACACGGGGTTAGCCCCCTTATTCATAATCACTCTATAGGCTTCTGCTAACTTAGTAATTGTTTTTCCTTATCTGTCACTTTGACATTTACCTTTCACAGATAAGGACAAACGATTGCTAGGCCCTTATAAGAGTAGACTAACCCTGTTGGAGTATGCCAGCTCCATGGCCTCGTTGCTCAGTTTGCAAAGCGCATCTATGAGGTGATGCAGCGCCACATCATCCAGGTTCTTCGACGATTCGAACACGCCCGACAGCATAGCCGATAAAGCTGCAATTACACCGTGTTGTTGTTAACACGTTCGGTAGTAATGACCGGCTGAGTAATTGTTAAATGCTCTGAACATCTTTTCGACAAAAAAATGCTATTGTTTGGTATTAAAATGCTGGAAATTCGGATATATTACTTTTGTACATGGGTCATATACAAAAAATACGTGACTTCTGAAATTTTAAACTCAGTTGTTGTTTTTACTGTCTGTGGAACTCCTACATTTATATTTGAGCCCATTGGATGCGATATGTTACGACAAAAACTTAATGATATCGTATCGAAAACTTTGTAAAAGTTTTAGTAAAATTTTATCGAAATAAGTTTCCAATGAGTTTTCAAATGAGTTTTCTTGCCATTATTTGATCTTCATTGCATTAAACAATTACTCTGTATAAACAAATAAATAGGAACTTTAAAGAGACCCCGATTTAAATTTAATTAAAGGCCAGCTTTTTATACCCAGGACATAACCACAAATAGCATGTGCAGAGCGTGTACATACAAATTATAAACAATTCAAAATACAAATAAATGAAAAAGCTGCGATATATAAAATGTAAAAATTGTAAGCAAAACTTTTCATCTTTTGCCCACTCTGCATAACTTTAAAGCTTTATCAGTGGAGATAAAACAAAATTATCAAAATACACGAGTCACTCTATTTGGGCAGGCCCGACATGTTTCGTGTCAATCCATGGATCTTTTTCAAGTCAACTCGAACGAAAACTATTGCAGCTCATTAACTGAGCGCAGACAGGAGCACCGCTCGAGTTCATCTTGTGGAGGCACCACGAATTGGTACGAAAGATGATGGGTGTACTTTACATATGCGAGTGACTCGTGTATCATATTTTAATAATTATGTCTGTGTCGGTAATTTTCGCTTGTTCCCCGTACATAACTAAACATAACCAGAACATTCTAAGGTAAAATAAAGACTATTAAACTAATCCAAATTAACATGAAACTACCGTGAGACTCAAACATAATCACACAAACGGATAACTCACGTATAAAATCCGCCGGGGCAAGCGCTCTCTGAAGGACTACGGAATAGTCCGAAACATATGTCGAGCATTGTTCGGCTTTTATACGTGAGTTATCCGTTTGTGTAATTATAATCCAAATCAATCCAAATAAATCATCCTACATTATTGGTTTTACCAGTGCCGGTTACGTAGCTTGGTTATGTACGGGGAACAAGCTGTAATTTTATATTAAAGGGTGTTAGAACAAAACAGTAAGGCCAGCAAGCTCCATCCCAGTGCGTGTGACGGACACAAGCCAGCGAACCCTACGACATGCATCCATTTGAAACTTTATTGCTAACCGTACAGGCTAGGGAAACACTGAACAGAACCAGTCAAGTGCGAGTCGCACTCGCGCGCCGAGGCCTTATCGAGTTAAACTTTTGTAAACATATCCATTTCATGGTACAGTAAGGGAAATGTTCACGTACCACCGTGAACGTATTTCCCTCAATGTATACATAAATTGTTTTTGAGCAGAGGGTTAATTTTTGGGGGCACAATATTTTTTGTTTAATTTACTTATTTGTCCTCCAAAAGTAGAATTTATTTAAATTAGGTACCGTGTTTGGGCCACAGAAATTCATGTTTAATCTTCACATTTTTTGTGGAATGAAACAATTTGAAAAATTGGCAAAGTCAGGTAATTATTATGGGTAAATAGAAACTGTTATAGACGTTCTTTTTAAGAGCTGTGATGACAACCCTTCTGTAACTTTTTAAAAAGTTTCCAGTATGTTCCTATTTCAAATGGATACACATAAACCAATACATAGTGTGTGTGTATACCACTCATGACTCCAAGTGACTCAGCCACGGGAACTTGCTGACCTGTAAAACGTCGTGAATACACACATACACACACGCCAGACTATACTGTCACGCGTGACGTAACGTAACGCAAGTGGTCATTCATACGTTAAACCACAAACAGAGGCAAATCGCAAAGACAACAAACTTGACATATGTCGTGTGATTCTCTTTTTTTCAAGCTAGACTTCCGAGCAAAACGTCTGTAATCCGGCGTGGACAGTAACACAGTGGTATTTTTAGCCATCAAGGATGGCAACGCATCTGCAATTCTCTAATCAGGTGACCCACTTGTTCGTTTAGCATCGAGTTTTATAAAAAAAAATTGGAGTTACCGAATTGCCATAGTGAGTGACATAATTATGGACAGCCCTTACACACACAGCTTGACACATCATACGCTGAAAATAAAATGTTAGTGACATGCCATTCATGACTGTTCAGGATTAAATACACTTAATTGGGAATGGATTGCTTCTTTTAGCTTCCGAGAGAGCTTTGCTGTCAACATCAGTGGCAAATATCATTGTGTACGACAGATTCAAGCAGCTATTTTTTATTTGTGATTTTATGGACGTGACCCTTTTATAAAATAAATGGTTGAACGGAAAAATGTGTAACTTTTCTCTGTAGCTAAGGTCTTTTCTATCAATAGAAAAATCATCAAGCACTTTTAATATCCATTCCCAATTCAATTCCATTCCAACACTTTTTTTAAGATGTTAATCAGACTCAGGAATGTCGCATCGCAACGCAAACTACTAAAAACATTACCAAATAACTCGAATTTCGAATAAAACTCTCATTACCAAATAAGTAAACAAAAGAGAAGTTAATAATTTGAAATTTTATACATATAATCAATCACTACTATAAACCGACCGCGTAAATGTGTCCTCGCCCGCGCGGCACAGGGGCGCGGGGTAGGACGACAAAGGGGACCGAGAGCGGTGCGGGCGGGGAGTGCGCCTGCCGCCCGCACCTCTCGGCCCCCGCGGTCGTCCCACCCCGCGCCCCTGCACCGCGCGGGCGAGGACTCACTTAAGCGGTCATACTTAATATGCGAGCAAAACCGCAAATAAAAATCAAACACACCATAAAAACTAACAACGACGAACAACATACTAGTTAGTAAATAAACAACTATAATAGCTGCCAATCACGATGACTCCCACCGTGGTTTTTATGGCTATGTTTTTAAAGGTTAATTTTGATAAATCTGCGCGTCTTCGTAGATGGCACTATTTAATATAGATGGTTTCAGAATTATTCCGGAATATTTCAGTAGGTGGTTGGATTGATTTGGCTGAACCACTTGTTCTTCGTACATAACCAAGTTACATTACTAGGACATACTAAGGTAAAATAAAGACTATTTCTAAAGAAAAACAAACATTTTCGCGGCTCAGGGGTGGCCCACGGGTCACCCCGCCGCACCTGAACCTAAATTAATCCAAATTAGTCATCCAACGTTGGTTTTACCAGTGCCGGATAATTTAACTTGGTTATATACGAAGAACAAGTTGGCTGAACACGCCTACAAAGATTTTTCAGTTAAATTTTTGATCTAAAATTTAGTAAGTAGCGGTTCACTTTGAACATAGATCAATAATGTATGGAAACATTTGTTGGCTAAGATTAAAAAAATCCTGAAAAACATTTGCAAGGCTATTTTGTCAAACTAACCCAACCTGCTTAAATATTCCGAAACAATATTAAGAGACCCTATTAGTAAAAATTAGTAAAAACTTCATTTTTTTATTAAATAGAGTGGCAAACTATTGATAAACAAAATACGTTCAAGTGTCATATCCATATTGTTATAGCGTCTGGCTTACCGGGCAGGTCGGCCATGACAGCGGAGGTACTCATCACGGCGTTGGCATCCGCGCTTGCGCGGGAAGCCTTCATGCTGCCGCCCGTCGAAGGCTTCAGACCCAGAATCCAAACCTAGACAAACATTCTTTCGTAAAAACTAAAATACTGTGAGCTCTTAGAATTGGATTCGGGTGCATTGCTCACTCGGCCGATTCAAGTACCTAATGCATAAGAATGAGTGAGACAGGAAGACAAACCTGAATGGCATTCTAAGAGGTACAGACACGCCCTGTTCACTCTTGGTACTAGAAAACTGCAATTTGATACATACAAGGAATATAAGGATTTTGCGGGTAGCAGTTCTGTGCAGGTGTCGTCCGTATCATCACCACCATACTCGCTAATCCTACCACAATAGCGCTTGCACTGAAAATTATGGACACATAAAACTTCACATTGAGCCCTGCCTCACCAGTACGCTTATTGTCTAACTCGCTCGCAATCGCCATCGTGTTCATTTTGACAGTTCTTGTATGAATGTGACAGCTAGCTGATTCCAATGCCAATTGTCAGCCCATACATGTATTGTCAAAATGAACACGATAGCGATTGCCAACGAGTTAGACAATAAGCCTACAGGAGACTATGCCAAACGATTCGTATAGAAATTTATCGCCTGTGGCGACGTCCGATTTGTATAGGATAGGCGTCCCGGTGAGGAAGGACTCTTAATCTTCTAATTCGGCAACTCAGCTATTCTAGTACAGAAAAAAATGACGGAAAATTCGACGGGATTCGAATACCTAGGTTAAACAAGTGGGGAGCGATAGTGAGATGTTACAGGTACAATTGGCGCACTCACCAAATGCTGCAGCGTGGTGAGTACAGGCAGCCACGCCTGCTGGATGGTGTCGCCGTCTCTCTGCGCCGCGCAGAGCAGCGCCTTCATAGCGGTCACGTGGCGAGAGGTCACCATCACGAACGACTGCTGTTGGCCTGTTAGCATCAATGCGAAATGATTGTATGGGTAAAAGTTTATCTATTTATTTATTTATCTTCCATTTATTCCTCTAGTGTTGTGGGGGTGGTGGAGCTCATTTATAGTATGAATCATCCCAGGTGAACTTTTCGCTTCGAGCCCTTATATTTCATACAAAGGCCATCGTTTCTATTATCGCAAAACCGCAAGTTACCGAGACGCACGTGCCACTACAACATTCATATTGAAAAACAAACGGTATCGTCATAGTGTTAAGGTACAAATTTAATGTCACCGATATTCTAGATATTATTTTTAATTTGAACTTTAATACTATAACGATGCGATAACAGAGACAATGGCCTTTGTTTGAAAAATAAGGGCTCGAAGCGAAAAGTTCATCTGGGAAGATTCATACTATACCATCAAGTAACCCACTTGCTCATTTGATTTCCTTGTGGCTAAACGTGTCGAAAAATCGTGTTAGTTTCGTGGGACGGACTCAGTCTTTCATCTGTGTATCGGGGCAGTACCTGCAGGCTGAGCGGCGGGCAGCGGCGTGCCGACCCACACGACCTGGTGGCGGTGGTCGGGCTCGGGCGCCGCGGCCGCCTCGCGCCGCCACGGGCACGGCAGCGCGCCCAGCGCCGGCACGCAGTACTGCGCCGGCAGCGCCGCGCGGCACAGCGCGCTGATGCACGCGTCGCGACCCACCGTGTGACCCACCTGACATAATGAGATACTAATTGCATTTCACACTTCCGAAGACACAAACCACGCCCACTTAACAAACAGGCTGACTGCCGAGACCGAGCTGAACACGGCTAAAATATGTAACTTATGGAACGCTGCTCCTCACACATGGGCTCGTACCAGCGACTGATTGAGAAACCATAAGTTAAACCACTATGATCAAAATTCATCATCATTATGATTGTTCTGGCAGGTTCGCCATGTACGGTTCGAAGTATTGAAACACTACATATTGAGTAGATACGTGTTTATTCAATGAGAGTATCTTAAAGACTAACCCCCTTATTCATAAACGCTCTATAGCCCTCTGCTAACTTAGTAAACGTTTGTCCTTAACTGTCACTTTGACATTCACAGATAAGGACAAACGATTACTAAGTTAGCAGAGGCCCATAAAGCGTTTATGAATAAGGGGGTACACATACAAACGGATACACAACTTATAAATCTACTAGCTGTTGCCAGCGACTTCGTCTGCAAAGAATTCGTTTATCGCTATCCCACAGGGAACCACGCAATTTTCCGGGATAAAAAATAGCCTATGTGCTATTCCAGACTTTTCTCTATCTATGTGCCGAATTTCATCCAGATCCCTTGGGCCGTTCTGGCGTGATTGAGTAACAAACAAACATCCATCCATCCATCCATACTTTCGCATTTATAATATTAGTTAGATCTAGACACCATAATGAACCACGGCACGTTTCCCCCAACAAAGACATCACAAAAGACGGCTAATTGTGAGAACGCCCACAACTTCAAGGGCTCGACACTGACGCAACCATCACTCACCTTCCCGCTGACCCTGGCGAGCGTCTGAATGGCACGCAAGATGTTCTCCAGTTCACCGATGCTGGCCTCGGCTAGCACTGACAGCCCCCACACCAGCCCGCACCATGATGATTTGAGAAGCTGTAAATAAAGGTTAGCAGATGACTATTAGATGAGGATGGTTATTATTATTATAATACCTATGATAAGGTACTTGCCCCACCGCCGGCGAGTAGCGAGAAGCGAATGTTGTCTAATTTGGAACTTTAGTCGCCCGGCGACAAAAGCGACAAAATTTCGGCGGCGGTGGGACAAGTGCCTATGTGTCTGATTTTCACGACTATTTCCTGGAGGGTTACCATGATGTCGTAATGCGATTCAATTCCGGTTTAGTTTAGGTTCGCTCGCTGTCAGATCGCTGTCTGTTCAAGTCACACTAGCAATATGGTCAAATATGACTCGCACGATTTAACCTAAAAATGTACGATGAAAATTAAATTTAACTAAGTACTGTCACACACACACACACACACACACACTTTATTTTTATTATTATTTTATATGGGTAGTTTAACTCGTAATAAATTATAGTCTTAGGTTTTAATGTTGACAGGTAAAAAATGTAATTACCTTTCGCGGAAAAATGGTATCTCTTAGAACAGGTATTCTTATACTTTTTTTTTTTTGATGGGACAATTGACACCAATTGACCTAGCCCCAAACTAAGCAAAGCTTGTGATATGGGTTAATGTGTGGTTAAAAAGAGGTACCAACCATTTGTTAACACACTGTACTTTTTGTTACCTGAATAAACTATTATTATTATTATTATTATTATTATTATTATTACTGTTAAGAATTCAAAAATGATCCTTCGTTATGGTAAATGAAAACAGACTGTTTAAAGAGAACAAACTCATTGGACAGGGCAGTGACGTTGACAGTTGACAGATGTCAACGACACTGTTTGGCGCCAAGCGCTCGGGACGCAGAGATTGTTTTGTGATTCCGACTGAGAGATGCTGATTATGTGTAGTGATAAGTCCGAAGTGTAAATCTGTATTAATGGCATGATAAATAATAGAACTCGTATAATGGTTTCTTGCTAGTTCTTCCCGCGGAAGGTCATCTTGCACTAGCTCTACTGTACTGTGTTGTTGACCAAGTGAATAAAACGATGTCCGCTACTAAACTGACTTTCATTGGATGTAAGAGAGGATCTTTACAGTACCAACCTGTAATCTCAGTTGCCTTTCTTTTTCCTCCACATCCTCGATAATATCCTCCACCACGTTAGAGTTCTGATCCTCTTTCTCGCTGTGTACATCATTCGTTAGCTCCCTGCTTTCAGTCTTCGTCTCTGAAAAAAACATTCGTTTTAAGAAATCGGTCAAGCGCCAGTCGGACTCGAGCACTGAGGGTTCCGTACGTACTAAACCGATTAAGTTGGCATTTAGTATACTTGTGAATTTATGTGACTCAAATACGAAGGCTTGACGTAAACAAAATTATTTTCTGAGGTAATTGATTTACAACAAATTACAAACTGGACCAAGTGACACGTCAATTGAAAGAGCTCGAGCAGGGTCTTAATTTATTTATTTTATAACTAGCGACCCGCCCCGGCTTCGCACGGTATATTATGCATGTATTATACATATAAACCTTCCTCTTGATTCACTCTATCTATTAAAAACCGTTGCGTAGTTTTAAAGATTTAAGCATACATAGGGACATAGGGACATAGGGACAGAGAAAGCGACTTTGTTTTATACTATGTAGTGATTTTGAAACAGATTCTCAAACGGTTTTCAAACGGTTCTTTAATTATTAATTATAGATTACCTATAACCTTTCAAACAATCTAGTAAATTAATATTATCCGTAATCGATCCAGTAAACTGAAAGTTAAATTTTTTCACTTTAACGTACAACCCTGAAAAACAGAAATTAATTTATTTACCTTTTTCATGATTGCCATTTCTGTTTGAATTTATTTCTTTCTCTTCGCCTTCGTTTTGGATATCCGCGTACATTTCTTGTAACCTGAAAATTTACTTGATTCTTATTCTAACCGCGCTATAAAATAAAATATGACTTATTTCTGTTACTGCGAACTTGGACCGAATAAACACGAAAACAGAGTTCTGTGAAGACCATTTAACCAAGACACGTTTAACCATTAACCAATGACAAAATATCTGTTTGTTTATCTTTGGCTGGCAAAGGCAAATATCAGAGTGTCAGATTGCTTGTTGTCTGTCCCTCTCACTCACCGGAAGTACTCCTGCCCTTCGACAGTGATCGCGATAGATCGGATGATCTCCATGAGGCATGCGTACGCGACCGAAATGCCGTATCCATCCTGTATTGTGGGCGCTTCGCTGCGATCCAGCATCTCTAGACTGTTGAAAGTGTTTTTTTTTTATATATTAAATAGTAAACCAGCAAAGGTATCTGATGGTAAAGGTGATATCAGACGGTTCACTCGAGTGAATGCTTCATTCTTCTTTCATTCATTCGGCACTTTTCTTTCACTTTGCGTTCAGACGTGTCACTTTGAGTGAAAGAGGCAAAATGAAATAGTAAAATGAACAAAAAATGAACCGTCTGATGTCACCTTAAGTGTGCACCAATTACCCGTATGTATACCCGCAACACTAGAGGCTTGCATCTGCGTTGCTAGCCAAGAGGTCTAAGAAGAAATCCTTGTGCCATTAATTTCACCGAGGTCTTACCCCCTTATTTATAAACGCTCTATAAGCTTCTGCTGACTTAGTAATCGTTCGTCATTATCTGTGAAAGGTAAATGTCAAAGTGACAGATAAGGACAAACGATTGCTAAGTTAGCAGAAGCCTATAAGTAGAGCGTTTATGAATAAGGGGGTTAATCTCCACGAGCGCAAGTATAGGCACGATTAGTGATTAATTAAATACTGCCCTCCCGCGCCCAGTATGAGAATAAACTGGGCCCATTTCTTTTTGTGAATGAAATTGAAATGTATAAATAATATATTTTTCATCTCTCATACTCTGAAAGTAGGTCATTGATTATCTGGATATAGGGTTGAAAGTGACTCATCGCGTCCCTTGGGTTGAAAGTATTTTTTTTTCTAGCTAATCCAAATGAGATACATAGCAATGGAAATACGTATACAGCCATGTAATCTATCTTTAAAATAATAATCTATACTAATACTTAGTTCCTTTTTAATTGTAAAAGGCTAAATAATCTTAAAATAACATTCCCGCTATTATATAAGCTTATGCAAGCGTATACAACGAGAATTAGTACAAATTATTACGTTCGGGTCGACAATTAATTGATAGCGACCTCCGTGTCTGCAAGTTTAAAAAAAAACTAGCCGGCCGCCATTGGTGCGCAGAAGAAATGCGCAATGCGCGCAAATCGCGCAATAGAAAAAAGAGCGGGAAGAGAATGCAAACGTAACAAATATTAGATGCGACCATGCGACGTTAGTGAAATTTTAATTTCCTCATATTCGAAATGAAAAGTAGAGTGTTCAACTCGGATGAAATTACCCATTTCACCCTCGAACTATTGGCGCCCTCACTTCGTTCGGGCGCCAGAAATGTCTCACGTGAAATGAGTATATTTCAACCCTTGTTTATCAATCTACTATTAAAAATCTTGCAGCTTGTGTCGAATCTGTGTATATAAATGCCTTTTTTCTTTATTTCTAGATCTTCAAACGACCACTCCCAGTGCAGACTGTAGCCCCCTTATTCATAAACGCTCTATAGGCCTCTGCTAACTTAGCAATCTTTTGTCCTTTATCTGCCACTTTGACATTTACCTTTCACAGATAAGGACAAACGATTACTAAGTTAGCAGAAGCCTATAGAACGATTATGAATAAGGGGGTACCTAGTTGTTTAAAGTAAATACTTACTACACAGATTTAGCGGCGCCGGGCTCGAAGGTAACGCATAGCGGAAGCCAGACGCCTTTCCAGTAAAAACCGGATTGCTGCGGTATGCCAGATGCTCCTGCGGGTAAATATTATACATATATATTACTAGCTGTTGCCAGCGACTTCGTCTGCAAAGAACTCGTGTATCGCTATCCCGCGGGAACCACGCAATTTTCCGGGATAAAAAGTAGCCTATGTGCTATTCCAGACTTTTCTCTATCTATGTGCCAAATTTCATCCAGATCCGTTGGACCGTTCTGGCGTGATTGAGTAACAAACAAACAAACATCCATCCATCCATCCATCCATCCATCCATACTTTCGCATTTATAATATTAGTTAGATATATACTCGTAAAAATTAATTGCTGTTCGTTTGTCTCGCTAAAGCTCGGGAATGGCTATCATTGGCGCAAGTCCAGGGAAGGTTTAAACGGTGAAAAAACCTAAAAAAAAAAACAGGAAAGGGGACGAAGGCAACAGCTAGTAAAATATAAAACATGATTGATTCAGTCGATTGTGTGTGTGTGTGTGTGTGTGTGTGTGTGTGTGTGTGAGATCTAATATGTTTTGTCAATTGTTTTCTTTTCCACATATATATATATATATATTGTCGGAGCAATTCTTCGGCTTTTATACGTGAGTTATCCGTTGTGTTGTAATTATGTTGTCGTTTCTTTATTTTTGTAGCATTAAAAAAATAGACTCGCTACTGTACCAAATGAATCATCACACAATACAGAATTCAATTGCCATATCAGTAGGTAGGCTTAGTTAAATTACTCAAACTTTAACTATACAGTTTCTTATGTATATCTTTCATCGGAGAAAATCAACTAGGTCATGGTTTGTCACGATTCTGACATGATGAAATACGTAATACTTATTGAAGTTATCTTCATTTCATTAATATTTGCGGCGTTGCCGCCACCACCGAAGATGCGAGGTAACGTTACGAATTCACGCTAAAGTCCATGCAAAAGTATGTACGTATAACTCTTACTGTACAAAAAACCCAAAAAAAATAGCCCTGACTGACTGACTAATCAATGCCGAGCCCAAACCTTTAGACGTAAAAAACTGAAATTTTGCGTGATTTGTTCTTGCATTGTCATCCATACTACATTATGTGAGCCAAATTTCAAGTCAATCGAACAAACCGTTGAAGAGTTCCCTCCTGCGGAGACTGTCCTGGCTGGACCACCAAAATTTTACTACCAGATTATTGTATTGTCATTTGACGTACACAAGTATGCAAAATTTCAGCTCAATCGGATGAAGATATCTGCTTCAAAATTGAGTCGCAAGATCCCACCCGGACAAACATACTTAAGCTATTTTCATTCGTACCTGTCCTACTTGGTAAACAAAATTCTAACCTCAAAACGTCTCATTTTTGTTATTTTGTAACTATTTCATCGTAAATAAAGGAACTGGAGATAAAATATCAGCAAAATTATGTACAAAACATTGCCTCAGGTTTATTTGAAAACACACCTTATTCTTTACAAAAATTTGCACATTGAGGTTAGAATTTTGTTTATCAAATAGAACAGGTAAGAATGAAAATACCTTACACACACATACATATGTTGCATACAAGATAATACATATAAAGCTAAATATATTGATTCCAGACCCATTTAAGCACTATCTAGACAAGGTGCGATGTACGCGACGCTACTCGGTGGGGGAGTGTCCCGAACCAGTCGTGCCCGTGTGGACCTATGTGGCACATCTGCAGAATTGCACGTGCGTACACTTATTTTACAAAACTATAATCTAATCTAATCTAATCTAATCTAATCTAATCTAATATCTAATATAGTCTAATATCTAACTTCTAACTAATATTATAAATGCGAAAGTATGGATGGATGGATGGATGGATGGATGGATGGATGGATGTTTGTTTGTTTGTTACTCAATCACGCCAGAACGGCCCAACGGATCTGGATGAAATTCGGCACATAGATAGAGAAAAGTCTGGAATAGCACATAGGTTACTTTTTATCCTGGAAAATTGCGTAGTTCCCGCGGGATAGCGATAAACGAATTCTTTGCAGACGAAGTCGCTGGCAACAGCTAGTAGATTATAAATGCGAAAGTATGGATGGATGGATGGATGTTTGTTTGTTACTCAATAACGCCAGAACGGCCCAACGGATCTGGATGAAATTTGGAACATAGATAGAGAAAAGTCTGGAATAGCACATAGGCTACTTTTTATCCCGGAAAATTGCGTAGTTCCCGCGGGATAGCGATAAACGAATTCTTTGCAGACGAAGTCGCTGGCAACAGCTAGTAATATTATAAATGTGAAAGTATGGATGGATGGATGTTTGTTTGTTACTCAATCACGCCAGAACGGCCCAATGGATCTGGATGAAATTTGGAACATAGATAGAGAAAAGTCTGGAATAGCACATAGGCTACTTTTTATCCCGGAAAATTGCGTAGTTCCCGCGGGATAGCGATAAACGAATTCTTTGCAGACGAAGTCGCTGACTCGCTGGCAACAACTAGTATGTATATAACTGTTACGTTACTGAGTGACAGACACACAACGCGCAGCCTAAACCACTGGACCTAGAAACTTGAAATTTGGCACACATGTAGATTGTAACACTAAAAAACTAATTTCAGGATTTCTCGATATTCCCACGGGTTAAGGAAAAAATGAGATTATTGTCTACATGTACGAAGTCGCGGGCAAAAGCTAGTAATACATATATTTGATTTGCATTTATATCTATTGCGGCCTAGCATGAGCCAACAGGGGTAGGCTGAAAACCAGCGCTGGTAGCTTCTGCGTAAGCGCAGCATACATACGCTAAGCCTGCTCCTTTTGAAATTATGTAGAAAATTGTTTGATAACAATAAAACATCCAATGTTAACTTAGGTTTAGTCTTCAAATTTAGTCTGTATTTTATTATTGGCAATCAAACGTTACCTTATCTTATCTTTATCTTATAGTATTAAATTCCTTTGCTGGATGTTCTTTTCGTTGACTGTACTTGCTTCGTGATAAATCTTACATACTCGTAATGCCATACAAGTCAATCCGATCACTAGAAGTAGACTTGTATACTCGGGAGCAAATCGGGTCACTTCCCATAGAAACTTGTATGAAAAGTGACCCGTTTCTTTTGCTCCCGAGTCATCATCATCATCCTAGCGTTTTCCCGCCATTTGCCACGGCTCAGTGAGCCTGGGGTCTGCTTTGACGACCTAATCCCAAGATTTGGCGTAGGCACTAGTTTTTACAGACGCGACTGCCATCTGATCTTCCAACCCAACTCAATCAATCAATCAATTTCAATTTTTATTAATGTGTGTGAATAAATGTTTCTCTCTCTCTCTCATCTAAGCCTTATTGGGATTGGAAGTGCTCCCGAGTGTATATTTATTTTGTAGCGAGCGCCTCGGCTGTCACTCGGCGACGATCTCCAACCGTTTCCCGACGCTGGCGATGTGCATGCGCAAGTGCAGGCCGCTCAGGGATCTATACACTATGCTGATAGCCGAGACCAACCTCACCGGCAGCGGGCTGCGCTCATCTAAGGGTACGTCTAACAGTGCTGGATTTACACATTTGCCGCCCCAAAGCTATTCCTTTTTTGCCGCCCCACTCGTGTCCGCAGCCTTACTTTTTTTCTGTATCTATGGTGAAGAATCCGGCCCTGACGTCTATCATATCGTTACTTTACTTTCTCAACGTCGTATGTGACTCAAGCTTGCGATAGCAGAAGCTCCTTTCAACATGAAACTAACGTGAGACTCACACATAATTACAACACACAGATAACTCACGTATAAAAGCCGAAGGATTGCTCCGACAATTGTTTCAGACTATTTCGTAGCCCTTCATCAGGGAGCGCTCGCCCCGGCGGCAGCGAAACGAACACTGCGCGCCATCGCTCTGCTCGCGCGGCTACTCGGCGCAGCTGACATCGGCGCACAACTACCCTCATTTTTATCGTAATTTTTAATATAGTCTAAAGTAGCTCCCTGATGAAGGGCTACGAAATAGTCCGAAACAATTGTCGGAGCAATCCTTCGGCTTTTATACGTGAGTTATCCGTGTATTGTAATTAGAAGCTCCTTTATCTTATTTATTTTTGTAATCCTCTTTGTTGTCCTCTAGGTTGGCAACGCATCTGCAATCCCTCCGGGGTTGTGGGTGTCTATGGGCAGTGGTGATCGCTTACCATCAGGTGACCCACTTGCTCGTTTGCCTTCCTATTCACATAAAAAAAAAAAAAAAAATAATAATAAAGGCTGCTTTCCGATTCGAATCCGAAACGATTATGTCAGATACGAGGTTGAGAGAGTAAAGCGACTATATCTTATCTTCAGGGCCTCTTAGAATTGTTCCGGAATATTTTAGCAGGCGGTTAATTGAGTTAGTTTGACTATACAGCCCCATGTTTTTCAGGATGTTTGAATCCATACATTGATCGATATTTATTTAAGTAAATGAAAAATCTATGTATGGATCTTTCGGCCATGCTAAACGTGGCCTTTAGGTCTTGTTACCTTATTACGCTCTGCCTACCCCGCAAGGGATAAATCGTGATTTATGTACCTTTACCTATAAAGGAAGAAAGAAAAAAAGGAGACATTTGTTCATTTTGCAAGACACATAAATATAAGAGCACACACACAATTTTATAGAAAAGAAACAACCAAATAAACACAGACATGAAAATTAGATCAGCGTTGTGTGTGCCTTCGCAAAAGTGAAACGGTCGTTGGCTCAGCATTACGCTGAGGTGTTAGACACTTGCAGCACTGATTTTCAGCCAGAACCGTCTGTGACTCAAGAACCGATACACAGATAAAATATCACACGTCACAATTTGATCTACTATGGAATTCTTTGAGGAAGCCTATGTTCAGCAATGGATGCCTGTTGGCTGACGTTAATGGGCGATGTTTTGTTTAGTGAGCGTCGGTCGCCGCGACGAGGGCTTGCAGGACGAGGACTACCCCGAGCGCCCCTTGTACCCCGAGGCCCCCGGGGCCAGTGAGCCGCCGCAGTTCCACACGGAACCCGTCACGCAGGACGAGAGTTACGGCGACGCGCCGCCAGAGGTCGAGTTTTGGGAGGGATAGTGATAAGATAATACAGGGTCCTTTAAAATTGTTCCGGAATATTTTAGCAGTTAGTTGGGTCAGTTTGACTAAATAGCCATGTGAATGTTTTTCAGGATTTTTGAATGATAGATGTTCCAAGTGAACCGCGTCAAAGGCGGAAGTTGTGAAACAAAAAAAAAATATGAAAAATCTTGGTAGGGGTGTTCAATAAACGTTTATTATTTATTATATGCTGCTGAAATATTCCGGACCCATTTTAAAAGACTTTGTGTAATTATAATTACATTTATAATGTTATTTAAACCCAATTGTTTAGTTATTTAATGTCACCGCGACGGTACATTCAAATATTTTCTGAGAAAAGTTGACTGAAGTTTGAAGTTTTAATAAAATGCATTGTAAAAAAAAACAAAAATTTATGATTTGCAGCGTCTTCTTGCGTCAAAACCATAAGAGATATCGTTTTCATGTGTAAGGTAGATTTATAGTAAATTTATTGTACATTATTTCATTCCTGCACACTTTTCCTGTATCTCGAACAGTTTTCTTAAAAACTTCAAAAAACCGCGTTTCGGGACCCTTAGGGCGCACCCCGGAGGAGGGGGGAGAGTTGATAAACTTTGACTTCACCCCATAAGGTATACATACCCATAGATAAATGGTCTCCATATATTTTGCCGCGGTTTGAGCTATTTTACACAACTAGTACTGTTAAAGTAATACTGACCGTTTGCCGTATTGACTTGTGAGGCCACGAACAGACTCTGCACGTACGCCCCCAGCGCGTTGACCACGTCCTGGAATATGTTGGTCGCGTGCGGCCGCAGGTCGTAGCACGAACAGAACGCCACCAATAGCTCTGCCAAACAACAATCAACTGAGAACACAGCTGCGAAGAAAATTTACCGGTTAAATACAAAATTGAACTTGTAGCGAAGACGCATACCGGCGACGGCTGGGTTTAATCGGTATTATTCCGTTAACGCAAACGTAAGAATTTCGTTATCTGTACTTAACGGTAAGCAATACCATTTTGATTTTATTTTGTTCGTTCCATTGATTAACCGGTATATTATAGAACGAAAGAAATTGACAACATTTCATATTTCTGAGTCTATAATTTTAATGGTTTCCTGTATTTTGTTTGAAAAGATGAACATGCTGACAGTTTAATTTTTTCGCTAGGGCTTGTATTTAATTTATAATTAATTTATTAATTTTTGCTTATTCTAAAAGGGCATAACTCCGATACTATCACAGAATACGCACTTATCCCTTTGTCTTTTCTCTATAAAAAAAAACTGACGTTAATTTGAAATTGACAATGTCAGGCTCTATTCTCCAATATTCGATTTTCGAGGTTCGCTTGGTGCTGTTCCGCTCATACTAATAGTCATTATCTTGAGAGCGAGAGAGAAGGTATGCAACGAACTTCGAAAATAGAATTTCAGAGTTGCCCGCCTTGTATTTTGAAGTTGTCAAAAATACAAAATTATGATCGTTTATTTTTTCTCGTGAAAAAAGCAAAGGCGTTTCACCTATCCTTTGGTAGTTTTGGTAAAATTAGGACATATTCTTAATAAATTTTAATTTTTTATAATAAGCGATATTAAAATTATATAAACATATTGCAGTGATCAGGAGGAAAAATGCTTTCGAACCATATATACATTTTCAGGTGTTATAAAAATGAAATGTTGTCACTACCGTTAGGTATTGGAACGATTTTAACAGGTAAATAAATACCGGTTTCGAGCCCGGGCGAGACAACACCTGCCGTTTGATGATAATCTACCCATCATTCCACTCATCATCATCAACATCAAAGTCCTCACGGAGTGATAGCAGCAGCAAATTTGTGCTAATATTTTCACGGGTTGTCTTACTCTCTAAGTTAGCGCGAGCTCTGCTGCTTGGTGGCAGGATCGAGTAAGGCGGTGCTAGCGATCCGAACAACCACACTATTACCACTACACTACACACATTCTTTCTTTCTTTCTTTCTTTACAAAAGGTCCCACCGCCTATGCCGATTAATGAGGTAATGCCCAGTATCTTAAAAAGCACTTTTTGCAAGGTCCTCGCAGTGGCTGGCTAAGAGAGCAACACAGCTGGTAAAATTACTGTTCCCATCTCACTCACTGGGCTGTATGGTCATCTTGTGCAGGACTTCCAACGCGAGCGCCCGCTGCCACAGCGGCTTGTCCGGATCCAGGAATTTGATCGTCAGCGACATGAATATCTCGCATTCCGTCACCTATAAAAAAAACGCGTGAACGCCTCGATCTAACGAAGGTGCGAAGAGGTCGAGAAAATGCGCTATTTCGTATCTTAGTAGCTTTTCTGTCAGTCAGTAGACGAACAAATGTGTGACAGAAGCCCACGGAAGGCTCTGTGCTATGAGCGAGCGAATTAATATGTTTTTAATGGGATTGATTTTACTGCTAACGGTCAGTGAGTAGTACTCACCAGAAGACCGTGGTATAGGTTAGGTAGCGCTAACCAGCAGACTATGGTACCGGTAGCACTCAGCAACAACTGTGGTACTGGTAGCACTGACGAGCAGACTGTGGTACCGGTAGCACTCAACAACGACTGGGGTACTGGTAGTGGGGGTCGTTATTACAACAGCAGATAACGTAATGCATTATTTGCACGCAACAAACAACACATTATCGAATCGTCAACTATCCTGTTATCATTATTCGTTGTCTGTTGTCAACGTTGTTCATACGCGCACTGTTGCCGCACTTGGCATAGAAGCGCAAGCGAGTGCGCAACAAATCAAGTAGGTGTGTGCGAGAGATAGCGATAGCGCTATACGCGCGAGCTTACATCGCAATCGCAATTCAAAAAACTGACTTTTGGTATCATTATTAGCTGTTGCTGTTTGTTGTCAGTCAGTACAATAACAAACAAGGTAACAGAGCGCTGTTTTGCTTTTGTTCCCGTACGTTTTTATTACGCTGCGATCGCGATGAAATAAGTATAACAATTATTTAATAATAAGTTCATTATCGTTTTTTAAAACAGCAATATAATAGGATAACAGACAACAGTTTACAATAACAGCTATTTAAGAATAACACAACACTGTTATTCATTATTGCAAAACAGCCGTTATTGCCACCACTAGGTACTGGTAGCACTCACCAGCAGACTGTGGTACTGGTGCACCAGCACGGCCACGAGCCGCAGCAGCCGCATGGTGACGGGGTAGTGCGGGCGCTCCGGGCCGCCGGGGCTGGCCTGGGCCGCCGGCGGCGCCGCGCCCGGTATGTGCAGCGATGTGAACGCCGCCCTAGTTACAAGGGGACACGTTAACACGCGTGTGTGCACAACGGGTAAAGAAAATGTTAGGAAATGTCAACAAGGACGCTTGACGGGTTAAGACCTACCTACACCTATGACCCGAGGCCGGATTATCCGTTAGATAATGTAAGCAACTTTTTAAAGAACCTGAATCATTGAAGGGCCCCGCGTGACGATAAAAAAAAATTCTTTGAGTGAAAATTTTATCTGAATCGGTTCCCGGTTGAACCGCATTCGAGTGGGTTCGACTGATCCTGGCAGGGTCGCCATGTGAGGCGGAGGTTTTGGATGACAGAAAGTATAACTTTATTTATTCATAAAAAAACCTTATTTATAAGTACACGTCAATAGTGTACATAAAGCTACTCCTCACACACCCGTTTAAGAGCTATGGTGCCACAGAAAGACACATTTAACATGACGGGCAAACTTATAACACGCCTCTTTTCGAGTTGGGGGTTAAATAATCATGTACTAACCTGTATTTCACGTTTGGAGAAAACAGCCTTATTATCAAAGCGCAGACGTGTTCCTTTAGTAAAAACCTAAACTCTGATATCTGCAACCAAAACGAAATGTGTAGGTATTAATTACAATGCAACAAAAATTACAATACAGTAGAACCTCAATTACACGAACCTCAGTTATGCGAATGCTGGCTTAGTTTATCCGTATACTGATTTAAAGTCGTCACAATTTAAAAGGCCCGTTTTGACAGTTCACGCCCATGAAGTTCTCTATTTTTTACCGATCGAAATGTTCTGAAGGTAATTGCATTTTTCATTGATGGGTATCGCTCACTCAGCTAAGTGCTGTGCATAACGATTTTTTCATATTGTCCACAGACTATTAATAATCGGTTAAGGAAAAAATAAATCGATCAAGATATATTTTTTTAAGGCCGACTCGCACTTGGCCGGTTTTATGTATGTTATTTAGACCAATTAATTACTGAATTTCACCAGCTGTGTAGTGATCTTTACTGAAAATTATGACCTTGGAGCTCAAAGCCGTAAATAATGGCAACACTGATTTCAATAGAATGGCTCGTCTTCAACATCTGAAGAAAATGATTGACTGAAGATTCACTTTCTAATCAGAACTTTCATCCAATGCGTCTTTACAATACATATTTAAATCGATCAAATACACATGCAAACTTGAATCAATTTATCGTGAGTATCGAGTACCGAGTCGTACGGTGACATCACTAGTTACGTCAGGAAGACAAATGTCAAAACGGGCCTTTTATTTTGCGACGACTTTAGTTCATTCGAAAGCTCAATTATCCTAATGCTGACTTAGTTTACCCGAATGCTCAATTATCCGAACGCTAAGTTTATCCGAATGCTCAATACAATGTTACTTGGTTTACCCGAATGCTCAATTATCCGAACGCTAAGTTTATCCAAATGCTCAATTATCACACAATATTACTTGGTTTACCCGAATGCTTAATTATCCGAACGCTAATTTTATCCAAATGCTCAATTATCACACAATGTTACTTGGTTTACCCAAATGCTCAATTATCCGAACGCTAAGTTTATCCAAATGCTCAATTATCACACAATATTACTTGGTTTACCCGAATGCTTAATTATCCGAACGCTAAGTTTATCCAAATGCTCAATTATCACACAATGTTACTTGGTTTACCCGAAAGCTCAATTATCCGAACGCTAAGTTTATCCAAATGCTCATTATCACACAATGTTACTTGGTTTATCCGAATGCTCAATTAGGTATCCGAATTTTGTTCGGTTCTGCTGTACAATCGAGCGCATAAATATCGATACAGCGATCATGTCAAATATTATGTCACCAATCTTATTGTTTGTGGCATAAAGGTGTATAGATGTTTTTGATGTCTTGGTAACGTACATATGTTTATGCCCTTGACTGTACTTAACGAAAATTTTAATAAATAGTTACCTTGAAAAATACTGGCGAGAAATCAGTGAGAACTGTGTCTAAAAGTTCCAATCCGAAAGTCTTTGGCACTTCTGAGATACCCACTAGCCAGTGTGCCGCGTCTCCATTGACTAACTGGATAATATCCTGAAACAAAACACAAAAAAAATAGCTATCACGGTTCATGTGATGCCTGGTGACAGACTGACAGAGGAGTCTTAGGGTCCCGTTTTTACCCTTTGGTCACGGAACCCTAAAATAACGACGGCGGACTCTATGTGCGGTTATTTTAACGAACTTACTTGTAGTATGAGGTAAGCGTCAACCGCACACGGTTTCATATCCTTTGGCGCTTTGCTGTTCGTTTGTGGTCTCACGTCAGCTGGATTCACTTTTAACGTACCTAGAAAGAAAGAAAAGGAACGTAACTTCAATTACAACATAATCTAGCTAGAGACTTGCTCTACCAATTAAGAGGGTACATTCCTACTGAGCTGGCAACGTCGCATTTTGGTGATTTGTTACGATTATTTTAACAGAAATTGAATAAAAGTTTCAAATGTGCGTCTGTAGTGAACTTCGTTTTTAGTATATTAATGTGTCCAGTGAAATTATTAATCCTGATGGACTTTTATTTTCGTATATAAGGGATTTAATAATATATCTCGTTTATAATCCGGTTGTTTTGAAATCCACGATCCTATATTGACATATTAGTATCAAGATAATATTGACCGTTTAGAAATAGAGAGTGGAAGAGGCCTTAAATCTGATATCCAGGTGTCGGGTTGGATATTCTCACCGTTGGCTTCAGCGAGCGCGCGCTCAAACACGAGCGCGACGAGCTGCCGCACCGTAGCGGCGGCCGCGTGGCTCGTGCTGACGTCACGCGTCTCCTGCGCAGCCACCATGCGCATGCACATCACCATCGTCTAGCAACACAAACAAATTCTAAGTTCCAATCTTGATATCGTGCTCAACTTTAGATTTAGAATTTGATTCATTCATTCAATAAAAATTACATCATAGTAATTTGTCAAGTTAGGAGAATTTAGATTGAAATCGTGAAGAGACACAGAAGTATAACACAGTTTAATATTTATTAGGATCACATGAACGGTACGCAAGGCATGCAGAAACTGTTCTAATTTCAAACCGGTATTGTTTACTTGGCCGAGAACGAAGATTTCATTTCCGCTTGCCGTTTTTGGTTAACAAACTGTCCAATTGAGATAACAGTTTGTGCCTATTTCGTTCGTCATTCATTTTTGGGGAACGGAATTAACCGGTTAAACTGAAAATTACTAAACATTATTGCATCCCGCACACACACAAGGTCGCATGCCGGTAGCTGGACTAAACGGTATTATTCCGTTAAACCGAACTTACCGAACCAGCGCGGGGACGCACAGCCCTCGCCGCACATGCTGAGCCTGAGCCTTTTGCCTCACTTATGTACTGGTTTTTTTTTGTGTGTGCATTGTAAAATGGGCAATAAATGCTTTTTTATTTATTTATTTTATTTTAAAATTTTGTTGTCAGTACTTAACGGTAAGCAAGACATTTCGATATTATTTTGTTTGTTCCATTGATTAACCGGTATAAGATCAAACAAAATAAATTAACGGTATTGGAACGATATTAACAGGTATATTAATACCGGTTCCGAGCCCTAAAGGTTGATTTAGACGAGGACTATTTTCAGCCGCCTAAATTTCGGCGCCTGAAAAAGGCACCGTGTAAACACTTTCGGCGCCATTTTTTCGCGGTATGGTGCCGAAAAAATGGCGCCGAAAGTGTTTACACGGTGCCTTTTCCAGGCGCCGAAATTTAGGCGCCTGAAAATAGTCCTCGTCTAAATCGACCTTTACGGTATGACACATACTTCAAATTTGGAAAAACATCCTCCATAATGCCACTCTACTGTATAATCGCGTCTCTCTGTTTGGCCAACATTGGCCCACAATTAGAACGGGAACAGGCCTATAAAACACTTGTCTCACACACCCGAGCCAGAGTATCACCATGAACCAGGTCCGAGGTGGTCATGAGCAGTGCCGCTGTCTGCAGCAGCTTCAGCTCCAGCACCCCGCCTTGGCCAAGGGTGTAGAGGCAGTCCACAACATGCCTCGCACCCTTGGCATCGATGCCCTGCTGAGCTATGAGCCGTTGGATCGTGCCGAGGCAGAACTAGAAATGTAAGGACATGCTCTTATTACGGGAAATTAACATAATAATATTATCATTTCTAGTTGATAAATATTAATCTCCAATATGTAAAAATGAAATGAAAATACGTAAAGAAAAAGGACTTTTTTTAAATCTTATATTTTAAAGAGACTTTAGTACACAGGGGTGACTATGTCAGCCTCATGGGAGGACTCCAGAGGATCGGAGATCAACATTTATCCAGCATCCTTTCCCTCAGAGCCAGATGCTGAAGGAATGCTGCACAAATTTATATATCCTAAGAGCTTTGTCCGATGAAGGGCAAGCCAGCAAAACATTTACTCCACCATTATGCATGATTAGATTCTCTAGGTACTTCTCTCGTAAGGACTTACTTTGATGATCTTCAGGTCTTTGGATTCGCAACCCTGAACCAGCGGGTATAGTATTTGGTTGACAACCCCAAAGAGTGAAGCTTGGGGGTTGTTGGCTGCCAACGACAGCTTTTCAATAGCTTCATCACATGCCTACAGAAAAAAAAAAATATTATAATGACCTGTCATAATTCTTTTTTTTTGATAATGGGTTTCACCCTCACTGTATTTTAGTAAAGCATTCTTTACAAATGACAATTTAGTTCAATTCAATTAAATATTTAAAAAATAGCTCAATCAACACTATTGATGATTCCGCCAATGTCAAGGTTGAAGAAGACAGTGTCATTATTTATTTAACCATTATTCGGTGAATTTTATTTCTAAAATGATGTTTTGAAACTGTCAGCCTAGAGACATGACATAATATCTGGGGAGAATACATCTGCAACAAGCATTGTCAAATACCTACACAATCACACAAAATACCACTCATATCAATCAAAATTATTTAAGGAATTGTATAATTTATTGTGAAAAGGGTTTTGTGGTATGTAATAAAAAATATGAAACAAGTCAATTTTGTTTGTTATTAAACCTTAATAATAACATTAAAATAATGCAATGTAAACAATATTGGACACCTTGCTATTAATAGATTCAATAATATCATCGGGAAAATGTAGAACTTTGAGGAGTACTAAAGAAACCCTAGAAATTAAGCATATCATCATCATCCACTTAACAAAAGTGTAATAACTAATTTGATTTCTGACAGCATTTCACTATAACTTCAAGGCTATTGGTTATATTGGTTTATTCCTATATTTAATCAGACGCGCTGTTAGCTATATTTACTCAGTAAAACTGTTAATATAAGCTAATTACAGATGTAAATGAATGGGCGGCATTTCATAATATTTGCCAAGGCAAAAACTATTTTTTAATACTGATACGAAAACAAGGTAGAATATAGAACTATTATGAGTTTATCTTATAATAATTACGTGAGAAATAAGCTTTATACCTCTCTTATCTGAGGATATTTTTTCTTCGTTTCGAAACTCAGTGTTTTGAAGTCACTTTGCAGGACTTCCATAAACTTTTTGGTGCAGTCATCGCCGGTTACCGCACTCACGAATGCCATTCTTGAATTGATATATTATAATCTAATTATTCAGTTCATCTTTTAATTAAAAATCACAGAAATTGAAAATATGCCATGTACACAATCGACATCACATCATAATTTTGTGTTCAAAAACCTAAGGTTTGGCTAGTGACAGTAGCTGGTTGTTGATGTGATCCACATGCCACATGTGATCAAAATTTTGTTTGCTTTATTTTGCTTAAACTTTAAAAAAATATTATGATTCGGAAAAAGAAACAAATGAAATATTTTTGCGCAAAAAGCGCGCAAAAACCATTTTTTTTTCTCGGTAATAAATATTACCAAAAATTTATTTCGAACGTACTTCTATGACATTCCATTACACGTTTTATTTCGAATGAGTAAATTTCTTAACTTAAATTAAAACAATTCTCAAACATTTATGTCAAAGCCAAAGCATAAGTATTAATTTTTAAACTGCGTGAAACATTATTTGGCATACGTCTTATTTTAATATTAAATAACGTTACGAATACGTTATGAATCCACTTCATTACGTATTGCGTGAATTTTATTTCCTATGTCAACCTTTCAATCTGTCATCTAAATGTTGTATTGCCATGATAAAATCAATGATCAAATGATATATCGATATAAAACGCCATGCTGATAATCTATTGGTTTATTAAAAAAACTTCCCACTATAAAAATTAAGCTATGCTAAAAAGAACTATAATATATCAATGTTGAAAAATGTTATCGATTTCAATTTGTCTTGACTTTATTTATTTTTTCCTATGGAAGCACTGTAAAGTGATGTACTACTTGCGATTTTTGCTTGATTCAATGAACGTTATCGAATCGATTATTCGAAATTAAAATTAAACCACTAAATAATAATATTCCCATAAGGGATAATAATGACATGATTTATGGTAGTCTGTATATTAATATTTTTAAGTAAAAGAAATTTTATTTTTATTAGTCTAAACTACAATAAAATCATTGGGTGGATTTTTGACGTTGTAATTTGTGTGCCATGCTAAACGTATTGCACACAAATTACAATGTCAAAAATCCACCCCATTGACAATTAAATTTGACAAGCTTACAAATTAAGTTCTCGGTCAAAACTATTAGGCAAGTATAGTAGGCGGTAATACACATGTTTGTAATCTTTTTTAATAAGTGGCTGGAAAAAAAAAGCCATTTAGTTTAGGGTATGCCCCGTGGCCTATGGTGGGCCCTTCCTCTTTAATCCACTCTGTTTTTTATACTATCTTATTAAATCATTTTCAACATGACATGAACAACTTTACTTATGACATGACTGACGTTAAGTAATAACAGTGATGTGTGTGGTGTCAGTGTCAGGTCAGTGGCACTCGACTTTTATACGTGAGTTATCCGTGTTATTATGTTTAAATCATTTTGTTCTATTGAGAGCTAGAAAATCCATTATTTTTAACAACAACGGTCAGCAACGCGTTCATCGTAATAACGTTCGTTATTAAGTACGTAGAAAGAGTAAAGGATAGAATAATGTAATATGTGTTGTCTTATGTTTTACTTTGTCAGTTAAATTAACATTGAATATTTGACTTTTTATTCTTGAAATTCGCATTACATCGAATGATCTAATCGATGAACAACGTGACCGATTATCATGACATTTTCAAAATCGAATCGAATAGCATGATTTCATTAGTATATAGATAGATAGTAGGTATTCACATCGCGCATCTTTACAATGGTGTGATTCCAGATTTTTATTTGTAAGTATTTATAGAATCAAATATCAATTTAGCTAAAGTAACCGTCGCGAAGCGATAAAACTCTTAAATGAATTCGAATATATCGAGCCAGAGGTAAAACACACATACTTTGCACAGCAATTTTGCTTTGTGATCTTGACGTACTGTCATTTTCAATTTTATTCAATTTAATTTCGCTGTACGCCATTCTTATTGCATTAAATAGAACGGCCGATGTCTGCAGATTTTAGCACGTCTTTAAATAAAGCTAGGGGGACCGCGGCGGGAGTGCAAGGTGCCCGGTGGCCAGCGAGTTACGATCTTAGTTTTTCGGTTGGTGACACCCGCTTTCGTGTTTTTTCTCGTCACATTTTTCTTCAGTGCCGGCTCGTCTGGCGGTTTTTAACAGTGTTTCGGGGTTTTGTTTCGGATCGAGTGAGTGTTCGGTGCCTGTCGATGGCCTATAGTGCTGAGAAATTGGTTCATGTTTATGCAGCGCAGTCTGTGACGACGATCGCGAGTTATCGAATTAAATGTTCAATCATGTAATCAACGCGCGGCGATAAACAATGCGACGGTCCTGCTCGGGTTCGCATTTGTTTATAACATCTTTGTGTGCTTGTTAACTGGGACAATCTTGTTTATTCTAAACACCCCTGTCTATTGCAGACCTGTGATGATTGAAAAGTGTTCTGAGTAGTTAATGCGTTCATATCATTTATGCAACATGAACTTGAACTTGTCAAGTTGATCTGAAATCTTCTTAGTAGTGTAGAAAATGTTGTGACGAATCAAGCTTTAAATAGACACAGATTAATCAGGTATGTCACTGAGATTGTACTGATAAGAGTGATGGTAGCCATTAGACTCATAATCAGACAGATCAGATCAGATTTTGGCTTAAGTGATAGAATATTGAGGCAGTTATTATAACTTTCTTAGTTTTTGTGCTAACAGTAGTATCATTGTGTAGGTATATTAAATTTTGACAAGCCGTACACATGGTCTACTTGGTAATTATGCATAACTTAATCTTTGGTTCTTTTAGAAAAATGTAATGCTGTTTTTCATAGACAAATATCCATCTCACATTATGTTGGCCTTAAAACTGTACATCTTATATGATTTTAATTAATTGTTTTGAATGATTAATGTTCACGACAACTTCATTTCAGGTTGAATGGTCATGAAAAGACTGAACTTTGCTCATGTTAATAATATTTCAATGTATGATAATCACAGTATGTGGGAATATCTTATCAAATTAATTAATAATTAAGTTAATAAACGGACTGTCTAGTTAACATCTGGATTAATCTAGTAATGATGATATTCAAGGTTGATATTATTAACCTGTCATTTGCTATTTTCCTTAAAATATAAATGTATGAAATATTGTTATATCTAACTCACTATTTGATTTTGCAGTCTAGTTAAAAAAAAGTTTTTAGGATTACAGATAGTGATTTTATTTTTAGTTGAAATTTCATTATTTCCAGTCCTATGACTACATAGTATAAAACAAAGTTGCTTTCCGCCAGTCTGTCCCTTTGTATGCTTAGATCTTTAAAACTATGCAACAGATTTTGATGCAATTTTCTTTTAATAGATAGAGTGATTCAAGAGAAAGGTATAATATGTAATGTATTCTTAAGCCTAAATATACATGGACGAAGTTGCATACAGAAGCTGGTAAATATATTATATTCCTTTATTGGTGAAATTAACTTGGTATTTATTTTCATTGTTTCAGATAGCAACTTTAACAACCCTATTAAGCAATACTACTTTCCAAAATCTTCCTAAAGACTGTTTATAAGGTTTAGTTTCCCCTAGCAAAGAGGGCTTGAAAGGTGCAGAGTTGAGAATGCCAACACAGAGAGAGAATCAAAAGACGGAATTAGTTAATTATTTAATTAGTAATAATTATTGTTAAAAAGAATAATCCTTCTAGTTATCGCTTCTAGTGTTCATAGCTCGATGTTAAATCAAATTTATTCATAGCAAAATATGAAACATTTAACATCAAGATTTCGATTGATCTATTTATTTTATAATTTCTAACGATATTAACGAAATGAACTGTCACGAAAACAATTGAGAAATCTTTAGATAAAGTCAAACGGGATAATTTGATGGACCAATATGGACAATATGGCTTCGAACGTGTCTCTGCGAAAGCAGAGGAAGGACAACCTGATAACTCGGAAACAAGACAAGAGCCCCGAGAAGACTATCCGGGGGACTCGCGGGGCGTACAGAGCTGTCCCGTCCTCCTCGAAGCGGGAGGAAGATGTTGAGAGCTCAGAGAGGCTGGAGCGCCCCAAGAAGTTCATCTCGCAGAACAAAAGCGGCTACGGGCTCGGGAAACGACCGGACTTTGCACTCAAGAACAGGAATGTGCATTTAGCCTCCTCACGATATGGCCAGGTGAGTGTTGCAATACAAATTACTTTACTTCCAATAATATTTAGGATTATTCACATATAGGACCTATGCACATATAGTGCGTGAGCTCTTAGATTGACATTTGGGTTTTGGGTACTATCGGCCAGATCTAGTAACAAACCCTGAGTGAGTGAGACAGCAATACAAACCCAATGGCATTTTAAAAAATCACAGACAGTAAGTTTACTTATATTTAATGATCCCTGCTCTTTTCCGCAAAAGTAAGCACAACGCCTAATTCCCCCTCTCACTGCCCCTCTCTTGTTTACGTTACACTCTTTCACAAATAAAATAATCCATTCCGTCACCGAATCAATCGTAAATAACTACCTAAATATTGTTGCTGTAATCGCCATTCCAAAGACTCCCGTTAACTGTCGCGGTATTTACTCATTATGCAGGTAGAATGATAAAAACGTGCCGATATTATCCTGATATTTTCGTGACTTGAACAGCCCTCTAATACGAAATTTACTACGAAGTTTCAAACACTGTTCTCCGAAAGATGATTTCGAGCGCTCGACCACAATAATACATCCCCTAAAAGCCTAGTGCGCCAATGTACCCTCTACTCTATCTGAAGTTAGACCAAAAGCATATTAGATTCCACCATTTTTATACCTTTGTGCATAATGTGATTTATCGAGCACGCAGGAGTTTTCTGGCACAAAGCCAGCGCCGAACCGAGCCTAAGTGATCGCCATAATCATTAGCGTAGACCACGACGCGAAGTGGCCTATCTATGTACATTTTTAGAAGTTACCTGTCTGTCTGGTTCTTACTTAGGACTCTACATTATTTTATTTTAGGGCCATACCAGGGCTATGCCATATATTTATGATTTGATCTTTACGATTAGTCGTTCAGATTGTGAGATCTGTGTGATCCAAATTAGCCCCCTTATTCATAAACGCTCTGTAGGCTTCTGCTGACTTAGCAATCGTTTGTCCAGTGTTGCCACAACTGAGTTCCCAAAAGGTACATATACAGCGCTGAAAAGGTACATTTTGGGATAAAAAGGTACATAAGCATTTATTTTACTCAACTCTTAAACACAGCTTCTAACGCTCTCAGTTTTGCCACAACTGTTTGGCGGCAGTTTATAAAATGTTACACATAGTTTTGGATGAGAACAAAAGGTACGTAAACTGGACCCCATTACACATAACACATTGGAGGCTAAAAAGGTACGTCAAATGTGTAAAATGTACGCTAACGGCAACACTGCGTTTGTCATTATCTGTCACTATGACATTTACCTTTCACAGAATAAGTTAGCAGAAGCCTAAAGAGCGTTTATGAATAAGGGGGTATAATGGTATTGAGACACTATTTAGTGAGTTCGATCAGTTTGAACGACGGATCCGTACCTCATATGGGGCTTTACCTTGTTAAGGCCTGCAGGCTTATTACGTATAGTCTGGCAAAAAAGAGTAGAAATTAAAAAGTGGGTATACAGTAGTGTCGTCCCGTTTTCTTATACCTATAGATTAGAAAGGGACGACTAACTCTACAGTATACCCGCTTTTTAATTTCTACTCTTTTTTTGCCAAATTAACTCGCTCGCAATCGCCATCGTGTTCATTTTGACAGTTCGTGTATGAATGTGACAGCTAGCTGATTCCGATGCCAATTGTCAGCCCATACATGAAGTGTTATTGAAGACGATGGTGATCATGTTCACAATGCTAGATTATTGCTTAGAGTTGGCAAAACGAGTAATACAAAAAGTCTATACCAGTTACGTCTGAACGTGTCGCACGCGAGAAAGACTACCCGTCTCTTTCTTACTGTTCAATCTAGAAAGAGACTGGTAGTCCTCGCGCGCGACACAACTCGATGACATCGTATACAGTTCCGCCTATTATAGGTACAGTCAAAGACATAAATATTATGTACAGACGTCAAAAACAGCAATACACTTTTATGCCATAAACAATAAGGCCGGTGACACATATTTTGATTCCACTTTCCATTCCACCTATACGTTCACAATCATGCTAAACGTGGCCTTTAGGTCTTGTTACCTTAAGCTCTGTCTACTCCGTAAGGGATAAAGACGTGATTTATACCTATGTATGTATGTTTTGTCTCTTAGCAATGGTATGCAACCTGTCTAGGAGAAGGCAACTCCGATATAAAGTCCCGGAAATGGTGTTCTCCGGTAGGCGCGAGTAAGGTCTAACCTGTAGGCTAACTCGCTCGCAATCGCCATCGTGTTCATTTTGACAGTTCTTGTATGAAAGTGACAGCTAGCTGATTCCGATGCCAACTGTCAGCCCATACATGAACTGTCAAAATGAATACGATGGCGATTGCGAGCGAGTTAGACAATAAGCCTACTGAAACATGCGGTAGACTCTTGGGGGGCAACTCCGAAATCCGATTTTCGAAGTTCGTATCACACTGTCCCTCTCACTCACAAATTAATAACTATTAGTGAGAGCGGAACGGCACGAAACGAACTTCGAAAATCGGATTTCGGAGTATAAGGCCTGCAGCGTTCCCGGTTCCGCACGTCTCTCCTGCGGGCCCCACCGGGAAGGCCGAGAGGGTGGTACGGGTCTTGGGCCATCCTGCGCCTCCTTAACATACGTCCCTGGCGATGCATTGTCTGTGGACAGCCATCAACTCATCTGTCATAGATGTAGAGGCCTAGATGATGATGATGTTTTATGAAGTGCAGATGATTTTTTGATGGTACCAAGTTGCTTGGCATGTCGTACGAGGTTTCACAACAGTTATGATCTTGCCCTGCGTCATGGAGGTCGGACCGGCTTGGGGGTCCCGGGTCAATTGGGGCAAGCGCGTCGCCTACTCGCGATCGCGAACACTCAATTGGCCCACCTTTGCAACGCCGGACATGTGATTTGTTTAAAATTATTTTAAACCCGACTACAGTTGACGTGCCATTTTTTGGGACATGAAGGTTTTGACCGTGGATTTGGTAGCAGCGAGTTGCGTTGGCAGGTGAGATGCTTTTAGTTAAGTTTGGATTAGGATGCTTTAAATTGTGGGATGATTTTTGGTATTAATTAATTAACTTATATAAGTAGACAGTAGATAAGTAGACGAAGCGCTTCGCTTCATCTTTTATATTGCGGACTGCTAAGGAGTGGAATGCGCTTCCGTCGTCTGTCTTTCCGGATAAGTATAGCCTTGGACTATTCAAATCCAGAGTGAACAGGCTGTTACTGAACCAGTGAGCTACATCTTCGGCCTCATCTGCACTTACCATCAGGTGAGATAGAGGTCAATCGCTGGTCAGTTTATAATAAAAAAAAAGACAGAGCCCAAGGGAACATGACCTTAAGGCCACGTTTAGCATAGGAAGGGCGTATATAGGTGGAAAAGGGAATCAAAATAGTGATGGGTTGCTAGCCGCATCGCCTATTTACTAATAACTACTATGATTCCTAAGATTTTCACCCATTCCCTATTTTGTCCCACGTTTCAAAATAAATAAAACGGTATCAACACGTGGATACGTTATTTTAATACGATTTAACGTTCGTACCACACTTAGTACGTCCAATAACATTGGGTTGTAAACCCATAATAAAGACGCCATTAACCCATTGTGTGGACACTTTGTATTTTATTGCGTTCCCGCAATGACTTAATCCTCGTTAAAAACACTTCTTCTATTCATAACAAAAATATCCACGGTATCTACAGTAGATACCTACCTTTGGTTGCATTTTTTTTCTTGTCCTTAAGTGGGTGACTGACGGGTGAGTAAGTACGCGTACTTACGGCTCGACGACTTTAGGATGCGACCACACCGCCGCTTAAAAAACGGTGACGTTACGGAATCGCAACAAAATGTATGAAGAAACGGCGAGAACACGTGACACCTACGACACGTCACTGCGTATACGCGGCGGTATGGTCGCACCCTTACTCGCCTGTGTGTCAGTCTTTTAGATTTAGAGTAAAGTACAGGTGAGTAAAGTCTTCGAGCCGTAACGAGTCGTCCACTATATATATATTTCTGTATGTAACTTCCCATTGTATTTCTAAGACGCTACCCTAAATAAAGGCACAACGCAACTGGCTTTTTAAATAATGCAACTCATTTGAAAGCATTATACTGAGTCTCCTCTCCGATTCTTTTTACACCTTTCTCCGATTCTCACGCTATATTTTCTGTTAGGGGGTCGAAGTTAAAGCTGTTCACAACTCTTGAAAAGAGTAGAGTGATGTCAATACAATACAATACAAATGCTCTTAATGAACACCACAAATCAGTACAAAACAAGAGGAGAGGGTGAGGGGTGTGGGCGGAGGAGGGTGAGGTCTAGCGGTACCCGTTATTCCACGGCTTGTCCTCCCTCGCCAAGTTGCTTTTACCATCTGAATTTCGCGCATTCTATGTGTTGCCTGTTTCTCGAATGTGCATATATTTTCCTATATTATATGTATAGATGTATGTGATGCTATGCATACAATGAATGATTGTGTGGGAACTTAAATAAAATTAGTTTGTTTACAAAGACGTTAAAATTGATTGAAATGGAGTATACACCATTTCACCAATTTGTCAATTCATCATGTAAGGCGTAGTCAATATGAAGACAACTGGCGTAGGTTCTGGTCGAGTTTGTAATGTAAATAGAATTGTCACTTGTCGCCGACAATTGTCCAGTTGGTGAAATAGGGGTCGGGGGGTAACTCCGAAATTCGATTTTCGAAGTTCGTATCACACCGTCCCTCTCACTTTCAAATTAATAACTATTAGTGAGAGCGGAACGGCGCGAAACGAACTTCGAAAATCGAATTTCGGAGTATAAGGCCAGGTCTTGGCTACAGATTCGAAACGCAGAGCCGCGCCAAAACAAACTCCGTAGTCCTTTGTGACATTTTACGACTACAACACAATAACAGAATGTCAAGTGGGCACAGAAGAGTACTACAAGCGTATTGACATTGTATGCATGACAAACGGCAGAACGTGATTTCACGACTCGACTGTCAATAAAGTGCTGTGTCCACATTTTGAAAACATATTTGCGTAGACGTGATGTGCAAAGTACATGCGCGGGCGCAGTATTGTTTCTGTACTAATAAAATAATGACGTACTTAGTGCAATCGTGTTTGGTGACGGTAAAGGCTTGGATGGAGTGCCTGCAGAGAAACACGTGCTGAGACTTAGTTTATACATATTTTATATCCAGTACTAGATTATGCTCGCGACTTCGTCCGCGTACAATTAGGTTGAAGAACTGATGTTTGTAGTTATATTCTGCAAAAATTATTTACGTTGCAACTCTACGCAGCTACGACCTTTGACATGTTTATCGCTATCCCGCGGGAACTACGCAATTTTCCGGGATAAAAAGTAGCCTATGTGCTATTCCAGACTTTTCTCTATCTATGTGCCGAATTTCATCCTGATTCGTTCGGACGTTCAGTAGGCTTATTGTCTAACTCGCTCGCAATCGCCATCTTGTTCATTTTGACAGTTCATGTATGGGCTGACAATTGGCATCGGAATCAGCTAGCTGTCACATTCATACAAGAACTGTCAAAATAAACACGATGGCGATTGCGAGCGAGTTAGACAATAAGCTTACTGGCGTGATTGAGTAACAAACAAACATCCATCCATCCATCCAAACTTTCGCATTTATAATATTAGTTATACTATTTTTGTCTTCTCTTGGTGTCAAATCGCTGGTTATTATTTTATGTTGAGTAGACATCTTAGGCTACACTCTTTACTGAAGATAAAAGAAGTGGAAGGAAGAGCTACGATTTTTGTCAAAAATCTGGGTTAGTGTCAGATGGTCGTAAACGCAACTGGTTTACGGCATCAACTCGTCCTGAAATCATCTCGTCGATATTGCAACTCGACTAAAAAGTAACTCCATGAAGTAGCTGGTAACTGGATCCTATAGATAATCGTCTTAGATAAATCACCTGGACAATTTCGTAATTCGGTAAAAAAGTAATTGGTCTAAAAAGGTTTTTTTTTTATGTGAATAGGAAGGCAAACGAGCAAGTGGGTCACCTGATGGTAAGCGATCACCACTGCCCATAGACACCCGCAACCCCGGAGGGATTGCAGGTGCGTTGCCAACCTAGAGGACTTAGATGAAATGCCTCTTGTGCCTATAATTTCCCCGGCTGTCTTACTCTCCACACCGGAACACAGCAGTGCAAGCACTGCTGTTTAGCGGCAGGATTAGCGAGTAAGATGGTGGTAGCGATACGGATGGACCCGCACCCGCTAAATACTCGTCAGAAATAATAGTTTGGTTAAAAGATCATCTGTGCAAATACAAACACAACACGACACAGTTATAGGTACGGATTGATTTATTATTACTTTTACATACATACATACATATCGTCACGCCTCTTTCCCACAGGGGTAGGCAGAGACTACTTTGTTCTACTTTATTATTACTTTTGGTTTTTTTTATACCTTTTCTAGGAAAATGTATAAAGTTTTCAGAAAGTACGCCCCCTTGTAGGTACGAGTAAGGTATACTTGAACAATTTTTAGATCGATTCCTCACCGAACTTCACTTAGGTGCCATTCTTTATGCCCGTTATTCTGTCTTAGACGACCTATAGCCTATAGTTTGATCAATCAAATTAGTTGAAATTTACGTCTAACCCCGCCCACCCGAATTGTGGGTCAATTCTGCGAGACTCCGCTCCGCTTCTTCGAAAACCCACTGAAACGTTAACAATGCGACACGATTATAGACCGACCGCTTTCAGTTTCCTTTGTCGTCCTACCCTGCGCCCCTGTACCCGCGCGGGCGAGAACTAAGTTAAGCGGACGGCCTGTAACCCCGCCTACCTGTATGCTTAGTATAGGTTTTCGGTCAGAAATACGTCTCGAACGCGTTTGCGTTAAAATGTCAAATACTATGAGAAATTTTAGTTGTCATTTCGTTCCGCTTGTGGCGCTGTTGATTTTTCCATAGTAATTGAAACGTTAACGTGGTTAACGCGAACGTGTTCGAGACGTTTGTCGTGCCTAAAACTTACACTAGAGGCTCTGAAATGTGGGTCAATGTTGCCCGACTCCGCTCCGCTTCGAAAACCCATCGAAACGGTAACAATGCAATATGATTAATACTCGTACTGTTCGATGCACTTACGTAGTCTGTCTCTAGTGGCTTTGGTGTCGTAGTGACCACCGAAATCGCTTAAGTTTAGCGTTAGACTCAAGTTCTTCATAACCTTCGTGGTCTCAATTATAGTGGGTCGTCGAGAGCAAGGCGTCATTTTTTAGCGACAGACTCGCGAACTTTACTGAACGCTTATTGCTTGCATCCCGTTACTTTGATTGAATAATAGATGTTTTTGTGGGTGATGCTGATGGCAGTTATACGTAGCGTCTCCGCGTTTTTCCTGTTAAACAGGAAAGCTATGATTACTTGGGTATATTGTCATGTGGCGGTAAAACCTACGGGTACCAAATTAAGTAAAAATGAAATTATCAGGGCCTTTTTCACCTCTGTTCATACAACACGCATGCTAGTTCTTGGACTTGTAAGAGTCCATAAGCTAAGGAAGCTTGCCAAGGCGGACCGTGCGCTTGTTTGCCATCGACGTGGTATAAAAAAAAGTTCCTAATGTCGTAAGTGCCAGATAACTTTAATGCCGTCTCTGCCTTTTTCGTAGTAGGTAACTAGGTCAGGTCAGGAGACTGCACCATTGATATCTGATATAACTCTACAAAGTATGGTGGTTCGGTTCGGGGCCCAAATTATATGTTTTGTGCTAGCTTACCAGTGGCTTCTGGTTTTAATAACTCTGTTCCCACCGGGTTCCCCCGCACCAAACTCACTCGCCACTTTAAGATAGGTAGTTTATTACACCGGTTTGCCTGACGGAAATTTTCACGGAACGCCACTGTAGCTCACCCCCTCGGCTTTGCCCGTGTTGCTGTATTCCCTGAGAGCATTTGACAAGATCAATTCTCATTTCATGTCTAACGTAAATGCTGTTGGCTAGGTCGAAGAGTATGGACTGTCTTTTCAAAAAATTTTTTTGGGCGCTCAAGATTTTTTCTAACTATTTTTCACACGTCAAAGTGTTCTGTGAATTCTTTGACCAAACAGATCAGTTTGTCCGCAGTCTGTCCAATCGATGGCAAATTTATTTTGCCTGCTCAAACACCGGATGAAATACCTAACCTACGCCATTGTTTTACGGCGTTGTCATAAAAATAGTAAGGATTATATTGGTGCAAAGACATTAACTTGGACCCTGACAACTTGGATCTTTGATAGTGACAGTATGCGTTTTATGTGCTTTACATTGAGTTTACTTAGGCCCGTATTAATAGACTGGATGCGCGACGTTCATTGCTATTATTATAATAGATTAGCTGTTGAAGGCAACTTCGTCTGCGTCATTCAGGAATTTTGTCTTTCCTCGGGATAAAAAGAAGCCTATGTTAACCAGGGATGGATTTAATAAATAGTGACATATATAAATCTAATCTAACTAATATTATAAATGCGAAAGTATGGATACATGGATGGATGGATGGATGTTTGTTTGTTACTCAATCACGCCAGAACGACCCAACGAATCTAGATGAAATTCGGCACATATATAGAGAAAAGTCTGGAATAGCACATAGGCTACTTTTCATCCCGGAATATTCCCGCGGGATAGCGATAAACGAATTATTTGCAGACGAAGTCGCAGGCAAAAGCTAGTACATACAAAAATCACGTCTATCCCTTACGGGGTAGACAGAGCCTAAGCTAACAAGACCTAAAGGCCACGTTTAGCATGATTGTGGGCGTATAACTGGAAAGGGGATTCAAAATAGTGCGTCATGATTCCTACGATTTTCACCCATTCCCTCGATGGACTTTTACCATTTGTACGAGAAGAGAAGCAACTGCACGTCTAGCACGAGATAGATATCCCGTCTTTTTCTTACTGTTCGGTCTAAAAAAGACGGACAGTGAGTCTATCTTGCGCGCGACGCGACTATCGTGCGCACTCGTGCTAGCCGGGCTGGTACATATGTATTTTCTTTGCTCCCAAAGCCAGGCCATGTATTTAATGGCCCTGTGAAATATTGATTGCGATCAAGCAAGTGTTAAGGCTCTATACTATACTGTAGTATATGTATACGATTTACATAAGGCATTGCCTAAAGGCCAGCAACCCCGCAAAGGCCGAGGTTTGGTAGAAGGTTCAAAGACCTAGGTTTTAATAGAAGCTCGTGCGCTAGAAAGGAACCCACGTGTTGACGTAACGACGTCATTAACTAATTATAAAGTACTAGCTGTTGCCCGTCACTTTGTCTGCTAGGAATTCGTTAAACGCTGTAATCGCTCTATCCCACGGGAAATGCATTTTTTTGGGGTAAAACTATCCTATGACCAAGGTTACTTCTATTCGTACTTTTCTTCTTAATATTTAGCCGTTTAAGAATGAAGAACTGACAGACAGAAAGGTAGAGTTACTTTCTCATATTTTATGTTTTTAGGTCTTTGAAACACCCGCTATTTCACTCTAAATATTGCCGAAAAGGCTCAAAAGAGTGCCCAATGAAACATGTATTGTGTTTAGTGTCTAAAATCTGTGATCCTTCGTCGTTTTTAACACATTTTTTGAATGTATGTAATGTGCGGATTTAAATTGCTTCTCTTTCTGCGTAGGTGGTAAAAGTCCATCGAGGGAATGGGGCAAAAATCTTAGCAATCATGTAAATCATCGGCTAGCAACCCATCACCATTTTGATTCCCCTTTCCCTCTATACTTTATATCTTTTTACCTTAGGCTCTGTCTACCCCTTAAGGGATAAACGTGATTTATGTATCTATGCGGATTTAAATAATCGATAGTTTGAGCCGTAGTTTAGTAGCAATAATACCTATACAGATTACTTGAGATTACACTTTCGAAAGATGCTATTGAATGAAGTGCTTTCAAAAATAGGTCTACCCTTGTGGTGTTAGGTTTTCAAATATAGTCCAGAAAATAAACGATTTCATGTTGTTTTGATTTATTCGTGACGCAGATTCAACTGTAGTGGTACATACTTAAACGGGCATAAGACGCGTCGTTGGTCATGTACTAGCTCTGTGCAAACCAAACCAATACATTATAGGAAACATAGTTCCGACATCCTAGCGTTCTCGGAACTATTGTCTATATTTTATTATATATTTCGAGGCGGAAAAAAATTTTTAAACAGTACCGCGCGACCTCTGTGACTGTGACGTTGGTGCACTAATACGTTTATTAATTTGATTATTTCTTAAGTTTTTTAATAATTTGAATTGAAATTGAAACTTAGATTCACAATACACAACACAATGCAGCTACAGTAGGTAATAATTAAAGTAGTAAAATGGTAAATTGCAGTTTCTTGTAATTATTATTATAAAACAAAGGATTTGTTCACGGAAGTGAGGGTGGGGTGGTGCATCTAGAATAATTAATTTTAGAAATGAAAATTATATATTTTAACGTTGGTAGGCCTTTCACAAGGTAGACTGATGTCCTGGGATGCGCTTTACGTTCAAATTTAACTTGATCCGTTCTCCCGTTGTTACTTTATTGAGTCATGTATCTGGTCAACTGGTCATCGCAAGACCAACGACATAAAGCACTTGAGTTCGTTTTATTCCTGCTAGAGAACGGGTTAGGTTCAGAAAGTTCAGATTGGAGGCCAAGCACAGCCATCACAACACGGGCTATAGTTTGTTGTAGTCACATTCACCATTTATATCTGTCAAATAGTAACGACCAAAAGGATCTTAACCTCCTGCCGCCCAATGGCCTTTTAAAAGGTCATCAACCTAGACTAACCTGGACTACTACTAACATAGACCGACTGCGAAGTGATCCTTTTTTCCTTTTGAGTTAGGGTCTCTATACACGGACTGTGTAGAGCAATCGGCACGAGTCGTGTTGCGGTTGAGTCGACTTCAACCCGACTGTTTTCAATTTTGTAATGCAACTACAGATCACCCAACAGCGACCGCTTGAAGCTGTTGGCACTGCCAACACTGCTAAGCAGTCTACAGGCCTCCTATAGAACCTAAATAAGAGCATTACTTGCTACTAAATCCCTCGGTTCTGTATCTTAACCGAGCACCTCGGCGCCTCTTTCTAGTTTACCCATGCACCTTAATATATCATTATCATGGTATTAGTGTAAACATAAACACTTTTAACTGCCGTCAGCGGGTAAGAATGTGTTACATCACACCAACGATAAGATCCCGATAAAAGTGACGTTTAATCGAGCTTCCCGGTACCAATTACGCCGTCATCACGGTTTGTACACCAAACAAACATGTTAATGCAACCGGTCAGAGGAGAAACAAGCTGAATTCTACTTTGTTGCATTGTCTTAAGATGTCTATCGTTTTCTGTTGGGTGCGCAGCTACGTTATCGGCTGTCGAACAAAATCATGACCGTTTTTATTGTGAATGGAGCTTTATCATTCTGTGTTTATTTTCGAATGCGGCCGGATGATTGTGTGTTCCTTTTTTAAATATTACTACAGTTTGAAGTAAAGTTTTTCGTGTATGCTGTCTTGAGAAATTGAAGTGAATTTAAGTGAGATTATGGGCCCAAGGTGTTCGTTGTTTAGGAGTGAAAAGGACACTAGGATTTCCTCGTCAATTTATCTTTGGACTATTTGGTGTCAGTGTTCACAGTTTTCGTAGTGGCATGCCGGGAATGCTCTGTGTTATCCTTGTGGTGAACGTATCCTGCAAACAGTGTAATATTATATGTAGGTAAAATAATATACCTACATTCTGTCTTGAAATTAATCTAAGTGACTGAACATCTCTTGTTTCATACATTGGTCGATGTTCAAAATGTTGCGTCAAGAGGCGACTTAATATTGAATTAATAGTACATTACATTCTGATGGTGGTGTTATAAAGAATGCCTCAGATAGCAGGAACATGCCACCTGAGTCTTTCTTTATCACCGCCCGAAGTGTGTACACAATTTTACGTCTTCCCCTGGCCAGGAAGTGGAAGTAAAAAAGAGCGCACATGCATAAATATTCCATAACAATTTAAAGGCACTCTAAAGTCACGTTGAAATAATCCAAGTAATAAAAATAAAAATATTTCGTCTGTTTACTTTACAATGCCATTACTTAATTAACACATTTAGAGCTCGATATTAAATTAGTGATGTCGTATATGTCATAGATCATAGATAACGTCGAATCGGCAGATTCGGCAGCGTGTTGTTTGTGTGCAAAACAAATGCGTCCTTGTGATTGGTGGATCCACTTTGACCAATCAGGGTGGCTATTCGGTTACGCAAAGTGACATAGAAGCGACACAAAATTCATTTCACTCAAATATTTTACTGAGAGTACCCGAAACCGACGAGCACGTATGAAGAGATTGATGAATGTGGATGAAGCGAAAGAGGTATGTCAGGATCGTAGCAAGTGGAACAAAGTAGTCTCTGCCTACCCCTGTGGGAAAGAGGCGTGACGGTATGTATGTATGTATTTATTTTACTGAGAGTAATGGAGGTCGAAAACTCTGAATTTCTGTTGCACTGTCTTTTTCAACGTTATTTAATACATTTAACGACCGACTGGAGGCAACTGGACGCAATAAAGTCTAAACATGCTGTGTCTAATTTAAATACGATGTAAAGTTATGTTTTCCTTCTTTTTAGGATACCGTGGTCATGTATTTAAACTCCTTGTATGCGTAAGCTGAACCAAACCGATTTTTTAGGCAATCGAGGGCATGATTATTGATACAGCCATCATCTAATTTAACTAATATTATAAATGCGAAAGTATGGATGGATGGATGGATGGATGGATGTTTGTTTGTTACTCAATCACGCCAGAACGGCCCAACGGATCTGGATGAAATTCAGCACATAGATAGAGAAAAGTCTGGAATAGCACATAGGCTACTTTTTGTCCCGGAAAATTGCGTAGTTCCCGCGGGATAGCGATAAACGAATTCTTTGCAGACGAAGTCGCTGGCAACAGCTAGTGTCAAATATATGTCACCGACCTTACTGTTTGTGGCATTAAGGTGTATAGATGTTTTTGACGTCTTGATAACGTACATATATTTATGCCTTTGACTGTCACTGAATCAAAATAGTCGCTCGCCGCATCACCGGTAACATTATTCCTAAGAGTTTCGGCCATTTCCTCGATGGGCTTTTACCATCTGCGCGGGAAGGAAGCAATTACTGTCTAGTAAATTCTTTGTTTTTCCCTTGCTCACTGACCATGCATGGAAATTCATTCAAGTTTTTAAATAAGGGTTACATTTTCTCGTTACGTTTGCTAACGTATAGAAAATCGTAAACCAGTAACCAGGTTACTTTATCGTAGTAGCAAGTGTAATGAAGATTGATTGAAAGTGTTTCCGCGTTCTGCGCGCGCCATTGTGTGCTGAGATTGTACAATTTGCCGTAAATGCTGATATAAAATCTATAATAACATATTTTGTATTTCAATTGCATCAGAAACAATCATTTATTATGTGAATTGAATTTATTAGTTCTTATCTCCTTGTAATATGAGAAATGGTCGAAATGGTATAACTTTCTATTGAGAAATCAATCAGTGTGCACGTCCGGCACTGGTAACCGAACTGGAGAGCATATAAACATAAAAGCACTGATCACCGGTATTCAAGAATATATTATTTCCAAGATATTAATGTAGACTTTGGCGTCAAATGTTTTGCGCTTATATTTAAGCTTGGTTTGTTTTGGATGATTGAAGATTAAAAAATGTACTGGATTAACTTCAATGAATTTAATACGAAAAGGTTACAAATCTGTATGACACATAAACACGTTAGCAGCGAACGGCGAAAAAATGTAGAATAATGGTTGAGGTCTTCCGCGTCCCCCGCATTGCGTCTCACCCCCCTTGGACGCCCGGTGGCGGTAGGATAGTTAGGATGCCCGACAATTATTACAACGCCATTTCTAATACGACCATCGCGGGAAGAGGCCACGACATCTCTGTCTGTGTCAAACCACAGATTATAAGCATTAGGCTACAAGGCAACGTTCAGAAATCAGGCTAACAGTACAGTCGCCATCAGATATATCGTAGCGGGCGAGGTCCTCAAATATTTCGGAGCAGCATTAAATTTCAATAAATTCGTTACACTAAATATGGTTAATAACATCGGAACACGCAATCCGTCATAAATATAAGAGCTGCGACTTTTCAATAAATTCGGGACGTTCAATGAGCTAAAAATATCAGGAAGCACATATCGTCAAAGGTATCGACGCAGTCAGGCTGATCTTAAATATCGGAACATATGTGGAAAATAAACCTTACGTATATGAGATAGATTCGAATTCCAAACAAAATACAAAATTAAGGCTCAAACGTCATGCCAAAATGAAAGATATGTCACCTATATAGTGTACGTGTCTGCATGCATAATTCACTGTGTTAGTAACATAAAACCTTTTTTGTTGTATAAAGTGTAAATTGTTACTGGCCACTAAATTGCCATTATACTTTTATTAAGAATAAAAATTTTCTTCTTCTGCTGTTATAAGTCAAAACATGTAGTTCTATTTTATAAAACTAGTTTTATTATAAACACAACGTAATTTAAACTGTTTGTCACAAAGTTAAGGTATATTTTCCAAAAATGTTCCGATCTTTATGGTCAGCCTGTCTGCATCGATATCTTTGACGATCTGTGACGTCTCGATTTTATTGAAAAGTCGCTGCTATTATATTTATGACTAATTGCGTGTTCTGATGTTATTAACCTTACAGTTGTAATGAATTTATTGAAATTTAAGGCTGCTCCGAAGTATTTGAGGACCTCGCCCGCTACGATATATCCGATGGCGACTGTACAATGAGACAACATTTCTTCAAACAAACTGTACTACTTTTGTCCTCTGATGGGACAGAATAACAAGGAATAGTTGTCCCACCCATTCATTCACGTTGTTTGCGCAGATGACGTCGGGCCTGCACGGGCACGGGATAGCGGCGCCGGCGCACCACCTCGACGCCGCCGTGTCCGCCGTGTCTGCCGTGCTGCCGGGGAAGGAGAAAACCGTACACGGCAAAGAAAAGACCTTCAAGGTAACGTAACGCGGTCGCATATACCATTTTACTGTTCTACCCCTCACCCTCTCCTCTTGTTTTGTACTGGTTTGTGGTGATCAATAAAGAGTATTTGTATTGTATTGTTTACTTGCCGTGCCGCCAAGCAGCAGCTTGCGCAGCTATGTTCGGCCGTGGGGCGTAAGATAGTCAGTGAAATAACTGTCACTTGAGTATCATATCTTCGCACTCTAAGCGGACAATCTGAAAAAACTTGTATATTTTTTTACATCTTAAAGCTTGGGAAAAGCACTTTGTACTATAAACTCGGCCAGCACAGCAATAGCCTGTCACGTTTATTGGAAGCCCTCGCTTGCGCTCGGCCTGTTCACGCGTACTCGTCCGGCAAACGCAAAGCTCCCACGCTACGTGAACGAGATACATGAACCGTTTACCAATGCATGTGCGTTGTTGTTTTCAGGTTCTTATCTTATCTTATCTGTTTTCAGGTTGTGGTGCCGGGCGAAGTGGGTGTTTTAAAGCCGGCGCTGGGTCAGCGGCCGTACAACGCGCTGGCCATCATTCACACGCAGCAAAGCAACACCTTTGACATGCTCAACTCGCTCACCACCAGCGTTGTAAGTACACCGATTGGAGAGAAAGAGAAGAGAAATTCATTCGTTAAGTTCTCGCTTCTCGGGGTTAAAACGCTTAGAAAAGCCTGGAACAGAAAAGTTGCACTTTGATCCCTCTCGACAGGGAGCAAAACTTACTTTTCTGAATGAGAGGTGTGAAAAAATTATTTAGGGGTAGGTAACTCTAGGCGGGCCAACCACAAAGGCCGGGCGGGCCTAAAGCTTTTCTGAATATTGGGTTCACTGAAAGGATTTTTCAAATCAAACCAGTAAATATTCAATCGTCACAGGAGTAATGTTTTATTCGTTGTTGTTTTCTCAGGCCAGCCAGCCAGTGGTGGGCGTGAGCGTGGGCGGGTACCGGCGCCGCAGCTCCGGGCAGGGCGCGCTCTGCGACCCCGAGCTGGACGACTCCGGCAACAAGCTGGTCGCGCGCCTGGAGGACGACGCCTTCATCTCGGAGCAGGACCTGGTGAGCCAACAGCTGGATTCAGCAGAGGCGTGACTTACGTCTGGGGCCCGTTGCAAATTCATCAGATAGGGGGGGGGGGGGGAGGTACGATGACGACTACATTGAGGTACAAAAAATGAACGATAGTTGGTTGGAATAAAGAATTGATTGATTGATTGATTGATTGACGCGTCTATTGTGCAGTTTTGGTTCAGTCGTAATCTCAAACGCTTGAGAACAAAAGTGACAGACAGGTTTCCAGCGCGTGACGTCGTGTCATTACTTCTCACGATCGTATGCAATTGAAATTAAACATTACTGCCACGAAATAAGGTGTTAATTTGAACGAATATGTTAATGTTATCTGTATAAGTTGATGTGTTGACACAAATAAATACAGCCTTATTCATAAAAAATCCTTAATTGAGATTTGATCGGTCAATTAGTTATCGGAATGATTAAGCTTATTGGACGGTTGTTAAGAAGTATGATTCATAAACGATTGCTAGCAGTCTGTTCGTTGTTGAGCTGTTGATGGATGGATTAGACGCGTTATGTCGGCCACCTTGACAAATCATACACCAAAAATGGCCTCTTAGTGAATTAAAAAAAAGAAATTGAATTAACACGACAGACAAGGCAGTGTGGATCTAGTTTCCTTTACCTTTCCCGGAGGGGATAAACTTAAAACAAAAAAAACTGTCTTGCGTATGGTTTTGCTCTTGCCAAAATCAGCTGTTCACATGTGTGGCAGCCATTTTGTGAGTTAGCAGAGAGATAAAGTAGGGTCTACGGTCCGCTAACTTTCGGACTACTTAACAGAGCCTTGATGGACTGATTAGCGCTAACTGACGTTTATGAATCATGTTTTTTTTAATCGGTCCTATAGCGAGCCTATAGCGAGCCTCTAACTTTTTATGAATAATGCTGATAGACAACGCCGGGGAGTCCTTTCTCACTGTAAAAAAGTCTTGTATAGTCCCTTCCGTACTCTAGGCACAGCCAGTTCTGCAACTCTGGGCGTCCACTGTTCAGAAGATAATTCATATAATGTACGAAAGACGCTCGCTCAAAGTGTGGCCGTGGGTGTTCGCTGGATTCGCGAGACTGGTCTCTATGGCGATTTTTGGAGGCTAATGTTCAGCAGTGAACGTGTTTTGACTGTTGGCTGATGATGATAATTTTGAATTCGTGTCGTTGATGGATTACAGGAGGAGAACATAGAAATAGCAACGGCGACCGTGCGGTCGGAGGGGGACCCCGAGGAGGAGGGGGCCGAGCCCGCCAAACCTGCCAACGGTATACTTTTACATAGATAATCATGCTTAAGGGAGCGACCAAACCGCTGCGTTTACGCAGTGACGTGTCGTATACGTCACGTTTTCGCACCGTTTCTTCATACATTTTGTTGCGATTCCGTAACGTCACCGTTTTTTAAGCGGCGGTGTGGTCGCACCTTTAGAGCAAGAAAAATCCTGCTAATTTCAATAATAGAAATAGTGTAAATTATTTACACTATTACACTACTTACTATTACCACTACTACTACTATTATTACTATTACTTGTTATTATAATCATTTATTCAGCAACAATATACAATAATCTAACTTCTAACTAATATTATAAATGCGAAAGTATGGATGGATGGATGGATGGATGGATGGATGTTTGTTTGTTTGTTACGCAATCACGCCAGAACGGCTAAACGGATCTGGATGAAATTCGACACATAGATAGAGAAAAGTCTGGAATAGCACATAGGCTACTTTTTATCCCGGAAAATTGCGTAGTTCCCGCGGGATAGCGATAAACGATTTTTTTGCAGTCGCTGAAGTCGCTGGCAACAGCTAATACAATATACAATCAACAGTTTCAAATCCATTACAAATAAAAATACAAAAAAAAAAGCATATCCGCACTAAGCTTCATCATAATAAACAAGTATTATCTGCCACAAGCTTCGTCATAATTTACTTATTATTAGTGCTAATTATTATTACGATAATTAGTATTTTAATTAATACTAATTATCGTTAGATTGAATTAGTGATTAAACAATTGAAAGGAGACCAGAAGAAAATAAACTACTCTCATTTACGAGTGTCAGAGGGGCCACTAGTTTAGGCGTGAAATCGTAACAGACAGGGATACTTTCGCATTTATAATATTAGTCGGGATCTATGGTTTTAATTTCTAATACATAGCAATGATGCGAATGGGTTGGTCGTAGATCCAGTGCCACAATATGTATGTATGTATGTATAACTCTTTATTGTACATATAACACATAAATTTTACAGATAATGAGACAAATAGATGTACAAAGGCAATATAATGTGTCTCGCAGGATTTTTTTGAAGTCAAAACTTCTTAAACGGCGTTGGGCACTTTTTGGGATGGGTAAAAAATGTTAAACTCGCGTCAGACGTAAGACGGAGGGAGAGTTGAAGTACCAAGATATCAGGATCCTCTAAGAGCTTATTTTGAAATACGAATGAAGCTAGAGTCGCGTTTGATTTTTGAAGTGTACGTTGATTTCGTCGCTTTAACTTATGTGCGTTTGGCCTAGTGGTATAAGGTGTGGAACAACAGTGTGTTCTCTCATGTGACCGCAGTTCAAATATCGTGTATTTTTTTTATTTTTATTTTTTTTTCTTCTGCGCGAGTGTGCGCGAGTGTGCGTGTGTGTAGTTTTCACTTCTGCCGGCACTCCCGGAGTGCGACCCGTCGCTTTTTTTTTTGCAAGTTTAAACAGGGCTTAACTAATCCGAGGTTAAATGCTATTTATACTGTCTTGCATTGTGTTGTATTTGTAATGTAACGTGTGTTTGTAGGTCTAGTGTACGGTGATCTGGAACTGGACAAACTGGACTTGGAGAAAGACAAGCAGAAGCCAGAAGAAGACGAGGAAGAACCCATTGGGGTTTCGCCTTGCGGCAGGTAGTTATTTTAACATTCGAAATATTATAAACGGGATGTGAACCGCGATTACCTTTATTGAGCACCCGATATAACGAGAACGTGATATGTAACGAGAGTGCACGCAGTCGACGTGCAAGAATGAGGGTAGACAGAGCTCGGTCTACCCAACAATAACATCCACCCGCAATTTCTTCAGTCTACCCGTGATCATGATGCACGCAACTGCGTCGAAATATCGGGTGCTCAATAAAGGTAACCGCGGTTCACATCCCGTTTATAATATTTCGAATGAACTTAACCGTGAATCATTGAAAACTCATGTTAACATAATTTTTTAAATATATGTTTATCATCTTTTTATCATAGGTATAGGGTCTGTTCCACCTCTCTCTGTTAAGTTCTAGTTTTCTTGAGTGTCAGTTATATTATTCCGTCTCTATTTATTACTACGAAACAGACAGAGACGTCATCATTAGATAACTGTCATCTAAGATAACTGGAACTTAACAGAGAGTGGTGAAACAGGCCCTTTAAGATCTAAACTAATTACAAAAACGGATGTCACGTATAAAAGTCGAGTGATGCTCGACATGTTTCGGGCTAGTTCGTAGTCCTTCCTCTTGGAGCGTTCGCCCTTTTTCAAGCGGTTTCGCACTACATCCGATCCGAACCGATGAAGGACTACGAACTAGCTCGAAACATGTCGAGCATCACTCGACTTTTATACGTGAGTTATCCGTTTTTGTGTAATTATGATTGAGTCTCAGTCTCACAGTAGTTTTATGTTTAAATCAGTGTTGTTATGGATATCCATATCCGTAACCGAAACTATCGGATATCCGAAATATAAAAATATCCGTAACCGTAACCGAATCCGAAATAAAAGTTTTGGATAGTTTCGGATAGGACGAATTAACTGTGCACTCCGCTTGAATGCGACACCTCTCCCGCTACCTAATGACGTCACAGCGCGAGGTGCACAGCGAAATATCCGTAACCGTAACCGAAACTATCGGATAATCCGAAATAATTTAATATCCATAACCGAAACCGAAACCGATATTATATTTTACCAATATCCATATCCATATCCGGATCCGAAATTATATATCCATAACATCCCTGGTTAAAATTGAGTACCACTGATCTAAAGTGGTACACAAAATGTCAGATCACTTGTTAGGGCGTTGTCTTGTCAACTTTACCGATGTTCGTGTGTACTCAGGTTCTTCAAGTACGACAAGGAGGTGGGTCGCGGCTCCTTCAAGACGGTGTACCACGGGCTGGACACGCAGACCGGCGTCGCCGTCGCCTGGTGCGAGCTGCTGGTAACTACCTTGCTCTAAATATAGCAAACATAGCTTCAGCACGGCCACCACCAAAGCGCTAGAAAGATTACCTGTCTTTTTCTTACTATTCGTTCTAGAAAGAGACGGGTAGTATATTTGCCCGGCTAGCACGAGAGGGAACAAGAGTCGCGCCGCGCGCGAGTTAGACTGCCCGTCTCTTTCTAGAACGAACAGTAAGAAAGAGACGGGCAATCTATCTCGCGCGCGACGCGACTCTTGTGCGCTTTCGTGCTAGACGTGCTGATCGATATTAACCGGTACTACAAAACCGGTTCCGATCCCTGGATAATATGCGTGCTGTGCTGAGTGTGCCGTGTATCACGGGATCCCCCAGTTTCATACTGACGCTATTAATTTCTATTTGCGCGTTGTAGAACTGATGGTCTTTCCAAATGTGCTGGTATTTTCAAAAACTGAAACCTACCACCTTATTATGACTTTTATGTAAATAATAATTGTAATTAATGATTGACAACTTTAATTAATGATAATACCGGGATAATTTCTATATTTTTATGATTGATAATAATCACTAAAATTCGTTTTTTTTTTATATTGCATGCTGACTCCAGCAGATATTGGCGCACTTATTATATAAATTATAACTATCTACATTCTGTAACCCATATCTAGCAAATAAACCATTTCATTTCATTTCAAAAAAGACATGTAAAAAATCGGCCAAGTGCGAGTCGGACTCGCGCATGAAGGGTTCCGTACCAGAAATACTCTGTTGTATGGGAGCCCCCCTTAATTATTATCATTATATTGATTTTAGTATTTGTTGTTGTACGTAGCCACAATAAAAATACATAATCTGTGCAAATTTCAACTGTCTAGCTATTACGGTTCTTGAGATCTAGCTCGGCGAGTGGTAGCCATGAAAAAGGGCTAAAATATCACCCCGTATTTTCCCGTTTTTACCCTTTGGGTACGGAACCCTAAAAATTAACTTGATTTTTTTAACATGAACCACTCTAAAAAAACACTCCGCATACATATTTCCAGGAGAAAAAGCTGAACAAAACGGAGCGTCTCCGCTTCCGCGAGGAGGCCGACATGCTGAAGAAGCTCCAGCACCCCAACATCGTGAGGTTCTACAACTACTGGGAGGGCGTGGTCGCCAAGAAGAAGAACATCGTGCTCATCACAGAGCTCATGCTGTCCGGGACCCTCAAAGCGTGAGTACCCTGTTTACACCATAGAGATATACCTCCTTATTCATAAACGCTCTATAGGCTTTTGCTAACTTAGTAATCGTTTGTCCTTATCTGTGAAAGGTAAATGTTAATGTGACAGATAAGGACACACGATCGCTATAGTCCCCGGCCGTTACGAAGTCAATCCTGACACATTGCACAACTATGAAGTTCCTGATTATTGCTAATGTCAACCCTCTGTCAACCACAGGAGAAAAATGCTAGACTTGCTTGTTGCGTGTGATAGAATAGTGAGTGGCAATAATACCACACAATATATCGATTCACGCGTTAAAAAGTTCGTATAGCAAAAATATTATCTATGTGCATTCATAAAATTAAATTTACTGATTGTAAAAGTACTTATATTCTATTTCATTTACACTAGTATTATAAAAAGGAAGGATTTGAATAAATGCGTAGGTATGTTTATTTATTTGGCAACTTCTAAAAACTTAGAACAGAACCTTTTTAATTATAAATAGGTATTTCTTCGCTTTCTTTCGTATTTTCGTACAACTGATAAATATTTTTTTATTATAGCTGTAGAAAACTGAATTTAAGTCGATTCACGCTTGACTCAATTTTTATCGATACAATGATCGAACGTGTAACAAACAACTCTAGAGGATGTGTCAGTTCAAGTTTTAGCTGTCATTTTTAGTATTTCGACGACCGGATGGCCTAGTGGTTAGAGAACTTCACTATGAAGCTTGAGGTCCCGGGTTCGATCCCAGGTGGGGGCAGATATTTGTATGTAAATACGAATGTTTGTTCTCGAGTCTTGGATGTTTTATATGTATTTAAGTATGTATTTATCTATATAAGTACGTTTATCCGTTGTCTAGTACCCGTATCACAAGCTTTGCTTAGTTTGGGACTAGTTGGTGTCAATTGTCCCAAGATATTTATTATTTATTATATTTATATTATGAATCTGACAGCGAGCGAACCTAAACTGAATCACATTAAGACTTCATGGTAAGGCCCCAGGACACCAGTTGAGTTTCATTTGTTTAACAAATCTAAAGTCGGTAACGTTATGTATTGTGGCTCTCAGTATTTGTATTTTTTTAAACTCACTCGTCCGTCCCTAATATAATACTCCTCTCATCCACTCACAGGTTGTCTGGAAGAGATCCCTTAAAGGGATAAGTACGCCTTTGCTTTGTGCATGTATCTCAGTGTTTGTCAATTGTATTTGTTTTATGTTTATTTTCCACAATAGTTTACATATACTCAGCCGCATATTTAGCGGAACCAAAAAAAAGTTAAAAAACGTATACTTATGCTTGATCAGAAAAAAAAAAATAGTTACCTACAATTTTTTTGTGTTCCGCTAAATGTGCCGCTGAATGTACATACACAGTTCAAGCGTCCACTCAGGCCTTTGCCTTACACACAGACATATTTGTTTTTATTGTGTAATTTCTTTTGCAGTTACCTTCGGCGTTTCAAGAGGATCAACCCCAAGGTGCTCAAGTCGTGGTGTCGCCAGATATTAAAGGGGCTGAACTTCCTCCACTCCAGGACTCCGCCTATTATACACAGGTATTATAAACACTGTGGAACCGGGTCGCTATACCGTCGTACATACATGCACACATACATCAGGTCACTATACCGTCGTATGTGTTAAAATATATGGATAAAGTTACTTCAAATATATGGTTAAAGTAGTCTCTAAAGAGAGATTGATGAATGAGAATGAAGCGAGAGAGGTATGTCAGGATCGTAGCAAGTGGAACAAAGTAGTCTTTGCCTACCCCTGTGGGAAAGAGGCGTGACGGTATGTATGTATGTGTATGTAAAGTTACTTCGCGGAGGAGCGAGGTGGTGAGGTCAGGTTATGCAGAATTGTGTACATAGAACAGAGGGTTTTATTGTCTAAAGCACTCGGTCACAACATTCCTTTTCTATCGCATGGTAAAGGGTGAGGTGAGAATGAGACGGCGAATGCGTTTGCGAGCGTCCGCGTCTCGATAATAAGGCCTCAGATATGAAAGTTTTATAATCTGTTTTAAGGTTAGATCTATGTAGAATATTCGACCCATGAAACAACTGAAATTAATGAACACAAAATATTTACCTTGCTACTCCGCTACTTACGTGCAAGTTAACCAAGCCTGTGCGAAATATAACGCCAAAGCAAAGTAACGCCTGATTCAATAAAATATTCAACTGAAATTAATTAAAAAAAATAAGTGTTTTCGAGTGCAATTTATTCAGTCCATAGCAAGGTTTCTTAAAGTGGGGTCCATAACATGTGCCAGGGGTCCGCAACAACTCGGTTAACCTTTAACATATGTACTTAGAGTGATTCTTTAATATTAGGTCTTGTTTTCTTTTTCTGTAATAAGCTTTGACATTGTCACATGGAATTTTTGAAATTTTGAAATACATGAACACCCATACATGAACTGTCAAAATGATCACGATGGTGATTGCGACTGAGTTACGTAATAAGCTAGCTGGTCGTTGTATGGCATTTATCCGGCGCGTTGTAGATATATACCGGTTTAAACCGGTTTCTTTTACCGCTATAAGTATGTGACACTGGTGTTTCTGTGCAGAGATCTGAAATGCGATAATATCTTCATAACTGGCACGACAGGCAGCGTCAAGATCGGCGACCTCGGCCTGGCGACCCTCAAGAACCGGAGCTTTGCCAAGTCTGTCATTGGTGAGTCCATACAATACAATACGACACAAATGTTCTTTATTGAACACCACGAAGGGCTCGTCCAGAAATCATGTGATCGCTTATGGGGGGTAGCAAAATATCACGAATGATCACTATGGGGGAGGGGGGTGTCCGAGAATACATCACGTGTAATTTTTTTTACACAGCAGGAGTTATTGTTGTTTTTTTAATCAAGTAACATAATTCATACTAAGTCCGAAAAATGCGCGTGATCTTGAATGGGGGGGAGAAGTTAGCGTTATAAGAGGGGGGGTCAAAAAAGTAGGCCAAATATGATCCCATGATTTCTGGACGAGCCCAAATCAGTACAATAACATTACAGAATGACGTCATTTCTAACACACTGTTTTTGCAACGTTTTATAATAATAGTAGATTTATTTCCATGCTGGCCTAGATTGGGAGCAGAGAATTAACATATAATGTGATAGTTAAAGCCCATCGAAGGAATGGACGAAAATTCTTAAGCTCTGTCTACCCCGAAAGGGATAAAGACATGATCTGTGTGTTATGTAAAAAATTCCGATTTGTTTCTGCTTTTCTGGGGTTCACCAAGAAAAGGGAGAAATTAAAAAAAACTGTCGTCTGCGTTGACAAAATTTCTAAACGCGGATGCATAAATACAACTTACAAATCTCTTCCTTCGAATTTCGGCCGTCAGACTTAAATGCTAATAATATACCAGGACCACTAACCACCACAGCTATAGACCGACCGCTTAACTGAGTCCTCGCCTGCGCGGCTGCGGGGCGCGGGGTAGGACGACAAAGGAAACCGAGAGCGGTGCGAGCGGGTAGTGCGCCTGAATTATTTATGTAATACTGTAATATTGTATCGTATTTCAAACACAATCATGTATTGTTACTGATTAAATACTATCACTATCACTGCCGCCCGCACCTCTCGTCCCCCGCGGTCGTCACACCCTCACGACTCAGTTAAGCGGTCGGTCCTATAATTTTTACTACAGCTTCATATCCCCTTATTCATAAACGCTCTATAGGCTTCTGCTAACTTAACAATCGTTTCTCCTTATCTGTCACTTTGACGTTTAACTTTCACAGATAAGGACCAACGATTGCTAAGTTAACGTCGGGGATGTTCGCCGCAGTTAGCACGGACTATTTTTATGCTATTATATGCAAAAAGACTGCCTCTAGTGTAGCGCGATTGCGGGGGAGCACTAATAGTATCCTGAGAATGATAGCGGAGAGGTTTGATTCTGCCAGTCTCGCTCGTTTTACCGATCTCCATGTCAGGGGACTAGAATAAGGTGTATGGCATTAATTTTTGTGTAGTTCTAACATAGGTTTTTTAAGATTGTAATACTAACATTATATGGACTTTTTGTTGTCTGATAATAAATAATTTTTATTTATTTTGACGTGACAACGTCTTATAAATTGGTTTGCCGGGTGACACTTCAAGAAACTGCGTTACGCTCCGCTCACGTTATGCGCTCACAATGAGAGCGAGTGAGAGGCACGCGGGCATGGTTAGCCCGCCTAAGAGCGAGAGAGACAGACATAAAAAGTGAAAGGCACGCGTCCCTTCCACTCGAGCACAGTTAGCCCGCCTAAGAGCGAGAGAGACAGAGCGAGAGAGAGAGAGTGAGAGAGATAGGCATACACACCGGTTCATGTCTTGCGCTTCTATTTCGATTTAGATTCTTTGTATAAATTAATGTTTTAAATATAATTCTTTGTATAAATAAATGTTTTAAATTGTTACTATTATTTCATCCTTCTTCCTACTATACGAATGAATATTCACATTAAAATTATTTTACCACTCAAAGTCGTTGTCACGTAAAACTTTCGCCCGTATACCGACTTTACAGGCAACCAATTTTTTAAGTTAGCAGAAGCCTATGAGCGTTTATGAATAAGGGGGTTACACTTCACATAGGGCTCTACTTGATCCGGACGCAGCATCAATTTCCTTTTTTTTTTCAGGCACCCCGGAGTTCATGGCCCCTGAGATGTACGAGGAGCATTACGACGAGAGTGTGGATGTGTACGCGTTCGGGATGTGCATGCTCGAGATGGCCACCGGCGAGTACCCCTACAGCGAGTGTAGCGGGCCCGCGCAGATCTATAAGAAGGTCGTCTCGGTAAGTGCCGAGGCCAAATATCTGAATAAGTTTTTTTTTTATTATGTTTTATGTTTATTTGATCGCTTTGGGCTTAAATCCACTAAATTTCATAATACCTTATTCACTAACACTCCTAATTTTCAAATTACCATGGGCTCATAATTCCTAAAAATACCTGAAAAGTCTAAATGTCTCTTGTAACAATTTGACATTTTAGGTATTTTTAGGTATTATGAGCCCATGGTAATTTGAAAATTAGGGGTACATATTAGTGAATAAAGTATTATGAAATTTTGTGGTTTTAAGCCTAAAGCATTTGATCATTATAAAATTACATCATCTCATCACTTAAAAATAAATGTCAAAGCAATTGGGTACCTTAAGTTTTATGAAGTGGTCCATATTATATTTTTTATCGATAGAAGACTTATAATGTAGCTCACTGCTGTAGATAGATATTTTTTTGCGCAAGTGACGGCTGTCAGTCCGACCTTTTTGTTTTCTTAATAAAACAGACCATGGCACAAAACGTGTGGTATGTCCAAATAAAGTTTCAAATATTGTTTTCAAAAGAATGGCAAGTTAAAAAAAATATCTATCTACAGCAGTGAGCTACACTATAAGTCTTTTATCGATAAAAAATATAATATGGACCACTTCATAAAACTTAAGGTACCCAATTGTATTGAAATCGTCAGCTCAAAATAAAAATGTCATCAGTTAAAATTTTTGGCTGTACTTTTTGTTAGATATACTTGTCATCCATCCTACACAGGTGTACCAAATTTCAAAGCAATCCGACCACTAATAAGAAACATATCAAGTTAATTAAAAGCTATAAAATAAAATATTAAAAACAGTAATTACTTCAGGGGCCGTGAAGACTTGCGGGATGAGTAGGTAAAGACGGCCGAGTGCAGCGAGGCCGAATAGGGATATGAGGCTGGCAAACCTTTTCCCCCCCAAAAGCATGGTTACTTGGAGTGTTGAAATAAAAATAAAAAAAGTGTTTTTGTTATTTACTATTTTTTTACTTTGTTGCAGGGTGTGAAACCTCAAAGTTTGGAGAAGGTGACGATACCGGAAGTGAAAGACATCATCGAGTCGTGCATCCGGCCTGATAAAGGGGACAGGTGGGTAATAGGTACAACACGAATATGCGCTCTTTGCTCTTTACACAAAGCATAGTTCGACCATAAATAACTTATACGTTTTATTATAAACGATTTTTTTTTAGGCGTGGCAGTTGGGGTTTGGGGCCCGCTTTTTGAAAGCACTTGTATGAAAATACCACTCGGAAGTGGTGAAAATTTGTGCCGAATATGAAATACGAGCAGTATAGAAGACAATCACAGCTCTCATTAATCTTGCGAACTAGTCGAAACTATGATTAAAACTGTAGTTTTGGAGAACATCGGGTCAAAAATCGAGCCCTGCTTGAACCCGCGCTTCTCATCTTCCTTAGAACCTCCTCCGTCTAGTTCGTTGTTCCACGCATTTGCATTTGCCACTGCTCAGTGAGCCTGGGGTACGCTTTGACTACCTAATCCCAAGATTTGGCAGTAGACAGACTAGTAGGCACTAGTTTTTACAGAAGCGACTGCCATCTGACCTTCCAATTCCAACCCAGGAATGTAACTAAGCCTTATTGGGATTGGTCCGGTATCCTCGCGATGTTTTCCTTCACCTAAAAGCTCATGGTAAATTTCAAATGTAATTTCGCACATAAATTCAGAAAAACTGAGGTGCAAGCCCGGGATTCGAACCCGTGACCCCCTGCTTGAGAGGCCACAGGTCAAACCACTAGGCTACCACGGTTTTTTTTTGACCCGCGCTTCTAAGGCTATGATTAAATAATGTAATTTGTTTGTCTGTAGTTCTTAGTTTTTTTTTTGTTTTTTCTCTGTTTACTGAAGATATGTTAAATTCACTTTCTCTAATTGTAGTCGATTCATTTCATGTATGTTACTTTTTATACCCGTTTGCTGTTTATTATATGAATTAGCCTGTGGCAACTGTGTTGGTTGATGATTAGTTTAAATAATTATAATATAAGTTTTATTGTACCGTTTGTGCCCGAATAAACATTAAAACATTCTAGGCGTATGAAATAAAATTGCATAGATATCCACTTTTATTGTGTAGTGTTAATTCGGTGTGTGTCAGGCCGATGGTGAAGGACCTGCTGAACCACGAGTTCTTCGGCGAGGACATCGGGCTGCGGCTGGAGATAGTGGGCCGCGACCTGGTCACCAGCTCCGACATACCCAAGATACAGTTCCGGCTCAAGATCATCGACCCCAAGAAACGGTGAGCCGGATAACATCAATAAATAATAATAATAATATGTATCATGGGACAAATTACACCAATTGACAATATTAAAAAAATTTAAGAGCTACTTTTTATTGTCTGGCTGGAAAGAGCGCACAAATTGAAGACACCCATATTTTTTATATTCGTGAAAATCTTGTATTTTCGTGGAAAAATCCATTTAAATCGTTGCTCAAGCAGAAAGGACGTAAGTAACAAGCGTCAAGTATTAGCGAAATGACGTCACTGCTTTATTTTGTACACTTAAAAAAACGTTGAAATAATTACATTAATTGACCGCCAAAACCTGTGCTTAAATACTTTGACAGTGAATGCAGTTGTCACTGTCGATGAACGTCAAAACGAGCTGACAAACTCAAACAGAATACTTCACAAAAAATATGATTTTAAATGAAAACTTGCAAAAATATTATCATTATTGCCCGGCAAACAGTTATCTAGTGTTCCCGATGGCAACAAAGCCGAGCGGTGTGCGAATGAATTAACCGTCACCTGTCAGTAGTGTTTGTGTTGTGAAAGTTGTAAATGTCAAAGGGAAACCCGGAAGACAAGGTTTTTTATAATGGCAGTATTGGACTGGAAAGAAATTTGAAATATTGTCAATTGACCCAGTCCCAAACTAAGCAAAGTTGGTACATTACAAACATTTGTATGCATCATACAAATGTCTGCCCCTATCGGGATTCGAACCCGGGACCGCTAGCTTCATAGTCAGGGTCACTAGCCACTAGGCTTACTTAAGTCAAATTTAACTTTGACACAAGACTAAGTTAGGTTAGTATATTTGCAAAATAAACTTTTTTTTTTTTTTTAATTCTAAGACGACCTTGTTTTACCGCAGCTTATATTGCCCACAGATCGTACACTCACAAAGAGAACGAGGCCATCCAGTTCGAGTTTGACATGGAGCGGGACGACTGTCAGGAAGTGGCCAACGACATGGCCAAAGCCGGTCTCATCATGGAGGAGGACGCGCGGATAGTGTTCAAGCTGCTCAAGTCGCAGCTCATCAGCCTCAACCGGTGAGTGGACCATCTTCTGTATAATTTCTAAATGACACTGAAAATTAGAACACAGAAAAATCCGAAAAGTAAATATTTTATTGAATCAGGCGTTACTTTGCGGAGGTCCATTTTAATGAACACAAAATATTTACCTTGCTACTCCGCTACTTACGTGCAAGATAAGCCTGTGCGAAATTAAATATATGTAAATTGTAATAGTATTAAATTTTCCGTAAATTCCGTAAAACGGAAAGAAACGGGATTTTTTCCGGAAATTTTCAACACTACATGAGAGTGACACTGAGTTTTGACTGTAATCTAATCTCACTAATATTTTACAAGCTAGGTGCATTAGAAGTGCTACATCAGGGTCTTGCTGAGGCAACAGGAATGCAATCTGACTAATGTATGTTTATCATTTACATTCGCTTAAGTATAAAAAACCCTGTTTTATTTTGTAAGAGTGGCAAATGAGTAAGTGGCCTGCACGTCTAGCACGACAGCGCACAAGAGTCGCGCCGCGCGCGAGATAGATTGCCCGTCCTTTTCTTACTGTTCGTTCTAGAAAGAGACTGGTAATCTATCTCGCGCGCGACGCGACTCTTGTGCGCTGTCGTGCTAGCCGGGCTGATGGTAAGTGGACGGACACCCGCAACACCGGAGGAGTGATACGTTACAAGCTTAAAGGGCCACGTGAAATAGTCATTTCACGGGATGTCTTACTCTCCATGTCGGAACACAACAACGCAGGCACTGCTGTTTGGCGGTTGAGTTAGCGAGTAAGAATGTGATATTACGCGCATAGAGTAATTGACCAGTAGAATAGTAAATGTCTTACAATAAAAAAATATATCGTCAAATCCACAGCGAAGATCAGCACTCTTAGCTGACCCACTTATTAGTTCGTTTTGTCTTCGGCATCAGGTCCGTTCGACAACCGCAGAAACACAACTGCCAAAGCTCGACGATCTTTATCCCTTACGGGGTAGACAGAGTCTACGGTAATTACGGTAACAAGACTTAAAGGCCACATTTACCATGTTTGTGGGCATACAGGTCGAAACAGGCGAAATAGTGATTAGTGGCTAGCCGCATCGCTTATAGCATGATTCCTAAAATATTTGCTCATTCCCTCGATGGACCTTTACCTTCTGAAGAGAAGCAACAGATACTATCTATACTCGGGAGCAAAAAAATCAGTAGACTTATTGTCTAACTCGCTCACAATCGCCATCGTGTTCATTTTGACAGTTCTTGTATGAATGTGACAGCTAGCGGATTCCGATGCCAATTGTCAGCGCACACATGAACTGGCAAAATGAACACGATGGCGATTGCGAGCGAGTTAGGCAATAAGCTTCCATTACAGGTTTTTTTGCTATTTATTTTGCTATTTCTCAAATTTCAGACCAGCATTAAAGAAATGACGATGAATGACTATTGGTAGAATACAAGCTCTGTTGTTTATTCCCACAATCCACGTAACTAATGATCCCGAAGATATCTAAGAAAATCCAAGGACGGATCTATATAGAACATCTCGTTCACAAATAACAAGGCGCCATCTCACATCTTCGAACACTTGTAATTTGAGTCTTACTTCAACTACGTTACAGTTTACTTTATTGTAAACCCCTTACTGCGGATAGAACCTTTTCTTATTTCACTTGACAAAGGTCGCGGTTTAGCATATCGCGTGACTTAGTATTGGCAAAGTACAGTGCGATTTATGTCGGATTGTGAACTTTAAGATAAGCGAGTAAAGGGCGGAAGTCCGGTGGGTGGACAGTATTGTCGATACGTTTATTGAGTTGACGTTGTATATATGTTTTTTTTGAGTTAAAGTATTGCTATAATGGTGTCTCCTAAATGTCGTAGTTAAACCAGAATACATCGTTGAAGCTGGTATATATGTATTTACAAATTTAAGTGATGATCGCGTGAATCTATGCGCTATCTCAAGCGTGCATTGAAAAATTATTTTCCCAATATTTGTTAATAGCTGATAAAATTATAAACGCTAGCTGTTGCCCGCGACTTCGTTTGCAAAGAATTCGTTTATCGTTATCCCGGGGGAATTTTCCGGGATAAAAAGTAGCCTATATAAGGAATCAGGTGGTTAATAATAGAACAACCGTTGTTCACATGAAATCGATTTATTAAGTAGGTTAATTATCACCGTGTAACACAATAATAGGTACAAGACCTGGGTCTTCTGGTCACCGAAATTCCCAGTGATCTTTACTTGAGGCCGTTATAATCAAGAATGCGCTCTTCGAATCTAAACCGTCCTCTTATTGATTCCGTACAGATGGCGCCACCCGCCGATTCGGACGTGACGTCACAATCGGTTGATTTATGTTAAGTCAGATTATTTACTATTTATTAAATTAAATAATACTTAATTAATATTTCATACAATACATTGATTTTCTTACATTCGGCCTTTCCTGACCCTAAGTTTGTCCTCAAACTTATCTTAGTAGGTATTAAATAAATTTTACCAACACAATGATCTTATAAGCTTGAGGCAAACCCTAAGCAATTAGTTTATTACAATTACACATTTAAAATAGGTTCATTTCTTCTAATATAACAAATCTATAAACAGTAACAATAATAATCAATCTGGAATCACTCAATTCAATTTCATTACTATCTCTTATTCAGTGAATAAGTCATCATTGTCATCAAGGTCTCAATCCCCAACTTCTTAGTCTCAAGCGATACTTATTACCAACCTTACTAACCATACTATCAGTGCTCACCTTGCTAACCATACTATCAATGCTAACCTTACTAACCATACTAAGCACACTGGCTATTCCAACCATACCATCATTGCTAATCTTACTAACAAATCCAAATAACACCCTTTAAACATACAGATTTTCTTTACATTGCTATTTTAATACACTCAAATCTGCTTCCGATAGTAATTTAGTAAGTACTCCAATGCTTCAATACTAACATTAGAAAGCTGTTGCTTAATTACTTTACTAAAATATAGGTACTCATTCAACTCTTTTGACATAATACATATTTTATCATTGCTATTCATCATAATCACCAACAGTCACCATGACTGAATCTCATAAAACTTCAAAGTGACACCAAGTAGATAGTTTATACAGCACAACTTATCATCATCTTCCCAATAATATGAATAACACATCTAATATTTCATATTACAATATATCATAATCATAATTGTTCAGTTAATACAGTCGCCATCAGATATATAGTAGCGGGCGAGGTCCTCAAATAATTCGGAGCATCCTTAAATTTCAATAAATTCGTTACACTGATAAGGTTAATAACATCAGAACACGCAATTAGTCAAAAATATAATAGCAGCGACTTTTCAATAAAATCGGGACGTCACACATCATCAAAGGTATCGATGCAGACAGGCTGACCATAAAGATCGGAACATTTTTCGAAAATATACCTTAACTTTGTGACAAACAGTTTAAATTACGTTGTGTTTATAATAAAATTAGTTTTATAAAATAGAACTACATGCTTTGACTTATAACAGCAGAAGAAGAAAAAAATTATTCGTAGAATAAGTATATTTGGTAATTTAGTGGCCAGTAACAATTTACACTTTATACAACGAAAAAGGTTTTACGTTACTAACACAGTGAATTATGCATGCAGACGCGTACACTATATGGGTGACATATCTTTCATTTTAGCATGACGTTTGAGCGTTATTTGTATTTTGTTTGAAATTCGAATCTATTATTATATACGTACTAAGGTTTATTTTCCACATGTGTTCCGATATTTATGATCACATTGACTGCGTCGATACCTTTGACGATATGTGCTTCCTGATATTTTTAGCTCATTGAACGTCCCGAATTTATTGAAAAGTCGCTGCTCTTATATTTATGACGGATTGGGTGTTCCGATGTTATTAACCGTATCTAGTGTAACGAAGTTATTGAAATTTAATCCTGCTCCGAAATATTTGAGGACCTCGCCCGCTACGATATATCTGATGGCGACTGTACACACATAAGTATCACAGTAGGCGTAACAAAACAGTTATAAGTTCCTTTATTTTTAATTATAATTTGACCATGAACATAAAATCATTTTACTAGTCATTACCTACTCTGCTACTGTCTGAGTCAGCCTCATCACTACTACTATCAGTTTGAGTACTGATCCAGGGTTTTATTCGATCTGCCGCCCATACGTTGCAATACTTTCTCTGAGTTATGTTAGATCCTACTATACTAGATACTTCATATCTATCATTATCGAGTACTTTAGTTATTCTGAATGGTCCTGTAAATTTTGGAAGCAATTTCTTACTTTGGCCGTCATTGCTAGGGGATGGCTTAAGTATTTTAACTAGCTCCCCTTCCTTGTAAAGTCTAGCTTTTAACTTATGCCTATCATACCGACATTTCTGGGCCGCTTGATCTTTCTCAATGTGTTTACTAATCTGAGCTCTTATATCATCTATCGAACTGGTTTGTCGTGATTCAGATATTATGTCTGCAAACGTATTATCACCTTTACTGAGCATTCTTACTCCAAACATTGCTTCTGAAGGGGCTTTGCCTATTCCTTTATTGAGCGTGTTATTTAAACCCCACTGTACTTGACCTAGCACAGTGTCCCAATGTCGTTCTCCTAATTTATCTGAATACGCAGTTAATGCGTCAAGTAAAGTCCTGTTATATCTCTCTACTTGGCCGTTAGCACGGGGAGTACATACCGCGTTGAGAACATGTTTAATTTTGGACTGATCACAATATTTTTTAAACTCATTAGAAGTAAAGGATGTTCCACGATCTGAGATCAGCCGACTGGGGTAACCAAATATTGTAAAAATGTCATCTAGGGCACGAATTGTTAGCTTGGACTTAAGATTTCTAAGTGGTTTTAATAAGCTAAATTTGGTGAACCCATCGACTAACACAAGTAGGTAGGAATGACCCCTAACGCTTCGTACAAAGGGGCCTAAATGGTCTATATGCACTGTGTCAAACGGCCTGTCAACTTTGTGGATCGGATGCAATAACCCTTCTTTAGGGCCAGTTGGTTCTTTACTATACGCGCATTCTATACAGGAACGAACATATTTGGTAATGAAACGTCTCATCTTAGGGAACCAAAAATCTTGCTTGATTTTCTCTAAAGTTTTTTCAATACTAAAATGACCTATGTCATCGTGATTAAATCTACACAGTTGGAATCTAGCAGCTTTTGGGACCACCCACTTTAAGTCGTTGCCTACTTTTCTAAACAATTTATTGCCTTTGGTCACATAATTTTCTTTTATATCTGAATATTCTTTATTTTCTAGTATTTTACGGGTACGTTGAATTTCGCTATCCTCTAATTGCAAACTTAATAGCCAATCTTCCTGCGTTATTCTCAAAACCGAAGGTATCGGGTCCGATGTAGCATCCGTTCCACAAGGTTGAGGGTTCCTACTAAGGGCGTCAACATGACACATTGTATGCCCTGGTTTGTACTGGATAACAAAATCAAACTCCTGTAAAGCTATCCACCAACGCGCTATACGAGGTACAAGATCCCTCTTAGAAAATGTGGCCCTCAATGCGCTACAGTCTGTAACTACTATGAATCTGATCCCTATTAAATAAACTCGAAACCGCTGAAATGAAGAGATCACTGCCAACGTCTCAAGCTCATATGCGTGATAGTTTTGTTCTTCTACGCTAGTTTTACGGCTAAAGTAAGCTATTGGTCTCAAAATGTCTGTAGTAGGGTCTCGTTGCAACAAAATGCCACCTAGTCCATATTTACTGGCGTCAGTATGTATCTGTGTTTCACGTGTCGGGTCGTAAATGCCTAACAAAGGACGTTGTGTAAGAGTTGTCTTCAGTTGTTGAAACGCTTTTTCCTGTTCAGTTCCCCAACGCCAAGTACAGTCTTTTTTTGTCAAGTCTGTTAAAGGTCTGGCAATAAGGGCAAATCCCTGCATAAATTTTCTAAAATAACTAGCGAGACCTACAAATTGTCTCACTTCATGTACGTTACGAGGCGTTGGAAACCTTTCAACAGCTGCAATCTTAGCTTTTCCCGGCTTAATCCCCCTCTCGCTTACTTCATAACCCAAGTACTCCAACTCTTCTTGCAAAAAATTGCATTTTTGTAAGTTCAAAGTCAGCCCGGCATCTTTTAACAGATTAAACGCGTCTTCTAGTCTTTGTAGTTGCTCATTAAAGTCCTTACCAGGTATCAAAATATCGTCCATGTAAGCAAGAGTGGAATTGAAACGAGAATTACCTAATATCTTATTAATGGTGCGCTGGAATACGGCAGGTGAATTTACAAGGCCAAAGGGCATCTTTTTAAATTGATATAACCCATCAGGGGTAACAAAAGCTGTATACGGTCTGCAATCTGCACGGATTGGTATTTGATAATACCCACTCGCTAGGTCTAAGCTGGAATAGTACTTATTTCCATTTAGCATATCTAACTGGTCTTCAATCCTAGGCATAGGATAGTGATCCTTAACCGTTTTACGGTTTAACGCCCTAAAGTCTACACACAGTCGGTGCCCTCCGTTTTTCTTGGAAACTAATATGATAGGGCTTGCGTATGGTGAATTTGATTCTTCAGCAATGTCATCTTGTATTAATTCTGTCACCATCTCTCTTACAGTCTGTCTCTCAGTATAGCTAAGTCTGTATGGTCGATAAACCACTGGGGTTTGGTCGGCAAGCTCTATAACCATTTCTGAAGAATCAGTACACCCTAACTCTGATAGATTTTGAGCAAAACATACCCTATATTTATTAATTAATTGAACAAGGGCATCCGACTGTTCTATAGACAGATTTGGGTTCATATTAATATTGCTTTTTGTTAGTGGCGTAAGAGTGGACTGGTCTACTATGCGATTGCAAGCCATCAAGGTTGAATTTTCGGAGGGTTTCAAAGCTGATATAATATTAGCGCGTACAAACAAAGAACCCGCTCTCAACGTCACGGGTCTCGTGGACTGGTTATAAACCGCGATTTTACAGTCTCCACCATGAACACTATATACTCCACCAACAACACAGTAATCTACATTTTTCTGACACCGCGAGCTATCCTCCACAAAATATCGCAATCTTTTTGTTCGCTACTCGTACATCCTACATAATCGAATTCTTCCACACTAGTATCGGTTACGATTCTAAGTATAACTTTGGGAGTAACAGGTTCAACATCCTTAGGTAAGTCGGTCAAGTCTATTTGGGTGTCACGTCGGAGTATGTCTAATCGGTAATGTGTTTTTATTACTACGACCTCGGGTCTTTCTGTAAAATTCTGTCCTACTAGTAACGCTTCGTTGAGTACAGAAGAGTCGACAATATAATATGCTTCTATGTCAGCTGTAACTTCGCCTACAGTCAGTGAAAACTTGGTTCGGCCCGAAGGTGTATACGAATTGTTGCCAAACCCACGTATTGTTGGTAAGTCATTATCAAATTTCGGTAGTGACTGACTATCGACAACGTCCTGCCTGATCAACGTACAATCGCTTCCAAAATCAATGTAGCATCTAATGGGGATGGTAGTATTTATAAGTGCCTGTTTATAAAATTTTGTATCAGGCTTATGGCTTTGAACAAACATGGTCTTTTTATCAGAACTATTACTATTGTTACTAACTGACTTGTTGCGGAAACATTCTGTGGATTTGTGACCAATGAGATTACAGTTGTCACATTTGGCAAGAGGTTTGTTGCATTTACTTGAAATATGTCCTTTCTCTTTACAATTAAAACATATAATCTCCTTGGTACTAGTACTGCGGCAATTAGCGCTGCGGTGTCCTGGTTTATTACATTTGAAGCAAATGATCTCACTGGAAGCGTTTGTACTTGGTCGTTTAGCCGTTCTTAGACTGCTTTCTTTACTAAAATCCTTTAAAAATTTAAACAACTCCTCTGGATCAGTTAATCGCGCTGACATGGCACTTGACCGCAAAATCCTATCGTCTATAGCATACACTAAGCAATCGACAGCTTGCTTACCCGTAATACTGCACGCGTTTAATAAAATCATCTTATCATAGTAATATTCGTCAACGGACTCTCCAAATTTCAAACATCTATCCAACATCTCCTTTAACAATGCCGCATAATTGGTTTCGGAAGGAAACGCTCTCATTAAACGCTGCTGCCATTCAGTCCAAGTCATAAGTATAGACTGGAGCCCTTCATACCATTTCTTAGCATAGCCAGCTAACTTAGGTAAAGCAAAATGTGAAGTCTGTTCGTCGGTCCAGTTATAGATCTTAGCGCATTCATTCACTTTAGCTATCCAGTTCTCAACCTTTTGATTTTTTTGTGCAGGGTCAAAATTAGGAATAATATTTTTGTCGTATAATATCTTATGTGTGTTAGAGTTTAACAAGCCTTGGAAAAACTTCGCAAAATCACTTAAATTAGGTTGTAAACTATCTTTAGGTACCTCACTGTTGCTATGACAAGCTACCGGTGTCGCGTCCCGTGCGCCCGCTGCCCTAGTCGCCTGCTGCTCAGCAGCCTGCGCGACTTGTTGCGGAGTCGGTTCTGACCCGACGGCAGCATCTGCCCCAGCCGTTGCGGCTGCTTGTGAAGGTGTGCTTATTTCTCTCGTCTGATGTTGCTTTTCTGTTTCTCTTACATTCAGCGGCTGATTATTGTTGGCTGAACCCGTTGCATGTGGAGTTGTTGAGCTCTCTCGATGGCGGCGCCTCCGCTTCGATCTAGATCTCCGTTCCCCGTCGCGGCGGCTTGTTATGGACTCCGCGGAATCTTCCCTGCGGCTGCTGCGACGTCGCCTTTTATGATGCGGAGATCTTCGCCCGGACACGTGTCGCTTTGACTTCTTACGATGTGATCGTCGCCGCTTTGAACGAGAACTTCGCTTCCCATCGCGGTGTGTGGGATCCAACGACTGTTCCCGGCTACTATGACGTCTTTGTTCGCGATGGCGAGACCTGCTTCGGGGTTCTATTACGTCATGATCGCCTGCCATGTCGCGGTTAGGTCCTTATTATCCCACTTACTGATATAAGGAATCAGGTGGTTAATAATAGAACAACCGTTGTTCACATGAAATCGATTTATTAAGTAGGTTAATTATCACCGTGTAACACAATAATAGGTACAAGACCTGGGTCTTCTGGTCACCGAAATTCCCAGTGATCTTTACTTGAGGCCGTTATAATCAAGAATGCGCTCTTCGAATCTAAACCGTCCTCTTATTGATTCCGTACAGATGGCGCCACCCGCCGATTCGGACGTGACGTCACAATCGGTTGATTTATGTTAAGTCAGATTATTTACTATTTATTAAATTAAATAATACTTAATTAATATTTCATACAATACATTGATTTTCTTACACCTATGTGCAATTCCAGACTTTTCTCTATCTATGTGCCGAATTTCATCCAGATTCCATCAACAACTACCTTCAGTCAGTATTTGTGTGGTGTTAGGATTAATTAAGTTTGTGGGATTTTTGTGCGTTTTGTGTGGCAGTAGTGGAGGAAGGGCTTGCATGCAAAACGTATATATTTCGCACAGGCTTGGTTATCTTGCACGTAAGTAGCGGAGTAGCAAGGTAAATATTTCGAGTTCATTGAAATGGACCTCCGAAAAGTAACGCCTGATTCAATAAAATATTTAAATCTAAGTTTATCGAATGTGTGTAAATAAATGTTTCTCTCTCTCTCACTCTCAACCGTCTAGCGAGTCTCTTGAGATGTTCATTGAGATTCAGCGCTTATTATTATTAGGCGTCATCGGATGGACGACAATCGCACGACCAAGCTTGCTTCAGGCTTTGGCATGCAAAAGGAACAGCAAGCTTATTACGTACTTTGTTTCTGTATTGTTTTGTACTGATTTGTGGTGTTCAATAAAGAGTATTTGTATTGTATTGTATTGTATTGTAACTCGCTCGCAATCGCCATCGTGTTCATTTTGACAGTTCTTGTATGAATGTGACAGCTAGCATCACCTAGCCATCCGATGCCAATTGTCAGCCCATACATGAACTGTCAAAATGAAGACGATGGTGATCGCGAGCGAGTTACGTAATAAGCTTGCTGACCATGTGCGGGTGCGGTCGTCCCTTCGAACCCTGTCCCTTTCACATGCCCGTTGTGCGGTCGGATATGCCGCTCCCGCATAGGCTTGTTTAGCCATCAACAAAAGTGCCGCTGACAATGCTTTAATCATCTGTCATAGATGTAAAGGCCTAGATAGATAGATTATTATTGTATACTAACTTCCCCTGATATTTCAAATACTCCTTCAGGTAAATACGTCACTCTTATTTCTCCGGAATCTCATAAAAAACGTCTGACCCCCCGCGAACCAGCTTCTAGCGTGCGCGGTTAATAACGATCCCGTGCATAGCGCAGCTAATAATTCGAATACCAATTAAAACGGTTACGCGCGATTAAGCGCCAGACGCAGACGTAAATAGCGATGTAACAACGTACTATGTACCGTAACAATAAGCGGAATTCGACCCTGTATTTAAGGTACCAAGGTACAAATTTCTGTTTCAAGTTTTGTAGAAGTCGACGTTGTTGCCGTTGTTATGAATTCTTTTTGAGTTTAACATATGTATGTTTATTATGTAATAGCTTCTGCGCGCGACTTCGCGTAGAATTAGCAATTGACATGTTTATCGCTATGCAATTTTCCGGGATAAAAAGTAGCCTATATTTTAAACTGGGGTACAGTCAGCGTCAAATAGTTCGTGACACCCAAAGTGGGCAAAATGTTAGCAACACGACCTTATTTCAACTGTAGCAATGACGTGTTGCAAACTATTTGGCTACGTTGGGTGTCACGAACTATTTGTCGCTGACTGTATCAGATATCTCCGTTCTAAATTTGACCCAAATCCATCCAGCGTGAAAAAGGAACAAACATACACACACACTCACTCACTCACTCACATCCTCACAAACTTTCGCATTTATAATATTAGTAGGAGGATAAAGGACTAGCTGTTGCCCTCTCTTTCTTTTGTTACTTCTTCTGAGAGATTTATTCTGAGAAGAGGCCTGTGCCCAGCAGTGGGCTGTGGGACGTATATAGGCTAAAGATGATAAATTTTAGCACAACAGCCGACCTCATTACACGCTATAAAAAGGACAATAAAAATTAAGAACTAAGTGGTTTAAAAAATGAAGTCGCTAGTGCTCTCATGCGTCATAGTTTCGAGTTTGCTGAATATATTAATGATAGGTACTACAGTCAAATTGAACAGGTGCCTGCAACAAAACACCGTGAAATCGAAGATAATGTACTTTTAATACTCGTTCTAAATAGTGACATTAAATACTGAGAAAGTATGATACCCACTTCTGGGAAATCCGTCTAAGACCTATTTATTGATTTAAGTATTAAAAAACCGGCCAAGTGCGAGTCGGATTCGCGCACGAAGGGACCGTACCATCTAACTTCTAACTAATATTATAAATGCGGAAAGTATGGATGGATGGATAGATGGATGAATGGATGGATGGATGGATGGATGGATGGATGGATGGATGGATGGATGGATGTTTGTTTGTTACTCAATCACGCCAGAACGGCCCAACGGATCTGGATGAAATTCGGCACATAGATAGAGAAAAGTCTGGAATAGCTCATAGGCTACTTTTTATCCCGGAAAATTGCGTAGTTCGCGCGGGATAACGATAAACAAATTCTTTGCAGACGAAGTCGCTGGCAACAGCTAGTTATATATAAAAATGGCAAAAAAAAACAATGTTTATTGTACCTATGTTTGTCTGTTTGTTGTGTTTGTTGTGTGTGTGTGTGTGTGTCCCTCTTAGATATTTATTTTATTTTGTTTTTAGTATTCGTTGTTATAGCGGCAACGGAGATACATCTGTAGAAATTTCAACTGTCTAAGTATCACGGTTCATGAGATACAGCCTGGTGACGGACGGACGGACAGCGAAATCTTAGTAATAGGGTTCCGTTTTTACCCAATGTGTACGGAACCCTAAAAAGGTCATAAAAAGTTATCATCAAATATCAGATCGGCGCCGATGAAGTTCTAAGAAATGTGCTAACATAATCAGTGTCTGGACTTCTGGAGAGAGATTATTATTGATTGTGTTTATTATTTGAGCTATACCACTGTGTGTGCGTTTTACTTTTTTCACCTGATGGTAAGCGAGCACCACCACCTGTTTATACATCGCTGCAAATGTGGTGTCGTACCATATTTCTGTCAAAATAAATGATTGTGAAATCTATATGTATGAATGACGCGAATCCTTATTTCCCTTGGTCGTTACAATACTCAACCAACCAACCAACCAACTACCAACCAAGTCACCAAGTTGTCGTTAGCAAGTAATTCGTAAATGCTGGACCGATATCGGTAATTTTTGCTTTATTCTGTTTGTTATTGTTAGGAGAAGGTTCTTATGGAACAATATTTAGTAAAAAAGATAAAGAAGTAAGAACGCGGTACTGTATTCGATTCAGTACCGCTAGCACGAGAGCGCACGAGAACTGTGTAGCGCACGAGGTAGGCTAACCCGTCTTTTTCTTACTGTTCCTTACAGAAAGAGACGGGTAGTCTATCGTGCTAGCCGTGCTGGTTCCTTGACTGTACATCTGTTTTGTTATGATCGGATTACATACTCAAAAACGTAGAAAAACATTAACTTTCACATTTTAATATTAGTAGAATTTTACAGTTTATCGTCAGTACTCAATTTATACGTAACAAAATCACATGCAAAAACTACAACGTACAACAATTAAACGTTTTCTATATCCATAATAATGAAGTAACCGGGCTAGTCGGCGGCCGGCGCTCGAGGCGACGCCTGCGAACGCTGCCTTTGTTTACCTTCAAATAATAAGTATATATCGTTTTATATCAGTAATATACCAATCTGGATTCTCGATCGTTCCAGACTCGATTAATTTCTAATTGATGAATTTTAGACATAGAACAGACGCGATATTTTGTTTGTTGCACGTTTAAAACTGTTTTGAGTGGGCATGGTTAAAGTTTCATCAAATTTACTTTAGTGTACGCGTGATAGTTTTTAAAGTTATTTGTGATTGGTGTGTTTTATGTAAAGTGTGTGTTAGTGAAGGGATTAATTCGTGTTTGTAAGGTATGTTACGTATATAAAGAATAGCATTCGACGTTCGCATTTTTTCGACGGTCAATATTTCATTTTTGAAAGATCGCTTGCTCTACTAGATTTAAAATTACAACTGGCCACATATTTTTTTAAACGGCCGAGTTTATTAATTATATTAAGTAATTAAAAATAATATCCTACCTTTTCACGTTATTTAATGATTTAACGTATGTTGATAACTGGTAGTTTCAAAAAAAGACGTGTAAATGAGCCCTTGGATTTTAATGTTGATTTTTATCATACTGTAATCAGTTTTTTTTCTAGTTAGAGCAGGATACTCGATATTTTGTGGTAAATTCCTGTCGTGTTGATATCATGAAGCGATAAACACAAATGCTAGTTATTGAAAAGGTTTTTTCCATATATTAACAGGAAATAACAACGGAGAATATTCTAAATAAATCTAGCGATATTTGAAGTTTTGGGAGTCGACGATTTCCTTATCCAAAATGTCACCTATATTATAAAGTTTTTTTTTAGAGAGGTTATCGTCTGTTTAGCAATGATAAAACAAGGCAAGTTTTACTTCTTTCACTAAAAGTGTAACAACGAAGACATGAAAAACGCAGATGCATGGTTTGGGAAAATAATGATTTAAAATAAGCATTTTAATGTCACAATTTGGCGCGGAAACCGTCGATTTTGTTATGTAAAAAAAACATAAAGTCACATTTAAAAATTGCCCGTACCCTAAGATGTACTGCGGCCTTACCATGACGTCTTAAATCCGACTCAGTTCAGGTTTTAGCTGTCATTTTTAGTATGGATTTGACAGCGAGTGAACCTAAACTGAATCGCATTAAGACGTCATGGTAAGGCACCTGTAAAAATACGTCCAACACACGAAAAGAATTGATTCGATTGAAATTTATAACTCCGAAACGAACACTGTTTCGTAATACCAATGTCAGATAGCTAGTTGCAGTTATTAAATAACGCAAGGCAGGTTTCTACATAATTTCATAGCATGGCATGGATGCGGTTGCCTTGACGACCGTTTCTACCCGTCCTTGCAAAGTGAAACAGCTCTTCGGTACTACATTATACGATTAAATATTGCTTAACGATTAACGGCGATTGATAAAATCTCTATGTTTGTTACCGACCTCGCGTGTGCAGCTGAAATTATAAATCGAATGGTTGCTTTCGTAAACTCCTAGCTTTACCCATTTGTTTAGTTGCGAAATGAACTGTGCGTGCTACGGTTTAAGGTTATTTTTGGAGCTATTACATGCGGTGATATGTGATATTTTGTAAGTTAACTTGTCGGAATGTCTTTGGATTTGCTATTGTTTTTGTTGTGCGTGTGTTGCGTTAAGATCAGTAATTAGGTATTAATTTTTGTGCGTTAAAATGGAGAGCACAGCTACATGGGAAGGTTATTGACGTGTCAATAAATATTTTTATTGATCCAGAATATTTGATAAGGCGATAAGAATAATCGGAATCACACACGTAATTAAGTAGCATCATGCTCCGAATTTATATTTGGTAAATACTCTCCTGCGGTCATTAGATGTAGTATAGGGCGCAATGAAATTAGGAATTATCATCATCAACATCATCTCCAGCCTACGTCAATGTGGTAAATGCCTCTGTTTTTCTTTTAGCTAAAAACTGACGGGTTGGAGCTCAAAGGTCCCGGCTAATAACGCCTCACTCGTGGAGTGATGTCTTATTTTGGATAGTTTTTGACAGCTCTGATGATATTATCAATTATGGTTCGATTTTGTAAGTCTTTTACTAGATGCTCTAGTTATTAGTTAGTTAGATTGAGGTTAAAGTCGTTGTGGAAACATTGCACTGGTATGGAAACATATGTTCATATGGACAGCTTTTGGTTGTGTACCTAACCTATATTTATGGTAATTATTTTTGTCGGCAGATGGCAATAAGCGTATTACTAACAATGTCTTATACAAATAACCTTCGAAAGGTCAAAAACCAATGTCAAGATTTCTAAATTCTTAGCAAAATGATTGTGTTCTTATTGACTACGTAATCTAAGCTATCCGTCTATCTCGTGTCGGTAGTGAGAGGAGCGAGAAGAAAACCCAGATGCTGTTCAACCAGGAGCTGATCAACGAGCAGAACCGGCAGCAGCAACTCTTGCTGGAGCAGCAGCTGAGGCAGGTGAGACAGCAACACAGCATCACTCGCTTCCAATTAACTTATTTATTCAAACGTTGGAGATAAAATATCCAGCTGATCCTCGTTTTTCAAAGCATTTTCTTTCACTTTGTGCTATTGTTTTCAGGTCAAAATGATCCAGAATCAGCAAGTAGGTCCCGTGGAAGTGAACCCCGGCCTGCTCAACGGGGTGGCATCTCAGCCTGCGCTCGCGGCGGCTGTGCAGTAAGTTTTCAACGTAAAAACTAACCAACGATTTAATTGATAATTTCATATGCCACGATATGTCATTAGAAATTTTTGGTGCCGCGACCAGGATTATAACAGAGCGCCTGGTCCTTCTAGATTGGACCAGCAGTACCAGTACCAGGCGCAGCAGCAGCAGCTGTACCAGCAGCAGTTGCAGCTGCAGAGCGAGGAGGCGATGCAGCTGCTGCAGCACAACTACAGGCAGCAGCGGCTGTCGCCCGCCGCCGCGCCCGCGCCCGCTCCCAAGCAGCACCAGCTGTTGCAGCACCAGCAGGTGACACTCCAGCAGTATAGTACCAGCAGCAGCTGCAGACTGACCTGGACACCAGACTCCATTCCTCTAGTGATATCATTGAACATAATCTTCATTCAGAAAAGTTCCTCATGAAGTCCGGTGTCTAAGTCGGTTTTTACTGTATACGCAATTGTCTTAAACCAGTGTAATAATGCATTTTAAAGTATCTATTATATTTTGCACGCTTCCTTTAGGAACAGCTACACAAGCAACAGGTAATTGATCGATTATCGAGCACTATAAATAACTTCAAAGTTTAGCTTCATATCTTAGGCATGGTCGTATTCGTAGGTCCTGTTGGAGCAAAACATGAAGCAGCAAGTCATAATGGAGCAGAACCTCCGGAACCAGCAGCAGATACTGGAGCAGAGCCAGACGCTGGAGCCGGCGCAGGCGGAGCAGCCCGCGAGCCAGGCGCAGCTGCAGGCCAGCGCGCTGTTCAACCAGCAGTGCCTCGCCAGCGAGATCAGCAACCAGCACCAGGCGCTGCAGCAGCAGATCATACAGCAGCAGCAGAGCATCATAGCGCAGCAGGTAACAGCTGCAACACCTGTCACACGTCTTCTGTTTAAAGAATGTGTTACTGTATTGTTCTTTCTTAATATGGATATGCTTTGGAATAGACATAGTTTCAACGCGACGCATTACTCGAAAAAGTCCATCAGTTAGTCCATTAGTTTCCATGATCACAATCGTATTAATCACAATTTTTGTTAATGAAATTACAACTTGTGCTCTCTATGGTTTAAATCACATCAGTTTTATTCCTCGTAATCTGCACGATCGTGAACTAGATCATCGTCACATCCGCTTTCAAGACGGCACACCTTTTTTAACCTCGGGTGATGGTGGATGAGTCGACAACCCTGGCTCTTAGAGTATAGGTTAGCGTGTAGAGTGGAAGGTGAACGTTCCAGGCGGTGGCGATCCAGCAGAAGCAGCTGGAGGAGCAGCTGAGCGCGGAGGGCGGCGCGCTGGGCGGGCTGGACCCGTCGCTGCAGAACCTGCAGCACGTGCTGGCGCAGATCATCCAGCGGCCCGAGCGGCGCGAGCCCGACCACGAGCCGGAGCACGCGCAGCCCGCCGCGCCCAACGCTAACGTCACGCTACCTGTATGCCACATTTACATTTGCACTAGCCTTAACCAAATTCCTATCTCGGCCTCACCTGCACCGAACCCTGGACCGTCTCTCCCGATCGATCGTTCGTTAATAAAGAAATGCTCGGTGTTTATTTCAGCAACAGCAGGACCAGATGCTGCAGATGCAGCAGAACCAGCTGTACCAGCAGAACCAGTACATCCAGCAGAGCATACTGCAGGACCCGAACATCCTTGCGCAGAGCCAGCACGTGGCTCAGGCGCAGCAGCACGTGAACCAGGCCCAGCAGCAGCTCAACATGCAGAAGCAGATGGTCGCCCAGCAGCAGCTGGTGCTGCAGCAGCAGATGATCACGCACCAGCAGATGCAGATGCCCGGACAGACGCTCTCCCCGCAACACATAAGGAACCTCCAGCAGCAACAGTACTTGGCGCAACAGGAGCTCCAGCTGCAGAACCAACAGAATTTCATCGACCAACAGAACCTAGCGTTATACGCGCAAACGCAGCAGATCATGGGGCAACAGCAACAGAAGGTGGAAGAGTTGCTGCGCACCCAGCGACCCATGTACCAGCGCCAGGGCTCAGAGCAGAGTCAGATCAGCACGGACCACGAACTAGTCAACCAAGAGTACCAAAAACCGGCCCTCCAGCCCCAGATGTCGATAGACCAGTACCAGACGCAGTACGAGATGCAGATGCACAAGCAGGCGTCGGTGCCCGAGGACCACGGCTACCATCCGCCGATGCATCAGATGCAGGGCCAGTCGCTGCCGCACAACATGATGACGTTTAGCGTCGCGGACCGCCAGATATCTAGTCACGAAGGAACCCCCGTCCAGAATTACGCTACCAATCCTCTCCAAATATACCAGCCGGCCCAATCCCAGCCTATGCAGAACATAATCTACCAAAACATGGAACCTTTACCGGCTCCGGTACCTTCCGAACAGATGAGTGTACCGAATTCGGTGCAAGAGATGATGGCACCGAATACGGTAGCACAGGAGCTTCCGATAAACACAGCACAGGATTTGAGGATACCGAACTCGTTGCCGCAGGAGTTACCGTCCCAGGAGATGCAGATGGTGCCAAATAGTTTAGGTCAGGAAGTGGCAGCGGAACAGCCGCAGCAGCTGAGCCTGCCGCAGGAGCCGGAGCCGGCCGTCAGCAAGGAGCAGTTCCTGACCCCGCTGACCGAGTTCCCGGCGACGCACGAGCACGCACGCGCGCCCGACCTCAGCTCTGTCGAGGAGAAACAGGGCGAGCAGGAAGGTGAGATTCTTTCACTGTTTTACGGTACGACCTTTGCAGAATAGTATTTTATGCAACAGTTGTATTAGAGGGGTCAAAAAAAGCGAGTGGTGTGGGTTACGATGTGAGCGTAGCGAACATCGTAAGAAAATACGCCACGAGCTTTTTTTGACTTGCTAATACAACGTTGCATACAATATTTTTTCTACGACTAAGTAGATACCTACTTACTAAATTAAAGTAATACGTTCTCCAAAAATGAAGAAGTCCAGTGTTCCACGCCATGAAATTCTCGAAGGCTTGCCGAGATTTTATAGGCAACAAATTTTCCATCACTTCCTGGGCCGCCGCGGATATTTCTTCCGGTGTTAACTTAATTTCGTTTTCATCGATGCTTTTTTATGATATGTTACAAAACTTTGTTAAAACTATTGCAATCAAATAACAAACAAGACAAGAGCGGGAAACATCAAAACGACAAATGACAAAATTGGAAGTTTGTTTATAGTAAACTTTGTTTTTAATTAACGTTTACTTTTTTTATAGCCTTGCCTTCTTGGCGCATTTAGCCAAAACATTTACCGACTTGCCAGTGACGTTATTAAAAAATCTTGTTTGTTATGTTGGCAGTTATGCATTTAGTTCAGAAAGTTTTAGTTCTATAATAAACCGTATGAATTAATTAATTTGTTAAGTTGGTAGCCATGCACTTTCATCGTAAATTTAATGTTGATCGTGTAAAAGTTTTACCTAGGTCTGGCAGTCTATGGCTGGCAGAGTAACGATGGAGCACTTTTAGAGCCATAAGCCAACAAGTGCTTTTAGAGGGAATAGACAATATAGACTTATCCAAAGTCTTATTATGAGTGTTCTTATAGTGGTGCTTGTGATAACATAAATCACAGATAATAGTACAGGAGTAGGAAAATATAATTTCTAAAATAGAGTTTTATTTTGTCAAGGAACGTATTGTCTACTGTTCTAACTCTTCAAAATAAGACCTCATCTCGAAAATTTTTGAACGACCGGTTGTCTTGTTATTTTTGATCGTAGGTAAACGCCAATAGCCGCGTATTCACTGAGCGAGCCGCCTCGCGCGGCCGCCTCGGGTGTTTGCCGCGCAACGATTGCCGCGCGAGGCAGCCTCAGGCAAGAAATCCTACTGGCCGAGGCTGCCTCGCGCGGCAAAGCCGAGCCACGCTGAGGCTGAGGCAGCATTGCGCGCTCAGTTTAACGTGAAGTGGCACTGAGATCGCGCGTGTCATGAGGCCGTTCGTTCGAACACTGTCGACACCACTGCCTTTCTAATAATTTCTACTTTTCCCTCTTGTAAGATCCTAGCAATGAGTCCGTTTTTTTCTTTAAATCAGCTATTGGAATGTTCACTTCCAGGCTAATATTTCTCCACGCATCTTCTCTTAGTCCTCTATTTGTATAATCGGGACATTGCGCATCCCATAATCGTCTATATTCACAATATAGTTGTATTAATTTAAGACACCGCTCTTTATCCATGACGCTAACATAACACGCACGCGCGCGACGAACAAGCGAGGCAAAACAAAACCGTCCTTAGTGAGCGCGGCAAACGTACTGAGGCGCCTTTGAGCATGGACAAAAACCGACACCGCGCGGCTCAGGTCGAGGCACGCTCGCCCGAGGCGAGACGTGCGTTCGCCTCGGGCGAGGCACGTTCTGACAGGTCGAGGATTTGCCTCACGAAGCTGCCGCGCGAGGCGGCTCGCCCAGTGAATACGCGGCTAATGGTTTCAAATGTGCTTAGGCCTTCTATGATCTCGATGCTGTACAGAAAAGAGTAAGACCAAGTAAGAGTAGACTATCACACTTTTTCATAAACGCTCTATAGGCTTCTACTAACTTAGCAACCGCTTGTCCTTATCTGTGAACGGTAAATGTCAAAGTGACAGATAAGGACAAACGATTGCTAAGTTAGCAGAAGCCTATAGAGCGTTTATGAATAAGGGGGTAAGAAACGTTGAGAATAGGAGAATAAGACAACCGGTGAAATTACTGGCACAATGAGACATTCCATCGTTAGCCTGCCAACGCATTTGCAATCCTATGGTTTTTTGGGTTGTCTATATTCATAGGCAATTTAACAGTATTCACTGTTGCTCACTTACCATCCGGGAACCCACGCGTTTGCCACTTCTTAAAAAGACCATGTTTTTGCAGCTGGTACAGCCATCCCGTCGCCTATAGCCTCCGAAAAGAAGTCGCGCGGTTCCAAAAAGCGTTCCCGCGAAAAGGACAAACTGCCCAAGCTGAGCGTGCTCGACGTGGCGCCCGGCGCCGGCGTGGTGGAGTGCCAGCTCGACTCCAAGTCCAACACGGTCACGTTCAAGTTCGATGTGGCCGACGTCAACCCTGAGGAGATCGCTAGCAACTTGGTGAGTGGGGATCGTAGCTAGAGGTTTCTAGTAGACTGGACGGTTCACGGTGCTGCTTGGTAGGCATGCGTGGTTACAATCACAGTCAGGTGTGGTCTAGTGTGAACACGATGCGTAGTAAATGCCCATTCACTTATGTTGTGAAGCCACCAGAGCACCAGGACTAGAGGCCAGAGGAGAGAGGAGAGGGCCAGGCAGACGCGTCTGTAGCTCATGTAGCGGCCGGGTACAAACATTACCTTAGCGCCCTAAGCGCCTAGTAAGCGCACGCCGAGTGGGACTCCATACCTTTTCCCCTGTATTTTCCCCATCATGATGCTACCCAACTGGTATCTATCATAGTGTAGCTCATGACCCAAATATGCAACCTTGCGCTGCTCGATGGATCGAACAAGCTCTCTTTTATTCGCCATTCGTCTTACGACCTCCAGGGTAAAGATTAAATAATAATTTTGGTGTAGGTGTCGAACAACCTGCTGCCAGAGTGGCAGAGTGCGGCGTTCATCGAGCTGATCCAGGATATAGTGAGCCAGCTGCTCGCCAACCCTGGCGTGCCGCCCGTGCTCAACCCTGCGCATCACTCTGCGCTACGGCTGCAGTTGGACAAGGTATTTACCTCTAGGGTTTATAACTAAGCTATATCCCCCTTATTCATAAATGCTCTATAGGCTTTTGCTAACTTAGCAATCGTTTGTCCTTATCTGTGAAAGGTAAATGAGTAAATGACCAAGTGACAGGTAAGGACAAACGATTGCTAAGTTAGCAGAAGCCTACAGAGACTTTAGCGATCGGGAGTTATGCGCGTATTGGATAAAACAAACGTACCTGCTTAAGAGGGTGCATCCGTGCTGATCTCGCAACGTCGCATTTTTGATGATTTTTTGCGATTATTTCACAGAAATTGAATAAAAGTATTAAATATCCGTCTGTAGTGCACTTCGTTTTTAGTGTATTAATGTGTCTAATGCAATCATCATTTATCGTGATGGACTTTTATTTTCTTATTAAACGAGATATAGTATTTTATCCCTTTAATACGAAAATAAAATTCCATCACCATTAATCATTGCATTGGACACATTAAAAACGAAGTGCACTACAGACGGATATTTGATACTTTCATTCAATTTCTGTGATATAATAGCAAAAAATCACCAAAAATGCGACGTTGCGAGCTCAGCACGGATGCTGCACCCTCTTAATATCACCGTAAACAAGTAAGTTTAGTGTTTGTTTCTCTGCTAGCCTTCGTTTAGAATTTTAATTAATGTAAACTAGCGTTTAAAATGAAGCCTAATAATTGGTATCTCACTGTCTTTAATTGGTCTATTGATAAGGAACGATATTGTAGTGTATTGCGGTGCCCTCTCAGGGATGTGTTGAAACATATTTAAAATTAAGACCTTTTTGTAAACACAAAGCGATCAATAAATGAATATGTATATGACTGTACACAATTAGGCATTAAAACACTCGTTTGATCTTATTATGAAATCAAACTCGTGTTTTAATGCCCTTCATTACAATACAGTCACATAGGCTACTATTTGACGATTCATTTTTCAATCAATTTCAATTTGCAGACTGACTACGACAGCGAGACGACCGAGCGCGAAGAGAACCTGACCGACTCTAACCAGGACAACTCTGAGTGCACGACGCCCACGGCCAGCCACGACCACCTGCCGCTGGCCGAGCTGGCGCTGGACCCCCCCGCGCCGGACCCCGCGCCGCCCGCGCCCGCGCCGGACCCCGCCAAGCCCGCGCACATTGACAACATCGCCAGGAAGATCAGCACCGCCTCCTCTATAGGTACGGTTACTTGTTTTTACACCAGGAGCCTTACCATGACGTCCTAATTCCGACTCAAAGTTTTAGCTGTCACTTTTAGTACGAATCTGACAGCGAGCGAACCCAAACTGAATCGCATTAAGACCTCATGGTAAGGCCCCTGGAGCCTATTACCATGAGGTCTTAAAGCGATTTCATTCCGATTCAGTTTGGGTTCGCTTGCTGTCAGATTCATACTAAAAGTGACAACTAAAACCTAAACTGAGTCGGAATTGAATCGTATTAAGACGTCATGGTAAGGTTTCAGTGTTTCTTGCAGTGGGAGGTCGTTTTATATTGGTTCCCTACATAAACAAATATACATAAATAAGCAATTCTGCATGTTCAGTGTTACTAGAGCCCTGTCTCCTAAGCAAAATATAGGCAGTGGGAGGTCATTGTATATTGTTTCCCTACTTAAAAAAATCAGTTCTGTATGTTCAGTGTTACTAAAGCCCTGACCATAACCAAAATGTACCCAAATAACACAGAAAGCATTTTAACAAACGAATAGTACACTTATGTAGAACTTAAGGTCCGTATAAACTCTTATATAAGTTCACCGAGCATCTTGACGCTTTATATTGGCATTTCAAAACCATTATGATGCTTTAGACGGTATAACGGTTAGATAATGGCATATCAATATGCTTTTGTAAAGCCTATAGTTTTAGTGCAGCAAACCACAACGCAGCTGTACAGCTTTCCGCTGTTTTTAGTGCATTTGGATCTACAATAGCATTTTTAAGTAGTAAATAAATGCCTAATGCTGTTTAATAGCATAAACATGAACCATTATCATGCCACGTTAATTCGCTTTACAGCTTTCAGCAGTTTTTAGTGCTTTAGGGTTTATAATAGCATTTTTAAGTAGTAAGATATTGCCTAATGCTGCTTAATAGCATAAACTTGTACCATTATAATGCACCTTAAATCCCATATACAGCTTTGAGCTGATTTTAATGCCCTTTGTTGTATAGTAGCACTTTTAAGTCATCAGTAAAAGCCTAGTACTGCTGAACAGCATAAACGTGAATCAATGTAATGCTTGCATTCGAAAGATCAACTGAGTTCTGTTGTGCGGCTAACAGCTCTTTAATCAAATACACGTGAGTTATTGTAATGGGTAAAGCCGTATATACATACATTTTAATGCGTTATTAAAACCATTTGTCGGCCATATTTAAGAAAAGCAACTTACGTTAATATTATAATTATGTGATCAACAAAACAAAAAATAGACCTATATAATAACTATATAATTTAACTGAATACTGTCCAACCACTACTATTATGTTAATTATGCAAAATTCGTTCTATACTAGGAATACACAATTGTTTTGGTTATTTCACACATAGATTTATTTACCATATTATATCAAAACTACGAAATATCGAAGGCGCGTGAAAATTTTCAATGAAACTTGTATAGACATTTACAGTAAACTACATTGCGCAGTAATAATTGAAGGCATGAAATCACAAAAGAGTCAAAAACTTATTACCCTTGCAGTATTATACAATTTTCTTTGACGCTAACCTTTATGTCACTTCATTCTATATTGTCAAAGTATATTGCGAAACAAGTAGTTTATAAATTCAACGTTAATAAATTATAACGTACTGTTTGGTATTAGAGATGTTTTTGCAATGATGTAGGGTTTATTTAAGTTCTAACTGTGAACACTTCAATAGCTCTAATCATTCTTTTACTACATTCGAATGCTAGTCTAATGCTTGTGTAATGCAATTAACATCTTCATTATCAATAATATTGCTAGTATAATGCTTCTGTAATGCACTTGGCAACTTCATTGACCGTAATAATGCTTCTTTAATGCGATTGACACCTACTTTGACCACAATAATGCATTAGCATATTATAACGCTAATATAATGCGATGTAATGCAATTATACAACCTATGTAGGATCTAAAGCTGTATAATTTGTGCCCAAATAAGCACTACAGTAGCCGTATAAACGTTTATAATGCTATTATATAACTAACTCAAAATGCTTAAACGATACAGAAATGCTGTAAGTCGGCCGTTATACTGCTTTGATGTGTTACTTGGGTAGACACTGGGAGGTTAAATCTATTTGCGGTCACGGACCACTTCTAGATTTGCAAAAAATCCATGGACCGCTATCTGAGCTTATAGCCAAATAAAAAAAAGCCTGTTGTTAAAAAAATATTTAATAGTACGTTACATTCCGAGGGTGCTGAGATAGCAGGAACTCTTCGCACGAGCCAAAGGCGAGGGCGATAAACATGCGATCTGAGGCTTTTTTTATCACTACCCGAGGCGTGTACACAATTTTAACTCTTTCCGTAGCTAGAAAGTAGAAATTTCCACTCGCGGAGCTACTTACGGCTCGGGGCGACGTGAAATATATTAAAGTTATTTAACATCTTGCGGACCCTCGAGGGGTTTACGAACCTACTTCTAGAAACCCTGTCTAACGTTCAGCGGACAGACAATTTGAACAACAAGTCCGACGTTTGATCATAGATGTTTTGGCAGGTTCAAATCAATCGGACGGCGGGTCTTTAGCGCCGGAGCGGTCGGGCAGCGCCGAGTCGGCGGGCGGCGGGCGGGCGGCGGCGCCGGCGCGCAAGATCTCGCGCTTCGTGGTCAGCCCCGTGGTGCCGCCCCCCGCGCCCGCCAACACCGCCCACGAACACAAGCCGGCCGACGTCGCCAGGGACACGAGGGAACAGGTCAGGGTGTACCACAGATATCAACTATACCATAGACTAACAGCCTTATTCATAAAAAATCCTTAATCGAGGTTTGATCAGTAGTTAACAGACTGATTAAGCTTATTTGACAGTTGTTGAAAAGTATGATTCATAAACGCTTGCTAGCAGTCTGTTAGCTAATGAGCTGTTGATGGATGGATTACACGCGTTATGTTGTCACCTTGACAAATCATAGACCAAAAATGGCCTTTTAGTGAATTAAAAAAAAAATTGACGGAATTAGCGGGAAACCGAAAACATGGCTTCAGCCTAACACGACAGACGAGGCAGTGTGGATCTAGTTTCCTTTACCTTTCCCGCAGGGGATAAACTTAAAACAAAAAAAAACTGTCTTGCGATAGTTTTGCTCTTGCCAAAATCAGCTGTTCACATTTCTGGCGGCCATTTTGTGAGTTAGCAGAGAGATAAAGTAGAGTCTACGGTCCGCTTACTTTCGGAAAACTTAACTAATTTGGTAATACCTATTTTTCGATTTACATTTGTAATTTGCCATGAGCTTTTCCGTGAAGGAAAACATCGTGAGGAAACCTGCACACATCTGCGAAGAAATTCAATGGTGTGTGTTAAGTTGCCAATCCGCACTGGGCTCGCGTGGGAACTATAGCCCAAACCCTCCAATACACGGAGGAGGCCTATGCCATGAGGCACGCCGAATTACGCGACAATTCGACAATAACAACAACAACAACAACATTTACTTACTGAAATTGTAGCGAATTCGGAATAAAAAGGTTTATAAATAAATAAATAAATAAATAAATTTTTCCATTCGAAATATTATAAACGGGATATGAACCGCGATTACCTTTATTGAGCACCCGATATATTTCGAATGAACTAAACCGTGAATCATTGAAAATTCTTATTTTTCGATTATTCGAAAGTCTCAGTGTACGTAGCCGTCTCATCCTTGACAAAATTTTCAAAACACGGCATGAGCTTACAAAAATTACTTTGTTAACCAACAAAACATCTGTCTACCAGGTGAACGGTCTCCCGGAGCCGCCGGAGCCGCAGCCGGCGCCGGAGCACGTGCCCACCCACCAGTACGCGGCGCCGCAGTCCCACGCGCCGCAAACGCTCACCGACCACAGGCTCACCGACATAGCCCCCATGCCCGTGCAGACATTACCCGCGACGCACCAACCGATATACCAAAACTCGTTACTGCAACCCAATCTGACCACCCCGCTCCAGATAGCCACGGATACGCCGCTGCTCGGGCTGAGCCAGGTGGGGACGCCTATGGGGGCGGAGTTGGGGCACATGGGGCCGCCCCCCGCGGAGCCCATGGGGGCGGGCCGGCCGCCCGTGCCGCCGCAGACGCTCCCGCCCGCGCCCGGCTTGCAGGACTCGTTCCCGAACGCTGAGAACATACAGAGGATGCTGTTGAAGCAGAATATTATGAAGTGAGTGGATTAGGTTAGACGGGGTCAGTATTATCGTGATGCTGGTATAGTATGATATGAATGAATCTTCCCTAATCTTTCAAACAATAGTTATGTGTCACAAGGGAGCAAAATGACGTATTTACGGCGAGGGCGCTACATTGAATCCAGAATGTAGCGAAGGATTCTACAATAGAATCCTGAGCGTAGCGAGGGATTCTAAAGTAAAATCCAGAGCGTAATGAGGGATTCAAGTGCTAACGCCCAAGATGACAATAATTTTGCTCCTGAGTGACTCATACAATTTTTCACACCGAGTATTAAGAAACTAAAAATAAACTATTCTAAATATAGTTAAAGAGATACCAGCACAGAAAATGGCGTGATTTTACAATTATCAACTTAATAAAATTGCATTTGCAAAAAAACACCTAGAAAAGCCTTGAACAGAAAAGTTGCACTTGATCCCTCTCGTCAGGGAGCAAAACTTATTTTTCTGAATGAGAGGTGTGAAAAGCCATTATCTCTATTATAGGAAAGCCGCAAGCTACCGAGTTAACACGTGCCACTACAACATTCATATTGAAAAACAAACGGTATCGTCTATTCTATAGTATTAAGGTTCAAATTTAATGTCACTGTTGAAACTTATTAAAATCTTGTTATCACAATTGTACACGGTTTTAAACAATAAATGTTTTCTTTTCTTTTCTTTTCTTCTCTTTTCTTTTCTTTACTGATATTCTAGATATTATTTTTAATTTGAACCTTAATACTATGACGATACCGTTTGTTTTTCAATATGAATGTTGTAGTGGCACGTGTGTCTCGGTAGCTTGTGTTTTTTCGATAATAGAGATAATGGCCTTTGTTTGAAAGATTAAGTCCCCTATTATTTTTGCAAAGGCTTATTACCTATTATCCGGATGTTCAGCTGAATACGTGTCTCCATTCCAGCCAGCAGCAGAACCTGTCAGGGCCGAATCTCCTGGGGCTCCTCAACCAGCCTCAGTTCCCGCAGCCGGACCTGATGCTGCACAACTCGTTCCTCAACAACACGCAGCCAGGTTAGTCACTCCATAAAACTGCAGTCCGACCATTCCTGACCACTAGAACGCACACACAGCAAACGTCACATTAATTTCCTTATCAATTGCCTTCTCTATTGTAGAAACAAGCTTTGCTATTAAGTTTGGCAGCATTTTACACTTATACTGGCACTCCACTTGGCGTTGCGTGTTCGCGTTGCGCTATTGGCATCTTCGTCGCATACGCTAGAAACAATATAGTGCATCCCCTTCACTCACGCAAATGTTTGGATAAATACGCCAAGTGGAGTGCCAGTATTAGGTTCACGAGCGACGTTCCAAATAGCTATAACCATGTAGCCAAACCCCTAAGAGGCTATAGCGATTTGGAACGTCGCTCGTGAACCTAAGCGTAAAATGCGACGTTGCCAAACTTAATAACACAGCTTGTAGAAGACAATAGAGAAGGCTATGAAAGCGTTAACGTCACTGTCGTTTACTGTGAGATGGTTCCATGGTGGTTAGGAATTAATTTAATGTTACATTAACACGAAGCCGCGATCGGCGCTGCGGCGATTGATTTCTCTGATCATCGGGTGTCTGTAAACCAGTGGTTCGTAACCTTTTTTTGGAATATATCCGTAAACATGCAACTCTCTGTCTGTCTGTGTGCGTAACACGATAACATCCTTAATCGCTGTAGGTATTAAAACATGTTGTAAGCACGAGCTTTCGTCTGAGATGATACAGACGTGTACTGCTCACCTTGCAACACACGCGATGCATGTAACAAAACTACCAATCTATTTTATTGACAACATGAATCATCATCATCATCATTTTCAGCCTTACGTCCCACTGCTGGGCACAGGCCTCTCAGAACGAGAAGGCTTGGGCTATAGTTCCCACGCGGGCCCAGTGCGGATTGGGAACCTCATTGTAATTTTTTGAGCTGAACTTTGGAGTAAAGTTTGCTGTCGAATTGACATTCTGTTTAATTGACACCGTGGGGTTAGCACTTAGTAGATCGGGGGTCGGGACGGACCGCGGTCCGCCGTTTGGCAACCCCTGTCTTAGAGGATCGGTCGCTGCGACGCCGTTTACGCTGTCGTGTTACTTCAATATGAGTGGACGTTTGCACTGAATGTCTTGAAGTAGATATTTGTTACGTAGTTTCCATAGATATAGTATATACTTAAGTTGATTGCGTTGGCATTGAAATAACAGAGATGAGACCGAAAAATTTTACAGCTCTCGGCGCGTGTCAAAAACAAGTATTACTCTAAATTTGAGTGTCCCTGAATGTCGCTTAGGGCCACTTGCACGGACCAGGGTTAACGACTTAACCCCGTGTTAGATGCTAACCCGGGGCTAAGTTGTGTCAAAATGTATAGAACTGTCAAACCTAACCCCGAGTTAGCGATTAAATTTTTTTACTCTGGACTGTGCAAGTGGGCCTTAGTGATTCCCTCAAAATTGGTCTTCTATTTAGCTCTGACACTGACATGCGTACTGTGACGCTCTTTTCTCTTGCTTTGCCGATCTATACTATATTCTATATCTATGGTAGTTTCTAACTAATGCCTTGAGAATAAATAGTAGTTTTTAAAAGATCGATCGTGATGATATGACACTGTTATTTATTGGTCTTCTTTTGCCGAGTTACTGTGTCTTTTATTTTAGTTCGAAACCAGTACATGTATAATTTAAGCCCGTGGTCGTCAAACTGCGGCCCGCGGCAAAGTAAATTGTTTCAAATAGGTAACGAAATAAGCTGAATACATTATGTATAAGTGTGCAAAGGCTCTTGGAGCGCCTTCATATACTTTGCGGCCCGGCCCTGGAACTCACACTGTCATATGTGACCCTTGGCCAGTAAAGTGTGACGACCGCTGATTTAAGCGATTTCTATTATTTTATTATTTATTTTAGTGAAAAGACCAATAATACTAGCCAAATGCATCACTGTCATATCAGCATCGCGATCTTTTACAGATTGTTTTCAATGTGTTAATTATTCCCTGAATTCTTTATAACACACGGCTAAAATAACATCCAGATGATCGTGATTGTTATTGTAAATGACCAATCCATAGGTCGCCAGCGGGTCTATATGTTGTCCCATAAAATTAAAGTTCCGAATTGGTTTGTCATAATTTTCGTTAGTCATAAACCGTTTTATTTCTGAAACAGTATGTATTCTTTTTAGAACTGATAGTAAACTAACCCATAACCTACTACATTCTGACGACCTTTCAAAATTCCTGAATATTGCTCCATTTCATATGTTATGGCCAAAAAAATATATAATTTAGATTTAGATTAGATTTAGATTTATTTATTCATCAACAAAAATTACATTATGTATAAAAACATGCATGTCACAAATATAAGCATTTCTGTTGAGATCGTCAAAAATTAATAATAATAAGAACAATAAAATAAAATACAATGTCAAAAATAATAAGTTGTGTAAAAAATTATGTCAATTTTATAATTCTAATAACATTTGAATAAATTGTATCTATACATATAATAATCTCCAATAAGGATCGTCAAAGCATATTAAATTAGTCAAATGTTATCCAATGTCAAAAAATTACAATTTAAAAATTATTTAACTGAATATGACTAACGATTATTATGGCAATGAAAATTATGGTACAAAATGAACCCGGTCGTCAACATAGTGTCGTGTATGGACGGTCCGTTTAGCCCATTGTATGTGTGTGACGTGACTAACGCGTGTGCAGCGGCGGCGCTGGGCGCGGCGCGGCTGGCGCACCACCCGCCCTATTACCAGCCGATGCTGGCCACCGCTAACGACCTCTACGGTAAGTCTACTTCATTCCAAACCATTTTAAAGAGGACAGACCCGTGCTCTACCTAGTTTGTCCACCTGCTAGCTTATCACGTAACTCGCTCGCAGTATGAATGTGAGTGTGACAGCTGGCTGATTCCGATGCCAATTGTCAGCCCATACGTGATCTGTCAAAATGAACACGATGGCGATTGCGAGCGAGTTACGTAATAAGCTAGCTGGTTTTAGACGGAACTCAGTCCAGGGGTGGGAGCTCCTTTTTCTCGGGCAACTGAAAATACCTAGCTGATCTAACCTACCTGTTTTTGGTATTAAAATATTGTTGAGTGATTCAAAATAGTGGCAGCATTTTTTCCGGGCGGACAAATTAGGCGGACCACGGTGAGTTCCTATTGTAAACAAACCAGTCTCCCCAAGGTCACATACGTACACAAATCACGTTTATATCCCTTACGGGGTAGAAAGAGCCTAAGGTAACAAGATCTAAAGGTCACGTTTAGCATGATTGTAGGTGAATGTGAAGAAAAGTTCATATAAAATGTGTTAATATAATAATCATATAGATCATTCCACGCTGATCTGGGAGCAAAGATTATGCTTCTCGTCCCGCGCATATGGTAAAAGGTCATCGAGGGAATGGGAGAAATTCTTAGGAATCCCGCTATAGGCGATGCGGCTAGCAACCCATCACTATTTTGATTCCCCTATCCGCATATAAGTACACCCACGTGGCCCTTACCGTACCTGTTGGCAGTGTTACCTTAGGCCTTATCTACCCCGTAAGGGATAAAGACGTGAGTCAAGTGCGATCTTTTAAGATTTCGGTGTATAAATCTAATTGCATACAACGACTTATTGTGTGGAAATTTAGATGATATTGATTTGTTTACAAAGCCGTAAAATGGATTGGAATGGATAATACACCAAGCCCCTGTTCCACCAAAGCGACAATTGTCTGTGACAAGCGACAATTCTGCTTACATTACAAAATCGACGGGAATCTGCGCCGGTTGGCTTCATATTGAACACACATTGCAATTCAAACTGTCAATGGTCACCGACAATAAATTGTCGAATTGGTGAAGTAGGCAGGCTTTTAGGTGCGACCACACCGCCGCGTATACGCAGTGACGTGTTGTATGCGTCACGTTTTCTCACCGTGTCTTCATACATTTTGTTGCGATTCGGTAACGTCACCGTTTTTTAAGCGGCGGTGTTTTCGCACCCTTACACTCCGAAGTTCGATTCTTGCCGGTCACTCATACTCGCTAATTTGAGAGCGAGAGGGATTCTAAAATCTGATTTCGGAGTACGCACCAATGAAATGATTTAAGTTGAAATTTCTAACCGCACATTCTTTAAACGCTGTCCTTTTGTTGTTTCTGCACAATGTACATTGTACCCGGCCACAAAGATTGCTTCGGTATTTGGAAAGAGAATTGGCGTCACGTAACTTAGAGTGAGACAACGCTCTACGAAGCCGAAATTAGCCGAGACCGATGTGCAATCTTTATGGCCGGGTACTGTACTATCTTTAATTTTTCTTTTTCTTTTTTTTTTGTTTTAGTTCTTAATAAAGACGCAATAAATATGTTGCTTGCTAGTGTCCACTTTGATTTAAGGCAGGTTGGATGGTCTCTAGATTATCTGTGCGCAGACGTCACTGTGGTAGTGAACAGATGCGTGAAACAAATACAAACAAAACTTGATAGAGACATTTAAGAGACACATGCTTAAATTTTTTCGAGTGTATTTTTTTGCCTAATATTGTCTGTTATTTTGTGTGCTAGTTTGACGTCACAATCACCAATCAATGAAGGGTAACTTTGGCGTTTGAAAATAGTTACAAGATATTTTTAAATTATATTTCTGGAGTCGTCTTTGACTTTGAAATATAACCCCCTTATTCATAAATTCTCTATAGGCCTCTGCTAACTTAGCAATAGTTTTGTCCTTATCTGTGAAAGGTAAATGTCAAAGTGACAGATAAAGAGAAACGATTACTAAGTTAGCAGAAGCCTATAGAGCGTTTATGAATAAGGGGGTATATCTTTAGATTGCTTGCCAAATTCTATATGAATTTAACTTTTTTTTTTATGAGTTTTGATAGGAGTAATGGCCTATAGCGTTTTATTTGTTGACGTATTCGACTAATGTCATTTAACTCCACAGTCCAGCAGCAGGCGCTGGGCGGTGGTAGTCTGCAAGGGCTGGCACCCCTGGGTGGGCTGGCGCCGCTGGCCCCCCTGGCGCCCGGCCTGGGGCTCGGCCTGGGCCTGTCGCAGGCGCTGCCGCCGCTCGGACTCAACCACAATCTCATGTCTCAGAACCTTACGCAGAATCTAGGTCAGTGATACTTTTTAGAAGACTAAGGGCCTATTGTAACGATATAAACAGACAGTATTATAAATAGCTGGCAGATATGATTTCTAAAATGTCATTTGTAAACATTTTAAATATTGACGCAATGGTATGCCATTGCGTCAATCTGTCAATAAAAATATTTTTTATTCAGTTGATCTGTTCTTCAAATGTACAAAATGGACTGTTTTGCAGCCAGAAATTAGACCATCTTAAGCCACATCACTGAACAGTGGCGTGAAAACTACATAAAACTTCCTAATTATCATATTATGTACTTTACTGCTCGCGTTTCTTCTGTTCATTTCACAATATTCTTGAAGGAAAAATGACGCTGTCAACTATTTTTTGCTATTGTGTCCATAATGCGTAGTGCAACTGTTACGTAGCAATAACGACTCTTTGTTGTTTGGCCAGGTCTGGGTGGTCAAAACCTGGGCCTCGGAGGTCAGAATCTGATGGGCGCGCCCCACCTGGGCCTGACGGCGCCCGGCCTGGCGCTGGTGCCGCCCAACCTGCAGCACCTGGCCGCCTCGCGCGCGCTCCGCCGGCACGACGACCTGCACGGTACGTTCAAACACATCTGATGGCCTCTACCCACCTTAGATTAGCGGAACGGTCTGACAAGGTCCAGGGGGATACTGCTCTCCATAGTCATTAGCCGAGCCCGGAATTCTCGTGGCACTTTTGAGCTGTCATAAAGACTTCTCGTTTATCGACTTCCGATTATACATAATATGTATAGAGATAAATACAGAATACAATATGTAAAATATGATTACGAGTAGAAGTAAACAACACGCAGTCTTATCGCGAATGAGCGATCTCTTCGAAATAACCTTTAGATACCAACTTTTAGGAAATTTTCAAAACAGACTTAACACATGAAATTGATTGTTAGTTATCTGTGGGTGAAAAAAAGACAGTCCCGAACTTTGTAAAATTGTGGTGTTGACTTGTTGTTGAGCTATTTAGTACCTTATTATATTTATTTACTCGCAAATGTGATGAAAAACATTGTATGTTTCACGGCCGGTACGGGAATTACGAACCTCGACTCAAAAGCCCTCAGTCTTCGACTTCGGGCTTCTACTAGAGCCTCGGTCGTAATTCCTTACTTACCGCCCTTAATACACAATGTACTATTAAACAACGCAAGGAAGGAGTGATTCACGAGGATGGTTTATTTATAAGTAGATGCGCCAAGCCGGGGCGGGTCGCTAGTATACTATAAATTAAAGTCCATATAGCAAAAGCATGATCGATTTTAACGATAAATTATCTCTGTATTTAAAAAATCGGCAGCAGAAGTGACCATTTGAACAAGGTTTTTTGAAACTTGTCTAGTTCATTTTAAATGTATTTTCAATACACATATTAAAGCAGACAACCTGGCATGCGGTGCACCTGATAAGTGATCATCGCCGCTCAAAGACACCTACAATACCATTAGGACTGGTGTGTTGCCGGCCTTGCAGATGGTGTGTTTTTGTGTAAACAGTGTGTTTTGTGTGTTCAGGCATGTCGACGGGGTCGGTGGGGTCCTCGCAGCCCAGCACGCCCAACAAGCCGCACTCGTACAGCGAGTACATGATGAGTCTGCAGCACAAGCTCTCCTCCATCTCCAACAGCGTTAGTACCACTACTACTAATATATGACCCCATCATCATCATCTTAAATTTTAAATTGAATATCGCACTTAAATTCCAAAAAACTCAGAGCTCGAATCCACGACCATCTGCTTGAGAGGCCACAGGTCGAACCACTAGGCTACCACATGGGTGCTCAGTGGTAAAACACTCATGACTTAACTTCACTATATCGCGGAGATAGCAAAATAAAGTTTTTCCAAGCTGGTCTGGGAGTAAAGAAAAGACATAGAATGTACCAGTTGCTTCTCTTCCCGCGCATGGTAAAAGCCCATCGAGAGTATGAGCGAAAATCATAGGAATCATGTTATAGGCGATGCAGCTAGCAACCCATAACCATTTTAATTCCATTTTCCATCTATACGCCCACAATCTTGCTAAACGTGGCAATAAATAAATCTTGTCACCTTAGGCTCGGTCTACCCCGTAAGGGATAAAGACGTGATTTGTCTATAAATGTGTATGTATCGATTTAAACTTCGCGATTTTTAAACATTATTATAAGAAAAACGGGACTTAATCACGTAAATAAAATGTATTTTTGTAAATACCTCGATGTTTAATATGACGTGTAATATGGGAGCGGATCAGAATGTATAAAGTTTAAAATGTATAATGGGTTAAAATGTATAATAGTTCAAAATATATAATGCAATTTTCTGTGGAACTATTAGGTATGTGATTTTTTTTTATAGTATGATCTATAGATTGGTTTAAGTTAGTTTAGGTTTAATTTATAGCAATTCTGTTAATTTGCAATTTTCTGAGAAAATAGCATTATATATTTTGAACCATTATGTATTTTAACCCATTATACATTTTAAACTTTATGGATTTTAATACGTATCCGTGTAATATGTATGTGTATGTATGTGTACGTGTGTGGTGGCAGGGCCCGGTGTCGCCGCAGTCGCCGGCGGAGTACAGTCCAGCGCTGTCGCCGACGCACCGCTTGCCGCAACCGCATAAGGTACGTTTACTTTACATCCTGGCATTAAAGAGTACAAATTAAAAATTGGCAATACTGTAGTGTCGTCCCTTTCTAATCTATAGGTATAAGGAAACGGGACGACACTACTGTATTGCCAATTTAATTTCTACTCTTTTTTGCCAGGCTGTACTTTGCATACTTTAAAACTTGTTTTTTTTTTGCTGACTATATTTGCATTCGCTTGGCATCCTACTTATATTTTGTCACAGTTTCTCGAAAGGAAAAAGGAACTCATAGAAACACTAGCTGTTGCCAGCGACTTCGTCTGCGATTAGTTAGATTTCGGTGTCCGTATGGCAGTATAATATACTCAAGAGCAAAAATAACGGATCACTTTTCATACAACTTTCTACGGGAAGTGAGTCGTTATTTTTGCTCGACAGTTGGAAGTTAATTTTCATTGAAAACAGTGGGAATCAAAATCTATGAGGTACTTTTCGTTGGCATAGAATTGTGAAATATAAGGTGTCACAGTTAAAGGAGAAAACTCGAAATCATTTATTGTTTACTTTAATGAGAATAGTAATTTCGTTTATAATTATCCACCCGCAAAATAGTTCTCGAGAAGTAAAATATGTTTCGCACATAGCATTTGATTACTTATGAACAAATCAGAAAGTATAATAAAAAATACGGAACTTTCAATACGCGAGCACGCTTGACCTGCTTTTCTTCCTTTAGTGGTACATACTGGAAGCTGAAAAATACAAAGACTTGCTGCCTATCCTCAGTGTGCAACGTTGAATGTTTGCAGGCGGAGGGCGGCGCGGGCGGCGCGGAGGCGCACAAGCAGCGGCACGTGGCCGCGCTCGCCGAGCTCGACCACGAGCTCAGCAAGATCTCGCTGCACTACAAGCACCCGCCGCCTAAGGTTGGCGTTGACACACCACATATACACACACACACACACACACACACACACACACACACACACACACACACACACACCAGACAAACACACCACACATCAACTATACACCACACACCAACCATACACACACACACACACCAATCATACACACCACACATCAACTATACACCAGACACACACACACACGCACCAACCATACACCCACACACATACACCACACATCAGACACATAAACACACTACACACATACACACACACTACAGTCGAGCCTTAGAGCTGTGCGTCGTAGTTATGCTCGGCGACGTCGCCGGCTACGTTGTCTTCGTCTGAATATTCATTTTGTTGTTTCCAGGACGTGTTGGAGCACGGCGGCGCGGGGCACTCGCTGCTAGCCGCTGCCGCTTACGACGGTCAGTACCACCTGCTGCTGACACACTGTACAGTCAGCGTCATATGGTACGAAACATCCTTGATGACTATAGTGTATCGAACTATTTGGTTGAACCGGATGCCTCGAACTATATGACGCTCACTGTACTCCTTACGGGATAGGATTACACAGAAGGAAGAATGACTCTTTGTAGTGCGACTTTTGGAATCTCATTCGAGTAGTAATACTGAGTCTTCAAACTTAGTCCAGAGTAGAATATCGATTATTAAAATATTTGAACCGAATTTATCAAAGAAATCAGCGTGTATATTGATGTGTGTGCGCGTGCGCAGGCGCGGCGGCGGGCGGCGCGGGCGGCGCGGCGCGCGTGTCCCGCGCGGCCGTGTGCCGGCCCTACCAGCTGTGCCGCATACTGCACCATGGTGCGTATACCGTATACCCACACGTGCCCAACACACGTAACATTTTTGACGAATTCGCTATAAGTTCCATAGTACATGTTTTTTTGGTTTGGTTTAGGGCTTTTCTCCGAGTGCTCGTTTGTTACTTTTTTAAATCTTGTGACTCAAACGTCTTAATGTTTTCATTTTTCTTGATAACTTGATATAGCTATAACCTGTTTTTTGGTTTAACGTTGACTTTTTCAAAACCTTGTTTATTCAACTGTAGACCGCGACAGCCGCCTATACATAACTAGAAAGGGTGTTGTTATTGTTAACTCTTTATAAAATCTAATTAAAAAATAAATAAAAACTAAATAACAATGTTTTTTTTTATAATCTCCAGCCAAAGACAACTTGGCGTGCGGCTTCAACAACACAGAAGAAGCGGACGGAGGCTCCTCCTGCTCCGAGGCGGCGGGCGAGGCGGGCGAGGGCGAGGGGGAGGGCGAGGGGGAGGGCGAGGACACGTTCGTGGTGACGGCCGGCGTGCGCGCGCGCACCGTGCGCGTGGACACGGCGCTCGCGGCCCGCCCGCTCACCGTCATCGATCCTAGTCAACAGGTGAGTTGAGATTAGGTTATGCTACGTAGTTTAATTGATGGTGAGGAAGGGAATACTGCGGGGAAGGCAGTGCCGGCCGAGTATAGCGAGGCAGGATAGGCATTGTACAAAAATTACTCGAGGAACTGCTAAAGAAAGTATACGGCCAACGATGCACATTTGTCGTATGCTAAATACTCGTATTTTAAATCATTCACCTTGCATACACATCGATTTGTATTAACGTCACTTCAAGGCTTATTTAATAAGTTTTTTAATGTAAAAATTGACCAGCTGGAGTACAAAATCTTTTATTGCATTAGACGATCAATAATATCATGATACTGGTATGTCAATATAAGATCGCGTATTCGGGTTCCTTTTTGTCCCATAATTTTCTTTGCTCATAATAATCGTTAGTCATATTTTTTTTGGTCATAACGTTTTATACTTACTGTTTCAGAAATCAAACGCTTTATGATTAACGAAAATTATGACAAACCATACATTCGGAACTTAAATTTTGTAGGACAGAACATAGACCCTCGCGTATTTCAAAATAATTTGTGATATGGACATGCGTGGATCACACGATAATATTGACTAATGCCAAAAGCAAATTAAATTTCTAAAGAAAAGAGAGTAAATTTCTTGACAGTCAGTGTATTGAGTTAATTGTGTGTGGTGACAGTTGTCGTCTCCGGGCGCGAGCACGGACGAGCCGCACAGCTACCTGGTGCTGGACGCGGCGCGTGCGCTCACGTGCTGCGTGCTGACGCGCGCCGCGCTGCTGCAGGACCCCGCCTGCCGCCCGCTGCCCGCGCCCGCGCCCGCGCCCGCCTCCGCGCCCGCGCCCGCCGCCGCCTCCGCCAGGGCCGAGCTGGCGCGGTGGCGGGACGTCGACCTCGGTAACTATACGATGATACGCTTGTAATTAATGTGGAATGGATGAAACGTAAGAGGGTGTGAATGAGACAGAATGCGTTAATAGTGCCGAGTTTGGTAATGATTAGAACATTAATAACACATTAATATAACGGTGTAAAATAAATCGGTGACTAAATTAAGCTTTTCTTGGTAATTTAGTCCCACATTAATATTTCAGCAAGTGGTCGGGTTGGTTTGAGTAAATAGTTCTGTGAATGTTTTTCAGGATTTTTGAGTCGTAGTTAACAAATTTTGATGAAATTAATCGATGTTCAAAGTGTCGCAAATATTGATTCTGCATTAACGAAATACCATCCTGTATATAAAAAAATATAACGCATGATTTTTTTATGAATATTTTTTTGCTTTTTCATAACGTGTGAAAAACGCTGTATATACGTCGGCCGGACCGGCGATCGCCCGGCTCGTATAATAGAGGGCCTCGGTCGCGCTCGGCCTACTGGCGCATACTCATCCGTGTTCTGTTTTGGTTGTGCGGTGCAGCGGACGGGGAGTGGCGGGAGGGCGGCGCGCGGGGGGCGGCGCGGGGGCGGCGGGGGGAGGCGCGCCGCGGGGAGCTGCAGGCGGACCTCGTCGTGCACGAGACGCTCACCGACAGAGGTACACACACACACACATCCCGTGACAGACCACTTAAGTTTTCCATCGCCTGATTTTGTTTTGTGCATCTTATCACATGTCGCATTATTATGTGCCGCGGAGTGGGGATAAAGTGACAGGCGCTCGGCAGCCAAGGCCGATATAGCGGCGGCCATAGCTCGTATCAGCTGACGTTATTGATAGAATAATTGAAATTAATAATGACTCAATGATTTAATAAATTCAGTTAAAATGCTTAAAAGTAGGTATCATTTGCTTCGTAGTTTCATGAAATCACTTCAATGTTTTTTTAGTCTGAAACGCTACCTTATTGACTTATCGATTTAGTGCTGTTATAAAGTCATATCCCCTTATTCATAAACGCTCAGGCTTTTGCTAAATTAGCAATCGTTTGTCCTTATCCGTAAAAGGTAAATGTCACAGTGACAGATAAGGACAAACGATTACTAAGTTAGCAGAAGCCTATAGAGCGTTTATCAATAAGGGGGATATAGTTTGAAGGGGAGCGGATCAGAATTTATAAAGTTTAAAATGTATAATGGGTTAAAATGTATAATAGTTCAAAATATATAATGCAATTTTCTGTAAAACTATTAGGTATATGATTTTTTTTTAAACCGTGATCTATAGATTGGTTTAGGTTAGGTTAGGTTTAGTTTATAGCAATTCTGTTGATTTACAATTTTCTGAGAAAATCGCATTATATATTTTGAACCATTATGTATTTTAACCCATTATACATTTTAAACTTTATGGATTTTAATACGTACCCAGTTTGAAGCATCCAAGTTGGGCAAATATATAAGGGTAGTGTTTGTTCGCAGCGCTGTGCCGCCAGGTGGTGCTGTTGGCGCTGCGGCCCTCGTGACGTGAGTAGCGGATCACCTTGTACCTTATATTTATTACGCTGTAACATATACTATATCTATATCATTACTCGTAAATAAAATATTCATATGTGATATCTAGACGCTTTGTTTTATTTATACATGAAATATTGACAGTAAGGTAGTTGACACCACCTGGGCCCTATTTTATAAAGCTATAAGTACAATTTACAAGCGGAAGTCTCTTTCTGACCCTATGTGTTAGATAGAGACTTCCGCTTGTTAATTGTAACTTTATAAAATAGGGCCCAGTAATTTCAAGACGAAGTGTAAAAAAAACTAAATTAATTCTTTTGAGTTTGTTTTTGACCTTAGATTTAGGGGGATTCAACGCCGGAAGACTCAAAATTAACCCTTAAATGTATACCAACTTTTTATTGAAATGTGGACCTTTTTAACGTAAATTAAACGAACGTACAGTCGCAGGCATAAATATCGATACAGCCGTCATGTCAGATATGTATCACCGACCTTATTGTTTATGGCATGTAAAGATGTTTTTGACGTCTTGTTAACGCACAAATATTTATGAACTTGACTGTACCTGGCTAACAATGGTCGCGTTTGGATATTTCTGATAATGTTATTGGCATTATTTTTATGTGCAATAAGAATACTTTTACAAGAATCAAAATCCATACATCATGCGTTAAATGGGGGTTATGAGGCTGACATGATCTCCTGGAAGGACCAGCCTCGTCAAAAATCAGAATTAAACAAAAACCGGCCAAGTGCGAGTCGGACTCGTGCACGAAGGGTTCCGTACCAGAAAAAAGCCTAAAAGTTGGTGCCATTAAACACTTGTTTTATTGAGTTTAAATTCCGTCGTCAACATTTTGACTACTCTGTTGTATGGGATCCCCCCTTAATTATTATTATTATTTGGATTTTAGTATTTGTTGTTGTAGCCACAATAAAAATACATAATCTGTGCAAATTTCAACTGTCTAGCTATTACGGTTCTTGAGATCTAGCTCGGCGAGTGGTAGCCATGAAAAAGGGCTAAATTGTCACGTATTTTGTATGGAAGCCCGCCTTAATTATTATTATTATTTTGTTTTTAGTATTTGTTGTTATAGCGGCAACAGAAATACACAATCTGTGAAAATTTCAACTGTCTAGTTACTGTTATTGAGATACAGCCTGGTGACAGACGGACGGACGGACGGATAGCGAAGTCTTAGTAATAGGGTCCCGTTTTTACCCTTTGGGTACGGAACCCTAAAAATGGGGATTAAGGAGGATTTACAGTTAAAACCAGCATGCCCCCATAACTCTTCATGTGTCAAAAATAGTAAATAGGCTTATCAAAAACATTAGTTAAGTGAAGATAGGAAATCATACATGTAGTTAGATAAATGGTACCGTTATCAAATTTGTACCAATAAAAAACGCTTTTTTTATTCCTTCCGCGTAATCAGCTGCTTTGTCACTATTTTGGAAACTACCTAAAGTGTCACAATTTAATTTATTCCAAGATAACTAAAAAGACTTGAAAGTGATCATGAATAGTCAAAAGCGAGGTTTCTAGGTATAGATATTATAAATAAAAATTTATGACGTTATGACTAAATGTGTTGCTGCTAAGTTACTGGTAAACGCCTAAACCAGATCATATATAATGTATACCTGTGCTAACTCGGGGCACTTTCTAGAGATCTGATATTGATAAAAAAGATGTAGAGAGCGTTAGAGGAATTTTAAGTGGATATTTTCATCTTGACGGCATATGGAAAAATATGAAAACTATTTTAAAATAAACTTAAATACATGTTTTAATTTGTTTATTATTTTTATTTGAAAATTAAGATATAATAAATAATATTTACGTTGAATAACATTTAGACGTTGACAGTAACATATAACACAACAGTATATTTAACAGTATATTTTTTTGTCGATAAAATTTGCTATATCACTAGTATAGGTGCCCCGAGTTAGCACAGGTATGTTATATGGATATTTTAGAGGTATATTTGTTGAAATTTCCTGAAGGTTTTCTGTAGTATTAATGTTTTTTTTCCACGAGGGTGAAGCTGCAGGAATAAACTAGTCAATAGTACATTGTGTATTAAGGGCGGTAAGTAAGGAATTACGATCGAGGCTCTAGTATAAGCCCGAAGTCGAAGACTGAGGGCTTTTTGAGTCGAGGTTCGTAATTCCCGTACCGCCCGTGAAACATACAATGTTTTTCATCACATTTGCGAGTAAATAAATAAAATGAAAAGGCAGAAAAAACTTATTTATTAAAATTTATAGTGACTGTGCAATTATTAAACATACATTGCCTTTTTAAAAATGCCGTCAACTTCACGTATTGTATTCTTTTATGTTGACACAATCTTTAGATTGGAGTGGTTTTTAACATAGAGTAAGTGCTCCACAATGATGATGGTTTGTATTTATTCGCCAATTCACCAAAATATGCCAGGAAAACATTTTCAGAAAACGAACTTGTTTTCTTTTCGCGTTTCCATTGTATAAATTGGTCGTACGCAGCTAAATACCGCTCGCTTAGACTTCGCCGGTAAAAGATTTTCGTTAATGGTTTTTGCTGCTTGGATAATATCCAGTGGTGTTGCATTTAAATCGCACTCTTCAGACGACGACGACATTTTTAATTACTTTTATTAGGTATTAAATAACTCAACAAGTCAACACAACAATTTGTACAAGTTCGGGAATGTTTTTTTTTAAGCGGATGGCGCGCTTTTAGCCACACATAATACAAATGTTGCGTTCAAGAACGTTAAGTTAAAAGCCAAGACGTTTACAACCATGGCATATAATAAAAGAAAATTCAACGTTTTATACAAAAAAAGTATTCAAATTTTTATCATAAATATTAGTATTGTATTTATCTAGCGAGATTTCAATTAAATTCCTGTTTAGATAAATTTTTTTAGATAAAGTTTTAATTTCGAGCTAATGCACCTCTTTGGTTGTACTTGAATCTGAATTGTAAGGCAGTGCAAGAAATTAAAAAAAAATTACTTACCGCCCAAGGGTTTCATGGTAATAAAAAATGCCCGAGGGTTTTATATGGGGCGTTGCGACCAAGTTAACCTGTATGTTTTGATACCGTTTACGAGCAAGTGTGATGAAAAAATAATAATGTAACCATTTCTTTCTCACTTTTTAACAAAGTTGGCAAAATCAAAAAGCCTGGTGTCATTATTTTTATGACTATGTGCTCAACAAAGGGGTTTGCTGGATTGGACAAAGACTTTCTCAGAATTCCGAAATAATTTCGAAATATTACGAAATATCAACATAAAATGTGTTAAATCATGCAACTGGAGTGGAATAAACCTTTACATTACAAACTCGACGACAATCTTCGCCGGTTGGCTTCATATTGAATACGCATTGAATTTAGAATTGTCAATGGTCACCGACAATTGTCGGGCCAGCCGTCAAGAAGTACATAGTGCTCAAACTACTGTGTACTGACTTGGAGAGAAACATAGTGGTTATCTTATCTTTGGTGGAGAGAAGCAAGGCGGTAAAATTATTGGTAAGTTACGTATTGTCTCCTGCCCTGCCTGTTGACGACAGCGCAGCGTAGGACGTCCACCAACGAAGTGGACGGATGACTAGGGGCCTCACCATGACGTATTAATACGATTCAGTTTAGGTTCGCTCGCTGTCAGATTCATACTAAAAGTGACGGCTAAAACTTGAACTGAGTTGGAATTACGACGTCATGGTAAGGCCCCTGGTTGAAGTCGTGGGGTCACGGTGGATGCAAGCTTCCAACCGAGGCAACTGGAGGTCTATGGGGAGGCCTAATGTGCAACACTGGACGTCCTACGGTTGGTAAAATGATGATGATGATTTATTGTAGTTTCACCCTCGATACTGGCATCTGCAATGCTCCGATGGTGAGAATGTTCACTTGCTTGTTTGTTTTCCCGCATGAGACCGCGATCCCAATTGCAAATCGGGCAAAACCGTTGCAATTGTTTTTTTGACGTCACGAAAAAGTGTCATGTTGTCGCGTTTCGCGTGACGTCAGAGCTAGCATCTTCATCAATGTTTCTTTAAGACGCTATCACGTAAAACTACCGTCCATAAACCGACTTTACAGACACTACAGGTTTTTTTGCTGTCTAAACTTAGTTCCTTAGGGAGAGAAAACCGAAGATTCTCCGAATACTTTATAGATAGCAGATAATAAGTATTGATATCGCCGATAAGCTTAGTATATCAGTGGTCGGCCGCGGCGTCTGGTGTTTGTGTGAGATAGTAGTTCCTGTCTGCATCATGTGGAAAATATTTGTGATCTTGGTGGTCGGGAGTTGCTACTGTAAGTATCATAATAAACGATTTATACGTGCATTTTAAGTAATTTTAAGAAAAAAAGTACCGCTGCCAAACAACTTGGAGAAACAGGAATTCCTATAAAATACCGTGTGCCGTCAGTAATAGGGGATATATTTACCTACTTCTTGCTGATCAGCAATTTTCACCGCTACTTTGCTTACCGTGTAAGGTTATTGAAAAATGTACTTAAATCAGAAGTAACAACTGCAAAGTGAAAGTGTCTAAATTTTATGATTTCTTGCTAATTTTATCCAACTTCTAATTATTAAATTAAACTGTTCTGCTATATTATTTACTTTATAATTACGTGTATTAAAAAGCTTAATCATCTAGATTTATCGTACAACTAAATGTTAGTCACCTTTAAGTGCAAAAAGAAGATATTTGACGCCTGTTTATTTGTAAAAATGTAATCCGATACCATATCGACTGATAATACTTTAGTAGAGCAGCAATAATGCGATTTTATATAGATCGATAAGATTCAAAGCTCGTAGCCAGAACCGGTAAACAGATAAGGGTAAATTAATTAATAACATAAAAGAACTACCAGTCATTGAGATGTCGATGACTCATGGGACCATAGATATTTAGCATGATCCCTTTGCCTTACTTTTTAAGGCGTTTGCATAAAGGGGCAATCACACCACTGCGTCAAACTACTTTGGCCAACAAACGTCGAAAAAAATCTAGTCTGTCGGCCTAATTCAACTACCTACTTTCTAGGCAGTTGCAGCTGTCGCTTGCTTATTACATTATTTACACTGTTTAGGTCACCTCATGTAGCATGCGGCAATTGACTTAGTGTAATGCTTCATTACTCTGAAACTTTTAAGCCACCTAAGTACTGAAACAACTAGCTATGTGCTTTTAAGTATTTGTTCTTTTTACAACATTGTAGTGGCATCTGCTGAGCAGTACAACCTGACCGTAGTGCAGTTGCCCGCGGAGGCCCCCGCGGAGGCCCCGGCGGCGGGCGACGCGGGCCCCGGCTCCCGCATCATCGGCGGAACCCCCGCTCTCATCGAGAGCTATCCCTATGCTGTTCAAGTAAGCTCTCTTTTTTAACGTGTTGAAAATGCGCCTTATGCGTGCGTATATGGGGCATCCCAAGGGTATCCATTAAAAACCCCATGCGATCTCAATTTGCTAGTAGCCATAGTAGAACGTGTATATAAGTGACGACTTCTTGTTATATTTCCAACAATACCACAACAAACAATACGTTCATAATCGCTAGAAAATAGGTTAGGGGGTAGGGCAGGCAGCGCGTACAAAGTGTGTTACGTCACTGTTCCGCTGTCTACCCTGGCGTTGCCCGTTGCACGCCACTGTGGCATGATGGACGGATTGGACTTATTGATGGACTGGACTTTCTATTCGGTCCATAGCTCAGCAGTAGGAGACAATAGTAATAATCTAATTATGATCAACTGTCCCCAGATCCTGGTTCAGAACCAGTTGTCTTGCGGGGGCTCGCTGGTCACGCGGCGGCACGTGCTCTCCGCCGCGCACTGCTTCGTCGACAGGTGAGTACGGTCAGAGATTGATGTAGTAATTACACGGTACACAGTGGACCAAGCAGGCCAGGTAAGCTATAACAGGTGTCTTTCACGACGAAGCCGAACGAAGTTATTAGGTAATATGTTAAAGGTCATCTTCCTAGCGTTTTTCCCGCCATTTGCCATGGCTCAGTGAGCCTGGGGTCCGCTTTGACAACCTAATCCCAAGATTTGGCGTATGCACTAGTTTTACAGAAGCGACTACTATCTGACCGTCCAACCCAACTAACCAAGGGCAACTAAGCCTTATTGGGATAATTTTGATAAATCCACGCGTCTTCGTAGATGACACTAACTATAGGTATCGTTCGCTGACAAGAAAGGTGTTCATGCTATAAGTGGTTCATTGTTGGCTGGGGAAACAGGTCTACTCCCAAATTCAAAATTAGATGGAATCGTGCGGTCTCGTTCACACTAAGGGCTCTCATAACACCGGTCACGATACACTATGATTCCTCTTAGTGCTGAAAAAACCGACAACACCGTCGTTGCACTGTTCACTAACAGTTGTCCACAATGCGCCACGCCAACTTTTGTTATGTCCTTAGGAAAGACGCGAATCTAAAGTGAATAAATATCACAAATAAATGAGTTACTTACTTATTTAAAATAATCTGGTTTTATGTAAGCTTTAATGTGGGCAGGTATGCTTTCTGTTCACATTTAAGTTCTTAACTACATACACCCACAATCACCCTAAATGTGGCCTTTAGGTCTTGTTACCCTGGGCTCTGTCTACCCGGTAAGAGATAATATACCTACATGATTAATATCTATTGTATGTAAATCACATGTGATGTATTGAATTGAATTTTCATTGAAAGTTGTTGTAGTCAAGTGGGTCTGATAAAGTCATTAAGTTTTAGTACCTACTTGCTAAAATAAACACCGATTAAACTGGATACGGAACTGCCTACTTCAACACCGTGGACTTTGGCAGTTGAATCAAACTTATCGTTTTTCATATCAGTACATACAACGGTTAAAAACCGTTTCTTTCTGTTTCTTTATAATAAATAGTTTTAAATGAGTCACTGTTAACATTAGGTAGACAGTAGACACATTTTCTACAGGGTGTACTTAAATATACTCACGAGCAAAAAATCGGGTCGCTTTTCATAGAACTTTGTATGAAAAGTTCACTTATTGACGCTCCAAAAATCCTTAAAATAGTCCTCCAGCACTTTGCACATTGGTATGCCAGCTTGTTGTTTTTGAACAATTTTGTTTTTTTCTTCGTTTTTTGTTTATTGAAAACTATTTAATAAATTCATGTATTTTCTAGTTACACATAAGTCGGGTTCTATCTATTTATATTAATTTATTTCATCTACACTGTGTATCATTTCTTGAGTCACAGACGGTTCTGGCTGAAAATCAGTGCTGCAGGTGTCTAACACCTCAGCGTAATGCTGAGCCAGCGACCGTTTCACTTTTGCGGAGACACAACGCTGATGATCTAATTTTCATGTCTGGTTTTATTTGTTGTTTCTTTTCTATAAAATTGTGTGTATGCTCTTATATTTGTGTCTTGCAAAATGAATAAATGTCTTCTTTCTTTCTTCTTTAAAAGTGACTCGTTATTTTTGCTCGCCAGTGTAGATCGCGATTACTTTTAAGAGCTCCCAGCATTTCGACGTAAAGATAGATAATAATATAGGGAGCTTGTTGAAGGTGTGTGCAACTTTTTTTTAGTCTTTTTCTTTTTTCAGTCGAGGCGTAATGCTCAGTCCGAGTATCTTTACAATTCGGCTGGGAACAGCACAACTAAATAGCGGTAAGACATTCAAACACTGATCATACATGCACAAAGGCGGACTTGATCTCTTCCAGTCAACCTTTGAGTGGATGGGAGGAGTATTATATTAGGGATGGACGAGTGAATTTAAAAATTACAAATACTGAGAGCCACAATACATAACTTTACTGAATATCCTACTAATATTATAAATGCGAAAGTTTGTATGGATGGATGTTTGTTACTCTTTCACGCCAGAACGTCTGAACGGATTTGGATGAAATTTGGAACAGATATAGATATGGTCTGATATAGATACATAGGCTACTTTTTACCCCAGAAAATTGCGTAGTTACCGCGGGATTGCGATAAACGTATACTTTGCAGACGAAGTCGCGGGCAACAGCTAGTAATACATAAACTCATAAAACCTACAAGACAACAAACTACTGTATATTACTATACTAGCTGTTGCCAGCGACTTCGTCTGCAAAGAATTCGTTTATCGCCATCCCGCGGGAACTACGCAATTTTCCGGGATAAAAAGTAGCCCATGTGCTATTCCAGACTTTTCTCTATCCATGTGCCGAATTTCACCCAGCTCCGTTGGGTCCAGCACGGATCAGGTCTGGCGTGATTGAGTAACAAGCAAACATCCATCCATACTTTCGCATTTATAATATTAGTTAGATGCATGCTGTCTATATCCCGTTGATAATATCTCCGTACCTCCAGGGGGCTCCACCCGCCGCGTGACCCGCATCGTGAATCACGAGCGCTACAACGTGGGCTGGGCGCGCGACAACGACGTGGCTGTGCTGGTGCTGGCCAGCACCGTGACCCTCGGCGCGCGGGTCGCGCTCGCCTACCTGCCCGCGCAGGGGAACCAGGTGCCCGACAACGCGGCCGTCACCGCTGTGGGCTGGGGACGCACTAATGTGAGTAGCTGTTGATATACCTGTTAGTTAATATTGTTCCAAAATCGTTATTTTATTTCGTTCGATAATATACTGGATAATTGATGGAACGAACAAAAAAAATCGAAATGGTCTAGCTTACCGTTAAGTACAGAGAACGAAATTTTAACGTTCGCGTTAACGAAATTATACCAGTTAAACCCAGCCGCCGCCGACATACGCCAGACGGTCCAGTAGTGGTGTAAAAGAGACAGAAATATAAGTTCTACCTTGCTCTTGTTTTGTTATATTCAATTTAACCGGTTAATTTCATTCCCCAATAACGAATGATGAACGAAAAGCGCACAAACCGGTATCTCAATTGAACAGTTCTGTAACCGGTAACCGCGAACGGAAACGAAATCCTTTTCGTTCTCGGGCGAGTCACAATACGTACCGGTAAATTAACCGGTTTCCGGTCCCTGGTGATGACTATAGATATTTCTAGGAGCAATTCTTTAAAAAATGCCACTCCCCTCAATTTTTTATCTACAAATTGCATGCTGTTTCCACTCAGAATCACGAGCTCTTTCCACCCTTGTAGGAGAGAAAAGATGTACTTCCCGAATTTTTTATGTTCTTCCTGCTTTTTTTTATATGGGACAAATTACACCAATTGACCCAGTCCCAAACTAAGCAAAGCTTGTACTATAGTAGTTACCAGGCAGCGGATAAATATACATATATAATGAAGATAAAATACATACAACATCCATGACTCGGGCACAAACATTCGTATTTATCATACAAATGTCTGCCCCTACCGGGATTCGATAACCTCTTGCTTCATAGTCAGGGTCACTAACCACTAGGCTATCTGGTCGTCTTTTCGTTACTCCAATACAAGTACACTGGGCCTTACGAGGTTAAGTTATAAAATGTATTAATATTTATATATTACTGTTACTCCAGTTACTCCGTTATGCCTACATATATTATTGATAATTTTAATGTCCGATTCCAGACAGCTGTGAACCAAGCCTCCCCGGTCCTGAACCAGGTGACCGTGTACACCGTCAACATCAACACCTGCGCGGCGCGTTACCGCCAGTTGGAGCTCATCAGGAACGAGCCCTTCCCCGTCACCACTAACATGGTGTGCTCTGGAGTTCTGGACGTTGGTGGTACGAGTACTACACACATACATACATAAATTACGTATTCATCCCTTATAGTACAGTACAGTTTAAGGTAACATAACAAGATTGAAGACCACGTTTAGCATGATTGTGGTCGTATAGGTATAAAGAGTAATGTGATCAAAATAGTGATAGGTTGCCAGCTTAGCAGCATTGCCTATAACATGACTCCAAAGATTTTAGCCCAACTCAATGGTCTTTTGCCATCTGCGCGAGAAAAGAACCAACATTCTATGATTTTTCTTCAGTACCTACTATACACATACATAAAAATAGCAAACCTTACAAAGCATATCTCGTTGCAGGTCGCGACGCCTGCCAGGGCGACAGCGGGGGCCCGCTGATCTACGCGGGCGTGGTGGTGGGCATCACTTCCTGGGGGGAGGGCTGCGCGCTGCCCACCTACCCGGGGGTGTACGCTCGCGTCTCCTCCTACACCAACTGGATCAACGCCACTGTGAGTTGCCAGCAAACAAATTAATATAGACCTCAAATTGCCTCTACATTTTGAAAAAAAAAAAAAAAACTTATTAATTAAAACCACTCGTTCGCTTTCAGATCACGCGGTTCAATGGAGCGCCATCTCTTTCACACACCAGCGTTTGTCTCCTTCTACTGTCTCTGATTATCTCTTTATTATTTAGTAATAAGTTATAATGAAACACTTGGTATGTATTATATAATGTAAGATAGGCAATTTGTAAATATATTTTTGTAGTAAACATATGTTTTTCTTTTTATTATTTATTCTACGTCACAAAACAGAGTAAATTCAGACAAGGAACTCGCCAATAAAACAATAAATTGTGCCATATCTTTATTTTTCAGTAAAACAAAACATGTTTTATTGCAAACATCACAACGGCCATCACATCACAATAAAACATCGCGAACTGTCGCGAGCGCACGACACGGCGCGACACGACACGAGCACGACACGTCGTGTCGGATCCGTGTCGGGCCCGCTCGCGCCTAAGTTAGTACAAATATAAGATCCAATAATTCAGTTTCTAGATTCCACAATACAGATCAACGCTAAGTTAGAATAGAATAAATTATATAAAAAATACACTAGGAATGTATATGTGCAATAAATACGATAATATTGCTATAAAACTTTTTGTTATGTATAAAGATTCATATCATTTAGTATAAGAAGAGATCTAGAAGACTTTTGGTCACCGGTAAAAGGTTCAAATATAAAAAAAAATATTTAACTAGGAATGTAGAGTAAGTAGAAGATTGCTAAGTTTATCACGAACATAAGAGCATCTGTCTCCTTTTTTCATTTAAGTACAAAAAGGATAGGTGCTGTTATTAACTGTGACAAAAGATAATAAGTGTCTCTAATTTTTTGTTAAACACTGCTAAAGGAAGGCTTAGAGGTAATAATAATAAATTTAAAAGAAGACGAATAAAAACAAACAATCACACCAATAAAATATATCATAGCCATTTGACTAAAAATGCGATATTACAAATACATTTAACAATATTGAAGAGTTAAGTACAAAATAATGCAAGGAACGAATGTAATTTTTTTGGCATATTATATTTTGTTTGTTTGGTTGGAATTGTGTTGACACTAAAGATGGCACTGGTGTTGATACGTGGTCACTGTTTCGGCTCATTCAAATTTGATGTGGTTCACACATGACTTATACACATATATGTAATTGTATTTGTAACCTCACTTGTGGAATTACGCATAACAAATTAATTAATTGGTATTTTTTTCCACATTAAAAATAACATTTTTTGAAGTCAGTAACCAAAACAATGACTGAGAGGAACAGTTCGCTTATTAAATAAAGCTAAGCTACGTTAGATCATTCTGTCATATATCTATTTGTCATTTACTGAACAACCTCCGTTTCGTCGAAAACAATAACTTATCCTACGGCGCCGCTCGTCCGTATAGCGTTAGACTATTTAAAATAACAATAACATTTGTTCGCGCAGAATACAAATACCCTAAGCAAATAAAGTTTGAAAGTACTTTTTTTGTTTTCATATCTATTTTAAAGAGCTATTAGCATAAAACTCCATTTTTGAATATCGTATTAAATATATTAAGGATTTATTTTGGAGAAAACCATACTTAAGGCACATGGAAATAAACATCAAGTAGGTATTTGGCATTTCAAACTTGTTCGTCCACGCGGTCTAATACTAGCGAGTAAGCGGCCACTAAAGAGGGCGTTAAAAAAGAAATAATTAACACCCCGCTCTATAAAAAACACTATACCCATAATAATAATAAAATTAAGAAATTATAACAAAAAAATACATTTTAGTCACACGATTATATAGAGAAAAATTCAGATCTTTAAAAGATTTGAATAAAAATTCGTTATCTTCTAACTACTGTAAATAGGTAACAGATTTTGAGCTATTACATATTGCACGTCCGAAACTAGAGGGGAGCCATTACCGCGGAACAAGATACAGTCAGCATTCAATGTACAGTCGTGCTCGCCCGCAGATATACCCGCACGGATCAGCTCGAGCGAACAAGTTTCTATACATAATTTTAGCCTCCTATTCAAAGATTTAAAACAACTGTAGTTGCTTTTCACTGTACAGAAGCGATGCACTTTATTCGCTAACAAATATCGCTCTGATATGACTGCTGACCGTATTAAAATGCTACATTGATAACGACAGTCAACAAAAACATTTATATGAAAATCTTAGAGTAGGATAGAATGAACTCACTAATTGGCCCTCAGTAATATCATACGTAATAATCAACACTAACAACTACAACGGACTAGCATGATCACACCCGACTCGTCATGCTAGGATAGTAAAGCTCCCCGTTATAACAATTATAAATTCTATTCTTTGACTAACCAAGTTAATGATAGAAAAGTAAGTAAGTAATGCTTTATTGTAACCAAAAAGAAAAGGAAAAGGAAAAGTTACCAGGTATGTTAATATAGTGACATTAGAAATAATATAAATGAAAATATTATGATCATTGGAATAAAAAAACACGACTATGTTTAGACCATAATACATAGGAAAGGCATAAAATGTAAAATAAGTCTAGAAGAAATTTGAAAGTCACACTTTTCTATCACCAAGTGGCATAGGTTTTTGAGACCGTGAGGGTATTTATATTCACCTCCTATTCATACTAGAAGAGTGTGAAAGAGAGATAAACATTATCCCCTAATCTCTAACCTATTATGACTGAATAACAGACGTCTGACGACAACGTCATCTAGTAGTTTTTATATGAAGACTAAATATCAAATGTGTGTAAGAAGTTTATAACTATGACTATATGTATATAATATTTACTTACGAATCCGTAAGTTTGGAATAGTATGGACATTTCAGAAACTGTGTAACAATAACAATTCCAACTGATGTAGCATGAATTAATTGAACCTTCGAAAAATTACTGACCTTTTTGCGCTCACTTCGTACATTACTGCGATCTATTCATGCTAGCTTCAGGTTATCTATCGTTTCTGTTTCACAAATGAATGAATTGAATAATGATTGTGGTTTTCAAGAAAACCTGTTTACAATTGTTTTTTTACAATAAAACATCTCAGTGGCCGGTCAAAGTGTAAAAGTATGTATGAGATGTATTTACTAGTTTTAAAATATCATTGATAGAAGATATGTCCACTATAGCTATTCCGCTACCTTAATATGTATAGTTAACTTCCCATAAGAATGATTTGATCTATAATTAAGTTAAAACATTTCCATAAATCGTTATTTATGAGTAAAAGATTCATACATTCTGTATTAATATTCGTGCAAAGGAAGTTTCCAACAATTTTCTCTCTCTTAGTCATAATCATAAAACATCACTGTTTTTCTCTTTTATCTAATAGTAGCGGCTAAACCAATCAGGAAACTAAATTTTTAATAATCATTTCTGATTGGTTGTCGTGACTCACTCGATTTGCGTTGATCCGACATCCTACGACGCCACAACTGTTGTTCAACACATTTATTCGTACAATTCTGTTTCTACAATAACTTTTCTAATTTCATCTCAATTTTATTAAAAGCGTCATTAAATTAAACTTATCGGAATCACGTTATTTCTAATCGTCATCGATCCTAATATTCTAGATATTGTGGTCTATATCCGATTGTGCGAGTTGTACAGAGAGGTTGGGGTGGTATTTGACACACCAGTTTCTTTTCAACGAGTTACCTTAGTACTATAATAAATATTGCTTTATATGATTGAGCATAATTTAACTATAGATCGATCTGAATCATTGGACATTGAATTTAATTAGCACGACCATGCTACATATCATACATAATTATAATTACATAGTACGCTTCAGTATTATCGATTTGAGAATAATTTCGATTTGTAGTGGCCCAGCAGTTTTTCGTTTTAGTGAAAAATGACAGCACTCCAAGGTCAGTAGCCGTCATTTTGTTCTACGACAAGTTGTCACAGACTATTATTTAAAAAATATAGTAAATTTTTCGTTTAAAAACCGTCCAATGATTCAGTATCGCTTTATTAATACAAAGATCATAAGAGCAAATAGGAAATGCAATCTTATCATAAGTGTAATAAGTATTTAATTCCTTGCTATAACAATTTACGTACGAGTTTACGTAAACCAAAGGTAACCGCATCTATGAGGGGTAAGGAGCCAGTTCAGAATTTTCATAGTAACTAAAAAATAGATAAGTTATCAGTGGATAATATAAGTGAGCCTGCGTAGGGACTGTGGCTCAGAGTCAACAGGGGAGTACGGTATTGCCAACCCCTACTGTCGAGTGCAAATGTGCCACAGTCTCCACACGGCATTGGGCTTAGTTGTTAATTCATTATACCACTACGGCGGGGACGTTTGAACACAAATAACGTAACAGCGAACAATGTGCTACAAAGCCTTGATAATAAAGTTTAATTTTGTCCGCTTCGCTAAGTCTACATCTGAAGCATGAGAGCATTTCCATTGAATTCCATAAACTAATAGAAACAAAGAATTTCAAAATTCTAATCGATATTAACGAAGAAAACACAATCAGTGTTTATTTATACACTTGCTTCTTCTACAGCTTCGACAAACACTAAAATAAGAATCCAAAACACAAGATTAACTATACCTTTTTACTCTAGAATGCAAACGCTCTCCTTGCCAGCGATGTATACTTATTTGTGTCCCCGCTTAGTCTGAGCCCCCCCTCCCCCTGGCGTGTATGGTGGCGGGTGTCGCTCACGGCGGCAGGTTCATCTGCAAGTTCTGAAGATATGCTGAAGTGGAATTGAGCAGCCCTATACGCTGTTTCTGCTTCCTCTGCTCTGTCATCTGTGGGAGGACGTACTTGGTAAAGTGATCGCTTGACTAATTACCATTGACGTACAATAAACAACTGGACTCCCAATCGCAAACAAAAGTTCCTCGAGAAATGTACGAGCGGCGTCGTTTATATGGGGTGCAGATCAGAATATATAAAGTTTAAAATGTATTATGGGTTGAAATACTATATGCTATTTTCTGTGTAACTATAAGTTACATGAACTTTTTTGATAGTGTAATCTATAGATTGGTTTAGGTTAGGTTAGGTTTAGAGTATAACAATTTTGTTAATTTACAATTTTCTGAGAAAATCGCATTATGTATTTTGAACCATTATACATTTTAAATTTTATGTATTTTAAAACGTACTCCAGACATTTGCTTTCGCAAGTTTTTGAGCGTGACTGGGAGTCTAGTTGTTTATTGTACGTTAATGCTAATTACTCTTATACTGGCACTCCACTTGGCGTATTTATCCAAATATTTGCGTGAGTGAAGGGGACGCACTATATTGTCTCTAGCGTATGCGACGAAGATGCCAATAGCGCAACGCGAACACGGAACGCCAAGCGGAGTGCCAGTATTAACTACGTAACAAACGACAGTCGAGCCGCGCCTGCGCCTTCGACCGCTGGGTTCATGCGTCATTGTCGTCCCACAATTATTATCCTAACAGAAGGACAAGCCGCAACAACTTAGCATAAGCTAAATGCAGCATCGATACTGTTTCGTTGCCGTAAAAAGTTAAGTCTCAGCATCATCTCTTTTAATGGTACTTATATGCTGAGACGATGACGAAAAAAAAAACCGGCCAAGTGCGAGTCGGACTCGCGCACCGAGGGTTCCGTACCATTATCAGTGTCAGCAGAGAGAGCCCTGCTCCAAAGCAAAATTTACGCAGTGTGGGGACACTTTATATTGGTCACTGATATATACAGACATACATACATATTTACGGTTTTCGCAATTACCAAATTTCAAGATTCTGTGTTCACGGGAAGTACCCTGTAGGTTTTGATTCCCTTGCGAGTTACGAAAATTTGCTGAAATTTGCGGCATAAACGGCTGTATCTTTTGATTGCGTTGACTTAGAAGTTTGATTTTTTCACAGCTCCAAGGGACAGTAGACCTGAGTATTTGATATAAATTTCAGCTTGATACCTAAACGCGTTCCTGAGAAAAATGGTCTTGACAGACGGACGGGCGGACGGACGGACAACAAAGTGATCCTATAAGGGTTCCGTTTTTTCCTTTTGAGGTACGGAACCCTAAAAAACGCCGAAAAAACGCTGTATATTCGGCCGTGCGCACCTGGTCCCTCAGCTCGGTGAGCAGCTCCGTCAGCGTGTGCACCGCCAGCTGCGCGCGGTCGAGCTGCGCCTGCAGGTTGCGCAGCTCCAGCTCCCCGCCCTCGCCCTCGCCGCCGCCCATCAGCGACAGCGCGCGCAGCCGCGGGAACCAATCCAAGTTACTGTTCTGTATTACAAAATAAAAAACTAACCCCCTTATACATAAACGCTCTATAGGCTTCTGCTAACTTAGCAATCGTTTGTCCTTATCTGTGAAAGGTAAATGTCAAAGTGACAGATAAGGATAAACGATTGAAGTCATCTCATCTTCATTGAGACCATTAAAAAAATAATTGTCTAATTTGTCGATTCGAAATCACTACACAGTATCAAAATAAAGTGGTTTTCCGTCTGTCTGTCTGCCTGTCCCTATGTATGCTTAATCTTTAAAACTACGCAACGGATTTTGATGCGGTTTTTTTTTAATAGATAGTGATTCCATGAGGAAGCTTTATACATATAATTCTACGCAGACGAAGTCGCGGGCAGAAACTAGTTTTCAAATAAAAACAAAACATACAAAACATCGAAGATACTGGATATTAACCGCCTTATTGATAAACGCTCCATAGGCTTCTGCTAACTTAGAAATCGTTTGTCCTTATCTGTCACTTTGACATTTACCTTTCACTGATAAGGACAAACGATTTCTAAGTTTGCAAAAGCCTATATAGAGCGTTTATGAATAAGGGGGTAAGTCCCACAAAAAACGGACGCATTTGTTAGTCATTTTATATGTTGGTACAGACGTGGCTAGCCCTGAGCTTCTATCAGTTTACCTTGATCATGGAGTGGACATAGCTCTCCGGGCCGGTGTACTCCGTGGGGTCCTTGACCCTGACCAGTACCATAAAGTAGAGGTAGTGCCACATGTTGTGCTCGCTCTTGATGTGCTCCTCGAACGACACGGTCTTGTTGTCGAACGCGGACCTGTTCAGGCCTGGAAACACATCGCTAGATTGAGTGCCTGTCTCACCACTCCTTAACTGTCAGTTATCTATGACGACGTCTTTGTTCGTTTCGTAGTAATAAATAGAGACGGAATCATAGATAGGTAACTGACAGTTAAGGAGTGGTGAGACAGGCCCTAACTAAAACACAATTTAATGTTTGATACAAGTTTTTTTGGCAGTACTTTTTTACTAGCCGTACTTGCCATCCATCTTGCATGTACTCGTATCTGTCAAGTTTAAAATGAATCCTTTTACTAGAAGTGGGTAAAATTTGACTTACAAAAAATGACCCCCTAATACCTACTATAGTGTATATACACGGCAAGTTTAGACTGTGATACATATATTTACTTTAGATTTAGACAAGAAAGTTAGGTCTTAACAAGAGTAACAAAGATTATTTTATTTTTTCTTTACCCTGATCACTCGGCCATTTTGAAAAAAATATAAAAACTGAAACCACGAAACCCGCACGTCTAGCACGAGAGCGCACAAGAGCCGCGTCGCGCGCGAAATTGATTGTCCGTGTTTTTCTCACTGTTCGTCCTAGAAAGAGACGGGTAGTCAACGCGAGTCTCACACGCTTTCGTGCTAGCCGGGCTGCTCAAAAAATTCACAAGAATCGGTTGAGAAACGAGATCTCAAACAGGGTAAACAGAGCCTAGGGTAACAGGCCTAAAGGCCTCGTTTAGCATGATTGTTGGCGTGCAGCTGAAAAGGGGAATAAACAAGATGCGTACTAAATATACCAACTGACCGCATATAAAGCAATGATTCTTCAATATCAGTTCCTTTTGCTGCTTTTCACTGCGCAGATCAGCAAAGGTGTCGATGATGACGCCAAATATAAGGTTGAGCACGATGATGATCACCACGAAGAAGAAGAGTAGGTCGTACACCACTCGGGCAACGAACAGGGGCTCCTGGAAAACACAAAAATATGCTTATATTAAAGAAGCAAGATCGATGATGTAATGAAAAACATATGGTCAGACTTGCCTGTCGGTTTCCGTACGGAATGACGTCAGCGAACGGGACAGGGCTACGAATTAATTTCAATTATTTTTTTTCGGATTCCTAGTCAGAATTACGAGCACTATAGATCCTGATAAGAGAAAAAAAACCGTCCTGAAAATTCCATACATTTTCTGGCCTAAAATTTTGTTCTATTCCGTTGCCGCCATACAAAATTTGTACGAATGAAGAAACGGATAGGAAAAGGCAATTTTGGGCCGTTCGTTGAAGTAGGTAGTACGAAATCCTTCGTGCTAAAGTACGACTTCCATTTGGCTGTTTTTGTACATTTTCGATGGGAGAGAGGAAAACCTTTTACCGCAAATTATGATTCTGCGCGGACGAAGTCGCGGGCAAAAGCTAGTATAGTATACATTGCAAAATTAAGGGTGAACACAAAACGCGTGAAAAAGTGTGTGGGAAGCAACATAGATGAGCTCCGATTGACGGCCCCGGGTGATAAGCAGTGTGTGTGTGTGTGTGTGTGTGTGTGTGTGTGTGTGTGTGTGCGTGTCTGCGTTTACCTATTGAATAGTTATAAGACTGCACTATCGTCTCTTACATCGTGCGACTGTCATCTAGTTTAGGATTAGTTTTGTAATGTATTTAGTACTTCTTGATATAAAATTAATTTTACACTTTCTGGGGTTTCTTCGCATCCTCTGGCTGCTGTTCTATAACTTATGTGTGTGTGTGTGTGTGTGTGTATGTATGTGACTCACGAAGCTGTGCGGCGCGCGCAGCACGTCCCCGATGCCGCCGCCGTTCCGGATGCCGTGGTTGAGCGTGGTGACGATGCACATGATGAGAGAGTCGCAGCTGCGCTCGCGCATCTCGCCGCCGACGCTCACGAAGCGGCCGCGCGTGCACTGCGACTTGTCCGCGTACTTGTTCGCGGGGTCATCGTTGCATGAGTCCATATCGTAGCGCGGGTCGTCGTCGTCTAACAGACATCATACGTAAGAGTAAGAGAGACAACAACACCAACCCGAATGTGTATGTTTTAAATGGATTCATAAAATTCTTATCAAATATATCAGCAGATGGTTGGGTTAGTTTAGGATTCAAGTCGGCCCTATTTTATAAAACACCGCAAGCTCACTCTTACCTATTACATAGGTATTAGAGTCATGAAAATTTATCAGGAAAAATATGGTTCTCTATTCAGAGTAATTGCTTTATATGGAAGTGAGACGTGGACCATGACTCAGCGTGATAGAGAGAGGTTGGAGGCCTTTGAGATGTGGTGTTGGAGGAGGATGGAAAGGATTAGCTGGACGGAGAGGAAAACCAACGAAGAGGTGCTTAACATAGTCGGAGAAAAGAGAGGGTTACTGGAGACTATAAGTACCAGAAGAGGGAAAATGATGGGACACCTGATGCGACGCGACGAATTCTTTCTAAACCTGCTGGAAGGAAAAGTTGAAGGGAGACGAGGCAGAGGAAGGCCAATATTAACTTATTTTGACCAGGTGAAGGAGAGAGTGGGTGTCGCATCGTATCAGGAGGTCAAGAGGCTGGCTGAGGACCGAGCGGAGTGGCGACTACTCCACCGACAAGAGCGTGGCTCTTAAATGCAAGAAGAAGAATTCAGAGTAAGTAAACAAATAACAAAAAAAAAATCGTAACTTAAATAAGCTAAAAATGCAATTTTCCACATTACAGCTTAGTTACCTGTAGCCCTCACTATATATGACTATCAAAATTTATAATCATCTACCGAATTCCGTCAACCAGTCAGAGTATAATTTATTCCATAAACGGTTACAAACTCCTACTATAGTCTAAACGACTTTTTTCGACGAAGATTGTTAACGAATGTGTCAGTGAATGTTTTTATATCGTCCAGATTTATAATATTTATGTAGCTATGCCCTTGCAGAGTGTCACATCTGTACTCATCTCAGTCTCACATCTGTACTAGGTACTTAATGATTGTGATTTCCACCTTTAAACTGTAATGTGACTTGCAATAAACGATTCTATCCGATTCTCATTGAACAACAAGCCCTTCACCAATTCGACAATTGTCAGTGCCAAGTGACGATTCGAATTGCAATGCGTGGTCAATATGAAGCCAGCCGGCGTAGATTCTCGTAGAGTTTGTAATGTAAACCGAATTTTATTGTCACATGTTACCTACATTTGTCGCTTTGCTGGAATGGGGGCCAGATGTTTCTTAGGATTTTTTTACTCCGATTGACAAAATGTTTCCTTACAATATGAATGTTCAAAGTATACGTCGTTATAGGGGTGATTTCATATTAAGGGCCTGTTTCACCACTCCTTAACTGTCAGTTATCTATGATGACGTCTCTGTCTGTTTCGTAGTAATAAATAGAGACGGAATCAGAGATAACTGACTCTTAAGGAGAGGTGAGACAGGCCCTAAATCTAAAATTACGTTGAAATTTACAAGAGTATTCAATCAAACTAAAACAACCACTTGTTGAAATATTCCAGAACAATTCTAATACTGGCACTCCACTTGGTGTTGCGTGTTCGCGTTGCGCTATTGGCATCTTCGTCGCATACGCTAGAAATAGAAACAATATAGTGCATCCCCTTCACTCACGCAAATATTTGGATAAAAACGCCATTTGGAGTGCCAGTATCACAATACACAATCTTTATCATAAGGTCTATAACTATAAAGCATCCGACTCACCATCCAACCGATCCACGTTAAGCAAGAAATGGTCCCGGAAGAACATATATCCTACGATGGAAAACATGTAGACCAGCACTAGGGCCAGCACAGCTGTGAGCAGGATAGAGCGCCCGTTTCGGGTCACTGACCGCATCACATTCAGCAGCGTCTCTTCGCGGTACACTATGTCTAATAGCTGAAGGAAAATTAAACATGTGAGGATGTATCAGCGCGTCTAGCACGACAGCGCACAAGTCGCGTCGCGCGCGAGATAGATTGCCCGTCTTTCTTACTGTTCGTTCTAGAAAGAGACGGACAATCTATCTCGCGCGCGACGCGACTTGTGCTCTGTCGTGCTAGGCGGGCAGTGTTGTTTCAAGCCATGGAGTAGACCAGTGTTTCTTAACCTTTTTTAGCGACGGACCCCCAGAAAAATAGCATAATTTTCAAGGACTCCCTAACAAAAAAAACCGACGCGCAATATTTATTGTTTTCTAATGGTTCAAAGATGAGACTGCGGACCCCCATTTGTATACTGACGGACCCCTAGGGGTCCACTACAGGTTATAGAAACACTGAATTAGATGGTCAATATTATTGTGTGATCCGCGTATATCGTGATCTATATCACGAAATATTGATGCATATCGTTTTGAAATCCATGATCCTATATCGACATACCAGTAACACGATAATACTGATCGTCTAATCTATTCCATGCCATTAGGAGATGGTTTTTAACGACTTGACGCTTAGTTCCTACAAGCCACCTAAGTGGGGTCTTATTAGAGGTGCTTATTTAGTTATTTATGTTAATTCGTTTGCTTGTGGTGCTTTTTTAGTTGTTTATATCAAATTATCTTGTGGTAAGCGATGTGAGAATATTTCCAAGTGTTGTTTCAATATGATTTGCTTTTTAACGATTTGACGCTTAGTTCCCACAAGCCACCTTAAGTGGCTTCTTATTAGAGGTGCTTATTTAGTTATTGTTGTCTCGTGGTATAAAAGTTTGCATCAGCCTATAGGGATGGCTTCTTGTAAATTAAGTATCATAGGCTAATTTAATGCTAATACAATTGGAACTTTTTAATTTGCAGGCGCTTTTATAGATTTCACCTTTGATTTTATACCACCGAAACGTTATATCAAGGTGATAACAAGATGAAAATGAACGAGCATTTACTAGCCACACGTGACTGGTCCAACGGAAGCCTGTTTGGTATAAAAGACTTACCAACACCGAGAAAAAGAAAGGGTGACAACAAATGCCAAGGAAACAGAATCCTAGATAGGCGCCATGATATAACAGCTCCGGGTCCCGCAGGACTCGTGGCGGCGTCTTCGTCAGCGTTCCCTGGTTACCCATGATGGACACCAGATGCACGCCTTTCACCAGTATCTGCGGGGAAAGGGGAGAGGTTTTACTAGACTTCCAACAAAGGAGATTGCTTTAGTGATAAATTACAATTAATAAATTATCTTATCATATCTGAGTATGTTTGTATTTCACTATGCAAAATAGGTGGTAGAATTAAATTATCCATATACCATTATGATAGTAGTTAATTTAGCTTTCCAATAGTATTTTCCCCTGCAGGGATAGTCCTATGATCTGTTTTTTTTTTCTTATTTTGTGCCATTCATTTCCCCACCTTCATACTTAGTCGCAATACGAGCAAGAAAGATGATGGTAGCAATTGACAACATTTCATATTTCTGAGCCTATAATTTTAATGGTTCTCTGTATTTTGTTTGAAAAGATGAACACGCTGACAGTTTAATTTTTTCGCTAGGGCTTGTATTTAATTTATAATTAATTTATTAATTTTTGCTTATTCTAAAAGGGCGTAACTCCGATACTATCACAGAATACACACTTATCCCTTTGTCTTTTCTCTATAGAAAAAAAAACTGACGTTAATTTCAAATTGACAATGTCAGGCCCTATTCTCCAATATTCGATTTTCGAGGTTCGCTTCGTGCTGTTCCGCTCATACTAATAGTCATTATCTTGAGAGTGAGAGAGAAGGTATGCAACGAACTTCGAAAATATAATTTCAGAGTTGCCCCCCTTGTACTTTGAAGTTGTCAAAAATACAAAATTATGGTCGCTTATTTTTTCTCGTGAAAAAAGCAAAGGCGTTTCACCCATCCTGTGGTAGTTTTGGTAAAATTAGGACATATTTTTAATTAATTTTTATTTTTTATAATAAGCGATATTAAAATTATATAAACATATTGCAGTGATCAGGAGGCAAATTGCTTTCGAACCATATATACATTTTCAGGTGTTCTAAAAATGAAATGTTGTCAATTTTAGTACATTAAGTATCAAGGGCGGTAAGTAAGGAATAACGACGGAGGCTCTAGTAGAAGCCGGAAGTCGAGGGCTTTTTGAGACGAGGTTGTAATTCCCGTACCACCCGTGAAACATACAATACATTACACACCTATTACGCAGCAGTCGTCTCGCTGTATACATACTTACATATATACATAGATCACGTCTTTATCTTCCAGGTTATACAGTGCCTAAGGTTACACTCGCTGGATACCACGTAGTAATAAAGGGATTGTCGTGGTACTATAGATGTTTAAATGAGTCCTCGCCCTTGCGGTGCAGACGCACAGGGTGGGACGACCGCGGGGGCCGAGAGAGCTCCCCGAAGGGGTGCGTAACGATGGGTATAACAACATTTGCTATAATATCAGTCGCTATAACGCTCATTTGATATAATTATTAAATCATATAACAACATTTAATATATTTAAATATAATATAATTATGATTTTCTATAACGATCATTTAATCTAACAATAAAGAGTACAATAAAGAGTACAATAAAGAGTTTACATACATACATACATACAATATTTCATATAACATACATTTAGTATAATGCATATTTTCTATTATAAACTTATGATATAAAGTTGATTTCATATAAAGTACAGTTAGAATAACAATTTTTGATATAATATGTATTAGAGATGTAATCCCAAATTTAATACCCCGCAAAACTTACTTAGGCAGAAGGGTAAAGGGGGGACGGGGGGTATATGTAGATATGTAGGTTAGGTTAGGTTAGAATATTACGTGCTACTTTTAAAAATATACCACATGATAGTTATACAATATGAGTTTTATATGAAATCACGATTATACCAAAAGTTTATTATATGAAATCAATGTTATACCAAATGATCGTTATATGAAATAAAAATAGATATTTTGATATTATACCAAACGTTTATTATATGAAATGAGTGGTTATATCATTTGAAATTATATCAAATGTTTTTATATTGAATGAAAATATATCAATTGTTGTTATACTGATCATTACACACCCCTCCCCGCAGTCGTCCCACCCCGCGCCCCTGTGCCGTGCGGGCGAGGACTCATGTAAGCGGTCGGTCTATATTCATTGTAATTAGTGTTGTATGCTCACAGTCAGCATGCCTAGTGCCCATAGCGTGGGTTCGGGGCCAGCGCTAAAGATGAGCCTCACGATGCCGCTAGCCAGGAGCGCACGCACGCCACTCGAGCGCGGCAGCCACGTCACTAGCGCAGCCGCGATACACGATACGCACCACACCACAAGAGACAAGTGCTGCCCCAATTCTGGAACACACGTACACTGCTAACCAGACTATCCCCCATATTCATAAACGCTCCATAGGCTTCTGCTAACTTAGCAATCGTTTGTGGTTATCTGTGAAAGGTAAATGTCAAAGTGACAGATAACGATTGTTAAGTTGGCAGAAGCCTACAGAGCGTTTATGAATAAGGGGGTATTTCACCAACTCAACAATAGGGAAACTGAATCCGAATGGAATCGCATTAAAACGTCACGGTAAGGCCCCGGGTCGCATGCTTATCGCCCTCGCGTTTGAATCGTACGATAAGTTCCTGCGATCAGAAACATACTTTATTTCACCCGCGGCGTGTTATGTACTATTTCTATCACCATAAAGGACTCACTAGCAGCTATACTGTATTTTTTTTAGTCCGTGGAATTCTGACAGCTGTCATAATTAGACGATTCAGGGGTCACCAACATTTTTTTCTGCTGGACAAATAATTGTCAGACTTAGCTTTTGTTATTTTTACTAATAAATCACGGAAGAAAAAGTACAGAAGCTAAATAAGGTTACGGAATATTTGATTAAAGTAAACGAAGAAGCCATGGTATTTCTTAATAATTTGTATATTTTCCGGCAAGTATATACAGTTTTATTTTGAAGACAATTGGCTAATTAGAGTACGGAACTTTTAAGTTAAAAACTTTACAAGTCACATTTTTTATTATTAGGGAAATCATTTTACGAAATAAATTATTATAATCGTAGACCGAAGGTTTGATATATGTGACAATCTTCAAAGTAATACCCAAAACAATTTATTTTCTCCCCAAAGAAAAATATGATTATTAATTATGTCTAAATTATGCGATTTAAAATTAAAACCAAGTATGTGTTAATTACTAATATGTAGGAATGATTGTTAATTTAAGTATTTCAACTACAACATTCATGTTCTACATTTATTTATTTTTTGCATTTCTCACCACAGATTTAAGGAACGTTTTTTTGACTGGTAATACCAAGAAATGTCAGAATTCCACGGACTAAAAAAATACAGTTTAGGCAGACCACCTGCCCGATGGTCCGATGACATAAGGGAGACAGCAGGACCAATCTGGAAGAGGGAAACGGGCAACCGTTTGGGATGGATTGGAGGTATGCCCAACGGTGGGCGTCTACACGCTGAAGAGAGAAAGAGAGAAAGGACTCACCTGGCACTTCATCTTGAAAGGGATAGAAGAACGCAACGATGACGTTGATTAGAACAGCAAAGTTGAACAATATGTTGCTCCAGAGTGACATATAAGATGACACCCAGAACAGAAAGGGTTGTCCTGCGAACAAAATACGATATGTTAAAAGTTAAAACGCCGGTTGCACTCCAAGAGTGCCGGCAGAAGTGAAAAATATACACACGCGCAAAAATAAAAAAATACACGAGATTAGAACTGCGGTCACCTGAGAGAACACACTGTTATTCCACACCTTATACCACTAGGCCAAACGCACTTACGCTAAAGCGACGTAATCAACGTACACTTCAAAATTCGAACGCGACTCTAGCTTCATTCGTTTTTCAAAATAAGCTCTTAGAGGATACCTCCGTCCCTCCCTCCCTCCCTCCGTCTTACGCCTGACGCGAGTTTAACATTTTTTACCCATCCCAAAAAAGTGTTCAATGCTGCTCTCCACTGGCCCATGGCAAATCCCTAGGCTATAATGGTTTGTGTTTGCACTGACCTCGAAGCTTCTTCTGCCATTTCATCTCATGGAACAGTTGGTCCAGGCGGCCAAAAAAGTCGGCAACCTTGCTGCCTTGGTCGTCTCGTTCGGCCGTCTGCAGTACGCGGTGCTTGCTCTCACCAGGCAAGTACTCGCAGATCTCCGGTATCGGGAACACGATCTGTTCCATACTGCGGTCCGTCCGAACAATCTGTTGCAAATTTACTAACTTTAACTAAATATACCGGGTGTTTGGTAGCCAGGTGCAAAGCTTTAAGGGGGTGATAGCCAAGGTATTTTTGAACATTTTGAGCCATATATGTCATAGCCGAAAATTGTTTTATTTTTTTTAATTGAAAATTTAGAGATTTTGTGAAAATACCCAGAATTTGATAGAAATGAGTCAATATTGCACCAATGAGCGTTAATTTCTAAACAAAATCTTTTATTTCGGATAATTTAATGTGTATTGGACCAAATGAAACAATATTTAAGTGTCTGTCTTGCCACAGAAACAAAATGGAGGCATTCGAAATTACTAAAAATGTCTTATTTTGGAACAAAGTCATTTTTCAGTGCCATAAAAAAAAATAAAAAAAAATCCTGGAAATGTTCAAACATTTTTAAAAACATGCCTGGTTATTGCTCTTTCTTTTAAGGTATCACTCATTCACATAGCTTGCTAAATCTGAGATAAAATGTAAAAACTAAACTCGGGGGAGCACTCGCTAAGAATGCACTAGTATTGAAATTTCACGTTAAAAGTAGGTACTTTAGTAGTAAATTACATGAAAAATAGGTAAAAAAAAAACATTGTCATGTTTGTTATATTTTAAGAAAAACAAACGATTATCATAATCAAGCAAATATAAAGGTTTATTAAACTAGCTTAAACAGACAAAAATCTATACTGAATTTAATTTATCGTTAACATTCGATAGTGACATCACTATTTTTGAATTGCAAAAACAGGCAACACAGGTAAGGTAATGTCATTTTAGTATCTAGTATGAATAAATAGACTTTAGGAATATCCTGTGTGTTAGGCCACCAGGTCTCCAACCCTCAGCCGTCGCAGCTGAATTTTCGTGGTGAAATAGTTATGAGTAGTGGTACGTGCCTCTATTTGCGCCGTGTGCGTGCGGTAGTACCGCAGCGCGTTGGCGTGCGTGCCGGTGGGCGCGGCCCGCACCAGCGCCGCCAGCTCCTTGTTGTGCCCCGCCAGCTGGTGGCACAGGATGTAGATGTTGTGCCCAACCTACAACAACAACACTGTTTAAGTTAAGTAGAATTTAAGTATTGTAAATCTATTTTATTCTGGAACAAATGACTTTCTGCCAAGCTTCTTGCGGCGCATTTTTCTTGGAAATGATGGTCTTTCCGAATGCGCTGGTAGATTCAAAAAAATACATGTAAAAGAGCCCTTGGCGGCCTATTTGCAAAATAAACTTTTGACTTTTTTTTTACTGTTACTACCATTCATAGACCGACCGCGTAAGGAGAAATCAGCCGCGAAACTAGCGCCACTTCGGAAATGTTCTTATATCTCCTAAATTAGACCAATTATCGTGTCTCAGACAAGAATAAAAGAGCCCCCGATTTTACATAGTAATGTTCGGTATCATGTCGGTGAAAATAAGCCACCGACTTGTATAACAGAAGGCCTCGCGTGCACTCGGCCGCCTAACGCATACTCGTCCGACAACCGGCCACGTGACTCTGAAATAATATAATATTAAACGCTGACCTCCTTCGGAGACACTCCCTGCACGGGGGCGTCCTCCTCAGAGTCTGACTCCGCTTCTAGGGTTTGTTCCTGATGGAAGGCTGAGCAAGCCACATCTACCTGCAAACACACACACACATTATATCTAATCTCGCTTACATTCCTTATGGGATAAAGTTTCTCAAAATATGTAATTACTCATTATGATAATATTTTATTTTTATTTTATTTAAAATTAGGTACTTAATAGTCGGAACAGTATTTAAACCCGGCCTCTGCAGTAATGACTATTTTATGCTCTCGTGTATAAATTACGATTTTCGTCCAAAATCAAAGCCATCAGGCACAAACAGCCACGAACACTAGATCTTTATACAATAAGATTTTTGTTTTGTTTCTTTAGTTATAAATCGTAACTGATCATTATGTTGCCCTTGGTTAATCTTCACAATTTAATTAATAATAATTAATTTTCCTTAGTAACATTTGAGTTGTAATTTTAAATTGCCTTTATTATAATTAACTTGACAATGCAATATTGATATTAAAATTTTCTCCCAAAGCAAAATGCATGTATAGCTCTATAATAAATCCAATCTACCAAGGGCAAAATGGAGCACTTAAAGCACCTGTAGGCTTATTGTCTAACTCGTTCGCAATCGCCATCGTGTTCATTTTGACAGTTCATGTATGGGCTGACAATTTGGCATCGGAATCAGCTAGCTGTCACATTCATACATAAACTGTCAAAATGAATGAATACGATGGCGATTGCGAGCGAGTTAGACAATAAGCCTACTGTTGTGCAATCTACTATTATAAACAAACAGTGGCGTGCAGTGGGTCGTCAGCGGAAGGTGTTTCAAAGTTACCAATTGGCGCGGATTCATATTGTAGAGTATCCTCTCCGCGTTGTTCTCGGAATCGTTCCTGGACTCCATGATGGCCAGCAGCAGCTTGCTCGCATTGTTCTTCAGCTCCAACACCAGCTCCATGCGGGTCTTGCCCAGGGGGTTGATGTCGTTCAATATTAGGGCTGTGATAATGTCGAGGCCATTGCTTTCGTGGGTCGCTATGCAGTTTTGGTTCTCGTGGCATGGACCTGGTATAACAGATACAAGTCAAGGGTAGCGATAGGCTCGTTTCCATTTATCGTAACTAAATCTTAGAAAAAGAAACTTAAAACTATAATTATTATAAACCCCTGCGTTTCTCCTGTCTATTTGTTTCGGCCACCTACTTAAACTGTCTCCAACTGATTTCTCTGTCTTAATGGTTGTCTGGTAGAGATCGCTATTAAGCGATAAGACCGCCTATTGTATACTTTGTTCTTTGTCTCCGTATTGTTTTGTACTGATTTGTGGTGTTCAATAAAGAGTATTTGTATTATATTGTATTGCATTATTTAAATTCTGAACGGCAGCCGAAAACTGTGTCAGACGCGTCGTGTAGTCTCTAGCAGTGGTTCTTAACTTTTCAGACACGAGGGACTATTTTTTTTTTTTTTTTTTTTTACATAAAATAGGCTTACGTTTGACCTCAATCTCGCTTGATGGAAGGCGAAGATGAGGCCTAAGATGGTACACGTTTGCCTAGAAGGTATCTGTTCACTTTGGCCTTAAAGATGTCTAGATTATAGCGTTCCGGAAAAACTGACTTCGGCAGATAGTTCCACTCCTTAGCTGTCCGCATAATGAAAGAGGAGGCAAACCGCTTTGTGCGTAATGGAGGGATGTCTACAACATAAGGATGAAACTGCTCGCCGCGCCTAGTCGTTCTATTTGACTATTTGACAAAATTTCTATCTTGCCGTGTACCACCTAGTAAATCTACGTAATATCTAACGTATGGCTTCGATCGGCCCCAATGAACGGAATTGCACTTTCACGCGTTGTGTCTGGTTTGTCACTTATCTAATTATTTGTTAGATTGGCCCCGCAGACCACTTTGGATTCTTCCAGGGAGTTTAAGAACCACTAGAGTCTAGATAATAAGTGCACTGAAATCACTTCTGTAGTAAATAAACGCGCGGGTGGAATACAAATGATATTTCTTTGATAGTGACAGTATAGATGACTGACGCTAACTTTATTAGGGTGCGACCAAACCGCCGCGTATACGCAGTGACGTGTCGTATGCGTCACGTTTTCTCACCACTTCTTCATACATTTTGTTGCGATTCCGTAACGGTGGTTTTTTAAGCGGCGGTGTAGGAATTGATGCATTGCCGCGCAATAGACACTGCTTGTTTACTAGTTTGATGACGTCACAATCATTGACCATTGGAGGGTACAAGGCGTACTATGGGAAGGATTTTCAGTTAACAAAATACTATCAGGTCTTATTTATACCACAGCGAGCAAACCAAGTCACTCGTACCTTGCTTTGTTTACTAGGCTGAGTGCCCACACACCTACCCTGCAGGTTTATTACGTAACTCGCTCGCGATCACCATCGTCTTCATTTTGACAGTTCATGTATGGGCTGACAATTGGCATCGGAATCAGCTAGCTGTCACATTCATACAAGAACTGTCAAAATGAACACGATGGCGATTGCGAGCGAGTTACGTAATAAGCTAGCCGCTCTCGGCCGTTACAAAGCTGTCTCGTTTGTGCTCGGTACGCGTGATGAAGGCATAAGGTAGGGTAGACTCACCCTGGCAGTACTCCGTGAGCGTCTCCAGGGTCTGGTTGATGAGCGCCACGTTGCCCTCGTTGATATAGAGCCCGAGCAGCCCAAGGCCGCCCGTGGTGGAGCCGCATATGCAGTCCAGGAACATCAGCGTCTCGGAGACCAGGTTGTAGTTGGATTTGTTGTTTTGGTTGCGGAGGAGATTCTGCGGGTACCAGGTTGGGTTGAACAACAGTGAACGCAAATTACATACACACACATACACAAATCACGCCATCATATCCTTTACGACAGAGCCTAAGGTTGGCCTAAAAGCATGATTGTGGGCATATAGGTAAAAAGGGGAATCAAAATAGTGATGATAGAAAATTACACACAAGATAAATAAGTTTTTGAGAAAATATCATTTTTTTTTACCAGTTATTTTTTCGCTGACAGTATTTTTTGCTGACGATACTTTTATGGGGACAACTTGCATAGTATTACGCATAGAGCAAATTAAATAAAATGTAAAAAGCGAAACTTATACAAGTTTCTTAAAACTGTAATAACAAATATTATCTTCACACATTTTGATTTGTAGTTCCAACATATAAGCCATGCATTAGCGTATCAACGCCTATTAGGAGTTTCGGCCGTCTTTGCGAATAATATCTAGGTATCTTTTTTTATACAATTTCGCAATAATTTCTTTGGCAGGTATCCCACTAATAATATAAACGTGTTGGAGCCGGTGCGGGATGGGGTGCGAGTCAAAGAGCAGAAAGTTCGTTGATGATGATTGTATTGATGCCAAAGTTGGGAATGCGAAAAAAGAGGCCTTGTGCTGCGGTGCATGAGCTTATATAATATTAAGCAGCGCCCTCTATACTACTCAGGAACTAATTACATTTATTATCACGCCCTCTGTTGGACGTGGTTTGAACTATATTGATTGCTATAGTTTAAATTACTACGATAGGCTAGTTAATTCTGAAAGCGCATGTAAGATGGCGCTTGAACATACTCCCAGCCTTGAAATGGTAACATTTAAAGAGATAAATAGATAGTATTAATGTTTATAGGTATTACTACTAGACTAGTAATACCTAGGTATAATGTTAATGGTAAAATGTTACCCTTTCAAAGCTGTACCTAGGGAAGCTGTTCATACCATGGAGGAAGCAGTTATCGAGACAACTTCCTCCATGATGTACCAGTAGGGTCTTTACCTTTACCTATACCTTGGGGAGAAATAAAGTTTGTTACACAGTACAAAGGGAACTAAGGTAAGGTAGGTAAGTACTTATTTGTTTACATAGAAAAGCCCTATAAAAGTTGAAGTATAATTTACAGTAGGACCGAAAGTTGCTTATTTACTAATATAAATAACAATATTAAAGTTATCGCTCTTAAGGCTAGAGGATGAAGTTAATTTAATTAATAAAATTATTAGGTAGGGGACAAATTTTAGCGAACGATCTTCGTACGACGGTGCCCTTGGATGTTTTCATGGTAGCCACGCGCGCCACTCCGTCGGGCCCAGGATGGAGGTGCAGGATCCTCGCGAGCGGCCACTGGCAGGGAGGTACGCGTTCGTCTTTGAGCAGCACCACGGCGCCGACTGCTAGGTTGGGTCCCTTGGAGCTGCGCCATTTTGTTCGTTGCTGCAGTAGTCCGATGTACTCTCGCGACCACCTTCTCCAGAATCCTTGGCAGATCTGTTGGAGTTGTTGAAAATATTGGATTTTATTAGTTGGCACGTCTTCGTAGTCGTAGTCGGGGAGGGCCACGATCGGTCTACCTATTAGAAAGTGAGCTGGTGTCAATGTTTGTATAACTTCGTTATCGTTACAAGTTATGGGACATAAAGGGCGCGAGTTCAGTATACCTTCCACTTGCACTAGAATAGTTACAAATTCCTCGTAGGTTAATAAACTCTGGCCAAGGACACGCTTTAGATGAAATTTACATGCCCGTACCGCCGACTCCCATAGAGAACCCATGTGGGGAGAATATACTGGGATAAAGTTCCATTTGATACCCTGGTCCATACAGGCTGATGCTATATTATCATAATAAACATTAAAAAAAATTGAAAGTTCATGTAGGTCGTTATTGGCCCCTTTAAAGGTAGTGCCATTGTCACTCACGAGCTCCTTAGGCCTGCCCCTACGCGAGACGAACCTCCTCAAGGTCCCCAGGAATGCCTCTGTGCTCAGACCTGTAATCAACTCAAAGTGAACTGCCTTCGTTGCAAAACAAACGAAAATAGCGACATAGCATTTATAGGTTTTATAACCACGTCCTCTTCTATCACGCAGTGTAAAGTGACCAGTGTAATCTATACCTGTGACGTGGAACGGCGGGGCTGGGCTCACTCTGGTGTTGGGTAGGTTCCCCATGACGGGGGTGGGGGTCTCCGGCTTGGCCTTAAAGCAAGCTACACACTGACTTACTATTTTAGTTGCTAACTTCTTTCCTTGAATGGGCCAGATACGTTCACGAACTGTGGCTAGTAGCAGCTGCGGCCCAGCATGAAGCAGTCTGATGTGTTCGTTTGTCATGATTAGTTTTGTAAGTGTGTGACCTGCGTGAAGGATGACTGGGTGTTTTTTATTATAACTATAGTGTGACATACTTATACGGCCACCTACTCTAAGTAGGTCATCTTTAATAAATGGGTTAAGACCAAGTAATACCGAATTACTTGGTAAAGCTTTGTTGCGTTTAAACAAGCTAAGTTCACACGGGAATGATTCCCGCTGTGCAACTTTGTATAAAGTATTTTTTGATTCCTCTAATGCCTGCAGTGAAATAGGCCCTTTAGCTTTATTGCTCTTTTCCTTGCAGTTATATATAAAACGTTGAACATAAGCAAACACTCTAAATAGTTTGCTGTCACTCGAGAACCTTGTAAATAAATATTTAAAAAAGTTATTGTTATTGTTGTTTTTGTTGTTTTTGTTGTTGTTGTTGTGTTTGTTATCTGACTGGGTTAAGTTACACGTAGTGTCTGGTTTTAGTTCGGGTAGTGGGCATGTTAGTGATACTTGTTGTTGGGGCCAGTCTTGCTCTGGTCTGCTAAGCCAGGGGGGTCCTTGCCACCATTGGCTGTTGGATTTAATTTTATCACCATTTATCCCTCTCGATAAAAGGTCAGCTGGATTATCATGCGATGCAACCCAGCTCCACTTGCCAGGATATGAAAGTGTTTGAATTTGTGAGATTCGATTAGATACAAATCTATTTAGTTTATGTGGCTGTGTTTTTATCCATGCTAGCACGACACTAGAGTCTGACCAAAATTGAACCTTATCAACTTGGCACTTCAGTGATTCTTTCACCGTTTTCATAGTGTTAGCTAATAAGTGTGCTGCGACTAATTCTAATCTTGGGATAGTTTGTTTTTTGATTGGTGCTACCCTTGACTTTGCGAATAGCAAACGTACCAGAATATCACCATGATTATCTATAGAGCGTACATAGCATGCCGCGCCCATAGCACGATTCGATGCGTCCGAAAAGCCGTGCAACTCGATTTTAACGTAGTTTGCAATAACTATGTGTCGGGGTATCTTTAAAGTTGCTAGGCATTTTAAACTTTCGTAAAAGGTAAACCATTCCCCTTGCAAGTGTTCTGGGATGGGTTCATCCCATCCAGTTTTGTCCTGCCACAACTTTTGAATCAAACACTTAGCAGTTATAAGTACGGGTCCAATAAGACCAGTGGGGTCGAAAATGCTAGATAATTTTGAAAGTATAATGCGTTTTGTTACGACCTCAGGGATTGGTTCTATTTTAATACAATAAAGCAAGTGATCACTTTGACCAGACCAAGACAAGCCCAATATTTTATGTGTGTCATCACCGAACTGTGTGTTTGTGGTGCTTGTTTGTGAAAAGTTTGTGTGTGTGATTAAAATACCTTGCAGCTCCGCAGAGTTAGACTTCCATTTTCTTAGCTTGAATCCCGCGCCTTTAAGGATGCGATCGGTCTCCAAGGCCACAGCTGCTACTTCCTGAAGGTCGTTCCCACCTGTCAGTAGGTCATCAGCGTAGAACTCGCTGGCAATGGTGTTGGCAGCAGCTGCTGTGCTGCTCGTGTTTTCCGCTGATGATGTAGCTGTGGATTGTGTTTTTAAAAGTTCGTGAGTTTCCTGTGCTAATTGCAATAAACACCGCGTAGCGACGTGTGGGGCCGCCTTTAGACCAAAACTAAGTGTTGTTAATGTATAAGTTTTTAAAGTATGGTACGGTTCCTCTCGCCAAAAGATACATTGCAAGTGCCTTTGTTCTGGAGCTAAAAGTATGTTGCAAAACATTTTTTCTATATCGGCGTTAATCACGTAGGTATGTAATCGAAATCGTAATAGAATGTTTATGAGTTTATCCTGTCTGATTGTACCTTTATGTTGAATATCATTGAGTGAAACACCCGTTGAGGTGGGTTGACTCGCATTAAAAACTACGCGAATCGGAGTTGAGAGCTTTTCAGGGTTAAGGACACCGTGATGCGCTAGATAGTTAGGCCGGGCCTCAGAGTTAATGTTGTATTCAATCATGCGGCCCGCCTGTTCAAAGTCTTTCATAAATTTGACATATAATTGTTTATACTGATCATCACGTGCAAAACGTCTTTCTAATGATTTAAATCGTTGTAATGCTATCCCTCTAGATTCCCCCAGTAATTCAGGAGACGCTTTCAGTGGGAGTTTTATCACAAAGTTGCCATCAGAAGAGCGGGTGTGACATTTAAACACATTTTCACATTGAATTTCATCATCTGACAACTCTAACACGCTCCCGGTTTGCACTTTATCACATAAATGGCACTCTTCTATTTCCCAAAATTTACGCAATTGAGTTTCCAAAGACAAGTTGCACCTAACCTCCTGCTTTACTGCTACGGCACTGTCCAGAACGCCCGATACTATCCAACCCAGCAGGGTTTTTTGTAGTATAGGTAGCCCATCTCCGAGTCGCTTTTGCCCTTTGCATAGTAACCGGTAAAACAGCTCAACTCCTATTAAGATGTCAATTTCATTCGCCTGGTAAAAACTTTCATCGGCCAGGGCGAAATGCTGTGGAATGTTTAATGACTTTATATTAATGCACTGATTTTTTATGTTACAAATATTCGGTACGATTAAACAGGACAGTTCGGTTGAATAAGGTTGAATTCTCGACTGTAATTTTATGTTGCAGAGGTAATCGATATTTGTGGAGTTATTGTTAAATCCGATTACCTGCATATTTGTTCGATGTTTATCAATGTTTAGTAAGTTAAACGCCCGTTCTGTTATAAAGTTAGACTGCGATCCCGAATCTAACAAAACTCGCAATGTATGCTTGTTATTTGAATCGTCTATAACGTAAACAAGTGCAGTTGATAAAATAACTACCTTTTTATAGTCGTTTTGCACTAATAATTGTGACGTTCGTGATGGGCCAGCGTCTCCGAAAGACGATGTACTCGGGCGCTGCCCTTGAACTGACTGCGGCGCTGCGCTGCAGTTGTTATTGTTATTGTTTGCCTGCGCCCGCGCCTGCGCCTGCCACCGAGTGGCCTGTGACGTAATATCATTGGAATGCGAGTTCAATAAAGTAGTTGGTTGTTGTTGTGGTTGAAAATTAGTAGGTATGTTTTGTTGAGCGCGGGCTAAGTGCAATAAGCTGTGATGCTTGCCGTTGCAATGTTTACAGTTCATTGACCGGCAATTAGTCACTATGTGATTGGGGTTGAAACAATTGAAACAGATTCTGAATTTTTTTACCATTCGTATGCGTTCCCCCGTTTGCAGAGCTAGGAACCTAGGACATTGATAAAGAAAATGCTTACCTTTACACTGCGGACAGGTCGATATGTTCGTTTTAAAATCAGAGGACGTGGTTACCATAGCCTTTTTTGCCTGGCCGTCGCGTCCGTTCGTCATCCTAGTCTGTACCGTGTCCATTTGGTCTGCTCGCGTTCTGATGAAGCTCTTGAATTCCTGCAACGAAGGCAATTCCCTTGAGGTACTACGTTCCTCCCACTTGTTTTGTAAGTTGGGGGGCAATTTTGTTGAAATTAAATGAATTAGGATAGGGTCCCAATCCTCTGTATTTATTTTAAGTGACCTTAGCGATCGTAAGTGTTTAGATATATTATCTACGATCGATCTAAGTGCGTTGGGGTTTTCTTGAATAGGTTCGATATCGCAAAGCGCTTTTAAATGGTTCGTGACTAATAACCTTGGATTATTGTATCTTTCGCAAAGCAGTTTCCAAGCAATGTTATAATTGTCGTTTGTGTATTCCAACGAATTAATAACCTCCAAGGCTCCAGCTTCTAGGCAGCTTCGCAAATATTTAAATTTTTGGATAGGTTTTAACGCGCTCTGATTAATAAGTGCATCAAAAGTTTCTCTAAATTCTAGCCATTCCTTAAATTCTCCCTTAAATGATGGCAATGAAATTTCGGGATATTTAACCGACTGCTCACCAAAATCTAGCGTGCTCGATTTATTGAGGTCTTGCACTGGTGATTTCGGGGTTGATATAGGCGAATTGTTTTTTAACATTTGTTTGGCTTGTGCGATGGTTTTGAAGTACAAGTCTTCGAAACCGTCGCGTTCAGCCATTTGTACATCTACGTCACTGCTAGAAATTTCAATAGATTCTTGCACCTTGTTAAATTTTTCATATACTCTGACAATATTTTCTACTCGTAACTCTAGTTCTATTATTTGATCTGCAGTTAGTGTAGCTAGGGCCTTTAGACCTGTTACATATTTACGGAAGCTAGTAAATTGGCCTTTGTAGGCCGCTCGCTGCCTTTTTAAGACTGGTATGTCCGTAGCCTCTAGGTACGTGTCAGCCTCGTCCTGACTACCACTTTCGCTATCCATTATGTGGGCAAATGAGAATGTAAAAATATGAAAGAAAGGTAAAGGTAGGACTTATAGGTATACTGAAACCCGGCTCGAAAAACGAAAAAAAAAAAAAAGGGAATTAATAAAATACCAGCTCACGTATCTTTTAGGTAGGTAGCTGCTGTCCCGCGGTGCTGGCACGTGGCGCGGCTCTGTTTTGGCTGACGCGGCGCTTGGTTGCTGGCACGTGTTTTTGTTCTTCCGTGGATGGCTTCTATCTTCTATTGTGGTCGATGATTGATCGTTTCGCCGTTGGGTTGATACTCGTTGGTTGATGATGACGTTGCACGTGGTGCTCGATCCACGCGGTTCTTGAAATAGGCTAGCACGTGGTTGATGGCTGCTGTTTCTTGTTGAAGTTGATGGTTCCACGTGTTGCTGATGGGTTGCTGTTCGTTGAGTTCTTGTTGATTTGATTTAGGTATGTTGAGTTCGTTGAATATTGATGTTGCACGTGGCGGTTGGTCCACGCGGTTCGTGATATAGGTAGACACGTGGGTTTGAACTTCTATTGAGATATCTGTTTCCACGTGTCCCGTTGGGCTTGCTTGATGTATGTTGCGTTGGTTGAAGATTGTTGGTGTAGGTACACGTGGTGGTCGATCCACGTGGTTCGTGAAAAAGGTTAATTGTTGAAAATTGTACCGTGGCGATCGGTACGCGTTAATTATCTGCTTATATGACCCACAGCTCCCGCAGGCTCATGAGAAACTTTAGGGAAATAAGTATAGGTACCTCTGGCCCTTCTCTGTTTTCTTCTTTCCCTGCGGTACTTCCTTGACTCCGCCGTCGCTGCACGTCTTGCTTTCGGTCGGCGGGCTTCTTTCTTCTTCGGTTTTTCGTGGTCGTCGTCTAAGTCGGGGTCACCAAAATATGTTGGAGCCGGTGCGGGATGGGGTGCGAGTCAAAGAGCAGAAAGTTCGTTGATGATGATTGTATTGATGCCAAAGTTGGGAATGCGAAAAAAGAGGCCTTGTGCTGCGGTGCATGAGCTTATATAATATTAAGCAGCGCCCTCTATACTACTCAGGAACTAATTACATTTATTATCACGCCCTCTGTTGGACGTGGTTTGAACTATATTGATTGCTATAGTTTAAATTACTACGATAGGCTAGTTAATTCTGAAAGCGCATGTAAGATGGCGCTTGAACAAACGCGAAAGTTTGTGACGATGTGAGTGAGTGCGTATGTTTGTTCCTTCTTCACGCTGAAACGTCTGGACGGATTTGGATCAAATTTGGAACGGACATAGCTAGTACCCCAGATTAATACATAGGCTACTTTTTATCCCGGAAAATTGCATGATTCCCGCGGGATAGCGATAAACATGTCAAAGGACGTAGCTGACTAGAGTCGTAATGTAAATAAATTGTAATTTCTAAACGACACTGAAAATTATAACACAGAAAAATCCGAAAAGTAAAGCTATGGCCGGGAAATAAATTGTCGCAGAACATACTATCAACATCAGTTCTTATATATAATTCTACGCGAATGAAGTCGCGGGCAGAAGCTAGTATGGTAAATAATTGACACATTTACAGTGAAAAGGTACCATGACAGTGGTATCCGATTCAAACACACAGTACCTGCAGCTCGGGGTTGTGGTTCTCGCAGAGCAGCTGCAGGAAGCGCAGGATGGGCTGCATGCAGGACACCTTGTGCGGCAGCACGTCGCCGCTGGTGCCGTCGCGTTTCTTCTCCGCCATTATTTCCTCGAGCACAGTCGTACCTGCCGCGCGTACAAACACTTACCTCCTTATTCATAAACGCTCTATAGGCCTCTGCTAATTTAGTAATCGTTTGTCTTTATCTGTCATTTTGACATTCACCTTTCGCAGATAAGGACAAACGATTGCTAAGTTAGCAGAGGCCTATAAAGCGTTTATGAATAAGGGGGTTAGTATCGGGGATTTTTTTAATGACACATTGGAGTAGCACATAAACCTGGCCAGGGGTCTTACTATGACGTCTTAATGCGATCCAGTTTAGGTTCGCTCGCTGTCAGATTCATATTAAAAGTGACAGCTAAAACTTGAACTGAGTCGGAATTAGGACGTCATGGTAAAGTAAGGCCCCAGTATAACGTTTTACAGTTATTAGTTTTATTATTATATTTTCTCTTTAATTTTCTTTAAATTAATTGTAATATAATGTATAGATGACATGACATACTAAACTAACATAAGCATAAATTTCGATTTACTAACAAACTATGGACCATCAATGATGTCTGAAATAAACGAATTTTATTTTATTTCTATTTATTTATAACGTATCACCGTACAATTGAGAGAATCAGGTTCAGCATAAAACACTAAAAATATGAAAACGTGAAAAAATTCGTTCACCAATTTCAAAGATTAACGTGAACAAAGAGATAGACAGAAAAAATCTAAAAGCTATCTCCTATTAATATTATAATTGCGAAAGTTTGTGAGGATGTATGGATGTTTGATACTCTTTCACGCCCGAACAGCTTAGAACAAAGTAACTATTTATTTAAGTCACACGATGAAGCCGAAAACAGTTGAGTTCAATATAAGTACCATTTAAACTACTATTTATGCCACATCCACTTTCCTCTTCCCACTTAACCACATCTGCGAGAGGCGAAACTCGTCACCTCCGCCTCCGCTAAGATGGCCGTTAAACCCTAATAGTTACCGTGCGACATAGTGTGTATATCCGCGTACGCGTGCACGGCGGAGCCGCAGGCGGCCGCCACTTCGTCCTCCATCTCCTCGCCTACCACCACCGGCCCACCCTTTACCGCCACTGGACAGTACATTAAATAAACAAACATTTACCTTGACTCCGCTACTCTCGTCCAAGCCTGTGAGATATATGTATGTTCTTACATGCAATCAGCGCCGGCGATGCGACCACTGACACCCCGGGCAAGAATATTGTGGCACCATAAGAATAAATAAGAACATAGTAGAACGGAAACTCCCGCTCCGGCCGGACTCAAGGTCACGATATTAGAGTACCCGCTAAGCGGCTACTCAGTCAGGCTGTCGCGGCCGGCGTCGCCGCACGCGCGTTTGGCTGTTGGCGCGTTCCTTACCTTCTTCTTGGGAACGCACCTAATGATTTATAAATCTCATATTTTGTAAAAACTAGAATAAAATAAGCTAGCTAGTAGCTAATTAAATAAGCTAGAATAAAATAAGCCCTGGTAGCCTAGTGGTTTGACCTGTGGCCTCTCAAGCAGAGGGTCGTGGGTGAGCTTTTCGGTGAAGAAAAAACATCGTGAGGAAACCTGCACACAACTGCGAAGCAATTCAATGGTGTATGTGAAGTTCCCAATCCGCACTGGGCCCGTGTGGGAACTATAGCCCAAGCCCTCTCATTCTGAGAGGAGGCCTGTGCCCAGCAGTGGGACGTATATAGGCTGGAGATGGAGATGTAGAATAAAATAATGATTTCAAAGTAAATAAAAACTTATATTTTAGCGATAATATTTAACAGGTAAGCAAAGCAGCTCTAGCAACACGACACGCGTAGACGTCAGAGGGGTGTAACGACGTGAAGGGGGAAGTAGGTATATAAATGGCGGCGTTTTGGACGCGGTCAAAAGAGATTCCGTTCTACTCTGTTATTATTTATTCTTATGGTGGCGCCCACTTAAGGAAACCAAAATCGAGTACCAGTTTGACGGGGAAGCTTCCCACCCCCACCGATCGCCCCCCAGAAATTTGGCGCCCTGCACGTCTAGCACGACAGCGCACAAGTCGCGTCGCGCGCGAGATAGATTGCCCGTCCTTTTCTTACTGTTCGTTCTAGAAAGAGACGGGTAATCTATCTCACGCCCGACGCGACTCTTGTGCGCTGTCGTGCTAGCCGGGCTGGGCCGTCGCCCCATCGCAACGCCGGTACTGCATGCAATCTCTCCCTCCTCTACTGCCATTAATATAAAACATACACAAATCCCACGAACATAATTATACAATTTTCATGCTGGCCTGCGAGTAAAGAAAAAACAAGGATGTACCAGTTGAGTCTCTTCCCGCGCAGATGGTGAAAGCCCACCAATGGGCGAAAATCTTAGGAATCATATTATAGGCGATGCGGTAAGCAACCCATCTCTATTTTGATTACCCCTTTCCGCCTATATGCCCACAATCACTGTCTACGTTTACACAGACGGACAGACGGACAGGACGAAATTACAAGGGTTTGTTAGAGTATTATGAGTTAGATTAACTCTACTTATTTTAAGGAAACTATCAATATTAGTGCATTCCGTTAGACCTTATTTCCAATCAATGATAACGTCTACTTCTAAACAACAACTTGCTACGACACAAACTATAAACTTAAACAGATCCTGCCTGGGGCCCCATTTTAGACGAGAAAACTATTGCTCAAATTAAATTATACACTGGTTGACTACTTTAAGGGCCTGTTTCACCGCTCTCTGTTAAGTTTCAGTTATATTAACTGTCAGTTATCTATGATTCTGTCTCTATTTATTACTACGAAACAGAAAGAAATGTCATCATAAATAACAGAGTGCTGAAACAGGCCGTAATTAAAGTTTTAATTTTTTTCTAATCTACTCGCTATAAATTCAGCCCAATTTTTCATCTCTTTCTAGTGGTATTTCACACACTTACCCGTGGTTCTACTAGTCTGTCCCACCCGGGAAAAATGCTGCCATATTTCGAATCACTCAACATTATAATACAAAATTAAGTAGGTTTGGCTAGTAAGGTATCTTCAGTTGCCCGAAGGGCAATATACCCGGAAAAAGGAGCTCCGCCCTCGGGCGGTGCTCCGCCGAAAACTAGAGGACGAACTGGGCCCTATTTTATAAAGCTACTAGTTACAATTTACAAGCGGAAGTGTCTTTCTGACCCTATGTGCTAGATAGAGACTTCCGCTTGTAAATGCTGCGCATTGACATTTGTTGCCGTCACAATGTGCTTTGGCGGTTCGCGGTTAGTTTGCCATAATTATTACGGTCATACAAAGTTTGCTTGGATAGGTAGTTTTACCTTCTAGTCTAGACTTCTAGAGTAATGTAAAAGGAGTTTGTTTGTTATTGTGTTATTGTATTGGTCTGCGATATTGTCAGTTTTCTTAACCAGAGCCAAAAATTATTTACTTTTTATAAAATTCATCCCTTGTGGGATAAGTAAAGGAATTATTGTCTATTCAGCCATGTCAAAGATGTAATGCCGGTTCACTATTTTTGAATTTATATATATTTTTTAATATGTGCTTTCGGTAGCACTTGGTGGTCCCATCGGAAGACCAGCGCTGGCTGCAAGGCCAGCATTATGCTGAGATGGGACCATTTCATGATGCATGTTCTTATGTTCTTTTTGCTTCTTTTCTTCTTTTGTCTTTATAATGTTATCATGAATAAATGTTTTCTTTCTTTCTTTCTTTCTTTCTTTCTTTCTTTAAATTGTAACGTGTAGCTTTATAAAATAGGGCCCAGTGTAGGGGGACCATGGGTAAGAACCTATCTTTACATGTGCTTTCAAAAATCGGGCCCCTGACCTTGAACAAGCTACCACCCGTAAAAGCTTACCATCAGTGGTAGGCGGCTTCTGTTTGTCGGCGTGCGCCTGCCGCTGCTTGTCGGAGGTGGCGGCGGCCGTGCTGCTGGCAGAGAGAGATTTGATCTCCTGCTGCGCTTCCCGCATTTTGTCGTAGAACACCTGGAGGAACACTTGCTCGATTTAAGCTACATTTAAGCTACTCCGTTACTTAATAATACGCATGTGCCCGTCACAATAGTGTTTGCTAAGTTTGCTATCCCATTCTGTCAAAAGGTAAAGGTTGAGGGTAGAATAAGAAAGTTATTGCGATGAACAAAGCCTAAGGTTTCGGGCGCAAATTTTGATTTAAAATTCGTGTATAAAAATATGAAACTTATCATTACTTAAATATCAAATATTAGATATTGTCAAAGAATACAAAACTGTACCTTAAGAAATGCTTGCGATATCTCTCCGTTCTGTAATTTGGTGAATATACTAGCTTGAATAATCGGGTTCCCGCCTTCCAGCAAAGCGATACCTAAAAAAACACACTGTAAATTAATTGTCAAGCCAAGAGTATTTTATTACGTAAATGAGCAATACCTAATAAAAACACAATAATAATAAAAATATTAAAAAAAAAACACTACAACTAATTGGAGATTTTTCAAAAGTTTCGCTTCCCAAAAGCAACAGAATACCACACCTTCCGGCTAGAATTCGGATCACCAGAACGTCTGCCGGTGCTTGGCAGCAATTTAGTATAAAGAGATTAAAATGTTGGCTCTAATAGACTAGTATAGAAGGCTCAGACAATAACACACGTACCAATACACGTTACCATCCACGCTAGAAAACAGCATCGCTCTTCAATCATAATCAGCGACGTGCAGTGGGTCTGGGTAGGCAGCGGGAAGGTGACGCACCACAATTTGTATGCGCTGCCTACCCTCGCGACCTCCCACTGCACGCTCTAGTAATCATCACATGCTTAGCGTCGGGATTAGCGAATAAATTATTTGTAAAAGGTAAATGTTTAAGGCGAAGGGATAGGCAAATGACCTTGCCCGTTCGTGACGTGGCAAGCAGTCCGATCAACGCGACATCTGTTAAATAATCGACGCGTGAACTCGATGCGAATGGGCGCGTGCTGATGGATTGAAATATTGCACTGTGATGTTAGTAGATGGCGCTTGCTTTAGTTTTCCGATTGCCTACACAGACACAGCATAATGTTCAAATCAGATTTTGCAAAAATAATAAAAAAAAAATAACATTTCGGCATTCGTAACGTGGCCTTTAATGTCTTGTTACCTTGGGCTCTGTCTGCTCCGCAAGAAATAGAGACGTTATTTATTTATGTATGTATGTGATATAATACATGAGAAAGTTTGTGACGATGTGAGTGAGTGTGTATATGTTTGTTTCTTCTTCAAGCTACAACAACTGGACGGATTTGGATGAAATTTGGAACGAAGACAGTTGGTACCCTAGATTAAAACAGGCTACTTTTTATCCCAGAAAAATGCAGTTTCCGCGGGATAGTGATGAACGTGACGTCAAAGGTGTCCAGAGTCTGTTTAGAGTCGCAACGTAAATTATTATTGCAGAATAAAGTAAAACTTGAACGTGTGCGGGAAAGATACAGAATAAGGCATGGTTTTTCCAATGATTATCTTCAAAACCGATATCCGAGGGTCCGAGAGGTCCCCAAACATAAATCCGTTATCAAAAATGAAAAAGGTGGCCGCCATTTTGAATTCTTTAAGTTTTGGACCGATTATTTTCAAAATCGATATCTGAGAATCCGAGTGGTCGTCAAACACAAATCTGCTATCGAAAATGAAAAAACTGGCCGCCATTTTGAATTCTTTACTTTTTGAACCGATTGTTTTCAAATTCGATATCTGAGGATCCGAGTGGTCCCCAAACATGAATCCGTTTTTAAAAATGAAAAAAGTAGCCGCCATTTTGAAAACTTTTGTTTTTCGACTGATTGTTTTCAAAATCGATATCTGACGATCCGAGTGATTCCCAAACACGTATCCGTTATATAAAATGAAAAAAGTGACCGCCATTTTGAAATCTCTAGTTTTTGAACCGATTGTTTTCAAAATCGATATCTGAGGATCCGAGTGGTCCTCAAACATGAATCCGTTATCAAAAATGAAAAATGTGCCCGCCATTTTGAAATCTTTAGTTTTTGGACCGATTGTTTTCAAAATCGATATCTGACGATCCGAGTGGTTCCCAAACACGTATCCGTTATATAAAATGGAAAAAGTGGCCGCCATTTTGAAATCTTTAAGTTTTGGACCGAATATTTTCAAAATCAATATCTGAGGGTCCGAGTGGTCGTGAAACACAAATCTGCTAACGAAAATGAAAAAACTGGCCGCCATTTTGAAATCTTTAGTTTACCGACCGATTGATTTCAAAATCGATATCTGAGAATCCGAGTTGTCTCCAAACATGAATCCGTTTTTAAAAATGAAATCAGTGGCCGCCATTTTGAAATCTTTAAGTTTTGGACCGAATATTTTCAAAATCGATATCTAAGGGTCCGAGTGGTCGTGAAACACAAATCTGCTATCAAAAATGAAAAAACTGGCCGCCATTTTGAAATCTTTAGTTTACCGACCGATTGATTTCAAAATCGATATCTGAGAATCCGAGTTGTCTCCAAACACGTATCCGTTATCAAAAATGACAAAAGTGGTCGCCATTTTGAAATCTTTAGTTTTTGGACAGATTATTTTCAAAACCAATATCTGAGGGTCCGAGAGCTCCCCAAACATAAATCCGTTATCAAAAATGAAAAAAGTGGCCGCCATTTTGAAATCTTTAAGTTTTGGACCGATTATTTTCAAAATCGATATCTGAGAATCCGAGTGGTCGTCAAACACAATTCTGCTATCGAAAATGAAAAAACTGGCCGCTATTTTGAATTCTTTACTTTTTGAACCGATTGTTTTCAAATTCGATATCTGAGGATCCAGGTGGTCCCCAAACATGAATCCGTTTTTAAAAATGAAAAAAGTAGCCGCCATTTTGAAAACTTTTGTTTTCCGACCGATTGATTTCAAAATCGATATCTGAGGATCCGAGTTATCTCCAAACACGTATACGTTATCAAAAATGACAAAAGTGGCCGGCATTTTGAAATGTTTAGTTTTCAGACCGATTATTAACCGATATCTGAGGGTCCGAGAGGTCCCCAAACATAAATCTGTTTTTAAAAATGAAAAAAGTGGCCGCCATTTTGAATTCTTTACTTTCTAGACCAATTGTTTTCAAAATCGATATCTGAGGATCCGAGTGGTCCCCAAACATGAATCCGTTTTTATAAATGAAAAAACTGGCCGCCATTTATCAACCCGTTATCAAAAATGGAAAAAGTGGCCGCCAGCTCAGATATCCATTTTGAAAACAATCTGTTCAAAAACTAAACATTTCAAAATGATGATGACTTTTCTATTTTGTATAACGGATACGTGTTTGGGAACCACTCAGATCGTAAGATATCGATTTTGAAAACAATCGGTACAAAAACTAGTTTTTAAAATGGTGGACACCTTTTTTTATTTTTAAAAAAGGGATTCCTGTTTGGGGACCACTCGGATCCTCAGATATCGATTTTGAAAACATTTGGTCCAAAAAGTACAGAATTCAAAATGGCGGCCAGTTATTTTTATTTTCGATAGCAGATTTGTGTTTGATGACCACTCGGACCCTCAGATATCGATTTTAAAAATAATCGATCCAAAATTTACAGATTTCAAAATTGCGGCCACTTTTTTCATTTTTAAAAACAGATTTATGTTTGGGGACCTCTCGGACCCCCAGATATCGGTTTTGAAAATAATCGGTCCGAAAACAATATATTTCAAAATGGCGGCCACTTTTGTCATTTTTTATAACGTATACGTGTTTGGAGACAACTCGGATCCTCAGATATCGATTTTGAAATCAATCGGTCGGAAAACTAAAGATTTCAAAATGTTGGCCAGTTTTTTCATTTTTGATAGCAGATTTGTGTTTCACGACCACTCAGACCCTTAGATATCGATTTTGAAAAAAATCGGACCAAAACTTAAAGATTTCAAAATGGCGCCTACTTTTTTCATTTTTAAAAACGGATTCATGTTTGGGGACCTCTCGGACCCTCAGATATCTGTTTTGAAAATAATCGGCACAAAACTTAAGGATTTCAAAATGGCGGCCACTTTTTTCATTTTTGATAATGGATTTATGTTTGGGGAGCTCTCGGACCCTCAGATATCGGTTTTGAAAATAATCGGTCCAAAAACTAAGGATTACAAAATGGCGGCCACTTTTGTCATTTTTGATAACGGATACGTGTTTGGAGACAACTCGGATTCTCAGATATTAATTTTGAAATCAATCGGTCGGTAAACTAAAGATTTCAAAATGGCGGCCAGTTTTTTCATTTATAAAAACGGATTCATGTTTGGGGACCACTCGGATCCTCAGATATCGATTTTGAAAACAATTGGTCTAGAAAGTAAATAATTCAAAATGGTGGCCAATTTTTTCATTTTCGGTAGCAGATTTGTGTTTGACAACCACTCGGACCCTCAGATATCGATTTTGAAAATAATCGGCCCAAAACTTAAAGATTTCAAAATGGCGGCCACTTTTTTCATTTTTGATAACGGATTTATGTTTGGAGAGCACTTGGACCCTCAGATATCGGTTTTGAAAATAATCGGTCCAAAAACTAAAGATTTCAAAATGGCGGCCACTTTTGTCATTTTTGATAACGGATACGTGTTTGGAGACAACTCGGATTCTCAGATATCGATTTTGAAATCAATCGGTCGGTAAACTAGATTTCAAAATGGCGGCCAGCTTTTTCATTTTTGATAGCAGATTTGTGTTTCACGACCCCTCGAACCCTTAGATATCGATTTTGATAATATTCGGTCCAAAACTTAGATTTCAAAATGGTGGCCACTTTTTTAATTTTTAAAAACGGATTCATGTTTGGGGACCACTCGGATCCTCAGATATCGATTTTGAAAACAATTGGCCCAAAACTTAAAGATTTCAAAATGGCGGCCACTTTTTTCATTTTTGATAACGGATTTATGTTTGGGGAGCTCTCGGACCCTCAGATATCGGTTTTGAAAATAATCGGTCCAAAAACTAAAGATTTCAAAATGGCGGCCACTTTTGTCATTTTTGATAACGGATACGTGTTTGGAGACAACTCGGATTCTCAGATATCGATTTTGAAATCAATCGGTCGGTAAACTAAAGATTTCAAAATGGCGGCCAGTTTTTTCATTTTTGATAGCAGATTTGTGTTTCACGACCACTCGAACCCTTAGATATCGATTTTGATAATATTCGGTCCAAAACTTAAAGATTTCAAAATGGCGGCCACTTTTTTAATTTTTAAAAACGGATTCATGTTTGGGGACCACTCGGATCCTCAGATATCGATTTTGAAAACAATTGGTCTAGAAAGTAAAGAATTCAAAATGGTGGCCAGTTTTTTCATTTTCGGTAGCAGATTTTTGTTTGACAACCACTCGGACCCTCAGATATCGATTTTGAAAATATTCGGCCCAAAACTTAAAGATTTCAAAATGACGGCCACTTTTTTCATTTTTGATAACGGATTTATGTTTGGGGACCTCTCGGACCCTCAGATATCAGTTTTGAAAATAATCTGCCCGAAACTTAAAGATTTCAAAATGGCGGCCACTTTTTTCATTTTTGATAACGGATTTATGTTTGGGGAGCTCTCGGACCCTCAGATATCGGTTTTGAAAATAATCGGTCCAAAAACTAAAGATTTCAAAATGGCGACCACTTTTGTCATTTTTGATAACGGATACGTGTTTGGAGACAACTCGGATTCTCAGATATCGATTTTGAAATCAATCGGTCGGTAAACTAAAGATTTCAAAATGGCGGCCAGTTTTTTCATTTTTGATAGCAGATTTGTGTTTCACGACCACTCGGACCCTCAGATATCGATTTTGAAAATAATCGGCCCAAAACTTAAAGATTTCAAAATAGCGGCCACTTTTGTCATTTTCGGTAGCAGATTTTTGTTTGACAACCACTCGGACCCTCAGATATCGATTTTGAAAATAATCGGCCCAAAACTTAAAGATTTCAAAAAGGACGGCCACTTTTTTCATTTTTGATAACGGATTTATGTTTGGGGACCTCTCGGACCCTCAGATATCAGTTTTGAAAATAATCGGCCCAAAACTTAAAGATTTCAAAATGGCGGCCACTTTTTTCATTTTTGATAACGGATTTATGTTTGGGGAGCTCTCGGACCCTCAGATATCGGTTTTGAAAATAATCGGTCCAAAAACTAAAGATTTCAAAATGGCGACCACTTTTGTCATTTTTGATAACGGATACGTGTTTGGAGACAACTCGGATTCTCAGATATCGATTTTGAAATCAATCGGTCGGTAAACTAAAGATTTCAAAATGGCGGCCAGTTTTTTCATTTTTGATAGCAGATTTGTGTTTCACGACCACTCGGACCCTTAGATATCGATTTTGAAAATATTCGGTCCAAAAAGTAAAGAATTCAAAATGGCGGCCAGTTTTTTCATTTTCGGTAGCAGATTTGTGTTTGACGACCACTCGGACCCTCAGATATCGATTTTGAAAATAATCGGCCCAAAACTTAAAGATTTCAAAATAGCGGCCACTTTTGTCATTTCTGATAACGGATACGTGTTTGGAGATAACTCGGATCCTCAGATATCGATTTTGAAATTAATCGGTCGAAAAACTAAAGATTTCAATATGGCGGTCTTTTTTATTTTGATAACGGATCCATGTTTGGGAACCACTTTGACCTTCAGATATCTTTTTTTTTCTTTCTAATGATAGACTATACATTGGAGTACTACTTGCCTCATTATCAAATGTTTTCATGCAGTAATTCCAACCAAAATCCTATTTCCCATGCTTGTTCGCTAAACAGCAAGTATCAAACCAACCTGCCACTAAGTTCCCAAAAAACGGATTGAAAATAATAACTTTTAACTTAATATAGGTATTATACGTGCGAAGCGAACGAGTACGACTTTTTGAAGCACTGTTTCGCGCCTATTCTGTGACTCAAACAACATGCTTAGCCAAACCAATATGAAAAAACGCGAAGCGAATATTGGCAACGTCGCGTCGCTTACGCACTGCCGCCACCGAGCGAACATGCAACGTTGCTTTTTCCTTATTATTTTCATACGTCTTATCCAAATTATTTTTTTATTTATTTATCTATTATTTTTTTATTATTTTTTTATGAACATTTTTGGTTTTATCTTAATAATTTATTTCATTGTATTATCTTTTTAACATTTTTTTGGATTCCGAATTTTTTTGTACATTGAAAAGCGCCTGATTGAATGTGCGGGCAAATATTGCGTTCGCCCTTTTCACAGGATCTGGGCAGTACTACTCTCTAAAGCCTTATTTGTTGGCTAATTGAAGCAAACGCACCGTGGAATTTTAATTATGAGTTACTAGAGTGACCTCGTCGAGATTGGTAGCAAACAGATTGGTTTCACCCGAGCAAACCGCGCACAAAATATTTTCGAGACTCTTAGAGCAAACGAATTTTTGAACTAACTACGACATTAAGGAATATGTTTTCACCGGTGAATTCTAATTCAAGACATGTTTTATAGAATGTGCAGTTTTCAAAACTCCAAATTGTGTATTATCGCCATAAAACATGCACAAAAACAACCAATTTATGAGCTTTTGCCTATCCCTTCGCCTTAAGTGACAGATAAGGACAAACGATTGCTAAGTTAGCAGAAGCCTACAGAGCGTTTATGAATAAGGGGGTAAATCATTGCGACCTTACAGGGTCCTTACCATGACGTTTTAATGCGATTCAGTTTAGGTTCGCTCGCTGTCAGATTCATACTAAAAGTGACAGCTAAAATTTGAACTGAGTCGGAATTAGGACGTCATAGTAAGGCCCCTGATCCTCACCGTAGGTATTGAAGCATGCTCACCTAGTTGTATAGCCTCGAGGAAGATGGCGGGTCGGTTGGTACTTTTAATGACGAGGTCAACGACCAGGTCGGACGCGCCCTCCTTGTCCAGGTGGGCCTGGACCTGCGCCAGCGTCTGCCCCGTACGCATCAGCACCTTAGCTGTTGCGTGACAGATAAGCTCACATATTAAACTTAAAGCCCAGTTTAAATAAATAAATACATATTTGGGAACAATTCACACAAATTGACCGCTAGTAAGGCTTGTGTTATGGGTACTAGACAACGATATACGTACTTATATAGAGAAATACATACTTATATAGATAGAAACATCCATAACTCAGGAACAAATATTCGTGCTCATTACACAAATATATGCCCTTACCAGGATTCGAACCCAGGACACTTGTTTCGCAGGCAGGGTCAATACCAACTAGGCTAACTGCGTCGTCAAATTTATTGAATTTTAAAGCTGCTCCGAAATATTTGAGGACCTCGCCCGCTACGATATAACTGATGGCAACTGTACTGCATAGGATTCAAATGGAGGACACAAATTATCAGGTTGCCCATTTCAGACAGGGAATTCCGATTGGTCGTACCCCCTTTAAAAACCTTAGTACCCGGCCATAAAGATTGCACATCAGTCTTCTCGGCTAATTTCGGCTTCGTAAAATCATTTCGTTTCATTTCATTTCATTTAATATCATTTCGTAGTTCATCTCGCTCAACTTACGTGACACTAATTATCTTTTTCCAAATACAGAAGTGCTATCTTTATGGCCAGGTACTGTAATAGTAATTCATGGCCCTTTAGGCGTGAGTTTCACTGAATTATTCAAACAATATTTTTGACATAATATTTCATAGGTTTTCGGTCAAAAATCCTGGGTTATGATTAAAGAATTTGATAAAGTTAGATGGTCCAACTCACTCTTAGTAAATATCAATGTGACCATTCAGTACAGTACCTATTTTTCCACCATGTCTTAAAATCAATCCAGGTCACAGGATTACTTTGACTGAACACTCATGTAGATGTCATTTAAGGCGTCCCGGGCAGTAAGTACCAATTTACCACCCGCTACGCGAGCGCAAATGTCCACTTCCTGGTCACGGGAAGACGTAAAATATGTAAACACCTCAGGGGTGATAAAGAAAGCCTCAGGTCACATTTCATCTCACCACCCTCGGGGTGTAATGTACTATTTCACTATCAGGATATTTTAATCATTATGGTTGATATTTGTGAGTACAGGCGTCTTCATTTTAAATCACAAATAACGACTAAAAATTTGTACAGAAGTCAATGACATTATAAACACTAGATGCACCACCACGTATAAAATCACTGCCAAAAACTTGCCTTAAAAGTACATTCCAAAGATATGTCAGTCGCAAATGCCAAATGATATTTCACCACATTTTAAAATATTCGAAATGCGACTGTATAACCCAAACATTTGAGTTTTATTTCAAATGTACGTGTTGGGAATATACGACATTATTAAAATTTAAACTGACAGCACGTCGTAAATCATATTGACAGCTCCATAGGGCCAGAGAGTGCTGAATGACAGATTCTAAGCACTCTCTGCTCGGGACGAGTTTTGAGCGCTCGTAGTGAATCTAGGGTTTCTAATATCATTGACTTCTGTGTTTAATCAAACAAACCCCCCTTGCTGAAATATCAAGAACAAATCTGAAACACCTTGTACACACTTTAAAGCATTGTGCACTCCTACATGCAGCCACACTCAATCATCTATATATTTATATGTCTCCACAACACAACTCAATCGTGTAGCAAAAACGTCACTAAAATCCAAACTTGCGAACAACCGAAACGCATTGCGACGTGATATAAACACGCATGCATATATAGTACACTTTCGTAATCTAAACATGACATATAGCATAGCACAGTCTTAATAAAATTAGTAAACTTTGTGGACGAGAAATGAAGGAAAACTTTAGATTTTCTGAACAAAAAAAGCACTCGATTATGTTAATTAATGCATTTTTTTTTTCATTTTGAATACTTACAAACTTTTTGCTAGAGATACTTTTTTATTGCTCTTTGGAGTTGTATATACACGCTAAATTACAATCCCACCACTGGATGTGGCTCAAACTCAAAACTCACAAGGTTTAGGGCCTCACCACTCTGTTGAGTTTCAGTTATTTATGATGACGTTTCTTTCTGTTTCGTAGTAATAAATAGAGACGGAATCATGGATAACTGACAGTTAAGATAGCTAGAACTTAACAGAGTAGTGGAACAGGCAATTAAGATAAGCCAAAAGAATCCAAATCCAAAAGTGGTTGCCTTATCACTGAATACATCTCGATTTTTCTTATTAAAATGTTTCTGTAGATGCAGCAACAATTGCCATAGTAAATGTCACGACAGTAAGTTAACTTCAAATAAAACTGTGCCACGCCTCGTGCTAACCCACTGAAAGCCGGTGACATGGACCCACCTGATTTCTGCAGCTGATGATCTGCATCGCATGCGTTGTGAAATAAAACAAATAATTCATCTCAACTACGCATGAAATAAACAATATTTCTATAAATATTGATGTATGTACAAGAAAGTACGCTATTTTTTATTACTAAATGTACCGTACCTATTATTAAAAGTGTACCACAATCTATAACTATGTGCTTGTATTAATGATAATACTTTTACTAATCATACCAATCACATTAGTAACGGTATACTAAATTAGTCGTCACAGTACTGTTAATAAGTGTCTGTAAATAATAATCACTTGAAACAATGTACAATACTAATAACAATAAGTTCACTAGAACCATTTTAAGCAAGTCAATTTGATGAACTATGTGCATTTCTTTCTAAAACTAGTGTTTATTGTGTGACTTGAATTTATAGTTAAAAATGATTGATGAAATATAATTTAAGAATAAATAAGAACTTTAAAGGGATTAAAGTAATGATCAATCATTTTCACTAATATTTTGTAACGCTAAAAATCAAAAGATTGGCAGAAATGTCAAGTATGTGACAATGTCAACTCGAACAGAGCCACTACTCATACATACAATAATAAAGTTGAAGATGTATAAAAAGAGTTACTTATACTCATTTCTAAGTTCTTATTTAGATAACTGCAGACTGTTGTTCTAATGTTTTGATTGTATTCATCTATACTTGCAGTCATAATCTTCTGATTTCCAGTAGTTCAGTATAATTTTACTAGTTTTTTTGTAACCAAATCCCGTTATTAGAGCGGGTATAAGAGTCGGTAAGTACTGCATATTGCATTCGTGACATGTACAAATAATTTTGATCAGTTTGCAGACTTAGGGCCTGTCTCACCACTCCTTAAATGTCAGTTGTCTATGATGACGTCTCTGTCTGTTTCGTAGTAATAAATAGAGACGGAATCATAGGTAACTGATAGTTAGGGAGTGGTGCGACAGGCCCTTAGACTTGCGATATTTTTTCTATAAACCATTATCAAACAAGGTCTGTTTCATAACTCGTCAGCACCTTAATATAATACTTGCAAATTATTTCTCTCACGATGTTAAAAGACTTAATGTTACAGTGCTGAATGTTAAATAAATAGCCGTAGGTTACACGAGTGAATGTTACATGGCCGTAGATTGGACAAGTGAATGTTACATGGCCTTAGGTTGGACAAGTGAATTTTGCATGGCCGTAGATTGCACGAGTGAATGTTACATGACCTTAGATTCCACGAGTGAATGTTATTTGGCCGTAGATTTCACAAGCGAATGTTACAGCGCCGTAGATTGCATGAGTGAATGTTACAGGGCCGTAGATTGCACGAGAGAATGTTACAGGGCCGTAGATTGCACGAGAGAATGTTACAGGGCCGTAGATTGCTCGAGTGAATGTTACATCGCCGTAGGTTACACGAGTGAATGTTACATAGCCGTAGATTGGACAAGTGAATGTTACATGTCCGTAGGTTATACGAGTGAATGTTACATGGCCGTAGATTGGACAAGTGAATGTTACATGGCCTTAGGTTGGACAAGTGAATTTTACATGGCCGTAGATTGGACAAGTGAATGTTACATGGCCTTAGGTTGGACAAGTGAATTTTACATGGCCGTAGATTGCACGAGTGAATGTTACATGGCCGTAGATTGCACGAGTGAATGTTACATGACCGTAGATTGCACGAGTGAATGTTACATGACCGTAGATTCCACGAGTGAATGTTACATGACCGTAGATTCCACGAGTGAATGTTATTTGGCCGTAGATTGCTCGAGTGAATGTAACAGGACTTACCGCCTGGTCCGTGCGTGACAACGACGGCTGGGGGAGGAGGCTGGATCTTCGGCTCCGACTTGCGGTTGACGAAGTACTGCGACAACAGCTTGCTCCGGAGTTGGTTGCCCTGGGGAGTGTTAGTTGCTACAGTACCCGCGGCCATAAAGATTGCTTCGGTCTTTGGAAAGAGACAATTGTCATCACGTAAGTTGGAGCGAGACAACGCTCTACGAAGCCGAATTTAGCCTTTATGGCTGGGTACTGTAGTTTGTAACTAAATTCAACCTTAAACCCTGATGTATGTATGTAAGCAGTTTATTGTACTAGATAAAAAAATAACACAAAATGACAAAAAAACACCATGTTTAAAGGCTGGCTAATCCCACTAAGGGATCTCTTCCAGTCAACCTTTGAGTAAAATAGATGATAATAGAATGGTGTAAAATGTATAATGGACAAATTATGGCATGCTTAGTGGAGCCTTTTTTCTACCCTGCACGAGAGCGCACGAGATATACCCGTCTCTTTTTAGAACGAACAGTGAGAAAAAGAGGGGTATCCTATTGAGCTGCTTACCTTGTCCCCGTACTCGGGGTCAACGGCCATCATCTCGCGGAGGGTGCGCAGTACTTTGACGCACAATTTCTCTTCTTTCTCTTCTAGAAGTTTCTCAGTGTGCCGAATAAGTCTAAAACAGGCACATCAAGTTATTTAGTAGTGTTTGAAGTTAAACCTTTTAAACTAACGGCATGTTGCTGCGATAGTCTAACTTTATATAATTACCTTGTTGATTTTGTGGAACCGATAAAAAGTTTTCAAAAAATGCCTAGTTCCTTGCTTCGCCTTCATCTTGACAATGATGGCATTTTAAGGACGCTTCTAGTTTAAAGTATACACACAAAACAGTTCTTTACAGCTTATATAAAAGCGACAGCTCGGCCTGCAGCAGCGGCCGCAGCTGCTCTTCCAGGAGCGCCACGTACCTGGAGATGAAGATGCCGCTCGTGTCCGCCTGCGTGATCTCGCCAGAACTAGTGAACAGCAGGTGCGGCTTGTACAGGATGTCCACCAGCAGCGACAGCTCGGCCTGAAGCAGCGGCCGCAGCTGCTCTTCTAGCAGAGCCACTATCTCTTGCAAACCTTCCATCACCGAACGGTCGTTTTGTAAATTTGACTGTTGACAAAAAACATGACAGCAAATTAGTTGGGTCGCTTTCACATGCCCGCTGTGCTGCGGTTGGAGATCCCGCCTCCTGAGGTTGGGTGCGTCCCACGAGATATAACTACAAAATATCTAATTTCATAATAATAACGTTCACAAGATATAATGAATGTTAACAGCAAAAAGTATAATTTTTTAACGTATAAGGTTTAAATTATATAACGTTATTTTTATATGACTTCAATTTGTATAAGATTTATACGGACTAATTTCTTTTGACATAACAAACATTTAACTTCCTGAAACTGCTGCAAGACGTTGTTGCTGCACAACAGTGTTTAATTTGTAGCGAGCGAGCGAAGCGAGCGAGCAAGACGGTACGGAGCGGAAGCGATTCGGATAGGTTAGGTCCTTTGGTGGTTGGTTTTTTTTTACCTAGAAAACCCCCTAACCACATAGCAAATTCAATAAACAACTGTGCATTATGCTTTTTGATGTTAGATTAATTGATTAATATATGTTATAAATCTTAGCTGTTATGAACATTATATGCTTTGAATTATACATAATTCAATTGATATTATGTATAAACAACGTTATACCTTACAAAATTAGATATTTTAAGATTAAATACTTTTCGTACAATATATCCGGTAAACATTATACTAAACGAGTTTATATAAAGTGAGCGTATATATTATGAACATTAGATAATAAGTTGTTATATCTCGTATTACTTACCCCTGAGGTTTGTTACTACTTATACAATGACTGAATCATCTGGCATAGATGGAAGACCTTAGATGAGATGATGGTTGGGTAAAGGTAAGTTCGATTGAACACTAAGGTAAGTTAAGGTGTCTCATCGTAATTTTTGATTCCAAATTAGATCGACCCTTAATCGCCATAAATTTAGGAAAAATGGCATGTGTATACGCCGTGGTAACAAAAATAGTTTAACCCTATTTGTGTCAGAGGGTCGTGTTTCAACTAAGGCTCGCACCTGTAAGTTTTCGATGTGGCAAATTACATTTGAAATTTACAGTGAACTCAAAACAGTGAAGGAAGACATCGGAAACTTGCACACATCAATCCAATGATGCCTGTGAAGTTCCTCATCCAAACTGGCTCCTGGTAACTTTAGTCCATGCCTCGCGTCCTGAGAGACCAGTAAGCTTAATGTCTAACTCGCTCGCAATCGCCATCGTGTTCATTTTGACAGTTCTTGTATGAATGTGACAGCTAGCTGATTCCGATCCCAATTGTCAGCCCATACATAAACTGTCAAAATGAAAACGATGGCAATTGCGAGCGAGTTAGATAATAAGCCTACTGTGCCCCGCAGTGGGCTGTATATAAAGTAGAGATGATGATGTTGCTTACCTGTGACGCCATTTTCTCTAGTTTAGATGTTTTGGATGCCAGCAGCCATTTGCTGGTCTGCCGGGAGAGCGCGGCCGCCTTCTCAAACACCGTCTGAATCTTAGCTTCCAGCTCCAATGGGATCGCTATCGTGCGGGACTTCGCTGCGAACCGTAAACAATGAGTATCATTATGTTAATTGGTGACCCTAAACGTCGTCGTCAAAAAGTTGCTAGATAATTTTGTCGCTAGGACCTAAGCTAAAGTAGCCATTTCTAGCGACAATGTCAATAAATTGCCAATACTTTCTTAGGCCTTTGAATTTGAGGAAGGCTACAACCATTATACACTGAACATCATCATATCGGCCACAGGAAGTCCACTGTTGGACATAGGTCTCTCCCATAGACCTCTAGTGGCCTCGGTTGGAAGCAGCTTGCATCAACCGTGAACCGGCGTCTTTAACCAGGTCATCCCTCCACCTCGTTGGTGGCCGTCCTACGCTGCGCTTGCCGATCCGGGGTTACCACTCGAGAACCTTTCGATCCCAACGAACATTTGTTCTCCGCGCTATATGGCCTGTCCTACGCCGCGATTGTTTTACTTTAGAAATAGTCTTTATTTTACATTCTAGTCCTAATGTAACTTGGTTATGTACGGGGAACAGGGCATAACATATGTAGAGTAAGAAGAAAGTACAGTCAGCAGCAACGCTTGTACTAAAATGACAAAAGCACTGGCACAGTGTCCTCACCGACTTTGCTGAGCGTCCGTATGCAGTTCTCCACGTTGAGCTTCTGCGGCGGCGTGAGCCACGGGCACTGGTAGATGCGGAACGTGGTCTGCAGCAGCTTCACGAATACCAACTGCCGCGTCTGCCAACACATCATCATCATCATCATCATCAGCCTATTTTTAATATAAAACTACCGTGAGGCTCAGACATATTAATGGACCGGTACTCACGTTTTGTTACGTCGGCAAAGGTCCAACTGTTTCGAATCATCCGAGATTCTTATTCACGATGCGACGGGGGCCAAGGCGCGACGGGCACAAAAACCTCGAATAAGAATAAGAATCTCGGATGATTCGAAACTTTCAGACGTTTGCCGACGTAATAAAACGTGAGTAATCCCGTGTTTACATTAATATCATCAGCCTATGTTCGTCCACTGCTGGACGCCTCTCCCATGGCACGCCACTGAGCACGAGCCTCGTCCACTCTCATCCAGCTCTTGCCAGCCGCCTTGCGAAGATCATCGCTCTACCGAGTCTGAGGACGTCCTACATCCTACATCTCACCTTAAAAAACTGCTAAGGTCTCAAATATAAAAAACGTGTGCGTCTCGGGACGCCCGACACAAGTGATAACTTAAACTAATCTAAGTTACTAACAGTATATGTCTACACACTAAACACTGAGTAGAGAGAGTGTGAAGCGTTTGTCCGAAATACGACTAGCGCTGCCTACCGCTGCCGTATGCGTCAGAGAAAGGGAAGCCAGACAGACTGGCGCCGTAACGCGTTACATTACGAAGCGGTTTACCCTCCAATAAGAAGTTATCACTTCAAAAAACATTGTGTGGTTTTATGAAACCAAGAAGCAAGCACTTTTTTCGGCATTTAACTGAAAAATTTGTTTCTGATGCGTGCTATGGCCGCCGACTAATCGGCCTTGGCCGCTCTGCCGAGCGCCTGTCACTTTGTCCCCACTCCGATCCCGGCTGTAATGTGACATGCGATAGATGGACGAAAAAAATTGAGGCGATGGAAAAAAAATTCACATTAAAACCGTCATGTCCAGCCTATATACGTCCCACTGCTGGGCACAGGCCTCCTCTCAGAATGAGAGGTCTTGGGCTATAGTTCCCACGCGGGCCCAGTGCGGATTAAAACCGTATTTAGATATCTAACTATCTAATCAGCCCACATCCCACTGCTGAGTAAAGGCCTCTTCATTTTCACGCAGCTTTACCCGGTCTTGTGCCAGCCTCATCCAGTTTTCCAGCTGAATACCAGATGTCATCTGACCAATAGATTGATATAATGTATGCTATCATACTGTATTCAGGACCGACCATGAAGTGAAGCGACCGCTCTAGGCATCAGGTGGCAAGGGGTGACAAAATCAGGTGGCACGAGGCGTAAATTAACTTGAAGGGGGGAGTAGAGGAGTCGATCAGCAACCAACAACCTTGCTCTACTTAGGGCTGGAGTCGGCACTGACATAATAAATAAATATGTTTTATTGTATTGCAAGTTATACTTACGATAAGATTAGGTCCAATGCCGCATACGAAAATAGAAATTTGTAAGTATAATAAATAGAGTAACATTTTACATTAAGTTTTATCACAATGAAAAGAAATACTGATCTGACCTTTCTTTTCTATTAAAAACAGTTTTTAACCTTTCGCATTTCAGTATTACCACCATCGACAAGTCTCTTGTAAAAAATGAGTTATAGAAAAAAACAAAAAACAGAAATCTCTTCAAGAACTCGTATCTTACTCAGTGCCTTAGTAACAACTGTCATACCGAAGTATTTGTTATGAGATAAATAAATGGAATAAAAAATCATGTCCGTTTGGTCCAAGAGCTCGGGTGCGCACCAACCTGCACTGTGGTGCTCTGGTCGCTGAACGGCGAGTTGAAGAAGGTGCAGATGGTCTGGACCAGTACGTCGGTCACATAATCCACCCACGCCTGTGGCGCGTCGCTCGTCGCAGAGGCTCCTGACGAAGGCCCTGGGACTGAAGGAAAGATTGTTGTTTATAAATCATCATCATAAGCGGTAAAACACCCACTGATGAACAGCCTCACTTAGAAAGCAATCGACAACTTGACACCTAGTGGGAGGCCAACGCTACTAACGTACTACTAATATTATAAATGCGAAAGTTTATAAGTATGTCTGTCTGTATATTTATCTTTCACGTTATAATTACTGGATTAATGTGAATAAAATTTAGTATGTAGACAGTTGGATCTCTGAAGTAACACATAAGCCACTTTTTATCCTGATATTCCCTAGGGGTCGAGATTTATGCATGCAAAATCCCGAAATCTCAACGTGTAAATATAGATACATGAAATTTCTACATATTAGTAATTAGCACATACTTGGTTTAATTTTAAATCGCATAACTTAGACATAATTGATAATCATATTTTTTTTTTGGGGAGAAAATAAATTGTTTTGGGTATTACTTTGTGATTGTCACATATATCAAACCATCGGTCTACGATTATAATAATTTATTTCGTAAAATGATTTCCCTAATAATAAATGTGACTTGAAAAGTTTTTAATTTAAAAGTTCTATACTCTGATTAGCCAATTGACAATATTTCAATTTTTTAAGAGCTACTTTTTATTGTCTGGCTGGAAAGAGCGCACAAATTTAAGACACCCATATTTTTTATATTCGTGAAAATCTTGTATTTTCGTGGAAAAATCCATTTAAATCGTTGCTTAAGCAGAAAGGACTTAAGTAACAAACGTCAAGTATTAGCGAAATGACGTCACTGCTTTGTTTCGTACACTTAGAAAAACGTTGAAATAATTACATTAATTGACCGCCAAAACCTGTGCTTAAATACTTTGACAGTGAATGCAGTTGTCACTGTCGATGAACGTCAAAACGAGCTGACAAACTCAAAGCGAATACTTCACAAAAAATATGATTTTAAATGAAAACTTGCAAAAATATTATCATTATTGCCCGGCAAACAGTTATCTAGTGTTCCCGATGGCAACAATGCCGAGCGGTGTGCGAATGAATTAAGAGGGTGCATCCGTGCTGAGCTCGCAACGTCGCATTTTTGGTGATTTTTTGCGATTATTTCACAGAAATTGAATGAAAGTATCAAATATCCGTCTGTAGTGCACTTCGTTTTTAGTGTATTAATGTATCTAATGCAATAATTGATCGTGATGGACTATTATTTTCTTATTAAACGAGATATAGTATTTTATCCCTTTAATACGAAAATAAAAGTCCATCACCATTAATCATTGCATTGGACACATTATAACACTAAAAACGAAGTGCACTACAGACGGATATTTGATACTTTCATTCAATTTCTGTGAAATAATCGCAAAAAATCACCAAAAATGCGACGTTGCGAGCTCAGCACGGATGCACCCTCTTAACCGTCAGCTGTCAGTAGTGTTTGTGTTGTGAAAGTTGTAAATGTCAAAGGGAAACCCGGAAGACAAGGTTTTTTATAATGGCAGTATTGGACCGGCCGCTGGACGTCATTTCCTGTTTTACATATTTTGCTCATTTTTCCAAAAAATACTGTACGAAAAAATTCAAAAATATTTTTTTTGTGTTCTACAAGTGTTTCTCTCGAAATGGTTTTTGATTTATGAATATAAAGAAATTTGAAATATTGTCAATTGTCTTCAAAATAAAACTGTATAATATACTTGCCGGAAAATATACAAATTATTAAGAAATACCATGGCTTCTTCATTTACTTTAATCAAAGATTTTAAGTATTGCTGTACCTTAAGCTAAATAGCTTCTGTACTTTTTCTTCCGTGATTTATTAGTTTAAATAACAAAAGCTTAGTCTGACAATTATTTGTCCAGCAGAAAAAAATGTAGGTGACCCCTGAAACGTCTAATTATGACAGCTGTCAGAATTCCACGGACTAAAACAATACACTATATATGTATAATCAAGATGCGTGATCCAATAAAACAGTATTTACTCATCCTCCGGCTGTGTCACTTACTCTCCCAAGTCACCTCCTTTCATTGCGATCCTGTAGGCTTATTGTCTAACTCGCTCGCAATCGCCATCGTGTTCATTTTGACAGTTCTTGTATGAATGTGACAGCCAGCTGATTCCGATGCCAATTGTCAGCCCATACATGAACTGTCAAAATGAATGCGATGGCGATTGCGAGCGAGTGAGACAATAAGTCTACTGGTCTTATAACTACGGCACTACTCTACTACACAACGTACCAGCAACAGCCAAGTGCGAGCCGTCGGTCTGCAGTATGGCCTGCATGTCCTGCAGGAAGGAGCGCTCGAACAGGTCCCACATGTAGTTGCTGGAGTAGATCTCTTTCATCTCCACCTCCGTGTCGATGTAGCAGTGATTGAGGAAGCCGACGTACGCCTCTTTTACCTGAGGGAAAACCAACGCTGGAATCTAAGTTATTCGTATATTGTGATATTTTTAGGAGTTTGACTCTCTCTATACTAGATTCGAACTATATGTATTAGATTGTAAGAAAGCATATATTGTACGCCTGAAAGGCAAATTATAGCGGTTACTTTAAATATGTCCTTCACCTGAGAGAACACACTGTTATTACACACCTTATACCACTAGGCCAAACGCATTTACGTTAGTGCGACGAAATCAACGTACACTTCAAAAATTGAACGCGACTTCATTCGTATTTCAAAATAAGCTCTTAGATGATCTAATATCCTGGTACTTAAACTCTTCCTCCGTCTTACGCCCGACGCGAGTTTAACATTTTTTACCCATCCCTAGTGTTCAACGCCACTGAAGAAGTTTTCACTTCAAAAAATGCAAACAGCTAATTTTTACTAAAACAACGAGTAGTCGTACGACCTTTGTTTATAAAATGTTTCTCTTTCCTGAAACTGTACTCTGTTTTTGTACTATAGAAAACATTGTGGGCCCTATTTTATAAACTTAAGTTACAATTTACAAGCGGGAAGTCTCTATGACTTTATGCGTTAGAACAAAAGTACAAAAACAATACAGAAACATAGAACAAAGTATACAATAGGCGGTCTTATCGCTTAATAGCGATCTCTACCAGACAACCTTTAAGACAGAGAAATAAGTTGGAGACAGTTTAAGTAGGTGGCGGAAACAAATAGACAGGAGAAGCGCAGAGATAATAAAACAATACTTACATAAATATAATACATAGCTAAATAAATAAATAAAATAATACACACATACATACACACATAACATAATTGTATAATAATACTTAAAAAAATAAATAAATATGAGAATGTAATAACGAAAAGTATAAGAAGGCCATATAACAGAAGAATAGATCAAAAGCAAAAGAAAATAAATGGGACTATAGACAGGAAGTGGATTCAATTAGTGACAAATAGTGAGATTTGAGCTGGTTCTTAAAAATAGGTAAAGTTTTAGCACGCCTTAGGTCTACAGGAAGGGCATTCCACAGACGGATAGATGTCATAGTAAAGGAGTCATGATAGAACTAGACTAGTTAGATAGAGACTTCCGCTTGTAAAGAGTAACTTGCAGCTTTATAGGGTCCTGGTTACCTCGGGTATGCAGTCCACGTGTGTGACCATGGACACGATATCGTCCAGCGGCAGCAGGCTGTGGCATTTTATTTCCGTATATACATTCTTGCCCATAGTGCAACACGTTAGTAGCTTGACTAGCTGGATGTGGTATCTGAAATAAGTTTTATCAATATAACAATATATCAATAAAATATATAAAACAGCAGGCTTATTGTCTAACTCGCTCGCAATCGCCATCGTGTTTTTGACAGTTCATGTATGGGTTGGCAATTGGCATCGGAATCAGCTAGCTGTCAAATTCATACAAGAACTGTTAAAATGAACACGATGGCGATTGCGAGCGAGTTACGTAATAAGCCTGCTGTTCTCCGTTCTCTAGGCTAGTTCTCTAGGCTTGCAACGCATCTCAATCCTCCATAATATTGTTGTGATCTGTAATATTGTGTGTGTGAGTCGTAGTGCTCTTGCCACCAATTTGCAACTTGCTTGGTCATCAGGTGACCCGCTTGCTCGTTTGCTTTCCGTGTCGTATGGAAAAAAAGTACCTCAACGCCTCCGGCATCTCTCCGGTCTGCTTGAACTGCCGCATCATTTGTATGAAGTAGTTGAATGACACTTTGTCGTTATAGAAGACCAGCACGTCTTCGCCGGCGTTCACCATCTGAAGTTATACACAAGAATAGTACATCATACACATTGTTTCGTTTCATACTTATTTTTGTTTCATTTTACATTTTACAAAGGGTTTTGGCCCAGGCAACCACATCCAATTATGTTTTATTTTATTTAATGTTTAGTTTTTACTGTTTATTTTAACTGTTGTTTCTTTTCTTTTCAATGTATATGTATCACCCTATGGTCCCAACGGAAGACCAGCGCTGGCTGCAAGGCCAGCAAATGCTGAGTTGGGACCATTTTGTGACAATTTATTTATTTATTTGCTGTTTTATGTTTTATTATTTTGATGTCTTGATTGTCATAAATAAACTTTTTTCTTCTTCTTCTTCTTCTTCTTCTATCACTCACAAGAGTACCCGAAACCGACGAGCATGTATGAAGAGATTGATGAATGTGGATGAAGCGAAAGAGGTATGTCAGAATCGTAGCAAGTGGAACAAAGTAGTCTCTGCCTACCCCTGTGGGAAAGAGGCGTGACGGTATGTATGTATGTATGTACGCTGCTCATCACTGCAGAGGCCGGCGCGAAGCTGATTGCTGGGCGAGTAATGTTACAAGGCCGAGAGCTAGCATAATAAATAGAAGGGCCAACGTATTTACACGTTGGAGAAAAAACAACACAATGTTGTTGTTGTATTTGTCTTGTTTATTTTGCACAATAAAGAGTTTACACACATACATATATTTTTGAAAATTTTGTCTTCCTCTTCCGCTTCCTCTTTGTAGAGGAATATTAGAGGAATTATCGCTTCACTCGCGCGCTCATACATTTTCATTAAAATAAACCTCCCAGTCGTCAATTAATAAACAACTACTGCGTCATTTTATCTATTTGTTTTTTTTTAATTTTCATCTAGCAATATGTCACACTCACTTAATCCTATCACTCTATCTCTTCCTCATCCGCTTCCACAAACTATGTCTTTAATACTTCCTCTTCCTCATCAACCCTATAAGTACTGTACCCACCTCTTGCATAACCAAGCCCTGACTTTTCCGTATGTACTGAGTGTCCGCGTGCACTATGGTCCTCAAGAAGTGCAGGTACGCGGGTCGGCGACCCCGGGACTCGATGCAGTGCACGAAGTGAGCGACAACCTTCTCGTTCCCCTCGTGGCTGCACAGTGTCGTGTTGTCTTTGAAAATGGCGCACACAGTTTGTGTTTCACGTATCTGAAAAGAGATTGATGCTAAGGTGAAAAGTATGTCGTTGTATATGAGTAGCGAGGTGTCACCCGGAACTATACTTCGATTTATTTAGAATGAGAAACCACAACAACATTATTTTGCGGCTCGTGAACAATGATATTATAAACCCTAGATGAACCGCCACGTATAAAATCACTGCCAAAACTTGTCCTAAAAGTACATTCCAAAGCCGCAAATGTCAAATAACATTTCAACCACATTTTCAAATATTCGAAATACGACTGTTTAACACAAACATTACAGTTTTATTTCAAATGCACGTGTCCGGAATATACGACATAATTAAAATGTAAACTGACAGCACGTCGTAAATCATATTGACAGCTCCATAGGGCCAGAGAGTGCTTAGACAGATTCTAAGCACTCTCTGCTCGGGACGAGTTTGAGCGCTTGTAGTGTATCTAGGGTTTCATCATTACTCGTGAACTGTAATCTCTTTACAATTTGTACTAGAGTAACAATTGACGACACGCAAATAAAGTGACATAAAAAAATATTTTTTACGGCTGCCAAACTATTGCATTGTACTATTAGCTGTAAGAAATAGTTGACCAGACGCAATATAATGTTATGTGGTTTTTAATTAAAAAACAATCGATACATCATCAGTTCCTGGACCCAATAGTCGCCACTGGAGGTATGCTGTAGACAGTAGCGTGCAGTGGGGGGTCGGTAGGTAGTAGGCTCCCCCGGCCCCCCACTGGTAGGCAGTGGGGGTTGGCACTCACACCCGCGTTGAGGAACAGATCGAGGTGCTTGTGCAGGATGGCCTGGTTCTGCTGGTTGCCGTGGCAGAAATGCTGTAGGAACTGGTGCGCGAGCGCGAGCAGCTCATCCATGGCCGCGTCGTCCTCATCATGCGGGACCTACAAATAATCATCATCATCACCATCATCAGAAGTCTTACTTTGAAGTTCTTGAATAAAATTGTGACGAATTTTGTAAGTGTAAGGCCTGAGTGGACGCTCAAAGCGGAGCGTGCAGCGGGGTGTGAAGCGTAGCGGGCAGCGGCAAAGGGCAGTGTCGACTCAGGTCAGGACACCAGTACGCGTTTCATTTTTTTTTTCAAATTTTGGGACACATTTTTTCTTGTATAAGGATCGATAGGGTAAACGATTCCGAGTAAGAAAAACCCAAAATAGTTAAGTTCTGGAACAAATGATCATTAGGTATTTTTTTTTGGAAAACGCCCATCCACGAGCAGGCACAGGCCAGTACAGTCAAGAGCAATGGAATAAAAATAATCACTTATTTTTGCTGTAGACTATACCTGCAGTAGGTCCAGCACGATGGTGTGGACGCCGATGTTGCGCAGCAGCCGCTGCTCGTGCCGCCGCGGCTTGCCGCTGCTCGGCCCGCCGCTGTTGCCTTGCGTACAGTATTTTATCATTCGTTGGAGTATCTGTGGACGACAACATCATATTCATTTCACCTCACCAGCTCGACAAGTAGTAAAATTCAAGTCAAGTAAAATTCAAAGTACGGTCCACCAAAACCAGCTGGTGTTTTTAGTTATTACATTTCATTTTATAAATTTCCAATTCGAATATTTAAATTGCATGCAGTAGTTTTAAGTACTTGTCTAGTTATTTTTACATGCCGTAAGTCAGTTCATAATTTAAATCAAAACTTTTTTTTTCTAATATTTTTTTTCATGCTTGTTTATGTATAAAATATTTTTAATATAGTTATTATTTTTATTGTTATTAAGGACCTCTCAACGAGTAAAGGCCTCCTCCAATTTACTCCAAACGTCTCTGTCTTCCGCTTTAGTTATCCGGTCTGTCCCGGCAGTTCTCATTATCTCGTCTTCCCATTTTTCCTTTGGTCTTCCTCTTCCTCCCTCTCATCTCCGTATTAATTTTAAAAGTGTATAATGGATTAGACGGTACAACTCACGTGTTTGATCTTCTTATACTCGTTGTTGTCATGTTTGGCAGTCCTGGACGTGTCAAGGACGTTGTCCATCGACTGGTTCCGTTCTAGCACTGCTCCTCCCGGACCCACTGTGCCCGTGCCGCCTGGAACAAGTGAGTAGCTTTGTAGCACTTTAGGGTTCCATACAGTAAGGCAATTCACGTAACACCGTAGAACCCTATCACAAGGTAATATAGCACTCTAAAGTCTTCTTCTTCTTCTTTTAATAATATGGCCCCATCGATCGATGCGATGATTTCGCCAATGTCAAAGTAAAAAATACAGTGTTCAAAAATCTTGTGACATAAAAATGTCGGCAACGTTGTACGGTAGAACACGGTCAAACGACCCCCTCCCCCCCTGTCGGGCTCTTAGCCAACGGACAATGATATCCCACGGAGACCGCCAGGAAATCATTAACCGAAGCCCAGGGTGCACCGGACCAAGCACTGCTCTTCCCCTCGGACGGATCCAAAAACGAACCGCAGCTCTTGACCACACGCGAAGGTAACCCGACTCGCACCCCCACTCTAAAGTCGTCGCAAAATAAAAGGCCCGTTTTGACATTTGTCTTCCCGACGTAACTAGTGATGTAACCATATGACTCGGTACTCGATACTTACGATAAATCGATTCAAGTTTGCATGAGTATTTCATCGATTTGAATATGTATTGTAAAGTGGCATTGGATTAAAGTTCTGATTAGGAAGTGAATCTTCAGTCAATCATTTTCTTCAGATGATGAAGACGAGCCATTCTATTGAAATCAGTGTTGCCATTGTTTACGGCTTTGAGCTCCAAGGTCATAATTTTCAGTAAAGATCACTACACAGCTGGTGAAATGCAGTGATTAATTGGTCTAAATAAAATAAATATAACCGGCCAAGTGCGAGTCAGCCTTAAAAAAATTATCTAGATCGATTTATTTTTTCCTTAACCGATTATTAATAGTCTGTGGACAATATGAAAAAATCGTTATGCACAGCACTTAGCTGAGTGAGCGATACCCATCAATGAAAAATGCAATTACCTTCAGAACATTTCGATCGGTAAAAAATAGAGAACTTCATGGACGTGAACTGTCAAAACGGGCCTTTTAAATTGTGACGACTTTAAGTTTGAGTGACGGCGGCCTGTCAATTGCGACAGGGTTATATGGTGGTACGTGAATACATTTCCCACGCTGTAACTCAAAGAAAAAAATGTAACCCTTATGGATAACTATGTTGTCCGCGCGTCTGTCTGTCCGTCTGTGTAGACCCTTTTTCTCAGGAACTCTTCAGTCGTCACTACATAGTATAAAACAAAGTCGCTTTCCGCTGTCTGTCCCTATGTATGCTTAGATCTTTATAACAACGCAACGGATTTTGATGCGGTTTTTTTAATAGATAGCGATTCAAGAGGAAGGTATGAATAATTCTACGCAGACGAAGTCACGGGCAGAAGCTAGTAAATGGGTCATTTCGTGCGTAGCGTGTGCGTGCACTGCTGTGGAAACGACCGCCTACATTTTGCTAAGGAGCGAATATGTGCCCACGTGCGTAGCGTGACCGTGCGCTGTAGTGGGGCGTCGCCTTTATTGTTACACCATAAAAATAAATAATAACAGAGTAGAACGGAATCTCCTTTGACCGCGTCCAAAACGCCGCCATTTATATACCTACTTCCCCCTTCACGTCGTTACACCCCTCTGTCGTCGAGGCCTGTTGCTAGGGTTGTTACTGTTAAGTATTATACTTGATACTTGCTTGGTTTGGTAGATGTTCCACGGGAGTTTGTAATTGTGTCGTACAGACACATCATTCAAATAGATGACGCTTCGCGACAAATAATCGCATAGTAACAAGGTCACGTGACAGTTGGTAATAGATAGAAAAATTCGAACGCTTACTCACCTGCTATGGGTGGTGTAGGGGTATAGCACGCGTCACGGAATGACGAGGACCCGGGTTCGATTCCCGGCCATAGCTTTACTTTTCGGATTTTTCTATGTGTTCTAATTTTCAGTGTCGTTTAGAAATTTTATTATACTTATGTCAAGGATAAAATATGTGTTTATTTACTTTGAAATCATTATACGTCATTTGTTTCCAAGATGAAGGTACGGACGGAATGCGCAAACAGCAAAACGCGCATTGGTCGACGCCGGCCGCGACAGCCTGACTGAGTAGCCGCTTAGCGAGTACTCTAACATCGTGACCTTGAGTCCGGCAGGAGCGGAAGTTTCCGTTCTACTATGTTCTTATTTATTCTTATGGTTACATCCTGTGTATTAGTTATAGTTACCGCCATGGTCGTCCAAGACGCCGGCGCGTCCCTTGTTGAAGACCCACAGCTCGGACTTCTCCACGCTCTGGCGCAGCAGATCCAGGTCCGCCTTTATCTGCTTGTACGACTCCACGTCCGCGTCCGACACCAACAATTGAACCTACAGACAAAGAGTATATTAATGCAGGTGCTGGGTGTGTGCAGTTCCCTATCTAGTAATAGCGGTAACCATACTGAGGGGGCCCTTTTCTCTGCAGCTGACTGTACATGTAAATTCACAAAAGCTGCCGCAAATGGATTGAACGAGGGGAATGTCACTCGTCAATCATATTGTGGCGAACTAGTGGACTGTATATTGAATGAAAACAAATTATGATGATGAGAACTGATTTTTAATGAATACAAGGAAAAGGATTAACTACAGTGAAATGGGTGACCTCGTGGCAGCAGTTCATATCGAACTGAAATCTAGTTATAAAAATGGGATGCTGCTGTCATGAGGTTTACAACTGCCAGCTACAAAAAGAGTTTATCCTTCACACATATTATGGCAGAAAGGTAAAACAAAGCAAGAAAAAATGACTCTCTGTCTAGTTTCTTGCGTGCGGCGCATTCTTCTTGGCAATAATGGTCTTTCCAAATGCGCTGGTAGCTTAAAAAAACATGTAAAAGAGCCCTTGGAGGCCTATAAGCAAAAAAAGTTTTCGAATTTTGAAACAAAGAAAAAAAGAAGAAGAGAAGAAAGGGAAAGCTAAAGCACTAACCACGGATTAATGGGTATGTTCTCGGCTATATCATCACTTTTCTGATTTTTCCATGTGTACTGCAGGCTTATTACGTAGCTCGCTCGCAATCGCCATCGTGTTCATTCTGACAGTTCTTGTATGAATGTGACAGCTAGCTGATTCCGATGCCAATTGTTAGCCCATACATGAATTGTCAAAATGAAGACAATGGTGATCGCGAGCGAGTTAGACAATAAGCCTGCTGGTTTTCAGTATAGTTAAAAAATAGAACAGACCTGTTTGAACGCCGCCAGCACCTCCTGCCTCTGGCTGAAGTGGCGGAACAGCAGCGCCAGAGCGCCCGACACCAGCGCCGCCGACGCGCCCTGCGAGCACAGCTGCAGCAGCACCCGCAGCACCATGCGCCCGCCGCACTCGTCCAGGTCCAGACCATCCCTGGACCGACAACCGCACTTGACACTACGTCACTATACTAGAGGAAGGGCTTGCCGGCCGAGCAAGAGCGAGGTTGAATATTTGAGGCTAGCGATCCCTTTTCCCGCCGAGGTATGTATAGTATTTTTTCAAACATGCAATGAAATAAATTAAAAATCACGAAGAAATTAAAGTTCTGTATAAAAAAAAACTAAAAGTAAATTAGGCAATATGAAACTGTAAAATATAACAAACCTCGTTTATAGTGTTTTTCACATGGTAGTGACAGATTATCATAACGCCAGAAAGCAAATATTGCTTAGTTTTTTTTTAATAGCTGAATGACAAGATGCCGTTTCACAAATATGTGTGGAACGGAAATTAAAAAATAGCACATTTCCGGCCTTGGCCTGCAACTTTGTATGAAATCCCATTAAAGACCTCTAGTCTAGTCACAACAGAAAAGTGATACTTCGCAGCCTAATTTAAGAAACATAAGTAACATCAATATTTCATTGCATGTGTGAGAAAACTTCATATATACTATACCTAGACATTATCTATGAAACTGTTCGTATACATCCTGTTAGTTTTCTATCGTACGTGTAAAAGCACTCAAATTTTATTCCCACAGAACAAAGGTTAATTTACAAGTAAACACAGTTATCATGCGCCTGTCACTTTTCCACAACCTGTGTATAGACCAAAAAATAGTATAGACGGAGTTCTATTAACAGCAACGCTTAAACCACTTATACGACTAGCCGTGTACATTTGCGAAGCTCATATAGGTATTATTCAATAAAATGCTAATACTGGCTTTCCAATTTTGCAATATATTAGTGATTTCTAAGTCACAGCTTAACTAATTTAGTAGCAACTATGACCCGGCAAGGTGTAGTTTCAACCGGCTTTACTTTGCTGTTTGTAGAACTCTGTCTCTACTTTTGATATGGTCTGAGACCCGGTTAAAAAAATTAAGTCTATTCAAACAGGGATTTATGCAGGTTGTCACAGTTTGTTAGTTTCAGAAAAGGTTTATCTATTATTAAATAATAAAGTACTTTAATAGGGATTTCCATGCGAATGCATAATTTGGGAGATTAGTAGAATCTTAAAGCAGTTTTGGTTTGGCAGCAGCATTATTTGCATGCACCTATTTTGTAACCATTGACACAGATCATACATTCACTGCTTTGAAAACGCTAATAATAGTTTATAAAATGGGGTAAAATTTCATCAATAATCACTTTCAAACACAAACAGAAAAACAACAGATTTTCTTAGGACATAAAACATACAAAGTGTTTAATAGTTACCCTGGAATATTTTAGCAGGTGATTGAATTCTTTTAATTAAGAGGGTGCATCCGTGCTGAGCTCGCAACGTCGCATTTTTGGTGATTTTTTGCGATTATTTCACAGAAATTGAATAAAAGTATCAAATATCCATCTGTAGTGCACTTCGTTTTTAGTGTATTAATGTGTCCAATGCAATGATTAATGGAGATGGACTTTTATTTTCATATTAAAGGGATAAAATACTATATTTCGTTTATTAAGAAATAAAAATTACATCACGATGGATCATTGCATTAGACACATTAATACACTAAAAACGAAGTGCACTATAGACGGATATTTGATACTTTCATTCAATTTCCGTGAAATAATCGCAAAAAATCACCAAAAATGCGACGTTGCGAGCTCAGCACGGTTGCACCCTCTTAAACACGTCGATATCACATGTGACGTCATATGTTAACGCCCATTTAAACTCCATATTAAAATTACGTTTTTTCTAGAAAGATATAGAGACAAATCTTTGATAGTAACTATCTCCGTTGTTTTTATAGTTATTATTTAGTGTTAACTTTAAGATACAGTGTATGTTGTATGTTGATTAGGGAACGAGGTTAGGAAGCGCATCGTCATAACATAGCATGTTAACATAGTAGGATCACTTGGCCGAGTTAGTTGCACTGATCTCTATACACTTCAGTTCAAAATTATTGACATCTGGCAAAGCAGGGCTAATTTATCGCACCCTATTACCAAAGCACCCTATTATCAGCACTTTTATTTCGAAGTATAAGTATTTAGAAGTAGTCTCTGCCTACCCCCGTGGGACAGAGGCGTGACGGTATGTACGTATGTATGTATTTATTTTGAATTAATCGAAACAAGCGTAAATTTGTAACATGATGGTAAAAGGTCACAGGCTATGGACATCCGCAACACCTGAACATTGGAGATGCGTTTCCAGCCTTGAGAGATAAATGAATACAAAATATTTACCTTGCTACTCCACTACTTACGTGCAAGATAACCAAGCCTGTGCGAAATATATACGTTTTGCATGCAAGCCCTCCCGTGGTACGACGTTGGTTCGCATGTGCATCGGTTGTGCTCTGACTGAGAATGATCCCGTAGAGGGATCGAAACGCGCGTCAGTGTTTGTGTGGTGATAGGATTAATTAAGTTTGTGGGATTTGTGTGCGTTTTGTGTGGCAGTAGTGGCAGTAGTAGTAGGCAGTAGGTGGGAGGGCTTGCATGCAAAACGTATATATTTCGCACAGGCTTGGTTATCTTGCACGTAAGTAGCGGAGTAGCAAGGTAAATATTTTGTGTTCATTGAAATGGACCTCCGCAAAGTAACGCCTGATTCAATAAAATATTGAGAGATAAAGTAAAATACCTCGCGTCTCAGTAATTTTACCGGCTGTCTTACTCTAAATGCCAGAACACAGTAGCGTAATAATTCTTTCTTGGCGATAGGATTAGCTAGTTGTGTTAGCACTGCACAAGATGCCAATTACCCGTAAAAAGTCTGAATTTTAATTGCAATATTCCCAGTATTTTAACAGATCTTTCTTCGATACTGTTTCATACGAGCCGTGCCAGTAGGGTGATTCACATTCTGTTAATAATATTCTATGAACCCATTTCTAGGATAGAAAGAAGTATGCTGAGTTGGTTTGGTCACGTAGAGAGGATGGATGAAAGTAGACTAAATAAACAGATCTATATGGGGAGTGTGTGGAACTCATTGTATAGAGGTCAGTGCGTATAGAGGCGGCAAACCATGCGATGTAAGGTTCATCTTACTAACAAATCTACATTTTTTGGAAGACAGCTGTCTGGTACTGTTTGTATGGCTCTGAAAGAAGTTATACATTATTGAAGAAGTCAAAAGAAGTAAAAGAAGAAAATAAAACAATTATTCTTTTGCTGTTAAATAAATGTAACAAATTAACTGTGAGGTCTTTACTTAAGTAGAGGTTTTTCTTTTGAAATACGTTACGTAACTAAGTGTATATTCAAAATAATATTCACTTAACTAAATTGCTCGTTTAGCTACCCCACCACCTTCATGCGTTAGTCACTTAAACTTATCAATAACGCATTCATAGACTACTATTATTATGCAATAACTATTTTTGCAGAATTTCATGCATTTTTCCCCGTTTTCCTTCACCGAAAAGTGATCTTTTATTAATTCTGTAATTTAAGTATATTTCATTAATTCCGAAAAAACTCAGCGGTGCGACGGGATTCGAACCCACGACTCCAGCTTGAGAGGCCATAGATGAGAGCACTGGGCCACCAGGACTATCGTACCTGCAGCTAAAGATGCCTTCAGCCTGGAGCCCGATGGCCTCGACGTCGGCCCTTTCGCCGGCCTGCTCGAACTCCTTCTTGAAGATCGACAGGAGACAGCTGATGCGGTAGTCCAATCGGACGTCCAGGATGAACTTAAACAGAGAACATATTAATTGTGACACTATGGCGTGTAGTGAGGGGTCGCCAGGGCAGTCAGCAGCTGCCTACCCTGGCGACTCTCCACTGCACGTTACTGGTAACATTACACTTATAGTCCGTGAGCGTGTACAAACTAAAAAAATACAATTTGAGAAAGATTAAAAATCACTCAGTACACTATATACATATATACACAATTTATTAGTATTTACAAAGCGACATAGGAAAGCAACTATGCGTTGCCTAATTAGAAGAGAGAGCGCGCATGCTGCGAGTTTTGTCAAACTCCCAGTTTCTACAGAAACCGGAATCGGAAGTCAATGAAAAACTTTCTTAAGACTATTTACAATATTATACATAAAAATAAAGCAGTCGCGACATAACCGAATTCAGAATCTCTTTTTTTAAGTCTGTTAAAAAAGTAAACAGAAAAATATAGTACTGCATTTGGCGCGGGCCGCTTCAGGGCACCCGAGAGGTTAAATAAATAAATAAATATTTGGGAACAATTCACACAAATTGACCTAGTCCCAAAGTAAGCGCTAGTAAGCCTTGTGTTATGGGTACTAGACAACGATATACATAGTTATGTAGATAGAAACATCCATAACTCAGGAATAAATATTCGTGCTCATCAAACAAGTATATGCCCTTACCAGGATTCGAACCCAGGACGCTTGCTTCACAGGCAGGGTCACTACCAACTAGGCCAACCGCGTCGGTTAGATGGAACAGTTCCGCCTGTTCTAATACTGGCCATACACATACGCATGACGCTGCCGATTGGACCAGTTAGAACCAGGCAGCTGCCATGCCAATCCACCCCCACATACGGTCAGTAGAACTAGCAGCGTCATGCCAATTGGACAAGCATAAGATTTGATCAGTAGGTTGTGTACCTGCAGGATCTCGATGATCTTGAGCTTGGTGTCCATGACGAGCGGGTGCTCCCGCGCGAGCGCCGCGCTGGCCGAGCGCTGCACGCCCGCGCCACCCCCCGCACCTCCCGCCTGCACACACAATACGCAACATACATAAAAACCCCCTTTCTTAATAAAATATGAACATCTTTCCTCTTCTGTTGTCGAAGTTAACTACAAGTCGAAGACCTAACGCTGTTGAAGACCATCGACAACACAAGAGAAATGATGTTGGGACACCAGATACGACACGACGAATACATTAAGATCATAATTGAAAGAAAGGTTGAAGGGAAGCGGAAGAGAGTTAAGCCTAGAAGAATATTTATGGAGCAGGTGAAAGAGAGGGTAGAAGTCGTGTCGTATCAGGAAGTCAAAGAAAAGGCCCTGGAAAGGACCACATGGAAATTGCTCCACCGATAAGAGCTGGCTCTTAAGTTTAAGATGAGAAAATAAAATATGAAAATATCTTAGAGACCTCTGCGTGGTGTAGCGGTATAGCACGCATCACGGAATGATGAGGATCCGGGGTCGATTGCCGGCCATAGCTTTACTTTTCGGAGTTTTCTGTGTTCTAATTAAAAATAATATCAGCCAGGAAAAAAACGTATACTCCCTATTCGACTGCTCAACCCTTTATGCGGCTTGGATTCAATATTATCGTGTGATCGATGCATATCGCGATCCATATCACAAAACAATCCTTACACTAGTGACGGATCCTAGGGTGATGGACGTCATCACGGCGCCCATGTCGCCGATACTCCGAAGTACACCGCCCTCGGCTGACAAAAAAAAAACTTATATTGACACAATAAAATACAATACATATACTCTTTATTGAACGCCACAAATCAGTACAGAACAATACAGAAACAAAGAACAAAGTATACAATAGGCGGTCTTATCGCTCCACAACCACAATCCACATTTTCTAAGAAAACATGCCATCTTTTTTTCTACAGTATATTAACCACTTGGTCTAAAAACTAATTAAAAGCTCGAAAGCGTGCCAGCAACACAATTCTCAACGTCTCTTTCAGAGCTGTTTTAGCGCAACCGCGCGTGGACCATCGATGCCAAAACACATCTTCTTTTGAGATGCTTTTTACGCATAAAAAAAAATATATTATAATAATAATAATAATAACATTATTAAATTTTCAATGTGAATTCTAAATGTTTTTAGTTTTATTTTACTTATACTTACGTTGCTTTGTTTCCTTTTCCTGTGCTGCATGTAAGAACATCATTTCAATTTAAAGAAAAATACTCAAAACGTACATTCTCTTACGCTATTCACAAAGTTTTTATTTATTCCAGGCAAATTAGGTTGATAAAAAAAAATGTTTATTTCAAACATCAGAATAAAAAAAAATAACTTTTTTTTTAATATGTAGTTGAAAAAAAAATTTTTGAATGCCTATTGGCCCTATTCATTCGACCAAGTCAAGCACGTGTTTGCATAAAGTTGTTCCAAACTCTAGGGCAAAAAAATCCCATTCCTTCTTCGTAATAAAAATGAGAAGAAAAAGTGCAGGTCTTTTGTGGTTTCCAAACTTGTAATATTTTGTTGAGCTGTAAGAAGCGGACTCACATTCGACCTCGCCGGAAAGCGCGTTCGATTCGTTCAACAGATCCATTGCCGTGACGCAGTCCAAGATGCTAAGCAATGTCTTGGTCAAGCGCAACAAGTCGCTGAAGCTGAAACAATATTGTATGACAAATTATAGACCGACAACTTAAAATGAGTCCTCGCGGGAGCTGCTGCGGGGCGCGGGGTAGGACGACGGCGGGGAGCTGTCTCACCCCGCGCCCCGCAACCGCGCAGGTAAGGACTCATTAAAGCGATCGGTCTATAGCCCGAAAACACAGTGTTAAAAGCTACCTACAGTCCGTGCGCTCCTAGCACGCCATTCGGGTTTGTCTTGCTTTCTCCCTTACTCGGCCGATTCAAGTATGAAACCCATAAGAGTGAGCGGGACAACAAGACAAACCCTACTGGCATTTTAAGAGCTCACGGAGTGTACAATGCTTCTGTTTTCTTCATGTTTCCACACACACACAATATCACGTCTTTATCCTTTACGGGGTAGACAGAGCCAAAGGTAACAAGACCTACAGGCGACGTTTGGCACGATCAAAAAACATAGAATATACCAGTTGATTATCTTCCCGCGCAGCACGTCTAGCACGACAGCGCACAAGAGTCGCGTCGCGCGCGATATAGATTGCCCGTCTTTTTCTTACTGTTTGTTCTAGAAAAGGACGGGTAATCTATCTCGCGCGCGACGCGACTCTTGTGCGCTGCCGTGCTAGCCGGGCAGATGATAAAAGCTCATCGAGTGAATGGGCGAAAATCTTAGGAATCATTTTATAGGCGAAACCCATCATTATTTTAATTCCCCTATCCATCCATACGCCCACAACATGCTAAACGTGGCCTTTAGATCTTGTTACCTTAAGCTCTGTCTACCCGAAAACGATAAAAACGTGATTTATGTATGTACGTAATTTTCGACTTCAGCTGTAGTTACCTATAGAAGCCAAAGTAGATGAGTTCCCTGGCCAGCTTGACCACCTCGAAGGTGAGCTTGTTCTGGTCGTGGTCGCTGAAGTACCAAGTGCGCGTGACCACGTTGCACAGGTAGTTCTCCACGAAGCGGATCGTTCCAGCAAACTGTTGCTTCACCTTTTCGCGGCTCGCGTCCGGGCCGCCTTTCACGCATTGGTAGCTGGAATACAAACTGTTGCTTCAACAAACAGAAAACAACTTAGAGAGGAGTTTTTTTTAAGGAGAACCAACAGCAACTAAATTATTCCGCCGTCACTCTTACAGTCTTCAGTCCATTTTATTTTTCAACGTTCTCAACGCTCAACGATCTGCTACCATTTATCACAATTTAGGTAATGAAATTAGTAACAGAGCCGATTACAGGAACTCACAGATAGTGACAGAGTACAGGTTAAGTATAACTTAACTTAAAATGAGGTGACGCGCACAGTACCAAACGACACACTATGCAAAGAAAATAGTATACATTGCCAAGTAAGATTCTAACACTAAGGGCCTGTCTCACCACTCCATAACGTTGTCTATGATGACGTCTCTGTCTGTTTCGTAGTAATAAATAGAGACGGAATCATCGTAACTGACAGTTAAGGAGTGGTAAGATAGGCCCTAAGTGATTTATACGTTAAACCAAAATTAAGAATTAAAAAAATAAAGACTTTTTTTTAGTTCACAGTGAAATTAATTGTTCATTGTCTTATATTCTAACACACGAACAATCACAGTATGAGCCAGAGAATATCCTAAATTTAATACCTATTGCTCTTTCAATAATGCTTATGAAATGACATTATGGTTTATAGTCTCTTAAAATTATACCGGAATCATTCAGCAGATGGTGGGTTAGTTTTACTAAATAACCCTGGGGCCTTACCATGACGTCCTAATTCCGACTCAGTTCAAGTTTTAGCTGTCACTTTCAGTATGGATCTGACAGCGAGCGAACCTAAACTGAATCGCATTGAGACGTCACGGTAAGGCCCCTGCGGGCTTATTGTCTAACTCGCTCGCAATCGCCATCGCGTTCATTTTGACAGTTCATGTATGGGCTGACAATTGGCACCGGAATCAGCTAGCTGTCACATTTATACAAGAACTGTCAAAATGAACACGATGGCGATTGCGAGCGAGTTAGACAATAAGCCTAAGGGCTTGTTGGTGTACTCACTCGTGTATGTGTATATGGTCGGGCACCTCTGTCCAGAGGCGCGCGTACTTGACCGGCGTGACCGGCTCCTGGGGGTCGCGGTCCGCGTGCAGGTGCAACATCAGCCGGCAGAACGACGCGCGGAGATCGTGCGACAGGCTGTTGTCCGACATACATCTACACACAGACATAACAAATGTTACTGACACATTCATGTATTACGTGATACATGAGAAACATAATACCAACAGTAAACTTGGATTTAATTAACTAGAAGCATGCATACGAACAATAAATATGTATATTGACAGACATTGATATGGCAAATAGTAAGTCAAGACCATAGACAAGATGAGAGAGCACGAAGGAGATTACTTATACGTATATCAATTACGTAAGCAGATTTTTTACAATTATTTACCCCTTTCCCTTGTCAGCAAAAGTAAGCAAACCTCTTCCTCCCCCCTCCCATGCTTACGTAATCATTGGTACTATATGCATTTTTCTTTCAATGTGTTCTGTTTTTTATAAATTTGTGGATTTCTATTTGTGTAAAAAAGTAAATAATAAGGCACTTGTACCACCGCCGGCGAGTAGCGAGAAGAGAGTGTTTTTTAGTAAGGAACTCATGTCGCCCGGCGACAAAATTTCCATACTCATACTCATACTCATTTAAACATACTCATACTAAAAAAACGCTCGCTTCTCGCTACTCGCCGGCGGTGGGACAAGTGACTAACTGCTGACGTAATCACGATATCGACCCAACCATGTCATCAAAAATAAGCAAATGAAAGAAGCCCCCCTCAAACGCTTACGTAATACTTGAGCGCCCCCTGACCCATTATTGACTTGATAACGATGACCGCCGGCAGCACTCACGAAAAAGCATGACTCATTGTCACGTTCCGCGTGACGTCAGTGTGCAAGCGAGAGCGCGGAACAAGCGATAGAGAGGCGAATTTATTATCTGTTCTTTTTAACATGTGTTTATCTATTTTTTGTCTTGTGATTGTAACAAACTTTCTTCTTTGTTTTTCTTTCAAATGTAACCAGTAGCGTGCAGTGGGGTTCAATAGCTATTAGTAAGTTACTTGAGTATGAGGTGTATGTGCAACTGCGGGGAGAGCGTGTTGAGGGCCAGGTACTGCCGGTTCAGGCACATGTTGGAGAACAGGTCCAGCTGGTGCCGGTAGTAGTCCAAGATGGCCGCGGACGTGCCTGCCGGGTCCGATCGCGCCTCCGCCGCCAGTTCGGATAGCAGCCGCGAATTCTACAACAACATTAACAACAAGGCAATAATAAATAAACAACATTACCCAGTATTACAGGTACGACTTACGCTTCGTATTTTTTAGCATTAGAAAGAAGGTAAACAATATTGCCAAAAACACTTTAAAAATCGGTAACCGGAAAATATAAATCCATCCCAAAACAAATCACAATATTCCAGGACTTTAAACAAAGAACTTTAAATTTTAACTGGCTGTTATTTATTTTTATAAACTGTTTTCAATAAGAGACAAGTATGTCTCTGTGGGAGGAGATGCTGCATAACTCCGACCTTCTTGACCCCTCCCATGAGGCTGACATAGTCACCCCTCAAGCCTCTTTAAAATAAGAGATTAAAAAAAAAACCTTTCGACTTGTCAATTTAATTAAAACACAGCGGTGGATTCGTTTCAATTCCAACGTAATCCTTTGAACAATTTGCGATGGTTTTCTGATTTTTAATACCTTGCATTAATAAATAAATATCATGGGACAAATTACACCAATTGACTCAGTCCCAGACTAAGCAAAGTTTGTACTATGGGTACCAGGCAACGGATAAACATACTTATACATATAATGTAGATAAATAAATACTTAAATACATACAACATCCTAGACTCGGGCAGAAACATTCGTACTCATAATATAAATGTCTGTTCCTACAGGGATTCGAACCCTCCTTCATAGTCAGAGTTATAACTATTAGGCAATCCGGTTGTCGCATTAGTTCCACCTACCTTTTTATTATTCCATAGTAATAGGACTTCGTCTTCAACGACGTATTTCTTGGTCTCGTCTTCCTTTTTCGGCGAACTTGTGCGCTTTTCATATTTCGTTGATACCAATCTGTAACAAACACATAGTTTAAGTACTTTACCCATACAAAGACGTATGCCACTAATCTGAAAACTATAAGTATGTCATTATTCTAGCCTTTATAAGTATGTATGTCACAAACCTGGTCTCTATAAGTAAGTCACTAACCTGTACTCTATAAGTATGTCACTAACCTGGTCTCTATAAGTATGTCACTAACCTGGTCTCTATAAGTATGTCACTAACCTGGTCTCTATAAGTATATCACTAACCTGGTCTCTATAAGTATGTCACTAACCAGGTCTCTATTTGTATGCCCCTAACCAGGTCTCCATAAGTATGTCACTAACCTGTACTCTATAAGTAAGTCACTAACCTGTACTCTATAAGTATGTCATTAACCTGGCCTCTATAAGTATGTCACTAACCTGGTCTCTATAAGTATGTCACTAACCCGGCCTCTACAAGTATATCACTAACCAGGTCTCTATTTGTATGCCCCTAACCAGGTCTCCATAAGTATGTCACTAACCTGTACTCTATAAGTAAGTCACTAACCTGTACTCTATAAGTAAGTCACTAACCTGTACTCTATAAGTAAGTCACTAACCTGTACTCTATAAGTATGTCATTAACCTGGCCTCTATAAGTATGTCACTAACCTGGTCTCTATAAGTATGTCACTAACCTGGTCTCTATAAGTATATCACTAACCAGGTCTCTATTTGTATGCCCCTAACCAGGTCTCCATAAGTATGTCACTAACCTGTACTCTATAAGTATGTCACTAACCTGTACTCTATAAGTATGTCAATAACCTGGTCTCTCTAAGTATGTCACTAACCTGTACTCTATAAGTAAGTCACTAACCTGTACTCTATAAGTATGTCACTAACCTGGTCTCTATAAGTATGTCACTAACCTGTACTCTATAAGTATGTCACTAACCTGGTCTCTATAAGTATGTCACTAACCTGGTCTCTATAAGTATGTCACTAACCTGGTCTCTATAAGTATATCACTAACCTGTACTCTATAAGTATGTCACTAACCTGGTCTCTATAAGTATGTCACTAACCTGTACTCTATAAGTAAGTCACTAACCTGTACTCTATAAGTATGTCACTAACCTGGTCTCTATAAGTATGTCACTAACCTGTACTCTATAAGTAAGTCACTAACCTGTACTCTATAAGTATGTCACTAACCAGGTCTCTATAAAGTATGTTACTAACCCGGCCTCTATAAGTATGTCACTAACCTGGTCTCTATAAGTATATCACTAACCAGGTCTCTATTTGTATGCCCCTAACCAGGTCTCCATAAGTATGTCACTAACCTGTACTCTATAAGTAAGTCACTAACCTGTACTCTATAAGTCTGTCACTAACCTGGTCTCTATAAGTATGTCGGAGTTGTTGGCACAGAGCACACTCTTGCAGATAAGCTCCTGCGTGACGGCGATGGCCTTCTTGTTGGAGATGCACAGGTCGCTTAGATAATCGAGAAATCGAGACTGCCAGGTCTTCATGTTCTTACGGACTAGTCCTGGGGGTAGACAGAGGTAGTTGAGATCACTAAACAATAATTTCTAAAGGAGTTTAAGACATAAGATTAAGTGGTAGCGGGGTATCTGTGTTTTTGAATCGATGCCACTGAAATGAAGAAATTGGATCAAGATATGTACATACCTCCGCAACGTAACGCCTGAATTACAAAAAAGTTTTTGAATAGTTTTGGATTTCCCATCACTAAATTTCGGGTGCGGCGTCACAGTACGTGGTAAAAAGTCGACACGCTCGCTTTCTACACAAATCGTGATATTTGCGTAATCTATGGTATATCTGGGGCCTTACCATGGCGTCCTAATTCCGACTCAGGTCAAAGTTTTAGCTGTCACTTTTAGTATGAATCTGACAGCGAGCGAACCTAAACTGAATCGCATTAAGACGTCATGGTAAGGCCCCAGATATATCTTTGTTGAACTGTAAGCGAATGAGTAGGCAGGTAAGGGAAATATATTGTACCACCGTAAAACCCTATCGTAACAAGGTGACGTGCAGCCAGTTAATTACGCCAGGGTTCTACCGTAGAACCCTGGCGTAGAACTTCTACGCTACGTCGCTGACTGTACCAACCGACAAAGGTCTCGATTTCTGAGGCAGTGATGTGTTTCTCCAACAGCTTCCGGTTGTTGTGCAGGAGCGCGGTGATGGTGTCCTCGGCCAAGATGTCGTAGCCGATCTGCTTCTGCATGAAGCCGAAGTGCTTCGCTATATACTCCTGGAAATAACGGGATAGTCGATCAAGAATAATTCAACTCCAAGTAATGATGGTATTGACATAAGAATAAATAAGAACAGAGTAGAACGGAAACTCCCGCTCCAGCCTCATTTAAGCGGTCGCTCTATTGCAACATTGGCCAAATCTCAACCACTGATTGGTTGATTGAACCAATGTTGCCAGTTAGAACTTGTGAAATTGTATTTTGTAGCTTCTAGGAACGGGCCCGTGGTAACAAAAATTTAATGAAAAAAAAAAACAGTTTGCGGTCTTTGCAAAATGATAATAACGATATATTATTATGATGATATACATACATACATACCGTCACGCCTCTTTCCCACAGGGGTAGGCAGAGATGATATAATAACGTTATAATAAAATGGAAAAGGTAATTAAAAGCTGGCATACCTGATTTTTCCGATAATCCTGCTGGCTGAGCCTCAGTATTCTGTAGCAGAGGCGGAATATGTATTTGTATGGCGCATAGCGAGGGTCATACAACTCCTCGATCTTCAGGAACGCCTCGCCTTCAGATGACTCTTGAAACGGGCCCTGGTAACACAAAGAATAACCACATAAGAATAAGGCTCTTTCATTCTCGCAAAATAAACAGCTAATTCTTTTTTGTTGTTCGTTATTGTCAGGACAAATGGTATTTTCATTCTTACCTGTCCTATTTGGTAAACAAAATTCTAACCTCAATGTGCAAATTTTTGTAAAGAATAAGTATTATGTTATCAAATAAACCAGAGGTAATATTTTGTACATAATTTTGCTGATATTTTATCTCCAGTTCCTTTATTTACGATTTACGATGAAATAGTTAAAAAATAACAAAAATGGGACGTTTCGAGGTTAAAATTTTGTTTAACAAATAGGACAGGTAAGAATGTAAATACATAACAATATTTTGAAAAAGCAAAATCTAGTACGAGGGCAAAGCCGGTAACAGCTTGTTTTTAATAAAATTTTTAGTTACTCCGCTAATGGGGACGGAGATAAATCTGACAAATCACCGATCATATTAAATCGGTGCCGCCGTTCTTGAGTTATAAATGTTCATCAATTGTTTCTACATTGTTATTTTTGTACTAAAACCTGTTCACGTACCTGTATAAATAGTGTAAAGTACTCTTTATGTATACATAGAACAAGGAAAGTCAGGAGTTTACCTGCAGGATGCGGAACAGTTGTCGCAATATGTATTGCTCCCTGAGGAGCTTTTGTCTGTCCCTGTTGGGGTTCTCAACAATAAGCTCTAAAGCTTCAGACTTGTTCGGCTCGTTCTCAAAACCCGCTATGAAATACACAATGTCTTGCAGGAGGGAAGTGAGAGCTCTGGAAATAAATACTACATGATAAACCAAAGGTATAAGTGCCGGCACGTAAATCTAGCAATGACCTTGTATGCGCAGAAGTATAAAATACGGTATCCGTGGGTGCGCAGATCCCCTCCACGTGACTCGTCATCGCTAGACTTACGTGCCGGCACGTATAAGCGAAATATTTGAATTTAAGAATGAAACAAAGAATGTATCAGTTGCTTCTCCTCCCCCGCAGATGGTAAAAGCCAATCAAAGGAGAAACAGAATAGTGATAGGTTGCTAGCCGCATTGCCTATAGCAAGATTCTTAAGATCTTCGCCTATTCTCTTGACAGGATTATCGTCAGCGCGGGAAGAGAATCAATATAAGTAACAGTAAATAAGAAACAGTGTAAGTAAGTACAATTTAAGAGTTTTTTTCCTTTGTGCAATGTGAAAACATTTATGAATAATAAAAATAATAAATAATGAAACGAAGCAAGATTTTAAAACAGACTAAAATTAAAACTATAAAGTAAATATGTCTTGCAAGTTTCATTACATTGCGGGTTGCCGGGGTAAACCGAATTCAACCAGTCTGTCAAACTTCGCAATGTAACTAAAATGGCATTCTTGCATTTGTCCCACCGCCGGCGAGTAGCAAGAGGCGAGTGTTTTTTAGTATGGAACTTTTGTCGCCCAGCGACAAAAGCGACAAAAATTCCATACTAAACAACGCTCGCTTCTCGCTACTCGCCGGCGGTGGGACAAATGCCTAAATGGGCCTTTCGTAAAGCAGTTGCTAGAACATACTTCCTCTCATTGTGCTCGATATTCCCGTTGTGCAGTTTGCCAGACAGCGCGGAGAGCACCTTGCAGGCATCGTTGGCGAAATCAAGGTCGCGCACTTCGCTGGGCGACACAGATATCAGCGCAAATGCCTCCTTGTCCTCTTTCACCACCGAACAACCCACCTGACAAACATCATCATCATCATAATCTACCTATATACGTCCCACTGATGGGCAATGGGAATGAGAGGGCTTTTTTTTATGTGAATAGAAGGCAAACGAGCAAGTGGGTCACCTGATGGTAAGCGATCACCACTGCCCATAGACACCCGCAACCCCGGAGGGATTGCAGATGCGTTGCCAACCTAGAGGACTTAGATGAAATGCCTCTTGTGCCCTTAATTTCCCCGGCTGTCTTACTCTCCACACCGGAACACAGCAGTGTAAGCACTGCTGCTTAGCGGCAGGATTAGCGAGTAAGATGGTGGTAGCGATCCGGACGGACCTTGCACGAGGCCCTACCACCCGCAATCCACGCGGACCCAGTGCGGATCGGGAACTTCACACACAATTTAATTGCTTCGCTGATGTGTGCACGTTTCCTCACGATGTTATCCTTCACCGTAAAGCTCATGGTAAATTTCGAATGGATTATCGCACATAAAAATTCAGAGGTGCGAGCCCGGGCTCGAACCCACGACCCTCTGCTTGAGAGGCCACATGTCAAACCACTAAACAATGACTGCTTTTTTACTATTTGAGGCTGACAACACTTTTTTCCGCCGAGGCACGTTCAGTGCTGCCCAAACATGCACAGAAATAAATTAAAAACCTGCTAATTGAAAGTTTTATTTCTAAAGAAAGTAAAAGTAAACTAGACAAAATAAAACTGAAAAATATACTATAACAAAATGTACGCATTGTGAGGTCATTTCATATTAGTTATTCGCAATGGTTATTCGTCATCATCCTGCTATTAATTTGATAAAGTAGTGATAGGGCAGCAACATACCTTGGACATAACGGGTTTCTCTTCGTCTTTATCAATGGGTATAGATGTGGAGTGTACCCATGTGTGAGTGCATAAGTGTTGCAATCTGTAAAAAAAAACGACAATTGTAATATCGTCATAGCTCATGGAATAATACATAACTTTGCTAAAATAATCCGCTTCTATCTCAAGTTAATGTCACATGTGTGTAGTCAGTTTTGTTTTTTTTTTTTACCGGATTCGCTGTGATACGCATGGATCACACACATATTGACGTTTAATAGGGAATATTCATGTTTTTTTATGGCTTGCTATATAGCTCATTTTTATCTAATAAACAATCAATATTGCGGGTGGTAGGGCCTTGTGCAAGGTCCGTCCGGATCGCTACCACCATCTTACTCGCTAATCCTTCCGCTAAGCAGCAGTGCTTGCACTGCTGTGTTCCGGTGTGGAGAGTAAGACAGCCGGGGAAATTACGGGCACAAGAGGCATTTCATCTAAGTCCTCTATGTTGGCAACGCATCTGCAATCCCTCCGGGGTTGCGGGTGTCTATGGGCAGTGGTGATCGCTTACCATCAGGTGACCCACTTGCTCGTTTGCCTCCTATTCACATAAATATATATATTTATATATATATATGAAAAACATATTTTTCAAATAACTATAAAAATAACCGAGATATATATAAGTTATTAATGATATGTCTTCATCTCTTTCTAGAAAAACGGAATTTTAATATGGAGTTTGATAAATGACGTCACATGTCATATCGGATCTCTCTTTCAAATCGCTGACTAAAAGTAGTTTAAAACTCTTATATTTTCCGTATTTATTGACCAATTTTACTTTTAATTTCACTTTTTGTCATCTTTTTTACTATATTTTTATATTTTATCAAGAAATGTGATAATAATTACAACAATCCGGATAACTCACGTATAAAAGCCGAAGGATTGCTCTGACAATTGTTTCGGACTATTCCGTAGCCCTTCATCAGAGAGCGCTCGCTATCCGGTTTGTTGTAATTATGTGTGAGTCTCACGGTAGTTTCATGTTGAAAATGTGATAATTTCTAATGCATATATCCTATTGTACATTGTGTGAGTTACCTGACATAGCTGCTCTGCGGCACGGGCGTGTCGCAGTGCGTCATGGTGGTGGGGTCCAGCTCGAACAGCGTGGCGATCTCCGACGAGTGCGCCACCGACACCAGCTGGTAAGCCGGCTCGCCGGAATCCAGCGCCGCGTCACTGACATAACAAACAAACAACATAAACAAATATCATGGGATAAATTACACCTATTGGGACTGCCCAAACTATACTTAATTTAATTTAGGAAGAGAAACCACTACAACATTATATTGCGGCTCGTGAACTGTAATCTCTACGATTTGTACTAGAGTAACAATTGACGCCACGCAAATAAAGTGGCATTAAAACAATTTTATTTTGCGGCTGCCAAACTATTGCACTGTACTGTTTGCTAGGTAAGAAATAGTTGACCAGACGCAATATAATGTTATTGTGGTTTCTCATTCTAAATTAAATAAAGTATAAGCAAAGCTTGTACTATGGAAAGCAGGCCACGGATAAACATCTAACTAATATAATAAATGAGAAAGTATGGATGGATGGATGTTTGTTTGTTACTCAATCACGCCAGAACGGCCCAACGGATCTGGATGAAATTCGGCACATAGATAGAGAAAAGTCTGGAATAGCACATAGGCTACTTTTTATCCCGGAAAATTGCGTAGTTCCCGCGGGATAGCGATAAACGAATTCTTTGCAAACGAAGTCGCTGGCAACAGCTAGTACTTATATAATGTAGATAAATACATACTTAAATACGTACAACATACGTGACTCGGGGACAAATATTCGTATTCATCATACAAATGTCTGGCTACCGGGATTCGAACCAGGGACCTCAGGCTTCATAGTCAGGGTCACTAACCACTAGGCTATCCGGTCGTCAACATTACTTATTATTAAAATATATAACACAAATCCATATCCTGCAAGTCGCGGTCATATTCAACTATGACACTGAATTTTCTTAAACATGTTACTTAAGCGAAAACTACTTTGCTGGACAGAATGCGTCGATCGGTAGCCCATTTTCTTTGATAAATTATAACTGCCCATTTTATATTTTAGAAAAGCTATTTTACCGTGAAGCAGCAAACCGACGGTCAGGGAGTCAGAGTTACTTTCATATTTATAGCTTACTAGCTGTTGCCAGCGACTTCGTCTGCAAAGAATTCGTTTATCGCTAACCCGCGGGAACTAACCAATTTTCCGGGATAAAAAGTAGCCTATGTGTTATTCCAGACTTTTCTTTATCTATGTGCCGAATTTCATCCAGATCCGTTGGGCCGTTCTGGCGTGATTGAGTAACAAACAAACATCCATCCATCCATCCATACTTTCGCATTTATAATATTAGTTAGACTAGCTGTTGCTGTTGACTTCATCTGCAAAAAAAAAATATCGCTATCCCGCGGGAACTATGTCATTTTTGCCACGCATGTCAGTCTGCTCGTGACCACGGCCACTGCATCGTGGCCGAAACGTCGATGTAATTAATAGCAATTATTACGCCGTTCAGTCCCGAAATATTTTAAATAAATATTTTAGACAGACTAACCCAACCACGTGCCGATATATTCTGGAACAATTATAAGCGACCCTGTATAGCCAACGATAGAGGTATACTAACGGCGGTCGCACGCACGCCTCGGCAGCCAGATAATGCCCGGTGGCCAGATGCTTGAACCGGAATATGGAGTTCCAGTGGCCCGCGCCGCCGCGGCACGGGTCGTGCTGCACCACCTGACAACAACAAACTTACCTTTAAGGTGGTTCGATTTCCATCCAATTCATTTATTCAATTGTGGGCAAGCGTAGCGTAGTTTTAGATTGAAACTGATTTAGTTAGGATTTATTTTTATATTTATTTGCGTGAAATTGTTTTTTTTTTATAGAAAAAACAGTTAAATAATTGCCTAAACGAGATCACCTAAGCTATGAGTGCTCCGAGTATAAGTGCCTATAGAAAAGAAATAGGACCTAGGTACCTAAACAAAAACATGTACATCTGTACATTGTAAAAATATGTAGCAAATTTAAAAAAAAATGTACCTAATTACAATAATAATGATGTCAATAAAAAAACTTACTGTAAACTGAGCTGTTTTTCCTTTTATATGTATCTAGTAAATATTTTTTGATAAATATGGTATCAAAAAGTTGAAGGATAAAGCTAAATAAAAAAATGCTAATCTAAGAAATAATAAAAAACAACTATTAGGTAGTCTAAAAATATAAAAAACAAAACGAACTTTCAAAAAAAGCGAGATTTGAACCCTAGTATTCAAAAGTAATTAATTTGCACCCAAGCCAAGCCCTCATCCAACACGACTATTCAATACTCATTTGATATGGCGAAATTAGTAATCAGTTTCGTAAACAAATAAGGTTATCAATGTGTGCGTGAGATCTGTTGCTGTCACTGCAAATTATGTATTTATACAAATAAACGTATTAAATAAACTTAAACTCATCCGAAAACTTAGTTGACTCGTTACAAATATTACGCTATAAGCGGCAAACATATAACTTTTAAACTATATTGTGTTTTTATTACATAAAAATAAAAAATACGTCAAATTAAAACACCAACGCCATCTGTCGGTGTTTAAGGGGTTAGCTGACGGCGACGAACCACCTTAAACAGGTATGGTGAAACGGTGATGTATATTCCCCTTATTCAATCAAACTCTATAGGCTTCTGCTAGCTTAGTAATCGTTTCGTTTGTCCTTATCTGTCACTGTGACATTTACCTTCCACAGATAAGGTAAAACGATTGTTAAGTTAGCAGAAGCCTATATATAGAGCGTTTATGAATAATAGAGGGCACATTATAATAACTCTTTATTGATCACCACATATAACAATCAAAACAGAAAAAAGGTATACAGATGTAATAAGGGGTATATCGCAGGCGGATTGTAGTAATCCGCCATATTACAAAATGCCTAGCCGTTTTGGTCGCTTTGCAATGCGGCGGTTCAATGATTAGCCGTATAGAATGCGGCTGAATGAAAATCCGCCGGAATGCATTAGACGCCATATGTTCTTTAACACGGCTAGCCGTAATGTAATACAGGGAGTCATTAGCCGCCGCTTTGACAGTCTTTAAATCTTTGGCGTAGATCACGCCTCAATCGGTGTTACAGGTGTTACAAGGATAATATTACTAGGTTTACACCACAGAAAAGCAACAACAATTGTCAATCGAGTTGGAGGCAAAATCGCTGTCTGTGTGACGGACTATCACTGTCAAAAGTCATGGCGACGTCCTCCAGTGTTGCCACTGGTCGGACGGCCGCCACAAATCAGTCGACGGAGCTCCTCTTCGCTTCGCTCCTATTTCCGCTCAGTTTGGGCTTTCTCCCCTGACGCATTTCTAACCCAACCTATCCACTAAAAAATCCATCTTTATTTCTTACTAGCTTCTGCCCGCGACTTCGTCCGCGTAGAATTAGCAATTGACATGTTTATCGCTATCCCTCGGGAACTGTGCAATTTTCCGGGATAAAAAATAGCCTATGTTTCAATCTAGGGTACCAGTTATCTTCGTTCCAAATTTTATCCAAATCCGTCCAGTCGTTTTAGCGTGAAGAAGGAACAAACATACACACTCACTCACTCACATCCTCACATCATCACATCATCACATCGTCGCAAACTTTCGCATTTATAATATTAGTAGGATTTGATGATATTAAGTAGTACGATGCTGATGCGGCTAAATGTAGGCCGCCTTATTGAATTTATTGCGCATTGCAAAACCATTCAAAACGGCTAGGCATTTTGTAATACGGCGGCTCACTACAGTTTACAGCCACCTTGAGGAGTCCTAGGTCCTAGTTTATGTTACTCCTCGGTAGTTCGTATTAGAAAGGGTGAAGTGAAACGCATTGTGGCTTGTGGCCAACAACATCGCTCTCTCACTCTATCTCTTTCTCTTCTCTCTCCTTTCTCTCGCACAAATTCATTGGTATAAGTCAACGCACGTAAAAAGAGATAGGGTGGCTAGTCTAGTGAAGGGGATACGTTTGCGCATCTGGTATAGTAGCGTCCCCACCGCTCCCGCCATCTTGGTCCGTATTTCGCTCAAGCGCAGGTATATCGCCAGGAGCTATTTTTACGTGCGCTGATTTATAATAATAATAATGCCATTTATTTCAGATACATTCCATAATAACGCGTACAAGCACACACGCACACGCACGCACGCACGCGCACGTAGATTTATGCAACGATTTAAAAAAGGTACCACTTCATTATCAACATTGCCATAAATGAACCATTACCTCGATCTCCCACAGCGCTTTGCTGCTGGTGGCGGCAGTTGCGGACGACCGTCCGGTCGTCCTCAAGAAAACATGCTGCCCTTTCTGGTACTCGTCCATGGTGAGGAATTTCTCCTGTTCAGCATGGAAGAGCCGTACCACGTCGCCACCCTTCAGGATCTCCTCCTGGTTCTCCTTGTGCTCTAGGAAGAGAGTCACCTTCCAGGATGTAGACGAGTTCACCACATTGACCTTGAACATTCAGGCGATTCTTTAAAGCGACAGTCTGGGCCCATAACCGAATGGAATAGTTTTATTACATAGAACCCAGCATAAAAATTCTAAGAGCAAAACATTCTAAGAAAAAAACATTCTAAGAGCTCACGGACTGTTTTCAATGAACAAATTTCAATATTATTTTGGCATTGACATGTTGCGACAAGGTTCTATTGTGGCTCAACAAAGTTGGCGAGTGTCCATCGAGCCAGTGTTATCCGGTAGCTCGTGGTTACACTCGCCTCCATCCAGCCAGCGTTATCCGGTAGCTCGTGGTTACACTCACCTCCATCGAGCCAGCGTTATCCGGTAGCTCGTGGTTACACTCACCTCCATCGAGCCAGCGTTATCCAATAGCTCGTGGTTACACTCAACTCCATCGAGCCAGCGTTATCCGGTAGCTCGTGGTTACACTCACCTTCATCGAGCCAGCGTTATCCGGTAGCTTGTGGTTACACTCACCTCCATCGAGCCAGCGTTATCCAATAGCTCGTGATTACACTCACCTCCATCGAGCCAGCGTTATCCGGTAGCTTGTGGTTACACTCACCTCCATCGAGCCAGCGTTATCCGGTAGCTCGTGGTTACACTCACCTCCATCGAGCCAGCGTTATCCAATAGCTCGTGGTTACACTCACCTCCATCGAGCCAGCGTTATCCAGTAGCTCGTGGTTAAACTCAACTCCATCGAGCCAGCGCTATCCGGTAGCTCGTGGTTACACTCACCTCCATCGAACCAGCGTTATCCAATAGCTCGTGGTTACACTCACCTCCATCGAGCCAGCGTTATCCGGTAGCTCGTGGTTACACTCACCTCCATCGAGCCAGCGTTATCCGGTAGCTCGTGGTTACACTCACCTCCATCGAGCCAGCGTTATCCAATAGCTCGTGGTTACACTCACCTCCATCGAGCCAGCGTTATCCGGTAGCTCGTGGTTACACTCACCTCCATCGAGCCAGCGTTATCCAGTAGCTCGTGGTTACACTCACCTCCATCGAGCCCGCGTTATCCGGTAGCTCGTGGTTACACTCACCTCCATCGAGCCAGCGTTATCCGGTAGCTCGTGGTTACACTCACCTCCATCGAGCCAGCGTTATCCAGTAGCTCGTGGTTAAACTCAACTCCATCGAGCCAGCGTTATCCGGTAGCTCGTGGTTACACTCACCTCCATCGAGCCAGCGTTATCCGGTAGCTCGTGGTTACACTCACCTCCATCGAGCTAGTGTTATCCAGTAGCTCGTGGTTACACACCTCCATCGAGCCAGCGTTATCCGGTGGGTCGTGGTTACACTCACCTCCATCGAGCCCGCGTTATCCGGTGGGTCGTGGTTATGGTTACACTCACCTCCATCGAGCCCGCGTTATCCGGTGGGTCGTGGTTACACTCACCTCCATCGAGCCAGCGTTATCCGGTAGCTCGTGGTTGTGCGACACATGCAACACCTGTTGCCCCGCGCTCACCGGGTTCATTATCACCTTGTCCCCTACCACCACGTTGTCACCTGACATAACATTAAATTAAAAAAATTAACGACCCACCATGCATTAATCGAGTCATACGTAAATAAAAAAACCGGCAAAGTGCGAGTCGGACTCGCGCAACAAGGGTTCCGTACCATTATCTATAAATATCTATAAACGAGTGTAAGCAGAGCCCTGCTCCAAAGCAAAATGTACGCAGTGTGGGGTCACTTTATATTGGCCAATTATATATACAGACATTGATACATATTTACGGTATTGCAATTTTTCCTTTATCTGTGCTATGAAACGTAGCTTCGTACCAAATTTCGAGATTCTGAGTTTACGGGAAGTACCCTGTAGGTTTTGATTCCCTTGCGAGTTTCGGAAATTTGCGGCATAAACGGCTGTATCTTTTAATTGCGTTGGCTTAGAAGTTTAATTTTTTCACAGCTCCAAGGAACACTAGACCAGAGTATTTGATATATGTAAATTTCAGCTTGATACCTCCACGCGTTCCTGAGAAAAAGGGTCTTGACAGACGGACGGTCGGAAAACAAACTGATCCTATGAGGGTTTCGTTTTTCCTTTTGAGGTACGGAACCCTAAAAATACTCAATATTATGCCAAAAATGCCTTACATCATTTTGGAAAAGAGCTGATATTCTTCAAACTGTCATGTCACTTCAAAATCATACAAAGTCCATTTAGAAACAATCATCAAGCCAATATTTCCTCAAGCGCTCAGATGTTGGGGCACGACGTCACTGAAAGAGACTCACCTGACGAACGCAACTTATAAAACGGCATAACGTAGAACCATGAGCCTTCGTTCCCGTTTGCATCCAAGTGTACGCGCATGGCGTTCTTTTCTAACAGAGCCGGTAGTCTTTTGTTGACCTGCAACAGTGTAGGGATTTAGCCTTTGCCTATAGTAAGTTAACAGACGTGAGCGCGGTCGTAGAGTGACATCACTGCCCATAAAACCTCATACGTTCGGCTAATGAACTTTATACGCTCGTCTAGTGAACTCTATTAATACGCTCGATTAATTTTCTTTATACGCTCGGCAAGTGCATTTTATATCTTCAGTTAATGTTTTATATATGAGCTTTTCGGTGAAGGAAAACATCGTGAGGAAACCGGACCAATCCTAATAAGGCTTAGTTACTCTTCTGGGTTGGAAGGTCAGATGGCAGTCGCTTCTGTAAAAACCAGTGCCTACGCCAAATCTTGTGATTAGGTTGTCAAAGCGGACCCCAGGCTCACTGAGCCGTGGCAAATGCCGGGACCAACGCTAGGAAGATGAGTTAATGCCGAGCGTATAAAAAATTCTAGGCTCGGCTAGCGTACCTTATACGGTACGCTTGTCTAGTGAACTCTATACGCTCGATTAATGTTTTTTATACGCTCAGCTAGTGAACTTTACACGCCGCGTCAATGTTCTTTATACGTCTAGTGTAACTTTTATGCTCGTCTAGTGAACTCTACAAATAAGCCCGAATAATGTCGCCTGTCGCGATCATTCGCCTCTTACGCGGGCTTCAAATGACCGTTATACAATTATATGCAAATGCAGATGCGTCAAAATCTCCTGTCTCGTTTCGCGGTTTCAACAGCCTAACTTAGGGGGCATAGCAATGATATCAAAAGTCAAGATACGCCTGTCCGAAAAATTCGCTTACTGCGCAATTGGGTATTTTCTCTGACACACTCTGACAGCAGAGCCTTTAGTGTAAGTTTTCACACGAACAAACGTCTCGAACGCGTTCACGTAAACGTCTCAATTACTATGGAAAAATTTGGCAGCGCCACTTGCGGATCGAAACGGCAACAAACTGTTCTCACAGTATTTGACATTTTAACGCAAACGCTTTCGAGACGGTGTTCTGTCACCGAAAACTTACACTAAGCATACTGAACGATAACGGCGTCCTGTCACACACTAAGGCACGATGGTCTTTTAGGCACGCATTGGACAAATTACTCGTGAGCGTTGGGCCTATCTTTACGAAGTAATATATATCTATGGGGCATAGTTAATTTAAATGCCATACTCACGGTTAGGTATTTGTTGGACTTGACGTGCAATAGTTGTACGACACTGCCGTACTGCACGACACTGCCCAGCAACTTCTTGTTCTCCAACTCATTTTGCTTTTTTTCTATCTCCGCGGCATGCTGTGTACAAAAGAGATGGCTTATATATGCAAAAATAGACGCGTTAACACCCCTCACTTTCGGCTCGTGCCGGAATAGCGACCATAAACATTGAAGTATGTAAAAAGTGAAGTCGTCTCATCGCACTTTGTGATTCATTTATTTATTTCAAAGCTGACTCACGCATTCAAGACTGGTTTGATAGCCATGTTCCATGACAGTTGTTTTCAAAATGTTACCCTAACTAAGTTTTCAACGTCTTATTTTTCTTATGCGAAACATTTAACTGTCAATAATTAATTTAGAAGCAACAACACCGTAAGGCTGGCTCTTACCTCGGGCAACGTACAGTACGATTACTTGGAGTTAACACTTGACAGATGGGGCGTGCCTTCAGTCAATTTTCAACTTTGTCGTCATACAAATAAAATAGTTTTTACATAATAATTATATAAGTATGTTTATCCGTTGCCTGGTATCCATAGCACAAGCTTTGCTTAGTTTGGGACTTGGTCAATTGGTGTAATTTGTCCCATGATTTATTTATTTACTAGCTGTTGCCCGCGACTTCGTCCGCGTGTGTTTTTTGTGATAGTTTAGAGCTATTCTCGATATCAAAATTGTTATTATTATACCCTTACAATAATATGTACTAATCCTTAAAAAGGCACATTCAAATAGTTTTCTCGAGTAGGTAGGTACTATGTACATTCAGATTTTAAGTATTTATGAAAATTTTGTAAGCTAGCTTACCTTGAAGTGTTTAAGATACATATTGCGCTAAGGCCCAGCACAGCAGCGCAGCGTTATATATTCTTTGGCAGTGTGGTATTTAACCAAAACAATAAAAATCTTATAAAAAGTCTGAGGACAGAAACTTTTACAATTTCAGTAACCAACTTTTTCACAATAAAATTCTGACATGTTCGTAGCGCAGGCGTAAACGCGTTTCATTCACGCCGCCCTCATAATAATGTCAGCTTATTATTTATTAATTTATTATTTATATTATTTATAAGAGTGCGTTTGAAAACCGAACGCGTTGTGAATAATAGCGCAATAAATAAAAACAAAGTAACGGTATTGCATATTGAACTTTAGCTGTTAGGTAAAGAACACAATTTCGGACGCCAATTTAGGTTAGACAAAAATGTCTTCGTTGAAAAAACACCTGTGCAGAAAGTAATTATTTTATTAATGTTTTTTCACAATTGACACACATTTCCGGCTTTATGTCCTATATACATTTTCTTCATACTATTATTGTATTTGTAATTATTACCAACTACTTATACCGAGGAAAGCAGATTTTTTTGAGTTCCGTTATTTTGTGCGTAATCACCTCAAAAATCAAATTTCAAGAAAACTGAAAAATTATATTTACCTGTATTAAATTGGAAGTATATGTAGCAACTTTAAAAGGTTAAACTTCATTGGTTTTTATTTTATAAGTGTATGAAATTCATTATTTTTTAACACAAAACCCTCTTTTCTGCGTCTCTGGGTGAGATTCAAAAAAAAATGCTAAAACAGGTGTTTGTTTATTTTTATTACTGAGTATATATTCTGAGTTTCATGATTCTAGAACAATCTAAATTTTTTTTTTCATACAAACTTTAACCCCCCTTTTCACCCCCTTTTTCTAATATTTTCCAAAATTTTTATAGCCTAGATCCTATTCTGAATGTATTTAAATAGATTTGTGAACATTTCAACAATATCCGTTCAGTAGTTTTTACGTGATGCTCAGTCAAACAAACAAACAAACAAACAAACAAACAAACAAACAAAAATTTTAAAAATGGGTTTAATATGTTCAGTTACTTATTTTAAGTCACCCTGGTCGGTTTTTTTTTAAATATTCAATGTACAGATTTTTTGGTCTCAACGATTTTATTATATGTATAGATTTTATAATCTGTAAACGTGGGTAGCGGCATACTAAAAATGGCTTCATTTGTAAGACGTCAAAGTTGAAAATGGACTGAAGGCACGCCCATCTGTCAAGTGTTAACTCGAATTAATCAAACTGTATCGGCGTTGCCATATGAGGAAAAGCAGCCAAACTTATGGGCAATGCCAACAAGTTATTTATGTGTAGTACTTGTATATCATGTGTTTAAATAAAATTTTTGGTAGCACAACTAGACTTCAAAGTCTTCAAAGTCTTCAATCTCTAGGTAAAGCCCACCGTGGTCTAAAAAAATCCGAGCACGGATCTACCTGCCCGTAAAGTATTTACGTAAATATCTCCCTAAAGCGTATCAAGTACGACCCATCCCAGCACAAAGAGGCGCGAGCGTTCATTTATAAACATGCCCGCATACATTACTAGTCGCTGGAGGAGCCGTGAAATAATGAGGGGATTTGCCATTTTTTCTTATAAAAATGTACAGTGTGATAAAGGTTTCGTGGGGTAGAAAGTGTTTCGAATGTAGATATAGTGGCTATTCGTAACTTCCATAGTGGTCTGGATGCAAAGGCAAAACATAGGATGTACCAGTTGCTTCTCTTCCCGCGCAGATGGCAGCCCATCGAGGGAATCGGCGATAATTGTAGGAATCATGTTGTAGGCGATTTAGGTACAGGAAAGGTTAGAGGAAAACCACCAGCCACGTGGTGGACAACCGTAGCGTGACCAGTAGGCTTATTGTCTAACTCGCTCGCAATCGTCATCGTGTTCATTTTGACAGTTCATGTATGGGCTGACAATTGGCATCGGGATCAGCTAGCTGTCACATTCATACAAGAACTGTCAAAATGAACACGATGGCGATTGCGAGCGAGTTAGACAATAAACCTACAGATTAGGAACGATCACAAGTAGACTCGTTTTAAAAATAATCCTCACGAATTCTGCAGGCCATACCATCAGCCAAATATGTGGTCTACCACCCTAAGGTCCAAAATCCTTTGCACATCACAATATTATAATGTCGATAAGACGTGGCTGTCAACTTGAAAGTTCGACTTTAGCGACTATTTTGTTTGATAGGAAGTTGGACGAAAAGTGGTAGACCACTTCTTTGGTCGACCGTACCCCGTACTTAAATGTTTTTCATTATATTTTCTTGACAAATGTTTCCATACTTTGATTGATGTTTTAATGTGTACGGCGTCAAACAGATGACATCATTTTGAATCCAAAATGACGATAAAAAACCTTTAAGCATTAGAATTTTGATAAAGACTTCTCTGCAATAATTAAAGTAGCCAAGGACATCGTACCTTTTAGGCAATGGAAAGTTATTTATTGCTAAAGCCACTAGTAGCCCTCTAAATTTCCCACGGGGATCGCCTATTGCGCAGCCCCTATCATTTTGCCATCAATAAAATGGCGGTAATAAAACCGCCAATACCTTTCTCTCTTAAACATCGAGGATCTTTCTTTTAAAAACAACATCCTACTAATATTATAAATGCGAAAGTTTGTGAGGATGGATGGATGGATGGATGTGACGATGTGAGTGTGTATGTTTGTTCCTTCTTCACGCTGAAACTACAGAATGGATTTGGATGAAATTTGGAAAGGAGATAGCTGGTACCTTAGATTAACACATAGGCTACTTTTTATCCCGGACAATTGCATAGTTCCCGCGGGATAGCGATAAACATGCGAAATATCAGAGCTGTCTAATATAAGTCTATTTCTACGCGGACGAAGTCGCGGGCAGAAGCTAGTACATACATAAATCCCGTCTTTATTTCTTAAGGGGTCAGAGCCTGGGATAACAAGACCTTAGACCACGCTTACCATGATTTAAAAAAAACAAAACCGTAGAAAATGAAACGTTAATAAAACATTCAGTTAAAGCATTCCTTTCGCACATAATTTATATTAATAAACAAACCATTTCCTACTCGATAAATCTCGAATCACATAAATGTCCATACGAATGAGTTAAATCATTAATTAAACCTGGTAACACTTTATCTCTCTGAGTTACAGTCTAATTCTGACCAACGCTTTTGATTTAAAATGCTCTCTGTTAGCTTTAAGAGATTTATTAATGCGCTTTCTTTATAATGGACCATTCGTCTAAATAATACGCATGTTGAGATATTCATTAACTTCGACCCTACTCAGGATTATTCGGGATTATGTAGAATGGTTCGGAAATTACGACACCAATTTAAAGAGTCCCATTAAATCGTCCGAATTGTCGTTAACAGCTTGCTGTGATTTTAAAATCAATCTCGAGTTAAATTGAGTTCTAAATGGTTTGATTTGATGATAACACCAACTAAAGTTCCAAGAAAATAATGTTTCGTGTTCAAATGCAATTTTTTCAAAATGCTTCGAAATAGATGGCTCGATACCGTCAACTGGGGTGACTTTGGTAATTTTGGGGCTACTTTGATCGTTTTAAAATTGCTATAAAATCGTTACTATCCATATCCGGTGAATGTTTGGCATGTAGACGCAAAGGCGATCGACGAAGACATCGATTGGAAGCAGTAAACGCAGATAAAAATAATGGCTTTGTCATTAAAACTACTTTTTAAAGTCACCCCAGTTGACTGTACATGACATTTCTATTTGCGAAATTTCGGCATTAAATCTACACCTTATATTCCAACAATTCGTAGTCCTTTTTGATCGAATAGGTGTGTATCAGTTTAAAAATAAAGCAAACAAACAGTGGCTTTATTGCTTCTGTTGTTCCCTTGATCTGAACTCCACTAAATAAAAGCGATTGAAATATGAACGACACCAACGAGAGAAAGGTGAAATTGGGTTAATTTATTTTCATTTCAGACTTTGTGTTAGAAATAAGCTTTGATGAATCTCAGCCGGCTAATTAATACAGGCAGATGTCCTAGTTTTTGTTGATTTAATTCAGACTAAAATATTACCTATCAACAAATATTAAAATAAAATTGCAAGACGTAGCTCACTACTTTCTAGATATAATGTTTTCCTGTGATTTTCCCTCATAAGTAACTACTAACACCACTTGGGACTCTATTAAGTTGTTCATAATTTTTAACACACACCGGAGCTGAAAGTCGACAATATGTATTAAAATTATAAATCATCATTACATAATCACTACATAGTATTAAACAAAGTCGCTTTCTGCTGTCTATCTGTCTGTACGCAGACTAAGTCGCGGGCTGAAGCTAGTATCCTACTAATATTATAAATGCGAAAGCTAGTGACGATGTGACGATGAGAATGAGTGAGTGTGTATGTTTGTTCCTTCTTCACGCTAAAACGACTGGACGGATTTAGATAAAATTTGGAACGAAGATAGCTGGTACCCTAGATTAAAACGTAGGCTACTATTTATCCCGGAAAATAGCATAGTTCTCGGGGGATAGCCATAAACATATCAATTGCTAATTCCACGCAGAAGATGACGCGGGCAGAAGCTAGTCTAGTCTAACTAATATTATAAATGTGAAAGTATGGATGAATGGATGGATGGATGGATGTTTGTTTGTTACTGAATCACGCCAGAACGGCTCAACGGATCTGGATTAAATTCGGCACATAGATAGAGAAAAGTCTGCAATAGCATAGGCTACTTTTTATCCCGGAAAATTGCGTAGTTCCCGCGGGATAGCGATAAACGAATTCTTTGCAGACGAAGTCGCTGGCAACAGCTAGTATAATAATAAAACAAAGTCTTTCGCCGCGCCTTTCTGTCTGTCTGAAAACAACTGAGCGGGTACTATTGCGGTTTTCACGAGGAAGGTTCGTGTAATACGAAAAAACAAGTGAAGCTCGCTCCAGATTTAAGGGTAAAAGTACACTTATCGTGACCTGGGAGTAGAAGGTTCCAACAGCCAATATGTGTCGAAACAATAGCATCTCTATTTTGGGTCTAACAGAGCTTAAATTATAATAACTGGTAACTTTGAATGGATCCGCTTTAGCTATTCCAAGTCAGGAAACAGGGTATTGTGGATCGCCTAATACGTTATTAACGACTAGAGGGTTAGGTTCGTAAAGGCTAGGCTAGATTGTAAGAAAAACGTCGATGTTATAAATTTGCCACTTTCATAGCATACTCTGGTATGTACTCGTAGTTCCATCCTTTCTTCCTTACTTACATTATAAAGCGAAAGTAACTCCATCTGTTGTTCTGTTACGCTCTCATGCCTAAATCACTGAACCAATTTTACTGAAATTTGGTACAGAGATAGTTTTAGTCCCTGGGAAGGACATAGGATTGTTTTTATCCCGAAAAATCTCTTAGCGCTGTCCCGCAGGAACGAAGCTGTCCAAATTTCAATTAATTCGGCTTAGCGGTTGCTTAGCGGTTTAAGCATAAGGTAACTAACAGACAGACAATTACCTTCACATTTATAATATTAGTTGGGATAAATATACTAATAGATGCGATATTTTTTTTTTATATGAATAGGAAGGCATACGAGCAAGTGGGTCACCTGATGGCAAGTGATCACCACTGCCCATAGACAATCGCAACCCCGGAGGGATCGCAGATGCGTTGCCAACCTAGAGGGCTAAGATGAAATGCCTGTTGTGTCCGTAATTTCCCCGGCTGTCTTACTCTCCACACCGGAACACAGCAGTGCAGGCACTTCTGCTTAGCGGCAGGATTAGCGAGTAAGATGGTGGTAGCGATCCGGACGGACCTTGCACAAGGCCCTACCACGCGCAAAAATGTAAAAAATAAAGAAAATCAGACTTAAATTCAGACAGAATGACTTGAAACTTATAGCAAACACCATTTTCGCAAGCGCCTAATAACTCGGAGCGTCAATCAATACATAGACAGGATTTCATCGCATCGTGTCGATTACCATAACATTATATTAGAATAGCCCGCCCTAACCGACAACCCCAATTACGTTGAAAGCTCTACAAATCCGCTATCAAATCTACCTCCTTCAACTGCCAATCCAAACGTACTAAATTAGCCTTCAAACTACGTGTATAAAGCCCGATTCAAACAAAAGATTTGATGTAAGAGGAACCTAAAAGTTAAACAAAGTATTCTTAAAGGCTAGATTGAAAAGAGTAAATACTGAGTACTTCTGGAAAAGTGAGGCCGGTTTAATCTACGCCTTGCACTGTGCCCGCAGCCCCGCACACAAGCATAAACTAACTTTACTAATCAAACTAGTTGAGCTATGCACTACTTTTTAACCACCATATCTACAAAACAGCATCGGATTCCTCGGGGCGCGCGGACTTTTCTTAGAATTACTAGAACGCGAAATATCGTATCATATCATCGCTAACGTACATATGTAAAGCTTTTATGTATGATGCATGTTAATTAGAAAACGGATTTTGAAAAGCAACGACGTCTACAAAAACTTTTTGCAATGACGCATTCGGAGGAACAAATCTACGTAGGAAAAAATCTACGAACTTTGTCCCTGTAGGTATCAGTGGCGTGGCGTCCATAGAACTCGAGTCCCACTGGCTTGCCTATTTTAAAGCAGTTGGGCAATTTATTGTGCAGAATTAGAGGAAAAGGCTAGTTAAGTTCCCTTTGGCTTGCCTTCTGATATATTTCACGCTACGCCACTGGTAGGTATCTACATTTTGTACAGACGTAGCGTAGCCCTCGCGAGGGGTACAGGAAACTACGATAGCTAAAACTATATAAGCATAAAGGTCACCCCACCACTAAGTTAAGCTAAGACTGACGTGACGATTAGCCTAGCGGAGAATTAGTTTAATTGTAGCTAATAATTTTTATTATTACTTAGTCAATTGTTTTTAAGCTCGACATTTTAGTGTCGTATTTTTGGGCCATGAAGCCATGTGTGCGAGTGTATGTCTTCATGGTTGTTATTATTATTTTTGTTTTTAATTACATATTTAATTTTATTTACTCTTGAAGATTTCAATACATATTCTTAACTTGACAATGTACAAATTTATGATGTAATTTTTATTGAACGAATAAATAATCTAATGTGGCGACCGCGATCCGGAAGACGTTGTGTTGGTTGGCCTCCCACTAGGTGGACTGACGACATCGTAAAAGTTGCGGGAAACCGGTGGATGCAGGTGGCGACTTGTCGTTCATTATGGTGTGCTAAGGGGGAGGCCTTTGTTCAGCAGTGGACGTCTTCAGGCTGATGATGATGATGATGAAATAATCTAATCTAATTCAATTAATGGATGATGCATGGAAACTTACATGTAACCTTTTCAGCAGCCCTGTATCCGTGTTGGCCGATTGCTTGGCCGTGTTCCAGAACTGCTTCTGGGCGGAATATCGGTTCATGGGACATATTTTAAACAGGCAATCTGAAATAGACACAGCAATTATGCTTATTGTTAGGACTGTTCAAAATGCGACTTCATTTCTCACAGTTTTATAAGAATTAGACTATGAACTTAATGAACTGTACCCGCGAGGCCACGAGTAAGCTCGAAGCAACCTGTAAGACAGCTGGGAAATTCGAAGGTCGTATCATGGCGTCCCTCTCACCATTACGTTGATGCACATTAGTGTAAGAGGAAAGGAATATACGAACTTCGAATTTGTTACCTACCAGTGGCGTGGCGTCCATAGAACTCGATTCCCGCTGGCTTGCCTATTTTAAGGCAGTTGGGCACTTTATTGTGCAGAATAGAGGAAAAGGCTAGTTGAATTCCCTTCGGCTTGCCTTCTGATGTACTTGACGCCCCGCCACTGTTACCTACTTCAGAGTATAGGCATAAATATCGATACAACCAAATACGTCAAATATGTATCATCGACCTTATTTTTATGGCATAAAGGTGAAAGTTTTTGACGTTTTGGCAACGTACATTCGCTAAGCCCTTGGCATCTTCAATCCTGTAGGAATGTACGTTGTGACTGTAGTCACAACATCAAACCGTAAGGTGCCCACAAGGCTTGCGGCGTCGCCTCTTTGAATCATACCCTTCCAAAGTTAGATTATCAAAGCGAATCACTTCCACCGTCTTACTTACTCGCTAATACTCCCGGCGCGCGGTGTGGAGAGTATGAGAGCCACATGAGGTATTCTATCTTACATTTATAGGCTGCCATGCAACTGCAAACCTCTAGTATAGGTGAAAAACTTAAGTAAATGTCCTGTTGTATGTAGTAGTGTACAGAACTGATATGGGACGTCAATTTGTCTGTTCGCACACATTACTCACACATACAACAGGTCATTTACTTAAGTTTATCACCTATAGCGGGTGTCCACGGGTGATGGTGCTCACTTACCATCAGGTGACCCACTTGCTCGTTTGCCTTCTTTGTCGTAATAAAAGGGTTAAATCTGTTTCAATTTTAATCAAAAGCGATATATAATAAAAGTTTTTCACTTAAAATGGAACGCAACCTAATCTTCACTCAAAACACGGGACCAAAGTAATGAATAATAAACAGCTAGGGCTATCCAAAAACAAAACAGGAAACTTGGGTTGCGCCCGTCTCTCTCTCTCTCGCTAAAAATTGAGTGACAGATTAAAAAATTAAGTTCATGTTGAATGATTTAATGAGATGCTACTTTAAACGTTTGCGAGTACTTTTCAATTCTGCTTTTTAAAACATTGGAATATTATCGCGATGAACAAAAACAGGCTCCAAATTTCGTGTCATGCCATTCCGTTGACACTAATAGCCATTTATTTGAGAGTGAGAGGGAAGGTATGATACGAACTTCGAAAATTGAATTTCGGAGTATCCCCCGCTTCCTTACTACTCCGCAATCAGGCAGCTACTTATGTGCAACACAAATATGTATTCAATTCATCATCGGTCATTAAAAGATCATTTCGATTCGAAAATATAATATCAGCCGCTTGAAAGTGTACAGGTAAAACGATTCTCAGAATCTCAGAGCTCTGAGAGCTGTTTCCAGCGAGTGGAACAACGATGCGTAAGTTGCGTAACGATATATAAAAATACAAAAAAATAATGAAACTGTGGGCATTTTTTTATACAATACGATGACAAACAAGCAAGTGACTTTAAGTGATCACCGCTACCCATGAACATTATAAGTGCCGGCACGTAAGTCTAATCTGACCGCAGCGCTAAGCGCAGATCCCCTCCACGTGACTCGTCATCGTTAGACTTACGTCCCGGCACGTATACCACTATTTTGCAGACATGATGATGAAGGTCTACGAACATATAAACTCACCCCTGAACTTTTTGGGCGGATCAGTAAGGTCGCCGGCCTCTGGACACACGACGCACCTGTCATCTACCAACCTGTACAAAAAATGTATACACTTATCTAGAAGCTATTACAGTGCTCCATAGGAGAAAATATACGTACTTTATGAGAAAGTGTGTCTATTTGCGTGTGCAGTTCATGTTATGAGAATTAGATTGTCCGATATATAAAGTAATTCGACAATGTAATCTCACTTGCATTTGTCTTCGTGAACAGTAGGCCTATTGTCTAACTCGCTCGCAATCGCCATCGTGTTCATGTTGACAGTTCATGTATGGGCTGACAGTTGGCATCGGAATCAGCTAGCTGTCACATTCATACAAGCACTGTCAAAATGAACACGATGGCGATTGCGAGCGAGTTAGACAATAAGCCTACTGACTTAAATACCTTAATTATATCTCACCCTAAGGTACTGAGGAATCCTGAGACGGTCCCCTCTGCGTAGAGGGACACAATGTCCCCCTGATGCAGGAAGCTGTCTCCCATGTTGCTTCCGCCTTGCCCCCACCATGCAACGACACCTGTTGGCAAAACAACACTGTTTACTGAAACGCAACAAGATTATTATTCAATATTTTTTCATCATACTAGCTGTTGCCCGCGAATCCGTCAGGGGCCTTACCATGAAGTCTTAATTCAGGCTCAGTTCAAGTTTTAGCTGTCACTTTAGTACGAATCTGACAGCGAGCGAACCTAAACTGAATCGCATTAAGACGTCAGTAAGGCCCCTGCTCAGAACTCGCTTATCGCTATCCCGCGGAACCATGTAATTTTTCGGGATAAAAACTATCCTATGTCTTTCCCTGGGACTGAGACGTTTTTATGGGCGAGACGTGGATTACTACTGTGATTGATCCAATTTAGCACGTTACAAATTACAAAATGTATATGCAAAAAAGCGACGAGTAGCACTCCGGGAGTGACGGCAGAAGTGAAAACGCCCAAACGAACAAACGAAACAGCAGCTTAGATTTTAATGTTGTAACATGTTGAACCTCCATGACGCTCAAGACGCGTACCGTACTGGCCGCTTACAAAAAAAACGTACCTACGTATTATCTATATGAACAGACCTCTAACAATGTGCTGATGCCCTAGTACTTTTGCTCCGCGACTCAACAAAAAAAGAGGATCCTGATATCCTGGTACTTTAACTCTCCCTCCGTCTTATGCCTGACGCGAGTTTAACATTTTTTACCCATCCCAAAGTGTTCAACGCCCCCAAAGAAGTTTTCAATTCAAAAACGTACTAACCTCTCTGTTAAAAGAGATGATGATCAGAGAATGTTTGTGAAAACGAAAGACTACACAATCGTTCAGCTTCAGTCTACAGAAATAATTTAAAATTCACAACAGTAAGCATCTGTCGGGTTGTACAGGATCAAAACCTTAGCGCTCCGCTAAACTTTGTCTTGCAGAACGAAAGTAAGTATACAGTATTACAGACTTACTTCAAAGCTAGAACTTCTACATTACATAAATAACAGAATACAAAATCACAGGGTCTGGCTCTATGCGGGTTGACGAAGGATCACAGAATAAAAGGGATTACGGCTACCTTTACGAACGTTGGGAGCTTAAAATACAATCAATTTAGGACATAGCAGCTCTATTCAGAGAGGAAATGCTGGAAGCATCTTAGGCACCACGCCTAAGGGTTCTTTTAGTATTATATTAGTTGTAGTTCGTATTTATTTTATTTACATTGAGACTAGGATAATACAATACAATACAAATACTCTGTATTGAACACCACAAATCAGTACAAAACAATACAGAAACAAATAACAAAGTATACAATAGGCGGTCTAATAATAACTAATAATAATTAATAATAATAATAATAATTTAATTATAATTTTAGGTTTCGTTAGATAATTTTGGGTGTATTGTAATTTTACACGTAACTATAAAAGTCAAAATCGTGGATATCCTTGTGAAATAGAGAGTCGAGGCCATTTTTCTCATTACTCACAGCATGTGAGCCCGAGGGAACCCATAGATTCTCTTAATTAAGAGTTCAATTGAAAGGAGTAATGTTTCTTTATTTGACACGCGACGACAACTCTCATGTTTTCTGTCTCGTCTCTGTTATTTCAGCATATCTAATCTAATGTAGATAGTATATTACACCTATGGTTGAAAAAGAAAACGCACAACAGGTCAACCAGACCACATAATGTATAGCCAAGAAATTTAATTTCCACCCTACCGTGGAACCTTTTTATAGTAAGCGTCGTAACGATATTCCTTGTTAAGTAAAGCGATCTCACTGTGACGTTTTATGTGAAGAGGTTCCTAGATGGGTCAGGAATTAAATTCTTTGACTGTACTTGTGTAAAGACTACATGTACCTAGACTGTTAAATTGTTTATATACCTACTTCATTACGAAACAACTTTCGTATCTTTAAGACATTGTATACAAACTCAAATATGCAAACTCGGAGCATCAATTTACGAAAGCAGAAAGGAATTTCGACATAATATGCAGAGTACGTAGGTCAGGCTTATTAGCTGCCGACAACGAAAAAACATATTTATATGCTGTACTTAAAGTCTGAATTGGTATGAGACGTCTTAACTAGCTGATTGTATGGCCAGTGTTTAGAATATCTTCAAGAATAACTCTCGCCGTTGATTGTTCAGAAAATAGATTTATGTCGTGTTGCTGATATAGCTTCTGTAATTTGAGGGCGTGGGAGCTCTCTGTGCAGTTGTAATTAACTATCCTACATTTCATTCCCATCCTGAGGACGGATAAAGACACGAGTTTATATGTCACATTTAAAAAACTCTAGCTGTATTTTACAAAAGCTCTTCACGTTGTGGTTTAAGCCACTTGTCCCACCGCCGGCGAGTAGCGAGAAGCGAGTGTTTTTTAGTTTGGAACTTTTGTCGACCGGCGACAAAAGCGACAAAACTTCCATACTAAAAAACGCTCGCTTCTCGCTACTCGCCGGCGGTGGGACAAGTACAAGTGCCTAAGAGAAATATCATCTCATCATCATCTCCAGCCTATATACGTCCCACTGGCACAGAACTCCTCTCAGAATGAGACGGCTTGGGCTATAGTTCCCACGCGGGCCCAGTGTGGATTGGGAACTTCACACACACCATTGAATTGCTTCCTTCAATGAGTTTTCCTTCACCGAAAAGCACATGGCGAATATCGAATGTAATTTCGCACATAAATTCCGAAAACTCAAGATGTGCGACCGGATTCGAACCGTCCACCCTCTGACCTTAGACATAATCAAACCAATAGGTTACTACGGCTTTATATCCAGGGTTATCTGGAGTTGAATGTTATGAACTCCCAAACATCGATGATAAATCCTACATCAAGCATGGCTCAAACAATATAAGTTATTACTTAGCTTTAGCTCCTTCATTAGGAGTCCTAGACGTTGCGCACTGCACCGAGGCCAAAAATGTATGGCTTTTAGCTTGCCCAGGAACTGCTGTGCCTGTCAATCCCTGCTCGCAGAGGCAGTGGGACGAGCCACTCTGCCAATTGGTCCGGAACAGTCTATTAAATACGGCTTCCGGTCCGGCGGAGCGCGCTCGTCTCCTTGCTACTGCGGAGTGGGAGTCAGGCCTCTGGCTCCAAGCCCTACCCTCACCAACTGTAGGTACCCTGCTGGATAACACCACCTTTCGCCTCGCCACCAGTCTCAGGGTGGGGACACCAACAAACGTCCCTCATCGCTGCCAATGTGGGAAAATGACCGACAGCTTCGGGCACCATGGCCTATCTTGCAGTAGAAGCGCTGGTCGTATACCCCGTCATGCCAACATTAATGACGTCATCCGTAGGGCCCTCGTCAGTATCAAAGTGCCAGCCGTGTTAGAACCTAACGGTTTAACTATATAGAGATGATGGCAAACGGCCCGACGGTCTGACACTGGTTCCTTGGCGGATGGGTCGGCCCTTAGTTTGGGATGCAACGTGTGTTGATACTCTTGCTCCGACCCATCTTCCAAGGACCCAAAATGTTGTAGGCTCTGCTGCGGCCTCGGCGGAAGACTTCAAACGCCGAAAGTATAGCTCGCTTGGAGCTAGCTATATATTTGAGGCGTTTGGAGACGAAACTCTGGGGCCATGGGGGCCAAGCGCGCACCGGATGTATAAAGATATCTCGGCGCGCCTTATAGAGGCCTCCCGTGACCAGAGGGCTGGTCAATATTTCGCTCAGCGAATAAGCATTGCCATACAACGTGGCAATGCTGCCAGCCTTCTGGGCACCCTCCCTATTGGCGGCGATTTGGGAGAAATTTTTTATCTTTAATTTATTATTAGTTTTAGGTAAGTAGGTTTAAGTTATTTTTAAGTTCAGACTGTATTTTTTTGGTATTATTTGTTTTTCTTTGAATAAATTTCAGTTATTACTCTTATTACATTCCCGGAGACGAAAAGCCGTTAACTAAATACGAAATGGTTTTCTTCAAACATGTCCTTGCCCCGAATACTCGCAAGTTATCGTATCAAATATTTACAGGGTGAAATCCAAGTCGTAAATCGAAATATAGTTCTCATAGTCAAACTACACTGATAGCTCAATCTTTATAGAGATAGTTTTGTTTTCTTTTACGTGGAATTAGTTCATCCTAATCTGTAGCAAATTGTTATGTTTTATGTTGCTATTTCAAAAAGGTTTCGATTCACTGTTTAAAATTCATATTGTATAATCGCTGTCCTCTAAACAATACCATACAATTTCTAAACGACACTGAAAATTAGAACACATAGAAAAATCCGAAAAGTAAAGCTATGGCCGGGAATCGAACCCGGGTCCTCGTCATTCCGTGACGCGTGCTATACCCCTACACCACCCATAGCAGGTCACCATACAACACAAATATTCTGCAGAATGTATTCTATTGAATACCACAAATCAGTACAATTAAAATTACAAAAATAAAAAAACAAAGTAGACAATAGGCGGTGTTATCGCTTAAAAGGAAGGCGGAAACAAATAGATAAGAGAAATGAACTTAAGTACATACATATAATTACTCTCACTGCCCAAAATAGATCTGAATGAAAGCGGTTGAAGGAGGCCTACACCAAGAACTTGGCATATAAAGGCTAATAAGAAGAAAAGAAGAAGACATAATCACAATGCAATTGTGGCTTTCACTATATTAATATTTTAAACTCACTCTTTGTCGTTCCCTCGCTTAATACTCCTCTCATCTTTTCAAAGGTTAACTGGTAGAGATCCCTTATAGGGACAAGTTCGCCTTTGTGCATAATATTTAATGTATTTTTTTTGTGATTTGTGTCTGTTTCTTTATATTTGTACAATAAAGCATTTACTTACTTACTTACTTAAAATTCCCACAGAATTAGTAACAAACTAGCTTCTGCCTGCGACTTCGTCTACGTAGAATTATACATGTAAACCTTCCTCTTAAATCACTCTATCTATTAAAAAAACCGCATCAATCCGTTGCGTAGTTTTAAAGATCTAAGGATACATAGGAAGGAACAGACAGAAAGCAACTTTGTTTTATATTATGTAGTGAGTGATAGTGATACGGAATGGAACGTACCTACAACGGAAACAGACTATTTTCATTAGGTTAGGACTTTAGGACCATATATTTACCCGCAAATCCAATAAACAAACAATAAATTCCACATTAATAACACTAGCTGGAAAAGGTGAGCGGTATCGAAGTGTACACCAAATATTGATAAGCGTTGATAAGGGAGAGGGTTCGAGTTAATTAGGTCAGGGGTCTATCACTGACATGCAATGCAAACTTAATGAGCTCCAGTGTTGCCAATTTAGCTGTTTATCGCTAGAAATAGCTATGTTTGCTTAGGTCCTAGCGACAAAAAGTTTTAGCGGCAAAATTATTCAGCGAGTTTTAGGGTCACCGACTTTTTTTGTCAGTTTTAGGCAGTTTATAGTTACTATTTTCTATAGTAAAATGAATGACGGTTTAAAATGGCGCTTTTTTGGAACTAGCGTCACATTTAGCTACTTCCTAGCGACATTTAACATTGAACTTAGCGACTTGAATCTTATGAAGTTGGCAACACTGAATGAGCTCGTCAGTTAGTCGAGTACAGACTATACAACTGTCACTAAAACAAGCCTCATTTCAGAGAATAATAGGGCTGGTGCTTAGTGTTGTTCAAAGCAAGCGCTTTGTCATGAAACGTAATCTATTACTCGAAGTGGTGTTCTGATGAGCTTAGTGATTAAAAGCAGGAAAAACGCAGTTTTGTTGGAAAGATGCCGCAAAAAGAGCGTTTTGGTGTCTTATATATGACTGTCTGGAAGGAAATATTAAAATCAAGGTTTATTTCCCCTACTGTAACTCAACGCTGTATTATAGGGATGTATTAGATAGGAGACGTGAAACGACAGGTTTAGTTTTTTAATTCGCTGATCTTTGTTTATCATGCATCTTTATTTTGTTGATAAACTTGCGAATTGCAGTGACTAATAATTAACCATTTTTAAAGTGTACGCCCCATGATGCTACCTTGCGAGACGCACTCATACAAAAATTATGTTGCATCACGGCCTCATCGGATTTTTGACAGCCAACGAAATACAATAAACTAAGATAATAACTGTGATTACGAAATATAATATGGTTGGGAATAATAAAAGCTATCTTATCTAAAACTATCGGTACACAATAAAGCCATTTTGTGAAGGTAAATGAAGCTAGCAAAATCTGTGCTAGTTCGAAGCAGAGATTAGAAGCAAATCTTGATTTTCCTTTGGCATATGCTTTAACTATAAACTTGGTTGAAGTTGTGTTAACGTTGTATTAATATGAAGTGAACACGGGACGGGATAATGTAGACAATGTGGAAGGGACAAAGGAGTATGATGTCTGGGCAATACTTATATCAAATGACAATATAATGTCATCAAATGCCAAAGACGAAAAAATATAGGAAAGTTTCCTTGGACAAGCAATAAACAAAAAATCTTCATAAAGATGATTGTCTCGAGTTTCTTGCTAGGTAATCAAGTTTATAGGAGTGAAAGTTCAAATCATATACAGATACACACACCACGCAGACAATTTACTTACCCTATCACATGTCCGTCACACCATATTAGTAAAGTTCCACAAGTTTCATTAGCAACTTCAACAAGTCGCAAACAAAGTAGAACAGATTCAACAATATCTTATACCACACACGCCTCACGTCTATCAGGTAGTAACATAACATTAGCACGATAAAACAGAACGCACAGTAGCATAATTTCTTACGATTTTCACTTATAACCATCTGCAAAATGGGCCGTCACTCTTAAAGTTAGTCAATCCTATTGTATTTGCAGCATTTTGTATCAGCTGTATCTGTAGGGTACACACGACTGGTCGGGTTATACTGAAAACGACACCTCTTATTTTGCCATTACGTGGCACAGGAAATAATCAAATATTTATACTGTTTTAATAGTAGGTTCGGATTGTACGCGATACAATCGCCTAATACCCGAATGAAAACGTCGCCCATAAGCGTTTCGAAGCTAGCCTTTCAATTGTCCGTGATTGTGCAGGAAAAGTTAGTGGTCACGTTAATTCTATAGTCAGCTATACCTACGTATAGCTAATATCTACATTATTAGCGTATCTACACACGCTGTATGAGTTTACAACATGAACCAAAACCGACGACATAATATTTCATTGGTTTTCTGTCAAATTTCAATTCAGATTTCAGATTATGGTTTATGTTATTGTTACAGTAAATTAGTGCAACCTATCCAACAATCTTAGATACTTAATTCGACTTAAAAATGGACAATTTTACATCGGAAATCTATATCAGTCAAAAGTAAATACGACTTACAATCATTTCGGGCTTTACCATCAAAATCCTGATCATTATCCCAATAAAAGACTCTCAACAAACGTCCTAATCTAGTTTAGAATTGACCGGAAAAGTTACCATGGAAAGAAAACATCATAAGGATCGAAACAAAAAGCGAAAGGTGTTACCTATTACAGCAAAAGTAGGTCAAAAGAAAGCCTCCTCAAATTAAACTTTATAAAAGCATCTCGAGTAACAAATTTCGATAAATTTACATTGAATACCGCTTGAAACTTGGGTGTGACGGGAGTTGTTCTAAGGGGAAACAAGAGTTCTTGTCTCTACCATTACTTTGCCTGCAAGCAAGTATTGTTGTGAAAGGGGAGCGTCTGTTGAACGATTTACGTACATGAATGCTGGTGAGCGATTGTTACTCGGGTGACTAACAACGAGCTAAGCAAATACCGTAATTAAGTCTACGATGTGCAAAGACCTCATAAAATCCAACAAACAGCAAGGTAGACAAGTTTTTGTTCACTAATAGACCATAGATGGATAATAATATTATTTTATTGATAACGCAAAATGTTCGACGAAATCTGTGTCGTGGAATTTACGATGCTAATAAATCGAGTTATTTAAAGAACAAGTCTAAATTGACTTGATTATAATCTAAAAATAGCTTTTAATTAAGTGCTGTAGATACTAGATACGTTTCAATGCCGGCAAATCTTGAAGTGAAGAGTGACTTTAGGTGATTGTTTATCCCTACATTATCTGCTCAATATAAATTGAGCTAATGAAATGTGCATTCAAAAATAAATGCGAAATTGCATAAAAAAATAAGTGATAGGTATGTAATTAATGCTATTATACATATGCCTCTGAAACGGCTGCTGATATTAGTTTATCTAAGAGTATAAGAATATGGTTTCAGGCCCAATATGGTAACAGAAGGGTACTCTTTAAGTATATGGATAGCCAGCTCCTTTCTTTAAATTATAGTTATGTATATTTTGTCTCTGTTTGACAAAGACCAATGTCAAAGTAAAAATAGAAAAAAAAACAACCGAATTGAGAACCTCCTCCTTTTTTTGAAGTCGGTTAAAAAGACACGAGAATGTTATTCGTAGTAAATACGGTTAGCAAGCAATCGTGAAGTGTTCTTTAAAAACCTAAACCTATCTTTTTTTGAATGATAAACCTTTTCGTTTAGAAGAATTATAATACAGTTTGTTACTATCATGACTTCCGTAGTAGCCTTTTAATAGTACAGTCACTATTTGCAAGTTTAAATTCTTGAGGTACTCGTGAACATGTTTTATCTTATACGGGTGATAGATAAGCATGCAAATTAGACAACCAAGGGACGCGCGCCCGTCCGGCTGCTAGTATCTCCGTTTGAAAATTTGTCAAAATTGATTTTGCAAAAGACCATTGTAACTTAGACTAAGACTTTAGTATTTAAATCATAAAGACAAGGCAAGTTGAAGCTAAATTTCCGCAACAATAAATGCAAGACGCAATATTACGCAACAATATACGTTTACTACAATTACTATATTGCTAGTCTCCGTATATCTTCACAATCACACCCCAGTAGCTTTATATCTTACGTTTTCTCCTTTCAACGTGCTAAAGCACTGCGGCAGAATAATTCCTTTTGTCGCCACACTCACAACAAAATTGAATCTTGAGTTCTTTATTGTACTGGTAACGAAATTTTGTATTTCCCAAATTTTTCCAGACAAAAAGTTGAATCTCTCTCCGGAATTGATTTTAAAAGGCTGTTTCGGTTATCCAATATTTGATACGAATCCTGTTCTAATATTTGGCGAACCCAGTCCGCCAAGACCTTTTGGGTCAGCGAGCTAATCCAACACTTTGAAACTAAGCGGTTCTAAGTAATACAAACGCTTTGAAGGTATAGAAAAACGTTTTACCTACGCTCTAAGATTCAAATTGCAGTAACATGATAATAATAGATTTATTCTCCGGCAAAGCGTAGCATATTAACGCGTCTACCACTTGAATGCAACCTGGGCGTTGATGCAAAATGATTCAACTGAAACATGAACCAAGCATCAGACACGTCAAATTACTTAGTAACATATCAGAGCAAAAACGCGCCGGTATAGCACCATGTCAGTGTTGCCATATACATAGTAGTCAGAAAATGTACACATTGAACTACAAAATCCATACGTGTAAAAATACACAATCCGTACAAAATCTGTAGTTAACTCGTTACTGATTAACCCTTAATTGGATAGAAAGTGTATATTTGCCATCCATATTTTACGGTGCTCTAATCTCTCTGAAGATGTTTTGTTTTGATCCCACTTTGTATCAATTACACAAGAATATTAATAAGTCTAGTATGCCTAAGACTAGTAAAATGAAACAAAACGCAATAACTTTTTATCTGTCACATTTGAAAGCGACAACGTCACGTCAGTTGATTGTTGCCAAAATATGGTTGGTTTGTATGAAATAAGTTTCTACAAATCAGAATGTTACGAAAAATCAGTTTTTTTTTATTAGTCGTTAATACCTCTCTTCCTGTTGTGGGCAGCTTAAAAGCTCAAATTATTGTCCATTTTTTGTCTGTACAATTTTCTGGAATTCCAAACATATGGCAACACTGCAATGCAACGCTTTGCTCAAAGGATAGATTAAACTATACAGTACACATTAATAGTTGTATCCCAAGCGTGGTACCACAGTTTGTACACCTAGCTTTTAGACGAGGTCTTAGTTACATGGAATATGTTTCTCCCTTTTTGAATAAATTACTCTGGACGAAAAGGAATAATTTACTCGGCAAGTGTTCAGTTTACTTTAGCCAAACTACTCGTGTACAGACGAGCTAAACTGATTGACCATCGCTTAAAATAAATCTCAGTCAACTTATGAGCGAGATCACTGTTGGTGTCGAGTTGACTGAAGCTTAGTCACATCACGTACAATTGACGACCTAGATTACCTTCCGCAATTGATTATCGCTAAATCATCGTTTCATTTGGTGCACTAGTTAAATTATTTAACGAAGAAATATTGTGAAAAGAAATGCCGTCACTTTTAGACCGTCGAAAGGCACAACAAAACTGTATTCAAAGGACTCACTCAGCTAAAACCGATCCAGCTCAATGAATATTAGTGCGGACGGAACTAAACCAGCAAGGACATGGAAATTTGGAAGCATTTAGGTTAAAACAGCTCGAGCTAGAGGTACTTAAAAATCCGCTGACGTCGTGTGTACCCTCACCAAATTCACTGTTTTTCGACCAGCGCAAAAGCCGGCCTGTGCGTGACAGATATTAAGCCTCACTACTGACGTGTGGGAGATAAAGTCAATCAATATGGGGGGTTGTCTAATCAGGCGTTGAGGGGGAGATTGTTAAATATAGTTGTTCTTTCTACCGTCCCATTGGTTTGCAGGCTGCTGACCTGGATCGTGAAGGCCCTAAGGGTATACAGTTTATTTTTAAAGGGGCCTTCGCAGTGGATTTTTCACTTAGCTTAAGAATCACTTAGCCCGTTATAAATTTGACCAAGACCAGGTACAAAATTAGCTTTCAAGCCAATAAGTCACTTTGATACTTCGTGCTTTTAAAATTAAATTAAACCTTCTCGAGTTGAGAACAACTTTTGGCAAACCCCACATGGTAATAACGGCAGCACTAGACCCTTTTTGCATGGGAAGTTAATTTTATCAATGAGATACCGACGCCTACGTAGCAATGCTCTTCAGATAATCATTGGAAGAACCACACAACAGGATAAAATACTTTACACTTGAACACGCACGGGAAACAAACGTAGAAGACTGAGTCAAGATCTTGGTCCAGAAATGTTTAGGTTTCAGAGATGAATGATCGTTGATGGTGGTGTTTGTTTAACTAACAATTCCACTTTGAAATTTAGTTCCGCACCGCGGCACGGTTTTGGCTAGGTCGCTACGGAATCTGTTTTGTATTGTAATACAGATGTTTAGCAGATCCCGTCCATTGCGTATCGAATTAACCTCAACATTAACACAATAATATGTAGTTACCAATAGAGGTAACTTGTCTGTTTGGACAGTGAAAATCATTGCGCATTTTTGTCTCAATAAGTGAATTGGATCGTAATTACGATTTCTATAAATTCATCAAAAGGGATGATTTGACGGATGATGCTGCAATGGATCGCAGCTCTTCTCTGACTCGGTGACCAAACTCCCTAAATTATTCCCGTGCCTACCTTAGGGCCCTGCCTCATCAAATACAGTTTATTCAAAACTAAGTAACCTAGATATCTTTGAAAATCCCTATCTCCAAACTTTGCCTGACTTCTCAGGAAGCAACAAGTTTGTACAAATCTGATCGCGAAGCTTGGAAACTTGTGGATGATAAATCGGCCCATTGATAAACGGGCAATCGTTCAACGGCCAGTTTGAAACATTAGAAAAATTAAGGTCAGGGCTACTAATTAATAATCCATACTACACATACACACTGATCTTTAAATGGGAGCTTTCAGCTTGGTTTTAAATTCATAGGACTTTCAGTTGGACATTTCGACTCCATTTATTCCATTCCATTTTTGAACGTAGCCCGAGGGAAAGTGAGAGGGTAGCAATGGCGTGGCCTCCATAGAACTCGATTCCCACCGGCTTGCCTATTTTAAGGCAGTTGGGCAAATTATTGTGCAGAATTAGAGGAAAAGGCTAGTTAAGTTCCCTTCGGCTTGCCTTCTGATATACTTGACGCCACGCCACTGGAGGGTAGAGGTGAAAAGTAGCACGAAATCTCCAAGTGTTTTCCAGAGACGCAGAACTTAACTTACACATACGGGTCTGGCATATTGATATAGTTACTTTCTTCAATAGCTGAAGTTCAGATGCTACAGAACAAAGCGTAGCATCATTTCACAAAAGTCAAGAGTCATTACAATGATAGATTCATCAAGTAAAGTAAAAATGAAGCCTTGGGAGACTTGACAGCATATTGATGGCATCATTATATTTATGCGTTCTCCTCGGGTGTGGTGTGGTATGTTTTAGACTGCTGCAATATATTCTAGATTATCTAAAGTGTTCTTTAATCTTAATAGAGCTCCAGTATATTTATTGCACGTTTTAGTTACGTCACGCTGACGTCTTACTGATCCTCATAGTTTTTCTGAATGGAATACCTCGCAAGTGTAAACAAATTGCTGTATTTATCCAGCGCATATCAACGACCACTTGCTACATCCGTCCGGTTTTAACCTACAAATATTCTAGATAGCTCGTTGTCTAGAATAAATAAAGGCTAACTTTTTATCTCTCTTTTCCCCCGGGATTTGAAGGTTCCGAAATGTTGTATGTATATCACAGTGTATTTAGTGTAGAGAGAGTTTCAGCTTCGGGGAGGGACGATAGGACTGTTTTTATCCCGGAAAATCAGTTCCCGCCAGATAGCAATAAGCGAAATCTGCGCAGACGGCATTGCGGGCAACAGCTAGTTTGTAATAAAATCGAGAACATTTTTCTCTACTTTCTTTATGACATTGTAATCTGTATTTTACTTTAAGCTTGTAATAAGACACCGCTTTACTTCATGCAATCTATTAGTACAAAAAACTGACTTAAGCAATTAGAAACTTCGTAGGTTTTTCTTTTAAAAAAGGGATGTTGAAATGAAGTTTAAGCGCCGAAGTTTGAGCGAAGAGCTTTTCGCCTCAAGTTTCTTCCTTTTTATCGACGTCTTTAGAGCTTTATTTTAAGTAACTACTTAAACCTTTCTAGGTGGTTCTCTAAGCCGCTTTTGTCCTTACGCATTCCCATCCGCGTTATCGAGTTCACTGAGGTCAAGCGAGCCAGGGGTTTGATAAATGGACTACATCAAGGATAATGTTTCCTTGGGCCCATTTATCTTAGTCAAACTTCGCAGACGCTAAACTTGGCTATTGGAGTAGCCAATGGATATTTAGAAACTGGTATAGTTTGACCTGTCACTTCTTAAAAAATAGAAGGTTTTCCTTTTCGTTGTTACTTAACACGTTGGACGCCAGAGAAAAAATTGAGTCTTTTCGTTGGGGCCATGGGGGACACATGTGGCCGACACGACACTTTCCGTTGGGGCCGTGGGGGTCACCATATGACCGCGAGTCAGACATTATTTCGGAAGCCTCTGCTGGGCCAACGGCCACCTATCTTTAGTAAATTTGTATCTAACATGACCCGCGTGGCCCTGCAGATAAACCAAACCTGCTTGGTTTTCGTTTAGGACAAATACTTAGAAAAATATGACTGATTTTCTATAGATGACGACAAATTTTTTAGCGATGTAATAAATTTACTAGGAACATTTGTACTTTACTGTATTGATATTGTTATAATTGCACTATATTGATATATGTACTAACATATATAAATATCAATTATGTAAATACGAAAAATAATGTGACTCTATGTTTCGTTATCGCATTTTCCAATACAAGTACAAGGTTTTTTTTAATGGTAGTTCTGACGCACAGCCTAACCCACCTAGCAAGCTGAGATTTTGCACGTGGGTTCCTTTTGTGCTTTTTTATCCATAATTCACTACATAGTGTATAACAAAGCCGCTTTCCGCTGTCTGTTTGCCCATATGTATGCTTAGATCTTTCAAACTACGCAACGGATTTTGATATGGTTTTTTTTAAATAGATAGTGATTTTAAGAGGAAGGTTAATACGTATAAGTCGCGGGCAGAAGCTAGTAATACTATACAAGTGAAAAAATCCTGTTTGTATGTTACCTCTTCACTTTCAAACCGCTGGAATTCGGTATACCTGGATATAATTTCAGCAGCGGGGAAGGACATATAGCTGATAGTTATATAAGTAGTTTTTACTCCAGACAATCATATACCTATAGTTTCTGCGAGATAGTGATAGCTTTTTTCTTCGTGGACACTGAAAGGACGACGCGTACGCATATGCAGGATAACGTGGCGCGCGGGGCTGCGGGCGCGGGGGACCGACAGCGTGACCCGCGCGGCCCCTGGCGACGGAAAAGCGGTTTTCTGTCCGTGGGGGCCGTGGGGGACACATATGAGCGACGGTTGAATAATTGCCAAATTAATAAGAAAAAACAAATATGTCTATGTGTACCATGCATTTTTATACATTTCCTAAACGGTACAGTAAAAATCCGGAAAAACATATTTTGGAAATTTTAGGATTTTTGACCTGGCCCCCCGGGCTTTTCGAGTGTCGCCCAAGTGGTGGCCCCCACGGCGTCCAACGTGTTAAATAAATATCTTGTGACAAATTACACCAATTGACCTAGCCCCAAACTAAGCAAAGCTTGTACTATGGGTACCAGGCAACGGATAAACATACTTATATAATGTAGATAAATACATACTTAAATACATACAACATCCATGACTCGGGCACAAACAATACAATACAAATACTCTTTATTGAACACCACAAATCAGTACAAAACAATACAGAAACAAAGAAGAAAGTATACAATAAGCGGTCTTATCGCTTAATAACGATCTCTACCAGACAACCATTAAGACAGAGGAATAAGTAACACAAACATTCGTATTCATCATACAAATGTCTGCCCCTACCGGGATTCGAACCCGAGACCTCTAGCTTCATAGTCAGGCAGGGTCACTAACTACTAGGCTATCCGGTCGTCAAAACATCTTGATTTCATACGGGATTTTGTTATTAATTTAAAGTGCGCTTTGCAATTAAAGAAAACGCTGACTTGTTGAACTTTACGGTTTCCTATTAAAACGTCATTTTCAATCGCTTATTTCATAAACATGACCCCAAAATATAGGTATGCTTGAGAAATTCGGGAAGCAGGGTTATATCACATCATCAGCACTGGAAGTATTGTTTTATGGGCAGGCTGCGAGCCTCACTATAACAGCACCATTAAACCTGAAACTTGATACCGGTCTGGTCATTATGAACTCCCAGGGTCTACTACTGTACTGTCCCACGGTACCGCTGGTCCCACCCTGGTTGAAATTACTAATTTAAATTTTGTTCAAACGAATTTAATTTTAATTTTGAGTTTCACGACAGTTTGTTTCTCTACTTTTTCTACTCGATTTAAATTTGTAAGTATTTGTTTTTAATGTTTTAATGTTTTAATGTTTATTCGGGCACAAACGGTACAATACAACTTATATTATAATTATTTAAACTAATCATCAACCAACACAGTTGCCACAGGTTACTAATTCATATAATAAACAGCAAACGGGTATAAAAAGTAACATACATGAAATGAATCGGCTACAATTAGAGAAAGTGAATTTAACATATCTTCAGTAAACAAAGAAACAAAACAAAAAAAAAAAAATACTAAGAACTACAGACAAACAAATTACATATTACTAATCATAGCCTTATGTCTGGCTAAAGATATATTAAAGAGGTCAATTTCAGAGAATCTGCTGTTATACACTTTACAAACACGCCTAATGAATGTGTTCGCAGCATATTTGCGGCGGGCAAAGGGTACATGAAGCATACAATTAAAACGTCTCGAATTGGGGCGAGGTACTCTCAAACCTAGTTTACCTAATAGATACGGGGAGTCAATTTTGCACAACAATAACTTCAGTAACATGACCTGATCCTTGAATGTACGCCTACTCTCAAGAGATGCAATTTCTCTGCCAAACGGCTGCCCAGACTGCGAGGCTTTATATTGTAAATGTTTTATTAATTTATTTTGAATTCTTTCAATTAATTCCTTGTAAACATTATACTGAGGATTCCAAACAGCCGAGGAATACTCCAGGATTGGCCTGACCAGGGAATTATATAGGTCAAGTATGGTATGAGGGCTCCGGAACTCCTTTCCAATCCTAAGGACGAAACCTAGAAGTTTAAAGGCCCTATTGGCAATATAATGTATGTGGTCAGAAAAAAGTAGTTTACTATCCATGTAAACTCCTAAATCCTTTACAGTGGTTGTTGTTGGTGTAAGAATACAAATAAAATTTTGTATTTCTTTCAAATTGAAATTCTTCTATTAAAGGATTGACGATATGCGAAGAATAGATTGCCATAATTGTAAGAATATGGATCGCTCACGTATCACCGCTTAGGTTCCGGACTAATTCATAGTCCTTCTTCCTCGAGTGCTTGCGAGGCAACGACACGAACGTCCGTCTTCCGTCGAAGCAAACGATCCGAGGATTACGAATTAGTCGCAATGTCCAACAGTTCTCGACTGGGATATGTGCGATCAGTTTATATTTAAAATTGTTTAAATCTCAAGGTAGTTTTATGAGGTCTATATTTTGTCCCATAAAATTGAAGTTCCGAACGTACGGTTTGCCATAATTTTCGTTAATCATAAAAGCGTTTTATTTCTGAAAAAGCGATTTTTTTTTCTTTAGAATTGATAGTAAACTAACCCGACCTAACCCAGTAAATGAGTTTGAGCTTAAAGTGTCAAAGTGTAAACAGCTGTGTCAAAATAAATAACAAATAAAATTAATTATTTATATGGTTTAAAGTGAGTGTCCCTTCCATCTCCCGGAGTGAAACGAAGCTAAAAATTACTTACTTATATGGTATAATTTTATTTTCTTCTTACGAGTGCTCGTAGTAATAATTTGAACGTGAGTAAGTCAGCGTACAGACCATACCTTATTGGCGATTTATCTCAGACTGTAATTGATTAATTCACTATGCCACCTAAGCTGATCGATTCAAACCCACTACCCGCTGGTGCTAGTGACGTAAAATCTTTGGAAACATATATGGTAACCATTGAAAAACTTACAAAATATATCAACACCAACACCAACGATGGTAAAAGTGTATCCGCCGCCAACAAGCGCTCAATTACCCTCGCCGCCGATGAGATCCTTAAGGCTTCCTACATGCTTACGACCTTTGCCTTGGCCCCTGAAACTGAGAATAGAAGAGAACACCAGGCACTTAAGGACGATATAATTACATGTGTGAGGAATGAACTTCGTCAAATCAAAGAAGAAACAAACGACATGAAAAACCTTGTTATGTCTGCTATAAATAACGACGATGGTTACACTCTAGTTACCGGAAAGAAAAATAAGAAGAAACAACAAACAGAAAACCCCATTATAACACCAAAAACCAGATACACTGTACTGCTAGAGTCTGTAGACCCATTGTTCACTAGCGATGATATAATCTCCGAGGTCAAAGAAAAGGTAAATGTGGTTGACATGGGAATTGCCATAACTAGTATCCGTAAAGCAAAAAATCAGAAAATTGCAATAAGCTGCGAATCTGACTCTGATCGCGAAAAATTCAGTGAAGCCGTAAAATCAAATTCAACCAAGCTAACCGTTTCTATACCTCAAATGAAAAAACCTCTAATTCGTTTAGTGGGAATTACACCAGACATGACCAACGAAAAAATCATCGAAGCCATCGTTAAGCAAAACAAAAATGTCACCTCAGGTATTAACAAAGATGATCTAACCCCAGTGGTCGTACGTCGTACTAAAGGGCGCACCAACGCAGTTAATAACGTCATTGTAGAGGTAAGCCCACCACTATGGAATGCACTTCTGAATAACAAAATCAAAATAGGCTACCAGCTAATTCCAGCACTAGACCAATCACCTGTGCTCCAATGCTATAATTGCTTGGGCTACGGACACAAAGCTATTAACTGTTCAACGAAATTAAACTGTGGATATTGTGCCAAAGAACACGATACTAGAAGCTGCCCCAGACATGAATCTCCTTGTTGTGTTAACTGTCAGGAGTCAGATAACGGCCCTAAAAACCACCCTGCATATAGCCGCGAGTGTCCAGAATGGCAAAAGTGGGATAGAATCGCTCGCCACGCGGTAAACTACTGCTAAAGGCCCCTCTCAAATGAATTCAGTCAACACAACTGCCCAACTACCAGGCCCGTCATCAACTCACCCAAGAAGAACAAATAATATATTATCTATAATACAATGCAACCTGGGACGCGGCTTCAAGGCCACCCATGAGCTAAAACAATATATAACAAGTAAAGATTATGACATAGCATTCATCACAGAACCATACGTAGGCAAGAGAAATATTCTAAGCTCTATTGGAGGATATGACATTTATCAATTCCCAACCAATAAACATACCAAATCATGTATTGCTATAAAAACCTGCCTTGGAGCAGCGGTAGGCATAAGCCACTATTCGAACCCAAATATCTGCATCGTTCAGCTAAGCCTAACACATACTAAAATTTTTCTATGCGGTATTTACATCGAACCGGAAATTGATGAAAATAATACATTGGACCGCCTGGAAATTTTTCTGAAAGATACAAAAGGTTCGAAGCATATAGTTTGCGGTGATTTTAACGCATGGAACATAGCATGGGGGTCACATAGCACGAACACTAGAGGCAAAGATGTCATGGATCTCATAATGGGCAACGACCTCGACCTATGCAATATAGGAACAGAACCTACCTACGAAACTATTGCAAATGGACAAATTAGAACATCGGTAGTAGACCTTACCCTTAATTCCAATAACCTCAACAGAGCAAGAATTCAAAACTGGCACGTAAACCACGATGCGTGTCCCTCATCCGATCACCATGCCATTGACTTTGAAATCAATCTGGACAGAGAACGAATCAAAAAGAAAAATAGCAATACCACCTTTCGCTATAACACAAAAGGTGCTAACTGGAACCAAGTATCTGCTGAACTCAAAAAGGAAATGATCAAGATGAAATTGGATCGAACAGAATTCAACAGCTTTGATTCAAAAGGGATAGACAATTATGTAGACAACATCACCAAAACCATAAGTCACGTTTGTGATAAAACACTCCGAAGAAAAACTACAACACGTAAAGTACCTTGGTGGAGTGAAGAACTCGAAACCCTTAAACGCAAAGTTATATTCTTACATCATCGTGTACAAGACCTTAAGCGTAGCAATAAAGATCTCACTGTAGTCCTAAAAGAACAAGAAGATGTTCGACAAGAATACGCTGTTACGATGCGTAAATTATCCACAGAACACTTCCGGAACTTTTGCTCAACACAGGACAAAGAAAATGTCTGGTCCTTAACAAACAGGCTACTAAAAAACACCTCACAGCCTAAACCACCATCAACCCTGCATGTTGGAAATAATCAGTTTACAAACTCGAGCCAAGACTCGGCACAAGTACTTATCAACAAATTTTTTCCCGATGACACTGATGATGACACTCAACAACAAATAATCAGAGCAAATACCATTAACAATCCAGGAACCCCCGACGACCCCGAAATAACAATAGAAGAAGTCATTGAAAGTATCAAAAGTATGAACCCAAATAAAGTCCCTGGAATGGATCATTTCACCTCCGATATCTGTCAATGCTTTATTGAAAGCTTTCCATCGCTTTTCACGAAACTTCTGAATGCATGCCTTAAACTATCCCATTTTCCAACTCCATGGAAATCTGCATTCGTTATACCCATTCTCAAACCAGGCAAAAGTGACAATGACATCAACTCTTATCGCCCCATAGGACTTATAAACATATTTGGAAAATTATTTGAAAAACTTATTGCAAAACGACTCTCCCATCATATGAACGTAACCAACACTTCTAATAAACTGCAATTTGGATTTAAGGAACAAACCTCTACTACTGATGCTATTCGAGAAGCAATAAATAAAATGAAAGACGCTAAACGGCGAAATAAACTTTTATTAGCCATCTCACTTGACATCAAGGGTGCATTCGATCATGCATGGTGGCCTGCTCTTAAGAGTAGATTACACCGAATTAAATGCCCCACAAACCTCTACAATATTATAAATAGTTATACCCAAAACAGGACAGCAACGCTCAACTTTTCTGACGCCACTTCTTTTAAAACTCTCACCCGAGGTTGTGTCCAGGGCTCCGTCTTCGGTCCCATTTTCTGGAATATAATCATGGACGATTTGCTGGACACCATATTCCCTGAAGGAAACCATATTCAAGCCTACGCTGATGATGTCCTCCTTATTACTACAGCAAAAACCATCAGAGAACTCGAAATTTCCGCTCAGGCAGCCCTTAAAATGATCACTGAATGGGGTTTACGTAATAAACTCACATTTGGTCCAGAAAAGACTCAGATGATGACCTGCACCCCTAAAGCTACAAAATCAAACATAGAAATGAACTCAGTGAAACTACAATTTAGCAATGAAATAAAACTTCTTGGTGTCATTATCGATAAACACTTCAAGTTCATAAAACACTCCCATCATATAATAGCCAAGGCTCAGAAAATATACCTGAAACTCTGTAATTACGTCCGTCCTACCTGGGGGCTTCAGTCCGAAAATATCACCATCATCTATGAGCGAGTCATCGAACCGATTATCACTTATGCTGCGGAGATATGGGCCAGCGCTACTAAATTTAAAACTGTAATAAGAGCTCTACGATCCATGCAAAGAGGCTTTGCCATTAAAATAATACGAGGCTTTCGCACCATTTCAACCTCTGCAGCTATATCACTAGCTGGACTCATCCCTTTGGACATCAAAGTTAACGAAATAGCAGATATACAGCTGGCGAAACACACTGGCATCTCTAAATTTCTTCATGACTCCATAACTCTCGATTCACGTTTACCTTTGTCTCAGCTTCTTCATCCAAGCGATAGAATTAGCATTACAATAGATAAGATTTATTCGAACGCAGATATCGAACTACATTGTGATCCGGCTGATACCCAAATCTACACAGACGGCAGCAAGGCCGATGGACAAGTTGGTGCTGCGGTTGTAATCTGTCATCCCGACGGCACGAAAATGATACATCAGCTAAAGTTACACAACTGCTGCTCTGTCTTTCAGGCAGAATGTTTAGCTATCGAAAGAGCCTGTCTCCATTGTGCAACAAACCTTTCCTCAAATTTTGCAATCTTCTCAGACTCGATGTCAGCCCTGCAAGAAATCGCAAACCGAAACAGCACTAACAGAATCATCAACAGCATACACAAACACATTAAAACCATTAGAAACTCCAGGACCATAAAATTCTTCTGGATAAAAGCACATCACGGTTTATGTGGGAACGAAGAAGCCGACCTAGAAGCCAAGAAAGCCGCCGCCCTCCAAATAGAGCCAGATTTCTGTCACTTTCCAATCAGTCACCACAAACTTAAAAGAAAAACAGAATCAGAAGCCCAAGCAAACATTACTTACGAGACCTCTCCAACCGGCGCCCACCTGAAGCGCTGGTTACCAAACTTAGCAGCCATCAATCAATTCCGAAATGCAATACGACCGACTTTTGAAATCACCCAAATCCTCACAGGACATGGATACCATAAAGAATACCTGTGTCGATTCAAAATCATCAACGATGCTCTATGCCCTTGTGACGGAACCAGCCTTCAATCAATTGATCATCTCCTAAAACACTGCCCAAAATTTTCTTCGCAACGACTAAATCATGAAATCATCTGCAGCAACTTTAGAATAGACCCGTACATCTTAACAGAACTCATCTCAAAAGAAACGACGTTATCATCTTTCGAAAAATTCACTAGCATAATAATCAATAGTCTTAAAAAGTTCAACGGCACATAGTTCCCACCTATATTTTAATATTAGTACCAAGCAAGCATTACAATCATCTTCACAAAATCATTAACAATCCTCATGTCACTCATATAAACATTACATAACATCACCGACTTTAAGTCATATTAGTTTATTTTTATTACAGCACTAACATCCTTGTCCATTAGTTCATGGAATCGCAGTCGCCCGTACCTCTCGCGAGGACTGCGATTTGTTCATTATCGTACAAAAAAAAAAAAAAAAAAAAAAAAAAAAAAAACCCAGTAAATATTGATGACTTTTCCAGAATATCAGAAAAATGCACGATTCTATGAGTTATGGCCAAAAAATTTATGACTAACGATTATTATGACCAATGAAAATTATGGGACAAAAAGGGACCCGTAGTTTTGTTAAAAAGAGCCATAGTTTAAAAACGTAAAGGTGAACTGTAGTTGTCCTACATTTTTGCATAGCTAAGGTACTACACTCTACATTGTCTATCCCAATGACCCTTCACCTTTCTCTTGTTAGGGAGTACGTGCTCTGCATTGTAATCGCGATACAAGGACACGTAGAAACGGAAATTTAAGAGTGTGCATTCGTGCTGAGCTCGCAACGTCGCATTTTTGATAATTTTTTGCGATTATTTCACAGAAATTGAATGAAAGTATCAAATATCCGTCTGTAGTGCACTTCGTTTTTAGTATATTAATGTGTCTAATGCAATAATTGACCGTGATGGACCTTTATTTTCTTATTAAACGAGATATAGTATTTTATCCCTTTAATACAAAAATAAAAGTCCATCACCATTAATCATTGCATTAGACACATTAATACACTAAAAACGAAGTGCACTACAGACGAATATTTGATACTTTCATTCAATTTCTGTGAAATAATCGCAAAAAATCATCAAAAATGCGACGTTGCGAGTTCAGCACGGATGCACCCTCTTAAGAGTTGTTCTTTCATCTTATTGTAATGGAATGCTTTCACGGTTCGTACAGTTAGCGTAGAGATAATTTTGAGGTAGACAACTTTTGTTTTTAGAAGTAGTCATTTGAAAACACTGCGAGTTTTCTAAAATTTTCATGCAACTAGAGAAATTAAAGAAAGCCTCAATGTATTGATTGTCTTGAGATTTTTTTCAGGAGATACATACATAGACATACAATAATAATACAAAGAAAAGTCCTCCACCTGACCGACTAATTCCAAAACGTTCAGCATATTTATTTCGTATACCTAGTAGCGCTCATCCTATTTCCTCAGACATAAAATCTAGAAATTTTAAAGTTTCCCACAATGATGTAGTTAAGGCAGATGAATTTTGCGGTATTCCTACGGGATAGGGAATTCTGGCGCGACGCAAAGCCGCGCGCGTGAACTACTTGTACATAACCTGCTGAACTTCCTGTTTATGTAACTTGTTCAATGTAAAATGAGCGGGGCCTAAAACCCGCATTCACAAAATTACAGACGTTTAAATATTTATATATTAAAACTGGAGCAAGACTTAATTGGAGAACCCAATTTAATCGAGGATTTGAGGGAAATTATTTAAGTTAAAAATTAAAATCCGGCCTAATTATATACTTAAGCAGCGCTTAAAGAGCACTCGTGTAGATAACGATTGGTGAAACCTTTTCTAATGGCCATTCAATGTTACAATATCTTGACTTGGGATAATTACAAGATATCTCACAAGTACTAAATCATTAGTGGAGAAAAAATTAAAATACGTATCAGAAGGATTTATTTGAAAATATCACATATCAGCGGCATATCTATTACTCGGACTGGAGTCAGTCAGTCTTTCCGCATTGGATGATCATTAATCAGATTTAGATGCAGACCGAAAATTCTTCGTTCACAGTGCCACCATCATGCTTCAATGGCGGTGAGGATATATCGGTGGGTTTTTAGTGGGTATGCTTTCGCTAAGAAAGGGGGCAGTGGGGGAGGAGTCCCACATAACTCCCATGCCGATCCCACGGCGCGTGAGGATGCGCAAAGCGTTTTCCCACCGGAAAAAGGCTGAAATCTATCTGGTGTATGCCTACTGGTTCATCACTATGTAGAGTCTAGGTTGGATTACATTGCCTTAATTTTACTCACAGCCCGCCTCACAGTGTTTTTATAAGTATCCCTGGGCCTGTTACTAAATGGCATAAAGCACTTACGAAGGTAGTTTCCTCCCGCTTAATCTTTTCACTATACTTTTTCTGCCATTACCCGAGGACTTATGTGTAGCACACTTCTATATATCACTCACTCACACTAACGTTTGTTTGTTAAGTTCATACTAACGCAAACCAAAACAAAACTGCCACACATACGGTTTTTTGTTTAGCACTTCATTATCATAAAATATAATGTCGATAAAACGAGGCTGTAAATTTGAAGGTCCGACTTTAGCGACATTTCCATTTGATAGGAAGTTGGATGAAAGTGATAGACCAGTTATTTGGCCGACCATACAAATGACGATGAGAAAGATCGTGTTAAACAGACACAGCTACAACGAAGAAGAGAGTCGTCAATGAACAGACTTGCAGGTGATGCTAAAAAAATAGGCAAATCAGCTTTCATATTGTAGCCCAGTTTGCATTTTATGCTCATCTTTAAGTTACTCAACTGAGCACATTTCTGATGGTATCAATTTAAAGGCTTGCTCAGTCGCGTACAAAATTAAACAGTTAAACCTGAATTAGTTAGTTCGCCTCTGTGTATTTGTGTTTTCCTGTAATCATCTTTTTCATGTGTTTTATGTGCAATTACATTAGCAATGACAGTTCCGTACATTTCGATACTACGTAACCTCGGGTTAGTAATATCGGATATAGTTTGCCCTAATCCACGCATGTACAGTCAAGTACTAAAAGATCTACACACTATCGCCAAGGTATCAAGAGGGTGTGTAGCTCTTTTGAACTCTTCGATTGTTTATAAACTTTTGATGCTCACTGTACCTATAAGAAATACAATATACTTGGACTTTGGTGCCCTGGCAGAAGGGAAAGTGCCTCTTACGGGACGCCACGTGCGTCAGCACTTTTGCTGCGACACACTTGGGTCGTACCACGAGGGAGGGGGGCGCGGCTGCTGAAATGGCAGCCTTTAAAAAAAGGGATAAGTACTCTGCACTCGCAAATTATTTCTTAGTCCCGCTTGCGGTGGAGACGTCTGGCTGTTGGGGTTCCGAGGCGTTACGGTTTTTGAAGGAAGTGGGGCGCCGTCTGCGTGGGAGAGGTTTTGACCCTCGCTCCGGGTCTTTTCTGGTGCAAAGGTTGTCCATCGCTGTACAGCGTGGTAATGCTGCGAGTGTGATGGGCACCTTTGCGCCGGGAATGACGCGGGGCGGGTTGTTTGATTGATTGTGTTATTATTTTTTTTTGTTTATTTATTGTTTGTTATTTATTTGATTGGTTTTTTTTTGACGTATTTGTTATTATGAAAAAATAAACTAAGTCCTATTTAAAAAAAAAATATATACTTGTACATATAGCGAAAATGCAGCCGTCAGGGGATCAATTACGAGCTTCAGTGTAATCTCGCGCCTGCGCAGGAGCATGCGCGTTACAGACTTCATAATTGCGGCCGCGCAGTGAGCGTTATTCACTGAATATAGCTCGTCCGCGGAATAAGCGCTGCGCTCGGCTTACATCCAAACTGACTCATTCGTTCTTAGGCATTATAGGCACTAGTCCCAGTAGTCCCATGATCCCATCAAGGGCGAGGAAGGGAATAGATAGCTATAAGACTATTTTCTCGCTCAAGAAACGAACAAAAGATTACCACCGTCCCCCCCCACTTCTATCTACTTTCTGTGGGCTATAACTGAACTGACGTTGGCGTAGAAAAGTTCGAAGACTCTAGGGTACATTTTTGACACAAGAAACGTGTGAATGGGTGGTGTAAGGACAATAGCCCGTATCACGAAATGATAAGGATCCGGGTTCGATTCCCGACCATAGCTTTACTTTTGGATTTTTCAGTGATCTATTTTGCAGATAAATTTGAGAAGACGTTTATTTAAAAGCACTCCTCTCTTTTCCAAGCCTTTTATTAACTTGACCTGTTTGTTGTTATTATTTGTTTGGCTTTTCAAATCAAATTTTTAACAAGCTACCAAAGTACATAAAGGAGCTACCCCTAAATATATTTAAAAATAGGTTAATGCAGATACTGATAGAAAAAAACTACTATAGTGTAAATGATTTCCTCTTGCAAGATAACTTTGTATAATGTAAGCAACCCAAAAATTAATAAATTTGCATGCTAGTATGATAAAATTGTACAAATAGCAGAATAAGCAACCTATTGTCTCTGTGCCACCCAATGACATTGTTATATCTACTTATTCTTTGCAAATAAATATATTCTATTCTATTCTAAAGACAATGTAAATACAATCATCAAAAACGCTCGTTTTCATTTTTTTTTTCAAAATCTTATTAGAGACTGTATGAACGCTAATTTCCGCCAGGAAACCATCCAACGCGAGAGCAAGTTGGATAACGATGCAAGTCGTTTGCCTTCCTATTCACATTAAAAATATATATATATGTATAAAGTGATCAAAAACTTATTTGTGACTCTGAATCTGAACGCTTATTTCGTGGCCCCGGCGCAGAGCAAGCGAAACAGTGTAAAAATGAGTCAAGCGCAGGCGCAGATGTCTAGTTGTGTTAAACAGCACTCGCTATTAATACAACTGTTTAGACAACACTTTGAGATTTCACACGCTGCCGAGATTGACTGACTACACGTTATGGAAACTGATTGTATTTAAAATGATGACTTGAATGTCATAATCATCATCATCATCATCATCTCAGCCTATATACGTCCCACTGCTGGGCACAGGCCTCCTCTCAGAATGATCTATAGCTATAGTTCCCACGCGGGCCCAGTGCGGATTGGGAACTTCACACACACCATTGAATTGCTTCGCAGATGTGTGCAGGTTTCCTCACGATGTTTTCCTACACCGAAAAGCTCAAGGTAAATTTCAAATTTAATTTCGCCACATACCTAGACTTGACTGTACAGACTTGAATGTACAGTCAAGGAATTTAATTCCCTACACACCATGGGATGGATCCCTCCACATAAAACGTCAGTTACTACCCGCAGAATTAAAATTCGCCTGGGATACAGGCAGATTGACTTTTAAGAATAAGAATAAGAATTTTCCCGACACTTCCATCGTGAAAGTTCCTGGGTGATAGAGATAAACGAGTTCTTCACACGATGTCACGGGCAACAGCTAATGATGAAATAAACGGATCACTCACGTATGAAAGTCGAGTCGGCTCGACACGTTTCGAACTATTTCAGTCCTTCTTCCCTGAGCGTTTATTTAGGCGGGCTAGGGCTAGTGATGACTCTATCTTTTTTTTATTCGACAAGGAAGGAGAGCCAGCAAGTGGGTCACCTGATGGTAAGCGAGTACCACCACCCGTGGACACCCGCAACACTAAAGGCTTTCAGATGCGTTGCCAGCCTAGAGGGCTAGGATAGAATACCTCTTGTGCTAGTAATTTCACCGGCTGTCTTACTTTCCACGCCGGAACACAGCAGTGCAAGCACTGCTGCCAGGCGGCAGGATTAGCGAGAAAGACGGTGGTAGCGATCCGGACGGACCCCGCAGGACGTCCTACCACCCGCATACGCAAATAATACGTAAATTAATAATAATAATAAATTTATTTATTTTGCACAATATTTGACACATATTACAAACGTATAGGCTAAAGGAAAAATAATATATTTAAATACCCTGAACTAGGAAATATGTATTCCTGTGACGTGACTCGTGTGTGAGTCGTTTATTTGACTGTTTGAATATCAGGGTAGTTTTACTTCTAGAGGCCTTTTACATATTGGAAATTAAGATTGTTTCATTGCCGTGTCTCTGGGCTTTAGATTCTGAAGTAATCGATCGAAAACAGCAATGTAACGCAAAACGCACAATATTTCTCGCATCACTAAAATAAATTTTATGTAAGAAATAAATAAATAGGTTACAAAAAAACCGTCCCGCTGTGATTATTGTGAAAACAATAATAGTAGTAACTAATTCAAATGAACAAATTGACCTTTCAAAAATCATAAACATAAACAAACTGTATCAATATAATCCAGTTCAATTTCCTGTAGCAACAACAAAAACTTGCAAATATGATTTCGCCCATTAGATAACAGTTAGGTATTATAATTTTATACATTGTATATGTATAGGTACTCACATACATCCAAGGCCGCGGCACTCATTATGTTACTTCATATAACTCATTGAATGTTTACCTATTGTCATTTTTCTTTACACAAAATCTAAAGTTCTGTAAATTTTTATCCTGTATCAACTTAAAACAGTGGTTTCATTACTGTAAAGATTAAGAAATTTTAAAGATATTCAATTACTCAGCATCACCCGTTCGAGATTGAATATGCTACTCAACACTTAGAAATTAAATACTACTGATAGCTTTTAAACATGAAGGACATAATGACCCATCAAACATAATCCTGTTGCACACACTCATATAAAACACCATATTTGAGTCAACGTTACTATGATCAATATCGATGAAAGGTTTGATTCATAACATGTAGGATAGCACATTCACTCAGATATTCTAGCACTAAATGTTAAATTCGCAACATTACGATTGTGTATGAACGCAGCTCAAAATAACACTGCATGGGAGTATTGTACCTCCTAGTCAACGCGCGTTGCCTACGCTTTTATACATATTCTCGTTTTGATTTGAATCGAGTCTACTGAGACAGAGTTCGGATGTAACTAGCGTATTGGATGTCTACGTAACAATTAATATACAAATGTTTTTGATGGGATTAATAATGTAGTTATACAGTTAATTTACTTCTTGGACAGTTCTTACTATGAAGCTTGACCCAAGTTTGCAAATATTGTGTATTGAATGTTTAATATGTATTTGAGTATGCATTTATCTAGGTACACTAACACCCTTATTCATAAACACTATAGGCTTCTGCTAACTTAGCAATTGTTCGTCCTTATCTGTGAAACGTAAATATCTAAGCAACAGATACGGACAAACAATTGCTAAGTTAGCAGAAGCCTATAGTGTTTATGAATAAGGGGGTTAGTATGTTTATGTTTACCCATAGTACAAGATTTGCTTACTTCTGGACAAGGTCATCACCATCATCTCCAGCTTATATATGTCCCACTGCTGGGTACAGGCCTCTTCGTTGCCCTCCTGGACGATGTCGATTGGTGTGAATTGTTTCATGATATTTATTATTATTTATGTGTCTGTACCAATACAGTGCAAGTTTGTTACTGCTCAATCCATTAGTATAGTTGGAGGCAGGCACTCATCATTTAGACCAATTAAGATCATGTTCCAACAATTGTATTGTAATGTACCGATAATTGGTTCTGTTAGTTCATGTTGCTGAATGCTTTGTGGAGCTTTAATTGAATGTTGTACCGTAACCCCCTTATTCAGAAACGCTTGTTAAAGTTAATTATTTAGCTTTTATTTAAATGTGAGTGAGTCTGTCCGTTGGAGATTTCACTTTAGTTCAATACAACAGATTTATAGTGCATTAAAAAATGCCTAAATAAATAATATGAATGGTTACTTAAATTAATTACTATATTCATAATTTCATAAATTTTACAAAAGTTGAATGTAAATTTTGTCATGATTTGTTGATAATTTACCAGATAAAATACCTACAATGAGGTACTAATTGATGATTTTAAATAATTTACTTAACATTGATAAAGTTATACCTATTAGTTATATGACATTATCTACCTTCGCTTAATAGGTATTACGTGATAGTATTTGGCACTTATTAAATTATTTGCATAAGTAATATCTGAAAGTAATTAAATAAAACTGAAATGAAATAATATAGTTGTAATTTTAAGAATAAAATGTATTTATTACTTAACTAATCTATGCAAAGCAGCACAAGTACTAAACTAACTCACTCTTTGTCGGTCCCTTGCTTAACACTCCTCTCATCTTCTAAAGGTTAACTGGTAGAGATCCCTTATAGGGATAAGTTCGCCTTTGTGCATAATATCTAATGTATTCTATTTGTGATTTGTGTCTGTTTCTTTATATTTGTACAATAAAGCATTTACTTATTTACTTACTTACTTACTTACTAACATTAACTACTGAAGTTAGTATGATACTACTTAACCTATCCATTTTACAACTTAAAACTCAAGGATGTGTCACTTATTATGAAGCTAGTATAATGCAGTAATTTTTTTCAAGCGACTGTCTGTTTTTTTTTTTAATCCTTGTGTGTGTCAGATTGTAAATCTGCATGCGATGATTTTCGAGTCCACTAGGTCCATAAAGTTAAATTCAGATATCTTTGAAATAATACCTAAGTCATTCCAGACTACTTAACTACAGTAAGGTATTGTTTTGATGTTAATTCAACAAGTAACATCTTAACAGAGTCTAATAAGTACTCAACAGGTCGATTTAATAGAAAGAACAAATAGGACCGGTCCTTGAGACAAGAGGAGTAGCTATTAAGACTATGAAATATGATCGCAGATCGGATTGCGTTGTAGTTGCAATGGCATAAATAAATAAATTTAGAGTAAACACAAGTTCGGCGGGAGGTCGAATAGCTAACTCTCCGTCACAACTTAACGAATCCAATAAGAAGCCCAAACTTAACATTAAAAACACCTTTTAAGAGCCACCCGTCTGACATGAACAAATAAAGTGTATAAACAGGGGCTTACCCTTATCAGGCACCTCTAGCACACACTAGATGATAACACATAATCACTAGAATGACAGTTTGTGATAATTAGAGGATTTAAGCGATAATTCGAGAAAAAACATGTAAACTTTGATTTCCGAATGCACGACGGTCGTCACCGAGCTCGACGACAGCGCGCTACTGCACGGTGTTGCCACGCTGCGCGGCGTGATTACCCGAAAATATAGCAATAAAATTTAATGTTTCCATTGTTTATTGTTTACTATCGTTTTAATTTTACAATCGTAAAATAGTATTTAGCTGTAACGAATCAAGGAAACTGAGAAAATATGTATAGCTGCACAGTGCGGAATACAATATTCCTAAATTGGAAATTCATTTTTTACCGTCCCGCTCACTGTTATAGAGTTCAACAGAAGAGTGACAGTGACACTGTGTTACGAACACAGGATTTTGAATTTCGAGACTGAGGTAATTGTGCTTGTGCTGAGTGGATGCTTGGCTTAACTCCGGCATTATATCTGTTTGGTGTAATATAAGAACATAGATACTTAAATAGAAACCTTATCTATTCATCATTAGGTGACATATTTTGGTGGCAGTTCGTTGGGTATTTTATTTAAGAAGCTGTCAATTGACTGTTTTCGAGCAGCTAAATTAAATAGCTCGTGGGTCACACACATCCAGTTTCAAAACTATATGTAAGCTTGGCATAAATTAGTTATTGGATTTGGTCTTTTACTAACCTAACCTTTACTACTAACGTCAACCTGATCCGTAAAAAATCGTTGAATGTGCACAATCTGAGCAAAACTGAATACTTTCCGTCATTAAAGGTCTTATTAAGTACAATTAAGTTTTATGAAATACTAACAAACATTTGATTCTTTTATACCTACTTTTCATCTTAGTTACCACGTAGGAAAAAAAATAATATGTATGACGACCAAATGCCTGTTTTAAAATTTATTATGATGATTGTTACACCAAAAAATGACAACAACGTGAACTATGATATTGGCTTGTAAATAAAATTAGTGCTTAATATTTTTTACACCAACTCGATTTTAGGGAAAATACATTTCCCGATTGTACCTAGTACCTACCATATTATTTAAGACTTTAATATTGACTGTCTTAATATGAACACGAATAATGAATACTTAACTCACATCAACAATAAATACAATAGTAAAACAATAACAAGACATTGACTTTTTATGCAGTCTTTTTTTGACATGCTTCACTCCTGCATGTCAACAATGGAATAAATTTCCCTATATTCGGGGTAAAACAAGAAGTGGTCGCTCCACATATTTTTTAATTTCTCTTTTTTGACAGAAGTCCTTAGGGTGGCACTTCACTTTCTCGTATTACTTCAAACGTTTGTGATTCATCCATCTCTCTTTCTCTTTTTATAACGCAAATGAAAGAGAGGTACGGAGGTACTGACGTTTACTTATTAGGTATTTGACAAACATGGGAGGTTGACTTATCAAATATTTAGGTACCTACCTACAACATCTATTATTGTCCGTGACTTCGTTTCCGCAGAATTTATATTATACCTATCCTACAGGAGTTACTTTATTATGGAATTCATTTAAACAGATTTTTAGACATTAAAGCTTAGAAAGTAAGCTTTTATGCATATACAATACAAAAACCATGGGTTCCCGTTTTTTTTTTGCAAGGGGGTATATATTCACTAACTAGCATTCCAGTAGGCAGCCAGCACTTGTTACAAAATAATTACCTAAAATAGGTAATTCGTTATTATGTACCTACCGTCTATTTTAGTTATTTAATTTATCTTGTATTATTCATACCTATTTATCTAAGTAGCTATAGTTCCAACATGTAACCCCGCCGGGGCGAGCGCAGCATGAGGAAGGTCTATGAATTAGTCCGAAACACGTCAACCATTCCTCGGCTTTTATACGTGAGTTATCCGTTTTTGTAATTAAGTATAGTTTTTTAAGTGTCATGTTAACAAATCATTTATTATTAATATATACCTACTTACCTAATTTTTTTTTACTTTTCATTGGGGAGCCTGTATTTTCATATTTTGTTTATTTATTACTACGAAACAGACAGACAGCGTCATCATAGATAACTAACAGTTAAGATAACTGGAACTTAACGGAGAGTGGAGAAACCGGCCTTAAAAATGTATTTGAATGAAGATATTATAGGGTTTGACCTCTGTGGCCTTTCAAGCAGAGGGTCGTGGGTTCAAATCCCGGGCTCGCACCGCAGAGTTTTTCGGAATTTATGTGCGAAAATTACATTTGAAATTTGCCATGAGCTTTTCGGTGTAGGAAAACATCGTGAGGAAACCTGCACACATCTGCGAAGAAATTCAATGGTGTGTGTTAAGTTCCCAATCCGCACTGGGCGCGCGTGGGAACTATAGCCCAAACCCTCCAATACACGGAGGAGGCCAATGCCATAAGGCACGCCGAATTACGAAGAGATTATGTGGATGAAGCGAGAGAGCTATGTCAGGTGTGGCAAGTGGAACAAAGTAGTCTCTGCCTACCCCTGTGGGAAAGAGTAGTAACGGTATTTATGTAAAATATGTATTATCGCTTAGTTACGCGATAGAACAATTGTTCTTACCTATTTATTTATTTACCTACCTATTAGATCATACGATCTGATAAAATTAATTAGTAATATTTGTGTCGATTAGTACGATAAATGTATACGTTTAAGTAGTTAGGTACATTTATTTATTAGATAATTCGTACGTGCAAGATTGCTGTTGCAGTTATCTGAGGCGTTCCTCTATTTGGCAGACTTGAATTACTTAATACATAAATACAGGATGTTTGAAAAAATTAATGCCGCTATTCTTGCTTGTCGCTGTGACTGCGTAGTTGGAACGTCAATTGAAAATAGCATTCGATATAGTGACAAAATTTGCTACAAAATTGCAGCTCAAATAATAATTTTGACTAGGTTAGGACTAGGCATGATTAAATAAGAATAAGCACAATTTTTCATCACTTTAATGACAGTGAATGCAAGAGAGTAGCTGCGGCTTTCAATTTTTTTTTTATGAAATTCAACTAAGGGCCTGTTTCACCACTAGAAATAAAGAGGAAATCATAAATAAGTGACACCTAAGAGATCAGGAACTTTAAACAGAGTGGTGAGACTGGGGCTTCATCTAATAGTTCGACAGTGGTCAAAACAAAATGGGACTCGTAGTCGTATGTTCTGTTCTGTTAAACTGAGGAACGATAGAACTAAGGTTAAATTACTGTCTTGATCAAAATACTAAAACAAAATGATATCCATGAAGCTCGCTTTTAAACTTAAATAACACTGAAACAGCGTTTTGCCGCTGCACTTTATAAATTAGGCAGCCAAGTTGTTTCTTAAAACTGTACTGTATTCGAAATCAGTGAGTTACAATACTAGTAAATCTGAGACTAGTAAATAATAGTTCCACATTGGTAAAGTTGCCCGCCTGGTGGGTAGAACCATATAAAAATTAACATACATAAAAAATACATAGAGTCGAACATAGAACCTACCCCTTTTTTCGAAGTCGGTTAAAAATTGGTACCTACTTAGAAATCTTGATTTTAATTTGAAGCCCCCTGTACATAGCTACACTCCAGGAAATAAAGGATATAGATTAAACAAGTAAAGATTAAGAGATCGTTAAAAGTGTCCCTCAGTTCGCGGGGGCTGCAGTCGTTCCTTACTCGAGGTCATGGCGTTCAAACTGGCAGTTTCGCTTCTGGCGGTCGCCGTTGCTGGTGAGTGATGGTGATTAGTGGCGTGAAGCGAGGGGGCGAGGGAGATAGACTATCTCTCTTGAACTGGCACTCCACTTGGCGTATTTATCCAAATATTTGCATACTCATAAGGGGATGCACTTTTTTGTTTCTAGCGTATGCGACGAAGATGCCAATAGCGCAACGCGAACACGCAACGCCGAGTGGAGTGCCAGTAGGTATTACTAGATTGAACAGTAAGAACGAAGTTGGTTAAAAAGACGGGCAATCTATCTCGCGCGCGACGCGTCTCTTGCGCGCTCTCGGGCTAGCCGGGCAGTAAGAATAAGCCGGGTATACGTGCCGGCACGTAAGTCTAGCGCTGACGTGTCACGTGGAGGGCATCTGCGCACCCACGGATATCGTATTTTATACTTCTGCGCATACAAGATCAGCGCTAGACTTACGTGCCGGCACTTGTAGTCTCATGCGACACAGCCCTCGCGCGCTTTCGTGCAGCTGTGGTAACAACGCATCTTCACCCATTTACGACTATCTTATTACCTTGGGAACAGCGTCAGCGGCGCCCGAGAGCCGCATCGTCGGCGGCACTCCAACCACGATCCTGGAGTTCCCGTACATCGCGGCGCTGACGTACCACTACCCGGGGCCCGGGATCACGGTGCAGCGCTGCGTGGGCGCCATCCTGTCCTCCTGGCACGTCATGACCTCGGGCTTTTGCTTCACGTGAGTCAAGGCTAGCTCAACACCTTTTTTAGTTCCGTACCCTAGGGCATGCAGTGGGGTGGCCAGGGTAGGCGGCGCGTACAAAAAGGGGCTCTCAAAAAGCGTTGCAGCTGGAAACCAGCACTGGCTGTCTCACAGTATACGCTGAGCTGCAACCTTTTTGACGTCAGGCAACATTTTTTGTATAATTCTTCTTTTTCTGTATACGTAGGTGTATTACTTAGTATATTTCAATTTTGCACTGTTGTTGTTTTATGCGTCAGATAAATGCACCTATTCTCTTTCTTTCTTTCAAATTGTGTTGCGTGCGTTACCTTCGCTCTGCCTACCCTGGCGATTCTGCACGCCACTGTTCGTACCTCGATCGGTAAAAACGGAACTCTTATAAGATCACTGCCGCCAGTCTATTAGGCTCTCTTTCCTCAGGAACGTGTGGAAGTATCTAACTGAAATTGATATCGAATACTCTAATCTGCATTCCTTTAAAGCTATGAAAATATAAAACTTTTATGTCAACGAAATCAAAAGATACAGTCATCATCAATTTCCATATAAACTGGGAATTAACAAAAATACCTACATGTTATGCCCTATGCGGCTTATTTGCTAAATAAACTTTAATTAAACTGAGCCCGCGTGGGAACTATAAGCCCCTCTCATCATGAGACGCCTGTGCCCAGCATTGGGACGTATAGACTGAAGACCGTGCACAGGTGGCGGCACGTAAGTTGAACTTGGTGTACGCCCGCCCGCGACACCCGCACTCTCCCGCGATGCCATATTTTCGACTACCCCGCATCAACGGTCATCGCTAGACTTACGTGCTGGCACTTGTAGTAGGGGTTTGCCATGCGCTGCCTCCCTTCACCCCACCCCTCCACACACGCTCTAAACTTTAGATGCAACTCTGATTTTGATTATTCCGATTTTGAACAGTGGTGCTGTTCTGGAGAACATGAAGGTGCGCGCCGGCTCCACCCTCAGCATGTCGGGCGGAGAGGTCCGCGACATCAGAGATTTCGTAAAACACCCCAACTACAATGAGGTACTGTGACATTTTTAATATGCTCTTTACAAATAATCGACAAATGAATCCCATCGAACCTGAAAGCACATCATACCATTCGAATGTGGAAAAAAAATCCTGAAGTACTTTAAGCGAGTTGTAATTTTCTTCTTATCAAGTGCTCGCGTTTCAAATTCAGCATAATTTTTAACTTTCAAGTTTAGCATTTAAAAAAAAATGAATGAAAGAAGACATAAATTTATTCTCCTATAATATCCTCCTCCTATATAAAACACAGACATGAAGATAGATCATCAGTGTACCTACCTAATGAGTGTGTCTTCGCATAAGTGAAACGGTGGCTAGCTCAGAATTATGTGGAGAATTCCTGAATCACTGATTTTCTCCCAGGACGTCTGTGACTGTGTGTGTGATTTTTTATAGTACGGAATCCTAAAAATTATCAAAAGATAGACTCGCAAGGTCCTACAGCTCACAGAGCTAAACAAATTTCATAGCATCTTGTGTACGATTCTATGTCCTCAGGACCCGAGGTCCGGTGACATCACCATCGCCTTGCTGCTCAATCCCCTCTTCATGAGCGACACCATCGGAGCTCTGTTCATCCCGCCGCAGAACCAGTACCTCCCCGACTTCTCGGTGGTTAAGGCCGTGAGCTGGGGGTTCGTGTCGGTAAGCTACCAGCTGCATTATGAAGTACCCGGCCATAAAGTTGCTCGGTCTTTGGAAAGAGACAACTGGCGTCGCGTATGTAAGAGTGAGACAGCGCTCTACTACGCCGAAATTAGTAGAGAATACGATGTGCAATGATTATGGCCGGTTACTGTACCAATTTACCGAAAGCCTCAGGTCGCATGTTTATCGCCCTCACCTTTGGCTCGTGCGACAAGTTCTTGCGACCTGAGACATATTTCATCACCCTCGGCATTTAATGTAGTACCTAATAAATGCACACGGGTGTCACAAAAATTTAAGATGTTACAAAAAGTCGTTGGGATAATCGGTTTGAACACTATAATTATAAGAAAAACGAGACTTAATCACGTAATAAAACTTATTTTAATAATGAACACAAAATATTTACCTTGCTACTCCGCTACTTACCAAGAAGGCAAGGAGAAGGGAAGGGGTAAGTAGCGGAGTAGCAAGGTAAATATTTTGTGTTCATTGAAATGGACCTCCGCAAAGTAACGCCTGATTCAATAAAATATTTTAATAATGTGTAAAAATCGCGAAAGTTTAACGACCCTCTTATTCATAAATGTTCTATAAGCTTCTGCTAACTTAGCAATCGTTTGTCCTTATCTGTCACTTTGACATTTACCTTTCACAAATAAGGACAAACGATTACTAAGTTAGCAGAAGCCTTAGAGCGTTTATGAATAACGGGGTAAATCGATACATTAAGACAGACTTTCTTTGCAAAAAACTTGATACAGAGTGGATTCTCTCTCTTTTTTTCGGGTAGCGCCTATAACAACGTTGGTGTATGTTTTAGGAGCAAGGTCCGCAGAACGAGGAGTTGAAGACACTGAATCTGCTGAAGATCCCTCTGGCCGACTGCCAGGAGCGTTACAGCGATGTCTCAGAAGTCACCATCGACGACCGTAAGTCGATATTCGTGTCATATCGTCGTCACCATCATTATTATCATTAACGACTAGCTTTTTCCTGCGACTTCGCGCAGAATTGATATCTGTGGTGAAGCTCTTCCTCGCGGCCTTGTTGGACTATGCTATGATGACAAACATCAAAAAGTTATTTCCTATCCCGTTCTTTTATCCTATTTAAATCAGTTTTTAGATGTTGTACTTATAATCATCTAATATTGAGCCAAAGGAAAAGGAGAGTAATTATATAGTTACGGAGACGGGACCATTTCAAAGTAATAATATTAATCCCGTTTATTCCCTTTCACGCGGGAATTTTGATGTGTTGAAATTATTTTTTGTAGTGCCCAATGAATACGTTTCGAACCCATCCGTAATCCATTGTTAAGGTGTGCTCAATCGGACAACCAACAGTGAACAGAGTCCAGACGAATATTTCATTTAACATTCCTAATGTCCTTTCCCGGGACTGCGACTATCACTGTACCAAATTTCAATAAAATCGGTTCAGCCGTTTTGCCACGAAAGAGCAACAAACATCCAAACTTACAATCGCCTTTATCATATTAGTAAGATAACATTTATTTATTTCTGCAGCGGTCATTTGCGCCGGTGAGTCAGGACCCGTCGGCATGTGCGTAGGCGACTCCGGCGCACCTCTAGTCATAGGCCAAGTGATCGTAGGCATCTCCTCATTCAACAAGATCTGCGGAGACGACACCTACCCCGACGTGTTCACGAGGATCGACAGGTATACCGATTGGATCCTGGAGGTGGCCGCGACCCCGCTCGCGAGGAGCAACGGAACTGGTATAATGAATAGCCCGATTGTGTCTTCATACTAATAGGTAGTTAATGAGAAGCTAAAATTATGAAGTATCTTAAAGCTAGGGGTCCACTTTACCCTTTGACCCTCGTGGATATTTACCCCCTTATTCATAAACGCTCTGTAGGCTTCTGTTAACTTAGCAATCGTTTGTCCTTATCTGTGAAATGTAAATGTCAATGTGACAGATAAGGACAAAAGATTGTTAAGTTAGCAGATGCTTAGAGAGCGTTTATGAATAAGGGGATTAGTGTATCGAAAATTATGAAGTAAATAATGATTTATATTATATAAATTATAGTCACAAATGGAAGGTTACTGTCTTTTTTAAACTAGATTTTTTAGATTTTTTGTATAGCTGAATACTGAACTGGCTGGCATTTATTATTTTTTTACGAGCTGTGTTCGCCACGCCGGTCAACCATTTTGTGTGGCGATGACAGCTCAACTAGTTTTATATAACGCACAAGCCTTGGATGCTTGCACTTTTAGCTGAGGGGAACGCCTATAAAGGCTAATTAAAAATATCCAGTTTTATACCTCCGAGTTAGTTGGACTTAAAGGACAAAAATGTCTCAAAGTCGAGGTTGTATACAAAAATTTTGTAGTTTTTTTTTTATTTTATCAAAGGCGGTTTGAATGCATGTTGTGTTAAATAGACTGATCTGTACATTCTTTAATAAATTATTGATTGGACGTGTTGTTTCAATGTTTAGTGAGTTTTCCTTACTTTGGCCAGGTGCTATCTACCCCGTAAGGGATAAGGACGTGATTTATGTATGTATGTAAATTAAGTTCATTAATATATTTTTGTATTATTTTCAAATAAAAGACAAATTTCAAATAGAAAGTTATAATAATAAACTTTGACATAAAGTTTTCAGTGGAAATATTGCTACTTAATCAACCTTAAAAATAATTAGCAGTTTAGATAAGACTTTATTTCAAAATATGTATGTTATTATGTCACTATTTTAGAACATTGGTATCTTTGGAAGATTTTTTTTACAATTTTTAGATCTACATTTCACAAGGCAAGACTGCTTTACAAGAGGCACGTTAATTATTGCATTTTCTTTACAACTATACTTATCTAAAACTAACTTTCAAACTCGGTGGTCCCGCGTATTTTACACAAAATACTACATATTTTCATTTTCCGTAGAAACAATAACTACTAATAAAAATACTTACAACAAAATAAATCTAAATTCATGAGAGTGATATCGGACAGGTCAAAAAATATGTATGTATGTATCAGTGGCGTAGCGTCCATAGAACTCGATTCCCACTGGCTTGCCTATTTTAAGGCATTTGGGCAATTTATTGTGCAGAATTAGAGGAAAAGGCTAGTTAAGTTCCCTTCGGCTTGCCTTCTGATATACTTGACGCCACGCCACTGGTATGTATAGCTCTTTATTGTACATAAAACACATGAAAAAGGTAAATATACTAATATACTTACGGTAAGGCATTTTCATCATATCTTTAATACAACTACAACTACGCCGCCAAACTGGCTGAGCCATTGATAATATAAATACCCCGTTGTTCAGCGGGGAAGTACGCCGCTCGACTGATTGATTCCAAGGTGAGGCTCCGTCATAACTCTTTTTTCTCTAAACTGTTGATTATTCAGGATTGTTATAATACTAACCTGACCAATGATATTACATGTGAACACGGAGTAGATATGTTACTACCGCGCCCGAGTTGAAGATTCATAAACGACCCGATTGTCTCATGTCACAATCTGGTTACCTCAAACAAGCCACAGTATGAGTAGTCCGTGACAGTCAATGTGACAGTTGATAGAGAGAACGTTTTTCAAACGCAATTTACTAGGAACGTAACATATCTATAACCTGACCTATAAAGTTGATAAAATAACGGTTTACTCATGGAACAACTAGATGTGCTATGGGGAATTTAAATTTCCAATTTTAATTCTCATTCCAACTACGCGGTTCAATCAGTTGAGCAGCGTAGTTGTGCAGTGGGTCAGACTAATATTTTAGATTTTAGACAGCTATAAATATATTATAGACAGACAAATTTATTTTATTCTGAACAAATAAGTATATCATATTTAACAAGTCAGTTATATAATCATTGATGACATAAATCAAATTAATAATTTAAATACAAACCAATATTTATAGGAAAATAATATCCGTTAACAATTCACCGATACGAATATTTTATGTCTCTCAGATACCCGGTACATCACTAATCAGTACTTACACAATGTACAGTCATTTTGAAATACTTAAGACTAATAATTAGATTCGAATGTATAAAAATAACCATTGTTTAACATCAGTCAACGTTTTAACCATTTTGTTAAAAAATTCATTCCGCGTGTCTTAGCAAGCTAAAAAAACTAACTTTACTTAAAACAATGCATTAAAACATGCAGTAAGATCTAAAAAAACAATCTATATTAATATTTACAAGACGTTTCGCGTTCGAGAATATTTATTAAGATCCATAAGTATTATATCATTAAGTTAAATATATCTAATAATTCAACTTGAGCAGAGGTGACTGATATAATTAAAAAAAAAACCAGCGTACTGACCAACTAGTCGGAAGGGGTGGTCTCGTAGCGACAAAGCCAATCGCAACTATTGTGCTAGCCGCGCTAGGGCGTAGCTAAAAAACATATTTAACTGCTATATATCTAAATGAAAAGTAAATATGTAGAATTACAATTTTGTTATTTTTTCTGATCAGAAATTTCACTTGTTTTTGTTTATATGTTTATGCCTCAATTAATATTAAAACTCCCAAAGCTAGCGCACTAGCCACGACTCGCTATGTCACAAGTGTTGATGGTAAGTGACCACTCATGGACATCTGTAACGCTAGAGGGCAACAGAATTATTGCCAGCCTTAAGGATCCTTTTGTACAATTCATGTTCATTAAACTAAAAATTGATTAAGAAAATGTTAAATAAATATAATCTAATGGAAAATTTAAAAACCTTGGAAAATGAACACTAGGTGTGTATTGGAAGTTATTCTAAATGATATAACTACTTTAAGTAGAAGTATAAGGCACAGTATATTTAAATCTATAAGGCTTATGTAAATTTGGACGGTACGCGCATATAAATAAGCTGCAATTTTGCTTGCATTAAAAACTTGAAACGATCGTCAAAACCACAACCATTAACTCTAGGGTTGATTTCATTAAAGCTCATTCCATTTTATTAAATAACAAAACATTTTATTGATAACTTTATTTCATGCATTTGTTCTGTGCTATATACTTGCTATTTTACAAATTTTAATTCCAGTTTAAAACATTCCTTCTAATTTTGTCTTTGTTACCCTAAAGTTTTTACGTCATTCCAAAAAGTATTGAAATGAAAAAAATTCTGCCACTTGATTTCGATCCCTGAAACATACAATAATAGGTTCCACTGAGTTCTCAACTCTTCCACATTACTAGCAATTTTATCTGATATTTTAAACCTTATAATGAGTTGCCCTGGGGCAGTATTAACATATTCTAATCGTAGGGCAGTATCACCGTTGTCTATTCGAGGGGAAGTATTACGATTGTATAGTAGTGGAGCATTATTATCATCGCCAAGCTGGGGCAGTATTATCATGCAGTCTGGACCAGTGTTTTTCAAACTGTGGGTCGTGAAGCCTCTACAAGGGGGTCGCTAGAGGTCACGAAAACTACCCTATTAAAAAAAAAAAATTGGTTGCCTGTAAAGTCGGTATACGGGCGAAAGTTTTACGTGACAACGACTTTGAGTGGTAAAATAATTTTAATGTGAATATTCATTCGTATAGTAGGAAGAAGGATGAAATAATAGTAACAATTTAAAACATTTATTTATACAAAGAATTATATTTAAAACATTAATTTATACAAAGAATCTAAATCGAAATAGAAGCGCAAGACATGAACCGGTGTGTATGCCTATCTCTCTCACTCTCTCTCTCTCGCTCTGTCTCTCTCGCTCTTAGGCGGGCTAACTGTGCTCGAGTGGAAGGGACGCGTGCCTTTCACTTTTTATGTCTGTCTCTCTCGCTCTTAGGCGGGCTAACCATGCCCGCGTGCCTCTCACTCGCTCTCATTGTGAGCGCATAACGTGAGCGGAGCGTAAGGCAGTTTCTTGAAGTGTCACCCGGCAAACCAATTTATAAGACGTTGTCACGTCAAAAACAAAATTGTTAACTATGCAAATGCATAAATGTGTCGTATTCATTGAATACTTGTAACACACGTCTAGACATCGCAGTAGGCTGATGGCACCAGTAATGAAAACCTTCATTCTTAATTTAAATGGTTCTCTGTAATTGTAAAATAAATTACTATCCCTTTATTTCTTTTAAATAAAAGTTATTGTGCATTATTGGGTAACAATAGTTCTGGGGCAGTATTACAATATTCTAACCATGGGGAAGTAAACACTGTTGTCTATTCGATTACCATGTCTAGTAGCTAGTAGAGCAGCATTATTATTGCCTAGCCCTGGGGCAGTATTACCATAGTCCAGACATCGCAGTATTACTAATGACTAGTTGTGGGGCAGTATTAACATTGCCTAGCTCTGGGGCAGATTATCATAGTGTTTACGTGGGGCAGTATTACCTTTGTCTACTCGAGCGGAGATACCGTAGCCTAGTCATGGGGCGGCATGACAGTGAGCGTAACGGCGCGGTGCGAATGCTTGATGAGGGCAACGACCTCGGGGTGCGGCAGGTTTCGCACCGGCGTGTGGTTGATGGCCACTATGGTATCCCCCACGTGTAATAGGCCGCAGCGGGCGGCCGGCGAGTTGGGGATCAGTTGCCCTGTGGGGACCATATAAAGTTAAAATACATACACATACATACCGTCACGCCTCTTTCCCACAGGGGTAGGCAGAGACTACTTTGTTCCACTTGCTACGATCCTGACATACCTCTTAAAAATAAAAAAATAGAGTTAAATATACAGGAATTACAGTCCGTGAGCTCTTAGAATGCTATTCGGGTTTGTCTTGGTGTCTCCTTCACTCGGCCGATCCAATCAACAAACCCATAAGAGTGAGTGAGACAGCGAGACAAACCTGAATGACATTTTAAGAGCTCACAGACTGTACCTACGTGGAAAAGTCAAACAGGTTTCCTCTAGTGCAGATCAGTCTTTGCCGCACGAGCATAAGGAAAAACAATACGGCGATTGCTGCAATCTGATGGGCTGAGCCAAGGTCAAGCAGATATTACGACCAATATTGGAAGCCCCTTATTTATGTTTTTTTTTTAATTTCGAAAAGCAAAAATGAGGGACTTCCCGTGTTCTATATTCTAACGGAAAGAGAAAATTTCCGAGAATTTTTGAGAAAATATATTATTTTTATTTTTTATTAACTCGACTTACCGATGGTACTAGTGGCCTTGTTGGAGGAGGAGATGACGACGAAGCCAAAGCCCTCGCCGTCCTCGCGCGTCACCGTCACGTCGTACGGCGCCGGCGCCCACGCCGTGCCCGGGTACGGCCCGCCGTAACTACAATAACATCACTACATAGTATAAAACAAAGTTGTTTGCCGCTGTATGCTTAGATCTTTAATACTACGTAATGGATTTTGATGCGGTTTTTTTTAATAGATAGAGTGATTAAAGAGGAAGGCTTATATGTATAATTAGCTGTTGCCTGCGACTTCGTTTGCAAATAATTCGTTTATCGCTTTCCCGCGGGAATTTTCCGGGATAAAAAGTAGCCTATGTGCTATTCCAGACTTTTCTCTATGTGACGAATTTCATCCAGATTCGCTGGGCCGTTCTGGCGTGATTGAGTAACAAACAAACATCCATCCATCTATCCATTCATACTTTCGCATTTATAATATTAGTTAGATTCTACGCAGACGAAGCCGCGGGCAAAAGTTATTTAAATTTAAAATTAAAAATCTCCACGCGATATTCGAGTAATCATACGTAAATAAATAAAAAAAATATATGCCAAAAACGCTTACATCAATTCGGAAAAGACTCTTTAAACTTCTGGACCGATTTTTACCAAACATGGTTAAGAAAAAAGTGCTAGAATATGGATATTTTATTAAATGGTCTATTTACATTGTTCGTAATTTCAATTGACACTTTAGTTGTCGAAGAGAAACATAATTATACGAGTAGAGTATGGTACTGTTTCCCTGTGTACTGACTTGGGGGCGGCGGCGGGGGGGTAGACGGGCGCGGGGTGCAGGATGCTGTACGCCGCCGGCGCCAGCTGCAGCGCGCCCTCCGGCCTGCGCACAAGCAACACATCAAAGCAAAGTAGTTTGGGAAAATATATGAATGTAAGGTATTTTCATTCTTACCTGTAAACAAAATTCTAACCTCACAACATGTCATTTTTGTTATTTTTTAACTATTTCATCGTAAATAAAGGAACTGGCGGGTGGTAGGACCTTGTGCAAGGTCCATCCGGATCGCTACCACCATCTTACTCGCTAATCCTGCCGCCAAGCAGCAGTGCTTGCACGGCTGTGTTCCGGTGTGGAGAGTAAGACAGCCGGGGAAATTACAGGCACAAGAGGCATTTCATCTTAGCCCTCTAGGTTGGCAACGCATCTGCAATCCCTCCGGGGTTGCGGGTGTCTATGGGCAGTGGTGATCGCTTACCATCAGGTGACCCACTTGCTCGTTTACCTTCCTATTCATATAAAAAAAAACTGGAAATAAAATATTAATATAATATATTTAAGTTGTGAATGTTCTTCCATGCTGGTCTCGAAGCAGAGAAAAAACATAGAATATACCAGTCGTTCTCTTCCCGCGCAGATAATAAAAGCCCATCGAGGGAATGGGCTAAAGTCTTAGCAATCGTGTTATAAACAATGCGGCTAGCAACCCATCATTATTTTGGTTCCTCTTTCCACCTTTACAACCACAATCATGCTAACCGTGGCCTAGATCTTGTTACTCAAGGCCCTGTCTACCCCGTAAGTGATGATTCTTACGTGAGTTGGTGCTGATGCTGTGCCGGCATATTGGGCAGCCCTAGCTGCTGAATGTCGGCGCGGTTGTGTCGCACCCCTAATGTTACCTACAAAAAAAACAGTTACATTAATAAAAAATAAACTGCACTGCTGATTTTCCAATACCATGTTCTTGACGTCTTGAATAAACGACGAGCGTGGCAAAAATTCTACCCTAATATTAAACGTATAGCTTTAAGTCATCTTTAAGTAAGCTTTCTTTATCACCATCCGAGGTGTGTATGTACACAATTTCCCGTCTTCTCCTGGCTAGGAAGTGGAAATTTCCGCTCGCGTAGCTACGAAACAGACTGAGACGTCATATAGGATAACTGACACTTAAGATAACTGGGACTTAACAGAGACTGGTGAAACAGGCCCTAAGTGGCATGAAGATAGATTGTGATATTGTTTTTTGGACATGTAGTTCGCTGACGTCAGCAAGTCTACTGTAGAGCAACTCACATGCCCCCTGGCGGCCGCTTGGCACACGTAGGCCACGGCGAGCGCATGCGTGGCGCCCGCGAGCGACACGCCGTCAGCTGACGTCAGCAAGTCTCCCGGCCTCAACAACCCGTCGGCTGGACCACCTGTTAAAATACATTCCAGTAAGTAAATTATTTTCCATTCACCGCAACTCGAGAGAAATGGAATCGTACGTAGATCTTACCACCATTGCAGCTGGTAAAAAATTCTCTCGAAAATAAAGGCGGAGATTTTTTACATACATTTTAAAATGCATGAAACAAACCTTTACGCTCAGGCTTTGGACACGAGAAGCATACCGAAGAGCAAAAATAACGGGGCACTTTTCGTAAAACTTTACGTGGAAAAGAAAGAAAGAAAATAAAGAAAAAGTTTATTTATGACAATCACAGTAGTTAAAACAAAAACATATTACAAGCTATATAAAAAATGACATAAAATGGTTCCAACTCAGGATTTGCTGGCCTTACAGCCAGCGCTGGTCTTCCTACATGGGAAGTAAAGTAACCCGTTATTTTTGCTCATCAGTTTCGATGCATTTGCCTGACGTATGAGCCACTAGACCAGAGGTTCCCAAACTCTTTTGTTCCATAGACCACTTTCAAAATTTTGCTGGATCCGGTGGACCCCCTGCAGCTACATTACCACTAATTTCTAAACTAAATCTCGAAAAAAAAATTAAGATTAGCTCTATAATCTATGGAAACTTGCGTTGTTGCTGAGTTTCAACGATAAATTAACAGTTTTCGAAAAAAAAGGTTAGAATTGATTGCTTGATAGGGTTAATTATTTGAAAATAAAGTCGACTAAACAAATTTTCAATTAAATTATATTTTTGTGCTGCGAGAGAGTCCATCTTACTTTACTTTCTTGAAATCTATAATGACTCACAGCACAAGAACCAATCAATTCTCACAAATTTTATTCAATTTTCATGCACCCCCGCTTGCGATTGTGGACCCCCATTTTTGGTCACGCCCAACGTAGACCCCCGTCGAGTCTTCCGTAGACCCCTGGGGGTCCACCTGGACCACTTTGGGAACTACTGCATTAGACATATCCACTAGAGGCAGTCTCGTGTCGAGCGGTGGCCTCGGAGCGGGGCAGCCCCTAGTGGCGACGCTGTGAGCGCGCGAGGCACGCACCGGGCACGACGTATCCGACGGCGACGCGGCTGCCGTCCTCGGTGCCGCCGACGATGCGGAACCCGAACCCCGCGGCGCCGCGCGCCAGCCGCACCAGCACGTCCGCCGAGGGCTCCAGCGCGCCGCCCGCTGACACCTGCGACAGTAAATAACTACTTGATACTTTCTATCGACCCCCTAGAGGTATTTTAGAATCGTAGCAAGTGGAACAAAGCATTCTCTTCCTACCCCTATGGGAAAGAGGCCTGACTGTGTGTGTGTAGGTATGTATGTATGTGTACTTCCTATCATTTCAAAAAGAGTACCTTCTCTCGTCCCTGGTTCAAACAGATGACGCTTAGCGACAAATATTCGCATAGTAACAAGATCACGTGACTTAGGATCCAGGACCTTATTCATAAACACTTAATAATCGTTTGTCTGTGAATCTGTGAAAGGTAAATGTCAAAGTGACAGATAAAGACAAACGATTACTAAGTTGGCAGAGGCCTTTAGAGCGTTTATGAATAAGGGGGTATATCTCATCATGGCAACGTTTCTCACCTGCGGGTAGTTGCCAACGTAGATAGAGTTCTGCTGCGGCATGTTCTCGTCGTAACAAGATGGCGACCGCCGCGACACCGGCGAATGCATGTGTCGAGACGGCGAGTTCTCTCTGTGTCTGTAATAAAAGTAAAATGTAAATAAATATTAGGGAACAATTCACGCATTGACCTAGCCCCAAAGTAAGCGCTAGTAAGGCTTGTATTATGGGCTAGACAACGATATATCCGGATATTCCCATGGGAATGGATGTAAGCTCTCCCTAAGGGACTTCAGAGACCACTTTGGGATGTTATAGTATAGTCGATCTGTCCTCTATTTCACCAATTTGATAAATGTCGGCGATATGTGACAATTCTACAAACAAAGCGTAGTCAATATGAAGCCAACCGGCGCAAATTCTTGTCGAGTTTGTAATGTAGTCACTTGTCACCGACAATTGTCCAGTTGGTGAAATAGAGGCCTGGTGTAGCCTGGCTCTGACGCACTCGTGCTTCTTCACGGCTAGCACTAGAGCGCGCGAGTGCTGTGTCGCGTTCGAGATAAACTACCAATCTTTTTCTTACTGATCGTTCTAGCAGTGCTGGCTTCTGGCCTGGTACTGTACAGTGGGTGTGGGCCAGCCTGGTGGTTACCTCATGGGCTCCTTCCCGCGCGCGCTGCTGTTGTTGGAGGGCGAGCGGCTGCTGAGGCGGGCGGACGGGCTCAGCAGGCGCTCCGACGCGCTCGTATTGCTCGGCGACTGGCTTCTGGCCTGGTACTGTACAGTGGGTGTGGGCCAGCCCGGTGGTTACCTCATGGGCTCCTTCTCGCGCGCGCTGCTGTTGTTGGAGGGCGAGCGGCTGCTGAGGCGGGCGGACGGGCTCAGCAGGCGCTCCGACGCGCTCGTATTGCTCGGCGACTGGCTTCTGGCCTGGTACTGTACAGTGGGTGTGGGCCAGCCCGATGGTTACCTCATGGGCTCCTTCTCGCGCGCGCTGCTGTTGTTGGAGGGCGAGCGGCTGCTGAGGCGGGCGGACGGGCTCAGCAGGCGCTCCGACGCGCTCGTATTGCTCGGCGACTGGCTTCTGGCCTGGTACTGTACAGTGGGTGTGGGCCAGCCCGGTGGTTACCTCATGGGCTCCTTCTCGCGCGCGCTGCTGTTGTTGGAGGGCGAGCGGCTGCTGAGGCGGGCGGACGGGCTCAGCAGGCGCTCCGACGCGCTCGTATTGCTCGGCGACTGGCTTCTGGCCTGGTACTGTACAGTGGGTGTGGGCCAGCCCGGTGGTTACCTCATGGGCTCCTTCCCGCGCGCGCTGCTGTTGTTGGAGGGCGAGCGGCTGCTGAGGCGGGCGGACGGGCTCAGCAGGCGCTCCGACGCGCTCGTGTTGCTCGGCGACTGGCTTCTCAGACGGCCTGGTACATTCCATTAATGAATATCATGGGACAATTTATACCTGACCTAGTCTCAAACTAGCAAAACTTGTATTAGGTACCAGGCAACATATATACCTAACCTTTATTTTCTTTTAATATTACTTAAAAAAAGCCTTTTTTTTCTAACTGACTACTGCTGTTAGCCTCTGATGGCTTTTACAGCTTACCGGAGAGAGAGCGAGCCGCCAGACGGGCAGCTCAGCAAGGGGAGTTTTACTTAGCATGCCAAAGGATGCTCCTATTGAGACGACCTCGGACTTTAGACGCTAAGGAGATTTTGCAAGCAATCGAATTTTATGCTACCATCGTTTCGGAAGGATTACGTTAAGCTTGACTGAGAAGAAACGACAAGAAACTCGGTCAGGTTGTGGTCTGACGGGTAAAAAAAAAGCCGTGGTAGCCTAGTGGTTTGAATTGTGGCCTCTCAAGCAGAGGGTCGCACCTCTGAGTTTTTCGGAATTTATGTGTGAAATTACATTTTAAATTTATCATGAGCTTTTCGGTGAAAGAAAACATCATGACAAAACCGGACCAATCCCAATAAGGCTTAGTTACCCTTCTGGGTTGGAAGGTCAGATGGCAGTCGCTTCTGTAAAAACTAGTGCCTACGCCAAATTAGGCTCACTGAGCCGTGGCAAATGCCGGGAAAAACGCTAGAATAGTACATTGTGCACCGAGGGCGGTAAGAAGGGGATTGCTAACGAGAGTCTATTAGAAGCCCGACGCCGAAGGCGGAGGGCTTTCAATGACTCGAGTTTGTAATCCCCTTACTGCCCGTGATACACACAATGTTTTTCATCCCATTTGCGAGGAAATAAAAAAAATAATAAAAAAAATTAACTCAAAATCACAAAACTACCCGAAAACGTCACTCATCAAGATTTATGTACCAATAGTGTGAACATATCGTCCGCCATTTTGGATCCAAAAAATTATGCTAAAATTGGGCTCAGAACCACCACATTACTCGAAAACGAACCCATCAACATTTTAGTGTCAATAGTGTCAAAATGTCATCCGCCATCTTGGATCCAAAAAATTATGCCAAAATCGGTCTCAGAATCACCAAATTACTCGAAAACGACACCCATCAACATTTTAGTGTCAATAGTGTTAAAATGTCATCCGCCATCTTGGATCCAAAAAATTATGCCAAAATCGGTCTCAGAATTACCAAATTATTCGCAAACGACACCCATCATCATCATTTTAGTGTCAACATGTCATCCGCCATCTTGGATTCAAAAAATTGTGCCAAAATCAGACTCAGAGTCACCAAATGACTCGAAAATGACACCGATCAACATTTTAGCGTCAATATTGTCAAAATGTCATCCGCCATTTTGGATCCAAAAAATTATGCCAAAATCGGGCTCAGAGCCACCAAATTACTAGAAAATGACACTCGCCATCAATATTTTTAGTGTCAAAATGTCATCCGCCATCTTGGATCGTAATCTAATTGAAACTTTTATAAAATTGGTTCGTAGTTTTTTTTTAAATATTAAATAAATCTGGCTGATCTGAAACCTCCTTAGTCTGAAATGACGTAGAATGAACTCTTAATTTTAAAACTAAACTTTTCCTCCCGAGGGAGTTATGAAAATCCATACAAAAATAACTCCCTCGGGAGTAAAATATTTGAAATTCCCGTGGGAGGTAAATCAGCTACTACGGCTCTATAAGCACGCGTGTTATAACACCATTTACGAGCAAGTGTGATGAAAAGATTATTTTGAAAGTTACCAGTGGAATTGGAAGGCGAGTGCGGTCTCATCCTGCTGGCGGAGGGGGACTGCGCGTGCGCCGGCAGCCCGCCCAGCGCCGCCGTGGTGGGCGAGTGCAGCATGCCGTCCTCGGGGAAGCCTGCCAGCGGAGCTCTCGGTTATACACATTACTGGGGCCTTACCACCACATCTTAATCCTAATTAAAATTGCGGAAAAAACGAAACACCCTGTGATGTAGTATCCCAAGAAACCCGCCGGCTCCCCAGAGAGCCAGCTGTCACAGCTAGAAAAGAGCCGGGTTTTGTTAGTTTTTCCGCCATTTTTATTGGGACTCGGAATGTTTTGACTCTGGGTCCCGGGGGAGCCGCTGGGACTTCAAAGGTGCGTTTCAGTTTAGGTTCACTCGCTGTCAGATTCATACTAAAAGTGACAGCTAAAACTTGAACTGAGTCGGAATTAGGACGCCGTGGTAAGGCCCCTGGTCTAAGGGAAGGACGGCAACGGGGGCTAGACAACGTCAAAAATACTAAACTAATAAGAGTAATAACTAATAGTTTGTGGAATGTTTTAACTGTTAGGAAATATCAAATGAATCAAGAAATTTTTATTTCTTAATTTTTGTTTACTTTTACGGTTTTACCGTTAGAAATTTAATTTCTAAACGACACTGAAAATTAGAACACATAGAAAAATCCGAAAAGTAAAGCTATGGCCGGGAATCGAACCCGGGTCCTCGTCATTCCGTGACGCGTGCTATACCCCTACACCACCCATAGCAGGTGAGTAAGCGTTCGAATTTTTCTATCTATTACTAACTGTCACGTGACCTTGTTACTATGCGATTATTTGTCGCGAAGCGTCATCTATTTGAATGATGTGTCTGTACGACACAATTACTCCAATTATTCCACGGGAGTTTGTAATTGTGTCGTACAGACACATCATTCAAATAGATGACGCTTCGCGACAAATAATCGCATAGTAACAAGGTCACGTGACAGTTAGTAATAGATAGAAAAATTCGAACGCTTACTCACCTGCTATGGGTGGTGTAGGGGTATAGCACGCGTCACGGAATGACGAGGACCCGGGTTCGATTCCCGGCCATAGCTTTACTTTTCGGATTTTTCTATGTGTTCTAATTTTCAGTGTCGTTTAGAAATGTTTTAACTGTGTCTGAAAAAAGATCTTCTACCCTAAGAACGTGAGCTCCAACCACTGTAAAGTTTTGTTTTCACGCTTTATGCTTAGTTCTTGCTTGTTTAAAAAAAACACAAATTATGTCAAAAGAGGCAACGTGGCACCTCTTGTCCTCGCTACAAATAGGCTAAATTTGCCGACCATAAAATTCCATGAAATAGGGTAGTATTAAAAAATATGGAAATATCGTAAAAAAGATGTCTAAAAGTGAAATCGGTCAAGAAATTCGGAAAATATAAGACTTTTAAACTACTAATTAGCGATTAGAATGAGAGATCCGATATGACGATATAATCTGACGTCATTTCTCACAACACCCGTACAAACTCCATATCAAAATTCCGTTTTTCTAGAAAGAGTTAGAGACCAATCTGATAGCTTATATCTCGTTTATTTTATAGCTATTTAAAAACCATTTTTTTTATATTGTACATACATACATACATATCGTCACGCCACTTTCCCACAGGGGTAGGCAGAGACTACTTTGTTTCACTTGCTACGATCCTGACATACCTCTTTCGCTTCATCCACATTCATCAATCTCTTCATACATGCTCGTCGGTTTCGGGTACTCTTGACCTGGCCTTTTTCCAAAACGTCCCCAATTTGATCATGGATTTTTTATATTGTTTATTACATAAATAAGCTTCTATGTCAATAAGTCATGGCAAAAATTATGAATATTCCCTATTCCAACATGAACTGGGCCCTATTTCATAAAAGCTATAAGTACAATTTACAAGCGGAAGTCTCTTTCTGACCCTATGTGTTAGATAGAGACTTCCGCTTGTAGCTTTATAAAATAGGGCCCTGTTGTCTTTATGATAGCAGAGAGGTGGGATTCGGATATAATCCGCCGATACACCGACCTGCATGTCCTACGAAATAATTAATTAATTAATTGTAACACTAGTACTAATATAGTTTATAAGTAATCCTGTAACTAACTAACTAACAATCTATGGATCTGAGATATCTGAAAATAAATTATTTTTATTTTTATTTATTTTTATTTTAAGCAGCCATCATCCCCTGCTCACCCCCGTTGTCGCTGCTGTCGGCCAGGCTGGCGTTGCCCCGCCAGTAGGCGGCGTTCATGTCGACGTGCACGGTGGGCGTGGGCACCTCCCCCCAGTTGCCGTTCCACCGCTCCCCCCCCGCCTCCCACCCGTTCCCGTTCTCCCACTTCTGCCCGTTCTGCTCCCACGTGTTCTCGGCCCATGTGCGCACGTTGTTCGCGTTGTCAACCCACGTTTCTCGTTCCTGATGCCAAAAAAGTTTTTCTCATGCATACTGGGCTACTAGGTAATAATTAGATTGCTTAAAAAAATACACAAAGTTATACATTTATCGCCTGTCTTTGCCGGCCTTGGCCAGCAATAAAAGTATGAAAATCGATTATTATTAACTGCTACCTACGTTCATTTTTTTATCTAAAATATTAAACCATTCTCAGTCAGCTAGCAAGCCCATATTAGTCGCGGCATTTGGAAAATGTTGCCAGACTTGTATAATAGACGGCAGTGGCGTAACTATAGGGTGGCAAGACTGACCACGGGCCCCTAGCTCTATAGGTCACTGAACTTTTAGAGCACAGAAGTGATGATGATGCACTGCTCTCTATGTACGAAAGGACCCCCTTCGGATGAATTTGCCACGGACCCCAGACGTAGTTGCACTAATAGTATGCCGTATGCGTCACGTTTTCTCACCGTTTCTTCATACATTTTAAGTAAAACAAAGTCATTGTAAGGTCATGTGTGTGTGTGTGTGTGTGTGTGTGTGTGTGTGTGTGTCTATGTGTCTGTGTGTGTGTGTGTCTATGTGTCTGTGTGTGTGTGTGCGTACCTGCCACTGCGCGTGCGCAGTGTAGGGCGCGGCGGGCAGCGTGAGGCGGCCGCCGGGCGTGCTGCTGCGCCGGCGCCGCTCCATAAGACTCTCGCGCGGCTTATGCTCGGGCACTGCATACGTCGCTTCCACTGTGTTCACCAAATATGCTATTACTACTAGTGATGTGCAGACTAATAACTACCTTAGCGTCACAATAACCAGTAACATAACCCGTAGGCTTATTGTCTAACTCGCTCGCAATCGCCATTGTGTTTATTTTGACAGTTCTTGTATGTATGTAACAGCTAGCTGATTCCGATGCCAATTGTCAGCCCATACATGAACTGCCAAAATTAACACGATGGCGATTGTGAGTGTTACAGCCTTATTCATAAAAAATCCTTAATTGAGGTTTGATCAGTCGATTAGTTAACAGACTGATTAAGCTTATTTGACAGTTGTTAAAAAGTATGATTCATAAACGCTTGCTAGCAGTCTGTTAGCTAATGAGCTGCTGATGGATGGATTAGACGCGTTATGTTGTCACCTTGACAAATCATAGACCAAAAATGGCCTTTTAGTGAATTAAAAAAAAAATTGACAGCAGTGGCAGCGAATTAGCGGGAAACCAGCGAATTAACACGACAGACGAGGCAGTGTGGATCTAGTTTCCTTTACCTTTCTCGAAGGGGATACAAACTTAAAACAAAAAAAACTGTCTTGCGTATGGTTTTGCTCTTGCCAAAATCAACTGTTCATATTTGTGGCGGCCATTTTGTGAGTTAGCAGAGAGATAAAGGAGGGTCTACGGTCCACTAACTTTCGGTAGACTTAACAGACCCTTGAAGGACTGATTAGCGCTAATTGACGTTTATGAATCATGTTTTTTTGCGTCGGTCCTATAGCGAGCTTATAGCGAGCCTCTAACTTTTTATGAATAAGGCTGTTAGACAATAAGCCTACTGAGCGGTGTAGACTGAGTAACTACGCTACGGAGGGGTGGAGAGGGACGCCAATTGAGTGAAGTTCGTTTGATCTTTAAAGCGCCGGGATTCATCACTTAGGGCCTGTCTCCACTCCTTAACTCTCAGTTATCTATGATTTCGTCTCTATTTCTCTCTCTCTCCAGCCTATATACGTCCCACTGCTGGGCACAGGCCTCCTCTCAGAATGAGAGGGCTTGGGCTATAGTTCCCACGCGGGCCCAGTGCGGATTGGGAACTTCACACACACCATTGAATTGCTTCGCAGTTGTGTGCAGGTTTCCTCACGATGTTTTCCTTCACCGAAAAGCTCATGGTAAATTTCAAAATGAGATATCGCACATAAATTCCGAAAAACTCAGAGGTGCGAGCCCGGGATTCGAACCCACGACCCTCTGCTTGAGAGGCCACAGGTCAAACCACTAGGCTACCACGGCTTACACTAGGCTACCACGGCTTACACTAGGCTACCACGGCTTACGTCTCTATTTATTACTACGAAACAGACAGAGACGTCATCATAGATAATTGACAGTTAAGGAGTGGTGAGACAGGCCCTTAATCACGTAAATAAAATGTATACAAAATTACATTGTGAAAGTTTAAAGGTCGATTTAGACGAGGACTATTTTCAGGCGCCTAAATTTCGGCGCCTGAAAAAGGCACCGTATAAACACTTTCGGCGCCATTTTTTCGGCACCATACCGCGAAAAAATGGCGCCGAAAGTGTTTACACGGTGCCTTTTCCAGGCGCCGAAATTTAGGCGCCTGAAAATAGTCCTCGTCTAAATCGACCTTAAATCGATACGCCGGGATTCAATTTATAGCTACAAAGAAGTTTGTGGAAAAGGATCTAACCTTGACACAACTAGCAATAGAAATGTGAATAGCGGAGAACAAGGGTGCGACCAAACCGCCGCGTATACGCAGTGACGTGTCGTAGGCGTCACGTTTTCTCACCGTTTCTTCATACATTTTGTTGCGATTCGTAACGTCACCGTTTTTTAAGCGGCGGTGTGTTCGCACCCTAATGTGCTACATTTATTATTATTATTATTTTTTATTTATTTTATTTACATTATTTACAAGTAGTCTACCAAGTTCGAAATTATAAGTTCGTGACATATCGATCCCGCTATCCTAAAAGTTATTCAGGGAAACCAATACTTGCAGTCGGCCTAAGAATAAAAAAGTACTATTATTTATACTTCCAAAACTCAGTGCGGTTCTAGACTATGCAATGGAGGTTTTGGGGGAATTTAGGTGATATTTAGTGCAGGATTATAAAGGGATATGATATGTAGCAAGTGCACTAGGCATAAATTATCTACTTACAAATGTAATATAAACGCATGGCTGCAAAAAATAAGGGCATGTTTAACTATGGTTTCCAAATACAAATTTGTTAATATGTTTGATTTAATGTTGTCGTTTTTTTTCGAAGGTACTATATATAATGCGAAATGGCAAGTCATTTTGATGGGCGACACGAGAAGTAAGTACAAAAGGATTATCAAAGTTTGAGTACCTTGTCGAAGTAAGTTAATTTAAAAAGGGAACCTAATAAAAGCGTGTCAATTAATAATTAAGTAAGCATGTGTGTTATGTCAAAAAAAAAACAGAATTAAATAAATTCTACCCTCCTGTTCATAACCTTAATTCAGTATTTTATTACAGTCGTGACGTAAAAATCGTCGCGAATGCACTTATCCTAAAGGTGTTCCCAAAAGACCGAAACTAGTGGCAATAATAATCGCAAGTGGAGCTACTTAATTTATAGTTGTTTATCATTTCGTTTCTGCGTCGTTGTCATTTTTAATCGTATTATTATACGAAAACGGGACTTAATCACGTAAACAAATAGTAGATTGTACAACAAGAGCATAAAACAAGCCATTTTTAGGGTGGATAGACACGTCGAGGGGAAAATGGGTTTTATGAACGAGTTATACACTCTGCTTTTCACTTAGATTGCGAAGAAACAAAACAAAAACATTGCAAAAATATTAATTAAAACTAAATGTGACATAGGAACAATTCGATATATTTAATGGTTTTTCCTGGCAAATTGACTGTATTAGGAGTCAGTGTTATTTCCTCTTCACTTGGCGAAATTACTGAATATTAATCGTAAAAAAGTAACATAAATCCTACTAAGAGAAAATAGGACGTTCCCGCCTGAGTTCCCGCCAATTAACTTTTTTTTTTCTTTTTTTTTAAACGTGATACTGCGGTAAGGTTCGTGTAGGCAGTATAAATCAATATTTTAAAGTTTTATTTTTCATGTACTTATTTGTTTCAATAATAACTTGTCAAATTATTGTTACGTTGTTTTAGGTACCTACTAATTAAACAGTTTAATAGACCGCAGATTATAATTTAAAAAAAAAATAAACAAAGTATGCTGTCGTAAAGTTTTAATGATTGTTTGTGGCTGTTGGCACCCGATTGTCTTGGTCTTAGACGAAGATTTTACTTTATGCACAAGAGCATAAAATGCCATTTTATGCAGCCTACATCAAGCATCGAACTTTTTGAGCATGAGAAGTGCAAAAGTATTTTTGTAAATGCCTCGACGTTTCGGACGCGACTTTGCATCCATGGTCTCGCGAGGACTGAAGTGGCGGGTATCAACATCTTCTAGCTGCACGGGTTTTCCTAACTACCCGCACTTGGTGTTTTTTTTTTTTTTGTTTACTTGATCAAGTTCCGTTTTCGTATAATAATGTGTGAAATTCGATTTTTAACCGTTCTTACCCGAATTCATGGCGTTCAGTCTTTCCCTGATGGAGTCTTGCGCGTGGAGGGAGGGAGAGCGCAGCTGCTCTGCTGTTGGCGTCTTGCTCCTGCCCAACTGACTAGTGACAGCGGCGGCTGGCAACACAGATATGATTTATAAATCATAACTTCCCTACAATATGTTCAGGAACGATTAGTAAATCGCCCACATTAAGAAACCTGAAACCATAACAATACATATCACAATATTCAGGGGATTTTAGATTGGCCATACATATATCACGTCTTCCCTTACGGGGTAGACAGAGCCTAAGGTAACAAAGCCTTAAGGCCACATTTAGCAAGATTGTGGTGCTGGGTTGCTAGCCGCACTGCCTATAACATGATTCCTAAGATTTAAATTGTAAGTTGCTGTTATTCATGCATATAAGCATAAGAATAAATAATAACAGAGTAGAACGGAATCTCTTTTGACCGCGTCCAAAACGCCGCCATTTATATACCTACTTCCCCCCTCACGTCGTTACACCCCTCTGTCGTCCAGGCGTGTTGCTAGGGTTGCTTACCTGTTAAATATTACTTACGTCTAAGGATAATATCGCTAAAATATAAGTTTTTATTTACTTTGAAATCATTATTTTCTTTTAGTTTTACAAAATATGAGATTTATAAATCATTACGTGCGGTTCCAAGACGAAGGTACGCCGGCACGACGAAGGTAGGCGACGCCGGCCGCGACAGCCTGACTGAGTAGCTCGCTTAGCGGGTACTCTAATATCGTGACCTTGAGTCCGGCCGGAGCGGGAGTTTCCGTTCTACTATGTTCTTATTTATTTTTATGGTATAGGTATAGGTAAGGCAGGTCAGTTACTTGTAGCAGGCTGCACTCTGGTGGCGGAGCGGCTACGCGGCGCACGCGCAGCGTTGTTGCGCCGCCACACGCGGATGGTCGTCTCGTGCATCGCCGGACAGTCTTTTAACACCTGCCAACAATAGTATATTATTAAGCCGGACGAGTAGGCGTTAGAAGGCCGAGCGCTAGCGAGACCATCTATGATACGTTAGACAAGTGCCGTGTCGTTGGTTGATATAGTGCTTTTAAAAAAAAATCCGTATGAAAAGCAAATAATGGCTTAGTTAGCAGAACACAAATGACGTCACCGGTTCTATTCGTGCACCATAGCAGTTTACGTAGTCAACGGCTAGGTAGCGCTAGGGAAGTTAGACCCTTTAATTTTATGGCCTATTCTACCAGTCTCTGTTTAAAGTTCTTGATGTCTTGGAATACAGATTTCTATGATGCCATGATGACCATAGATCTGACACTTAACCCATTATAAGGCCCCATTTATTGGAGCATACTACCACAGATTCAAAAGCAGCTATCGAATGCATACCTGACACAAGATATTTTCAAAGCTAGTCGTGTTTTCAATAATTACAATGGAAATTGTGACGTATTTTGAAAACAATAAGGTTGAAATTCCAACACAATGCATGTGGATCGCTAAATCGCCTCTGCCTTATAAAGGGTTAAGATATCAGGAACTTATAGGAGTGGTGGACCAGGCCTCTTATCTTCATAAATTATCTCACAAGAATTTAGAACCCCATGATATCTCATACTTTGTCTCCGTCGGCTGAAACGAGCAAACGTCGGCAACCTACGGTCGACCAAAGAAGTGGTCTACCACTTTTCGTCCAACTTCCTATCAAACAAAATAGTCGCTAAAGTCGAACTTTCAAGTTGACAGCCACGTCTTATCGACATTATAATATTGTGATGTACAAAGGATTTTGAACCTTAGGGTGGTAGACCACATATTTGGCTGATGGTACCTGCACGACCCTCTGGTGTGGCGCGTGCCGCACGTCCGTCTCCCCTATCTGCAGCAACAAGTCGCCCTCCTTGAGCCCCGCGCCCGAACAACGGCTTCGGTCCAACACCTGACAAACAATATCACTCAATAAGCCAAGTCCAGTAGGCTTATTGCGTAACTAGCTCGCTATCGCCATCGTGTTCATTTTGACAGTTCTTGTATGAATGTGACAGCTAGCTGATTCAGATGCCAATTGTCAGCCCATACATGTACTGTCAAAACGAAGACGATGGTGATCGCGAGCGAGTTAGACAATAAGCTTACAGATCAAAGTGCAACGATTTACCCTCTTGTTCATAAACGCTCTATGGGCTTCTGCTAACTTAACAATCGTTTGTCCTTATCTGTGAAAGGGTCAAAGTGACAAATAAGGACAAACGATTGCTAAGTTAGCAGAAGCTAGAGTCGCGTTCGATTTTTGAAGTGTACGTTAATTTCGTCGCTTTAACGTATGTGCGTTTGGCCTAGTAGTATATAAGGCGTGGAATAACAGTGTGTTCTCTCAGGTGACCGCAGTTCAAATCACGTCTATTTTTTTTCTTTTTCCTTTTGCGCGAGTGTGCGTGTGTGTAGTTTTCAGTTCTGCCGGCACTCCCGGAGTGCTGCCCGGCGTTTTTTTATGTAAAGGTGAGCGAGAAAGCATTACTTTTGTTACCTTTTTAACTTTCTGCCCGTGCACACTGTCCGCTATAGTGAAGCCGAAGCCGGCGGCGCCTCTGCGCAGAGTTAAAACTAGCTCGCGCCCCGGCTCCGTCTGCCCGTTGGTGGTGCTTATATGCTGGTGATCTAAAGATAAATTACTAATTAAATCTTGAAATACAAGGTCGTCCTTAAGAGGGTGCATACCTACTGAGCTGGCAACGTCGCATTTTTGGTGTTTTTTTACGATTATTTCACAGAAATTGAATGAAAGTTTCAAATGTGCGTCTGTAGTGCACTTCGTTTTTAGTGTATCAATGTGTCCAATCCAATGCAGTGATTAATCGTGATGGACTTTTATTTTCGTATTAAAGGTATAAAATAATATATCTCGTTTAATAAGAAAATGAAAGTCTAAATAAAATCAAATTTTGTCTAAGATATGTATGACTAAAAATGTTCAAAAATACCTCGGCTATCACCCCCTTAAAGCTTTGCACCAAACACCTTGTAGATTGCGTCTGGTCTCTGAGGCATTGTAGTCAGTAGTGTGTGTACCTGCGTGCAGCGCCAGCAGCGTGTCGGCGGAGGGGCAGCGCGGCGGCAGCGGCGGCTCGGGCGCCGGGCCCAGCGCGTCCAGGTCGAACGAGCGCGACAGCAGCCGTCTCTGTCCCCCGCCGTCCATCTCGTCGCGCGTCCCGCTCGCGTTCGAGGGGGACTCCAAGTTGAATCTAAAAAAAAGAAAAAATGTTTATTCAAAAGAAATTTACAAAAAAGAGCTTACTGATGGTTCCACACTAGACTAGGCCTGTCACGTCGCAACCGGACTCGGGGTACTTTCATATAATTAATTTACTTCATCATCATCATCATCAGCCTGAAGACGTCCACTGTTGAACAAAGGCCTCCCCCTTAGCACACCCTTAAGGTGGAAACACATTATTAACACGCGACGCGACCCGATGCAACGAATGTATGCGCATGGCGTCGCGTCGGATGTTCATAGTGTGGTTCTGGTCATAGAAAATAATACAATTTGATTCGACTCAACACGCGTCGCGTTGCATCGGGTCGCGTCGCGTGTTAATAATGTGTTTCCAACTTTAGGTTCCCCGCAACTTTTACGATGTCGTCAGTCCACCTAGTGGATTAATTTACTTACTTAAATAAAAACAAAGACAACTAAGGCTATAAAAAGGTGAATCAATTTCAACGCTCAGGGTGTACAAATTAAGGTAGGGTAGGGTGAACGAGATCGTCGGTCTGACATAACACATCATCATCATCAGCATACATACATAGACCTTCCGAGGATCTCCACGGCGATCGGTTTTGTGTTCCCCAGAGCCGACGATTCATATAAAAAATGCATAAAAATCTGGTTAAGATTTTTCATCGTTATTTTAAATACAAAATTGAGTCACACTTTTAAATCGTCTTAAATAATATGTGACAAACACAAAACCTTAGGTGGCATGTTTATCGCCCTCACCTTTGGCTCGTGCAAATTTCTGCGATCTGCACCCTTTATTCATAAATACTCTATCTATATATCGTTTGTCCTTATCTGTGATAGGGAAATGACAATGTGTCAGATAAGGACAAACGATTACTAAGTTAGCAGATGCTTAGAGAGCGTTTATGGATAAGGGGGTGAGACATTCTTTATTCACCACCCTCGGGGTAGTACACCTTATCCTATGATATTAAATAACCTTGTTCTGAGTGCCCTGGTGAGTTGCTGCATAGCGACAGCATCGGACGTGGTCGGTGTGCTGGCGTCTACTGCCAGCGTACTCAGCACCCTGGTGTTAGGGTCTTCAGAGTCGAAAGACAGAGGGTAGCCTGGGGAAGAATATGTATGTCATACATACATACAGCATACACACAGAACATTGTAGCGATATATTTTTTGTGAAAAAAGAAAAAATGAGCTAGTAGTCGTAGCTCACCAAATAAAAAAGCGAAGGGTAGCACTCCGGGAGTGCCGGCAGAAGTGAAAACAGCAGCTTAGACTAGATTTTAATGTTGTAACCTCCATGACGCTCAAGACGCGAATCATACTGGCTGCTTACAAAAAAAAAACGTACGTATTATCTATATTGACAGAACGCTTCTAACAATGTGTTGATGCCCAAGTACTTTTGCTCCACGACTACACTTCAGAAATCGAAAGTGATTCATTCGTATTTCACAATAAGCTCTTAGAGGATCCTGATATCCTGGTACTTAAACTCTCCGTCTTACGCCTGACGCGAATTCAACATTTTTTACCCATCCCAAGAAGCGCTCAATGCCGCTAAAGAAGTATTCAGTTCAAAATGGATTGGTACGGAGAAGAGACCCTCGGGTCGCGGCGACTTACCTCTGACAAGATGCAGCGCGACGCTGCTGCCTGGCGCGATGCTCTGGAAGATCTGCGCGACCTGCGCGTGCGACAGCCCGCGCACGCCTCGCCCCCCCACCCCCACCAACACGTCCCCAGGCCGCAGCGCACCTGGGGCAACAACACTGTTTATAGTATGAATCTTCCTAAGTGATTTTTTCGCTTCGAGCCCTAATCTTTCAAAAGCCATTGTCTCTATTATCGCAAAATCACAAGCTACCGGGTTAGCACGTGCCACTACAACATTCATATTGAAAAACAAACGGTACCGTCATGGTATTAAGGTTCAAATTTAATGTCACTGATATTCTAGATATTACTCAAGACTCACCATCAATCCAAGCAGGACTGTTGGGCACAATGCTTCGTATCTGAAGATATCCCTCGGTCTCTGGCAATCCTTCAGCACCTATCAATGTGAAGCCTAGACCCTGTAATAGAATACACGGGAGTTTTTATATACTTCATTTAATTTAGGATGAGAAACCACAACAAAATTATATTGCGGCTCGTGAACTGTAATCTCTTTATTATTTGTACTAGAGTAACAATTGACGCCACGCCAATAAAGTGGCATTAAAACAATTTTATTTTGCGGCTGCCAAACTATTGCACTGTGCTATTTGCTAGGTAAGAAATAGTTGACCAGACGCAATAAAATGTTATTGTCGTTTCTCATTCTAAATTAAATGAAGTATAGCTCGAGAATAAATTACAAGTATTAGATACACTTGGCTAACATACAACTTTCTCCTTTTTAACACATGTATTCTAGCTTCAATTGCCACTAACAAATGAATAGTTAGTGTGAAACATAGAGCACTTGCAGAACCTATTGTTCCTATTTTGTTAATAATTTCAGGATGTTAACAATCTAGCAACTACATTTTTTCCAATGACCCGATTGCGATATTGAGAGTACTGATCCGGCCAAGAGTGAGTTGAACTTATATTACCATTAAAAAGAGTAAAACCTTAAAAAATGTGAGTTCCCATGGAAAACCATTTTTCATTTTGACTATATTTTATTCTTTACCATAGCAACCACAATCTGTCAAAATGTCAAGTATCTGCCTAACCGTACTATAGTACAAAAGTTATAGCTCTGTTACAGGCGGACAGCAAAATGAACAGATCCATAGTAATAGTGTATTGACTTTGGCAACCTTTGGTAAGGAACACTAAAAACAAACTACGGTATGTGAGCTCTTACAATGCCATTTCAGTTTGTCTTGCTGACTCACTCACTCTCATGGGTTTGATAATTGAATCAACCGAGCGAGGGAGACAGCAATACAAATCCGAACGGCAATAGGAGCTCACAAATACATTGTTAAATTAAATCTAAGTTTAACCTAATAAGTAATAAGTATAGTTACAGTAAGTATAGTTTAATCTAAGTCCTCTAGGTTGGCAACGCATCTGCAATCCCTCCGCCGGGGTTGCGGGTTTCTATGGGCAGTGGTGATTGTTTACCATCAGGTGACTCACTTGCTCGTTTGCCTTCCTATTCACATAAAAAAAAAAACAAACCTGTGTGCTTTTAGTGAGCGTGAGGGAGAACCTCTCGCCTCGCAGCTCCCCGGAAGTATTCGCGCCATTCGGCGTACCACTGCCTCCATTTTCAGGGCCGATTTTATCAGCTGGAAACCACAATTTAGAATTAAATCACTACATATAGATATAGCCTCATCAAATCAAGCCAAACATGGGTAATAATTCGTGTAGTTTTGAAAATTGGTACAATTATACCTTGCGGTATCCAGATGAAAGTCCTCAAGTTAGGAGTGGGGGGTGTGCTAAGGGTGTGTGTGTGTGGGTGTGTGTGTGTGTGTGTGTGTGTGTGTGTGTGTGTGTTGGGGGGGTTTCAAGGTACCTTTTTTAGGTTTTTGCTCATATCTCGAATATCTGCACGAATAGTATTATGTTTATTACCGACAAAAGTTTCTACATAAAATTCCGTACAAATAAGGTCACATGTATTTGTGTTCTATGTGCAATACTTTAGGAGCTACGTGATGTGTAAAGGGCAGCACTCATATTAGCAGGCTAAGCTCCCCCACAAGGGATTTGGTTATACTTTTAGGTGTAGTGGCAGAACCTAATAACACGATAATAACGATTTTTATTTTGGATTTGTATTTAAGCGACAATTGTCGGTGACGAGTGAAAATTCTCATTACATTACAACCTCGACGAGAATCTACGCCGGTTGGCTTCATATTGAATACGCATTGTATTTATAATTGTCACTGGTCGCCGACAATTGTACTCTACAATTGTCGGTGAAATAGGGGCCTGGAGGTTTAGGTATAATTTGTAAATTAATAATGTATTAATTATTATGTATAATTAAACTATTCGGAACTTAGCCATTAATTAAATTAACAATTAGTTATAATAATAAAACAAGTGATCATTCAAGTTTATACCAGCCAATCTGGTACCTATCTTCAATCAACTAAATTATGTTTAAGTATAGTATTGTATTTAGAATTCTATTTCCATGATTATTTCAATCTCATTTAAGTATCATAAATATGTAAATCCAACTTTGTACCAAATAAGATTTAATTTTAATTTTGACTACTACCCACTTATACTATTTTTGTGGGTAGTTTGGTGGACATATTTGTTTTTAATTTATTATTGTAATAATTTTAATAGACATCTCGCAGTATGGACAATGATGTGTACTCCGTTATTGTCGTGTAACTCGTGTATACAGGGTGTATCAGATAGCCCCTAACAATAATCCACTGGGGTATATAACCATAGCTATAGAAGCTAAAAAAAATATTTTGAAAAAAATTAGAGTAAAATTTTTTTTGTACTTTGTATAGGAATGATTATAGTTCATACTACCATTCCTATAAAAAAAATTCTCAATTTTTTTTTTAAATATTTTTTTTAATTTCTATAGCTAGAGTTATATATCCCAGTGTATTATTGTTAGGGGGTGTCTGATACACCCTGTATTAGACTAAGGTATAATTAATTATTTCTATGCCTCACACTGTAATATACGTGAAGTGGATGTACTGAATAAATAAATACATAAACTAACCATTACCTCTTATCCTCCTAGCCTGCAGCACGGGGTTCTCATACTGTGTTCGTCTGTTGATATGATCCACATAGTACGAGCCGTATCTCTCATCCGTGACCCTCTCCCATCCGTATGGCAACTCATCCTCTCCACATTCACCGAGAGAGTGTTTCCGGACACGTGCCAATCGGGGATCGAGCCAATGAGAAGTACCTGCGTTGTGGCTGTAATAGCAAAATGGTGAACAAATATCTTCATCACTCATCTTTAAGAGAGCTTGGGCTATAATTTCTTCGCTGGCCCAGTTAGAGAACTACACACACACCAATGAATTGATGAATCAATTTCAACGGCGGGTGGTAGGGCCTTGTGCAAGGTCCGTCCGGATCGCTACCACCATCTTACTCGCTAATCCTGCCGCTAAGCAGCAGTGCTTGCACTGCTGTGTTCCGGTGTGGAGAGTAAGACAGCCGGGGAAATTACGGGCACAAGAGGCATTTCATCTAAGTCCTCTAGGTTGGCAACGCATTTGCAATCCCTCCGGGGTTGTGGGTGTCTATAGGCAGTGGTGATCGCTTACCATCAGGTGACCCACTTGCTCGTTTGCCTTCCTATTCACATAAAAAAAAAAAAAAAAAAAAAAAAAAAAAAAAAAAACGGTTTGAGAGGCCATAGGTGAGCAAGATATATAAAAATTTACCTTCTTGTTTTCGGACATCCAAACACCACTATAAACAAAACTTTGTTAAATTTACAACCCTTCATCTCAGGGAGATCTAATAGCATGTTTACGATTATGGCTTTCAGAGAGTACTGATAGCTCTGCAGGCCTATTGTGGCTATTTTGATACTATAATAATATTTACATTATATAGTACACAATAGTGTAAAAGCAAACATTGTTCGTCCATCTGTGTAACATAAAGTGTAGCATTGTTTATAAAAATATTTGCACTGTAAAATGTGCTTTAGTGATTGGGAATAGAAGCTGTATTGCTGCACAGGGAAAAGTAGGGTAAAGTGTGTTTTTGAGGTGGTTACTTGTGATGAAATCTTCATAAATATTTGGGGGCAGTTGTGCGAAATATCAGTTTATAAACTTTGCTAGCCCCCTTCCAGCTTTATTCTCATCACAGTGGGTATAAACAAAATAGCTCTCATTATGACCTCAAATTTATGGTATTCAACCAGACGTCAAGTTTTATAATGTTCTTGTAATCACAATAGCATTCATTACCTATTTAATAAATAAATAATAAATAAATATCATGGGACATCAAGTGACCCAGTCCCACACTAAGCAAAGCTTGTACTATGGGAACCAGGCAACAGATCAACATACATATATAAGATAAACACATACAACAATACAACAATACAAACACTCTTTATTGAACACCACAAATCAGTACAAAACAATACAGAAACAAAGAACAAAGTATACAATAGGCGGTAAGTATACAACATTCATGACTCGGGCACAAACATTCATATTCATCATACAAAAGTCTGTCCCTATCGGGATTTGAGTCCGGGACTCTAGCTTCATAGTCAGGGTCACTAACCACTACGCTATCCGGTTGTCAAAATTTGAAGTGTCATCTTATACTGTTTCACAAATCATGGATGAGATTATGACTGTGTTTGAATTAGTCAAAAAGTCTAGGGCTATTACAGGTACAACCAATATACAGCCCTCTAATGAATGATCTATTCAGGGTTTCTTTTTTTTTCCCCCAAATTAAGAGAACTTTTTCTTGTCACTTGTTGCTACGGTTAGGTGCACCTAGGTCATTTTGTTTTATTTCAAAAATACATGTCGTCTGAACACTACATATTTTGTTCGCTCTTATATTTAATATCTCAAAGTAAACCATAGGTTGATTGGATTAAAATACAACCGAATTGAGTACCTCCTTTTTTTTCAAGTCGATTAAAATTTGTCAATCATGCATTTTAATTTTAAGCCTTTTCCAATTAATTCAATTAGTCATCAATAGTATTAAGCATGTTAGTATAATGTGACAGAATAACAACACAAAATAGTTCTGTTAATCCACCAATTAATACAAAGTACAGAGTGATAAATTGTGTCCCCATTTCATTTCCATGCGGTACACTAAAATTAACACATGTTTTTATGTTAATTACACTCTCCATGAACATGAAACTCTAATTATTTATGATGATAACTACCCTTTAAATATCAGTATTCTTGTAATTATAAGAAACAGTTGAAAATACATTATTTTGTTAGTTTTTCAAAATTTCTTCAATCTACCTAACTAGTAGAAAAAGCCTCATAACGAATGAAATGTAAGATCTCAAGAAAGAATAGAATTTAATGATTTAAATGTTATATTACACATGTTATTATTTGATAGGAATTTTACTTACTCTATAAAGTATGCTTCTCCGGAAGGTGTAAATGCCTTCTCCCACATTGGGGGCAAGGGCCCAAGATTGTATTCATCCTCATCTTCACGTTTAAGTCCAGGTTCTCCAGGTCTGACTCCTACTACAGAGCCTCCAACTGTTCCCGCTGTACCTGAACTATGCGTTGAAATGCCCGCAGAAGACAATCTGTCTGAATCCATTGAGCTTTGAAGTGATAAATCTTGTTCAATTTCAATAACTATTTCATTTTACGCCACAATAATAAATTCTGTTTTCCCGCGTTTCTTGCTTTTTTTTACTCAATGAAGTTCAACTTAACTGGCCCAGACCAAGGCTTCACTTGTGTATGTTGTTTTTTTTTTCTAATCTAGCCTTGCACTTTACTCATCGGCGAGACATTCCGCAAAAAAAACAAAAGAAGATCGACATTCCATTCAAGAATGAGTCATTTTTGGAAACCGATGACTCTTCACTAACTTGTATAATCAAGTTCTACCTGCCTCATAGCTTACAGCACAATATCCATGTGTAACTAACTAGATTTTCATTATTTAGTCGTTCATCCGTGTCATAATTGTGCAGTGGGTGCGATGCAGCAATCGACATATCTGCACTGCAGGTGCATCGTAACGAACTAGACGGAAATCGAAAACACCCGTTCCCACGATCGCGTATCACTTTTATAACGGTTAATTAGATAACATTAACTGCATTTCAATTCTTAGACATCTCGGCTATGATAACAGCGCAACTTTCTCACGAAAACAGGTAAATTATTCAATTCAATAAAGTTTTTGAAAGTACGATAAGTGCAACAAGTGAGTGAGCAGGCACACAACCACAACTACAGCTGTTTATGTGAGGAAATGTTAATTAAATTAAAAACACACTAATGAAACCTGTGGTTTTCACATTGTATTGATTAGTAAACTTCATATTTTCGATTTTCACACTACTTTTATGCAATTTTCACTCATAAAACTCGAAAATGCGGTCCGGAAATAACAAATTCGTTTCACTCTTTGGCACAGCTTCACACCCACATACGAAATTAATAAATACACACTTGGAGTGAATGAAAGAGGTGATACTTCTGACGCCTGCCAAGAAATACTAGAGGGAGCGAGATAGATGATCAGAGGAATGTAGTTCACAGGGGTATTCCTTTACAGTTATGGACGTTAAGCAGTATTTTTCGGCAACATTGTCATTTTGTATTGTTTTGATTATATCAATGAATGTGCTATCGAATCAAAATAAAATAAAGTACTTGACTGCGTACGTCAGCTCTTTTAAAATTGACAAGAAATCATCTGTCTGTTTCTGTTCGGCAGTTAATCCTATGGCTCGATCTTACTTTGCCGTTGTCGCATGACCAACTAGATGGCGTTGTAAAGGGTCTGGCCGGAAGGTAATAGTAAAATCGCCCCTGGCTGTATTTGAAATATTGTTATGCACGATTGTTTGTTTTATTATAAGATATAATTTTACTGAATATTAAGACTTAAATGCTTACGGTTAGCGAAAAAATAAAAAAAAATAAAATTCAGTTTTTTTTTTTTTTAGCCAAACTACGTTACCGATTAACTTGCCGTTTGGATATTTTGTACATATATTTAAGACACATTTATGGAAAAAAAATAAAAGTTCTAGCGTTTTTTGAAGTACACAATTTTGGCTGTTTTAGTTTTTCTTTTTTTTTTTTTTTTTACTTGCAAGTTAGCGACACCTACCATATTTTGATATAATATGTGCAATTTTATATTCTATTACATATATTTTTTTCAAAATTATTCATTTGGATCAACAAAGTGAAAAAAAAAATTTTGTTTAAAAGGGTGGAAAAAAGTTCTTCCATATTGTTCAATCGTTCAAGCATTCGTTCAGTGTTAATAACAATTATCTTATTAGCTATGTTAGTAACATGAAATAAAAACAGAAAATACGGATAAATCAGAAAAAAAAAATTAAAATTGATTATTTAAAAAAATATATTTTGTAGTTTTTTTTTTTCAAAAATTCAAATTATTTTTTTGTAAGAATACAGTATATACAGGGTATATTTTGTAGTTGCAATTTATTACTTATTTTGAAAAATCAAAAATAATTCATAACAATAATAATAATAATTTATTTTGGATTCACTACAATTTCAGTAGACTAGGTAATTTTTTTTTTTTCAAAAATTCAAATTATTTTTTTGTAAGAATACAGTATATGTATACAGGATGTATAAGACACCCCCTAACAATAATCCACTGGGGTATATAACCATAGCTACAGAAGCTAAAAAAAAAAATTGGAGTTAAATTTTTTTTAAAATATTTTCTATAGCAATGATTACAGTATTTACAGTTAATAATACCATTCCTATAGAAAAAAAAATTACTACAATTTCTTTTTTAAATATTTTTTTTAGCTTCTATAGCTATGGTTATATACCCCAGTGGATTATTGTTAGGGGGTGTCTTATACACCCTGTATATACTGTATTCTTACAAAAAAATAATTTGAATTTTTGAAAAAAAAAAAAACTACTTACAAAATATATTTTTTTAAATAATCAATTTAAATCTATTTTTTTTCTGATTTATCCGTATTTTCTGTTTTTATTTCATGTTACTAACATAGCTAATAAGATAATTATTACTAACACTATGAACGAATGTTTGAACGATTGAACAATATGGAAGAACTTTCTTCCACCCTTTTAAACAAAACATTTTTTTTTACTTTGTTGATCCAAATGAATAATTTTGAAAAAAATATATGTATTAGAATATAAAATTGCGCATATTATATCAAAATATGGTAGGTGTCGCTAACTTGCAAGTAAAAAAAAAAAGAAAGAAAAACTAAAACAGCCAAAATTGTGTACTTTGAAAAACGCTAGAACTTTTATTTTTTTTCCATAAATGTATCTTAAATATATGTACAAAATATCCAAAGGGCAAGTTAATCGGTAACGTTGTTTGACTAAAAAAAAATAAAAACTGAATTTTTTATTTTTTTAATTTTTTCGCTAACCGTAAGCATTTAAGTCTTAAGAGTTTTTAATGATTCACGGTTAAGTTCATTCGAAATATATTTCGTGATCATGATACATGCAACTGTATCGAAATATCGTGAGCTCAATAAAGGTAATCGCGGTTCACATCCCGTTTATAATATTTCGAATTTAAGTCTTAATATTCAGTAAAATTATATCTTATAATAAAACAAACAAACGTGCATAACAATATTTCAAATACAGCCAGGGGCGATTTTACTATTACCTTCCGGCCAGACCCTTTTACTACGGAAAGTTTACAATTACCATTTCTTTCTATTTCTTGGTTTAGTTTTTTTTTCTTTTTTTTTATGTGAATAGGTAGGCAAACGAGCAAGTGGGTCACCTGAGTTTGAGTTTATTGAGTAGTTACAATACTTATTACTTTTAATTGCATTACGCTTATGTTAGCATTAGCAAATAAGCGAAATATTTCAAAGTTTAGACTTAGGCAACAAATTAATAATAGTAGTAGATTGGTAGATTGTGTAGTCACAGATTACTAATTCAGTATTGCTATTAGCCGTAAGATGGCGCTCTAAAAACTCTTGCCCAAAGTTCGAATAGTGCCGCCGACGCATTTTGTCTGAAAATTTTAATTTTAAATCGTGCTCGATTGCCAAACAGGAGCCCCAAATCCTCGTCGGTTTTAATCGGCCTCATGTCAGTTGCTAAGGAAGAGGTTTTAAAAAGAAACAAAGATACAAATTAATAATTTATTTCAGATTATCCATAATACTTATACTCAGCTTAGTTACTTACTAGCTAATCACCTCCTAATCCTAGTAGTAAATACTACTAGTACGTTGTGTTTAGGCGGGCTACACTGAAATTCGAAAATCAAAGTTCGTATCATAACTACCGTCCTTTAAAAATACGGTTCGGAACCCTTCTAACCGTGGTTCTACACGCAACAGGCCGTTTTCTTGTAAACATTCATTTCGTCCTAAGCCCTTCTTGCTGGTACTTTGTGAACTGTAGGAACAGCTGCTCGAGTGTGGTCTGCGCGATTGTGTAGTCCTCAACATCGTGGGTCTGTCGGCAGCGCTCCATTGTCCCGAACATTCTAGACCACGCTACCGTCAGGTCTGGTAAGTAATAAGTAAGCAGACCTTGGTATTCTTCCCTGCAATGATAATACATTTTAATACAGGCTTTGTTTGCTGCATGCACGGCTAGCACAAAAACGCACGGGAACTGTGCCGCGCTCGAGACCCGTAGGCTTATTGTCTAACTCCCTCGCAATCGCCATCGTGTTCATTTTGACAGTTCATGTATGGGCTGACAATTGGCATCGGAATCAGCTAGCTGTCACATTCATACAAGAACTGTCAAAATGAACACGATGGCGATTGCGAGCGAGTTAGACAATAAGCCTACCGTTTCTTTCTAGAACGAACAGTAAGAAAAAGACGGGTAGAGGGACAGTATGATACGAATATCGACAATAGAATCCCGGATCCCCCCAGGAGTTTAAGTAAGGTAAGGTACTAATAATGAAGTTTCTTACATTAATTTCGGAGCAACGAAATTGGATTCCACGTAATGTTTGACGGCGTTAGTGCCCTCGCGTAGTGTGGCCACCGTACAATCTTCCTCCGACTTCATTTTGATAGTTAAAGTGAAACCTGCAATTTGAGAAATATGTAAATGGTGGTAGCGTTTCGGACGGACCTTGCACAAGGTTAGATGGATACCACCAACATCTCATCCTTCATCAGACGTCTTCTAGCCACAACATCTCAAGAGATAAAGAAATGACTTTCTGCCAAGTTTCTTGCAGCGCATTCTTCTTGCAATGATGGTCTTTCCGAATGCGCTGGTAGTTTCAAAAAAAGACATGTAGAAGAGCCCTTGGCGGCCTATTTGAAAAATAAGCATTTTTTATATCTCTATATTGTGACCTCTCCCCACAATCCAATCCCATCCCTTTTACAAGCTTTTATTTATTAGTAGTTCAACTGTCCCGGTTAGGTTATTTTTAGTATAGCTGTAATAGTGTGTAGTGCTGTGTGTAACTGTAAAGTAAGTAAAGGAAGAAGTGGTTGTAGAGTAGATGCGACACTTTTGATAAGTGAGCTATTCTTAAATTTCTAAGCCTCCTCCTTTTTCACCCGTCCACAAGCTCCGGTACCAAAGGCTACCTTCAGAGAACTTGTTCTTCAGATGCTGGGGCGTGCCTAGGCACTGGAACTGCCCGTTGACCATGACGGTGAGCCGGTCGCACAGCGCCTCGCACTCCTCCATGCTGTGGGACGTCAGTATCACGCCGCGACCGGCTCGCTGCGCCGCCCGCACCGCTCGCCACACCTGTTACAGAATACCTATAGTATACAATTCATACGTAAATTCCCCAATCGCTCAAAACAAAAGTTTTTAAGCAGTGCGTACTACCGGCCACGACGTACCTATGCTTGTGAGACATGGACACTGACTGCTGGGACGATCCACGAGCTCAAGGTGACGCAGCACAACATGAAGCGAGCCATAATATGCTTGGCATAACGCTGCGGGACCGAGTCCGGAACGAGCTCATTAGACAGCGCACGTAAGTGGTCGACGTGGGGCACAGAGTCGCCAAGCTAAAATGGGCGTGGGCCGGCCATGTGTGCCGACGACACGACGAACGGAGGAGCAAGCGCGTTCTGGACTGTAAACTGACCAGTCTGGAAGAAGGAAACGGGCAACCGTTCGGGATGGAGACGGATTGGAGGCGTATGCCCAACGGTGGGCGTTTACACGCTGAAGAGACATACATACGTATTGTCCGTGACCATCACGCCGTGGTGCGTGGTTTCGGGTATCAGCCGATTAAGTTATCAAACCCATAAGAGTGACGCAGCAGGACATAGCCGAATGCCATTCTAAGAGTTCACGACACGACATGTACATACATAAATCACGTCTTATTTCCTTTAGAACCTAAAGTAACAAGTCGTAAAGGCTACGTTTAGCATGATCTTGGGCATGGGCTTATACTTAGTATGATATAAAACAATGACAATGACTATGAAGCAAGGGTAAATAACAGTGCTTAAACCACCTTCCCTTCCCCCACACCTAGGCAAACGTGTACCATCTTAGGCCTCATCGTCGGTTTCCATCAAGCGAGATTGAAGAGAAACGTAAGCATTTTTATGGAAAAAGTTGGCGGAATTGGATGAGATTTAGTATGTTGACAGCTGCATCTTCGGAATAACGCATAGGCTACTTTTTATCCTGCTATTCTAACAGGATCGGGATTGCCGCACACAAAATCTCGCAATCACCCAAAATGATGGTTTATGCAAAAGCGCTGGGGCCTTACCATGACGTCTTAATGCGATTCAGTTTAAGTTCTATCGATGTCAGATTTATACTAAAAGTGACAGCTAAAACTTGAACTGAGTCGGAATTAGGACGTCATGGTAAGGACCCTGGTAGTTAAAAAAAAACATGTAAAAGAGCCCTTTGGTGGCCTATTTGCAAAATAAACCATTTTAATTTTGATTTTGAGATCCCACCCCTGCTGTTCTCACCTGCCGCTTGGCCGCGGGGTCGACGCCGGTGGTGGGCTCGTCCACGAACACCAGCCGTGTCTGCCCCAGCAGAGCCACCGCCGTGCTCAGCTTGCGCTTGCTACCGCCTGAGTACTGCTCCACCTGTCCGAGACAAGATGAGCATTTAATTTGAAGCTTGGCCCTATTTTTTCAAATGAAAGAAGGAAAGAAAGAAAGAAAAAGTTTATTTATGTCAATCACAAAAGTAGTTTAAAACAAAAACAAAAAAAATGGAAGAAGCTATCTAAGAGACAGTTTTTTATTGAATCAGGCGTTACTTTGCGGAGGTCCATTTCAAGACACAGACACAGTTGTACAGTACCCCTACAGAAACTCGGAAATAAAAACTATTTAAGATGTCATCTATGATTGATGAATGTGAATGAAGCGAAAGATATATGTCCGAATCGTAGCAAATGGAATAAATTAGTATCAGTAGTCTGCCTATCGCTATGGGAAAGAGGCGCGCCGGTATGTACATGCAGTGCCGGATTAGCTACGTAGCAAGAGTAGCAGATCCAACGCCTGTCTGACCGTAATAAAAAAATATTAATTTAGATAGGAGCGTCAAATATCTTGCATGCCGAAGGGCCCCTTGATAGAATTTGCTACAGGCCTCGTGCTGGCTTATTCCGGCACTGTACATATGTAAAAACAAATAATGTAAATACTTTTCGTTTTCTACATTTCATTTCCTGTCTTGAACGTGTTGCGGAGTAAGTTTCTACTTTATGACAGGAGACCATCGATTCTTACCCGCTTATCCAAGTGCTTGAGGAATCCCAGCGCATGCGCGAGCGCCTCGGCGTAAGGCGCGGCGCTCTGGCGTCGCCCGCGCAGCAGTGAGAACAGCTGCAGCGTCTCACGGCCTGTCAGCTCGCCGAACAGCGCGTCGAACTGCGGGCAGTAGCCTGCGCAAGAGACAAACAAATACTGTCCACTGATCATTACTCTGATATGTGTATGTTTATCCGTTGCCTGGTACCCATAGTACAAGCTTTGCTTAGTTTGGGACTAGGTCAATTGGTGTAATTTGTCACATGATATTTATTTATTTATTTTTAAACATATACAAAACACGCTAACAAGTAAACATTTCCCAAGACCAACGTATATCTGTCAATGTGAAGGAGAAACTATTTACACTATAAGTAATTTGGGGAAGACGGGTCACAGAAGTTTCCGTATTTGACCTTCGTCGTGACACCACTTCGAACCATCGATCGCTGACAACCGTCGCTTTTGGTCGACTGCTAATGTAAACAGGTGGTGGCTGCAGTCTCCTCAGCCGATGTATAAAAATCAAGACGCAGGAGTTCCACAGCCGTCGTCCAAGAAACAGACCTATGTTCTCGTGCACTTTAGTGATATTCCGTGTGACCGAGTGCCCGCTGACGTACGCTTCCCCGCTGGAGACGGCCTCGTCGCCCATCAGCATCTTGAAGGTCGTGGTCTTCCCGGCGCCGTTCACCCCCAGCAGACCAAATACTTCCGCGTCAGCAACCGCTGTAAAAACCAACCTAATTTTGAATCTCTTTTGTTCTTTCAAGATTAGGAAATTAGTGTCTGAAGGCACAGGGTACGTAAAGAATGGTTCCTCTATATGTCTTGGACCTTTGCTGTGATGGGGTTTGCGGGGTTCTTAAATGTCAAGCAGGAGTAATTACTCCTAGCAGTAGTGATTGTCAACTTAAAGCGACTGGTTGCTATAGACAAAAAAGTTGAAGTTATTCAGTGTATCCTAAAAAAGAATCATCCTACTAAGAATCGTCCTATTCCAGAGTGGCTGAAATGAGGCACTTCATTAGACTTAAACAAGGTGAATAAGTGTATACGTACTGAATGAAACCTGGTTAACAGCCAAGTGTTTCCCGTAGTACTTTGACAGGCCCTTGGTGACAAGACTGTGGTCTGCCAGTGAGGGCTTGTCCACGCGCTGCGCATGCGTCATCTCATCAGCCACGTCATTGTCCAGTGTGGAGTGGTCTAGGGGAGATGGCGTTCTCGTCCAGCTGAATATCTGAAGCATGCCGTTATATTAGAGGTTACAGGCCATCAGTCCACTGAAAGCGGCGTGACTGGTGCGCAGTTAACAGACTATAGGCTATGTACATGTATGTATAGTTACTTGAGCGCCGTCATTTCATTCCCGGAGATTACTTTGTGAAAAAAGGATCACTAATAAGTAAGTACTGATGTTTTAACTTTGGCGTAGTAGCAGAGGTGTAACCATCATCAAACCATCACCGACTTTACGTTTCTAGATATATAAATTAAACAGCAGAGTAAGACATCAGCCGTCTGCGATAAAGTCATAGGCCCTGAAACCCCATACTGACAATCCTTCTCTCTGTAACGGTCGTTGAGATAGCCGCAACAAAAAATCGTGAATCCATTGCCACTGTGAGCTCACAGATACTTAGTTTTGTTTGTCATTTTCCAGGTGGGCATAGCAGTACCAGTAGTCTGTTTAGATGCCATCTGTCTCCTCAGAAGCTGATACAGGTTCTAACAGACCAAGCATTTACTGATGGATATTTTTATGCAGCGTGATTAGTACCTTCTGATGTATTCTGTATTCGACGATCATGAGCAGTGCCCAAAGCGCCACGCCGCTGCCGATCATACAGATCAAGTAACGCAGGACACCCGGCTCTTCCCAGTTGAAGTATGCGTTTTCGCGAACTGAGAACGAAGAACAATATTGAAAATGAATATGCTATTCCGTTTCAAACAGTACCTACTGGCGATTGACATCAGCCTGTTATCTAATTTGATGGTTGGTATCGCTAATATCCAAAGAAGCAGAGCGAAAACGAGACGTGTAGAATTGAACAATCATTATTATTATTATTATCAGCCTATTGTGTCCCACTGCTGAGCAAAGGCCTCTCCCCAACTCTTCCACTCATACATGAACAATCATGAACAATCATATTAGTGCAAATCTAACACGTCGCGCCTGTTTCCATTGTAATGTGACAATACGTGGACTTCTGCTGTAAATTCTATGTCTATACTCTGCTCTGCTTTCTCTTTATATCGTTACCTAAACCCTACACTATAGACTCAAGAATGCCTATAAGACATTATCATGTGATGAGGTTTATTTTGGGCTTTTCCAGTTGGTTTTTTTGCCTGCTTTACAATTTGACAAGGGACAAAGAGAACACTTAAATTCACGAAAATTTTCTACGAACTTTCTCGCGGTGAGACCTTAGGGGCTATAAAGAAGGGGGGAGAAAATAAAACTAAAGGCATGCTCACCGCAGCAAGTATCAAAGTTGTTCTCGCACATAACCTCCATGCTGCACTGCTCTAGATTTGGAAGGACGGAGGACAACTGCTCACAGACATGAGCGCACAGCCACTTCGCCAGACCAATCTGATTTAATTTACTGAAAACACTTTTTGTGAAACTTATTTGAATATATAGCAGAACCTGGTGACCATACATGAACTAGAAGAACTGGAGAACTAAGTCTGAAGATAGAAAACATTATGAATCACTATCAACAATAGGCAATTTATCAGTCGTACCTCAAAATAGTAACTTAAATATATCTTTATTTAGTCTTTCATCGTGGAATTGTTAAATCACGTTTTCAATGTAAACCATTAAGATAGAACCAGTAAGGTTATGGACACTCACTATGTTGATCTGATGAGACAGTACAGCGGAAAGAACTGCAGTATGGTGTCCAAAATCTCAGCCATGTTCCGTGCAGAGGCCAAAGCAGGGGAGGACAGTGACTCCACTATCTGTGCCCCCAGCGTACCTACAAAATTAGAGAGGAACTGAAGGAAGATAGAAACTATGTACCCGGTTTTAAGATCATTTTCATTTGTCTTTTGTCTACCATCCTCTCGATTCAGTGTAAGTCATCACACCACGTACCTAAATGGCTATCTGTTTGGGTATTTAATATTCCGTATATCGGGCCGCTTATGTACACAGTGTCGAACTTACGGTAAGTTTTAATTAGAGTATTCCAACGCAACTTACCAAAGAGAATGTTAATGAAGAACATAACGACGAATCCTATTGCTGGTCCGTTAAAGAGATTCGACATCAGGTAATGCAGGGGCAGCATGGCAAAGCCGTACACAATGAAGGCAAGGTACATCCGACCTGGAAACAAATTGTGAGAAACAATCAAAATGGACTCTTGTGTCTTGTAATTAAATTAAATTAAATTAAATATCTTGGGACAATCGACACCAATTGATCTAGTCCCAAACTAAGCAAAGCTTGTGATATGGGCACTAGACAACGGATAAACATACTTATATAGATAAATACTATACTTAAATACATATTAAACATCCAAGACTCGAGAACAAACATTCGTATTTTTCATACAAATATCTGCCCCGACCGGGGATCGAACCCGGGACCTCGAGCTTCATAGTTAGGTTCTCTAACCACTAGGCCATTCGGTCGTACTAGTAATTGATCTCTTTAACTCTGCGAGCAAATATGCACTAAGACTTATTTCAATCTCTTATTTTTTTCTTTTAAATTGTCAGAGAATCAAACCAACTTTTATCGCTTCATTGATGACAACCAATTTGGGAAAACTGAGCAAGTAGTACTTAAGTGATCCATATCATTCATGGATAGTTATCATATTCAAAAATAAAAGAAAAAGAGACCCGTAGAGGCCTTAATGACTCTCTCTTTCTATCCTCAACCTTTTTGACGACCGGATAGCCCAGTGGTTATAGACCGACCGGGGTTATAGATCTACCGCGACCGGGGATCCAACCCGGGACCTCAAGCTGCATAGTCACGTTCTCTATAGGTAAACCGCTTAAATGAGTCCTCGCCCGCGCGGTGCAGGGGCGCGGGGTAAAAAGACAAAGGGGCGGTCCCCTTTGTCTTTTTAAAAAGAGAGGTGCGGGCGGCAGACGCACTACCCGTATATTTATTTTACCGTTTGACAAAAGTTGAAAGTGATTGTGGTTCTGGGTGCGTTAGACAATATGACTTGAAGACTCCAAGAGTCCAAGAATTCGTGGACAATTAGGAGTAAATGGCAGATATATTTTAGCTTACCCAATTCGTCAGCTGTACTGAGCCCGATGACGCTAAAGGCTGCGCAGGAGATGATGATGGCCACGCAGATGATGAGGAACCACACCCAGTCGAACAACGCTGCACTGCCCCACATGACAACGGGCTGGATGCCGGCTGCCTTCTGAAGAAGCTTCGCTCTCAACACACGTTCCTAAAAATCAATGAATTAGTTAATTAGCTAGCTTTAAACTTTAGAATTGTAAACTGTCCGATCTACGCATGAATTAACGCAATAAAAATTAGGAGGATTGCAATAAAAATTAGGTGTAAAATTTAAAAAATGGCGCTCATTAATCAAGAGGGATCGGATCAACAGCGTCTAGGTACACTTACCAAAATAAATCTAGCAAGTACACAAAACAGACTGGTACCAGTGGTACCTAAGTATTTAAAAGAAAAATATATTTTAACAGGCAATTTCTATTTTCTCCAGCAGGTAGACAGGGCAGGGTCACCAATCTTGGTTGTCTGGCGTCTGCCAACCAGTCTTGGTTGTATTGTCTTGACTTTAAGGTCAGCCACATACATACGGAATTTTCATACGGTTTCCCTACGGAATGACGTCAGCGAATGGGACATCACTATATAACAGAACGGGGCTACGAATTGACGTCATTCCGTACGGAGACCTTATGAAAGTTCCATATTTATATATGTGGCCGGCCTATAAAATCGGTATTACAACTTACTTTGACATAAAACATGACAAAAACTGCACTGACAATGCTGAGACTGTTTCCCATTCCCGAAGACAGTTGCGTTGCCAGTATTGACACCAGTGTTTGCAGGTCAGTCTGAAAACATTCAATTTGCATCAGTTAACTAATACGAAAGTGACACTATAAGACAAGCAAAGAAAATGGCTGTTAAGTACATCGTCTGTAAGATAATGTGGTGGAAATTTGATTTGATATAATCAGTTTCTCTTGAGAGTTGTTATAGAGGCAGAATCTGGGCGAGTCTACAATTTCCATGTCTGGCGTAGTGAAAAATAAGATTTTTTTGTACAACAAGGAAGGTAGTAGGTCACCTGACCACCACCAACCTAGAGGACTGAAAGAAAGTACTTCATGTGCCAGTAACTTCATCGGCTATTCTACTCTCCACGTCTCTCCACTTCATTAGATCCGAACAGATTGCACGAGGTCCTTACCACCCACCGATATTAATCTGATATACCTACTCCTAGTGAGCCTTGGAAGGTTTCCAGATGCCATCGCAGTAAGAAGTTGAGTCGGCCTTTGCATTCTTGTTACCTGGTCCCTGTAATGGACTTCAAGTGGGTGGTTGAACACGCTGAGGTTGGCGTGAGGGCTGTGAGCCTTGAGCAGCGCTTCGTGGACGGCAGCCAGTGAGGTAGCCACGTCGTGGTAGCCGAAGTTGCTGAACCATGCCGTGGCGGATTCAGCTGCGAAGGATGCGCCTGTCAGCATACGGTGCCGTAGTCTGCCCATTTGCACTGGGTTGTTCGTCTGTGGACAAGCAAAGCATCACAATCTCTTCCGAAGTTTCTTTGCACTAAAAATTTCAAAACTGCATAAAGTTTTTTGAAACAAGAAATAAGAGCTTTTTAGAAAAAGGAACAGGTAACTCAATTAAAGTTAGATGAAGGCACAATTAATTTCTTACACTTAATGTTTTTATTCACACAGCAAACCCCATGTAAAGAGTTTTTTTTGTGTGATGATCTGAAGGTGTCATCTCGTGTAGGTACCTACTTCATAGAATACCGATTTAAACAGTAGGTATACAATAAATGAATAAGAATCTTTGTTGCCGTGTTCAAGCAGTTTACGTCAAAATTAGATAGTTAATTTAGATATTTAACCAAAATTACCTATTAGAAAGTGGCGCCCTCGTTTAGTTTATATTGTTTTACATGGCAAATTAATTCAAAATATGTATGCATGATATGGATGCGGAAAGCACAGGACCGGTCCAAGTGGAGAGCCTTGGGGGAGGCCTATGTCCAGCAGTGGACGTCTTTCGGCTGACATGATGATGATGATGTATGACATTACAATAACACTGTGTAATCCAATTAAACTTACCCTTTCTAAATAATATTTTTCAAGAGTTTGATTCTCCACAACTGTTAGTTTCATAGTTTCGATGTCGGCAGAGGTAAACATGTACTCGTAAGCTGCTGTCGCCAGGGCCCCGAGCGAAGATAACTCCGAACCAGAATAAGTTAACACCGTTTCCGTTTCGGAGTAGCTAGAAATACAAAATAATAAGACTAAGATAGCGATCAATGATGGCTTCGGGGAAGAACCAAGATGGAATAGCTTTGACCTTATAGGTATTCAAGAAGAATGGAGGCGTATGCCCTGCGGAAACTGTTACGCTGATGCCGCTGATGATGAGAAGAGGCCTTCTGTCTCAAGCAAGGGCGCTTTCAAGGGCCTATACCACACCTTGTGATTCCTTCCATGTTGGTCTGGGATCAAAAAAAAAGCATAGAACGTACCAGTTGCTTCTCTTCCCGTGCAGATGGTAAAAGACCGTCGAGGGAATGCGCGAAAATTTTAGGAATCGTCTTATAGGCGATTTGGCTAGCAACTATCACTATTTTGATCGCCTTTTCCACCTGTACGCCCACAATCATACTAAACGTGACTTTTAGGTGGTAGTGGTGGTGGTGGTTTTACGTGGTGAAATGTGTGAGCTCTCCAATTTTTATTTGTGTTCCATTTTCTGTACCATGTTTCAAGCGAAATAAAGTTATTTGTGTTTGTTTGTTAGTTTAGGTCTTGATACCTAAGACTCTGTCTACCCCGTAAGGGACAAAGACGTGATTTATGTACATATTTATGTCATAGAAAGAAAAAATGTGAATGCAAATATGATTCCGAGTGTTTAAGACGATAAGGCCCTATTGCGGGTATCACATCACTTATTTTGTTTATTTCTAATTTTGGGTCAATTTTTCTTCTTAACACAATTATTTACCCTTGTGTGAGCGAGAGGGCGCGCGACACAACGCTGTCCGTGGCTGCCATGACGTACTGTATGATACCGAGGGTCGCGTTAATGAAGATGAGAGGCACCAGCACTTGTAGCAGCACCAGCATCCAAGACCTCGTCCACACCAGCCACAGCTTCAGCCAAACTGCCAGTACGTGTTGGAGCCATAACCTTGGCCCGGTAAGTGAGCCACTGACCTTATCCACTAGAAATGATGAATGAACAGCTGGCTTATTGTCTAACTCGCTCGCAATCGCCATCATGTTCATTTTGACAGTTCATGTATGGGCTGACAATTGGCATCGGAATCCGCTAGCTGTCACATTTATACAAGAACTGTCAAAATGAACGCGATGGCGATTGCGAGCGAGTTAATAAAAATGCTGCAGGTAATGATAAAATCACGCAAGTACGCAAGCAATAGCAGATTGATAAACAAGGATTGAAATTGACCCATATCTCAGGAGAAATGGGTCAATTTCAACCCTCCTTTATTAATCTACTATACCGCTATTTGCTTTTGATTTTGTACATAGTGCCATATCTTATCTCTCTTAGTTATCATATCAAATAACAAATATTGCTAAATTGCTAGGCGGTACTATTGACGTTAGCTTTAAACGTTTTATGCGAGCTTTCTAAACACCGCCAGATTACGGAGAAAAGGGAGTATGCAAGCACAATTTATATGAAGCGATTTGAAATATAGTGTGGGTATGCAAAATATTCGAATATCACCTTAAGTACCTACTTCTAATTACAAAATACACATTTACATTTTGATTCCCCTTTAAACCTATACGTCCACAACCATGCTAAACGTGACCTTTAGGTCTTGTTACCTTAGGCTCTGTCTACCCCGTAACCCATAAGGGATAAATACGTGATTTATGTATGTTTGTACTTCATTGCAAAAGCAATCTACGTACGTCGATCCATAGATGATACCTCGTCAGATTTCTCCAGGTCTTCACTTATTAAAGACCCTGACGAAGTGGCATCGTCCGAATCCGAATTAAGCGCCACATCAGAACCAACACTGAAATCATCACAGTCTTTAACAGTTTTGTGTTATATAACACAAAACTGTTATGCCTCTGACTGCCTATTAAAAGGAAGAAATATACACCTCCTTGCAAAAAAATCGGACACCTATGGTTTTTCCGATTTTTAGGCATTATAGCTTAGAAAGTAAGCTTTTATGCACACAAAATTCAAAAACCATGGGTACCCGTTTTTTCCGCAAGGGGGTATAGGTAAATCTTAAGAATTGATTAGGTAGATCCTGCCAGTATTCTGGGATATCCGTTGCATGATTCATCCTAGCCTAAATATTTTAAATAGTCTAGCGTAGAGTGGGCTCCTATAGAAATGTTGCGTCATCTTAAGTAAAGCCTAGATTTCGACTAGCACAGAAATACTACAAATTACAGAAAACATTTAAACAGTTTTGAATTAGACATTTTGCAAACATTAGTCTCATCGAGCTTGTGAATGGATTATGATTTATAACATTTTTGACTTCGATGAGTCAAACTATAGTAAATTGTAAAAAACTTGCGCAATGTCCATTTGATCAAAACTATCAGTAAATTAGAAAAGATAACAATCGTACACAATTTATTACGTCTGTCAGGCTTATTCATAAGTATCTCGTCTAAGTGCAGGTGCCAAACCAAATGAAAGCTACCTACATAATCCAATGAAATATACATTGAAATTGTTTTACGGGGACCTAACGAAACTTACGAAATATTTTTTAGTTGAGTGAGTCACTACCTATTACTTAAATGAGGTCTGCTATCGGCGTCGTTTCTGAGATTGGTGATCTGGACATTTAGTTTGACCTCATTTTTTTATTTTATTTTACTAATCAATCTAATTTCTAAGTGCAAGTGTAGGTACTCACGACATGAAAACGTTTTCTAGTGTCGTCGCCATCAGACCGTAGTTTTCAAATTTAATTTTATCCATATTGTTTTCTAGGTCATTTAGTAGTTCTTCGAATAAATATACTTGGTCGTTGGACAGCGCGTAAGACACTTCGGTACCTGAAATAACCAAATTTATACCTTTGCACTACTTTCTGTATTTTTAAAATTTTGTGTGCAAAATTAAAATGTTTAAGTATATTCCCTTTGTATTTCTTGTAAAACTATCATCTACACCACTATATTGAAGAACTTCCCATCCATTTATTTATACATTATACTTACCACGGTCTTCGTCAATCGTCATCATCGGTATATACTTTCTGATGATATCATTGCAAGCCTCGTACTGGAAGCCAGGTTTCTTCACCACGACGAGGGTGTAGCCAACACCGTAGTGCCTTTTGAGGAAGTAGGATGAGCCAACGCATTGGAGACGACCATCCGCCATAATGGCAACGCGATCGCCGAGGATGTCGGCCTCATCCATGAAATGAGTTGTGAGGATCATTGCGCGACCTGTGAGGAAATATAGCTATTTATGTAAGATGGTTCTCTCTGAATTTTTCAAAACATTTCAGCAGGTGTTTGGATTAGTTTGTCCCCTACAAAGAACAATTTTAAGAGACTGTAGATAACATTTAGAGTATGGGAACCCTGAAGTCCCTTATACGATATGTGCGATTTTTGTGTTCCAGTTGCTTCTCTTCCCGCGCAGATGGTAAAAACCCATCGAGGGAATGGGTGAAAATCTTTTAGGAATCATGTTATAGGCGATGTGGCTAGCAACCCATCACTACCTATTTTGATTCCCCTTTCCACCTATACGCCTACAATCATGCTAAGCGTGGCCTTCAGATCTTGTTACCTTAGGCTCTGTCCACCTGTTGCCGACCATTCATTTACCTCCTTATTCATAAACGCTCTGTAGGCTTTTGCTAACTTAGTAATCGTTTGTCCTTATTATACTTTGACATTTACCTTTCACAGATAAGGACAAACGATTGCTATGTTAACAGAAGCCTAGTGTTTATGAATATGGAGGTTAGAGATTGAAACTGCTGCAGCGGACCTACCTCTCTTCTCACGCTGCAGCAGGTCCCACAAAGCCCGACGCGAGGCTGGGTCCATGCCGGAGGTGGGCTCGTCCAAAAGGACAACGCGAGGTGCTCCGCATAGCGCTATGCCCACTGACAGCCGTCGCTTCTGACCACCCGACAAACCGGCTGCTCGGTAGTCCCGCTGACAAATAAATGGGTAAGTATTTTAAGCTAGAAAAAAATTTATTTTTTTGTAAAAGACGGTCTCAAGGATGCTACATTGGAGCATAAGGCGCACAATAAGCTGGCGGCGTTGCCTTTCTGAATCGCAATACCGATGCGTTGGCCGTTGGGAGCCCTTTTAGTCACCTAAAACACCGTACCGTGAAGGTAGGACTGCGCGTCGCAACTTTGGCTGAGCAATCAAATTTGGGTATAATTACAATCAAACTGATATCATTTTTAAACATGCTGAACTGCGGTATGATCATAAGTAATTCAGTCAACATCACATAATGAAAAAAAAACAGCTCCATCCTTACCTTTTCATCGAGCTCCAACTTGGAGATGAGCTGGTCAATATCATCACCCAATTCCTTTCCACAGAGCCCCTTGAGCCTTGCAAAGAACTCGAGGTGTTCCCGGACAGTCAGATCGTGGAACAGAACGTTATGCTGCGGACAGAAACCGAGCTGCGCGCGCGCCGCCGCCGGCACCTGCGCCACGTTGTAGCCCGCCACCCAAACAGAGCCACAGTTTGACTTTACGTTACCTGAATATTCAAATTAACTGGGGCCTTACCATGACGTCCTAATTCCGACTCAGTTCAAGTTTTAGCTGTCACTTTTAGTATGAAACTGACAACGAGCGAACCTAAACTGAACCGAATTAAGACGTCATGGTGAGGCCCCAGGTGGCTGATCATTTGACCAACAAACGTTTGCCAAAGGTATGGTTTGACAACTTTTTAATATTATGCTAAACAGTAAACTATTTCGAAAACTTAAAAGCTTTTTTGCGTGGCCCACATTAAGGAGTGTCCTCACAGAGAGAGAGCATGCTTACCCGAGCATTTGTAAACAAGCAATCAATGTAAGCTTTGTAATAACACTCGGCTCACAACGTTCACAGCACTGCACTCGAATATTCGACGCCGAATGCTCATTAAACGCGAATGTTCTCAGTGAGGAGAGGACGCTCCTTAAGGTTAAATTAATTTGTTTTGTAACTTTTCCAAAAAGTTAATGTTACCAAAAAATAGATGGTTCTCAAACGATACATTTGTCAAAAGTATGTTGGTGAAATGTTAGTAAACCACGCTGTAATGAACACAAACCTGTGAGCATGGACATAATCGTGGATTTCCCTGCTCCATTGTGTCCGAGCAATACAGTAATTTGGTCATCGTAAATGTTCAGAGACAAATTATTTACTGCCACGATCTTTCCGTACAGCTTTGAGAGGTTCTGTGAAAAAAAATATTTTTGTCTATTAACTAACTGTTGTAACCTATAAAAAACGTTTTGTAAGAATAAAATTACAATTAAGTACGTACTGTTATTTTTACTCCAATCGCGTGACCGCTGGGATCTTTCTCCATTACGATATCTTTTGTATGATCGCTATCCACGTCCACTAAAAAATATACAAGTGCATTAATAACTAATCAAAAATAATATGGTCGACTATACCTTCCTAAAGCCGTAAAATAGATCTCCGTCCAAATTTTTCATTTACTCTACATCTACGGTTTCAACTGTTACTTCTAAAACAAAAAGCCGAGGCCTCATTTTCTATCTCACTTGGTATCACCATTGCTTTCAGTCAAACCATAAAGGATAAGAGAAGAAAAACAACATGAAGGCGATCGCGAGCGTCCTGCGTTAGACAATAACTTACCTGGCATAAGTGAGCCGTCAGGGATCCAATAGTCTTTTTGTAAGAAGAAGTACCAAGGTCTGGGTGCCCCGTACGGGCCTGGTAACACCTGCTCCAGATACAAAGCCACCAGCATGTATAGCACACAGTCTATGACCAGCATGATGACCACGTGGCCGAAGGTGAAACGGCTTGAGTCAGGAGACGTGGTTTTCATGAAATCGCCCCAGTGCATGCCTATTGAAGAAAAAAAATTGATGGTCTACTGTCAAAGCTTCTGCTGAACATAGTAAAAGCTAACTACTAAAAACTTCAGGAGTTGCACGCCTGTGATATCCAATTCAGCAGTACCTACCTAACTGATAGTCCCAACTAGGACACAAACAACCAGAGAGCGGCCCGAAGTTTCAACTTCCGTCTTCTGAATCATAAGTGCTGTTGTTTAAGATGAGTCCCTAACGATTATGTATGCTCTACCACTGCCGTCTGTCTGTCTGATGTGTAAGTTATCATTAAAGACTAGGTACCACGAACTCTTGAACTCTCAATCTTCGTTCCACAAGTAGGGCAGAAGAACCATCTTCTGCCTTGTTCTCAACCACTTTCATGCCCAAAGACCATGCATTCTACGAGCTGTGCAAACTATTACTTCAATATTCAGACTTATGATCTGAATTGACCAGCTGGAATCTTACCTCCAGAACTCTCCTTTGCCAGAAGAAGCTGGAAGCCGTAGGACATGGCGGTGTTGATGCCAAGACAGGTGAGACCTTGGATGCCAGCAGACAACTCTAAGTCTGTCCCTAGTAGGAGGGATGGAGCAAATGTCAGGAACCAGATTACTCCTGAGAACACTGCTGCCGTGCTACCTGTTAGTTACCAGAAAAAACAACTAACTATTAACTTCTGCTGTATTGTTTTGTACTGATTTGTGGTGTTCAATAAAGAGTATTTGTATTGTATTGTATTTTTTTTTATAATTTGTGGTTAAGTGGTCCTCGTGATATTTGTGACTAGTTTAAATAAAAATTGCGCTAGCTCCAACTCCATCCTTAGCGCAAAAGCAGGAATTATTATTCTCCTCATAACTGGTTGAGTTACATAACTTTGTAGATTTTAAATATAATACCAGCTAATAACACTGGGGTCTTACCATGACGTCTTCCAATTCCGATTCAGTTTAGGTTCGCTCGCTGTCAGATCCATACTAAAACTGACAGCTAAAACCTGAACTGAGTCGGAATATAATCGCACCAAGATGTCATGGTAATGCCCCAGAAGTCTTTCATTTCTGACATAAAATTTACAATAAATATACATTGTCTTGTTTGTTTTTAGATAATCAATCAAAACTGTGGAATTCCACAGAAACTACTACTTTCAATAATGAAGTGGCAATAAAAGAAGACATAGTTTATTATACCTTTAGAAAAGAAGCCGCTTAGCATGAAACAGAAGAATATCATGCACGTCAAGTACAGAATAAGAAAGAAGTAAAGCACAGTCCAATGGGTGTTTGTGAATACAGCGTAGTCACTAAATCCCTGGTTAGTAGTGAACCAATTCACCTAAAATTAAACAAATAATTAATAGAAGGCATAATAATTCTAACACACACACACATTTACAAGACATTGACACCCACATCTTTGAGACCATGGACATTGCAGCGTGTCCGAAACGTCAAGGTAAATTATAAAAAGGTCTACACAATAAAGACCCGTTTAGTTAAAATAGTAAAATAATAAGTCTACATGAAGAAGCAGAAACAGGAATCAAAGAAATCATTTTGTTAATTTATAATAATAATAAATCGGTGTGAAATCATGTTGCTATATTAATAAGATAGACGAAGTAAAAAGATAGAGATAGATGCAAATAGTAGGCAAACAGAGAAATCCAGGATGCTTGACAAGTAGCACTGCTACCAACCTTAATAAGAACAATGATAAGAGCTGCTATAATCAGAAGGTAAAAGAACTGCTTGCAGAACCAAGCCGTCCAATGGAGCCATGCTGGTAGCCCCATTATTTTCATTGTTTCCTGAAACACACACAGTTATAAAGCGCACAGTAAATTCCAATGTGCGAGCAAAAATCACGACTCACTCGCGTTTTTCATTGTCATGTCAATTATTGATTAATTTAAAGATGTTGAACTCGTCTGTTCCAATATGCAAGCAGGGGCCTTACCATGACGTCCTAATTCCGACTAAGTTGAAGTTTTAGCTGTCACTTTTAGTATGAATCTGACAGCGAGCGAACCTAAACTGAATTGCATTAAGACGTCATGGTAAGGTCCCTGTTTCAATTTGTTTCCAAAGCAGATATCAATCAAAGGCATCATTCGAGCAAGCTAGACACGCGCCGCCTTGGTCACAGCCAAAATAAAAGGAATTTTCTGGTGATAGGGCCTCGTGCAATATCCACACGGGTCGCTACCACCGTCTTACTTGCTAACCGTGCCGGTAAGCAGTAGTGGTCGCGCTCTTGTGTTCCGACGTGGAGAGTAAGACAGTCGGTGAAATAACTGACACTGAGGTATTCTAATTTAGCCCTCTAGGCGACGCATCTGTAATCTTTTATCAGGTGGTGCTCACTTACCATCAAGTGACACATGCTCTTGCCTTTCTTGTCGTATAAGAAAAGTAACTAGACTCTCACAAGTTTCTGGCAGAAACCCGCATCAACAAAGCAGTATCTTTAGCACCAACCTTGAGCTGTAATTCCTTTTCAACGGTAACAGCTCGCACAATGTTGACCGCAGTGTAGCTGAAGCTCAGCATCATGAACGTGGGAAATAAGAATTGCAAAAACATGAGCACATAGTCTTCGAGATACGGTGGATGGGGGAACCTCTGTATGTTCACGTCAAACCCTCGGAGGTCTTGGCCGGTGACTCGTGAGATGAGTTCTATTGATACCACGTGCTGTAGTGCTATGAACATTTCATTGACGTAACCTGCAAAAAGATAAGTTATATCCGTCCTACTTTTACCTCAAAGAAAATTTCTAAGTCATGTCAGGTCAGGTTTCTGCTGATAGTGAAACCTTGCGAGCCAGTCACATGAGCTACAATTTATTAGCCTGAGGCTTCAGATATCACAACCAGTAGCATCGCGAAGAGTGTGGTAACATCGGTTATGGCGGTTACTAAAATGTTGATACTTTAGAATAAATTAATTGAGATTATAATTACCAGGGTCACTTCCACCTGCCGACGAAAATGCGTATCTAGGACCAGGATATTCAAAATATGGAAATATCAAATGTGTTTGCCATGATGGCGCGCCTTGACGGAAAAAATAATTCATCCTCGGTCTCTCAGGAAACCTTAGTGCAAATTTCAAATCACCAGTCAATTCCGTAGCTCCTGTAAATATACCATTGAGTAATAAACATGAGGTTAGAATTGAGTTGAAAAAAATCATTTCAATTTACTGAACAGAAACACTACCGGTAGGAACAACTGCTATGCCTCTACTAACAATATGCCTCATAATTCATATAAGAAGTACGTACCATAAAGATCATCATCAAATTCTACCGCAGCTATAACTTCTCTTGTAACTTCTTCTGATGAATAAATATTTCCCAAGCTTAAACTACTATTATACGCTTGCACTCTAATAAATCTTTTAAGTGTTTCTAAAATTATGCCTTCATTTATTGAATCAGGAACTTCGTCCGGTAAATCTGGGAATTCCAAATCCGGGAACTGCTCAAGGATTATAGGTATGAGGGTTCTGATATTTTTTCGGATTAGATTAGCGACCGCAGTCCTTATGACATCCTCTAAGATTGGACTTTCTGGCGAATATGCGACGGACATATGGGTCGCGTTCATAGCTCCTCTGGAAACAAAAGAATAATCTTTAGCACAACATCCGTTCGAAAACTGGTACTAATTGGAAAAAATCTTTCTGTTTTTTATCGCAGACATGTTTTTTGTGTTTTACAAGATGAATTTAAAATGTTACACATTGTAGGTACAATCAAAGTTTCTAAACATGATCTTCGGTCTTTAGTATCCTCAAATAACATCATACTAAAGAGGTTTCTTCTATATTCACAGATGCCACTTACAGCACAGGTATTGAGTAATTAAGCGTATCCGCTGGTATCATCTGGTAGGTCGTCAGGTCTCGGGTGGCGGGTTCGATTTGTGATCGTATCATCAGAACTAACGCCATCGTAGCCACGGGTAGAAGTACTTCTGTCGCGGTCTGGATCGGGTGCCTCCATTGCTGAAGGAAATTCTTCCACATAAGCAGCCGGAACTTAGTGCCGGCTCCAGTAGCCTTTGGACCACTTTGAGCCTTCATGGTGCTCTGAAGAAATTTGATCAATTAATTGAGCTGAAATACCTACCTACCTAGACCCCTACCTACCTAGACCCTAGACCTAGACCCTGCGTACCTAGAGACTGTTAAGCTTGTCATCAATTTATCATCGCACGTAACACGGCAAAAGATTGTTATAGAATAGAGAACTATCTTTCAAGAAAACTAATAAAATATTTTCAGTTAGGGCAAAATTGTAGTGCTATGGATTATCCTATGGATTATCCTACGTTGTTTTCTACATGGTGTTTGGCCAAATGTAGCGACTTTAATGGTTCTCTCTCCTCTCTCTTTTAAGTCAGATTTCCGAGCAAAACGGCTCCGGCGTCACAAACGCAGCGACACTGACGAGGCGTCAGAGCGTTAATATTAACAGGTATTATTAACCAGTATGGAAATTATATGATCTTTTTGGCGTGACAGTGACGTTGTGCTCGGAAGTAAGTTCTTACATTTCCCCATACCTAATGCAAAAAAATATGTCTCTGTCGCCGCGGCAGAGTCGCTGCGATGACACCGGAGTCGCTTTGCTTGGAAGTCTAAGCTTCAAGGATATTAGAGGGGGTAATTTTAAATATTTTCGATCGTATATGGCAGGCATGATAGCAAGCCGATATTACGAATGTCGAGAAATTAATATTTATTTCCTTTGTTTTATAACTGAAATATCGTAACAAGAGAACAGAGATTTCCATTTCTTACAACTTCGGACGTTATTTAAACAGTTTGTGCAAGTTTTCTCTCGAAATTTGATTTTGTTAAAAGCGTAATTTTCGTGAATTATTTTAAATATTTTATGAGGTATGTCAGAATCCTATTCTGGTGGGAAAGAACGGTATGTATGTATGTATGTATGTATTTATATTAAATTCTTGAATGATTTACGAATGCGTATTTTGCGCTATCAACTATCAATTACTTACTATCATTATTATGATACCATTTTATAATTTTAAGAATTGTCATCACTTTTTGAATTACTATCATCGTATCTATATTTGTCGTTTCAGTCACAAGTTAATATAATTTTTATTATTTTATAAGATTACTGAACAACGTAACTTTCGAGGCTAATGGGCCAATAAGATCAACGTAAATCAATTTCATGTATATTAAAAACATCACAAGCGCTAGCTGAGTAATGTTATGTTTCCTCTTTTTTAATATTTGACAGATGAAAATATTTTCAAAATGAACCCGCACAATTAAAATCTTTAAGTTGTGATCGTTTTACGCGATACTTTAAACTTGATTTACTCTAGAAGGTAAATGAAAAGGTGTCAGCAAGTCTAAGCATGCCAGTAATATCACGTGTTGTCTTATTCTCCACACTGGAACACAGCAGCGCAAGCACTACTGCTTGGCGGCAGGATCAGGTAACAAATAAAAAAGAAATAACAGATAAGAAAAATGTGACACGAGCAATTCACTTAACAGCCCATGGAAACTTTTCAAATCTTAATTGTGTTACTCGATACTTACACTGACACTTCCAACTTTATTTGCTTTAAAAATGAAAAGGCACGGCATAACTTAGAACACATTTTGTTGAGGACGCCAAGATTATTGCACCCGCGACCTTCGCCCGCAACGTTATTCAACGCGCGATTGAGACAAACAGCGGCCAACTGGCTACGCAGTACAAACGCAATGTATTCATTAGGAAATTGCTTGCCGCGGCACAATTTAAATGTAATGAAACATAGAGCCAACAACCTTTATTTCCTCTATGTACAAAAGTCTGCATAATCGTGGGCGAGACTGCGCATACAGCCGCGTTGTCATGGACAGCCTGACATAAACAAAAACTAGACTAACTACAATACATTTATTTATGGTATTTTTATTCTTACCTGTCCTATTTGGTAAACAAAATTCTAACCTTTATGTGCAAATTTTTGTAAAGAATATTGTGTATTATGTTATCAAATAAACCTGAGGCACTATTTTGTACATAATTTTGCTGATATTTTATCTCCAGTTCCTTTATTTACGATGAAATGGTTAAAAAATAACAAAAATGAGACGTTTTGAGGTTATAATTTTGTTTACCAAATAGGACAGGTAAGAATGAAAATACCATACGTGTTCACACTGTTCACATTGCAAAAACAAAACAAAACGCAATCAATGTTGAACACTGAAAGCTCATGTTTGTCGCCCAAACGCCAGCGGTATTGGGGTTTTTATTTTATCGAGGCGTTACGAGTTGGAAATTGCGTTATTGATTTCTGGTTTCGTTTGAAGGTTAAAACGTAGTACTCAATCTTATTTGTCTACTCCAGAAGCTGGGTGACATGGGAAGACAGGCGATGGAGGGAGATAATTTTCGTAGCTTACTGTCTGGATTCCACTCAAAATCAGGATAAATGGAGACTCGTGAAGACGCCTTTGGTGCTTAAATACTTTTCATACCAACAGTAGCTATAGAGTAGCTAATTTTGTTTAGGAGTATACACTATTTATTTCACTAGTTTGTAAAACCGATATCGCATGGAGCTTTCGGCACGAGACGCGGCGTACATTGGTACCGACCGAGGGGGACTGTTTTGGTCAAGGCCAAGACACCGGTAGGTGAAGGCTAGGCAACCGTTTGTTGTGGAAACGAAGAAGCTAAATCTATTATGCATAAAAAGTTAAGAGTATATTTTGTGCCAAACATTTGCAAGCACTTACATTGGTCGATGTTCAAAGTACATATCGTCAAAGGGGTAGCAACGCACCATGAAGAAATTACTTACCAAAATTTCTTAAGGAAAAAATTTCTTAAGGAAAAAAATTCTTATGGACTGTTCTCAGAAATCTAGATTTAATTGATGGTATTATCATGTTGTCTTTATCGTGTTGGTTTTGTTGCGTGTATCAACTGATTAACTTAATCTAGGGTTTTTGAAAAACTTTTGTTATTGAAACTTACAACAAATTCTCGTGAAATTTCCTGTACTTTTTAAGAATATTCTTGCTTTTCTGAAAAAATTCTATAACTAGCACATTGCTACAAAGACTAAGTTTAAAATTAAAAATTAAGATACGAAAATCTGTTCAGGAGTGTTCAACAAACTGTAGGCTTATTGTCTAACTCACAATCGCCATCGTGTTCATTTTGACAGTTCATGTATGGGCTGACAATTGGCATCGGAATCAGCTAGCTGTCAAATTCATACAAGAACTGTCAAAATGAACACGATGGCGATTGCGAGCGAGTTAGACAATAAGCCTACAGGTCTAACTATTGCTGATATATTCTAGGGGCCTTACCATGAAGTCTTAATGGGATTCGATTCAGACTCAGTTCAGGTTTTAGCTGTCATTTTTAATATGGATCTGACAGCGAGCGAACCTAAACTGAATCTGAATTGAATCGCATTAAGACGTCATGGTAAGGCCCAGCTCTATTAAAGACAATTTGTACGTGAAAGTTTTTGAGTAAAGAAATGTTATCAAGGTATTGTAGTTACCGTTTTGGAGACTGAGGTTTGCAGAATATCTTTCTGAGGAAGGATTGACATGATTCACAATTCACCAACGTTAACTGATCAACAATATGCAAAGGCAACAATATAACTTTACTGGCAGCGATGGTATCGAATATAATACCTACTAACTCACAGTATTAGCATTTTTTTAATCTACACACTGCCAGTCATCAAAAGAAGCCGAACGAAAATATCACTCAAATAAGTACAAGTTCGTAGCGGCAGCGTTATCGACCAATCGCGTTAACTAAAATCCACGTCATAATCGCACTAGGTACAGGGAACTCCGAAATTCGAAATTCTATATTAGTATCAACCGTTTCTTTCGCTCTCATGTCAGTGACTGTTAGTGCGAGCGGAATGGCTTGAGCTACGAGTATAGCGGTGGCCGCTAGTTACTGTTTGGTAATGAACGAATGTCAAAAAATCCGATATTATCGTTATGTCATCACACGCATGCGTATGGTAGTTTCATTCTTACCTGTCCTATTTGGTAAACAAAATTCTAACCTCAATGTGCAAATTTTTGTAAAGAATAAGGTGTATTATGTCATCAAATAAACCAGAGGCAATATTTTGCACACAATTTTGCTGATATTTTATCTCCAGTTCCTTTATTTACGATGAAATGGTTAAAAAATAACAAAAATGAGACGTTTTGAGGTTAGAATTTTGTTTACCAAATAGGACTGGTAAGAATGAAAATACCATATATTTGAATGACCATGATAATTTCAATCACTACCTTGCGTCATTAGGTATAGGGCATAATGTTATGTCGGAACTAAACATTGTTTAACTCCTCGAATGCTTAAACACAGATCTGTGCCAAATTTAAGACTACCTATCTAATAAATCTATTGATAATCTATCTACCTGTCTAATCTATATATCTCTATCTATTTAACTATGTATAAGGTAAAAGCACCAGTCATGGACGCTATAAGGAGAAATATTTAGTTTTAGCAATTTAATTTATTTCTCATCGCAATTACAGATCTAGGATTGCTAGAAAGTAATAAAAGACAGTTTGGCCAAACAGTATTAATTATTTAATGTTTTATCATACCACTTAAAAACGTAATTTTGCTTAACTAACAGACACATTTTTGAAAACCAGCTATGGTCAGCCAAAATCCAATAATGGACACCCAGCTATGGACATACTCCATTCATGGACACCCATCTATGGACATACTCCATTCATGGACACCCATCTATAGACATGCATCTACTCATAGACATCCAAATAAAAACAATAATACTGTCAATTCTCAATACCTAATTAAATCTCTAGAATCTTTCGCTTCATCCACATTCATCAATCTCTTCATACATGCTCGTCGGTTTCGGGTACTCTTGACCTGACTTTTTTCCAAAACGTCCCCAATTTGATCACGGAACGTCCGTCTAGGTCTTCCCCTCCCAACGCACCTATTCACACTCCCCATATAAATCTGTTTAGTTTATCCTCTCTACGTGATCAAACCAACTAAGCATACCTTTTTCTATCCTAGTCACTATATCTTCTTTCACACGAGCACGTTCTCTTATCATACTATTCCTTATTCTATCCTTCCTTAATGCTCTCATTTCTACTGCATTTATTCTACTTTCATGCTTCTTTTGCCATGCCCAACTTTCGCTACCGTACATTAGTGTTGGGACGAGCACCCCTCTGTGAACAGCCAGCTGCGCCTTCTTTGACACCTTCTCACTACTCACAAAGGCGCGCAGCGCTCCATTGACCATGTTTCCTGCATTCACTCTTCTTTCAATATCACTTTCACACTTTTCATATTTCGTAAACGCCGAGCCCAGATATTCAAACTCTTTTAACTGTTCTACTTTCTCAACCGCAATCATGATCTCACATTCTGTCATACTATCGTCTTTTTCGAACACCATGACTTTCGTCATTAACTTTCATACGTTTCCTTTCCAATGCCCCACATAAAATGTTAGCCATCCTTTGCAACTCCTCCTCCGACGATGCTAACAACACGTGGTCGTCGGAGTATAGAAGGCATTTGATGGTTAACTCACTCATCCTTAGTCCACAGTCAGTCTCTTTCAAATTATTCAGGCACGTATCCATGAATAGGTTGAACAGCCACGGTGACGCAACACATCCTTGTTTAACACCTTTTTCGATGCTAAACCATTCAGTATACGCCCCGTTTATCCTCACACAAGCACTAGAATCCTCATAGAAAGATTTTAGTGCTCGTATCAGATTACTGTTCACCCCATGCATAGATAACGCTGACCACAACGCATTCCTCATCACCCTGTCATAAGCCATCTCCAAGTCGACGAATAAGCAGTATATTTTCCGGCCATATACTTTTCGGTTATACGCCGCAAGGAGAAGACTTGATCCGTGCATCCCATTATTCCCTTTCTAAAACACGCTTGTACATCCCATATTTACTCATCTTATTTTGATTCTTTTTTTTTTTGCTGTTTCTTTCCGCTCTTTCACAAGGTTTTCTTTTAAGATCTTTTTCTGTTCTCTTTTTGCTATTCTTTTTGCTTTTTCTTCTTGTAATTTTAGTTTCTCGTTTTCCTTCTTTTCCATATACGCCCTCCAACATTTACTAGTTATAACTAAAGGTAAACGTTCTTTTGACGCTCGTTTTTTATTAACTTCTAATTCTGGCCAAAATAAAGCCCGTTTGAAAGGAGATGGAATTATCATATCCTTTGAAGCATTCGTATCTGATGACGTCGATAGTTTTGGTACCAATACAGAATTCTGTATTCATATAGATTTAGCTGAGGTTTCTTGACCAATAGCACAGAAAAGAAACGTTCTTGTAAAAACACAAATTTATTTTTTTGTTGTTGGATTTCGGCAGTCGTCTGTGATTGTGTCTCGTCATGTAACTGTATTTGTGTCTGTTTAGTTGTTTCAGTCTGTGTCTTACCTAATAATGATTCTGATTGATCCACTGACGAGACCGGTTTCATCAATTGTATATCTATATTCATTGTGTATATCTTGTGTTATATCTTGTGTATCTATATTAATTGTTGAGGTTTGTGAGTTCACGATAGATTGGTTTTTTCGCTCTTGAATAGTTGAAGATCGCGTCCCGTCAGCGGATTGTATTTGTCTCTCTTCAGTTATTTGGAGCTGTGCCTCGTCAATGGATTGTATTTGCTCCTTTTCAGTCATTAGTGGTTGTATCTCCTTAATTGGATCTTGTTTAGCTGTTGTGGGTAGAGATCAGTAATTGTTTTTAGTTGGGTTTCTATATCAGCTTGTTGATTTGGTTCAAACTCGTTGGTTATTGACGCATGTGAAAAAAAGTATGTATGACCTATGTTTACTCCTCTATTTACTTCTTCTATGGCATTTGCCATCTGTTCCTTAGTGTAGTTTTTCTTTGGCGCCATATCTACATAAATAAATATGAAATAGTTATGTAAAATTTAGGTAAGTGAAGTGCATTTTGACTGTACCAGTAATGGACAACCAGTCATGGACTGATATTGTCCATCACTGGACGGGATGAAAATTAAAGAATATTAACAACAGAACTATAACCCTTGCATAACTACCGACTGCATAGTAAGAAAATTAATCTAAACTGAAGCAAATCCAGTAATGGACAAATTGTTCATGACTGGATTTGGTATCATTGGTTGAACCAATTATAAACAATACCTATATCAAGCTACACATCAAGAATCAGAAAACATTAAGGTTATAAAAATCATCCTCAAGTAATATATAAATAGGAAATAAATAGCTACAACACCTTTCCAGTGTAAGATTCTAGTAAAATTACAATAATTATACTCACCCGCATAGTGATCCTTCTAATAAACTGCGATTATTTCGTCAAAATTCGCCGCACGCAAAACAACAACGATTCTAAGGCAAACAACATTGCCGTCACCTGTAAAATGTTGAACATATGGTGGCGGAATTGTTGCCATTTGCAAAAAGTGCTACCGGCGGAAAAAAAACGTTAGGGTTTGCTTATTTTTTATAGACGTAGTTTAAACGGTCCATCACTGGAGAATGTTCATGACTGGTGCTTTTACCTTATGCTCTTATTGTCAAAAGTCAAAGTCAAAAGTTTATTTTGCAAATAGGCCGCCAAGGGCTCTTTTACATGTCTTTTTTTGAATCTACCAGCGCATTCGGAAAGACCACCATTGCCAAGAAGAATGCACCGCAAGAAACTTGGCAGAAAGTAATTTTTTCAAAATAAAATAGATTTACAATAGTACTTAAATTCTACTTAACTTACCTATAATACAATTAATACATTTTATAAAAGGGATGTAAAAGGTCTCTAAGTTAAGTCCGTATCTTAAATTACATTGGTCTATAGTAGAGATGTATAAAGTCTCTACTGGTCATGCAAAATGGAATAAATGTCTTCTTTCTTTCTTTCTTTATCTTCTTGTATTTTTATTTAGATCAGCAGAATTTGTGCATATTGAGTCTAGAATGCGGTACATTTTTTAGTTCCGACATACGAGGGGTTAATACATGTATGTATAGATAGATGACATTGTATTTTCGCCATTCATAAGTCACTATTTGACCAACATTATCGATAGTAGATAATAGATATCGATAGTAGAATAGATAGGTATATTATTAAAATTAATCCGATAATCGATTAATATTTTGTTGATAGAAAGAAAATCCAACTGATTTGATAATAAATTGCGTTAAACGAAATCGTTTTGTTGTTTTTACACACTTTTCCTCCTAACGTTCCGTTCCGTCTTTTCCTTTTGAGTTAGGTACGGAACCCTAAAAACAAAGAAAACGAACCCGTACCCTAATTTATCACGACATCAGCCTCTCCAGTTATCTTTTAAAACCGCTTCACTGGACTCTTCATCTTCACAGATCCATTGGCATTTCCGAACCGACTCAAACTGATCATTGATAAAACTTGGATTTGGAGTGAACCTACGTGGTCTTTCATATCAACATTTATGTATCTATTCTATCTATACATAATAATATCTAACTATAATATTATAAATGTGAAAGTGTGGATGGATGGATGGATGTTTGTTTGCAAAGAGATTAAACATAGTATTGTAATAGAGCGGACATTGCGACTTCGCCCATACAAGACATTTAATCCCAAGTGCCAGTATCGCCATCTACCGCGGAAAAGCATAAATACGTTCTAAAACAATTAGAACGCAGTTCAGCTACTGCCCGGCGCGGCGCTCGCGTCGGAAACCACAGAAAGGAAAATAGAGGTGCTGGCATTGCAATATCAAGGTATCGATAAAATTATCGATGAAGGTTAAAACTTTAAATCAAGTATTATTTCATGGAATAGATGCAATCAAGTGACAATTAATTTATTATATATGTTATTTTTAAGTTAGTATTAGTTATTTAGAGAGAAGAACAAATGAAGAGGTTTTGGATTTGGTAGGGGAAAGGAGATCACTGCTGAAGACGATTGAGAATAGAAGAGGAAGTATGCTGGGGCACCTGATACGACACGACGATTACATAAAAACTCTGATAGAAGGGAAAATAGAAGGAAGAAGAGGCAGAGGAAGGCCGAGACGCGCATTTATGGACCAAGCAAAGGAGAAGGTTAATGTAGTGTCGTATCAGGAGCTCAAAACAATGGCAGAGGAAAGAAGTGAATGGCGACTACTCCACCGACAAGAGCTGGGCTCTTAAATTTGATGATGATGATGATTAGTTATTTATTTATTTTTGTTACAGTGAAAATGATTTATTATAGGGCGTGCTCCCGGGAAGAACCGGTTCTGAAAGTTCCAATCCCGGTTCTCCCGGTTCTTTTCGTTTTTGTTCGCTTACTTTCGTTTTAGCAAATTCATATCTAAACAGTTGTACCTGGCGATTGAAAAAGATTGAATTTAATTGAAATATACTCTTTAATTAAAAATCTAAGTCATTACATTGTTATTTCATAATTAATTTGTAAAGTGTAAAAATTTAGATTTTTAAGGTGTATATTTAAATAAAAAGACATGTCAAGATTGTTTACATTTAGTTAACTACCTAAACAAATGGAGTATAGAGTATAGTGATAAGAAAACGACGGTATTAGATCTTACCGCCTCCACCCAGCCTCCAAATTTTTAATATTTTGTTTTAAGGCGCTGTCAGTGAAAGAGAAGCCTGTTAGTGAAAGAGAAGAAACTATTTCGGCAGCTTGGCGCGTGTCTAAAATGTTGCAAATAAGACACAAATAATAAGAAATAAAAAAGTATGGATTATTTGTGAAATATGATTCGTTAGCCGTTTAGGTATGAATATGTTGACTTCATGTTTTTAATTACAGACCCATACGTCGAAGAAATAAAGATCTAGAACCGTTTAATGATGATTTTAAGACCAATCTTTGCAATTATTTTCTATCGAGCCGATTTTGTTCAATTATGTATCGAGTTCGTCCAGCGTGTTTGAAATATGATGCAAATTAACATATATATTTTTGGTATTTTTTTGATGTGTAGTTTTTCTTAAAAAAGTGCTTAAATAACATCAATTTCAACAAAATTAGGTGTTGTCAGCCTCTTAAGTTGTCTCAGTTGAACAGAAACATTGACGTTGCAAGCTCGTTTGTTTATATTTTTGTGGACTATACTTCATTTAATTTAGAATGAGAAACCACAATAACATTATATTGCGGCTGGTCAACTATTTCTTACCTAGTAAACAGTACAGTGCAATAGTTTGGCAGCCGCAATATAAAATTGTTTTAGTGCCACTTTATTTGCGTGGCGTCAATTGTTACTCTAGTACAAATCGTAAAGAGATTACAGTTCACGAGCCGCAATATAATGTTTTTGTGGTTTCGCATCCTAAATTAAATGAAGTATAAATATGTAATTGTGATGTTGTGAATTTAAATTAAGGAGAGTGAACAAAGGAAGGAGGACGCTGACGCTGAAATATATATTTTTTATTTTAAAGTAATTTGTTGAATTATTATTATAATATACAATAAAACGATATCTTTACATTTTATAAAATAAATTGGTAACTATTATAATATTACAATTTATTTAGTCGTCGTCGACGTTTTGTTACTCTTGTCAAGAAACATACCATTTTATCGTATATTATTTATTACAATGCGTATGATTCATATCATTTGTATATTACATGCTGTCATGCTTATTTAAAGCATATTTTTATTGCATTGTTAATGGATAAATGTAATTTATTAAAAAAATCGTACAATGAACCAAGAACCGGGAAGAACCGGGAATCCCGGTTCTGGACCCGCTCAGAACCGGGAAATGAAATTCTTGGAACCGGACCGGTTCTGCATGCCCTAATTTATTACAAAGATAGATAATAAGTAATTTTATGTTTTAATTGTATGTAATAGCTTTAATAATAATTTATTTTAGTTTTGCATTAATATGGGAGGCAATTAAATATTTCGGTAGTATAAGAAAGAATTTTTTGAGGATTTTGCAATAATATATTGGGCTTAGTCAAGGCCATTGACCCTTATTAGTAGATTTTTTTGTAGTACAGGGACAAGATAATTGTTTTAAAACTGCTCGACCACTCTTTCTGTAGTACACGTTTTCAGTTTTAAATTGGTGCGAACACAGTTTTGACGCAGCGGTCGGAAGCCAACTTTGACCTCAATTTTCCAGTTGTACAAATTTTATCCACTTCTCTCATGTTTCCTTATTATTAGGGCTTGCAATCCGGATAACCGGATATCCATATTATCCGGATATCCGGACATTTTTCAAATCCGGATAGGAGGCACATCATTATCCGGATAATTTGGATAATTCGAATATCAGATATTAATGCACACGTGTGGTGTGGAGCAAACATTTATCTGTATAAGGTGGGTTTACATACAAAAATTGCTTTCATATTTCATACAATTAAAGTGAAAATTAATATTTTTACGTTTGTTGTCAGAGAATTGAGATTTCAACAACGTCAAAAATCCACCCACTTATGAGATTTTCCTTACATTTAATCATTGACTCGTCTAAATTTCACTCAAATATCAATTCTCGGACAACAAACGTAAAAATATTTATTTTCACTTTAATTTTGTATGAAATATTAAAGTAATTTTTAATACTTTAAAGTATGGCACACAAATTACAACGTCAAAAATCCACCCAACTGTGAAGAACAAAGTTTATAATAGCTTTTAAGTACGACGGTCATACCAAAAGAAATTTGATACTCAAAAATTATAAACTGTATTCTTTCTTATGACTATACATTTTTTCGAAGTATTCACCTTGAACATTTATACACCTCTCCATCCGCTTAAACCACTTCGAAAATGATTAAACTCTTCTTTGGACACCATAGCAATTTCAATCTGATAAGCAGCCAGGGCATCTTCTTTGCTTTCGAATCGCGATCCTTTTAATGTTTCTTTGATTTTCGGAAAGAGGTAAAAATCACAAGGTGCTAGGTCAGGGGAATACGGCGGGTGAGGCAGAATAGTGACGTTTTATGAACCGAAAAAGTCAAGCGTTCTCGCAGACGTGTGCGGGGCGGCGTTGTCGTGATGCCAGAGCAGATGCTGTTCTGGACTTTGGCCGCTTGTCACGCCAAGCTGACAATACTTTTGGGGCACAAACAGTAACATACCATTCCGAATTAACTGTTTTTTGATCCTCCAGCAGAACAGTAACAACATGTCCCGTCTTGCAGAAAAATGACGCAGCCATTTGTTTCTGTGTGCTTCGTGTTCGGCGACATGTTGTTGGAGTCGGTTCGTCTTCAAAGCACCATACTCAGTCTGTCGCTTTGTTTCAGAATCATAGTTATACAACCATGTTTCGTCACCTGTCAGTATATCATAAATTTCTTTAATTTCATCAGCGTCGAATTTATTTATCAAAAATTTGCTCCAATCCACGCGACGTTCTTTCTGCAAATCGTTGAGTTTGTGTGGCACCCATCTTGAACAACGCTTATGGAGGAACACTTGTTCGTGAATTATAGTTTGCAATGCTGCTGATTCAATACCCAGTTCTCGCTCAAGCTCTACTAGATTCAACAAGAAAAAAATAAAAAAAAGTTACGTAGGCTTACCGAGTCTTCCATTTTTAAATTTATAACTAAATAACCAGCGTTTATGATGGTGTACACCTTGCCAGTATCAATCATATGAGCATGGAGTAGGTACCTAATTTCTTGTGGCATTCCCCTCGTACCTACTTAAGTATTTTTATTGTTTTTGATTCATACATTTATTGTTGTCGATTATTTGATTTGTATGTACACTAATAAGGATCTCATTCTGGCTAATATTTAAAACTGTAAACAAACATAGGTACATATTTTTTTAATTACTCACTCATTAAAGTGACAAAATAATTATTTTTAAGTCCTTACCAAACAATTCTGGTTGAGTTGATTAAAAAGACTCCTCATTATGTTGAGTAAATAATTTTTAAATTATAATTAGCGTTTTTTTTTAATATTTGGAAAATTATTCAAATTATCCGAAAAAACCGGATATCCGGATACTGAGATTTGATGTATCCGAAATATCCGGATAATAAAAAGATACCGGATAGTGCAAGCCCTACTTATTGATAGGCGGAAACTTAGAATATCAGTAACATACTTAAACAAAAAACATTGTTCCATACTTATGTTTCAATGATATTAATGAGATTAAATAATTAAATTAGTTCATAGTATGTCATTAAATATCGATAAATTCATCACAGCTCTATCGGGGTTACCAGACCTGAACATGAATATTTCTGACAAAAGCACTGACTTTTCAGCAAATTTCCTGATAATTTGTGTCAATTTGTATAATGGTGGGAGCACACGATGGCGATGGCCTGAGTTCTTTATCTATATGAAAAAGTCCGGCCAATTTAGAATGTTACTGTTTCTCTGACGACTGAGGGCTGAAATTCCGGATATATCTGGAAAACTTCTATCATTGGGTAACATTACACTAAAACTAGTGTGTGCTACTGAACAACAGAGGGCGCTTATTTGAAAACGGGCAATGTTCCAGAAACATCTATGGAAATTATTTTGTTTTCGGATAATATCGGATAAAAAACACCGAATACTTATGAAAATAAACTGAAATCTCGCCCAGTATTTTTCCCGTATCGGGATTTGCAATACTGCAAAGCACAACCCGGCATTTTTTACGAGAAAACGATTTATTTATCAGAGCGAACACGATCCGTCAGTGCGGGCGTTTGGCACCATACTAAATGACTTAGTACCGCGCGGTACTAAGTCTTGGATTATGATTTAGTTGTCAATGTCCGCTCTATTACATACTAAAATGTTTAATCTCTTTGTTTGTTTGTTACTCAATCACGTCAGAACGGCCCAACTGATCTGGATGAAATTTGGCACATAGATAGAGAAAAGTCTGGAATAGTACATAGGCTACTTTTTATCCCGGAAAATTGCGTAGTTCCCGCGAGATAGCGATAAACGAATTCTTTGCAGACGAAGTCGCTAGCAACAGCTAGTTAATAATAAAGCTGAAAAGGTTCGAAAGTGCTGAGAATTCATTCATACCCCCTTATTCATAAACGCTCTGTAGGCTTCTGCTAACTTTTTTTTATGGCTTTCACCCTTGCTTTAATTTAGCAAGGCGTATTCTGATCTGTCACTTTGACATTTACCTTTCACAGATAAGGACAAACGATTGCTAAGTTAGCAGATGCCTACGGAGCGTTTATGAATAAAGGGTAAAGTCAATACGGTTTTAAATAAGGAACTGACTCGTATTAAACCACCTTTGGGTATGTATGATGAAATCTAATCTAACTAATATTATAAATGCGAAAGTATGAATGGATGGATGTTTGTTTGTTACTCAATCACGCCAGAACGGCCCAACGGATCTGGATGAAATTCGGCACATATCTAGATAGAAAAAAGTCTGGAATAGCACATAGGCTACTTTTTATCCCGGAAAAATGCGTAGTTCCCGCGGGATAGCGATAAACGAATTCTTTGCAGCCGAAGTCGCTGGCAACAGCTAGTATTCAATATTTTCAATAAATATCAGTAGAAACTTGACGAAATTTTTTGATATAGTATCATTGGCATCACCACAGATAATGTCATTAGGTACCTACTAAATATGACAGTCAGTTGCTTGCCGGAACTCATGCAGTGAACCACTACACGAACATCATTGATATCCACAACCAAACTGATAATGACAATCAGGAGATATAGTTTATACAATTCACATAATATGACCTTCATATTGCAGAATACGGCGTTAGGTGTGTATTTTTTACATTCACGGGATAGTCATAGTAAAGGAAAGGGAAAGTAATTCTGCTTAGACGTACAGTCAAGGTCATAAAATGTACGTTACCAAGACGTCAAAAACATCTATCTATAAGTACAACTTTATGCCACAAACAATAAGGTCGGCGACACATATATTTGTCATCGGAAAAAGTAGCATTTCCCAGTTAGTGTCCGTCGCCTACATTTTAGTTTTAATAGTTAGCTTACTTTGATAATGAAAACGTTTTTCTGTGTCCGCGTAAGCTCGCTGATCTAGATTGATAGCGCTGACCGGCCTATGACGAAACTCCTACAACCTAATTACAACTGAATAACTAAAAATAATTTTATGAGGTTATTATTTCCATGCAACCGGGCGCTCATGAATTATGTCGCGTATTCCGAAATATACTGCACCGCCATTTTCCCCGTGCCTAAATTTTATATTCCAGCACGTAAGAGCTTAGTCACGTATGTTCGCTGGCCGGGAATGCCGACTCCGTGATAAAAATTAGCCCCAGCTGAAATCCGGACTCATAAATGTGTTAATAAATTACCAGAGAAACGTTTAACAAAGTTGTAACCCGAGTCCGTGTTGCCGCCAAGCGCGCTTTCCCGCGCGTCTCCAACCGGCCATCTTGGAAAGCGTTTTTTTTTCGAATTGAAATCCGGAAGTAAGTGCACTGGTATCTCATAAACAGCCAGTTTGATTGGTGCTGTCATTTTCGTGTGCTGTGTTAGTGTATTTTTAAACTTGAATCAAGCAAGGGTAAGATGATATTTCTGTTTATCGGAAAGATCGATTTCTGGGTCGGCTTGTTTTGATAGTTTCAGATAAACGCTTGTTTGCCAAGCGTGAGGAGACTAATTATTACACAGAAATACATTAAATTGGGCTTGGCAGAACTGCTGGATTACTCAAAAGATGCGACGGCCGCTTATATTAAACGCTAGGCTAGACCATCGAGAATGTCAACTGACGCAACCAGTTACCGGAATCTTGCTATTTTCGGGTTTGAACCGTTATTTTCAATTTATAAAACCCGTGATTTTTTGAGTAGGTGGTTCATTCTATCAGGTGTATTTATAGTTGGTGATACTAAGATTTGAGTCATCAAAGTCGTGATCTCGCGATGTTGTGTATATTTTCTCTAACCATTTTCTTAACGTGTGACTGTGTAGCGTGTTGATGGAGACAAGGGTATTATTTAGGTTACCTGGTTCACTAATTAATTCAAAGAACGGGACAAGGATGAATTTTAGCAGCGATAATGCGGCCACGATTCTTGGAATTCATATGGACAATCATTAATTAATGTTCGCGAGGAAATAGTTGTATGCTAATGTTATTGGAATTTGTGAATATCAATCACTTTCAACGAATAACAAATTTTATCAGTGTGCCTAAAATTAAATATCAAATAATGTTATTTTGTTTCCTTCAAGACTGTATTCCCACAATACCTCAAGAACGTAAATTCCATATCCACTATCAACAAACCCAGTATTTTCGTTGTATGTCATGTTATTTAATGTTACTACTAACTGTTCCTTGCGGCTTCACCTCCGTTCCATTTAATTTTTATTTTTTTGCCCATAACAATTAACATTCCGTGGCTCATAAGGAACATCATGAAAAAAAAATTGCCGAATTGGTCCAGCCGTTCTCGAGTTTTCACAACATTCAGTATTTATTTGTAGGTCAACACCAAATTATTAATGTGTCATCAGATACGCGAACAACCGTAAAAGTAGTGGTTAATTAACTTTAATATAATGCAGCTGGGGACAATAACGACAATAATAGATCAAAGAGTCTTGAATTTGCCGTTAGAGTTAGTAGCCATTCGCTAAAACCATTTCAGTTTTAGCTAACATCGACACCAGTCTGTTGTCGTCAAGATCACTTCCTGTTTTTCAGAAAGAAATACCTAGTAAACGCGATTTCGAGGGCAAATAAATCTATTGGGTAAACCAAAGCTCAAAGTACCGACGAGTATTGAAAACAAGAGAAATTATGAGTTTCAAAAATATAATGTGCGTGATAGATACAGTTAATATTTGAAGATATAACTTTTTTCTTTCTTTGCGAAATCGTCCTGGGGCCTTAGCATGACGTCTTAATGCGATTCAGTTTAGGTTCGCTCGCTGTCAGATTCATACTAAAAGTGACAGCTAAAACTTGAACTGAGTCGGAATTAGGACGTCATGGTAAGGCCCCTGGCATCGAAAGAGTCCGAGAGGAGTCGCGAAGATGCTCGAACTTTTAATTTTTAAGTGGTTTGTAAAAAAGAATGGGCAGGGAAGTATATTACAGAATATGATGTATGTCCAGAAGGAGGATTTCTTTCATCTCTGACTATTCGTAAGGGGAGTTAAAGAATAATTTAGTTTGTGTAGATAACTATAATAACTTGGGAGGCACCTTTATTTAATTTCTGCCATTTGAATTCAATTTATAGTTTACAGCATAATAATCTAACTAATATTATAAATGCGAAAGTATGCATGGATGGATGGATGGATGTTTGTTTGTTACTCAATCACGCCAGAACGGCCCAACGGATCTGGATGAAATTTGGCACATAGATAGAGAAAAGTCTGGAATAGCACATAGGCTACATTTTATCCCGGAAAATTGCGTAGTTCCCGCGGGATAGCGATAAACGAATTCTTTGCAGACGAAGTCGCTGGCAACAGCTAGTGACACAATAAATGTCAGAAAATATGAGATTTGCAGAAGACCCAAAGCTACATAGATCAGCAAGATGCTAGTTGCTAACCAAGTGGCAGTGAGCCGGGCTCATTGCTCTTAGTCTTAGAATGATCTATGTAATGAATGAATGATTCATGGGAGAGGCCCTATGTCTTACGTCAGCAACCTTTCAGGTGATATGACGATTAATGATGGTGAAACACAAAACATGATCCAGATACAGTCAAAGTCAGAGGCTAAGGCCCACTTGCACAGTCCAGAGTAAAAAAATTAAATCGCTAACTCGGGGTTAGGTTTGACAGTTCCATACATTTTGACACTACTTAGCCCTGGGTTAGCATCTAACACGGGGTTAAGTCATTAACCCTGGTCCGTGCAAGTGGCCCTTAAGAGTTAAAAAGCTGAACGGCTAAAGACCTCTAAAGCATAGGATTTAGCGATAACAACATTGAGTTAACACCTTGTGGCTTCAAAAACACCATGGCTGTAGTGCTGGGTTATACTTGTCTTGAATACGGCGGAAAAATATCTCACATATTAATTCAATACATCAGTTCAGTTACATCAATTTTGTCGCGTTGTGACACTATTCGTCGGTTATTGCCACGTCTGTTTGGTGTCATAACCGCTCGTACAAACACCACTATAAAACGGAACGAAGCTATTAATAGGGCGCCCGGCCGATCCCAATTAAAATACCTGCTGAATCAGCTGGATTTTAAAATCCCTCATTGACTGATTTCGTCGTGTCTTGTCCGTATACAACAACATGTGGCGCGGTGTGTTGTCCGTGGGTGACAATCTCAGGAATCATGTTATAGGACTTATAGGCGCTGCGGCTAGCAACCCATCACTATTTTGATTCCCTTTTCCACCTATATGCGCCCACAATCATGCTAAACGTGACCTTTAGGAATATTTCTGCAGGTTTGGATAGCTTGATTGAACTCATCGCGTTTTCATCGATTATGTTTCACGAACGTCATTTTTGGCGACGCCAAATAGCAAATTAAACCTTAGGCTCTGCTAATGGTCGGTAATTATCGCTCGCGTGCCAATCCCGAATAGAGGCCCGCTTAAGTTTATTGGTTTTAAGTAAGAAGTAAATAACGCACTATTATCATCGATCAATAAAATGGAAACATTAAATTTGTTTACCATTTTTAAAAATTAGACTTAGGTACTGCAAATTAAGGATAACCAGAGATAAGTTCGCCTTTGTACATCTGTGTATCTTATTACCTGTAAAATTAATGTGTTTCGTGTACAATAAAGAGTTACACATACATACTTACATACTATTTACTGGGGTGTCTCGTAATTTCTAAGGCCCTGTTTCACCACTCTCTGTTATGTTTCAGTTATGTTAACTTTCAGTTATCTATGATGACGTCTCTGTCTATTTCGTGGTAATAAACAGAGACGGAATCATAGATAACTGACAGTTAAGATAACTGGAACTTAACAGAGAGTGGTGGAACAGGCCCTAAATCTTCATCGAATTTATCAATCGAGTTTAATTTAGCCAGTTTTCCCTTTTCGTATACGTCATGCGGTGCGTTTCGCATTTTTCATGTGTCACCTTGTTGATATGATGGAATGGATATTTATTTATAACTGCAAGTGCATTATTAATACGCCGTTGAAATCTAAAATTGGAAACTGTTTACTTCGATACTTTGTTATGATAAAAAATATAGCTGTTTGCGTTTTTCTTCGCCTTTTTCAAATCACGCATTAATTACTCCTACACTAAGTATTTCACAAACGTCAAAAAATTACGTGTGGGAAGTGAAGAAGGAGTTGAGGTGGGTGGGGGTGACTTTTTGACACTTGTAACAGTAGTAACTGATAGTGGAAGACCACCATAAAGCAAATGCATCATCACTTAGTATAAAACAAAGTCGCTTTTTCTGTCCCTATATCCCTATGTATGCTTAAATCTTTAAATCTACGGATTTTGATGCGGTTTTTTTTTAATAGATAGAGTGAATCAAGAGGAAGGTTTATATGTATAATACATGCATAATATACCGTGCGAAGCCGGGGCGGGTCGCTAGTAAAGCATAAAGGACAACGTGAACTGATTCGGTGGGAAATGTATACTGGCCTTTCTGTATAGCTAATACGCCACTATTAGTCATTATTTGCAATAAGATTAAACGATAATTGAGCCACTTATGATGCCCCATTTACCATAATTTGCCTGTACCAGCGTGCATCGACTTAAGTAGATCCAGAAACGTCCTAAATTCAGATTCAAATACTAATTCTAGGAAGGCCATCAATATACCGAGGTGTCGTCCGCGCATCTTGACTGTCTCATTTGATAGATCATGCTTCGGATTTATAGCGAGGACTTATAATTCTGGCTTTTTGAATTAGTACTGTTGTGGCATTACGTGTCGGCTAATAGTGGATTTATTAGTTCAATATTGGTACATACTAATCCAGTACCAGTCTTACGTAGACCTGGGGCTTTACCCTGATGTCTTAATGCGATTCAATTCACACTCAATTCAGGTTTTAGCTGTCGTTTTACTATAGATCAGGACTCATTTAGCGGTCGGTCTATAGATTCGTTTTGCCACGAGCTCTTTCGGTACCATCGGCCGATTCAAGTATAAGTGTGAGAGTGACCATAAGAGTGAGTGAGACAGCAACACTGACCCGAATGGCATTCTAAGAGCTCACGGAATGTACAATAATAAATAAATAATTCACACAAATTGACCTAGTCCCAAAGTAAGCGATAGTAAGGCTTGTACTAGACAACGATATACATACTTACATAGAGAAATACATACTTATATAGACAGAAAATATCCATAACTCAGGAACAAATATTCGTGCTCATCACACAAATATGTGCCCTTACCAGGATTCGAACCCAAGACGCTTGCTTCGTAGGCAGGATCACACCAACTAGGCCAACCGCGTCGTTAAACAATGTCACCCCTTGTCGGATACAGTTTCAAGGTACCTACGACATGGTTGCGGCTCGATGCTCTATCTGTCCGATTCTACAGACCTACATAATGTTCTCGGCTGCTTATCTGATTAAATAGAGAACTAACTGCTTCCATTTGTCCCGAGAACACGGGAACATTGTCTCACTGGCGCTCTGCCAGTTTGCAATTATTTTATATTAGGTATCCACTAATTATTTCATTCACGCTCAGATCGAAATGGTGGCGTCAGGCGAGTTGCTGCCATTATTAGGTCAGATTTGTTTTGAAAATAGACATGCGATAGTGAAAAAGAATGCTGTCCTAGATTGGGAAATTGAACCTTCTGTTGAGGATCGTGACTCCGGCAAAATAAATATCATCCACATTATATAATTTCATAATCTCTCTCCACTCGCTCCTGTCTTCCACACGGTGGATCCACGTACCGATCATCACCTTCAGATTTTCGGAGATCTGATCAGAACATCTTTTAAATATTTTATTGAATCAGACGTTACTTTGCGGAGGTCCATTTTAATGAACATAAAATATTTACCTTGCCACTCCGCTACTCAAGCGTTTAGTTGAAGCGGTAGTTAGTTGAGTAGCGGAGTAGCAAGGTAAATATTTTATGTTCATTAGAACATCTTTTTGCCACACCCTCTGGGTCTGTTACCCTCCACCTTGCCTGCCACCAGCAATCTACCTTCTGTTACAATTGCACAAAAAAGGTCTAGATCATGTTTAGGGAAAGGGTTTGAAGATTGGTTTGAAGAGTTGGACATGGTGATATGGTGAATTACCCCATAATATAAAATTGAGTAGTTTTAGGTTAGTTTTTAGCACGCTGAAGTGGCAATGGGCCGGTCATCTAAGCCGAAGAACCGATAACCGTTGGGGTAGACGAGTTCTTGAGTGGAGACCACGGATTGGCAAACGTAGCGTAGGACGTCCTCAGACTCGGTGGAGCGAGGATCTTCGCAAGGCGGCTGGCAAGAGCTGGATGAGAGTGGCCGAGGATCGTGCTCAGTGGCGTGTCATGGGAGAGGCCTATGTCCAGCAGTGGACGAATATAGGCTGATGATGATGAGGTTAGTTTTTAACTTGGTAAATAGACTGGAATCCAATTGCTGTCCGACTGTGTATCTTTGCCCAATCGGAGAGGCACTTAGCGAAATAGAAACGTTCAAAAATGGCAATTTATCTTTTTGCCATTAAAATAGATATTAGGGAAGATTTCAATCCGGCGGCGATAGGACCAATCAATTTTTAAAAAAGAGAACTTCTTAATCTCAAGAAAGTTTATTAACGATCCTCTTAAGCGGTGTTTCTTAAACTTTTTACGGTCCCGCACGGAACACTTTCAGAATTTCAAAAAGTCCATGGACCCCCTGATGGCCTCCCCTATCTATGTTTATTATAGCAAAACAAAACAAAGCCTATTGCTAAAAAATGTCTCAGTAAATATGTTAAAGGTTAATTGCGTTTTTGCGGGCCCTGCACGGAGAAAAAAAACATACCAGATCTTACAAAGTCGTTTTGTTACTGTTCGAATTACTAAGTTTTAATAATTAATACTGAAGTTCATTTATTTTTACTGGCAAAAGCTACGTTTTACACCACCCTTGTTTTTCCTATTTGTAATCCCTACCAACTTGCTTTACTCAAATGCGTAAATACAATATTTTGTAATTTGCATGAAAACATTGTGAATTTTACAATACTTTAGTAAATTAAAAATGCGTTTTACTAGACAGAATTGTAATATCGAGTAAACAGTTTTAGTAAATGATACAATTACATAACTTTAATCAATTTTGCGATTGCTTAGTTATTGCTACAAAGGCTTTCAAAAAACTTTGCTATAACAGGTATGGGTTTGTAAATTCAATTAAATACATTTTATTAATTTCAAGAACAATATTTTAATTATTCCCAGTGGACTTTTTATTAATTTTTAGTAACCTTTTTGTTTAAAATACAAGCATGTTTTGCTGCAACAAAAATAGATTTGTAAATTCAAGTAAACCAAATTTATTGATTTCAACAATATACTTCATTTATTCTTAGTAAAGTTTTTGTTTTAAATACAAGCATGTTTTGCTGCAACAAAAATAGATTTGTTAATTCAAGTAAACCAAATTTATTGATTTCAACAATATACTTCATTTATTCTTAGTAAAGTTTTTGTTTTAAATACAAGCATGTTTTGCTGCAACAAAAATAGATTTGTTAATTCAAGTAAACCAAATTTATTGATTTCAACAATATACTTCATTTATTCTTAGTAAAGTTTTTGTTTTAAATACAAGCATGTTTTGCTGCAACAAAAATAGATTTGTTAATTCAAGTAAACCAAATTTATTGATTTCAACAATATACTTCATTAATTCTTAGTAAAGTTTTTGTTTAAAAATACAAGCATGTTTTGCTGCAACAAAAATAGATTTGTAAATTCAAGTAAACCAAATTTATTGATTTCAACAATATACTTCATTTATTCTTAGTAAACATTTTGTTATAAAAACAAGCATGTTTTGCTGCAACAAAAATAGATTTGTAAATTCAAGTAAACCAAATTTATTGATTTCAACAATATACTTCATTTATTCTTAGTAAAGTTTTTGTTTAAAAATACAAGCATGTTTTGCTGCAACAAAAATAGATTTGTGAATTCAAGTAAACCAAATTTATTGATTTCAACAATATACTTCATTTATTCTTAGTAAACATTTTGTTATAAAAACAAGCATGTTTTGCTGCAACAAAAATAGATTTGTAAATTCAAGTAAACCAAATTTATTGATTTCAACAATATACTTCATTTATTCTTAGTAAAGTTTTTGTTTAAAAATACAAGCATGTTTTGCTGCAACAAAAATAGATTTGTTAATTCAATTAAACCAATTTTATTTATCACCACAACATATTTTATTAATTCTTAGTAATTTTTTTGTTTTTTAATACAAGCATATTTTGCTGCAACAGAAGTCGATTTGTTAATTCAAGTAAACCAGTGTTATTAATTTCAACAATATACTTTATTTGTTCTTACTATTTTTTTTGTTTTAAATACAAGCATGTTTTGCTAAAACAGAAATCGAATTGTTAATTCAAGTAAACCAGTCAATGTTATTAATTTCAACAATATACTTTATTTATTTTTACTATTTTTTTTTTAAATCCAAGCATGTTTTTGCTACAACAGAAATCGAATTGTTAGTTCAATTAATAGTTATTTGTGATACAAGGTTGGTAACCTTGCCAACCGTGTATCATACGACGTTTTTCATTACATATGTGAGAAAATAGGCAATTAATAAAACAAAGTTGAAGAATATATATATAAGGTATATACCTTTCCCGAGATTTTGATGGTAAAAGACTATTTTGCGCGATTTGCGCCTTACTTAAAATATCGGGCGGAGTTAATTCCATGTTATTGTAGACTTCATCACTTACAATTCACCCCTTGTTGGATAGGTAAAGGAATTATTGTCCATTCAGCCATATGAAAGGTTGTAATGCCGGTTCACTGTTTTTAAACATACCTATAATATACCTATAATATATATATATTATAGGTATATATATATATATTATATTATATATATATATATTATTATAATATATATATATTATAGGTATATTATAGGTATGTTTAAAAACAGTGAACCGGCATTAAACCTTTCATATGGCTGAATGGACAATAATTCCTTTACCTATCCAACAAGGGTTGATTGTATAAAAAAAATATTTCGGATGCGTTTTGTTCGCACATTGACTTACTTGGACTGTCGAAAACATTTTTTTTTATCCGTTTTTACAAGAAGAATGAAGGTTAATGTTGCATGCTGATATTTATGAATTAAAATAAAGTTAAGTGTAAAGTGGTATCCCATTTATTTAAACAATGAATCAAAAATGTTTTTTTGTAGACTTCCACTTTGTCTTTTATATCTTGGCTTCTAGCTCAAATATCGAAAAAAACGATACATGGGAGATTAAGTTAGACCTCCAGCAATACAACAAAGAAAACCGCATCAATTCAGGCATGTCAGACGTACCAACTTGTTGGTAAACATACCAGTTTTTAGTGTCACGTACCATGTACCAAGACTACTCGGTCCTTGTATGCAAAAATACCAAGATTATTAATATTTCAATCAGATTTCCTGTATGATATAAAACTTTATTATAGCAGCAGTCTCGATAAAGTAATGATTTTTCGTCAATTGACTTACTAGATGCTAGGTGGCGCGGTGGTAACGTCCAACGCTCACGTTCTAAGGGCAGTTTATAGCAGCGCCGCAGCGGAGCATAGGGGTACTAGTTTTTCGTTTTCAATACCAGCTTTCAGCCAGCTCGGCACAAGGATTTCTGAGTGGTCTAACATCCCTGCATCAATTTGGTGCTAGGTGATGGGCGACTTCGACTAATTTGTTGATTCGAATGATTATTCATTATTAATATCATAATTCAAATTTGAAATTAGTAATATACTAATGCCGATAATCGATTAACGACTACTAATATTAGTAACTAATCCGCGGCTGGATGATAGGGATGTGAAAAAATAATCGATTAAAAATCGTTTTTTTTCAAATGTAAAAATCGTTTTTTATTCGCGATTTTTTTATTACAAATAATCGATTAATAATCGATTTTTTTTTTATAATCAAAAATCAAGCAGTCGATTTTTTATCTACCACCCCCGACATTAAGTCTGGTCTTTTATAACCCGGACCGCGAACTATCAAAGAATACTATCTCCATGGAGATGATTACGCATTAACGCCATCTGTGCGTCTACGATGGCAGCCCTTCTGTGCTTTTGAAACAGTTTTAATTAATAAAACCATCATTAAAAAATTAGGAAAAAATCGATTAATATAAAAATCGATTATTTGTTTAAGAAAAATCGATTATTTATTAATCGATTTTTAATGCGAAAAAAATAATCGATTAATTAAATAAAAGTTTTTTTGAAGTAGAAACTTCTTTAGCGCTGAGCAATTTTTGGGATAGTTAAAAAATGTTAAACTCGCGTCAGGCGTCAGATGTAGGGAGACTTTAAGTACCAGGATATCAGTCCTCTAAGTGCTTATTTTGAAGTACGAATGAAGCTAGGGTCGCGCTTGATTTTTAAGTGTACGTTGGTTTCATTTAAATAATTAAAACCACTTTTATAAACGAAAAAATTGGTTGCCTGTAAAGTCGGTATACGGGCGAAAGTTTTACGTGACAACGACTTTGAGTGGTAAAATAATTTTAATGTGAATATTCATTCGTATAGTAGGAAGAAGGACGTGTAAACTTGTATGCAGGCGCCTAAGCGAAATAGAAGCGCAAGACATGAACCGGTGTGTATGCCTATCTCTCTCACTCTCTCTCTCTCGCTCTGTCTCTCTCGCTCTTAGGCGGGCTAACTGTGCTCGAGTGGAAGGGACGCGTGCCTTTCACTTTTTATGTCTGTCTCTCTCGCTCTTAGGCGGGCTAACCATGCCCGCGTGCCTCTCACTCGCTCTCATTGTGAGCGCATAACGTGAGCGGAGCGTAACGCAGTTTCTTGAAGTGTCACCCGGCAAACCAATTTATAAGACGTTGTCACGTCAAAATCGATTTTTCACGTAGAATGTCACATCCCTACTGGATGACTGCTCGGAGCATAGAACTAGTGGCCCGGACCGAATCGGGAATCTTCGTGTCGACTCGGCGCGGTGCTCGCGTTAGTTGTTAGCTAGTCAGTTTATATCAACGTCAACTCGACTGGACCAGGATCCAGGAGGGGATTTTGAGTACTACTAATATTCGAATGATTTTCGAATTAGTCGACTAAGTCGAATGATTACAATAATCGACTAATCGAATTAGTATTATTCAAAGTCGCCCGTCATTATTTGGTGTGTGGTGCAGTAGTTTTTGAGTGACGCGTGAACAAACATCCAGTCCAGACAGCGAATAATAATAATTCTAAAAATTGTATTTTTGGCTTCTATAGCGCTAATAGAGGCCCCTCAATTTATTTTTTCTTTAATATCTCTAATGTACAGACATCGACCTGTTACAATTTTATTATATGTAGGTATTTAGAGTATAGATTGAATGAATTTTTCAAAATATAACAAGTAAGTAAGTAAGTGTAAGTAGGAAAAAATTCTGCCATCTGCGTGCTATTCTGGCATGCGCTGCAAAAACCGTTAGAGCTACACGTGCCTATATAATGTATGATGGAAATGTTTATCTTTAAATTACTTACTATTTATTAAATAGTCCTACAAAAAAGCCCGCGACAGCCATAGGCACATCTATATTTCATGTGTAGGTACAGGTGGCGGCAAATATGTAAAACAACATCATTTTCATACTGCGCATATCCCCTCCACGTTTTACTTATTTGCCGCCACCTGTAAGCCATTATCGCCAAAATAGTGAACCAAAAAACAATAGAATTTGATAGGTATTGTTTTTCTAACTTTATTTTTAAGTAACAAATCGATCCATATCAAATTAAATACTTTTATCGCTTTCGGTATTTATAAACGTCTTTTACACTAACTAACTACATCAGTTGGAAAAATATTTACGACGTTGACAAACCGAGCGCGCATGCGCGCAATACTTTTACTACCTATGGGTGCGGTCCGGCGGTAAATCAAATCACTTTACCTTATTTTTAATTTTCAGTAAAATTATTGTTCTCAATACAAAACGTTTTGCAATAGTAAAGTTATTTTTAGAAATTATTAAGCCTTTTACTAGTTTACGTAATGTTTTGCAGAAATTACTTACTTTAACAAATTTTACTAAAGTTACCTGTAATTCCGTATCCCCCCCCCCCCCCCCCCCCGCTCCGCTCGGCACGCGCTCACCCAGTGTTGCCAGGTCTCCTGATTTCTCAGGAGATCTACTGAATTCCAGGTATGCCTACTGATCTTCTGAATTTCCACAAGATTCTGCCCAATTTACACCAAATGAAATAAATACCCGCTTATACTCCGAAATTCGATTTTCGAAGTTCGTTTCGTGCCCTTCCGCTCACACTAAATAGTTATTAATTTGAGAGTGAGAGAGACGGTGTGATACGATACGAACTTCGAAAAACAAGGAGTAGCGCCCCTGGGCGTGTTAGTAATCAAACTCAATACTAAAACTTTATTTATGTGCATGCACAATCTAGCAAAATAATACTGAAAGTCTGAAAGGCGAAATTTTCATAACCTTAACATTAACAATACTGATGTGAGGTTTGGCTACTGCACACTATACATATAAACATTGTTTCACATTTTATTTATTATTATTATTATATTGGATCTCTTGTGAAAGGTTTTTTTTGCAGACAAAATTAATGTTAAGTAATTGAAAAAAAATATATAATGAAATAGATGGAATAAAAAAAAACAAGAATAAAATCCTGTAAAGAAAAAACTAATCTGGAAAGCATTAAGAACTTATTATAAGGTATGTACTATAGAAAAACATTCTACTGATTTTTTTTCCCAATCTTCTGATTTTTGACACTCATATCTTCTGACTTTTTCAGATTGGACCTGGCAACACTGCGCTCACCGCTCTGCCGCTGCTCGCGGCCGCCGCCATTTATTTTTCATAAGCGAGTCCAACTGCGTAGTCGCATCGCACGATTATTCGATCAAATTTCTAACTAAAGTGTGTTGTGTTGTAGTCTACAGAGCGTGAGAGTTTTCAAGTAAGTATGTTGCCTATCTAAAGAAATAATGTGTGTGTCTTGTCTTACTCGACTAACGTGGCGTCCGTTTGGTAAAATATCAAAATAGGTACCTAAGCGTCGGTCATCTCCTCTGCGATTACTGACTGTTCTTTGATTGATATATCATTCAATTTATGTATTATGCGTGATACCCATAAGATAATTAATTAAGAAAATTGTAATAACTGGCGGCGCATCGACCAATGTAAAATATCCAATTCATTCATGGCGGGCATGAAAACTTGCAAAAACTTGCAGCGGCATTGCAAAATACTTGCAATCTACTTAAATGGACCACGCATCGTACCTATTATTCGTATTGCCTGATATTGTACAAAATGGATAGCCATAACCTAAACCGAAAATAAAATAAGTACGTAGTGATAAATAAGTAATATTAGTATTATCAATATCAATATAAGTGCCGGCACGTAAGTCTAGCGATGACTGTATGTGCAGAAGTAAAACACGGTATTCGTGGGTGCGCAGTTCCCCTCCACGTGACTCGTCATCGTTAGACTTACGTGCCGGCACGTATACTAATCTACTAATACATTTACCTACATGTTTGCTTCGAGTTTGTTATTGTTAAATATTTGCCCGTGCCATTCGTAATTTCCCTTTCGTGCTGACCAAAAACTACTTACCTACTACATCTCGTTCCAAACTAATTTTCGGTGGAAGTTTGCATCATATAGTTTTTTAAATTTATCATTCTCTTATTTTAGAAGTTACGGGGGGGGGGGACATTTTACCACTTTGGAAGTGTCTCTCGCGCAAACTATTTACGAATGCCAACTCGAAGCAAATGGGTAGTGAAGTAAGTAGGTACCTGAAGTGTATAAATTTCTCTTACCAAAGGTGATGGATCAGCTAACAAGTGACTTGTTAACCAATTGGGGTCTCGTCGAATATGTTCGAGCTTTTTGTGGTAAGTTTGCCTTTACAAACTTAGGTCACGAGCTGGACGCCAACGACAAGCGACGCGATCCGACAAGCGACCCGATTTTCGTGCTGCGCTTATCCCCTCCACGTTTTACTTATTTGCCGCCTACTGTATAAGGATTATTATTTGCTTAACAATACATTTCATCAACTATTCATGAGACAGAATAACTAAATATCGAGTCGGTTAGGTAAAGGTTATTTTTTTTTTATGACCAACCGATGTAAAAAGTGGCCGAAAAAAGTATGAAATAATAAACAATACCTATTAAATAATATTCGTAGAAATAAAAAATCGATGATTTGAAAATACTCATTGTAATCATTCCAGCTAATTAATGAATATTTGATGAAATGAAAAAATATAAAACGATTATAATTGTAATTTCAACAAACTAATTGTTTTTTTTTTTCAGAGGGCAAAGTTGATGCTGGGACTTTGCGATTGCTGGCAGATGATGAAATAAGTCAGCTTATACCCATACCTGGAGACCGAGCTAGATTTAAAATAAATCTAGCTAATTGGAAAAAGGAAGTGAATCACCTTAATACACCAGAAATACCACCGGATGCCACACCAAATGTAAGTACTGCCTTTTTTAGAGTTCCATAGTCGACAAAGAACATTTACAGTTTTGCCATGTCTGTCTGTCTGTCTGTCTGTCTGTCTGCAGCTTAGCTCAGGAGACTTGCTATTAAAAAGCTGTAATTTGGCATGGATGTTATATCTGTCTATGTCAGTAACCAATCTAAATGACACTGCATACATTTTGTTTAGGAAAACCGGCCAAGCGCGAGTCGGACTCGCGCACTGAGGGTTCCGTAATTTTTTTTAGGTATCAATCAATTCAATAGCCAGTGTTAGCAGAGACCTGCTTCTAAGCAAAATGTATACAGTGTGGGATCATTGTAGATAGGTTACTGGTATAAGACAGATAGACACAAAAAATTATGATTTTCTTATTGGTTGTGTTATAAGAGCTACCTCCATACAAAATTTCAAGTTTCTAGTACTGCGGGAAGGTTTTGATTCCCCGGCAATGGCGTCAATTGTATGGAAACACCTTTTTAATGACTATCTTTCGATTGTGTTTGTTGTGAGTAGTTTTATTTTTCCACTGCTCCAAGGGGCATTAAAAATCTAAAATTTTGCTTAATTATATTTACTCACTGGGATCAGACAGGATTATTCTATTGTTGGTAAAGTTTAGATGTAATCATTAATTTAATTATGCGGGTGGTAGGGCCTTGTGCAAGGTCCGTCCGGATCGTTACCACCATCTTACTTGCTAATCCTGCCGCTAAGCAGCAGTGCTTGCACTGCTGTGTTCCGGTGTGGAGAGTAAGACAGCCGGGGAAATTACGGGCACAAGAGGCATTTCATCTAAGTCCTCTAGGTTGGCAACGCATCTGCAATCCCTCCGGGGTTGTGGGTGTCTATGGGCAGATGTGATCGCTTACCATCAGGTGACCCACTTGCTCGTTTGCCGTCCCATTCACATAAAAATAAGTGTGTGTGTGTGTGTGTGTGTGTGCGTGTGTGTGTGTGTGTGTGTGTGTGTGTGTGTGTGTGTGTGCGTGGGTGTGTGTGTGTGTGGGTGTGTGGGTGTGTGCGTGGGTGTGTGCGTGGGTGTGTGTGGGTGTGGGTGTGGGTGTGTGTGTGTGTGTGTGTGTGTGTATTTTTAATACCGACAAACGGGCATGCGGTGCACCTGATGGTAAGTGATCACCGCCGCCCATAGACAACCACAGCACCATTGGGACTGCTAGCGCGCGCGCGCGTGTGCGTGTGCGTGTATATAGCACTCATTTTTAAAGTAGATACAATAAAATAATATACTTTTTATTCCATTCAGTTGCCAACATTATCAGTGGCATCAAGTGATTTGGACTCATTGAGCGATGATTGGGACAAATTTTTAGGGAATAGCCCTATATCTATTCCCTCTACAAGTGAGCGTAACCGGTCTCCACTAAGACAGCACCTGCCGAATGCTTCAACACCGAGTCTGCCTCCAGAAGGAGCTTGCCCTGAGGCCTCATCGAATTTGCAAATTAATGATAGCCGTGATTTGGAGCTGTCTGGATATGTAAGTGTTTTTTGAGTATCTTAATCAATTATAAATGTAATAAAAACTGTAGTGTAAAGTATAGTGACTGTACCTAATCTGATAAACGGGTTTGGTTTATTTTCTTCTTTTTAAAGCATTCAATTTTACTTGTTCTTATCCTTATCATCATCATCATCATCATTGTCATCCGAAAGACGTCCACTGCTGGACATAGGCCTCCCATATGTACAAGATTAAAAACTAATGAACCCAGGAATTATATCCTTACTAGCTGTTGCCAGCGACTTCGTCTGCAAAGAATTTGTTTATCGCTATCCCGCGGGAGCTACGCAATTTTCCGGGATAAAAAGTAGCCTATGTGCTATTCCAGACTTTTCTCTATCTATGTGCCGAATTTCATCCAGATCCGTTGGGCCGTTCTGGCGTGATTGAGTAACAAAAAACATCCATCCATCCATCCATCCATCCATCCATCCATCTATCCATCCATCCATCCATACTTTCGCATTTATAATATTAGTTAGATACTTAAATAGAATTACTTATTTCAGGTGTTGAAGACATTAAAATCCACTCTTGATGGAAAATCCATTTTGTCTCTGGGACGGCCTTCGGGAAGATTAAATGAGACACAGAGAAACTTATTAGTTAAATTACTAATTCAGCCCCTGTTTGAAAGCGATCAAAACAGACAGTTCACTAACAAAGAGTTGCTAGAATGGTCCTTGCAAATACAAGAGTTATTTCCACTTGAATCAGCTGCCCTGTATTATACTCCATACGTAGCTGCTCACGTTCGAGCCACTGCTCGCAACGCCTCTGGCAAGTTACTGAGATTTGTCTACAATAGAAGAAGACAGTTACGGGAGAAAGGTATAATACCAGCCTCCCCCCGAGCTCGATCATCATCCAAATCATCATCCACATCAGCCTCATCACAATTCTTAGAAAGCTTAGGTGATGAAGACATAGATTTAGAACAAGATACAGCTGATAAAATAACTTGGCTTAAAAATTCCCTTGAGCCTTGGCACTTGGTTGAAGAAAATTGGTTAGCTACAGCTAAATACAGATTGCGATGTAATTACGAGAAACCTGGCACACTACAAGAATATTTCGAAGAATATCCAGTTCTCAAACGTCCTACAGGATATCTTTTGCTCTTGAAGGATTTTGAAGTATTACATAAAGACAAAGTTGATGGTCTATACACAAACATAGTAAACCTGCGTAAAAATGTTATAGATCTAGCGAAACAAAAAGGAACAAACATAAGAGATAAAGACATCAAGCAGAATATTAACAATTATGTGTCTGCTGCAACAACAGGTAAGAACTTCTATTCGTACAAACTAAGTATACATAAATGTAGGCAAATTAATGGGTAAAAGTAGTCTTTACCTATTTAGTTCATTATTTTACCTTTGTTCATGGGGTTAGACTGTTGTCTCTTTGCTGCTAATGCTTTTGATATTTTTGTTATATAACAACTTGTAGTTATAGAATTTTATGTAAGATTTAAACGAAATAAAGTATTTTCATTTCATTTCAATGCTGGATGCTGCTGATATTGTAATTTATTTAAATGTGTCTTTTCAGAACCGGAGTCATCTGATGCGTTGAATAACTGCTGTCTACTACTTCTACCTTATTTGACGTCTAGTGTGCCCTTGAAGGACAAGAAAAAGTCGCAGTGGAGACCTTCTAAGAGTGAAGTAAGAGACGGGTTTATTACACAGATTGGGTCAGACGCCGAACTAACAACTACTATTGCTAGCCGTATATCTAAGCTCGAAAAGTATGGCAAGACTCTACAACCGTTTGTAGTGTTCGTCGGTCGTACTATATCCGAAATTTCGCATTGTTACGTTGTGGCAGGAGACACTTATTACAAATTTGACAAATTATTAAATGCCGTAGATGCTTGTTTCAAAATTATTCATGCCACAGGTGCTCAATACCAAGAAGAATCTTTTGTCATTTGGATGGTTATTCAAAAGGGATTTTACAAATTACATACAAGACATGACAAAGAATTAACAACTGTTAATAGCCTGTTTGTTGACTTGGGATTGTCAGGTAAAAAATAGGATTGTAACCACTTTGTTCCTAATTTAGTCAAAAATGTATACATGTGCCCAATGCAAGCTTAAATTCGATAATGTTAATAATCTGGCAAATCACCTCCGCTCACTTTGTTATGAATCAAGAGATATAACATCTTTTAGTTGTGGGGAAGATAATTGCTCTAGAAATTTTTGTGGCATAGCATCTCTGAGAAAACATTTACATAAGTGTCATCCTGATCAGTCACAGATAGATAGTCAATCGTGCGTAGCATCCACTTCACATAATATTGAAAATGTGCAATTAATAGAAAAATCTGACAACACTAAAATAACCCAACCCACCCCTAACCAAACAGATTTAATTCATCAGACTGCTTTATTTGTATCTTCTTTGTATGGTAACCCCATGATCCCTCGTTCGAATGTGCAATTGGTCATGCAAGCTTTGAAAGATTTTTTGATTGATTCAATGGAGAATGCTTTGCGGTCGCGGCTGTTACCAATATTAAACCAAATACCAATCAATGCCAGTGTAACTACTGAGATTAATGAAACATTATCTATGTTGAAAAACTTACTTACAGATTTTGATACTGAGCACAAACGGTTACAGTACTTTGCTAAGCTAGGGACATATATTGCTCCATTAGAGGTTGTTGTAGGTCAACACATGGAACAGAAACGTGCACGTATAGGAGGTCTTACTTACATACCTACCGATTGTACCATGCAGGTTATACCGTTAAGAAAAGTTTTGCAACATTTTTTTTCTGTGCCAGGTGTTCTTAAAGACACTTTAGACTATATTAATACTTTATCAAGCCCCACGTCAAGTGGCGTTTGTAACTTCGTTCAAGGTTCTGTATGGCTGGATATAAAACGACAAAATACCACAAACGAATCTAACGAATTGTTATTACCACTTCTGCTGTACTTTGATGATTTTGAAGTTGGTAATCCTCTAGGGAGCCATGCCGGTATCCACAAGCTTGGAGGTGTTTATGTATCTTGTCCATGTTTGCCTCCAAAATTATTCTCTAGATTAAAACATATTTTTGTACTAGCATTGTTTCATTCTTCAGATAGAGCAAGTTTTGGGAACAAAATTATATTTCACAACGTAATTAAAGAATTGAATTACTTATTTAAATCTGGAGTAACAGTTAGTACAGGTATCTTCAAAGGCACTATCAAATTTCGTGTGGGTGCTATGAGTGGTGATAATTTGGGTCTGAATTCAGTGCTGGGTTTTGTTGAATGTTTTACCGCTAACCACCCATGTAGAATCTGTATCGCGAGTCGGGAACAAATTAAAAACATGACTACCGAAGACAATACGTTAATGAGAAATGAAATCAATTATGAAAGAATGTTAGAAATAGAAGGTACATATAACACTGGCATTAAAGAAAAATGCGTTTGGATTGCTCTTGATGGTTTTAATATGTTCGATAATGTTGTTGTCGATTTGTTACACGATATGCTTGAGGGCTGTTGTAAATATGTCATGAGTTTTATTATTTCATACTTTGTGAAAGAGATGAAAATAATTCATTTAAATACTATTAAACAGCGTATTGCAGCTTTCGATTTTGGTCCAGATCTCGGGTCCAAGCCTACTACTGCACTAAGTTTTGAGGGATCTACTTTAAAATTGAGAATGTCGGCATCAGAAACTCTTAACTTTGTTCGATATTTTGGACTCCTTGTGGGATATTATATACCTAGAGAAAATGAAGTCTGGAAATTGTACATTTTGTTGAGGACCATATTAGAAAGATTATTGTCACACAGGGTGTTCAGTGATACGTGTGAGCAATTGGCTGGATTAATAACTGAACTTAATCAGATGTACACTAATTTAAGCAAGCAGCCCTTAAAGCCTAAATTCCATTTTCTTATACATTACCCAACTATGTTAAAAAAATTTGGACCAATAGCTCATGTTTGGACTATGAGATTCGAGGCCAAGCACAGTGTTTCAAAAAAAATTGCTCGCGCTTCTTCAAGTAGAGTCAATATATGCAAAACAATAGCAATTAAAAATCAGCTTCAGCTAAACGAACTTTTCATTATGAAAGAACCAAGCACTGATTTCGAGCACGGTAAAAAAAAAAATGTTTGCCATCTTTTAGATCTAAAATGTAAATTTAACTTGCCGGACGATAGATTTGTAGCTTTTTCTGTTCCTTGGGTAAAAATAAATGGAGTCCAAATCAAACAATCAAATGTTGTTACTGTAGGTTTGTCAGAAGCAACTTTTTTACCTTCGTTTGCTGTTATTGATACAATTTATGTGGATAGCAATAATATTATTTTATTTTCATGTTTGACATTGAATACTGTAAATTTTGACGAACACTATTTTGCTTATGAAGTATCAACCACTGATTTACCTTTATATATTTCATATGACGAATTGCTGGCTCCTATACCCAACGCTATTAATGTCATGCCTAACTTGAGAACCTATGTCACCTCTCGATGGTGTCTTGACTGAATTAAGGAGTGGATGCTACGTACGATTGATTAATTGAATACTTGCAACTTAAATATGTCATCAACTTTGTCTTATAATAAACACAGAAACCGGAACATAGTTACAAGGCATAGCAATCATTGAACTTGTTCCAGTTACTCGGTATTAATAACAATACTAGTAGGTACACTTTACAAACACAGTACACACACACACACATAAAATACATACACAGTAATTCACCCCGCCTATGCGGATAAGGATGCCCATAGGCGGTACATAAGTTGTACATAGTGATGTGCTGTTTCCGGGAATATTCCTAGTGACCTTCCCGATAACATTCCCGATAAAAGGAAATACCTATACCTAATATTTTCACAACCATTTTTTTTTGCATTTAATGAACCAAATTTAATAAAACGTTTCTCTAAAGGTAAATTCTCATTGTCCTCTGTGTTTTTCCTGTATTGTTATGATTATTCCCGTCGTAAATTTATTCAAAATGTGCATACTAAATTTAAGTAATAATCGCCCATTTTTTGATCCCCTAGCCTAATTATTAACAGCAGGGATAACGACTGCCGTCAACATTTCATATATATATACAGGGTGTATCAGATACCCCCTAACAATAATCCACTGGGGTATATATCCATAGCTATAGAAGCTAAAAAAAATATTTTGAAAATATTGGAGCAATTTTTTTTTAATATATTTTCAATAGGAATGGTGGTAGTATTAACTATAATCATTCCTATAGAAAATATAAAAAAAAAATTACTCCAATTTTTTTCAAAATATTTTTTTTAGCTTCTATAGCTATGGTTATACACCCCCAGTGGATTATTGTTAGGGGGTATCTGATACACCCTGTATACAGGTTCTCGGGTTACGTCTGTGTTTGAATCTGATGCCAGCTATTATCCCTGTGGTTAATTAAAACACAATATTATTATTAAAATCAGTTGTACTAATCAAAATTAACAATATTTATACTAGTGCTCTATTTAGATAAAAAGTTAGAATCATCATATCAGCCTTGATGTTCCCCACCCTTATAAAATATACGATTGATTAATAGGATTTTACTGGGAATATTTCCCAACGGGAATAGTCCCACAGCACATCACTAATTGTACAATTTCGTTTTTTTTTTTCAAAAAGAGTTCCGGTCGGTCCGCCGTCTTTTCCACAATAGGGTGTAGTCGCCTTATTAAAGGTGCAGTTCCGAGCCAAGCGACACTGACGCCACTAACGCCGCGTTAGTGTCGCCCCTACAGAGCGATAGTACAATGTGACGCCGGGCGTCAAGCATCGCCGTGTTCATACAGGCCGTCATATAGTACATTGTACTATCGCTCTGTCGCGGCGACGCTAACGCGGCGTTAGTGGCGTCAGTGTCGCTTGGCTCGGAACTGCACCTTTATTCTTGACCATGGAGTATGGGAATATTAGTCTCTTTTAAAGGGCTAACTAGATCCGTACTGCCAAAAGTCGGCATTTTTTGAACCCACATTCGGTGGGGAGCAAATTTAGGCGCAATGTTATAGACGCGCGGGCATACGAAGCGGGTGTCCGCTACATCTTAGGCCTTGTATGGAAATCCATCGCGCTGCTCATACTTTTTTCAATTGAGGGGACATCCGCTCCGTGTGGCCGCGCGTTCATAGCGTTTGCTTTTAATCAGGGCGTATCAGTATAAAGTCGGGCCCTGAGACATGGGTACTGCAAAAATAGGAAATAGGTAGGTAACGGAGGCAAAGGAGGTGAGGTAGCGTACTAATCAACGGGAATAGTCCCACAGCACATCA